>OZ035883.1:5432139-6766130 GCA_964034835.1 Muscina levida
ATTATGTTTGTTATGGCGGAGCCAAGGTAGACAAAATCATCTACCACTTCAAAGTTATAGTTGTCAACGTTCACGCAGCGTCACAGACGAGTGGAATCTTTGTTCGTTGAAACAAATAACTTGGTTTTGTCCTCGCCAGACCCACTTCAGCCGACTGCTTTTAATTGCTCGAAAAAGCTGCAGTAACATCTCGCAATCCACGTCCAATGATATTATATCTATGTCATCAGCATACGCGAGCAACATGTGACTTTTGTTGAAGATGGTACCATTATTGTTTACTGCAGCCTTCCGCATAATCATTTCCATTACGATGTTAAAGAAAGAGATCGCAGGACAGACTATCGCCTTGTCTAAAGCCTTGCTTGGTAGAAAATGGCTCTGACAGATTTTTGCCAATTTTCACTGAAGACTTCGTGTCAGTCAGTGTCATCCAGCAAAGCCGAATTAGCTTCGCGGGGATACCAAACTCAGCCATAGAATCCAACAATTTCTGTCGTATCGGACTGTCGAATGCAGGTTTGTAATCGATGAACAGATGGTAGGTGTCGATCTGCATTTCTTGGGTCTTCTCCAGTATTTGTCGTAGTGTGAATTTTTGGTCGATCGTGGGTTTACCAGGTCTAAACCACACTCATAACATCCAACCAGATTCGCTAAGATGGGCTTCAATCTTTCACATAGTACACTAGACAGGATTTTGTATGCAATGGAAAACAAGCTGATTCCGCGGCAGTTGGTGTACAAACTAAGATCGTCTTTCTGAAGCTCAAGGCATAGAACACTCAGATTCCCGTCATCAGGCTTGTATTCCTTTAGCCAAATGGTGTTTATGAACTGGAGCATACATTTTGCCAGCTTATCACCGCCGGTCTTTAAAAGCTCTACAGTTTTGCCTGATATGCAACTGCTTTTCCTCAAACATTGTGCGACATTCCTTATCGTACCAGAGCTTTTCGAAGCGAGGTTTTTCATAATCCAGTACGACCATTGCGGCTGTTGTCATACAATTCGCAATATGCTGCCACTGTGTGTCGGGAACATCAGAATAAGTGAGGTTTGTTTGAAGTAATTGGGAGAGTTGGTTAGAGTTGGCATTGGCTACATCAATGGTATGCAGCTTTGTGATGTCTAGCTCCCTTTGAGTTTGATTGAATAATTTCATCGCACATTACATGCACGTCCATAACACTTGAGACATGGCTTCCATCGATTACCACGTGATGAATCTATTTTTTTTTTCTGAAAAGAGGATATCCAGGTTGACTTGCGGATACCTTTATATGGAAATCTGGTTCCATTTATAAAGTTTCTTGCAGGCGCGAAACTAACCAGTATGAATCCGTTATCGAAAGTGTTGTTCTGTAGACAGAACTATTACTGTCATGGCTATGGAATCGTTCATATATTTCCTCCAGACTCTCATAGAATACAACTTTGTCTTCCGAAGAGGCTTGTGGCCAAATCAGAATACTGTACAAATATAGTGCGGATAGTGAATATTGGGAGACCTGGTGTTGAACTTTGAAACCACATATAAATTCGTGTCTTTCTGCATGGCAGCTGTAAAAGATGTCTCAGTTTTTTTCGTCGGGTGCATCCTCGCCCCGTCCATCTCATTTCCTGTATGGCGGTGATGTCAGCTTCGTATTTGTCGAGGATATGTGGCAATTGGATAAAGGCACCATCTCTGTTTAGAGTTCGGACATTCCAGGTACATGTCCTTAAATCATCTTCCATATAACTTTTGCTGGGTCGTCAACATTTGGGGGCGGTTGTGGTCTTTTCTTTGTGTTTTCATAAATGTTGTTTTATTTAAGTAGATTGGCTTATTAGGCCAAAGCTTCGATTGCAGTTTATTGAGGCGGCCAAAGCCACTGTTAAGCTTCAGTAACTTCTGTTACCTAATCCCTAAGACGCATCGGTAGCAGCATACCATTTTAGGTTACTTAACATTGTGCCTTCTCGCATTTGCTTCCACTAAATGCTTCCCAGGAATGACGCTTGACCTTGTGAGCAGCTTGGGGACCTCCAAAGTTATTCCCAAGTGAATTATGATGAGGAAACTCAAATCAAAGAATCCCCAGCTAAAGCTAATAACTTTATTTTAAAGTGGATATATAATGAATGAGGTATGGGATAGCTTCTCGCGTTGTTGTGAATTAATACGTTTCCATTTTGGATTCAAAACTAACGGTATTTCACGACCAGCGTTTACTTAATATGCCGATTAACTCGACATTTGTACTGCGACGTTGCTGTCGACAACATCGCGGGGACCGGCAATGAAAGAAAAATGTAGATGACAGGAGCCGGGAATCGAACCCGCGTGGTAGTCGCGTGTTCTAACCACTAAGCCACGGCCGGTCCAAGAAATATAACACCTCATATTATCGTAGCAAGCCAATATTACAATGATAAGAAACTTATTTTTATGAAATCATAAATTGACTAAACAAATACACCCGTAAATAATCAGAATACATATGCTGGACAAACTCATAATCGTCAAAAAGTGTATCAGCAGCCAAGAAGAAGATTTGAAAAAGTCGATTAAGATGTAGTTTAATAATTCTTAAAGGCAAAAAATTATATTTCTATTACTGCAATAATCATATTTTATATGTTTAAAAAATTTTAAATTGCAAATATGTATCTCGATTAGGAACATTACCATACTTATAAAACTAATGAAAACGTCAATAAATTATTGTTTAAAAATTGTCATAAATTTTCTAATGAATTTATGCTAATTTTCGGACACATACAGGCACAGTGTGCAATTTAAATTTGCTATAAGTTAAAATTTTAATAAACAAGAGACCATTTAAAATGAAATTTATATTTATATATACATACATATTTGCAAACACAATTGACCGTCGTTTGATTATAAAGATACAAATCTTGTGGATGACACACACGCACACACATAAAAACTTATACAAAAACAACACTTTGAAATGGAATTGAACTGAAAACGAAAACGTCCAGCAGACATCATAATTTCGGTGTTTTGGCTCCTCTCGATGGTCATTTTAGCATTAAATATGCATACAACAATCTCTTGGGCATCCCTCACCCTGGATCGGGTTCAATTTCTAGCTATGAGTTTATTCTATCTAGTTCTTATGTACGTGGATATATACTCGCCCATAGTACATGTGATTGTTTTCACTAGTGTGTAATGGAGCATTTACTCACACCGCCTGGTGCTGCTATGGACACATATGGACCACATGTGTCTGAGTTATTTGAAATGTTTACGTGCCTCAGCTCCTCCACTCGCCGCCAGCCAGTCAGTGTCTTTCCCTGGGTGGTTAGATGCATGGACGGACGCGTGTGCTCATTCCTAGACTTTTGTTTTCCTCGCTGTGGTTTAGTTCTATCGTCTGTTGTTCTGTTGGATTCGGAACACTTTTTTATGGATTTTAGTTTTTACTATTGATGTTGCTATTGCTGTTGTTGTAGCTGTTGTTCTGTGAATGTATTTCATAGTTGGGTTGTTTGTTTTAATAACGATTCTGCTGAGCTCCAAACTGAATAAACTCAGAACGCCACTGACATCAGTGGCAACAACAATAACAGCCAAACATCCATAGTGGCGAGAGAAAAAAATTGGGAATTCTGTGTTAGCATGTAAATATTTTTTATTATGAGTTGTACGTCCAACTCTCTATTTTTTTTTTGGTTTTTGCTATTTGCCAAAAAATATTAAAATTGTGTATATTTTTGAAAATTTTTGGGTCATGTTACAATGGAAACATAAATTTGTTCATTGCATATGAACAAATGCAACAATAAATATGGCATAAAAACAAAAAAAAAATGCAATCATTATGCTTTTGTTTTTCCTAATGTGGTCGCTCGCTCATATGTGGATCAGGTTAGTGGGAGCGGCAACAAATTTGACTTTATGGTCAATTTGGCTTTCGTCTTGAAATTTTGTAGAAAGTTCATGTGAAATGTTGTGATATTAGAGGTAATCAAAAATTACAGAATTGCAAATGAATTAAATGTGCCATAAAATGCACTGAGAGGAAATCTATGCGTTACATTCGTGGACAAAGCGATTAATTTAGAGAACTCGCAAGTCGTAACAATGTACATACTAGGGTCTTGCAGAAATGCATTTGGTTTTTTAAGACAACAAATGACTTACTGCAGTACGCAATGCTTGCAAGACATTTGTGATACAAATAACAGTTTTACATCAATGCGACATGGGTGTGAACAAAATGTAGTTTTTGCTTTTTGGTATAACAACAGAAATTTTTGATGTACAGGATGTCTCAAAAGGAAGTTTAAATTTTGTGAGTCGGTAAAATAAAAAATAAGGTCTTTCAAAGAACTGATTATTGATTACACAGTGCAACACATAAATTGGTGCCAACTTCGTACCCAGCTATTTTTGAAGTATATACCGAGACTAAAAAAATCCCCAAAGGATTTGGCCCCATTACATCGAAAAAAATTTTATGGATACTCCAATATTTTCACCCCAATACGATTTTTGATTATTTTTAGGGAGTCCATATTTCATAAACTGTTCGGAATTCTTTCTTTTCGTCTTCGGAAAAGTTGTAGATCTAAACCAGAGCAAAAAAAGTCTCAAATAGACTGACCCAAAAAAATTGCATCTAGTGCATGAAAATTGTAAAAAAAAAAATTTTCACACGGTTAATGATATATGGACTCCGTAAAAATGATAACAAAAACGTGTTAGGGTGAAAATATTGGAGTATCAATAAAAAAATGTTTCGATGTAATGGGGCCAAATCCTTTGGGGATTTTTTTAGTCTCGGTATATACTTCAAAAATATCTGGGTACGAAGGCGGCACCAGACGATGACCTTAGAAATGTTGCACTGTGTTATCAAAGCAAATTATTTGGGAATTTATTTCTTAAAAATATTATCGTCTAAATGTAAATCTTTGCGTTCACGGCATTCATTTATTTGAGCAGTTAAATTTCAAACGCAGCTGATTAGGACTATTTCGTAAATGCTGCGATGTCGTGGCGAATATTTTCTTTCTAGAGGAGTCATTTTATTGTTATTAACATTATGTTGAAGATAATTCCACTATAAAAAGCCCTTAGAAGTTGAGTCAGGACTGCTAAAGGCTAGTTTGTGTCTCCTTTCTTGGATATCAATTTGTTTTGTAGTGCTGAACTGGTCTCCCTAAATGTGTTGACCCATTATCCAACGACAGGGATACTTGTCGCATCCTTTAGGTGACAAAGCCTCGAATTCTGCAGAATTATCTACGCGATACAGTTCCACAATCACTGTTTTCTAAAACTCTCTCAATGGCAGCGCGCGGTTTTCTCCAGAAAAACGCTCCATAGTGCCTAAATTTCTAAGAAAAATGTGTTATTTAGTATAATAAAAGTACTTTTTGGTACAATAAATTGTTCCTTACGGTACAATAAAAGTACTTTTTGCAACAATAAATTGTACTTTTTGGTACAATAAAAGTTCTTTTAGAAACAATAAAATGTACTGTTTGGTACAACAAATTAACATTGGCACAATAAATGTACTTTTTGGTAAAAAATTTTACTATTTGGTAGAATAAACTGTATTATTTGGAACAACTAAATTAATGTCCAGCATTAAAATTAATGCATTTTCAGGGATCCCGCAAGGAACGCATTATTTTTGATTTTTATTAATATTTTACCGAATTGTTTAAAGTTCTGTAAACCTCTCCTTTTTGCGGATGATTTAAAGTTGTTCGCGGAAATTTCAAATATAAATCATTCTGTTCAGATTCAGAGTGACTTGTGTGCTTTAAATGAATGGTGTAGTAAAAACCAATTAGGTCTGAATCTGTTAAAATGTTGTACAATATCATATGTTCGCAGTCGAGATCCAGTTTTGTTTAATTACTCCATTGGAGATTATACATTAAAGAGAGTTTATGAAGTTAAAGACCTAGGTGTTATATTTGACTCAAAGCTAGAGTTTAATAGTCATATTGATTATATAACTTCTAAGGCTTATTCAATGTTGGGCTTCGTTAAAAGAAATGCAAAAGATTTTGAAAATCACCGTACTCTGAAGGCTTTATATGTTTCATTTGTTAGGAGCAATCTTGAGTACTGCTCTCTAATATGGAACCCATTTTATGCAAATTAATTCAGACAGAATTGAAAGAATCCAGAAGATATTCTGTAAATTTGTTTTTAAAAAGATTAATTGGTGCTTGGATGGAACTACATATGAAAATAGGCGAAAACTCCTAGGTCTACAATCTTTAAGGGATCGTAGATCTAGCTATTCTATAATGTTTATTTTCAATATTTTGAATAATGTAATAAAATGTAATGATTTGTCTGATTTGGTAATTTTGCATTCTCCTCCCCGTGAATTGCGGGTAGAAAGGCTTTTTTATGAAGATTTCCACCGTACTAACTATGGTATTAATGAACCAATAACAAGGTGTTTAAAACTTTGCAACAGTTTTTCGACGATATTGGATTTTAGTTTGCAAAAAAATCAATTTAAATTAAATTTGCTTAAAATTTTTAATTAAATGTATTCTATAACTAACTTTGTATACTAGTCTGTAAGATATATATCAGTAGACTGAATAAATAAATAAATAAATAAATAAATAAATAAATAAATAAATAAATAAATAAATAAATAAATAAATAAATAAATAAATAAATAAATAAATAAATAAATAAATAAATAAATAAATAAGTAAATAAAAGTATGTACAATAAGTTTTACATTAAAAAAAAATTCTTTAGTTGCGATAAATTGTACGTATTAATAGAATAAATTGTGCTTTTTGGTACAACAAATTTACATTTTGGTACAAATGAATTTTGTTAAGTGCATTTCTTTTACAACTCTCTATATAGATCAAATCTCCCACTCTTTCGCTCTCTTGCATATGTTTTGTTTTCTTACCGAAAGCGCACAGTTGTCGTATACATGTATTGTTCGCAGAATCAAAACAGCCACAGCCCGACAAACCATCCGATTCGAAAACGATACCCCCCAACGATTTGGGCGTGATATCGCGAGTGGGACAAAATCCACCTTCGTTCTCGAATCGTAAAAGCTATTCTTTTATGTATCAGAAAAACGATTATATTACGTATCGTAATAACGAGTTCTTTTCAAGTTGCAAAATCTATAAATCATATTTTTTTCAGTTATTCCATCTTTTCTTATTCTCTTTTGAGGTATTAAAGATTTTTCTTAAACTTTTTTTTATATAGCATGAAGCCGGGACCGGCCGTGGCATGATGGTTAGAACACCATGTGAATCTAAAAATAGAAAACGTGTTAATTCACAACAACGCGAGAAACTATCCCATACCTCATTAATGGGGTGTAAAGGTAAATTAAGTTTTTTTTAGGTACTTGATTGACACCAATTTTACTCCAAATAGATTAAACTTTTTGTATTCATCTGTTGTCTTACGTAGTTAAAGTATTTAAAATTAATGTTATAAATAATCTGTATTACATATGGCCGTGTTCGCAGTCTTTCACATTACATTTGTACACACAAATGTGAAAAAATTGGTTTGAAACTAGTTAAATGCTAATGTTTTTTGCATGGAAATTATAAAGCTTAACAGTGTGCACATTTCCTTCAAAGAAATTTTTTTTCCAGGTCCTATGGTTTTCATGGTATAAGCAGTTAAAGACGGTCTTTCACATTACAAATTTTGGAAGTCACTTTTGAGGTAGACAGATACTTTCTAAAAGTTCTGCTCTTATAGACAACGGGTTGTCCCCGTACTTTTGGAGATAAAAGTTGAATAATGAAGAAAGGAAATTGCATTTAAACGGTTTAAATATGTTGCTTAGAAACCCCAGTAGGACTAAAAATATCAAGTCTTTCACATTACAACGAAAGTCTTTCACATTACATCGTACAAATTTTTGCATTTAAAAACGACTTTTAGTGATTATAAATGCTTCTTAAAGAAATTTTTTTACAACCATAGTCCAATATTATGTCTTGGGGCTAAGGGATCGTAATAAATATCATGGTTTGGGAGGTGGGGGAGAGGAATTTGTGACAGGTGGCACAAAACCATGTTTTTATCAGCTTTTTATGGCAAAAAAAAGAAAGGTGTCAAAAAATTCGAAAACAGCATGACAATATTTAAGGGCGTGCCCACACCTGGCCGTGTTCGCGAAAATTTTTTGATGTGTATGAAATAAGAAGTGTCTAATAAATTTGGAAACACTGTTTTTTTGGTCGAAAATTCCAGCCCTAGCATGTTTTTTCTAGTAAGCTTTAAAGTTTTATGTCACCATTGTTCCGTATGCCAAATAAAACAACATTCTTTTGAAAACGGTTATATTTGCGGAATTATAAAAAAATGCAAAAACAAAGTTATTCAAACTCTATTTTTATTCTGTTTCTCTTTTGATTTAAAGTTGTTTTTTTATTTTTTAAGATTGATTATATCCTTCTTTGGAAGTTGAAAAAATGCGGATATTGCCGGAATCTTGCTGTATTTGATGGGCCGACGCAATATCACGAATATTTTTTGTGTTAAAAAAAATCGGCAACATTTAATTTATTGTTTATTTTACAAAAGTCTTCATCAGTGACTTCTTCGACAGAAATGGTTGAAGGTGTAAGGTTGAATGCATTTACGTAGTCTTTGCGACGTCTTTCTACAAGAGACTCACGATCCTTTCTTGGCATTTCACTTTCCTTCAGTTTACGGTTTTCTCTCAATTTATTTATTTATTTATTTATTTATTTTATTCATTCTAATAATACAGGAAGCCTTTAAGGCCAATAATATGTATTACAAATAAACTACAACAATTTATTTTAAGAATTGTAATGTTTAAACCTATAACTATAACATGAGTATAAAAACGTAAATCTAATACTTTGATTAAATAATAATATATATGAAACACGGCTCCCCAGCCAATGAAAAAGAAAAAAATAATTTGAAAGTAAATAAAAAAAAGTGTGAAGGCCTAGTTAGCAATGACAAAATAAAAATATATATATCAAGACTCATTAGTTGAAATGTAGGAAAGACATTTTTGGCGAATAATATTATTCGAATAAGCAAAATTCCTTAAGTGCATTGGTAGTTGGTTCCAAGATCTAGTAAGCCGGACCCTAAAGGAGCGTTCGAGTATTGAGGAGGAAATAAGGGGCAAAATTAATTGTGGATTTCTGGTCGATCTAGAAAATACAAATTTACTAAGTAGAGTTCGTGGAAAACCAGTCTTCACTAACTTATAAAAGAACTGAAGTAGACGCAGATTAACATAGGATCGAAAATTAAGACCCAAAAACTGTTTAGCATAGTTAGATATATGATCATATCGACGTAGGCCATACACATATCTAACTATCATATTAAATAACTTTTCAAGCTTATGGAAATTTTGAATAGACGTGCCCGAAACTACTTCAATACAATATAGAATTGTAGGCATTAATAGAGTGAACGCTAACTGTTTCTTGATATGAGTGGGCAAAAACATATTAACACTGTATAATCTTCTCAATGTTAGTATTAATTTAGGATATAAAGAGTCAATGTGATGTGTAAAATCAAGTTTATTGTCCAAAATTATACCAAGACATTTCATGCGATCTACAAAAACTACTCTCTCACCATCCAACCATATTCTCAAATTGTTAGGGGATAAGCCGGAGCCACCAAAATACAAAGCTTTTGTCTTGGAGCTGTTGACAACAAGACCATTACAATTCAACTAATCTTTCAACGAATTAAGATTTAAATTAATATTTGCTTCCAAAAAATCATTGGAACTACTTCGGAAAAATATATGAATATCATCTGCATACAGAAAAGGTGTACATAGATTAAGATCAATGCAGTTGATTATATCATTAATATATATTATGAATAACAAGGGTCCAAAACAGAACCTTGTGGTACTCCGCTATTAATTGTTCGTGTATCAGAAGAGATACCATTAAATGAGACGAACTGTGAGCGATCGGAAAGATACGATGATATCAATTCGCACGCCGTACTGGAAAAAAAGAATACATTTTTTAATTTATGAAGAAGTTTATTATGGTTTACTCTGTCAAAAGCCTTTGACATATCCAATCCCAAAAGTACAGAACAGTTATTATCATTAACTGATTCACGAATTGAATCAGTTAGAAGCAACAAGTGGCTACTAGTGCTGTGCCCAGGGCGAAAGCCATGCTGATAAACATTTAACAATTGTTTGTCGTTAACAAACTGTAACATTTGGTCTTTGATGAGATGTTCAGCTATTTTTGAAATAGCAGGCAAAATGCTTATAGGTCTAAAGTTCTCAATATCATAACAACCCCGATTTTTTGGGATGGGAACTACTCGCGCTGTTTTCCACTCTTTTGGAAATACCGATGTTAACAGAATTGTGTTAAAAAAGTGAAGTAAATTTACGCATAGCTTCTGCCCTCTTTCTTTTGTGTTCTTCGTATTTACCAATCTTTTTTAGCTTTTCGATGTAATTTTTTATTTTTTTTTTCCACTTGTGAGTGGATCCTACCAAAAAAAAAATTTAAGTGTTTTTTTTTCAAGTGGTCTTTCACATTACACACATTTGATGTCAATTTAAACTGAGAAACCAGCATTAATCTTTAAAAATACCACCCATTCCAGATATTAGGAACTCCAGCTCAGAAATAGTTATGTTTTCATAACAAAACAGCAGCGTGCAACCACCGTTATTAAACTTTTCCAATTTTAGTCTTTCACATTACACTGAAATTGCGCAGTTTTCATTGCCATCAAATGTGCATTTAAAATTTTATTTCAATTTTTTTTTTTTGGTTTCAGCTCTAAAACAATTCTTTATCTATTTATTGCAAAAGAAAACAATGCAATTTTCTGAGCAAAATAGGTTGTTTTTACCTTTTTCTGTGAGCTATCCATTTTGTTTTACATCTCAGTATAAAGCTTACTAGAAAAAACATGCCAGGGTTGCCACTGTTTTGCAATTTTCGACCAAAAACAGATTTTTCCAGATTTATTAGACACTTCTTATTTCTTACACACAAAATTTTTTTGTAAAAGTCACAAAAATTTTTTACCCCTCTGGTTGACATTTTCCCGAACACGGCCATATAACTGATTTCTAAATTACATTCTAAAAAACGTTTGCCCTGTATGCCAAAAATTAACCCAAAGATTTTTATGAATTTAGCAATTACTTATTTAAAAGTGAAATAATCGAATTTTTATTGCTTCAACGATTGGTAAAAGAATCGCCTTTACAATACGTTAATGAATGTTCACTAGCGATTCGATAATATTATCATTTTCAAAAGGTTTATAGAATTCTATCGTATTTTTTTTTATCGGTTTTACGATTAGTAAACGAATCGCTTCAGTGATTATACAATGTTATAATTTTCGAATTCATTTTAGAATCGCTTTTTAAGAATCGCTGTAGCAAATTGCCAACGAATCGTTAACGAATCACCCCTCGCTACATGGTTTGTCGGGATGTCTTAAAAAAACAAATAGTGATTAAAACGTTGCAAGCGAACTTGTACAGGAATCTAGCAGGGTACCTTGTCGATCAGAAAGAATGTCTCGCACCCCCCAATATATTTCTCAGTGTAATTTAATATCTTACCTACTTACCTACTAACTATTAATTTGCTCCCTGTTTTATATGGAGACCTCTAATAGGCAATATAATTTTCGTATACTCGTATATGTCATTGCTGTTAATTGCAGTCGTTTTTATTTATCTGCTACATTTATTATCGACATTAAAGTTTACATCACATGCAATTTACGCGCTAGTGCAATTTTTTTTATACGTTTTCATTGAAATATTGACAGTTTTGCATAAATCTCTCGTTGGCGTGAGAGATCGTGTCTCAAGACAGTTTCAACATTTGCCATCAATCAGTTATCAACGCCTCAATTAAAATGTAATAAATCCAGTTGGTGAGCTCAGATATGGCGTTAAAATTATTTATGATATGACAAATGCATTTTCAATGGCACCAGCCCACTTTGGCTGGGCGCAAAGGGCGTGGGAAAAAGTGGGATGGAGATGAAAGTGACCCTAGCTATAGAGAGGTAAATGATGGAGTTAGTTGTGAAAGGGGAAGGTAGAAAATGGTAGTTAAGGGGGAAAAAAATGGTGAATGCAATGGTTTTTGTAAAGGCATTGCTAAACAGTAACCTTAATAGTTACGAAGTGCATTCAATATATCGGCGATGATATAAATTTTCTAGGCAAACATTTTAAGCATTTGTTGTCTAAAGTCTTGATGGTTATATATATTGTCAAATGTTATTTGACAAATTTATTAGTAATTTTTTTTATATTTGTCCTACTGTCATTGTAAAAGATAAGAATTCAAAATTTATTGTGAAATTAGTATATCTACGTCTCTGCCCTTCGCTCACCTCGCTGTAAACTTCATGATATTGCAATTATATCTGTAATGTGATGACATCACAAAGTGGTTGCTTCGTTTTAAACATTACCATTATATTTTATTATTGAAATACTATAACGGAGATCTATTAGAAATCAATTGCATATAATCTACATTAAAATAAATCACAATGAACATATACGAGTTAACATTAGCAAAAACACTTGTAATAATTTAAATACAAACGTTGTGATGATCTGAAATGATATGAAAATGATATCATCGTATTACCATTTGGATTATCAGGTAGATGATGATGATGTCTGAACATCTTCAAAACAAAACAATTCAATTTGAAATTAAATGAAAACAGCAGGTGGTGTAAACCGCCAGACGCGGCGGGTATTAAAGCGCGCGCCACATTGGGTTGTTGAAATTGAAAGTTTAACTAAGCAGCCGCCAGTGCTGGTGGTGGGTGGTTGTTTTAGCGGCATAAGCGTGTTATATGTGCCATTAGCTATGCTCGTATCACGGAGCGTGTACTTCACAGTTTATATGAATATGATTATAATATGCTGACAGCCAGCAGCCAGACTGTGGCAAAAATATACCAAGTAAAATATTTACTCTTTAATATAAAGATGTGCCAAAATAAAAAAACAAGAAAGAAATCGGTGTGTGACTAACTTTGTTGGGTTAGGTAACATACAAATCAGATTTACGAAAGATTTCTAGAAAAGTTTATTTTAAAAAGAGTTATCAGCAATAAATTCAGCTAAGTTGTACTTATGGAACTGATTCATACGTATATAGCATCCCCTAAAACTAAATCGAATATCATCAATTCGCAGCAGTGTGAACTATCATGGCCAAAATATGAATTACTTGTGGCTAGAGTGACGTGTCGTGATATCACGCTGAAACCAAGACTATGCCAGATCATATCTTCAACGTTTAGCTACAAAACATGTTAATACCATGCCTTAAAGATCACTATTGCACCGACTTTACGTATAAAAAGAAAACAATTTTCTATTAACGTTGTAAAGGAGAGCTTCTCACATTGACTATAGAAAAATACCTGTGACGAGGGGTGATTCGCTAACGATTCGTAAAAAGCGATTCTAAAACAAATTCGAAAATAATAACATTATAGAATCACTGCTGAACATTAGCAAGTGAATCGCATAAGAGATTTGTTTACTAACCGTAAAACCAATAAAAAGGCGATAGAATTCTAAAAAAACATTTGAAAATTATAACATTATCGAATCGCTGGTGAACATTCGTTAACGTATTTTTAAAAGGGAGTCTTTTACCAATCGTTTAAGCGATAAAAAATCGATTATTTTCTTTTTTTATTTAAATAAGTTATTGGTAAATTCATAACAATCTTTGGGTTAATTTTTGGCATGAAGGGCAAAAGTTTTTTAAAATTTAAATTGGTAATCAATGTTATGAAATACAGATTTTCTATAACTTTTATTTAAAAAACTTTAACTATGTGTGACAACAGATGAATACAAAAAGTTCAATCTATTTCAAAACCATAACAAGTTTGAGTATACACATGATCGGGCGTGTGTTTGGAGTAAAAGAGGTTTCAATCATGTAGTCTCTGAAAATGATATCATATTTAATTTATTCTGATAACAAAATTTCGTCGTACACATTCATAAAAAACTTAAAAAAATGAAATAGTTCCACTTAAAAAAAACTTAATTTCCCTTTACACCCCATGAATGAGGTTGGGATAGCTTCTCGCGTTGTTGTGAATTAACACGCTTTCTATTTTTAGATTCACAACTAACGGCACCTACTTGTTTATCGACGAATGCGAACGTCACTGTTTGAGAAACTCTTACTAGACATGCCGATTGACTCGAACTGATACTGCGAAGTTGCTGTTGACAACTTTCGAGGGGAGCCGACAATGAAAAAACATTTTTCTTTTAAGATGTCTGGAGCCAGGTGTATTTTGTATTTGTATTTGTTTATTATTTGATATCCTGTACAACAAGAAATTTTCTTATAATTACAGTACAGGAATTAAAAGGTTAAAAAATGTTTTGTAACAAAAAATAAATAAGTAAAATTAAAAGAAAAATGATAAAAATAAATATAAAATCGTTTATCGTTTAAACAACATAAGGAGAGAAAGAAGAGAGAAAACTATTACACAAGTTTATTTTATACATATAAAAGCATTCAATTATTATTATCGTGGGTTTTATAAAAATCAGTGATATGTTTTTTAAATTTATTAGCGTTACTGATAGTTTGGAGGCTGTGTGGTAGTGCATTCCAAAGACGAATTGAATGAATAAAGAATTGCCTTTGATCTCCCGCATGGTAGTCGCGTGTTCTAACCACTATGCCACGGCCGGTCTCTAGTTCCATGCTACATCCAAAACATTTGAAAAATTCTTCAATACCTCAGAAGACAATAAGAAAAAAAAAGGAATAACTTAAAAATGAGTATGATTTATAGATTCTGCAACTTGAAAGGAACTTTGTAATAGAATGCTTTTTTTTTTTTGATTCGCAAAAGAACCGCTTTTTCGATTCGTAAGGAGAACGAAGGTGGATTTTCACCCGCTCGCGATATCGCGCCCGAATCGTTGGCGAGTATCATTCTCGAATAAAATGCGAATGATATATGATTCGAGAATGATATCATTCTCGCATCGGGTGGTTTGTCGGGTTAATGAAGTTTCCCTTATAGTAACTTTTTATTCATTCACCTTTGGCCGTCCGTTGTCTTTCAAATTCTCACTTTACACACCTAATACCAATTGATAAAAATTGAACATGGACCTTACCATAAATGCTAGCAACAAGTGTTGCTGGGTTATTCTCAGTTATACTTGGACTATTAGCAATTATTAAGGGGCATGAGGTAGTTTTTCATTTCCATTTCTTCTCGTTGATTTTTTATCGCTAAGCAAATAACTTGCAGTAGCAGAAATCACTTTAGATTAATCATACGCCACAACACAGCCGAAACCTAAGAATGCACCATTGCAGTCGGGGTCCAACTACGGCACACGAGAGTGACTAAAGTTACAAACTTGTAGTTGTTGATATTCATTTACAATCAATTGTTTGCAATTGTAGTTGTTGTTGGTGCTATTGCTGCTGCTGCCGTCATCACTTGTTGGTGCTTGGTTGCTGTTGTAGTGGTTGTTGTTGTTGCCTGTTCACATGGTGTATAAATTGGCTGTTTTATAAATTGTAAATATTAATTATAGATTTCAGTTTCATTTGCGAGTCATGAAATGTAAAATGATGTCATAATTGTTGTCGTAATAACAGTACTCGTATTACTCGGCCCAATCTGTCTTAGAGGTTGTTTGGTTGATTGGTGGCTGACTGTATGGCTGGCTAGCTGGATGGATGGCTGCTGACTAGCTGGTGACTCTCTGGTTATTGGTGTCGCCCTGGTAAATAAAAAACATTTTGATTGAAACGTGCCAGCTATCACGTCATATGTGAGTCAAAATAATGATTTAAGTGAAAAAAATATGAATAGTAAATATTTGATATCAAGTGGTTCATTTAGAATAGAGATAGTTTTAAATAAAACTAAATTATTCAATGTTATGGCATTTGAAAACTAAATTGACCATATGGTTTAAGTTGTATTGCGCATATTGGGTAAACTGTACAGAAAATTAAATGTTTGAATAGATATTCTTAATTTTAAAGAGCGAATATCTCAAAGCGTTGATACTTCATTACTGGATAAGTTGTCATGAATCAAATGTCTGTAATGAGTAACTTTAGCTTATGCCTGGCAAGATATTTATTCAAAATTTAAGTATCAAATTCTCTTTTCTGTGTTCCAAAAAATTACATAGATACATTGAGTTAAACAAGGGACTAGATATTGCAAAGGTTCTAAAAATATATTTTCCTTTCAATTAAAGTAAATTTATCAAAACCCGACAAACCATCGAGAAATGATATCATTCTTGAATCATATATCACTCGCATTTTATTCGAGAACGTTACTCGGGCGTGATATCGCGAGCGGGAGAAAATACACCATCGTTCTCGAATCGTAAAAGCGATTCTTTTACGAAACCAAAAGGCAATTCTATTACGAATCGACAAATCGATTCTTTTACGAATCGTAACAACGAGTTCCTTTCAAGTTGCAAAATCTATAAATCATTCTTATTTTTAAGTTAGTCCTTCTTTTCTATTTTTCTTCTAAGGTTTTGAAGATTTTTGATATAGCTATTTTATTTTATTTAAGTTTTTTTATATCCGTTTCTGTAAAAAAATCGGTAAGTTACCGATTTGTATGACGTCACACCGTTTCAGTCTTTAGTTACCGATATCGAGATAACTGCTGTTTCTGTATGTTAAAATCGTTAAAAATTCGGTATGCGATGAAAAAGAACACAAACCGAATGAAATGTTACGAAAATGAATCAAATAACAACAACTATGAAAAGTGTATGACGATTTTTGTATTGAGTGTTTTTTGGCACTTTTCATATGAAAAAGAGCCGTTAGATGCATTTATCATGTAGAATATTTCATTCATCAATTCCTCATCCAACCAAATATTTTCAAAATTTATTTGTAAATAATTTAATAATATTCGTGATGTGTAAAAAATCAAAACAAATAAACAAATACAATAAAATAATCGGTATCCGATTATGAAAAATTAATGATGAAAAATTATGATTATTGCGAAATGGAAATTTTTATCTATGAAAATTTCAGCTATCCGTTTATTTAATAACAACAACATTTCCAAAGAAAATCAATTGAAACTCAAATATTGTATTTGAAATGCAATACTCGTCAATTGATATTTAAAAATTTCACTTGAAATTCAAAACACGTGAATTGAAATTAAAATTTTCCATTTTGAATTCAAAAATTACCAATTGAAATTCTAACCTCGTCAATTGAAATTCAAAACACATCATTTAAAATCAAAACTCATCAATTCAAAACTTGAAATGAAACTCACCAAAATGCATTTAATTAATGAGTATTGCATTTCAATTGATGTCTTTTGAATTTCAATTGACGAATTTTGAGTTTCAATTGATGAGTTTTAAATTTTAATTGATGTGTTTTTAATTTCAATTGATATTTTTTGAATTTCAAAAAGAAAATTTGATTTGAATTGCTGTATTTTGAATTTCAAATGGAATTTTTGAATATCAATTGAAGAGTTTTAAATTTGTTTGATTTTGTTTAAATTTCATTTGAAATCAAATAAATTTGTTGTTTGTATCCGAATATAGAACAAATTGTTAGTTCTCTCATGGCACCGGGATATATAATTGGTTTTCCGTTATTACAGTGGTAATAATCGTTTATGAATCCATGTATAAAGGCTTTTAAGATATATTATGTGCTTAAGCTAACGTTCCCGTACCCGAAAATACTCGTATTTGAAATTTAATTATGAGTTCCAGTTATTTTACATATGCACCACATTTTCTACATTAATGGAAATCGGCAAAGTTTTCACATTCCAAAAAGTCAATGAGAAAACTATCGATTCACATTTCTTACAGAAACACTTTATTTAAATATTCCTATAAAGTGAAATCGGAACATGCGACAGCTTATCGATTTGGAATAAGCGATTTGAACTTAAATCGATTCAGATGTTTACAGAAACATTTCAGGTGAGAGTGATGTCAGAGTGGCGTCAAATCGGTAATATGGCTCGGTAACTGCTATCGTTATGAGTTACAGAAACGGGCTACTGTGTACGACTAAATTTGGTTTTCAGAATAAAAAACATTTACATATGTATGTAAAATATGACGTAAATTTTAGAGACTACATGATTGAAACCAATTTTGTTCCAAACAGATCGATTAAATAGATTAAACTTTTTGTATGCATCTATTGTCACATGAAGTTAAAGTTTTTAAAATTAAAGTTATAAAAAATCTGTTTTGCTTTTCATTGATTTCCAAATTAAATTTTAAAAAACTTTTGCACTGCATGCCAAAAATTAACCCAAAGATTGTTTTGAATTTACCAATTACTTACTTAAATGAAAAATGTTAAATAACCCAATTTTTATCGCTTAAACGAATGTTCACCAGCGATTCGATAATGTTATCATTTTGAAATGAATTTCAGAATTCTATCGTATTTTTATCGGTTTTATGATAAGTAAACGAATCGCTTTTACTAATCGCTTTAGCGAATTGCCAACGAATCGTTAACGAATCACCCCTCGCCACATGGTTCGTCGAGAAATGGTTCATTATTATTCCCTGAAATAACTTATAAATTAACTTATAAAAATAACTTATTATAAATGTTTATAAAGGATGTAACTTTAAAATTTTGAAATTAATTTTTGTGATTAAAAAAAAATTTGTTATTCTATATATTTAACGATTTGTCTTTAACTTATTTTAGTTTTTGCCTAGAAATATTATTTTTGCTTAAAAGCCTTAAATTATTTAAAAACTGCAAATAAAATTCTAAATAAACGCCAAAACTCTTACATATTTCCACCACACAAAATTCCTTCCACTCAATATATGGAAATTCCATT
The DNA here is from genome assembly GCA_964034835.1 of Muscina levida. Lineage (NCBI taxonomy): Eukaryota > Metazoa > Arthropoda > Insecta > Diptera > Muscidae > Muscina > Muscina levida. The sequence goes on from OZ035883.1 coordinate 5,451,074, forward strand.
GTATCAAGTTTATTGACTCTCTCTCTCTCGCTTTGTTTTTCTTTAATTTAATTCTCTGCTTTGTTTTGCAAACAAAATGTTTTCTTATCTATTTAAACGACTGTTTTCTAAATGCTTTGCTTTGATTTTTCCCAGCATTTTTGGACAGATAATCCAACACCTAATGCTGCGGTGGCAATGCGAAACATTTTTGCCCCATTGGCCACTTGACTGTGGCTGTAGCTGTGGCATCGTTCAATGTTCTGCACCACTTCTGGTAGAGGCCGCAGACGAAAACACTTTCACTTCGATCCGAAGATTGGGAGCGTGATGAAAATGACGAACAGCAGCAACAAACAGCGACTGTATTGTAGTGGCAGCAGCATCTGTGCCACAAGTGCCGGTCATTGTCCAAAATAGACAGGAATTGTTTTCCGGGTTTTTTCTTTTGCAGACGTAAAAACATTTTTTGGCAAAATATTTCTAATATGCCCAGATAATAGAATGGAACCCTGCAAGAGGGAAGATGGTGGAGCATTGTAGCCTTTTGCCAACGAGTGCAAGACTACAATGTCATGAAGATCTAACAATGACGTGCGCAGAGTCATTAGAATTCATTTGTGTTAATTAATAAACATGAGAATAAAAAAATAAGCAAGCGAGTGAGAAAAGAGTTGGTTCTATAATAAAATGTTGAGATGGTGCTGATATCTTTTGTAGCTAAGAAACATTTGTTAATTGTGTGGTGAATGAAATTAGATAAAAGGTGGAGTCTAATAAATTAACATAGAGCTTTTTCAATTAAATCGTAATAAGTCAAAGAATCGAATTTGGTTTTTCTGTAAGTTAGGGTTTTTTGCATTTAAGCTGACGTTATGTATCTTAGAATAGTATATCAGTTTATCTACTATGACTTCTCAATCGTAAATATTTAAATTAAATATATTTTTAAAATTATTATAAAGATGCAAATTTAAGGCAAGTTAATTTAATTTTCATTCATTATGAATGAATTTTTGGTCATATCGACCAATCGATTTAAAGATAATAATAATAATTTATTTACTAAATACCCAAAGTTTCCAAAAATTTTCTACTTGTGCGCTACATACAGCTACTGTAAGTCTTCAAATTGAAGCGTTAACTTACACAAATGCGGGACACTCGACCAATCATTATGATGTCTTGTATTTCATACCGCTACATATTGGTAGGAAATCGAAATTTTTTGGCCGAAATTCAAAAAATAAAATTGTCCAATTCGTACTTTTTTTGTTTAATAAAAAGCTAACACTCCAAATAAGAAGAAAAAAACGAAAGTTTTGTCCATGTGACAATTTACCATTATGCTGTAGCCATTTAAAGTAGTCTTATGTTTTGGGTATTCGTCATATAAAATATTAAAGCAAAATATTTTGAGTTATAACTAACGGTAGATTTTAGTTTAAACAATAAAAACATTTTATTTTTTGAATTGAAATGGTCATATATTGTGCTATAATTGTGTATAACTTAATAGAGGGTTTCTTGTTTGTGTTTCAAATATTCACATAATTTTAAAATTTCTGATGTTTCCTCTATCAAAAGAACTTAGGACAAACTGCCTATTTTTGCCTTTTTTCCTTATTTTGCCCTTTGAATTTATCCTTCCTTCGATAAAAATTTAGTCCGAAACTTAAGATGACTTCTGATATGCTACAGGAATTTAGGGGTCGCTGATTTCAAATCCGGAGTCAGATTTTGAAAAAAAAATTAAATGGCAGACATTATTTTCAAAATTGGAATTCAACATTTTGTATCCGCCATTTTTTTTTTTGAAAAATTTGAATCCAGACTCGAAACAAGCGACCTCAAAAAAAGGCAAAATATCGGTTGAATTCCGGATTTCAAATTCGAAACCAGCGATCCCAAAAACAGCCATTCCAGCATTTATTAAAAAAAAGCTTTTCTCCGTTTCATATTCGGCATTATGTTTTTTCCAAATTTGACTCCAGATTTAAAATCAGCGATCCCAAAAACCCTCTTAGGCACAATATCCATTAAATGCAAGCATTAAAAAAATGTCCGCCATTTTGTAACCTTCATTTATTTTTTTTTCCAAATTTAACTCCGGAATCGAAATCAGCGATCCCAAAACCTCCTTAGTACCATCTTTTATTTTCATTCAAATTAATTCCAAATTTTTTACAGATCCGACCAATGTGCGCTAGGTGGCGCTGGGGTGGGTTTATATCGAAAATTTGAATGGACGGGCAAATTTAACTAAAATTTAAAAAATATATTTGTTTGATTATGACAAGCAAATTTATGTACAAATAAACCTTTTAGTTGCAGCTGGGGTGGATTCATACAGAAAGTTTGAACGAAAGGACCAATTTAACTGAAATTCAAAAAGTATGTTTGTTTCATCATGAGAAAAGCATTTTTTGTTGTTTACGCACCCTGTATGTGGCGCTGAAGCGGACAAATAACGCAGGCGGATCAATCTATTCTTAGAGTTTTCGAGAGAAAAATACTACGCAAAATATTTGAACCCATCATTGTTAACGGCGAGTAGTGTCGTCGAATGAATCATGAGCTGTATGAGCTATACAGCGCGTTCAAATATACCGAATGCGCTGTCTTGGACACGTTGTACGAATGGACGAAAACGCTCCGGCTCGAAAAGTCTTCGGCAATAAACTCGATGGGCGGCGCAGGAGGGGGCGACCAAAACTCCGATGGATGGACCAGGTGAAAGAGCTTTTATCTAAGGTGTGACGAACTATCCACGGAATACTTTTCTACGTGCGGCTAATGATAGATAAATTTTTGTTGTTGTTGCCATTAAAGAATAAGAAGATCTTGAATAACATAAAACATAGTAAATATGGCGTACGTTTGACCAGTTTTCATTTACTGTATTAAAATCTTTTTGTTTTATTAGCCGTTTTTTTTACAACCATTTGTTATGGTACTTCCACATAAATTTGGCTTATGTTGTTATAAACCCCTCAATGTATGACACCAACAAAGAGTCAGGTGTATAAAACTATATTTTAAATCAAAATTTTAGTTCTTTTTCGCTTAGAAGATACATAATCCTACTTTTTGAGTATGAGAATCGAGAATCGGCTTATACACAAACTTTTTATGAATAAGACATTATTATTATTTTCAGTATTTTGATGGTCAATGTAAATTATCATAAATTTGTTTAAATTATTGCATTTAGCATTGGCAACATTATAAATTTTACAAGATATTAAACTGGATAAACATTATTACTCAGCGAATATTCGAAAAATACGTAAATCTTGTAAAATCTACAATTACTTTTTCATATGCAACAACCGAAGAAAAATATGTCAATAGTTGGATAAATTACATTTTGGCAAAAAGTTTTCAACTAAAACAATATAACTAGATTATTTGGCGTTTCCTTCCAAAAAATTGTCTAAACTAACTAAAGCCAAAACAATTAAATTAAATTTTACATGAAAATAACAAAATTATGTTTGCGGCATATGGTGTACACTAGACCGGGTCACGAAAAAAATTTCCAAAGTCGAGGGCAAATATTAAGGATCACCTCGAGACAACTTAAAAAAAAAAATTTTTTTCCTCCCCCACCCCCCGAAAAAACAGCCAAATCGTTTTTTTATCACTGCGTTTTTGTTTGTGGTTCAATCGTAACATTCAAGACATCGGTGTATAGGTTTCGACGAGAACTACATTTGTCCTGTAGATGTCGCTGACATACGAAATCATCTTGTAATGATGGCCTCATTTAGAGCAATTTCTACCCCTAAAATTCGAAAATATTTTTTCCTAGGATTAAAGTCCTTTAAAAGCCAAAAATATTTTGCTTTGGAAGTATTCAGTTTTATTCAAAAACAAAAAAGTTACGTATGAAAAAATGTATTTACAGCATCAACACTAATATTTTTTCCTGTTGTTTGCATTATTACAGAAAATTATTGCATACTTCTTAGCGATATCGAAAAAAATTAAATACAAGTTATTGCGTACCTTTTAGCGCAAACAGTGTTTTCAAACATGCCGATAATGATATTCAGCGTCACCAATTTTAAAGCAACGAAATTGTAAAGATACCTGGTCCACAATGGAAGTATTAATAATAAAATATAGACTTAATTTTGCACTTGTATTCTTCCCATGCAATATGCAACACTCAACAATTGTGCGAAATGTAAGTGAATCAGTGCTTGGAATGACTAATCAAAATGGAAAATTTTTGCAAAACTAGAAAGTAGTGAACGGAACTTGAGTGGCGCCAATATTTGTAATTACATACATATCTTTGCCCTTTTTGGGATTTTAATTGTAATACAAATCATATTTCGTCGGTAACTAGATAAAAAATTAATTATCTCAATGAATTATTTAATTTTTTTTTCGATGTCGTTAAGACTTATGCAACAATTTGAGCTACAAAGTATGGAATCATTTTTATAAAAATTTTCCGTCAGCGCTAAAAAGTATGCAATAATTTGCGATAATAATGCAAACAATAGGAAAAAATATTAGTGTTGATGCTGTAAATACATCTTTTCATACGTAACTTTTTTGCTTTTGAATAAAACTGTATACTTCCAAAGCAAAATGTTTTTGGTTTTTAAAGGGCTTTAATTATAGGAACAAATATTTTTAAATTTTAGGGGTAGAAATTGCTCTAAATGAGGCCAACATTACAAGATGATGTCGTATGTCAGCGACATCTATAGGACAAATGTAGTACTCCTCGAAACCTATACACCGATGCCATGGATTTAAAGATTGACCCGCAAACAAAACAGTATCGATAAAAAAACGATTTTGGCTGTTTTTCTGGGGGTGGGGGAGGAAAAAAAAATTTTTTTTAAGTTGTCTCGAAGTGATCTTTAATATTTGCCCTCGACTTTGGAGAAAAAAAAATTTGTATGGGGACCGACCTGGTCTAGTGTACACCCCACCAATATATTATGAGTAATAGCTACGTTTCTATATTTTTCGTCGATAACCAAGTACAAATTTTAAAAATTTTATACCATACGCAAATGTAGCCGTTTATTTAAATACATAATTGTAAATACATGTTTAAAAATTGCAAATGTTAGCTGTTGTGTTTGTGTTTTTTGTTGTTGTTTTTTTTTTTAACCAGCGGCGATAAAATATTTATTACAACAAGCAATGTATCCGACAATCTCACAATAATCAGAAGTATCTGAGCCGGTTAACATCAGTCAGCTGCATCGACTGATAGATGTCTAAAAATATTGATGATCACAGCGATGTATGTATCGCGAGGTGAAATAAGAGATGGTGTCATGTCTGATATGGTAGATTTCGACAAAAATTACCGTGTGTTTTTAATCTATTCAGTTGACAAAAAATTCCATAACAACGATTTTTGAAAATCCTCTTAAGTTACTATAGTTGCTGAATTCAGTTTGTAAAGCAACAGTTGATACGGCCGTATATTTGAAAAGTGTTTTTTTTATAAGATATGCCTTTTAAGACATTCGGAACAAGTCGGTAAAGGATGATATGTCTGAGATAAGTGGAAATCAATTAAATTTGAATCGGCTCATGAAAAATAGTCATATCATATCATACATTAATGGTATAAATATGGCATATAAACATATAAAATCATATTCTTTAATATGTATATGGGAATTTCCTAGCGTTGCGGACGCACTATTTTTTTTTGTTATTTTGTAGTTTTCTCTAAAAATTGAAATATTTTGAAGATTATGTTCATATTAAACAAATTAGAGTTTGGACAGTACTATAATTTTCTTTTAATGAAACTTTACTTAAGATGTTGTATTCAAAGTTATGACTAACACAAAGTGCTTTACGGACACACACAATTTTCTATAGCCACTTGAAGTGTATATGAAAATTTGTGAAATTTAGCAAAAATCTTATATGCACAGTATATGCTTTTTTGTAAAATAAAGAAGATATGTTGGGGGTTTATAAACAACTTACTTCACATTTAAAATACTTTTAAATTTTACGCTACTTCAATCTAAACGTGCGCTGCGGACACACGCATTGTTCTATGGATAACACAGAGCGACAAAAAAAAAACATCACCTGGGAAATTATACTATTTTTCAGGTAGGTGCTGCTGAGCACAATAAGAATCTGTTTTTCAAATTTCTCAAAGCCCCTAAAATCTGGAGTTATGGATAAAAAAACGGTTATTCGTAGTTTTACGCACTTATAAGCCAGTAGCGCGGATAAATATGAACCGATTTTAAGTTTCTCAGCGGATTTGGAAAAAAGAGACTTTCCAACGATATATATAGTTTGTTTTGTTAAAGTTCAACAAATTCATTACATGATTATAGAAACAAAAAAAATTAAAAATATAGCAATTTTTTACTATGAAATCCGCTGGAAATACCCATATATAAAAAATGTCTTAAAATGTATAATATTTGAATAATGTAGTTGTTATCAAGAATTATTTTTTCCGTATCCTCCCACATGAAATACATATTAACTAAAAAATATTTTTTCAAATCCCTTAAATATCAGGTGAATCTGATGTTAAAAAAAGACAACTTTCAGCGTTCATATTCAAATTCCATCAATATACAACATAGACATAAAACTATAAAAAAAACAGTATATGATGCTTTCCCCATTCTGAATGTTTATGAGACCTTTGGAATTCCCGGAATGTTTTTTAATTCAGCTGCAAACACTTGCGCTTATGAAATACGATAATTGAGCATGAACATATGCGTGATATATTTGATGTTTCCTAAATACGTTTGCAAATATTAACAAACAATTGGAATTTTCATATTGACGCCTCATGTATTTTGTACAAAACGGTTCAGCGCATCTTGGATATGCATACATTTTATACATATATTCGGGTGTGCGCATTTGTTTGATTATGTTAAAACGCGGCCACGTACTCGTATAAACCTAATGTTTAAACAAATTAAACAATATTATTTATTAGATTTGATGTACACTTTCGCACACGCGTTATAGTGTTCAGCCAGTAGCCAGTTGAGATTTTGTATTTGATACATTCACCGCTCAGAAAGTATTATTGGATATTTTCCTACAACAATTTGCTGTTGTTTTCCATCGTGGCACACGCTTAATTGATTTATATATGCATTTTATAATTTACAAACCATTAACATTTATTTATTTTGATTTTCGTTCAATTTAGAGGTTCTTGGGTTACAAAGATCATTCATTCGTTTTCCACTTTTGTGTGTGTGTGTGTGTGGTATCGTAAATTGTCTTTGAACTCCACAGGCCGGCAATTGAGAATCTTGAAAATTCAAGGCCTTAAATGTCCCATCCACCATTAGATGGGAGTCGTGTGAACGCGATGAACATGATTTATGAATGAATACATTTTGTATACAGCCACACAACTAAAACAACAACATATTAATCATTACACTTTCGGTGCCCATAAAAGAGAATATGACCTTGAATTGTAGTGGGCGGAAGTGAGTTTCTTATACATATTTGGGTTACAAGAATACTTGAAAAGTGAGTAAATTCTCTCATTCAAACTTAATGATTGATTTGGTCAGTTGGCAAATTGATGCATAATTAGTAATATTAAGTGGAATTTGTCTTGTGCTATAATTAATTTCATTTAGGTAAGTTAATGGTTTATGAAGATTAAAATTTAATTAAATTATTAACACATTAGCATATAATCATACAAATGAGATAGCAGGCGTTTCTCACATATACCTATAATAAACCATAAACACACAGAAAAGCAACGATCATAGTTGGTTCTTATTTATATGTAATAAAAGTCTTTCCTCTGCGGCAGGTCTTTAATAACTGAATTACCCAAACGAATTTTCTGTAAAACTATGATTCATACTGAGATTCAATCCACTCACTGTGGCACGGAGTTTTCCACTCATCAATACTCAATTCATAAGTTTTAATTACAAATTGTTGTTGTTCTTGTGCAATCCCTTTGCACAACTAAAACACTTGTCTGCTGTTAATGTACTCATGTGGCTGGGTTCACGAAAATATTGTGTCATTTCATTCAGTTGTCATTTATTTTAATATGAAACCAAGAAAACTCTAAAATGTCGATCATTTATTGTCGTCCTACAGTAAGATCAGCAATAATTTCAACATTTGCAACTGCTACAACTTGCAGCCAGTAAGAGACTCATCCGACGCAACATAATAATCTGTTTTCTTTGCTGCGCAATTTTTGTTTTTTTTTTGTTTTTTTTTCGTTACAAAGGAATGCAAATAAAATGCATTGTCATAATTTATGTTACAGGCAAATATGCACAAATTATTAAAAGAAGGCAACAACGAGACGTTCAAGCTGAAATACTCCTCAACACATCAAATGTCAGAATGAGATATGATACACACACACGTACAGAGCAGACGAACGGACGGACACTCTGTTGTATACATGAATATAATTGTCTTCTTGAAAGCTTCATTTCGTAAAGCATTGGACGACAACAAATCCAATATATCAGATTCGAAAATCTTCATCACACATAAAGTATTTACATAATATTTAAATGCGAAATGAGTGTGTGCAGTGAGAGCGGCTGAGCTGCAATAGAGGATAAATTATTCGAATAGTACAGACAAAACGGTAATATTTATAAAACGTAAAGACTTTAAACATTTCGTATGGCAGCTTTTAAAGTTTCAAAGAATAATTGAAACCACAAAAGGGAATTTTTTTCTCTCTACAATTAAAAACATGTTTTTGTTTCAAATCGACATATTGTTAGATTATTTAATGGCTGTAATATCTGAAAAAGTAGATTTTGTAAATAAAAAGGTTTTAAAACATAGCCCACGGGCGATAAAGTCACACATGCAAAACCTACTTATATTTCTTATATTTATAGTGGGACAATAATGACATTTCAAGACATTTCTTGGATTTTATTCTACACACCGTTCCAGTGTAACATATATTGGAATACCATAACTATTAAAAATAAATTATTTCCCCAGGAACTTCAAACAGAAAAATACAATTTAATTTTCGGAAATAGTTTTTTTTTTAAATTTGGTTTATTTATTTGGAAAAGAAACAAATTCTTATATAAAGCATGGGGGGTTACATCTATTACAATTTAAACATAGTTGACAAAGTTTTAACTTCTTAAAATTCCCAAGAAATCTAATTATGTTTTTAATATTTTTATAAAATGTTTCGTTAAAATTTTTAAGAGGAATGTAAACTATGACTTTTTCAGAATATCGAAAAGATTATTAATTTTGTTATGATTTGAATAAATCCGTTTCAATAGCAATCGAAAACAATGTCCTTCACAAAAGTTTATAAAATTATGTTACCACAAATTATATTTTTTAAAAAGTCTACATATATACATTAACATTAGAAATGTTGATGGCAATTTAGTTTAAATTACACTGTGCGACAAGTGGGTCACAAGAGGTCAGTGAAAAAAAAAATTAATCGTGTCCCGGCGTTTCGTTGGGCCACGTCTAGAAATTGAGATTTGAAGTTAGTAAGTATCATATAGGGGAATTTGTCACGTAAATATAATTTGATCGTCACCAAGTGAAGAACTTAGTTGTCTGCAAAATAAATTTGAACGCAAGAATTTATTGTATAACCTCTTATTGATATTTGTTAACGATTAATCGTTTATAAAAAAAACATTAAAATTTCCCTTCCAATATTAGAGTGAGGTATGGGATAGGTTTCCGAGTTATTGCGAATTAACACACTTCTATTTTTAGACTTACACAACGGGGCCTACATCCTAACGAAGACGAACGTCAGTTGTTTGAGAAGCTTTTACTAGACTTTTACTGCGAAGTTGCTGTCAACAACATGGGGGGGCCACCGATGAATGACATGTAGATGATTGAGACAGGAATCGAACACTTGTCCCGCATAATATATGGAAGTAATATGCTATATAAAAGTAAACCCCAAAATTTCGTGTTGTTGTTTACTGTATAATGATTTGGGGCTCATTTTAATTTTGGAATTGTTGTTATTTCCCGGGACCCATCTTCGTACCGTCCATTAGGACTATGTATATTCTGTGTTGTACTATATAAATTACGTTCAATGTACCAAAAAGTACTTTAGTTGTACCACAAAGTACTTTTGTTATACGAAAACATACATTTACTGTATCGATCAGTACTATTGAGTCAAACAAGCTTTTTTTGTACCAAACAATACTTTGATAGTATCAAATGTACTATTATTTTTAAATGGTGCTATTATTTTACTAACAAATACATTTACGGTACCAAAAAGTAATTTCGTTGTAACAAAAAACTTTATTGTGTTGCCAAATAGTAGTTTTTTTACCAAAAAATACTTTGATAGTATCAAATGAACTTTTCTTTTTTAAGAGTACAATTATTTTACCAACTAGTACATTGACTGTGCCCAAAGTACTTTTGTTGTACCAAAAAGCATCAATGTGTTACCAAAACATATTTTTATTTTATCAAAAGAATATTTATTGTATAAAAAGATACTTTTATTGTTTCGAAAGTAACTTGCACCAAAAGTACTTTTAATATAACAAAACCCAGTATTGTGTTACCAAAAAATAATTAAGTTTTTTAAAAAATTATTTTATTTTGCCAAAAACTGAATTGTGCCAAAAGGTAAAAATTTATTTATATTGTATCAAAACGTACTTTAGCTATTCCAAAAAGTACTTGTTTTTATATTAAAAAGTAGTTTATTTGTATCAAAAAGTACCTTTATTGTACCAATAAGTAATTTTGATGCACTAACAAATACTTTTATTGTTCCAAAAACTATTTTCTTTGGACTTATATTGTACCATAAATCATTGCTGTTTATCCAATAAATACATTTGTTTTTTCAAAAAGTATTTTTTTATCGAAAAGTACTTGAATTGTACCAACAAGTACTTTAATTGCACCAAAAATTAATTTTATTGTATCAAACCTCGTTTTAGTGGGGCAAAAAGTAAGTCAATTGTTCCAGAAAGTACTTTAATTGCATTAAAAAATATGTCTATTGAAATATAAAGTACTTTTATCGTATCGAAAAGTACTTTTGTTGTACCAAATAGTACTTTTTTGTACCAAATTTTATTTTACCAAAAAGTATTTCATTGTGTCAATAATAACTTTCATTGTACCAAAAACAAGGACTTTTGTTGTACCAAAAAGCATTAATGTTTTACACAATAATACTTTTATTTTATCAAAAATACTTTTATTTTGCTTAAAGGTAATAAAATTGTACTAACAAGTATTTTTATAGTACAAAACATTATTTTTAGTGCCCTAAAAAGTATATTATTATTGCAGCAAAAGTACTTTTATTGTACCAAATAGTACTTTTATTGCACCAAAAGATGTAGCAAGCAGGAATTTTATGGTATCGAAAAGTGATATTGTTGTACCAAAAAGTAATATTTTTTTGTATTGTTGCACCACAAATATTTAAAAAGCTGCCAAAATAATATTAAGACATGCTCATCTAAAGATCACACTTTCATTACTTCATCAGCATGATAACTCTTTAATATTATAAAAAATAGACTTCTGTCTATGTATTGATGGACTTCTGGGTCCTCACACACACACTCACTTTACTCTTTTTGTACGCAAGAGAGACAGACCTGTGATACTTTTCTACATGCGGCGTATAAAAAATAGAAAAGTTGCTTTGTTATGGTCACATGCCATAACAATGCGTCTCAAATATCTCAAAATTCAAATAAAATACTTATTAACAAAAAAAAAAAAATTTAAAAATTTTACCCCCATCACACTTCAGTTAAATAAATCATATTTTGTATATTGACGTTACATTTCTCAGACATTAACTTAATCAGTTTGGCTCCTCAATGGAGTTTTCGTCAACACAAAACATGATTCACATATATACGGCTTTAGTAACTCATTGTATGTGTTGGCTTTTCATTAATGAAGTAGAAATGAAGTCAAATTATTGCAATTTACTTAATAAATATATTGGATGAAGTCGAGAATGACTTTTAGATTGAATGATAAATTAAAACACATGTTTAAAGTTATATTAACAATTTCCATTTACGAAAGTGTTACGAAACTAAATCATAACAAATATATATTTGAACTATAGGTTAAGACAAAATAAATTATTTAATTTTGAAAAGAAATTTATAAAACCAGAGAAATTTGGTAATGACTGGCGGTCATTTTGTGTTAAAAGTGAAATCAGCTTGAGTTAAGTCAATTAATATTATAAAATATTTTATAAGAATTGCTTAATATGAGACATATATTATTTTAATATGCTTTTATCGTACTGTCGGTTTTGTCACCAATTGTTTTTTTGGAAAATAATTATCCTACTTACGCACAGTGGTTGCCGTTTCATACAAAGAGCGGCCAAAATAGAAGGATAGTATAGAAGGAGTTTTCATAGGTGAATAATATTTGGCACATCTCACAGTCTCTTTTAATGACACCAATTTCTAAAATTAGGTTAAATCTGTGAAAGGATTCAAGGACCTCTCTTAGACACCAAATCTATGACTAAATCTAAAATTTGGTCAATGTTGGACAAAGGATTCAATGACCTCTCTTAGATCCTGAAAATTTAGTAGGCATACCAAAGTCGGTATATCCATTGATTTCATCAATCTATAACTAAATCTACAGTTTGGTCAATGTCGGACAAGGGATTTAAGGACCTCTCTTAGAGTACACAATCAAAGAATATGACACCGAAAACGGTGAGGCCGATTTGTTCTATTGAAGATAACTCAACAATCCGCAGATTTCCGCAGCTGAAATTTACATTATATAATCTGTAAATATTGGATAACATTTTACAACAAATTTGGTTGTCAACTTTGATCGACTTCGCAACTAAAACTCTAAGTGAAATTTAAGTCTACACACGAGTTAGAACTGAAATAGGCACATATAATAAATTAATTTTAAAAAATAGACACAGCATGCTTAGAAGTTTTTAATTCTTTTAAATAATAGTTAATAACTTTCTTTACAATATTTAATTCTTCCATTGTTTAAGCAATCTTTTTTAAAGAGGTCTTTACGTTTTATTTTGGACCTTCACTTGAAAGTTACTCACGCTGCGAAACAAAATTATTTTCATAGTCTGCCTTTGGGAGCTATTCTTAAAGAGGAAATGTGGAATAAAGCAAAAACAATAATAAGTTGAAAGAGCAAAATCTATTGTGTGATAGTGTTGACACAGTATTACCCAGAATTTTGACTTATTTATTATTATTTTTGGCCAATGGGGTCGACCACTGTGTTACGGCCATATTTTAAACACTGCTCCATAGAATGAGGGTCATAAGGCATTCATTTATTGGCCAGAGAGCTTAATAAATTTATAACTAACAATGACATACATTAAAATAATACGTAAGAGGCACATTCCCCCACAATATCTTGCATCATCTCATTTTGAAATGCACAATTGAGGATAGCTCAAAAATAAGTGATAAAAGTTAAAATTCGGTACAGCTGTACCAAGTATGTAACATAACAAAGTACAAAATTTTTCAGATTTGGGACTCAATTCTGAGAACTGCACGTGAAAGTAGCACCAAAAAGAAGAAGTTCTGCATCATTCGTTTTGTCAAGTTACATGCCATAATAATTAAATATCGATTTGAAGTTAGTAAGTATCGTATAGGGGAATTTGCCACGTTTTATGCTCTTTTGTTTGACATAACTCGAGATCCACTAGTCCGATTTAGTTGAAACAAATTTAAAAAAAAGTACGAATCACAATTCCTTTAATATAACATTTCCATACATAAGCAACAGTTTCACTTTTCCATTCATCAAATGATTTTGAACTGGGTTTATTTTGTAGCAGTTACAATAAAATGTTGTACTCCGTCGCGTATGATTTACGTGGAATATTACTTATGATTACACAGTGCAGCAGTAAAACTTGAACCAATTGAGACCGCCAAAATCTGAAAGCTTATGATGGTAGAAGAAAACCCCTAGCTAGGTTATGAATTATTAGCTTAGGTTTTTTTATTATTCATTTTTGAAAGTTCAAAAATCATGTACTGATTCTTAAGGCTATATCTTGTGAACTATTCAAAATTTTGATGTCTCTCTTTGGTAAAATATTAGCTCTTAATCAGATCTAAAAATTTAAACTTCAGATAAAATCAAAAATACAACATAATCTCACTCAAAACAACAAAAATGTAAAAAAACCGTCAAATTTCATCATAGATTTTTATTGTTTTTTGATATATTTCTATTTTGTATCTATTTCATTTTAAAAAGCATAGCATTTTTAATTTCGATATACGTACAATTGAAAGTGATTTCTGTACAGTTTTGCTGTTTTGAGTAAGATGTTGTTGTTTTCTTGATTTTATCTCAAGGCAAAATTTTTAGATTTGATTAAAAGCTAAAAATTTGCAGGAGAGAGAAAAGCTATATTTGGAATAGTTCACGAGATAAAGACTACTAAAATCTTCTTCTCAGTCAAAAACTTCAAAAATGAATTAAAAGAAAACCTTAGCTAATAATTCAAAACCCAGTTAGGGTTTTTCTTCTACTATCATAAGCTATCAGATTTTGTGGGTTTCAATTGGTTCAAGAGTTTGAAGTAGGAAAATGTGCTACTGTGTTATCATACGCCACCATATAGTATTTATGTTATGTCAAACATAGAGCCTAAAACGTGACAAATTTCCCTATACGATACTTACTAACTTTAAATCGATATTAAATTATTATGGCATGTAACTTGACAAAACGAATGAGGCAGAACTTCTTCTTTTTGGGACTACTTTTACGTGCAGTTCTCAGAATTGAGTCCCAAAATCATGTGTTGAACTGTGTTATTGGCCAGAGAGCTTAATAAATTTATAACTAACAATGATATACATTAGACCGGGTCGGTCCCCATACAAATTTTTTTTTTCTCCAAAGTCGAGGGCAAATATTAAAGACCACTTCGAGACAACTTCAAAAAAAAATTTTTTTTTCCTCCCTTACCCCCGGAAAAACAGCCAAAATCGTTTTTTTATCGCTACTTTTTTGTTTGCGGCTCAATCTTTAAATCCAAGGCATCGGTGTATAGGTTTCGAGGAGTACTACATTTGTCCCATAGATGTCGCTGACATACGACATCATCTTGTAATGTTGGCCTCGTTTAGAGCAATTTCTACCCCTAAAATTTAAAAATATTTTTTCCTATAATTAAAGCCCTTTAAAAACCAAGAACATTTTGCTTTGGAAGTATACAGTTTTATTCAAAAACAAAAAAGTTACGTATGAAAAGATGTATTTACAGCATCAACACTAAAATTTTTCCTGTTGTTTGCATTATTATCGCAAATTATTGCATACTTTTTAGCGCTGACGGAAAATTTTTATAAAAACGATTCCATACTTTGTAGCTCAAATTGTTGCATAAGTCTTAACGACATCGAAAAAAAATTTAAATATTTCCTTGAGATAATTCATTTTTTATCTAGTTACCGACGAAATATGATTTGTATTACAAATAAAATCCCAAAAAGAGCAAAGATATGTATGTCATTACAAATATTGGCGCAACTCAAGTTCCGTTCACTACTTTCTAGTTTTGCAAAAATTTTGCATTTTGATTAGTCATTCTAAGCGCTGATTCACTTACATTTCGCACAAATGTTGAGTGTTGCATATTGCATGGGAAGAATACAAGTGCAAAATTAAGTCTATATTTTATTATTAATACTTCCATTGTGGACCAGGCATCTTTATAATTTCGTTGCTTTAATATTGGTGACGCTGAATATTTTCATCCGCATGTTTAAAAACACTGTTTGCGCTAAAAAGTACACAATAACTTGTATTTAATTTTTTTCGATATCGCTGAGAAGTATGCAATAATTTTCTGTAATAATGCGAACAACAGGAAAAAATATTAGTGTTGATGCTGTAAATACATCTTTTCATACGTAACTTTTTTGTTTTTGAATAAAACTGTATACTTCCAAAGCAAAATATTTTTGATTTTTAAAGGACTTTAATCCTAGGAAAAAATATTTTCGAATTTTAGGGGTAGAAATTGCTCTAAGTGAGGCCATCATTACAAGATGATGTCGTATGTCAGCGACATCTATAGGACAAATGTAGTACTCGTCGAAACCTATACACCGATGTCTTGAATGTTAAGATTGAACCACAAACAAAAAAGCAGTGATAAAAAAACGATTTTGGCTGTTTTTCCGGGGGGTGGGGGAGGAAAAAAAATTTTTTTTTGAAGTTGTCTCGAGATGATCTTTAATATTTGCCCTCGACTTTGGAAATTTTTTTTCGTGACCCGGTCTAATATACATGCATATATTTTTTTTTGTTATATCTACATATGTTTAGTTTGTGTAAGACGTAATTTGAGAAAATTAAAATAGAATGAAAGTTAATCAAATACATTTACATATTTACTTTTTTTATTTTCTATACAGCCTTTTATTTATTCCTATGTAATTCTTGCAGTTCGGTAGTATGCCTAAGGTAAGTTTCCTTTATTTTCCTGAAGCTTGTCCTCTTTAAAATATTTAATTTTTTTTTTAACTTACAAGAAAATTTGGATTCGTAATTGTAGTCTTTTGGTTGTTGAAAATTTGCATTATTACAGTTCATTATCTTAATACTGAAAATGTTGGTATAAATAACATATGTTGTATTCTACTGGTTTTTATTAATACAGTCTAACCATTTAGATATTAAACTAATTACATTCATTACTGAAATTACGCTCATATAGGTAATTTAAATATTCATTTCAGTTTATTACAAATTTATGTCAACATTTTGATATATCTGTCATTATACCTAATTATCCAAAGAGTTTTAAACAAATAAATTGCATAAAATTAAAGCACCTAAAACAAATAAACAAAAACTGGTTTTCTTATTGGAACAAATACAAAACTTGGCGGAAATTAAGATCAATTGCAATATATAATTCAATTAATGGCTCTAGTTTATTACTGGCACACAACACAAGTTTGAAATTCTGGATATTTTGGCAGCATTGAATTGGATTATTTGTTTGAAGTGTGTTGCATTACTGTGAACGCGATGACAAAAGAGAAAGTCAACCTATCAAGAATATAATTTGGAATTTCTTAACAGAGATGTATGAATTGCAAATCCATCACAATAAGTGTAAACAAATTAGACAGTATTATGGAACAAGTAAAATAATTTGGTTCCTCAGAAAATTTTACTATTTGTGTTCGGTGCTTCAACACATCGTGGAATATTATTCATAACCTAAAGACATGTGCTATATTTATAACCCAAAAATTATTGTATTTCACTAGAATAAATAATGAAGTAATCGTTTCGATTTTATTATCCCACCCGACAAACATTGTATCTAAACACATACTAAGGTGGCCATGTAATTTTTATTAATGTAAATGTATGTAAACATTACTCACTTCAGCAACAGCTACAAAAGCTCTTTCTGCGTGTTTAGCTACTTTGTATCAACCTTTGCATGGACTACGTCACTCTGTTAACTGTTGTCGCATTAACAGATGCTCAACCCTCTCCTACAAAGCCAACTAAAGAAATGTTAACGATGGCAAAAAGCAACACATTTTACAACATCATTCTCTGTTTACAAACAAAACGAGTGTAAACCAGAGAGCAAGAGAGTCAATAAATTATTTACCGGTCGTATTTTGGTTTACAGTTGGTCTTTATAACCTCGAAACCGCGCCAAAATCGACAGAGATTAGTAGAAATATATTTATACTTGATGTGGTGATGTGCTCCACTCATTTGCTCTCCCTGCTGCTTGTGAGGCAGACAGAGAGACTGAGAGAGGGAGAGTCAGCAATTAGTATTCTAAAAGCCGGCATAAAATATTCATTATAAAGTTGCTGCTATGTTAGCCAAGCTAATCGCCAATGGTAAGAATGACGTCAAAACATGTTGCCAAACACATGTTGTATTGTTGTGCGGTTGTATGCAATGTGTTTGTATGTGTTGTACATATGCAAACAATGATTCGTAAGTATGAAGGTATGCAGGTTACCCATTTACCCACAAGGTAAAACGTGTTTTGTATACGATTCTTTGTGAACAAATTAGAATAATTCCAAACGCATGAACTTCGTTCAATTTATATCTAAAGTATAGCAAAACAATTGGCTATTTATTGTGACCGATATCTTAGCGCCCGCAATTACATCATTGCTAAGCAATGTGTGTGTAGAAATAAAATATCCGAGCTGGACCACATCTATATGTAAGTATAAAAGCACGTACGCTTAGATTAAAAACAAATAATTTTGTTTAAATTATTTATAGTCTCTTTTGATCTAGGATTAGTATCTACCATCCGCACACCACAATTGTGTGTGGGATGATATTCTATGATTAACATGTAGCCTTATATTAATCACTATGTTATTAGTTGTCATTGGATTATTCATGATATGATCTATAGTTTGTTTTATTTTTGTATTAAGTAAAATATGTATTTATTCAATTAGCTGTTTGTCATATAAGCCCTTAA
This sequence comes from Muscina levida, assembly GCA_964034835.1. NCBI lineage: Eukaryota > Metazoa > Arthropoda > Insecta > Diptera > Muscidae > Muscina > Muscina levida. The sequence goes on from OZ035883.1 coordinate 5,469,579, forward strand.
TAATGAAAACGTTGTAAGTTACATAAGTTTCAGTAACGGTTAAGGGTATTGTGGCATGTTTGCAAATGTGGATGACTAGAGACAGAAATCGAACCATGGAACCCGCATTGTAGTCGCATGTTCTTACCATCATGCCACGGCCGGTCCCATGTAAATGCAATTGTTTAGCTGAATTTGCAGTAGTAGTAGCCCTAATATGATATTATCATAATTTTACTATGACATCATTTATTTTATATGGGACATTTAAATTTGAAAAGTGATATTTCAATGTAGAAATGTTAGAAAATGATACTTGATACTTTTCGACAATAACAAATCAATTTATGATATTAAGAAATTTTGTGGCCATCCATTTCAAAATTGAAGTGTTTGATAAGAAAATATTTGGTCATAACCGTTTCTCCAAAGCTGAAATGCAGTTTTTTTAATACATGTCAAAAATTATAAAACATTTTTAAGATTACATTTTTGGGATTCGCAGAGTTTTTTTGCATTTTTACATTTTTGGATTACAATGAAAAATGTGAGAATCACGATCACACACCAGTCACAATGGGAACACTAAATTCAAATTCTTGTTTTATGAATTTTTTAACACCCAAAAAGGGGGCGTTTGGATAGGAGTAGTTTTGGTTCGATCTGATTATCTTGGAACATAACCTCCGCTTGGAGGATAGAAGGTTTCATACTAAATTTCAGCTAGATAGCTTTTAAACTATGGCTGTAATCCCGGGAGTTAGACGGACGGACGGACATCTTTAAATTTGACCCTGATCATTTATATTGCCATACATACCACGCCTCCTTATAGGCGTTGCAAGTGGAAAAACAAACTAAATATATTTTTCGGCCCGTGTGTGCGCGTGGTAAGGATATAAAATGTGGAACATATTTAAACATTACTATTTTAGGGATCTGAAGAGTTTTTAGTGTGATATTTCCTTTTACTACTAAACGTAATGATGAGATTTGAAAATATGTAAAGTATTGCAAATTAAAAATAGTTTTTATTTCCTATTACTGTTAAAACCTGATCATTTTTCGGGTTATAATAGAAGGTTGCAAATGGGTTAGGTAAGATTAGGTTGAAGACAAATACTCAGTCGTGAGACCTTGCTATAACACCACTCAGAGCCCGCTTACCAAGCTTCCCCGTCAGCAGCTTATCAAGTTGGCTTCCAAGGAAAACTATGTTTTTTGTCTCAAGGCGGCACCGGCTGTGTCCGACACCAACACCACGGGATCTCACTTTAATTTTTCTGGCTCGAATCTGCCCAAAGGTATCCCAATGCAAACGCCTTGAATATTTTTCGGGTTTGTTTCAGTTTATTTTTTCAGGCTTTTGAATTTATTCACTTTTACTTTTTTTCTTGTGTCTTCTTTTTTTGCGTCTAAGCAGCGCGGCGGGCAGACGATAATGGAGCAAGAGAGCCAATTGACATTATCGTTTGTCTTGGGAGTAATCGGTAATCGCCGTCTGTATATGTAGGTCAGGGTTAAGTTCACTGTAATCAGTGAATCCTCCATCGAATCCATGTTCACTGAACCAAAGCAGTATTGATGCGTGACCTATTGCAGCCAGAGGCCTGCTCCTCGTAATTTCATCGCACTTCAGGTTCAATATCATTTCCAGTTCCGCTTGTGATGTGCTTCGTATAGCACCTAGTATATACAGTGATGTCATTCCCTGTACACTATTTGCCATTATGTTACTCTCCCTCAAGATTTATAATAATGTAAAAAAGTCTAAAGTTATTAAAATTTTAAATATACGACATGTGTATGCGAAAAATTTTTGACTTATGCCCTTTCTGCAAATAACAATAATGTACATAAGTCTCATTGTTTTAAAGATGATTCAATACAACTAAATATTTATAAATATGTCCTTGGAAATTATACCAACAAATCTTATTTAATGCCACTAAACCACAATTTTAATACAATGAATGTAGTATACGATGATATTGTATACACTATTATAACACTGTAAGACAAATTTAAACTTTTGGCCTCACCCATGATCAAACTGACTAGATTCTGAAAATTTAGCTCAAAAAAAAATATACGCATCTCCCAGTTTTTCTAGATCAGCTCATTTAAGTTTTTTACGAGCAATTCAATTTTTGGAACGAAGATCCCATACATCGATTTCTTCCTGTTCGCAGAACTCTGCGAGTTGATAACAGATGTTGACGAATTTTTTTTTAATATTTTTCAAATGGCCAAGAGCTGGTTCTGACGAAGTTCAAATTTAAATTTTTTTTCTTCGTTATATACGAGGATTCTTTCTGGATGTTCCCCATCAAGGAATCAGAGTAGTTTTTGAACTCTGAAATCGTTTACTCTAATTTAAAATAATGGATCATAATGAATCTCAAATGTTGCTCTTTTAGCTATTACCAAAAGGTATTCTTATTTTTCCAGAGAAATATAGCAAGTTCGGATCTGTTTGTAAATTTTTATTTGAGAAAAGGTTAACTGGCAACTACAGTCTTGCACAATAGAAAAATATCCATTATTTTCCATACTGCCTTCTTAACAAATAAAAAACACATTTGAAATATAATGCATTAAAAAATTGGCTTGTAAAATTAACCTCACAAGTTTATTAATTTCCACTGACGCAGCCGTTATAATACCTAATAATCATTGATTTGCACAATATATTCAGCCAACCGTTGTTCCATCATAACATACAACATATTGTTTCAAACTCCCTTGTTAGCTGGCATTATTCGTCTTTTTTTGTGTTTATAGATAAAACATCTCATACCTTTTGTAAATTTATTATTATCGATATTGCAATTTCTATATTCTACATGTTGCTCTTTACAATTTGTAGTAGCAAAGCTCTTCTATCCTCTTTCCGTTTTTGCATTTGTTCTATTGTTATTGTTGATATGCAGCAACAAATAATCCCGTAGATGCTCTACGAATTTCCCAATATGCTATGAACAAACTATGTATGTATGTACATACGCAGAGTATTTCGGTTTCAATTGAATATCAATGGCGCTTAAAATTGTATTTTATTGATTTATGGATGGTTTCATGTGTAATTTTTTAAAGTACTCGAATGTTCATGGAGTGCGGCGCGCCACGCCAAGTACTCGTATGCAACAATTCATTACTATAGTTTTGTTTTTTATTATTCGTTTGCAGTAAAACATTTACAATAAGGAAGTGAAATAGAGGATTTGCAAAAATTGATAAGGCAAGTAAAGCGAAGCACCACGAAAAAATGTCTATACAATGTAACAAATATTTTAATAATCGTCCAAAACGATATTGAGCTTTTTTTTTAATTTGCTGTGAGTGAAATGATTGCATAAATGATTTCGAGGGGCTTTGTAGTGGTAAAAATACATTAGCTATTAATTGGCTAATGCAGTGTTAATACTATTGAAAAACGCACATACACTTGGCAATGTTGTGACGCATTTGGTTTCGTAATAAACATTACGATTTTATTGAGTTGTTGATAAAATTTTACAAATTTAGCGAATAATTTTAATTTTAAATTTGCATATGATTACGATCAATTGGGCAATTTTGAAATTAAAGAAAATTATTGTGGATTTATTTAGTCACGCTGAAATTACAAGAGCGAACATTTCATGATATATTATGTTACAGGAGAACACAAATGAACATAATTATTTACTAGTAAAATAGAATGTTAATAGTGATCTAAATCAAACAAAATTTCTTCGCCTATACAAAATTATTTAATATTAATTTTTCATTTCATTTTCATTTATTTTTAAATTAAATACAATTTGTCATATTTGGAATCAGATTATACGTAACAATATTTTTGTATACGTAAAAGTATGAGTATATCTTAAAAGGCACATACACGCTACATTTAGTAACCTCCCAACCATTTATAATAAAATTTTGTGAATGTGTATGATTGGTTCCAGAATTAGAATCGTATTGCACTCGAAAGGTGGCGTTGTTCTTTTTGAAGTCACGGGACAAATATCTTTTAGGCACAATAACTCTTGGATCAGCTAGTATGTTACATATTCCAACAATCATCTCATTTGAAAATATTGTATTGTTGCGCTGTTTTTGTTTCTGTGCTACATTAGAGTTTGGGTTTTATTTTAGTTTGTATAGTGCGTATACTTTACGTAATATTTTTTTTGTAACCAATACGTAAGTAATAATCACCCAAATTATTGTGTTAATTTAATCATTATAGTTGAACAGTAACTGAACTTAATTACATTCGAAAAACTCATGAAGGAAACAGACACAAATAAATATCTATGATGATTCATTTTCCTTAAAAAGATGACGATAAAAATTTACCTTATCAGCGCTTCGAATGCAAAGAGTTATACGTAAAATAATTTTCTTGAACTTTCATTCTATTGCACAATAACCTTGAGCTGTACAGCATGTAGGTAATTATATATGATCCCTTTAGTGATTTCAAATACACCCCAAGCTTAAACAACAATAGATTGTCATAACATCGAACTTTTACTGTAGGTTTTTGTTTAGAATAGTACAGCAAAAATTAACTTTTTGCTAGTTCACACACAATATAATTAAAGTTTGACTCTGGTCGTCTTGGTTTAAGTTGCCAAATAAATTTTAAGCATAATCGCAATTTTCGCATATAAAATATGAGGCGTGATACATATTTTCTTTCACAAAATGTATATAGATATATTCATTACGAGAAAATTTGATATTTTACGAATGTTAATCGCAAAAATAATAAAAAACTAAAATATCACGACAAAGGCTCATACATAATATTTTTTAGTTCATGCGCTTACACTGCAATGGAACATTTCCCGGTTGAGCGTACTAGGCTAGTATAGTGAAAACCTTTAAAGGGTTTGACGTTGACCTTCCCATATCATTCTTTAGCAGAATTATAGCTAAGGCTTAAATAAATAATTTCTATTAATATTTCTATGTAAAACATCAAGTCGGAATAACTTTATGAATTGAATATTTAAAAAAATTTAATTTAGCGCTTTTTTATAATATTTCACCAATAACTTAAAATTTCTGGCCGTATGCACAAGGTGGGCCAAAAGAAATCATCCTATTGGAAGATTCTCTTATTTTTGACCGTTCCAGACTTTTTTGTGGGGTTTTTCGAAGTCCCGAGTTTACGTAAACAAGCACGAGAGCCAGGAATCCCTCAAAGACAACATTCGACACGAGTGCGAGAATCTGTCGCCCGAAGTGATAAAAAATTCCATTAAACGAGCCCGCATGGCAATCAATTGTGACGGCGCCCATTTGGCAGATATCATCTACTCGACTAAACCAATTCAAATAAACAGAATCAAAAAACAGAAGAAAAAAAGAGAGCCAAACTACATCGAATGACCTTCTTTGGCCAAGCTTGTAGATTATAAAAATTTTACTACAATACAGTTCAATAAAATTAACGCCTTTTTAAAAAGGGGTGCGGCACCTCTCATTTCCCAGCGAGACGTTATTCAATTAATATTAATCAAAAAACAGAACCGAAGTTTTTCATTTAGAAAAAAAATGAGAGACAAACAATGGATGACTTCTTTTGGCCCACCTTTTGGCCAACGTATGAGTAATATTAATTTTATGCTAACTTTATATTAATCATACGCACATCTTTCCATTATAATGGATTTATGGTTTAATAACACACTTCAACAGCCAATCTGGGGTGTGAGAAATTCCAAGTAAGGGTGAAGTCAGTATAGTTAAACTTCCAAAGGGTGTAACGTTCTCTACAATTCTGCTTAAGAATGAAATGAGAAATGATCAATGGTTCTTGAGTTATATCTAAAAAAACTAAGCGAACAAACATTAAAAAAAACAAAAATATAAAAGGTCATAAAAAAGGCCTGAGAACGCTAAACCTTTTGGGGGTTTTACTATACGGACCTAGTTCTTTCAGTCTGGCTTAGAATATCTCAGTTCCCAGATTAGCTTTTGCACTGTGTTATAAAAAGCCTTCTTAACAATATTTTTTTTTAAATTTTATTGTACTAACAAAAACTTTTCTTGTAACATAAAGTACCAGTACTTTTATTATTCCAAAAAGTACACAAATTGTACCAACAAGAACTTATATTGTAGTGAAAAGTACTTTTAATCTACCAAAAACTCTGAACGTACCAAAAAGTAAAGTAAATTGTACAAAAAATTACTTGCATTCCACTGAAATCACTTTTATTATACCAAATAGTATTTTAATTCTTCCAACAGGAACTAAACGTATCAAGACGTACTTAAATTGTATCAAAAATTACTTGTATTCCACTAAAAAGCATTTTTTATACCAAATAGTACTTAAATTGTACCAACAAGAACTTTAATTTTTCCAAAAAGTACTTTAATTGTACCAAAAACTAAATTTTATTTACCAAAATTTACTTTTATTCTTCCAAAAAGTACTTGAATTGTAACAATATGAACTTATATTGTATTGAAAAGTACTTTTATTCAACTAAAAGGTACTTTATTTGTACCAAAAAGTAATTTCATTGTACCAACAAAAATTTTTCTTGAATCAAAAAGTACTCAAAGAAAAATGTTCTCTTAATGTACCAAGAAGTACTAAAATTGTACCTAATGTACATGTATTCCACTAAGAAGCACTTTTATTTTTACAAATAGTACATAAATTACAAGAGCTTTTATTGTTACAAAAAGTAATTTAATTGTACAAAAAAGAACTTTCATTGCACCAAAAGGTATTTTTATTCTTCCAGAAATGTACTTAAATTGTACCAACAAGAACTTATATTGTACCAAAAAGTACTTTCATTCTTCTAAAAAGTATTTAAATTGTACCAAAGCGTAAATTAATTGTACCAACAAGAACTTTTACTGTATCAAAAAGTAATCAAATCGTAGCAAAACCTAAAAGTACATAACTTGAATTAAAAATTACTTGTATTCCACTAAAAAGCACTTTTATTATTCCTAATAGTACTTTAAGAAGAACAAGAATTTCATTGTTCCAAAAATTACTTTTATTCATCCGAAAGTACTTAAAATGTACCTACAAGAACTTTTACTGTATGGAAAAGTACTTTCATTCTACTAAAAGGTACTTAATTTGTACCAAAAAGCAATTTAATTGTACCAACAACAACCTTTATTATATCAAAAAGTACTCAAATCGTAGCAAAATGTTTTCCAAACGTACCAAAAAGTACTTAAATTGTACCAAAAATTACTTGTATTCCAAAAGAACTTTTATTATACCAAATAGTACTCTAATTATATCAACAAGAACTTTGATTGTAGCAAAACTCAGTTTAATTGTACCAAAAAGTACTTTTATAGTACGAAAATATGCTTTTAGTCTTCCAAAAAGTTCATAAACGGTACCAACAAGAACTTATACTGTCATAATAAGTACTTTAATTTTTCAATTTAATTGTACCAACAAGAACTTTTATTGTATTAAAATAGTACTTTCATCGTAGCAAAATGTTCTCTAAACGTTAAAACGCTCTCAAAATTAACTTAAATAGTACCAAATATTACGTGTGTTCCACTAAAAAGTACTTTTATTATACCAAACAGTACTTGTAAAAGTACTTTTTACTTTTATTATACCAAATAGTACTTGGTACTATATAGTGAAACATAAGTTATTATTGGTACAATTCAAGTACTTTTTGGTACGTTTAGAGAACATATTGCTACGATTAGAGTACGATTTTAGTATAATAAAAATTCTTGTTGGTACAAAAAACTACTTTTTGGTACAAATTATGTAATGAAAGTACTTTTCTATACGACATAAGTTATTGTTGGTACAATTAAGGTACTTTTTGGAAAAATAAAAGTATCGTTTGGTTCAAGAAAAGTTTTATTTGGTACAATTAAACTACTTTTTGAAACAAAGAAAGTTCTTCTTGGTATAATTAAAGTAAAGTAAAAGTGCTTTTGAGTGGAATACAAAGTATACCAACAAGAACTTTTATTGTCGCAAAAAGTACTTAAATTGTACGAAAAATAACTTTAGTTGTACCGAAAAGTACTTTCATTCTATCAAAAAGTATTTAAATTGTACCAAAAAGTTAATTAATTGTAAAAACAAAAAAATGTATTGGACCAAAAAGAACTGTATAGTACCAAGTAGTACTTTAATTGAAACAAAAGGAAATTTATATGTATACTAAAAAGTACCTTTAGTCTACTAAAAAGTACTTAAATAGTACAATAAAAGTATCTTTTTTTGTAGAAGAAAATGTATGGTCAGATACCCTTGGGGGTATTCATGACCCTAAGTATTTCATCTCTTTTAAATCCCAAAAGGGGATGCTGTATAGGTGGGAGAATAAAGACTTGCATACTAAATTTCACCTCGATAGCTATTATACTACATCTGTAATCGCAGAGACGAACGGACGACTCCGAATTTATAACTGCATATAGTCATACCTACCACGCCTCCTTAAGAGCATTACAAATGAAAAAACAAACTGAATATACCCTCTGTTCTATATATAATTATATAAAAATAGGTAAATTTTGGTAGTCACACTTATCGTACCCAATTCATTGTTCCGATAAGAAAAACGTGGATAAATTTTGCCTCACAGTGTTAGTTTTTTTTGTTTTCAACTAACTATAAATTTTGTGGACCCATAAGCTCTTTTTAATACTACTAATTTGTTTAGCATCTTATCTAATTTGTTGGCATATAAAAAAAATTATTTCTGTTTTTTGTTACTCACCCTCGGTGCATTTAATATAACTGATCCCAAATAAATAAATGTGACCAAGGTCAACTGGAATTCCATTTATTAATACAAAATCATATTCCATTCAAATAAAATTAGGGTATTTTGCGTTTAACATCACACATTACTAACAATGTATGAACACATTTCAAATACTACACTTTAAATTTTAACGATATCTATACAGAATTATCGTTGATCTTCAACAAAAATACTGAATTTAATTATAAACCATAAATTTACTTAGACACTCCCTAACCAAGAGTACGAGTAAAATAAAAATCGGCTGATACACAAAATAAAGTCATAAATTTTAGCTCAAAATAAATAAATTTCAAAAGGGAGATGCAGCGGAAAGAAAAAAAGTATATCCTGAAATACCTATTGTTTCAAACATAAATATACGTGTATGGAAAAAGGGGGGACACGCAAACATCTGTCTTTGTATACAAAATCATAAAAGAAAATGTTTATAAACTTAGTTGACGCATTAATATGTATGTGGTCATGAGAATGACGGCAGAGGCTATGCCAAAATTCTTACAGAGCGACATTTAATGAGTGAAGCAACATGTGTATTAATATAATATTTGCAAACTTACCAACAATGTTGGGTGTCCGTAAGCTGAAATAAGAGAAAATTAGTAACATGTTGAAGCAACTAAATCTCTACACATTGTTGATATCTAAAATAATATCTTTGACATTGATAAATACATTATAAAGCAATATGTTTCTAACCAATATTATGACTTTTCAAAATGTTCTTTAACCCCTCAACGCTATGCAACACACATTTAATCGCAGCAACATTGTTGCCTTCCAATTACAGCTTATCAGCAACAATGACATCATGTCTATGGCATCATATCACTAACATTGCACTGTTAAGTGAGTGTCCCCCCCTGTTAGCGGCATTCGCTGTTCTGTGTTTTTGTTTTTTGCTATTTGCCAATGTTGATTATGCTGCTTGCGCTGCTTGTTTTGCTAGCTGCTGGCCAACATCTTTGTATTTCAGTTGCGATTTAACATTCGATTTGATATAACGTGTGTTCGTTCGCAGTGCCGCGAAAAAGTCTTTAGATTTTTTAACCGGCAGTTTGTGTGCGCTTGGATAGCAAGAACCCCGCAGAAACCCAACAACACCGGACATTTTTCGCATGTCACCAATACATTTTTATTAATAAAACACTAAAGTTTTATTAACATAAAAAGTTGAAAACAAAAATTGTTGTGCAAAACATAGATCAAACAAGAAATACCAATAAAAAAATAAAATAAAAACAAATTCAGAAAAATTAATTTCGATTTTTTTTATACTCGTGCTACGAGTATTTAATTAGGCACAGTTTGTTACTATTTGGCCTATTCAAAAATAAAAGTGTGAATTGTGTTAATAAAATTGAATAAGCAAAAAAAAAAAAAATAAAAACAAATTTTCACAAAAATATCTGTTGTTGTTGTGACAAACAAAAAATATATATCATAAACAATTGAAAAAGTGCGTTCACAATTTTAAGCTCTAATTAAAATTTTACGTTCAATAGAAATTTGAGAAAATTACCCGCACAAAGTTGCTAAAAATTTCCACTGCTTATTGCTGTCCCCGTCCGCGAAGGTGTTTATTTACAAAAGGTGGGTAAGTGGTGCTTATCAATAATTGTTGTTTTGTTTCTAAATTAATATTCGATTTGGGAGCGTTCTTAGAGATATGTTCGATCACATGTACGTAAGTAAGTAAGTAGGTACGTACATACATGCATAATTTGTTGCCAGGCTTTAATAAGTTTATAATTTTTATGGAACACTATTTAAATTAACATTTCACCTGTTCATAAATTGTGCATTTTATTAAATGAATTTGGGTGTAGTGCTGATAAGTGTGTAGTGTCTACAGTTAACCCATTAAGTTTGGTGAGGGATGGGGGGAAGGTTGAGAAAGTTGTTGACATAAGGTTAAGAAGGAAAAAAAATTGTCAGCCAACTGTATTAGAGCTATCTGTTTATATATAATGGAAACGTAGGGGAAGAGCAAGAGAGAGATTGCGGAGAATTGCGTTGGTGCTAAATGGAAGGACAATTTGTTATTAAAAAAGTAAAAAAAACAGTTATTTAAAAAAAGTGACAGGTTTTATTCCAAGATAATAAAGGGAAAGTTATTACTTTAGGAATGTAGTCTGATTTCTATTTAAAAACCCAGGTGAAAAGGGTAAAGTTCGAAACTTAATTATCAAAAATTTGTCTATAGCAAGTATAAACTTTTAAATTGCCTACACATATAATGGAAATATTTAAAAAAAATTGGTTTTAGCTTTAGGTCTTCAAAACGAATGATTGTTGCAACAAAATGGTTTACGTCCAAAACATTTTATTTCCTTTTAAAAAAATTTTTAATAGCAAATTATAAATTTTTTGAAAAATTAAGATATCAAAATTTGTATGTCTGTATGTAGAACGTATGCGCAATTTTATACGAATTTTATACTAATCATACGCACATCGTTCCAATATTATGGATGATAATTTTATGCAGATTTCATTCAATAAATTTAGTCCCACTTAATTTATTACATGGATATATGAATATAAATTATTTATTTAAGCCTTAGCTACAATTTTCAATAGTTTTTGAGTTATAGCTGAAAAACTAAGCGAACAAACATCAAGATATAAAAATAACAAAACAAAATTCATTTTTTTCCGGATTTCATTAAATAAACTTATCATTGATAGGGTTAACATTGTAAAAGAAGCATTTTTGATGGGCTGAATTGCAATTGTTGTATAAAGAGTATTACAATATATTAGCTTTTGCTTCCAATAAAACACATTTTATGCCAATATCAGCTTGTAATGGGTTCTTTTTAATCAGGTAGGCACTGCTCTTGAACAAAATTTGATGCCGATTTTCCAACTTGTTTGGTTTTTTTGGATTGAATTTTATTTTTAAACAAAGCTGATGGATTGAGTGTAATTTTTTTTTCCTTTTTTAAAAAAGTTGAACTTTATATTTAATTTGTTACTATTAGGAAATTTTTATGCTTAGTTTACATAAAGAAAATTAAAAAAAGCGCTGTAAAAACTACACATTAAATTAAAAATAAAAATTTTAAAATCTTTCTTAAAAATGTTATGCGTAAAAAATAAAAAAAAAATTTTTTCCGAAAATAAAAATTTTAATTATTATGAAAGACATTGATTGACATTAATTTTTTTATTTTTATATAGATATTTCAAATCTCATTAACAAGTTAATGTGGAAAACAAAATAAAAAATATTTTAACGAAGATATTTTCGAAATGCTGAAGCTCAGATACCCATCACCATTTGTAAAACTGGTGATGGAACTACTAGGGGTATTTTCGATCAGAAGATTTCAGTCAAGTATTGCAGCATTTTTGATAAATTTAGGATGTGAAGTAAATTTCAAATACGTGAACAAAACACATACCATATTACAAAAAAAAAAAAAAATTAATTGAAATGTCCACTACAAAAACTCCGGATCCTTAAAAATGTGTATAACCCTTTTTTCTTAAATTTTTTGTTTTATGAATTTTTCTTACCGCAAAAAGGAGAGATTGTATTTGATTTAGATTTTGTCCGATCTTGCTAATTTTAATTTTAAAAAAATTCATGTGGTAAAAAAAAAATAAATATGGTAATGAAGAGAATTTTTCTTATTCGAATTATAATTACTCTTTGGAACATTTTCGAGGTTATTGTCAGGGGTGTGAGAAATTCCAAGTCAGGGTGAATTTATTAGGGTAGTATAGTATAAACCCCAATGGGTTTGGCATTCTCAGGTCAACATTTATTTAATGACCATTTATATTTTTTACTTGATGATTGTTCGCTTAGTTTTTCAGCTATAACTCAAGAACTTTTGATGTTTTCTCATTTCATCATTCAGCAGAATTGTAGAGAACGCCAAACCTTTTAGGTGTTTTACCCAGATTGTCACCCTCAGATTGGCTGTTGCAATATGTTAGTAAACAAAAAATCCATAATAATGGAATGATGTGCGTGTAATTAATATAAAATGAGAATAAAATTAATATTACTCATACGAGGTCGTAAAAAACAATGTTGGATTTTTGGCGGTGCCACCCCGCAAAAATGATAAACCTTTGCAGATTTTAAGATAACCAAAGTTTGAGCACGATTGGAGTATGATAACCCTTGTCGCTTTGGGCTTAAGCTTCTACAGCCACGTTTGGGGGGCATAAATCAATGACTAGTCTAATTTCGATGAAAAAAATTCCGAAATTAAGGAATTAAAATCCTTTAATCTGTTCATATACCATTTCTCTACATAGTCAACAATTTTGTAGTTATAAATAAATTTGTGAAAAACAAAAAAAAATTAAATTTTTTTATATTTAAAAAATTATAAAAAATCCAAAACGCAAAAAAAGTAACAACTCTCACAAATTTTTCGTAAAGTCACATACCCTATGAACAGTACGAGATATCGATGAACGCGTTTCGCTTTTATTCACAATTAAGTGAAGGTATCTTATTTTGAGAATTAGAAAAACTTATTTAAGGATATGTACAAATTTTTTTGGAAAAAATATTGATGTCTTTGTATGATGCTTAGAATAAATAAAAGTAAGTTATAACCAAAAAGGTATTTAATTATTAAGATTTGCGGTAGATACTCCGCACAGTGTCCTGTGTTTATAAAAACGGAGGAAAAAATTAAAAGGAGTTATCATAAAAGAAGAAAAATTAGTATACATTGACTTTATGAATTGGAAAACAAACGAAGTTTTGTGAAAATCGGCTCAAGCACTCGCCGACATCCCATATATCCTGAAATGAAAAAATTTAAATTTTTCAAAATTGTTGTTGGTATTGAACCAAATTTGCCTCAATTTGTCTCTGATATATGCCTAATAACTATGTTGAGTTATATCAAATTATCTCGAAGGACACGCCCACCTGCCATAAATCCTGAAATGGAAAAAACGTATGTTTTCCAAAATTGTTGTTGGTATTAAACTTAGTTTGCCTCAATTTGTCTCTGATATATTCCTAATAACTATGTTGAGTTATATCAAATTATCTCGAAGGACACGCCCACCTCCTATATATCCTGAATTAAAAAAAAAATTATATTTTCCCAAATGAGATACATTCACATAATTTAGAATTAAAGCAAAACGCGATAATCGATTTTCATGATCTAAGTCTCATTTTGTTCATAGGCATTACGAGAAAGTAGTGAGAATTAAAATTTTTTCCGTTTTGGATAATCGCGTTGTTGTGAATTAACACGCTTTCTATTTTTAAACACACAACTAACGGCACCTACTTGTTTGAGAAGCTCTTACTAGACATGCCGCTTCAGTCGACACTTATACTGCAAAGTTGCTGTCGACACAACATCGAGGGGGCCGCCAATAAAATAAATATTTGTATTTTTTTTTAGATGACTTAAGACAGGAGTTGAACCTGGGAACTCCCGCATAGTAGTCGCGTGTTCTAACCATCATGCCACGGCCGGTCAAAAATTTTAGCTTCTAGGATTTTTTTTAAATGTCAAATAAGGTAATATTTTTGTAATAAGTTATTTTTTGCAATTAAATTAAATATAATTTAGAATCTTCCCATACCAAAGACCCTGTGTAAATATTTGTAGGACTTTTAGACTTTAGATTTTTTTTTTGGAAACTTTTTTGTAAATGTGATGTCATCTAAAATTTAAAACACCTCCTATAAAGGGTGCGTCAGCGAAACATTAAAATTACGAACCACTGCATATGATCTCCCAGTCGTTAAACTGCAGGACTTCCGAAACCTGATTGGTCGGTCACACCTATATCAACACATTGACTGTTAAAAATTCAAACTCGATTAAATCCGCTAATACGCTAAGCCATTGAGGGTATTTTTAAATATTTGATTCCATTTGAAGTAAAAGTATTTAACCTAAACTAGGTGATGTTAAAATCCTTTTCCCGTTAAATAACGTTCTCTCAGTGCTTTTTATTTAAGACTTCTTCAATTATGATGTTAACAATTCTTTCCTAGAAAAAGATTCTCCATTTATTATCTCACACTGACTACTCATACGTTCGCCGCCGTTTGACAGTTTTTATAAACTTTTTTTTGGCAACATTATTATTATTTTCTAGTAGCTGCTGGAATAACAAACGAAAAAACCTATGCCATTTTCATTTCAATTGACCTTAAGTCGCAATCTTACCAAGAGGGCAATATTGCTATCTATCTAGAAAATCTTTACGTAGTCTTGAACACACAAATGCAATATAAATCTTATTTAACACTTCCTATGCCCTCTTTCCATCTACGCCTGCCTGCCTTCCCAGTTGGTTGGCTCTGGTTACGGTTTAACTGTCATTTGAATCTGTCTTCTAAAAATAGGCGAAAGGTTTCCTTGAAATTGAAATTTTAGCCTTGAATTCTGAAAAGGCTTATTTGGTATGCAAACTCTCCAAAACAACAACAACAACAACAAAAGTAACAACAACTTCGACAGCTATAACAACGACAACAACTGAATCAATTCCATTCTAACTATATATGGATGTGAAAAATGTTTGTCATTGAAGCGTTAAACGACATCAGCATAAGAAGAGGAAGAAGAAGCACCAGAAATAACTGAATTTTAAAGGTGTGAAATTCTTAGATGAATGAATGAATAAATAAATCCCGGCAGCTAGCGTGTTAAGACGATGGGAAATGTTGCCAACTGAATGATACGGAGGGCAATGTATTCCAAGCGCAACTAATATTTAAATATTCTATTATGACCATTACGACAGAAAAAAAGCAAAAACAAAAACAATAACGAAACAACTACACTAAGACATCATCTCAACAAGACTTCAGAGAATCATAAATGTAATTATAATATATCACTAAAGTTTTTGAGTGTTTTGCTTAATACTTCAATGTTTGTTGTCTTTTGTCGTTAATTGAACCCCAGAGATTTTTGTGCAGTTAAGGTTTTTTTTTTGATGTCACCAACCAACCCCTGAGTTGAGTTGAGTCAACCACAAAGCGAAAATTAGCTTAAGAAGCACATTGTGAATCTGTTAAACCATTAGAGTCACTTAATCCCTTAATAAACATTTTCGCACAAATTAAAAACTATAAAATATTTTATGATTTTTAGAGAAGTTTTTATCGTCTGACCGCTATAATCGATTAGTCGACACTTTGTTAACTTGTGTTCGTAGCATTTTCGTTAATTTGTATATATGCACACATTGTGTTTAAGTTTAAGTGCTTTTTTTATATACATCATGGCTATAAATTATATATTAATAACAAAAAAATTAATTAAAGTGTTGAAAATTTCAGCGATATTAGTTGATTGTTTGCCAACTGCACAGTGGTGCAGAAAATATACAGTATAATTTGTTGTTGTATTTATAATAGATCGAGACAAACATGTGTAGTTTTCATGTTGTGCTGTCATTTTGAATATTGTCTCCATTAATTATATGTACTTTAAATGAATGCAAAAATTTTAAGTTGGTATAAATTGGTAAAATATAATATTAGCTAAATTGACACCAGTTGATGGTATTTAACACATAATATATATATATTGATACCATTGATAAAAGTTTTTTAAAATAACACTTTGTCGAGAGAAGCCTGGTTAAAAAAAGTAAGAATGTGTTAAATCAGTTTGGTCACAGAAATAATAATATAAATATATATATATATATATATATACATAGGAACTACATAGTTGCTTTTATGTATAATGTCTAGGAGTATTAACTTGTTAAGGTATTACATTTTTAAAAATGGTCGATACGTGCGTGTGCATGGTGAAGGGAATAAAAATAAACAATCGATTAAACTTTTTGCCGGTGATTTCTCGAATGTAGGCAAAGGTTGTAAGGTTAAGTCAGATATTCCAAGACTTATACATCCGATCAGTAACTAGTTTTATGCATTTTGTAACCCCCAAAACGGGATGGTTTGTCTGAGAGATGGAAGTAGTTCTTGTTCGATCTTGCTTATTTTAAAACGTAACCACCGCTTAGAGAAATCTTTCATACAAAACTCTAAACTCTTAGCTCTTAAACTGCCGCTCTAACTGAGGGGACAGACAGACGGACATCTTTAAATCGACTTAGAATTCGACGACGACCATTAATATGCATATAGTTATGTCTTCATTCCTACCACGCCTTCTTATAATCGTTAATAATGGAATAACAAACTGAATATACTCTTCCGACTGCGCGTGGCCTTGGTGAAGGGTATGAAAATTGTAGCCGGGTTTGAAGGTACCTTTTGGTACCAACTGTCCCAAATGTACTTTTCTGATCCACAAAGTAATTTCTTTTGTACCAAAGAACTTTTTTGTACCAAAAAGTACTTCTACTGGCCCAAAATCATTTTTCTGGTCCACAAAGTAATTTCTTTTGTACCAAAAAGTACTTTTATTCGCCCAAAAGCACTTTTCTGTTGTACAAAGTACTTTTTTGTATCAGAATATTTGTTTGTACCAAAAAGTACTTTTAATGGAATTTTCTGTACAAAGCACTTTATTTTGTACTAAAGTACTTTTTGTATCAAAAAGTACGTTTATTAATCCACAAAGTAAACTTATTTTGCACCAAAATACTTTTTTGCACCAAATTTATTGGCCCAAAAACACTTTTCTGTTGCACAAAGTACTTTTTTGTGAAATGCACTTTTCGGTACAAAGTACTTTCTATTGTACCGAAGAACTTTTTTGTACCAAAAAGCGCTTTAATGGTACTTTTGGGGCAATAAAAGTATTTTTGGGTCAGTAAAATTACTTTTTGAAAAAAGTACTTTTGTACAAAAACTTTACCGAAAAGTACATTTTGGTACAAAATAGTACTTTGTGCAACAGAATTGCATTTGGGCCAATAAAATTACTTTGTGGTACAAAAAAGTACTCCGGTACAAAAAAAAGCAACAGAAAAGTGCTTTATCGCGAATAAAAGTACTTTTTGGTACAAAAAAGTACTTTGGTACAGAAGAAAGTACTTTGTGGATCACAATAGTGCAAGGTGGCTCTTGCCACGCAAGCCGAAAAGAGCGAGCCCATACGTACTCTACTCATTAAGTACAATAAAATACTGTATGGTACAATAAAGTGCCTTTGTTGTATCAAAAACCTTTTTTTATTTTCCAAAAGTACCATTTCGATTGTCCCATTATACCCTTATTGTATTAGTAAGTACTTTTACTGTATCATAAAGTACTAGTATTGAATTAAAAAGCACTTTTAAAGTACTCAAATAGTACTCGGTGCAATAAAACTACATTTGTAATACAATAATCTGATTTTTAAAACAAGAAATGTATTTTTGGTACACGAAAGCAACTTTTACATACAAAGTCGAAATCATTACATTTTTACTACAGGATTTTCAGGTAATTTTTATAATGACCTGCTTAAAGTTCTTTACAAGTACTTATCGATGGCAGGAAATAAAAAGGCCGTATCCCAATTTTTTTTTATACATTACAAAAGGAGAAAAAAAACTGCATAAAATAGGAGAGATTTTGTACATTATTTGTTAGTTAGGGCTTTTGTACATGATTATAAATTTCTTATTTGTTAACATAAAAAAATGTTTTTTGTACGAAGCGTGTGTTTAAGAATCCCCTACCAAAATATGCAAACAAATCTGATTTACTTTAAACGAGATCTTTCGAGAATGAGTTTGTTGTGATGGATATAATAATAATATAATTTGTATTTTTTTCTTTATTTCCATAAAATTTAAATTTATAAAAAATTTTACTGAAAATAAAAAAATATAACTGTATTTATTTAAATTTTAATTTTAATATCCAGGACATTTTAGATGATCGTCTTATGTGAATACCATACTAAAGATTAAAAGAAAATATCAGACGCCATCTATAGCATATTATTTGTATTACAGCATATAATCATAATGTTGAGAGACGCCACCATATAAACGATGTAGGTGAACCCATATTTAAGCTCCCACGATGTGTTGCATTACTACTAATCGGCATGATTTGATCTTAACCACACTTTGCACACCGCAAAAATTTCAAAATATTAAATAAAAAAACGGCCAAAATGCGTGCAAATCTCATTTATTTTCGCTGTAGTAGTTGTATTTACGAGCAACAACTGTGGACTCATTTCAAATTTAGAAGTTTTGTTGTCGTCGTCGTCCCCCAGCACTCGCTGTATATCTTATATGTTTTTTGCTTGCATTTAAATTCAGCAAATGTCTAAAAACGAAAGAAAGAACACAACACGAATTTAGTTCAAACTGAACTGAAAGGAGGGAAAAATAAACGAAGTGTACAAATAATAAAAAAGAACCATCCCAAAATATTCAAACGACAACAAAAGATAAACTAACACATATTTTCTGGTTTTAATTCAACAAACAACAAATACAAAAAGAAACGCACACACATAAGAAAACAGAACAGAAAAAAAACAACAACATAAAAAGCCAGAGAACAAGCAGGAGATGGAAATAAAAGAAGCAACACACTGAAATTGTGAATGAATGAATAAAAATAAAAGTAAAGTAACCGCAAAATGCATGCCAAGGATATTTACGCAACGCACGGCACCAACACAGGCCCAACAGACCAAGAGCAGCCTCCGCATCCAAATCCAAATTTGCCTCAACGGCCACAGATACAAGCAGAAGCGGCTGAAGCAGCAGTAGCAGCACAAACACAGCCCAAAACAAAACCACAAAACATTTCAACCAAAATGCTGAGAAAGCGAAATGCGAAATCACATAAACAAAGGCCGGGGCTATTGCCTGCCTGACTGCTGGAGTTGTGCTCCTTCTTGGGTCGTCGGTTTCTGGGTCTCCGCAGCCCAAAAAGGCCAACATTTATTGAAAATGAAAATAAAACCGACGAAATTTTGTATTATGAACCCATTCGACCAGACCACGGCCAAATGCCAAATCTTCCCAATGGGGGAATTTGCTTACGGCACAAATACCTGGGGGAAATACAAACAACAGCAACAACATGACTTGCAAGTTGCCAAAAGTTTTAATAACATACAAGTGTAAAGCAACGCCACCATTGTAGTTAAATGTTGTGCTGCCACACAAGAGTTTCATTCACCCACAACTTATTAAGATAGAAATTTACATGAGAGATTTGAGAGTTGAAAGCTTCGAGGAGTAAAGTGGTCTACAAAAGTTATTTTAAGATTTTAAATTGAATTAACATTGCAATGCATTTAATGAATAAGAAATTTAATTGGATAATTGAAATGATTGTTGCCTAAGTGGTGGTAATAAAGAAAACTGATGAAAATCTGAAATAGTTATGATTGAAATGTATTACATGTTTTCAATGTTCTTCTGTTCTCGGTGTAGCTATTGTAAGGTATCAGTAATTATTTGATATAGTTTAAATAATCGCTCAGATCGAGTACCCCTACTCGGAAGTAATGACCTCAGATGGTGTTATCTCAAAAAAAGTTGTGCAAATATTTATCACATCTTGATTGGGGGATTATATCTCGCCTTGAGGCTGTTTTCTCTTGTAGACAACTACAACTATTATGCAAATAACAGAGAGTCACTATACAAACAATTGCATTTCTTAGAAAGTCCAAATTGAAAGGAATCTTGTTGTTTTCACATTCGTATCTTATCTTGCATCGAAGGTACAATGTAGTTTGGATATTGTTTTTATCATTAACGTAGGGGTTTATCTTTACTCTAGCAATATGATTCACGGCTAGCAGTGCTAACATTGTTTGTACGCTAAATAGTTACTCGATCAAGTGCATCTGTATATTTTAAAACTTTAATAAGATTGTGATAATGATATTAGTATGTTATCTTGTTTGTGGATTTTATATAACAAGCTTTGTGTACATAGTAGTATTTAGGGGTAGGCGAACGTGATGCATATAGATAAGTTAGCATATAAACATGGTGCAGATTTTTTTGAGAATATTATGTATACTGTGTCAAATTTGTGTCGTGATAAAAAAATATATTTTGCTTGCCATAATTTTGACACAAAACAAGTTAAATTTCCATTAGTATAACAATGAATTCCAGAAATTACTTTTAATCTTTTACGATAATAAATTTAATGCGTAAACAATTACGTCATAGCCACATTATGTAAGACTAGCTGAGCCGTCGCACAGTGGGATGGCTTCATACTAAAATATTAAATGTAGTTCTAGATTAGTGTCATGCACCCCAAAGCCTCTCGAGTCGGCAATAATCGTCGTTTAAATACAAACACGATCTTAAAATTTCTTTACAATTATGTTTAATTGACAAATGCATTGACAAGAAAGAGTTTGTGTGGATTATGCTATGTGATGATAGTGTAAAAGTCACAGCAAAGAGTGCTGACGATGAAATTTTGACAAATATCGAAATATATAACTGTCCTCCCTGCCAGATGTCAGATAATCCATATAAAACAACTATTTTAGAACAAATATTATTGGCACTAATAAATACTTGCCAATGGTATGGTTTTCAACTGAACTATGAAGCAATATAATGTAACATATATAGGTTTATTAAGACACAAGCAGAATCCTGGGTTATGACACAAGCAGATGAATCGGTTCTGGCGGTATTCGAGAGAAAGATACTCCGTAAAATATATGGGCCCATCATCGTTAACGGAGAGTATCGGCGTCGTATGAATCATGAGCTGTACGAGCTGTACACTGACATTGACGTGGTCAAACGCATTAAGGTTCAACGGTTGCGTTGGCTAGGTCATGTTGTACGCATGGACGAAAATGCTCCAGCTCGAAAAGTCTTCGACAATGAACTCGATGGACGGCGCAGAAGAGGGCGACCAAAACTCCGTTGGAAAGACCAGGTTACTGAGAACCTTACAGAACTCGGTGTGACGAACTGGAGAAGAAGCGCAGAAGATCGAGGCGCTTATAATATTTTTCTACGTGCGGTATATAATCCACTGGGATTGCATAGAAGTACCAGTTAAGTAAGTAAGTAAGTAAGACACAAGCAGCACCAACAAAAATATTGCCTAAACTGCAGATACAAACGACATCTGGAATTTGTACTCCGTCTTGACAATAGTTCTCCTCCCAATTACCGGGAGAATGCTACTGCACAAAGTTACCATCTTCCATCTAGGAACAAAGTTCCCCATTCGACAGCCTTTAGCCATCCGTGATTCAATAATATTGCGATAAACATTTAACGAGCTTATTACCGTACCAGGTCCGAATACCATGCGCCACTTCAAGTCGATCATAAAACGACTCTGTAAAAACAACTACAAAGCTCAATTTAACTTCCTGGTTCACAAACAACACCTCGTCTGGGCTACCTAATTAATTATAATAACGACCAACGCACATAGGTCTGATTTAACGATCTGGGCAGTCAAAATTATTTAAAGTAAATTTATGAAGCGATTCAAGGACCTCTCTTAGATCCTGAAAATTTAAATTTCATAATAGGGACACCGATGTCGGCATATCCATTGATTTCATCAATCTATGCCTAAATCTAAAATTTGGTCATTGTCGGACAAATGATTCAAGGACTTCTCTTAGATCCTGAAAATTTAAATTCCATAGTAGGCACACCAAAGTCGGCATATCCATTGATTCCATCAAACTATGACTAAATCTAAAATTTAATCAATGTCGGACAAAGGATTCAAGGACCTCTCTTAGAGAACACAATCAAAAAAAAGACACCGAAAACGGTGAGGCCGCTTTGTTCTATTGAAGATAATTCACCATATTGCAAATTTCCGCAGCTGAAATGTACATCATATAATATGGAATCGCTTTTTCATTACATGTTAAAATCACCGATTCTAAAACGATGTTAATATTATCTGTTTGTATAGCAATCAATTTGAAAGACTTCTGAAGATGTAAAAAGAAAAGTTGAGCATTTCATATTTATTATTTTTCTGAATTAAATCCAGTTTGAGACATGCTCATGCTCATTAAATCACATTTTCATTACTACACTACTCCTATAGTTGTGCTTACATCAGTAGAAGTAGTCATCATTGTCGTCATAAAATATTAGCCTACTTACTATGACGAAGCCCATATTCATATTCATTAGTTATGCACCAAATTTGATGTACTTCTGAGTGTCCTAAGAATTAGTTATTATACTATTTTTAAAACGACTACTTTTTTGTGGTGATGTTAAGCATCTTTTCCTTTAGCAAAAGCAATTATTTTTGACAAGTGGAACCATTCTGTTAAAACGACAAATTGCCCCATTTGTTATGTGTATGGTCATCATTTCATTTTCTCATTTATAAAAACAAACTTTTTTTTCTAAGTACACTTCTTAACTTCAAATGTACTTCTCTTTTAATAAATTTTTCTAAATTTTAATTGGTAAAATATCTACAAAGGCAATACTCAGTATTTATTGTTGACAATATCATCAAAAGTTATGCGACAACATCAAATAGGGGTCATGTTAAGCTTTTCGTTTACAGGCACAAACAATTTTGTTACAGTTGTTGTCAGTCGGCAACTGTTGTTGTTGTTTTTCTGATGTAAAAATACATAAAGAATTAACCAGCAAGTTGACTTGGAACTTGGAAGAGTCTGTGTGTGTGTGTGAATGCAGATGAATGCATGATAATAAACCACAATTTCTATCAAAGTTTACCAAAGGCCATAAAGAATCTATTTTGAGGCAACAACGACGACAACAGCAACAACAACAATGGCAACGATAATAACAAAAGCATCATTCAACCGGGCCAGCTGGGAAAGCAATGAAAAGTGGCAGCTGTGATAACGGGAAGAATGTCACTCACGTACTCGCCAGCTAGCTCACTCTAGCACTCACTCACTCACTCACTTTCGTTAGTTAACCTTGACCAAGAGAATATGTAATCTAAATGTATACAAAATGTTTGTAGGTTGTAGCTTGATTGGCTGGGTTGGGGCTTTGTTGGTAGCAGGCAGCAGCAGCAACAATAGCAACAACAACACAAGTGTCCAAGCAACATGGCTCTAATGCGACGACAACGTCACACTGCCATATTTTATGGTAAGAGTACGTAGACAACACACAACTATGTGACAAACATAGATTAGTTGCTTATTTTTTATGGTCGACAAAGTTACGCCAGCAGCAGCAACAACGGCGATGACAGCAATTTGTAAAAGATATGAAAATGTGATAACGCAACAGATTTTATAAATGTAACGAATGTAAAAGATATCAAAAGAATTCCTTTAATAAACCGTCACTTTATAAATAAACCCCCCACTCCCCGTGTTTATTACTACATTTACAGATCATTTCATTAACACTTTAAAAGTGTCTGGCGGACGAACGTCTCGGTCGATTTCCTCGGCCGCTATATGATCACTGTCAACATGAGCAACAACACGTGTATTGTAGCAGTAAGCACTTGTCAGCATTTGGTCTAATAATCAATATTGATTGGGTGGTGGGAGGGGGCACCAAACTGACATTAATCTATAGTTAGGTAACTGATATCGTTGCCATACAAATCATACGGCACATGTTGGGTTGCATCCAAAGCAAAATGATATAATTGCGTATTTTATCTTATCATAAGGCGACGACGACGACGCTGACAATTTTGCACAGTCTTGACACTGTCACCTACTTTAGAATGCGGATTTTTTAATCGAAAATGTGGTAATGTCTTGAACAGTGATATTGGTGGCAATGTTTGACGGTGGAACTCTTGTTTATAGCAAATATATAAAATATTACAAAATATGTAAAATATATAAAATATATACAATATATAAAATGTATTAAATATATCAGTCAACTCAGATATATCCTTACGAAATATATCTCCCCAAATTGGGAAGAGTATCTTTCTTAACTGGAGTCAAACTTTATGTAGGGAAAAGTGTCAATAGGAAATTCTCGTTGCTGTCACTTTTTAATCAATGAAGTCCGCGGCAGATTCTACACTTCGTCAAACACAAGTGGTTATGAATCAGCATTTTCTGTATGGAAATTAGATCAAATAAAATAAAGTATATCTAAAGCTATATCTATTCCCTATTCAAACCACTTTGCCACGCTATCGCCGCACATTCCCTAGATAATTACTGTTTAGGTATTTTTTTTTTTTAGGTTTAGTGCTCGCGGAAATAAGCCGCAATATTTTAAATCTTGGCAAACTGCACTTGCTTTGAACACGTTTAATATTTGACATAGTTAATTAAAATAAATACTCTAACCAAGTGGCTCTAAAGGGAGCGATAAAGAGCCCAACAAACTAACTAAATTAATTAGGGTGGTAACGAAAGTGATTTCTGTTGGTTGGACCGTGATGAAAAAACTTTATTTTATTCGCAAAAGAGAGGTTAATGCTCGAGCTACGCAGTATTTGTATTAAATATTTTCAAGTGCCAATAAACACAACTAAATTGTTTGAAGTGGCACCATTGAAAAAACGCAACACACACACACACACAATTGAAAATGACGAAATAGGGGAGCCTAAATTAATGTAGGGGGAAGCATTACTTTACGCGCATATAAATATATATAAAAGATTACTTTGCCTGGATACCTAAGATCAAAAACAACCACTTGGGTTTTTTAATATAATTGTTGTTGGCGGAAATTGTTAACACCATGGAATTGTGAGGTTTGGCCAAATTATTGAAATTAATTATTAATTTGTGTGCACATTTATATAAATATACATAAATTATGTATATTGTTTAAATTTAAATCGATAGTAATGAATTTCAACATTTTTTAATATATCATGTTGGGAAAACTTTGTAACTGACAATCGGAGGTTGTAAATATACACACCTCGGGAAAAATAAAAATAAAAGACTTTCAGTTTTTTTCCGCAAAGCGTAATTTAGTGTAGAAAACTTAAATTTGGACTGAAGTGTCTTAAACTTGAAGTCCGTACGCTTCCAATGAGATATAACATGATATATTATCTCTATGATTTAATGGCGGAATCATGGGGCAAAGAATGTCACTTCTAAAAAAGCGCGAAACGGAGTAAAAAAAACGACAAATCCTTTTATCTTAAAAAAAGGATCAGCTAGAATTTTGATTCAAGTGGATTTTTAATGTACAATTGTACAATACAATTGTACAATACAAAATAGTACTGCTGTTGTACCAAAAAGTACAATTTATTGCACCAAAATGTACTTTTACTGTAACAAAGAGTACTTATGCTGTACAAAAAAGTGCCTTTATTGTCCCAAAAAGTACATTTAAAAAAAGAGCTTTTATTGTACCACAAACAAAAATTTCTAGTACTAATTTTTGGTATTTTTTGTACTTTTTGCATTTGTTGTACGTAAAAGTAGAATTAATAATTCCAAGAAGTACATTACTTGTAACTAGAAGTACATTATTGTACCAAAAAGTACTTTTATTGTAACACAAAGAACGATTTCTATTACCAAAGATTAAATTTATTGTACAAAAAAGTACTCATGTTGTTCCATTTATTGTACTAGAAAGTACCAACAGGTATATTTATTGAAGCAAAAAGTACTTTTATGTATATTGTACCAAAAAATACATTTATTGTACCAATAAGAATGTTTTTGTTGCTACATAAAGTTCATTTGATGTGTAAGGAAATACTTATATTGTACACATACTTTTATTGTACCAAAAAGTACTTTAATTGTACTAAAAAGTAGTTATATTATAACAAAAGATAAATTTGCTGTACAAAAAAGGGCATTTATTGTACTAAAAATTTCACATACTGTGCAAAAATCTTTCTGTATTTATTGTACCAATAAGAAAAATTTTTGTTAAAAAGATACATTTGCTGTACGAAAAAGTACATTGGCTGTTTGAAAAAGTACATTTGTTATAAGAAAAAGTTTACAAAATTCACAAAACTGTACTTTATTGTATCAAAAGGTTTGTTTATTATACCAAATAGTACATTTGCTATAAGAAAAATGTACATTTATCGTAATACTACGTACATATTTTGTACCAAAAAGGTAAATTATTGTTCCAAAAGTATTTTTAAGAAAAATTTATTGCACCGAAAAGTACATTTGCTGTATGAAAAGTAAATGTATTGTACCAAAAAGTACTTTTGGTGCAAAAAATGATAAATTTACAATATATTGTACCAAAAAGTACGTTTATTGTCCCGAAAAGTACTTTTACAGTTCCAAAAAGTACTTTTGGTGCAAAAAAAGTAAAATTTACAGTAGATTGTACCAAAAAGTACGTTTATTGTTCCGATAAGCACTTTTACAGCACGGAAAAGTACTTTTGGTGCAAAAAAATATATATTGACAATATATTGTACCAAAAAGTACGTTTATTGTTCCAAAAACCACTTTTACAGTACAAAAAAGTGCTTTTGTTGCAAAAATGAGTTTTCATTGTACTGAAGAGTACTTTATTGTGCCGAAAAGTACTTTTACAGTACGAAAAAGTAATTTTATTGCGACCACATCCATAGAAATTTTTAAACAAAAGATTTTCATAATTGTCTCTCAACATTCCCTTCTGATGCCGCAGATTTATCATCGGCTTAAGCTGCAGCTCGTTTTTCATACAAATCACCATCAATGCTCAATTATTAACAACCAAACAAAATTCACTTTTATAATCTCATGTATAACGCAAATTCGTGTTGATTAATATGCTTTACTTATCCTGAGCGTCAGGTCAAGGCAACTCCATGGCATGGCATGATAATAAGACATTTTCACGTAATTCATGGCACAAAGTAATACAATATTTTTCACTAGCATTTTGTGCATAATTATAATAATTACTCCCCTGAAAAATGGACTATAGTAAATCTTAAAAGGCTTTCGTTTTAATGAAGGCCAGTTTAGTTAGGCCAGTCATCATGACATTAAAGGAAACGACGAAAAAATAAAGACAAAAATCATAAAATGAGCAGACATTTTAAAGTCCTTGAATAGGTGAACATTCGCCGAGTGACAACAATACGCTAAGTAAGACTATAAACATTTAAGAATAGTACGCAAAAATAATTACCACCGTAAGTTATAATGAAAACTCATTGTAAAATTATGCTAAAAGTTAATTTTATTTGATGTAGATTAACTTGAGCCTATAAAAACCACGTGAAAAGTCATTGTCAATTAATCATTTAGGAGATTTAATAAACATTAAAGTCGTGATGACATTAAATATTTAGAGCTAAGAGTGTTGTAAAAACAAATTTCGAAATAATATAAAACATTCGTTAGGACTAATGTAAGAAGGGGAAAAAAACTTTGAAGTTAAGAAATCTACATTTTATGTGACGATGTGCAAATTCAAATGAAACTAATCAATTAACTTATTTGGAAAAAAACCTCAGATATATAATTTTTATTATAATTATATTTTTTATTTACTGTCTATTTTCACGCTTTACCCATATCCATTTCCAAACAACTTTTTTTTTACAAAACAATCCCTGCTAAACATATTTCAAAACACAACAACTTGTTTACAATATTTAAAGTATTTAATTTCATTATCATCCCCCGTTCCCCTAGAGTGTCCATACAATATTCCCCGAAATTTAGTCCATTACTGTAAGCACAACAAAAAAAAAACAACTTTGCTAACATTGTTGCTCCCATGTTTGCTGTCATGTGATATTACGCTATTAAGTTATATGGACTCCGTTGTGAAATTTATTTAAATTCTTTTCTTGTTATTGTTTAAACTTGAACTTTGTAGCTGAGTTGTTGTAACACGAAACTATTACAAGAGTTTGACAGAAGTTTGCCATGTTGGCCCTTAAGTATTTCGGTCATTGTCGTTTGCTTTAGTCGAGAACAACAAAACTACAGCAAGCGGTTCTTTTTTTTTTTGGGTGTTCCGTCTTTCGTGTAATAAAAACAAAACAACAACAGAAAAAACGTAAAGTTCATTAATTTAGCATTTAAAATATTAAATTTCTTTAGTATGATTTTTTAGGTTTTAAATTTCTTCACGGATCGCTGCCGCTGACAATGGCCAAATTGTCAATTGTAATTTAATAAAGGAAAACAAGCCGACTGACAAGCGAGTTTCGACATCAAATTGACAGACCGTTGAACAGACATTTAGACAAATTGGTTTACCATTGCACATTTTTTGGGTTGTCGTCCAAAGTTCGTAATGGAATTAAAATGTGAAGTATTGCAGCAAAATGAACAAAAAAGTATTGAACGTTAGCAGAATTTCGGCAAAATAAGAAAAAAAAACAATTTTAAAATGTAGGAGTTTTGCAATTTTAGAGCGAATGACAAAAAAAGTTGTTTAAACTCATGACGAAATTTAATATTTCATGGCTTTTTTGTGTAAATTATTGTTCATTCAAGAGTTTGCAATAATGCCATGTAAGGAGTTGGTAATATAAATCGCTTTCGCATGAATAATTATAATTGAACCAAAATTTAGTAACCAACATATAGAAGAGGATAGCAAACTTTGTGCTGTGATTTTATGTCGTTACTCAACCCTTTTTTCATTACTGATGAAATCTTACAGTAAAGGCGAGGTATTGAAAAAAAAGAATAACATTGACCCCATGCTTACAAAATGAAAACTTGGGATATTATAACAAAATCAATGATTCTGAAAGCTTTTAAGGTCTAAATTAAAAAAATAGATTTTAAATCGAATCAAAAAGATCTTGTTTCAATTTGGACTTCAAGCCAAAAGGAAAGTGTAAAGATGTAGAAGATCTGAACTGTTACATTTCTGCGAATTAAAAATTTCTGTGTTTATTGGAAACATCATCAACATTTTAAATATTGACATAACAAACATTACAAAATAGATCGAGAAATAGAAATGTGAAATAAAAACAAACCGATAAAAAATACTCATATTAAAAATCCAAAAGATAACTAAGCCATAATTAAAAATCAGTAAATCAAAAAATATACAATGTGATAAAATTTCTAAAACAAACTTATATAGGATATACACATGTATATAATTATAAGATTAAGTGGCAGCTGTTATCGGTTGGCTTATAAAGCTAATTATATTTGCGAACAATTTTGATTTATTGCTTGTATTAAAATAACCTGATTTGCTTTTGTGTTAGTATGACTTCTACATCATTTCACTTTTAAAACTTTGTTAAATCATTATATCTTAAAACAATGCACAAGTTAAATTCTCATCCAATATTAGTATCATTAATCATCAAAGTCCAATGATAAGTGTTTTAAATAAAAATATCTAAATTGATATCTCTTAAACGAGATAGAACTAGTTAATAGAAATATAATGGACTTATGTTGTGTTAATACCTTAAAAAAAAGATAGTAGAATTTCTACAACTTTAGAATTAGTATCAGTAGCCTTTCCGCTAGTAATGATTTTTAAAAATTAAGAAAAAGTTGCAACACCAGAAACAATTGATTCTTATGTAAAGTTTTTTTATTTATGTTAGTTTAAATGATAGATTTTATTACTTTATGATAGCAGTTCATTTTGAAAAATCTAAACTACTGAAAATATAAATTTACGACTTTATGAAATACAAAAACTGACTACGCGCTGCCTCGAAAGATATTCATAAAGATGTTTCGTACTGCAACAATTTAATCTCGCTCATTTGTCGGTCAATTATTCACTTTAGTGAAGTACGAACTCACACAAAAGTTTCCAAGCTCTCACATACACAACCAATCCATTTTTTAAGTACCAAATTTCAAGACGAAATGCGCTATAGTCCTCCGGATATTGCATTTTAAGAGATTAGGGATCCTTACATATTTTCTAATCCGATAGGATAACACTTAAACTTAATTTCCCTTTACACCCCATGAATCAGGTATGGGATAGCTTCTCGCGTTGTTTTGAATTAACACGCTTTCTATTTTTAGATTCACAACTAACGGCATCTACTTGTTTATCGACGTGTGCAAACGTCACTGTTTGAGAAGCTCTTACTAGACACGCCGATGGACTCGATACTAATACTGCAAAGTTGCTGTCGACAACATTTGAGGGGAGCCGACAATGAAAGAAAATTTTTCTTTTTAAGTCGTTTGAGCTGTCTGTCCGGCTGGTACACATGGGTTAATTCTTTTGTTTTCTCAAAACATCTGCTATGCAATCCCGCATATGGGCTACATGGCCAATACCACCAACGCGATCGTGCCCAAATTCTGTATTTAGTATAGTTAAAACAGAAAGTTTTGGAGAAAAAATTGGAACTCTTGCCAAGCCCCTTCTGGTACCTCCCATATTGCCCACGTAAGAAATCGTGTAATAATATCAATTCACCCAGCGAGATCGTGTTCAAATTCTGTGTTTGTAAAGCTATAACTGGATAAAGTTTTGGAGAAACAAATTCAAGCTAAGCCTCGCCCCTTCTGGATCCTCCCATTTAAATCTACCATTCCGCCCACTTTAGAAATCGATTAATATTATCAATACATCAATCGTGATCTTGCCCAAATTCTGTAGTTAGTAAATCTATAACTGGATAAAGTTTTAAAGAAACATTTTGAAGACAAGCCACTCTGTAATTCGACCACTTTGTAATTCGGGTAATAATATTTCTAGGCCTAAAGCAATCTTACCCAAACTATATATTTAGATACAGTATTAGAGAACTATTAGAGAACTCAGACCCAGCCAACCCCCGTTCAGATTTTTACTGAGGGTGAGGGTAGTTACCGACTGATATTATATTCCCCTTCATAATAATGAGACGTATTATCAAAGTTGGTATATATGCTATGATGTAACTTCTATGTTTGTGGTCGGATCAGTGAAAGGTGTTTGAAATACCTGTTATATGTATATAAACTACCTCAATCTGTTAACCCATTGCAGGTCGGTTTCAAACGTTATTTTTTTTGTCACGTTATTTTGGCAAAATTTTATACTTTTGAAAATTTTTGACTTAAATTATTAGATTGTCAATTACAAAAAAACAAAAAAAAATGTATAAATTTACGCCTGCGGAGCAAAAGTGTATAACATCGTCTCAGATGACGAATCATGGATCTCTGCATATGAGTCCGAAACAAGACACGAATCGACCGTATGGATCTTTCAAGATGAGCATGTATGAAAAGTAAAAAAAAAATAATAATAAAAAAAACCTGAAAACCCGAAAATATGCATAAACCCCCAAAACATGCCTGTAAGTCTGTAATATGCATTTACCTATGCAAGTATGCATGTTATACTTTTGTTGGCCCTGTTAATTACCAATACTTAAAGCTTTAGCAAATAATTTCTCATTGAAACATAATATCAAATGAAGTTATGAATCAAACAATATATAATTAACATAAACAACAACAAAATCTAAACTACAGTTATAATATTTAAATTAAATTTTTATATTTATACTGGAATACACTGCTCCCTATTAATACTTCTTTTTAAATTTTATATTTACAGGTATGGACAAACCGTCATGTATTATTACTACCGGTAAAAAATTCAGGCTGAGTTATACGACATATTGGTACAGTAAGTTTGGAATTTAAAACTTTTGTCCGATTTGGAATTTATTTGCATTTAATATATTAAGGTCCAAAGAATGAAAGTTTATTTATAACTACGGCTAGGTATATATTGTAATTAACAGTCATATTACGTTTTGCGGACAGTCCAGTTTCAAAAAAAAAAAAACCCCTACTGTCAAATTAAGTAACTTCTCGATATGTTTAAAGCGTCAACTTTTCTCATTTTATTTAAAGATTCTTATCAAATCAGAGCAACATATGTTGTCATGTTATTGTTTGCTTTATCAGTGCATAAAGTTGTCGAAACGAACTTTCGCATCTGCATATTATTTGGCTTACAATAGGTAAATATGAAAACCAATTGCTATACGAACTGTATCCAAATGTTTGTATTCGCCAAAGTTGTCCTTGCTGTAAAAAATAACAAAAATCGAATTCACTTTCACAGGAAAGTGTCATAAGAGAAAAACTCTTTAAATTTCTACGGAATACCAACAACATCATAGACGTTACATTTTTCATCATAGCCACTCAATTATTTCAAGTCTTTTGCTTACTTCTGCGACTTAATGGTAACTCTCACGTATTTCTTTTCTGGGGTCAACAACGCCTACGTTTTAATAAGTTTGATTTTGGTCGGGTGAATTTATACACAACGCCATAAGCTTGAAATTCTGCTGATACTTAACTTGTATGACTTGTGGGTGGCTGATTAAGGGTTTAAAAATGAAAACTCTTTGATGTGTAATGGAAATTAAAAATTTAAATAATTCAAAATTTTGGCTAAGGAAAGATATAACATATATTTTACTGACGTTTTACAAAGTCTTTGAGATACAAACTACCAAGTTATAAAGCACAGCGTCTAGCGGCTCTCCATAGATGAATCTATTAACGTACTATAGTGAATTAGAAGAATGTGTTAGCATAGTGTAGTAGAATGAGATGTACAGTCAAGTAACATGTATTGAATTTTAGTGTCTAAATTTGTTATTTATATTCTAATGTATCCTGTTTCATGATGTACTGCAGCTTAATCATCATATTGTCCCACCAATTACAAAAAAATAGCTATCCGCCCTGCCAGCTGGCACCTAATCCATTTCACACAACTTTTGTAAAACGAAACTCTTTTAGCAATATAATTGATAATATAATATATTTCAATGTAATTGAAAAACTAGTAAGAAAGATGCAGTCGGGCAACCCGGCTTATATATACCCTCACTAGGTTGATTCTTATTTGGCAAAAAAAAAATGTTTTTGGAATTTTTCATGGGCCAAGTAAAAATTTTATTAAGACGTATAAAAAAACTCTATGTGAATTTTTTTAATTTTTTTCTTAAAGGTTTAGGGGTCGCTACCGGGGTTCGAAATTCAAAATTTTACCGTCATCCTGAGGGATAAGCTGAATAACTCGAGTAACCCTTAACTGATCCTTATGAAAATTTTTCAGTATTAATAATTTCCATAACGAAGTTATTTAATTGTAAATGGGCAGAATTGCCCCACCCCTTCTGGTACCTCCCATACAAAATTACCTATTTTTTGATAATTATTATTTCTCCCATAACTTTCAAACGGGCAGCTGGATGGCATTTAAACTTGGTCAGTTTAATAACCTTGCAATAACAGATAAACCCCCAGAAAATCAAAACCTTTGTCACACCCCTTCTGGTACCTCCCATACAAATGACCGAATTAACCCCCACATTTTTACCTATATATCTTTTTAGTTAAAATACTGAATTCAATAAAATTTTGTGTGAGATGAACACATGCAAAAATTTGACTCGTGAGTGAATATGGACTATATCGGCCAACCCCTTCTGGTACCTCCCATACAAAATTACCTATTTTTAGACAAATAATTTCCACACGGACAGCTGGATAGCATTTAAACTTTGTCAGTTTAATTACCTTGCAATAACAGATAAACCCACAGAAAATCAAAACCTTTGTCACACCCCTTCTGGTACCTCCCATACAAATGACCGAATTAACCCCCACATTTTTACCTACATATCTTTTTAGCAAAAATACTGAATTAAATAAAATTTTGTGTGAGATGAACAGGTGCAAAAATTTGACTCGTGAGTGAATATGGACTATATTCGGCAACCCCTTCTGGTACCTCCCATACAAAATTACCTATTTTTAGACAAATTATTTTTTACCAATAATTTCCAAACGGACAGCTGGATGGCATTTAAACTTGGTCAGTTTAATGACCTTGTAATAACAGATAAACCCCCAGAAAATCAAAACCTTTGTCACACTCCTTCTGGTACCTCCCATACAAATGGCCGAATTAACCCCCATATTTTTACATAAATTTTTTTGTAAGTATGCTGAGTTCATTTATATTTTGCTAAAGATATACGCTTATTGTAATTTTACTAATGCTTATCTTTAATATAAATCTAGTTTAATGAATGTTATTAGATATTCAACATAGATAATGCAACGCTACTGTCTTGCCCCCCTCCTCTAATTTGCAGTCCAACTTAGGAATTTTTACAGTACAGTTAATAAGAAATGATTTATTTCAAATTTGTTCATCAGTTTTTGTTGTATTATTATTTAAAAAGGTACATTTCGAAAATAAAAATTAAATAAAACAGTTAAAAAATAATATTAAAATAAAAATTTAATATATTAATATTAAACATGAATTCATTGCATGAAAAACTTAACATTAAAAAATATAATTATAAACCACTGTATTACTGCTTACAATTTTCTTTAAATTTTAAAATATTTCACACAACTCTTGTAAAAACAAATTCTATTAGCAATAATAGAATAGATCTCAAACCGAACAATGAAAAACATATTCATATTCTGGACAGATCGATAAAAACAAACAAGGGAATTTTAGAATATTGTAAAATATTATTTACACATGGTAGATTTTTTTTGGATCTGAATATTTTTTTCTAAATTCTTTCACCAATAATAATAGGAACTGCTTCTGTTCTCCATAATGTGTATGCAATTTATTGTATTCCTGCATCAAGGCCACTCCGTGTTCAGCAATATCATTAACAACATTCAACCTAGACCGAACTAATTCTTTACTTAATTTAAAGTCTGCATCTTGCTCCCAATCTTCAAAATTTTTTTTAGGAAACCCGATTTAATAACCGTTATGCTGAAAAATCTAAGAGTATTGCTGGATACAAAATGCTCCAGACCTTTGGAATGTAGTAGGTTTCCATCCACTGTAACTCGTTTTTCTGGATTATCTACTCCTTCTATGTTTAATGCATTTACCATCTTCTTCTTAATTTCATCAGAAACTTTGTCATCAAAAATGCAAATCCAACTAGCTCTTCCTAAAAATACCAGAGATGACCTAGAATTTTTTTAAGGCTTTGCCGCTGTACTTTATTAATTGTTGCATAAGACTTCAAGTCTTTTAATAACTGGAGGTCATTTCTTGAAGCAGAAGGTCCAGAAGTGGATTCAAACCAATATTTAAGGTAAATATTAATTATAAAAATGCAAACATCCTGTATTCCCCATAATTCGCTTTCGTTTAACTTGAACTGATCTCTGAATAAATATATTTTTAAGGAATATATTGCCTTAGCCTTCCATCTAGCACGGCGAAGACCTGCTGGTGCTCTGAAGAATGTTTGTGTTTTTGGAACATCCCGCAGAATATTATTGTCAGCTTAAGTAGCTCTTTGTAGTCCTCTCGTGGCTGAAACTCTTTAAGCTGATTTTCGGCAAAACAAATAGCATTCGCAGAATTCTTAATATGAGATCATCCGATATGCCAGGTTTAAAATTGGAATGATCAAAAAAATATATTTCAGGACCGTAATATTTCAGGACCGGTTGATATTCCCGAAATAAGATGCATAAGTCATATTATATGACTTCTACTATTAAAACTGCGCATTCTTTTGTACGTCTAAACAAAATTTTAAGTTAACCTATGAAAAAAATCAAAATTTTCTGTAAAATAAGTAGCATAAATATGTAAAACTATGAGGGTGATTTCGGTCATTTGTATGGGAGGTACCAGAAGGGGTGTGACAAAGGTTTCGATTTTCTGGGGGTTTATCTGTTATTACAGGGTAATTAAACTGACCAAGTTTAAATGCCATCCGGCTATCCGTTTGGAAATTATTGGTAAAAAATAATTTGTCTAAAAATAGGTAATTTTGTATGGGAGGTACCAGAAGGGGTTGCCCAATATAGTCCATATTCACTCACGAGTCAAATTTTTGCATGTGTTCATCTCACACAAAATTTTATTGAATTCAGTATTTTTACTAAAAAGATAAATAGGTAAAAATGTGGGGGTTAATTCGGTCATTTTTATGGGAGGTACCAGAAAGGGTGTGACAAAGGTTTTGATTTTCTGGGGGTTTATCTGTTATTACAAGGTAATTAAACTGACCAAGTTTAAATGCCATCCAGCTGTCCGTTTGGAAATTATTGGTAAAAAATTATTTGTCTAAAAATAGGTAATTTTGTATGGGAGGTACCAGAAGGGGTTGGCCGATATAGTCCATATTCACTCACGAGTCAAATTTTTGCATGTGTTAATCTCACACAAAATTTTATTGAATTCAGTATTTTTACTTAAAAGATATATAGGTAAAAATGTGGGGGTTAATTCGGTCATTTGTATGGGAGGTACCAGAAGGGGTGTGACAAAGGTTTTGATTTTCTGGGGGTTTATCTGTTATTACAAGGTTATTAAACTGACCAAGTTTAAATGCCATCCAGCTGCCCGTTTGAAAGTTATGGGAGAAATAATAATTATCAAAAAATAGGTAATTTTGTATGGGAGGTACCAGAAGGGGTGGGGCAATTCTGCCCATTTACAATTAAATAACTTCGTTATGGAAAATATTAATACTGAAAAATTTTCATAAGGATCAGTAAAGGTTTACTCGAGTTATTCTGCTTATCCCTCAGGATGACGTTAAAATTTTGAATTTCGAACCCCGGTAGCGACCCCTAAACCTTTAAGAAAAAAATTAAAAAAATTCACATATAGTTTTTTTGTACGTCTTAATAAAATTTTAACTTGGCCCATGAAAAATTCCAAAAACATTTTTTAAGACTCACCCTAACCCTCACCCTCAGTCTATTGTATTGATATTATTACTCGATTTCTAAAGTGAGCGGACTGGTACATTTGTATGGGAGATACTAACTTTTAATTTTTTCTCCAAAACTTTATCCTGTATAAAATAACAAAAAACATAATCTGGGCACGATCGTGTCGAGCGTATTTATATTGTTACTACATCTCTATAGTGGGCGGAGTGGTACTTTTGTATGGAAGGTACCAGAAGGGGCGTGTCTAGACTTCCAGATGTTTTCTCATAAACTTAATCCAGCTTGAACTTTACTAAATACAAAATTTAAGCATGACCGCGTTAGGTCTATTAAGAATATTCATCGATTACTTAAGTGGACGGATCCAGATGGGTGTGGGAAATACCAGATGGGGCGTGGCTAGACTTCCAGTTTTTTTCTCCCAAACTGTATCCTGCTATAGCTTTACTAAATAAAGAATTTGGGTACGATCGCGTTGGATTTATTGACATTATTACTCCACCTCTAAAGTGGCGGAAATGTACACTTGTATGGGAGGTACC
Organism: Muscina levida; assembly: GCA_964034835.1. NCBI lineage: Eukaryota > Metazoa > Arthropoda > Insecta > Diptera > Muscidae > Muscina > Muscina levida. Next base: position 5,507,379 of record OZ035883.1, read on the forward strand.
AAAAGGGGCGTGGCTAGACTTCCAGTTTTTTTCTTCAAAACTGTGTCCTGTTGTAGCTTTACTAAATACAGAATTTGGGTACGATCCCGTAGGGTGTATTGATATTTTTACTCGATTTCTAAAGTGGGCGGAATGATGTATTTATTTGGGAGGTATCAGAAGGGGCGGGCCATATAGCCCATTTGGTTGCGTCTTTCGAAAGTTATCGTGCGCACCAGCCGGACAGCGAGACAGACAGACGGACATGGCTCAAACGACTTAAAAAGTCATGAATCGAATTTGGTTCAAAGAAACCTAGGGCCTTAAGCGACTCCTTCTATGTGTTACACTTTTAGGTCGTATCAAATGATATATACCCTGCTACCTGTAGGGTGAGGGTAAAAGTATCATAATACAAATTAAAAATTTTTATATTTTGTACATTTAAATACAAAAATTCTTTAGTAAACAACTTACAAGTTGCACCCCCAACATGTCCACCAACTATATTAAAATCACCAGAAAATTAATTCGCTCATCTTCCAATCGGAGAGAGCCGTTAAACTGCATGTTCGACCACTCGACATTTATAGTGTTTCACTTATTTGTTGCAGGCGTCTCTGATAACCCCGATTGTTTGTTTATTTTACCTATTTTGTGCCTTTTTTGCTCTCTTTCCGATAACAACCTTGGCCAACAAACAACTTGGCTATATGCGAATTCTAGATGGTTGGGTGTAAACCCTCTCCCCCCACACAGTGTTTAAGCGAGCGTATTTTAATATACCAAAAGTTGGTTTTCAACCCAAAAGGGATTAATATTTTTTCGGTTGTGTCCTGTTCATACACACGAGTACATTCAGTTGGTGGCTCGTGGTTGTTGCTGCTGTTGCTGTTGCCGTAACAGGGGTCGGGGGATATGTGGGTAGTGTTGGGTGGGTTTGAGTGTTGAGGTTGGCCAGGTGGGCCGCCGTTGGCGTTTCAAGGTGTAATAAAACTGTGGGAGATTTGTAAAAAAGGTAAAGTGAAACAAGATCACGTCTGTCGTGCCATGATTCACATTCGCATTGCTGAAATGTTGTACATTTGTATCTTTGTGGCATCAGGATGTAGGGTATAAGTACAAATATCCTTTCTTTATGACCACATTAAATATTTCACTTCATTGCTGTTGTTGTTGTCGCTGCCTGCTGTAGTTCCTTGCTGTTTGTTCTTTATACACGTTATTATTGCTTAACAAACACATATACACTTTTGCTTTTTATTGTTTGCATTGTTACCTGAGTTCCGGGGAAAAAAGTATTTGCTGAACATATTTAGTTTTGTTTAGTTTCATTTCAGTTGCTACGAAAAAACAAATGCGCTCTTAAATAATTCATGACATTTGAAAAAAAAAGTTGATGTTATTCATTCATTTTGGCACTGAGCGAGCAAGCATTGTGGGCTTTAGCCGTGGAGGGGGTGCGGTATGATAAATTTGGATAGCAAAACTAAGGGCCTGTGTGCGTGTATGTAAGAGGGTGCACAACTAAAAGAAAACTTGCTGAAATTTAGACATGAATTAATCATTGCAATTTATGTTATTTGTATTTACGCTTCATAGTATTCTTTTCTAGGTTTCATATGCATTTATTTACATTTCGTATACATCTACTGATCTATATCATAATGGGGGGAGGTGATTTTTATTTTGTATTTAAATGGTAATGTTTGGATTAACAATGAAATTCATAGGTATTATAGATTCGATCGCCAACTATTGTTTAAAATTGTATTAGTATACAATGAAACTGAATGAAAATAAGATTCTTAGTATGACTTAAGAAAGTATATCAAGAAAGAAAGAAAGGGATAAGAATATAAGTGTATCTAGCTAATTACAAACCTAAAATAAGCACAAGATGGAATATTTTCCAAAAATTTTAATAAAATTTGCTTAATTTATCTAAATAAATACAGAAGTTTAAGGTTTTCCCATTACTTAATTTGGATATGGTATAGTCAAACTATACAAAAAAGAAGAGAATACAAATTATCTGCAGGAATACCTAGCAAAAAATAGAGTTTACCTAGAAGTACTAAATTAACAGAATTACTAACCCCAAAGATCTTCGGATTTAGGAGGTTCACCAATGATTTTATTATTGACTTGGCGTAAGAAGAAAATAATGGGTGTTTTTCAGGCGCACGAACTATCATAGTAATGAAGCAAATCACCATGTTAAGATTTACAACCGATAAAAGTTAACAAACCGTAGAAATTTAATTCTTAAATTCGAGCTCTTTATGCAAAACTTCGTCAAGTTTACGGTGCGGAAAATCCTATACGACATTTACTCTTCTGAAAAATATTCATCCAAGTCGAGCTCTTACTTTTCTCAGCAACTCGGTCTCTGCCTGTCTACTACTTGGAAAATGTTGAGGAAATATATTGGCCTACATCCATGTAAGATCCAACTGATGCAAGCATTGAAGCGCTGAGAATCAACAGAAAGTTGAATCTTTAGCGATGGCTTAAATAATCTACTCATTTATGAGACTGCGACTCCGTCACATTTCGAAAAAAAGGTGCAGTTTGCGTGGCATTTGTCTTAAAATCCGAAACCCGTTCCAAGATTACCGTGAATGGTGAACGCTACATGCAAGTGATTCGCGATTTTTTTAACTTCTGATGTCATTGCAAATCAGTAGGAGAATAAATAGTTCCAACACGGGGTTACATCAAATCTGTGATCAATGCTGATTTACTAAAAACGATTGATCATTTAAAAGCCAACATACGATGCACTTTAAGGCCACGCATTATTTGCAACAACAAAGGTACTTTGTAATACAATAGAAGTTATTTTTATGCAGTTAAGTATTTGTCAATATATTAAAAGTACTTTATAGTACAACAAAAATACTTTTGGATAAAACAAAAGAGGTTTTTAGTACAATGAAAGTAGAATATGGTGCAATAGATGTACTTTTTATTACAATAATTTTTGAAAAAGTACTTTTTGAGTACTAGTAAAATACTTTTACTTCGTAGCACAATGAAAAAAGTACTTTTTCGTATAACAAAAGTACTTTTTGTAACACAACAATATTTTTGGTACAATTAATGTACTTTTTATAAAATTGTTTGATAAAAAAATACTTTTGAAAAAGTACATTAAAAGCAAATTATAGTCATACTACTAAAAGCATCCGCCGCAAGCCGGCGGCGATGACCTGGTAGCATGCATGCACCAGCTCATAAAAACGATTTGGATCAGGGAGTGCATGCCCGATGATTGGAATCGGAGTGTCCTATGTCCCGTGCTTAAGAAAGGTGATCCTAGTGTGTGCACCAACTATCGCGGGATTAGCCTTTTACCCATCGCATACAAGGTCCAGTGTGTTATGTGAAAGACTAAAGCCCTTATCAGTGTGGCTTTAGACCTGGTAAATCCACCACCGACCACATATTCACGCTACGACAAATTCTGGAGAAGACCAACAAATTCAGATCGACACCTACCATCTGTTCATCGATTACAAAGCTGCATTCGACAGTCCGATACGACAGAAATTGTTGGATTCTATGGCTGAGTTTGATATCCCCGCGAAGCTAATTCGGCTTTGCTGGATGACACTGACTGACACGAAATCTTCAGCGAAAATAGGCAAAAATCTGTCAGAGCCATTTCCTACCAAGCAAGGCTTTAGACAAGGCGATAGTCTGTTGGGACCGGCTGTGGCATAGTGGTTAGAACACGCGACTACCATGCGGGAGATCGCAGGTTCAAACTTGGCTCCAGTCATCTAAAAAAAAAAACAAATTGTTCTTTCATTGTCGGCTCCCCTCGTATGTTGTTGACAGCAACTTCGCAGTATTAAGAAAGAGTTAAGTAAGAGCTTCTCAATCAGTGACATTCGCATTCGTCGATAAACAAGTAGGTGCCGTTAGTTGTGAATCTAAAAATAGAAAGCGTGTTAATTCACAACAACGCGAGAATCTATCCCATACCTCATTCATGGGGTGCAAAGGGAAATTGAGTAAGTAAGATAGTCTGTCCTGCGATCTCTTTAACATCGTAATGGAGATGATCATGCGGAAAGCAGCAGTAAACAGGAATGGCACCATATTTTACAAAAGCCACATGTTGCTCGCCTATGCTGATGATATAGATATTATTGGACGTTGATTGCGAGATGTTACTGCGGCTCTTTCGAGCATTGAAAAGCAGTCGGCTGAAGTGGGTTTGGTGATAAACGAGGACAAAACCAAGTTATTTGTTTCAACGAACAAAGAGTCCACTCGTCTGGGACGCTGCGTGAACGTTGACAACTATAACTTTGAGGTGGTAGATGATTTAGTCTACCTTGGCTCCGCCATAAACAAAAATAATAAAGTCAGCCTCGAAATCAAAAGACGAGTATTGATCGCAAACCGCCGCTACTATGCGCTGAGCAAGCGATTTAACGATAAAGCACTCTCCCAAAGAACAAAGATCCAGCTCTACCAGACTCTGATCCTACCTGTCTTGCTCTACAGCGCAGTATCCTGGGTAATGACACAAGCGGATCAATCTGTTCTGGGAGTCTTCGAGAGAAAAATACTCCGCAAAATATTTGGACCCATCATCGTAGACGGCGAGTACCGTCGTCGAATGAATCATGAGCTGTATGAGCTGTACAACGATATCGATGTGGTCAAGCGCGTTTAAAAAGACCGAATGCGCTGGCTTGGACACGTTGTACGAATGGACGACAACGCTCCGGCTCGAAAAGTCTTCGCCAATAAACTCGATGGGCGGCGCAGGAGGGGGCGACCAAAACTCCGATGGATGGACCAGGTGAAAGAGCTAAATTTCTGTTGTTGCAGTCATTAAACAAGAAGAAGAGCTAAAAGCATCCGTATTACACTGAAAATACAGTTCCATATGCTTGAACTGCTTTTTGGTACACTAAGAATAATATCACAGTACAACACATGATTTTGGGACTCAATTCTAAGAACTGTACGTGAAAGCAGCCCCAAAAAGAAAAAGTTCTGCATCATTCGTTTTGTCTTGTTAGATGCCCTAACAATATAATATCGATCTGAAGTTAGTAAGTATCATATAGGTGAATTTGTCACATTTAAGGCTGATTTGTTTGACATAACATTAATACTGTATGGTGGCGTATGATTATCATAAGTAATATTGCACGTAAATCATACGCCTCGGAGAAAAACAGTTTTATTGTAACTGCTACAAAATAAACCCAGTTCAAAATCATTCATGAATGGAAAAGTGAAACTGTTGCTTATGTAGGGAAACTTTGTATGAAAAGATTAATAATTTTTTTAAATTTGTTTCAGCTAAATGGCATGTAACTTAACAAAACGAATAATACAGAACTTCTTCTCTTCGGGGCTACTTTTACTTGCAGTTCTCGGAATTGAGTCCCAAATCAATGAGCTGAAAAATATTGTACAGTGTTTTTAAAGTTATTTTCAAAAAAAAATTGTATGGTTTTTGTTTAGTTATATCTCAATTTTCGGGGGTCGGCCTTAGCAGATGGTTAGAACACGTGACTATCATGCGAAAAATTCATATTTCAATTCCTGTTTCAGTCGTCTATATTTCTTTCATCCTTCGTTGTTGTCAACAGCAACTTTGCAGTAAAAGTTAATTAAAAGCTTTTCAGCGGCTGACATTGGTTTTCGTTAATGCACAAGTAGGTGCCGTTACGTGAGTTTAATAATAGCAAGCATGTTAATTTAAAAAAAACATTGTACGAAAACCTATAAAAATTTGGTCGAAAATGCAATAGTTTAATCGAACATTTCACACTTTATAAAGCTGACTTAAGATGTGAAGTATCTTTACCGCTATTTGCATAGTTAACAAAAATAAGTTTACTCTCCGTGTTTAAAGACATATTTAGTCTTAACCGAAATTTGGTTATTCTCAGCATGAACCAAATTTATTCGCTATAGAATTGGCAATAAAAACTGTTCGTATGTATATTCATTATGCAAATTAAACTAAACATATATTATAAACCCGTTTAAATTTGAAGAAAAATGGGGTCAGTAAAATGAACACAGAAAATGTGTTCTGGAAGTTTATAGACATTGTGGAATCGTTTCAGCGGAATGCTTAAGTCATCATCAGAAATCTAACGTATATTTAATACCTTTCTTTCTTTATCCCAATCTTAATCTACACTGGTTCTGAATATAAACATACAACTCTTTCGGTTTAGGTGATAAAAAATTTTATTAACGAATTTTTTTGTGACGTTTTTTGGAGAATCAATTGTGACCGGCAAATTAAGTGATCCACGTTTTTAAAGCTCTCTACAATTGACTTTGTTTCATAGTTTGTTTTAAGAACGTTACTATTGGCTTTTTTTATTACCAAAAGATTTTATTGCCCAAGGGCTGTGATACATCTGTGTGATAGCTACTAAGGTGTATGATGTTATGACGTATGACGTTATCGGCATATACCGCAATGTCTTCTATAAAATTCATATCAGGTAACATAATTAATGTATACAAATAATATCTTTTGCAAAGTATAATAAGTATGTGTGGTATTTTTAACACTTTCTGTAAAAGGCTTTTTTATGTCTTCTCCTTGAATTCTATTAAAATTATTTACAAAAATATATGCAAAATATTGTCATTACCTTTTTATTATGTAAATCTTAAATAAAAATAGCAAAAATAATGTAAAATAGCTAAAAACATACTTTATATGGAGAAATTGTCTGGCTTTTTTTTTTGAATTTTTTTAATGTCTTTTCTCTTAAAATGAAAACCATCGCACGAACCCAGAAAGACTAACCCACAAATACCGGCAATGCCTGTGGCGACCGGGAGGGGGTCTGCCTGTTGTCGTGCTTTTTGTATCGTGTTGAATAACAATATGGCCCAATGTAATTTCTATTGAAACTTCAACCTATCCCCTATTTAAAGGATAACAATGGTTATGTTATTTTATTGCCACAAAAACTTGCGCTCCCTCTTTTGTCTCACAAGGTGTGGTCGACGGACGACACAACACAACGACATTATTATGACACAGTTTTCTTTTATCACTTTAGTTCTACACTCTTCTGTCCATTTTCATGGTCTGGCCTTCTCACGTTGTGTGTAAAACTGCCTTACAAAAGACTCTCTAAACACTTTTTCAGTTATCGATGTTATAAATGTCCTTGTTATTTCTGTAGTCCTCAAGGATGTGATGTAAGTAAATGTTTGTAAGGCTGCTTAGGCGTCTGCCATACTCTACAGTTATTGTGTCTGTATGTGTGTGAGAGTGAAAGTGAGTATGTCGGTGGTGTTTCTTTGACAAATGTCCATCTTTATTTTGTGAATTCGTTATCGTGTAATCTTAATATCCATAAGAATGAAAAGATGAGACATCTTCCGAAATGACAAAAGACAACACTTAAATATTTATATTTATCTTTGTGTCACAAATATTCGTTATGGTATTTATTCGGTTTAAAGTTAGTGTGTGTTATATATTCGTTGTTAATGGAATAAAATATATAGTTGAGTGCATTTTAAATTTTAATAGAGCAATAATAAATTTTAGGGAGTAAGAAAATTAATAAAAAATTTATTCAACAGTAAGTTTGGTATACTCTTCTAAAAAATCTTCGAGAAAATACTTTTTTGTTCGGCTATATGAAATATCCACATTAAAAGTCAATCAAAAATCGTCTCGAAATCAGCTGATATTCATTGAGCTGATGTAGAGCCTTCTGATTGAAATTGAAGCATAAATTCTAATAAAGCGGCTTTAATTTTTCAAGTATTTGTCTCTTGTAAGACTCTAAACTATGTTCCATGCGTAAAATTCACCATTTGGTGTATATGAAGTTCAACATGTTGCGCACGGTGTCGAATCGATTGAGCACAGTCTTCAGCCACAGTCTCCGCTACAGCCGCAATATTCCCCCCACTACGAGCTGGGTGTGTCCTTTTATGACGCGTATCATTCTTAAACGTATACGAGACCTAAATATTCGGATGGGTTTGGCTATAAATGTCGAAATGTCGGCTATGCGGACAATATGTGTCACATTATTTTTGGAAAGAACGCTGATTTTTGTAATTCTGGAGCCGTTATTGCGGTACTACTTTCCCATGACGATTTGCCAAAAAATAATAAAAACAAAAAGGTGACTGATTGACCGCAGTCATGTGTGATGTGTGCAAAAATACAAATGAAAAATAAAACCTCTAAAAGAATCACTCATCATTTTAACGTAATATACACTGAGTACAACATAAGAAGTCACTTAGTCGGAAACCTTTTCAAAGGCAAATGAGAAGAATAAGGCGGGTCGCTAATTAAAAAAAAAAAATTTGACAATTTTCTTCGTCTTGATCCCCTAACATCGGAATATTAGGTCAAATATGTGACCGAGCCAATAGATACCAATTCGCTTGAATACATTCCAAACTTTGTAAAGCTCGGCCCAGGAGACCCGCGAGGACCCCTGGATTCAGTTTACGCAAATAGATTCTTCTTAAAAATATATTTCATCTGTGCACGCACACATATGGGGTCATCATAAGACCCAAGATGTATCTTTTTTGGGCTCCGTAGAGGCTCATTGGTCACAATCCCAACTTTGACCCAATATCCGATGATTGGGGACTAACACAAAGATAATTTTTGTTCAAATCGGCGATCTGCCCCATATTCTGCACTTTAGCCTTTTCCAATAATAAATGTCCACATACCTTTAAATATCCACCACTAAGGATTGACGTCCATCTATTGTCCCATCCATTGCAAACCGAAACAATTGTCAATATTCCACTACAAATAAATAACATCAAAGCAAAGCACAGAATTTGTTAGTGAACATAACATTTTACTATTTTGTTGTTTATTTACAAAAAGAACTTTATGTACAAAAATAGAATAAAGTAAAAGAGTGCGCGCGTGTCTCTGTGTGTATGTATGTGTCGGTGAGTGTGCATAGTTAGGTCCACAAACAGATCTGAACCGTGAGAGGACGTCATTCAGTCATTCATTCATTGTTTGCTGAATGTGTTGAGTGTAGGCCAATTTAATGCAATTTGTTAACAACAACAACATCCAACCAACAACAACAACAATGTCTATCAGCAATTATTTAAATAATGTTTATTTTTTGTACACAAGCCGACAATAACAACAAAGATCTGTGTGATGCTTTTGTTCTACGGGCATCGTAAAAAGCTCTAGTGTCCTTTACTGTCTGCAGCAAAACGTCCTTTTATTTGTCAACTGAGTGTGGATGGGCACGCTCGACAAATGTTTTTGTTAAACACATTTCCCATCCCATCCTATCTCATCTCTTAAGGGGAATGGCAATGGGCGGCAAGCAACTAAGTGTTGGGTTAACATTGTATTTACCGTTGTGTATGTCACGTTGTGGTTGTTGTTTTGTTTATTTAAAATTTCATTAATTTTTAAAAACATAATGTTTTTTGGGATCTGCTTGATGTTTACCCCTTCTTTTTGGTTGGGATGCCTTTATCCATTTAATCCCAAAGCTGCCGCCCGCCCCTAACAAAACCAAATCAACCGGAAACCGGAAATTACCATCAACCAGAGGAGTCAGTAAAATAACAAAACCAACACACAAAAAAAAAAACAATAACAAAACACACAAAATATATGTGGCATTTTAAACGTTTCTGATTAAATTTTGCCCCTAAGGGGAATATAAAATCACGCAACACAATGAAATTGTGGTCAATGAAACATTAAAGCCAAAACGTAAACTCGTTGCGCCCGTTCACAAACGATACAGCAGATATTTTAATAATTAATTTAAATATTATAAATTTCCGATATTTATGATGCGGCAAGAGACCAGCCCATTTTCGAAGTGTGGCCGCCGCTTACTTATGCAATGCTTACTTATGCAATGCCCAATCTTGGTGGTTTAATTAAACGCCCCGGTACACTGTTTCCCCCTCACGTCTATCTGTATAGTCAAATGGAATTCGTAATATTTGATAAGCATCTTTTAATTGTTTCAAATAGAATGTCACACTCGTAAATTGCGACAAATGAATATTTAAAAAAACCGGTAGCGCCAAATGGTAACAGTTTAAAGCCACACTAATGAAACCGCTATACGACACGAGCATTCAATGCTATCGATACAATAAAAGACAGTTTTGTTAAAATTAACGACTAATGACTAAACAAAGAGGAGTTGGAAAAACAATAAGCAATAAAAGCGAGAAACAGATAATTAGATAGAGATTCATTTGTTAAACACACAGAGAGGTGCTGCCATTGTACCCATGGAAATTGAAGAAAAATGGATATAATATGAGCACTGAGTGTACAGAGCCATTACTGTACAACAGTTACAACATAAAATTAACTATTTGTTTAGTTGATTTTTACTTACATTTTTCATAATCGTTTTTATTAGCTTTTTATTTAGCCAGCGCACGTCTTCAAATTGATTGATAACGGTCTTCAGCCACATTATACGATGCAGCCGCAATATTCTTCCCACAATATTTTCGAGAGACCCAAATTTACGAATGCCATTGGCAATAGTGGATTCGAAAGGCCGGCAATGTACACAATATGTTGCACGACAAAAAAAATGTTAACAGAACGTTGAATTTTATTTAAAATCTTTTTTTCGGTGTAAGTTTTCCATAACGATTTTTCAAAAAATACTAAACAAAAAAATTTATGATTGATTGACATCATCCACGTGTGATCTGTACAAAAATACAAATACAAACAGCACCTCTAAATGAATCACTCCCTTTTTCTACGTATGTAATATATCAGTGGTCACAAACCCTAATGACTTAGCATGTGTTAGGGCTATGTACGTACTTGCTTATACAGCAAGATTCATTTTGAGGCAATAAAATTATTTTTAGCACAACAATTTACTTTACCATAAAAACGTTATTTTTTACAACAAAAAACAGTACTTTTGGTAAACAGAATAGCTTTTTGGTCTAAAGAAAGTATTTGCTGGTTAAACATCGATTGTTTTTTAGAGACATAGAACCAAAATTGTGGCTTTATTAGCTCACAAATTTCATGGCATTTATTGTTTAAAAAGAATTTCTGCCATATGGCCTCCACGCCTGTAAACGCCATGCTGACAGTCCAATTTTGCACCACTAATTCCAGCATACCCGCTCTTATTACATTGTGTCGAATGTTGGCTTCTACATGTTGCTAGTTTGTCAGCACAGACCAAAGATTTGACGTACCCCCACAATTGGAAGTACAAAGATGTCACATTATACGAATAAGGTGTCCAATTCACAAGTCTGTTTCCTGGGATAATTCGGTCATGGCCAATGGGCCATGGGCTTTATAGCTTGTTGCTCTAAAGACATGCAAAGACCTGAGGATTAAAAAAATAACGAGACATTTCCTATAACGTTTGCAATTCTCGGTAACGTTGGGGTCGGTTTCTGATTTAAAGACAAATAGAACGATGATGTCTCCACACCAAACATTGATTTTTTCGTGATGTAATGCAGTCTCAAGAGTCTCATGAGGAATATGCTCCTTCTAAATGAGCCTAATCGCTGAAAATGATGGTGAATTTCCAGTCGGAAAGTTAGTAAGGTACTTCCAATGGGTAGGCAAGTTTAAAATTCTTCATTTGTACGCTTACTAAAAGAAACTCGAAATGGTAATGGTAAAGAAAGCCGAAGCCAACCCTCGGGGCAACAAAACACATGTGATTGATAACTATTAGAATATATATTTTCTCAGTCAGTTTGCTCAACCCCTACCGTCAAGAGTTCTGTAAACGAAAGCGTAGGTACTAGCGAATTAACAGGCGTTTTAACTAACAGAGGTTGTATGCATGAATGTATGCGTGTATGTATGTATCGAGGTTCGCATGCAACAAATATCCCGGACCCTTGGGAGTTTGTATGGGAGTAGTTATTGTCCGATCTTGCTCACCGTAGAACTTAACCCCTGCTAAGAGGATAGAATCTTCTATACCAAATTTCACGATCTGTGCCAAAAAAATCGGTTAGTTTTGTGTGAGCTTAAAGATATACAATTTTTTAGGAAAATCCAAAAAAAATATAATTTATCCTAGGGTTCACAAACTTAAAACCGCGAGCGGCACGCTAATTTGCAACCGATCGAGCCCATATTTGTTTTCTTAAACTAACCTCACACTAAACTAACAGGCTTTTTTTGGAAATTCTAAAAAATAAAAATAAGGTCCGCCTTAATCTATAGTCATACCTACCACGCCTTCTTATGAGCTTTTTAAATGAGTAATTCCACGTGAAGCGATTACACAATTTTTGGATCATCTCTCTGAATAACATGTACCTTAAAGTACGCAGAAAATGAATCAGTGCTTTCTTAAAAAAAAGTTGATTTAGACGTATACAAATTTAGCAAATTCTTCTAATTTCGGTCCGTACTGAGGGACTTCAAATTCGCAATTTTTTTAAATAAGAAACAAAATGTTGAAATTGATTGAATGTTAACGGCCATATTCAAAAATGGATTGGTGCTTGGACGTTTTCGGCTGATATCTACTTCGCATGTTCATGTTCGACATACATTATAGATATATATACAATATATACAGCACCAATTTGTCGCAAAGGGATCTAATAACGAACTCTTGACGGAGTTTGAAACGCGTCATTCTTGTCCGTGACTGAATTGGCTGCTAACTCAAACAATAAAAACATTCTGATCTCGATACCCAATTTTTGGTATATTGTTTAAATTTTAATTGGTATTTGATCGCCGAATGTTAATGAGATTTTATACTTATTAACACAGCAGGTAACTTTTTATATTTTGTTAAAAATAATTTTGTTTTTATCTAAAATTTAAAAAAAAAAATTGCAACCCCAGTACATACAAAAGTAGAAGAATTTTTAAAATAATTCCCCAAACTTTCATAAGGTGAAATCTGAAGCAAAAATTCATCACATTCGGAGAGATGACCCAAAATATGTGTGATCGGTTCACATTGAATTACTTAAATGTAGGAGAACAAACTAAATATACCCTTCGGTCCGAGCGTGCCTTAAGCCTTTTATGCTGGGTGCGTTTTGCCGTCACATAAAGTACTATATTTATAAATTGAATAATATTTGTTTAGATAATTTAAATTTATATCTCTAACAATCATAATTTAAAAATATTTTGAGTATTACTAATGTTTTTTTTTTTAATAAACATTTCCAGAATTTTAAACATTTCCAAATTTCTATCAATTTTGCATATTTTAAGTATTAAACTTTTTTGAAAATCTCAAACACTTTAAATATTTTATTTTATTCATGGAATGTTGTTTGTTTGCTAGTAATTGCGTACTCATTTCGTATGTGCGCATTCCCTAGCAAACATAAAAATTCGCTGATCATATCCACTATCTAGTTCGATTCCATAAATTAAAATACCGCCTAAGACAACGCTCGTAGATGTCATCGTAATTAGTTTAGCAAACAATTTTATTGCCCAAGCGTGGCTAAACTATTAACCTAACATATAGTTATTTTGTACATCCAACCATACTGGTAGCAGGTGAGAACCTGTAAAAGGCTTTAACATAAATATTTTATGGAATTATTTACACCTTATGGACGCACACAACATTGTCGTGCGTGTTGTCGTGATGTTATCTATTGTATATCTTAGGCCTACCACATACATTATTGCCAAATTCACAAGAGTCCCTCCACATAGAGGGGTGATTGATCTCTGTGAAGCGTAGCTCTAATTCAAGTGAGTCAAGCTGGTCGTGCCTAACATAATTTGTCTGCGGCTTTTTAGGCACTTGATTAAGCCCATCATCGATATCGCCAACGCGATTCTTGATTGTCAAGGGCCAACCACCATAATAAGATATAAGAGATTATAAACCACATTGTCATGATTTATCAACGATTGTCATTTCTTAGGGGGCAGCAACAACAACATACAATATCTCAGATTTTGGAACAACAACGAAGTTGGCTTCTTCTACAACAAATTGGCGACCATTTTTGGGGCTTTCTTGTGTTGTCTTCCCTGAGTTGAGGTTTTTTTTTTGGCTGGCTTCGTTCTACATTTCAAAATTTGATGTCATTCTTTTGTTGTCTGTGTTATGGCGAATGATTGTTGCCTGGGTCAGACGCTGCTTTTTTTTTGTGGGTTTTTAATTTTATTCTCTTCCTCTCTTCCATACGGTGCTTTATTATTTGTTTATGTTATTTCTTGTGTGTGATGGTCGGTCGGTCGATATCTCAAATTTCAAATTCCACCAGCGTCGTCGTCGGCGTTGTTCTTTTGCTCATTTTCAAAGTTCGTGTTATTGTTGTAGAAGACAACAAATGCGTGTTTGGAGGGAGCTCCAAGCTTAAACCGGGTTTCTTTTATCGCTTTCATTGTTGCTTCGAATTTAAATTATCATTCGTTTCGATTAATGCGAAAAACAGATTTCTTAGCTGGCTTATGGTGCCATATTTATTATGGGCTACAGTCGGGGCTAAATTCGTTTGCTGAATCGTTTGCTTTGTATTGGCAATATCCAGGACGGACGGACAGACGACCGAAGTCTTTTGGGTGAAAATAATGAGATTTTAACTTTCAATCAATCTGTTGCTGTTGGAATTCACGCATTGTCTGATTGGTTATGCTCATGGAATGCCAAAACTCGTAAAGTTATATGCTTCGACGGATATCGTGTTGAGTTATCGCTCTATATGTAATAAATTTTTGGAAATATTTTTATATGTTAACAAATTATTAATTAAAATTTGTCACATTACCACTATGGGGTGCGCTAACATGTGTATAATCGATGAATCAGTGGAAGATCTTAAGGGATTTCCATGCATAATTTAAGCATTTTATTATTCATTCAAGCAAGTGTTTAATTATTAGAAATTGTTATTCAAATACAAGTTAAATCGATTTTATATGACAGCACGATGGGTTTTATAGCATTTCCTGTATTTCTGTTTTAATTGAATACATCATACTAGTAAAAATAACTATACGATGTTTTGATGTTTTCTGAAAATTATTATTTATAAATATAAGCAAAAAAATTAATTGAATAAATTTTTATCTACACATACTAGTATGCCCATTAGAGTTTTAGAGCGGTTATCATAGTCGTAATCTACAATGAATTCTATGAAATTTTGCCCAAGAGGTTAAAAATCGAGGTCTCGATTTCGTGTTTGGGGAAAAATCCCCAACAAGGCCAACAAATGTCCCGGAATTGCCCATAAAGGGTTCAAATGTATGACCGACCCCAGTAGTTTTTTCCTCCTCACATTTTTCCCAAACTTACCTACTCCCCATCCTCACCCCCTGAGGGGGCTTCCATACAGAAAATTGTTTTTTTTTATAAAATTTGATCTCACCGCTCTAACTGCCCCGGAGTCGCCTTTAAAGGAGTCAAATGTATGACCAACTTCCAATATGTCTTCAACCCCAACAGTTTCATAGATCATATCTACCCTCTATATTCAACCCTTAAGGTGGTTCCCCGAGATTTTTTATTTTAAACAATTTTTTTTTTGAAGTTATCTTCTGCTGCTCCCATGGTGCATCCAGAGGGGTAAAATGTATAACCGACCCCACTAGTATTTCCCTCCTTACATCTTTCCCGAACATACCTACCTACTATTTTCACTCATTAAGGGGGCTCCCATACAAAATGGACTTAAACGGGATTAGGTAGGTTATGGAAAAATGGTAGGAAAAATTACTGGTAGTCGGTCTCTAGGGGCGATTCCAGGGCAGTTGTGGGCCTTGTTGTGGATATTTTTCCCTATACGAAAAGTTTCTCGGTAAAAACCGGAAGCTCGATTTTGATTTTTGACCAATGGTTTCTTGGGCAAATTAGCTTGGAATGTTTTTTTTTTTTTTGCACACAAATTGGCTCACTCTAATGCCCATTTTTTCGAGGGTTAATATATAAATTGGCGACACTTTCCAGCCATATCTACTCCAACCAGTGGGAAAATAAAGGGCAGGCAAAGACCTTCGGTAGACATTCCAAACCCATTGCACTCTTCTTTAAAAAATATCACAGGCTGACATTGGGAACCAAGGTCTTCTACGCTCCCTCACCTAAGTAGGCGTATAGAAGGATTGCAGTCGCATTTAAAAAAAAATGTATTCATTTTCGTATTATGAAAACATTCAACAAAACATCGTTTTACACTGTCCCCCCTAGCTTCAAGGTTAATTGTGCAGACTCCAGCGGTGCGTGTAACCCCCCCCGAGAGTCCCCTTAACAGATTTAAAACGTATACGCTTCAAAAGATTTAAATCCCTTTTCTTCCAAGGAACGTGCAGCAACTCGCATTCGATTAAAATTGAGTTATGTGCGGGAAATTGGCTAAAATGTGACTAAGAAACAAAGCAGACAGACAGACACACACTCTCGCACGCAGAAAAACGCCAAACCACTTTTACAGGATACAATAAATTTGTTAGCTAATTCTCATAAGCAGGAGGCAACAATAACAAAAAAGGCAAATTCACTCACTCACTCGAGCAGAGAGTCACTTCTTTTGTACACGAAAAATCTAAAGGGAAATGAGAGGAAGGAAGTTTTGGGCACAAAAGTAAAGTGAATTGGCAACAAAGCCATTATGTGGCTGTAAGCCAAACGCACAGGGGAGGCTCAGCAATAAACCGATACCAATTTTAATTTTACAACATATCCTTTGAGCGCTTTTTGGCGACGACGGATATACCCGCAACTGATACGATGACGACAACAGCGACAACGCCAACATGTCAGACACACATTAGTGTATGTATGTAGATGTTGCCAAAACACTCCTCTACACACAAACTTGGGAGGCACGTTGTTTGACTACGTGTTTGCATGTGTTGTTGTTGTTGTAGCTTGTATAACAAGCAAATCAAAGAACGTATTAATAGGGACATTATACTTTTATTTAACTTAATACTTTGTGTGTTTTCTGGTGCTTTATAGGGACATGTACTCTTACAGTTATGTGTTTGCATGCAGAGGTAAGAGTGTGGCGGTGTATTTTAGGGAGTACATAAAAAATCTAACCAAATTTTGTGTCAATCAAATTAACCCCCTGCACAGTGATTTGAATGTTGTTAGCTTAAGACACTATGACAAAACAATTAAGGTGATTAATATCAACTATAAGAATTGAGGGGCAGGTCAGGTACATTAGTTCAACATAGGTGATTTATTTAAATTAAGTCTATGCATTAAAAAATGCGATATATTACATTTACGATTTTGCTGCACTTTTACGTATAACTAAATGTCATTTCCATGTACGCATTTGTTATTTTTTTATAGCAGCTTACAGCTTTTGACAGTTGTGTTGTAACTCAAATACTCTATGAAATCATTGTATTGAGTCATATTAAATAATTTTCTACCGTTTTTTCTATTTTCAGGTTTGGACTAATTACTAAATGACTGCACTGATTTAAATATATTCAGTTACTCTATTTTCAATCCAGAGTTCAGGTAACGTAGTGATGGGTTCAAATTGATAATGCAAATTTTTCATAACAACTATTATATAATACTACGCTGATAATTATAATTTGTACATACATATGTATGTAGGTAGGTCTCATGCACTGACGTATGTCACAGATAAAGCACAATTTTACAGACATTTCATGACAGTTCCACTGAGGTGTAAAAATAAATCTATAATGACTTATGATTCATATTTTATATCATCGAATATACGCTATTAAAGTTATTAAGGGAAAATAATGGTATTTAACTTTATATATTATAATGTATTTTAATTTGAAGTTTTTAACCAAATCTGAAAATAGAGTTTACTGAGTAATGTCGTGTTAAATAGTAAAAAACATTGGATTATTAAAAAATAGGTGAATTCTTCTGTTAAATCACTTAAAGTCAATGTAATCCGTCTCAGTTCATATCAAAAGTTATAAAAAGCATCAGATAAAGCCTGAACATAGTCTTATATATATTATTATTAATTCCTTTGGTTCCTATATGGAACATAGGGTCTTATATTATTTTCATTTGAAGTATCGGTAATCAGTTGGTTTAAGATGAGTAGCTGATTGGACTTCCGCATCCGATTCTGAAAATAAGGCTGCCAATCTGGCCTCCAGGCGTGCTCGATTTCTAAAGTGGGCGGAGTAATACATTTGTATGGGAGGTACCAATAGGGGCGTGGCTAGACTTATATATTTTTTTTTCCAAAACTTTATTCCGCTTTAGTATTACTGAATACAGAATTTGGGCACGATCGCATAAGGTGTATTGATATTATTAGTCTCTCTCTATAGTGGGCGGAAAGGTACATTTGTATGGGAGGTACCCATTTTTCCCCAAAACTTTATCCTGTTATAGGTTTACTAAGTACAGAATTTGGGTACGATCACGTTGGGTGTATTAATAATATTAATCGATTTCTTAAGTGGGCGGAATAGAACATTTGTATGGGTGGTACAAAAATGGTCGTGGCCATGTAGCCCATTTTCAGTACCGTAAGTAGTTTTAGGGAATATTAACTTTTGCAAAGTTTAAAAACATTTGGTATCGTCTTTCGAAAGTTATCGTGCGTACCAGCCGGACAGCCAGACAGTCGGATATGGCTCAAACGACATAAAAAGTCATGAATTTGTTTAAAAAAACTTAGGATCTAAAGTGACTCCTTCTATGTGTTACATTTTTAGGTCGTATCAAATGATATATACCCTCCTACCCGTAGGGATAGGGTATTCATAATTTGATGGTAAAAAACGGGTGAATTGCAATTTACCGTACGAAAAAGTGCTGTTGCCATCCAATTCAGATCAGTCCCAGAAAAAATAAAACCAAGGTCAAACCTGTCACCTACGCCCTTGGGGCTCCAAGGAGCCAGAAATGGGAGCCATTAGGACCCAATTTTCATCCCCTATGGGGGGGTACTTAAACTTATTGCTGCAACTATTTGTAGACATGTTTATGGTCATTTAATTTAAAAGTTACTTTATGTCAGGAGTAAATCCTAAAATATTTGCATTCCCTAATAAAAATTGGACTCCAGAGCCACGCGCAGTGTGATGGCTTCATATATTATTGTGCAACAGCTATAAGAAGTGGTCCTAGATCGTTGAAAGTCGGCTTTGGACAAAATGTTGAAAACTGTTCGAATTTGGTACGTATACTTTCTACAATAAACAAAAGATATTTGTGAAGTTTCATCAAAATTGGCCACGCCCACAGCCAACCGGGCATACAACCCAAGATGGCGTTTTGCATTAATTCTACATTTTCGCATTAAATTTTTTTGTATCCAAACAAAAGTGTTCGAAATTGGTACAAATTTTGGTTTGGATGAATAACAGATAAATGCCAAGTTTCATAAAAATCGGCCATGCCCACCACCAACCGGCTATAAAACCCAAGGTGTTTTTTTGGAAAAATTTTCATACATTTTTATACCCTCACCCGGCTGTCTATCTGCCTGGAGGTGGTGGCAGGAAAACTCAAACCTTACCAGTATTAATAATTTCCAAAACGAAGTAATGGGTTTGTTAATGCGCAGAATAGCCCCACTCCATGCTTCCATGCAGATGGCCGATTTGACTCTCTAGTTTTACATGCATATCTTTTTTTGGGGGTCAGTGTACCAGGCATATTCTGTGTAAGATGTAAGCTTGTTAGAGTTTGACTCCTAAATAAATATGGACTATATAGTGTAACGCCTCATTTGTTCCCCACTTCTCAGAAGCCTGTTTGCTACCTTTTTATACCGGCCGTGGTCAGGGAAAATGGGTGTTGTTCTTGGCAACTGCAAAGCTGGTCAAAGCTCAATACATAAAATTAAAATAATGTAGCTATAAAACCTTCATGACGACATCCAAAAAGAAACATAGAAATTACTTTACAAACCGAAATATAGAACTCGTATACAGGGGAACGTGATGTTGTTAACCTCTGATTCCACGCCCACCCTACCTTCGCTAACCATTACAAATTTTATTGGATAGCCCATCTTGAGTACGCTAACTTGGTTCTAAATCTTTCTCGGAATTAATTAAATTAAAATAAGATATTCATTGGTATTATCTTACAAAACAATTTATTTAGTGAATTTAGAAAAAAAATAACGCTAATTCTTTTGTTAAATTAATTAATTATCGATGAGAGAAAAAAAATACATAGTGTAGATTAAATATTAGGTAAAAAAAATATTTTAATATTAGCAAAAAAAAAAAAATACATTTCTAAATGCGGATAAATAAAAGCAAACAATCTATCAATCTATACTTTTTTTGTATTTAGCTCAGTATTTTGATTAGATATAAACTTACCACGATTATGCTCCAACGATGACAGCAAGCCTGTTGTCCGATATTGGTTTTCGTAGTTTTGGGTGTTTATATTGTTGTTGAAGGTTTCATTTCAAATATTAAAATAGCCAAAAGATCTTCGCAAATATTATTCACAACTTAAACTATTAAACCAAAATTTTACGTTTAAATATTGAAAATGTTTTTTTTTTTAATTTTAAAAAATTACATTATAATTCTTGATTATTGATGATCTTGTATTTCTGCTTTATATTGTTTCTTTTGATTATCTTGTTAAAGTACGCAAATTTTTAGAAAACTGAATCTTTTTCCACACCTTATCTGGTACTTTCTTAATTTCCGTGATGTATTTTTTACTTTATGAGGCACAATATTCCAATCGAACATTCTTAAATTTCGTAAACATTTTTTTTTTTTTGGTACAATGGTTTCTATTAATTTTAATTTTTGCACTGACTGCCACAAAAGTCTGTTAAACAAAATTAATTCGTCATTCAATTTTAAACACATTTTTTAGTTTGCCTATATAATATGGCAAAATTTTATGTTATTTACAATTATTTTTCGCTAGACAGTATATTTTTTCAGAATTATAAACTTGTATAATTTTTCTACTAAAATATTTTAAAACATATAATCTCTGGAACAATACAAACACTCGACCAAAAGAAATCCTTAAAACTTTGGAAATCGAAAATTTTCCACTAATAGCGACAATATATTTAAATATATAAATATGCGCGCGAACAACATTTGTCTAATTTTAGTCACTCTAGAAACATCATATAACAAAGTAATGAAATATATTGATTGACAACAGATGTAACCCATAACAATCCTTCTGCAAATAAGGACTACTACAGTATTTTTCGCGAAATCTATTTCAATCCACATGCATCTTAATTAATATTTTAAAACGGAATTTCTTTTAAAATTAAAAAACCACTGTGCCATAGTGTTCACTCGCTACCACAGAACATTTAAACTTAACGCCTCAACTTAATTTAATTAAAAAAAATACAAATTTAAGATCCTGACAACATTAAATGATTTTCAATCAAAATTGCTATTGTTGTTGCTGTTGTTGGCTGTCGACTGTCGTTGACGTTGGTGTTCTTGACATTTGAAGAAGTGGGAATTTCACACTTTTTCCCGTTAATTCTATTCTTCTCTCCGTTCATTTCAATCATATTTTTTGTTCACACTGGTTGCGGGCGACTGTTTATGTCATTCGCCATTTATATCTCGGAATCACGGCATAGCACAGCCATCCTCATTTCCGTTTCCTTCGTAGAGGCGCGCAAGAAAGCCAGCAAGGAAGAAAAGAAAATCGAAGGGAAGCAAATCGAAAAGAATCTATTGTTAACTTTATGCCATCAATATTATTCTAGTCGTTAAACAACATTATTAATGATTTCATCATACACTCACTCATTTTTCTTGCCTTCTCGTCGTCACTTACTTGCTCATCCCTCATCCCCTTAAATATTATTGTCGTTTGTCCCTCTTAGCTTTTGATTTCATGCTTTTCCTCTGCAATATCCTTGAAGTTTTGTTTTGCATCTTAACGTCTTACGAGAGAAATGCTCTAACGCTTCCTTAACTGCTCCTAGTGGTGCTTAACATTTGGCGAAATTTTCTGCTCCTAATGAGTTCACAAAAAAAAACTACAACGGCAATGCCACAACGAACGAACGAACGAGCCAAAGGAAGTAGAAAAATCAACTTTTGAAAAGTGTTTTGCAGTTTATTTCTTACATTGTTAGGAAAAGAAGCAGGAGGATGAGGAAGGAGGGTGCATAAAGTAGGGGAAGGAAATGGAAATGAGATGAGAAAAAAAAACGCTGTTGCTGGTTGCGATAAAAATGATGCCGTGGTTGTTGGCGTTAATTTCATTAATGATATATTCAACTTTTAATTGGATCAGAAAATATTGAACACACAATATCAATAATCGTTAAATTGAGCTTAAGTTGTTAATAGTTTGACTGCAACGGAATAACAGAGGGGAAGGATTGAGACGATTTTAAATTCAAATCGGGAGTATAAAATTATTAAGGAAATACTAAAATATAATTAAGAAATAATCTGTGCGCTGAAAGAAGAATAGTTTAATGACAAAGCAACGGAAAGTGTGACCGACTTCTTCTGTGAAAATTAGCCAGGAAAAAATTTACCTTCCTTAATTAACTGTACATAAAAAACTTATAGAGAATTTGACCAAATTTTTGTCAAATATAAGTTGTAATTTTGTGCAAATTTCTATTGAATTAGGATTGGATATCTCTATGAAAATTTGCTATTTAATTTGTTAACTTAAACTAAAATTTTTCATTATAGGTTCTCTTTAACGACTCTATACTTCCGTTCGCTTTCTCGTTGTTGAATATTGTTTTCACCTTGTCAAAGTTTATTCTCCAGACATATAAATTATTTTAGAGGTTTTCTACTTGTCACCCACGCCAACATATTGCTTCGCATCGAAAGACGCACAGTTTTACAGACACTCAGTGTAATAGTCAGTCAACATTTCCCAAAACAATTAAAAATGTTAATTGGGTGTGACACTAAAACAGAAGCACGACTGACTGCAGCTGGGCCTGACTACTGTCATTCACTCACTCATATGGGCGACATATAAACTCGTATGTAAATGTAAAAGTACAACAGTCGGCTACCACTTAAATTGCATACAATTTTACGATGAAAACAAACCAAATTGCAATTCATTTAGATGCTGTTGCATTAATTTTGGCATCGAGAAATATGAATTGAAAACAAAAACATAATCTCTTCACATAAGTAGTATGTAGCTGTATGCAAACAACGACAACTGTGACAGACATTGGACGACATTGAAATCGACATAAATAATATTTATTTATTTGCTCGCTGACGTAAAAACAGTTCCTTTTTTTCGAAAAAGGAAAAAATTGCATCGACTTAAACCCAGATTAAGTTGCTGTGTAAACTCAATCTTATGAATACTTGTTGTGTGGTTGTCAGTTTTACGCGTTCCATAAATTAATATTAACTTTTGAATGAATAACGAGCAAAGCGACATGAAAAAAAAAGGATTTAAAACCCATCAACCTCCAAAAGTACGACCGACATTCGTCGTACCGTCTGTCTGTCTTTCTGTCTGTCTGTGGGGTGTCATTCGGTTGTCATTCATCCAATATTGACCCATTTATTATGATGATGGTTTTTCATAACACCGCGGCCTGTAGTTGTAGTTGTAGCGAAGTACTCGAGTGACTGCTCTGGCGGCGGTTTTAGTTACAATGTCCGATCCGGTTGTCACTGTGCGTTCGTTGCCTTTGTGTAAACTGAGTGACCGAGTGAGTGCCTTCTCACATGAGTTTGATGTTTTTATTTTTAGAGTTTTTTCACACCAATGTTTGGTGTTGTCCCTTTTTGCCGCCGATAGCCCACAGCGGACCCATGGGTGGTGGTTCATGATGGGCTACATACCTGAGGTGATTGTTGGAGCTCTCGTCGAACACTTCGCGAGTCAGCCACACGCCACGTATACAAGTGACAGTTTGTCAATATGTTTTGTGCTGTAGGTGTGTTTGTTCGGTGGCTTTTTTATTCTCTATGATTTTATTAAAAGGTCATCGAAGGTGATTTATTGCGTAGTGCAAAAAAACCAATCGATATAATTTAAGCAACATATATTAAGTTTTGCGGGAATTTATGCAAAAAGATATGAAAGAAACTTGATGAATTTTATGTACAAGAAGTCAATGAAATGTACAGAAAGCTCTTGGCTTATAGACCAATCCAAAAACTTTAATCGAGCAATAACCTATTTTCTATTAGTAGCCAGGATTTTGAACACATATATGAGTCAATTAGGCGACTAGATATCAAAACGTGAGGGTAGCCTTTTTGGTCAACTTCATTTATAAAGTATTGGACGATAGTATTTAAATGGGATCTTCTGTTTCCTATCTATGGTACCTCAGAATCGGATGAAATGTTATCTTTAAAATTCATTTAGGATATTATTTATGTATGAATATATTTTAGTGCTTCCACAAACGAAGTCTATACCAATACCAAATTAAGCATATATTAACCTATGCAGGTATGATGTCAATGTTGGTGACAGCTGCAACTATGTCCTTTCTAATTCCCATACTAACTTACGACCAACAGTAGATATCACTTTATTAACAATCGCTTAAATGAAATTTCCCCACAATTGGGGACAATTCTTTAAGAACCCTACGGGAAAAGTGGTGTTAATTTACCTGTACGTACGGTGAAGAGGGATGTGCCACCAAACTGGTTCTAAAGTGTTAAAGAAAAGTCAATTTGACTGATCTGTAGTATTCAGCGGCGTTGTGTTTCAAACGGCGTTGTTTATAATTAAGTATAAGACAGAAAAATATAAAATATTTACATATATATAATTTAACCCTAGACAACTAAGATATTTATCAAAAAGTTTCATTTAATTTTTCCGTCTTATTTTGGGGCATATCACCAAAAAACAGATATAGTTAGGTGATTGGTTTTTTGTGAACCTGTCGTAAATTAAGTAAGTAAGTAAGTCGTAGGGCTTGTACTCTTGAACCGCTTCAAGACACATCACAAAGTATCAGTTAGGTGTCAATTGGCACTTTAGTGGCCAACCCCATACAAAACGTACCGGTTCTCTACATACAAAAGTTCCGGAACTAGAACCGGTTCATGCACCCCAGGGAATCGGTCCCGTGACTGGTACTGAACCGGTTCATTTTCCCGTAAGGTAATTTCAAACAAAGTTTGACTGAATATGAAATATCTTCTTTAAAAGGTAATCATCCACTGATCAAAAGTTTATAGAAAATATGTTAATCTGTAACGGAACAACTTTTTATCTGAAATTACGGTACAAGAATTTTCAAAAAATGTTCTGCACAGAGTGAGCAACAGCGTTCAGTAACTTTTTATAGAAAAAAAAGATTCAGTCACTGAGCACTTTTTATAGAATAAAAGTTGACCGGCCTAAGCAACTTTATTTATATTATAAAGATGATCCAGAGTCACATTAAGCAAAATAATCAGTATATTAAAAACCGGATCGATTTGCATGGACGTATTTCTTTCCGACATGAACAATTTTTAAGAAAAAATGTGGCCTAAACCTTTGGCGCTTTAAATTTTTTTAAATTTTTTCTTTAGGATTTTTTTATGATAAAAGTTTCTATATAAAAAACATAAATATTTATGACTAGATCAAAACTGATACCAGAAATGAAATCCTCTTTCCCAAATTACTCCTAAACGGTCTCATAGGAAAATTTTATAAGAAATATTTCATGAATGAACTGGAATAGGTTGGCCTGTCAAAGATCAACTCCTTATAGAATTTAAAATGATAAGCAGCTGATAAATATTTTACAGAAGAAACTAATATGACACAGAGCAAAAATATTATCAATCATTGAACGACTTATCAGGCACTGAACGACTTCGTATATACTAGAACCCTTCACAAGTGCTCTTGAAATGGCTTCAAGACTATTCGTTTGTTTTCAAAACATGTAATTGTTTTGATTCTGCAAACAAAACGTGGACCCGACTTCGGTGATGGTTTCGTAAAGAAACAAAACAAAAGCAAAAGATTTCGAGTTTTGATCATAACAGTGTTTTGTAAAACAAACGCACATAAAAGTACGACAGTAAATAGAGCACAACAACAATGTATTATACCAAAATGGGCCTCTGTTGTATTAAATAATACTATTAATTGTACCAAAAAGTTATTTTATTTTGCCAAACAGTACTTTTATTGTACTAAAAAGTACTTTTGTTGTACCATATAGTACGATTTGTTGTACCAAAAAGTACTTTTATTGTACCAAATATTACAATTTATGATACCAAAAAGTACTTCTGTTGTACTGAAAAATAGTTCGATTTATTGTACCAAACAGTACTTTTATTGTACAAAATATTACAATTTATGGTACCAAAAAGTACCTATAATGTACTAAATACATATTACAATTGATATTACCAAAAAGTTAAATTATTTGTACCAAACAGTACTTTTTTTGTATTAAATAGTACAATTTAATTTACCAAAAAGTACAATTTATTTATTTATATAAAATATTTTTACTATACCAAAAAGTACAGTTTATTGCTTAACAAAGTTAAATTTTTTGTTCCTAATAGTACCCTTTATTGTACCAAAAAGTACTTATTTTGTGCCAAGAATTAATTTAATTGTACCAGATATTCTTTTTATTGAATTTAAAAGTACTTTTATTGCAAGAAAATGAATGAAATACATTTTGCTTCATTCTCACATACAGAAACGACAGCACTGATTTGCCACCTCTATTCTAGCAAAAAAAAGAAAAAGCAGACCTAAAACATGCCCGGCCGTAGCATTATGGTAAGAATACGCGATCATCAAGCGGGAGATCCTGGGATTGATTCCTGTCTCAGTCATCTTCACTTCTTTTTATTGGCGGCCCCCTAGATGTTGTCGACAGCTATTTCGTAGTAAAAATCTTCTAAAAAAGCTGCCGTTCGCTTCGTCTGCCGTTGTGTGAATCTAAAAATAGGAAGTGTGTTAATTCGCAATAACGCGAGAAGATATTCCATACCTCACTCATGGGGTGTAAAGGGAAAAAACATTCAAATGCTTTACTGTATTCATTGACAGCAGGAAGTTATTATTGTTTTGGTTTTGAGAAAAGAGAGCTTCTAATCGTGAGCAAGAAGTGTTCCTAGTATGGTTTGAAAAACAAAACATAAACAATGCACGTTTTATTTCTCCTCGCTTTAATGTATAACTGTTATTTTGGTCGCGAATGTCTTGCAAGCATTACTCACTGCAGTAAGCCATTAGTTGTCTTAATAAAGCATTTGTATTTGGGTAGGGCTCCAGTATATAAAAAACAAACCGCAGTTGAGTAACTTTCATTTAATAAAATTTTATACTATGTTAAAGTGGTTAATAAGTCATCAGTTTTTAATAGAATATTTGGTCCCAAAATTTACAGATATCACACCGAACAGCCACTGGTACCTTTATATAGCAAAAATTTGTTCAGTGGTTGTGTAATTTTTTATTAAAAGAAACTAGGACTTATAACATTTTGTTATTTAGAATGATTAAGTTTTATTTTGTGGCCGTCGGTGGTGTAATGGGTAGCGTGCGCGCCTGTTATTCATTAGATCGTGGGTTCGAATCCCGGTCAGACCACTTTACATTTCTTTCGACGACGGTCACCTCGCTTAGTGCCGGCGACACTATCGAGTATAATTAGCCATGAAAAAGCTTCTCAATTCCGTTCGGAACCGGTGTAAAACTGTAGGTCCCAATCAGTGTGTCTAAAAAATAGAAAGCGCACAGCTCATTGATTGCGAGAAGCTCTCCCCTATCCCTCCATGGGATGTAATGGGAATTTTTTTTTTTTTTTTAAGTTTTATTATAAAAACTATTTTGCACTGAGAAACCGTATACAAAAAAAATTCATTGTCGTTGTCTTTTTGTAAAAGGACTACAGATTTTTTAAGGTTGTGAGCCCTGGTTACAAGGAGTTATATATAAGCAAATACTAGGGAAATAATAAGGCAGTTTTTCTTTTTAATCGCAAAATCGACCAGAAATTGAAAATGTAGGTACATAGTATTGTTTATATAGACATTATCATGACACTTAGCATTTTTTTCATACCAAACGTTTTTATAGCTCACAAAAATTCTCGTGCACCAACAATATCGTGCACAAAAGTGATAATTTGCAAAATAGATCATATCTTAAGAATTCTAATTTCTTTATTTCAATAAAACAAACAAACAATTGTGTTAATTGTTTACATACGTATGTTTACAATTAATTATTTCGTCCTTTGTTGGCATTATTTTATCACTTCAAAGTACACAAGATTTTCAATAATTTGACAGTGGTTTTCATAGTTAAGGCGCCAAGGATGTACGAACGTGTGAATGTGTATTTGTGTTTGTGTGTATATATATATATGATTATGTTCATAATCCTTTTACTGGTGACAGATGTCAGCCACCGTATATAATTGAGGATTTATGTCTTCCTTTATTTGAAAGATCTTTGTTAGCCCATAAAAATTGGATTATTTACACAAATACACAGAGAGACAAAGATAAATGTTGCGCAGCTATTACAGAGCAGTGCAAGAATTAGACAGGCCTCTTTGAAAACAGGCCTATAGAATGTGTGGTGCCAGAATTTAATCACACTCCACTAGTTCTTCTTTGTAAAATTGTATTCTAGAAGATGCAATACATCTTACTTATTGTTTCCCAGAAAACAATTAATAACAAATTGCCATAAAAACTGTTGACTAGGTGAATTAATTTGATGAGGAAGTTTGAAAATGTTTTCAAACTTAATAAAAAGTTAATTTTGTACGAAACTCGGACAGAGACGCGAGCCTACATAAAAAGGTAATAGATACTTGTTTTGTGTACGTATGTATATGTATTTCCCCTCGAGCTTGATTTTCAACTAAAACATTAAAAATTAAGTAGCTACAAACAACAAATGCATTTGGTTCCTCTACAAACAGATGTATGTGGCACTTTTCCAGAACTTGATCCTTAATTGTCAATTCTCACCACTTAAACTTAAAGTAACCCTTAATACCAGTGGTTTTTTGAAACCCAATGCAGGCCTGCCTTTCGGCCTTCGCAGACCCCCGCATTGCCCCATTTGTTTGTGTCTGCCTGTATGTAAAGATGCCACACACACACATCTGCAGCTACATTCATATCTTAGCTTCACATGTGATTCGAAAACAATCTCAAACATTTCTCAATATTTGTCTTTAAGTCGTTTTCACACAGTATTTACTACGCTATTTAGACAGATTTCTCTTGCCTTGTTCTGTTCTGCCGCTGCATAGAAAATAAACAAATATTTATTCGAGAGATTTTATAGGATTTAATATAGAATTCGGTATGTTAATATGTAAATACGAGATGAAACCCCACGTCCCGTTGACTCGCCTCCCTCACCCCTCACCCCGCACCCTTAAACCATCTACGGTTTATGCAAATATTCCGACTGTCAAGAGACTCAGTCAGTCAGCAGCCTAATGCCATGACAAATATTATTTGCCAATAAAATGCAAAGTTGGGCAAATCCAATAATGATTTAAATAAAATTCTAAATTCAGTATTAAATTGTAATAAAATGAAATTAAACCAAATTAAGATCATAATACCAGTCAAAACTCACAAATTTAACAAAAATACACGAGTGGCTGGGGGGGATATAACACACAATGTGACGACTATCGTTTAATAAATATCAGACCATTTTTGTTTGGCACATTCTATAATGAATTGCCAATGTTCGTATGATATTCGTATAATTAATGTTGTTTTATATGGCCTCAACGTTGATGGGTGATGGCGTGATTTCATAACATTTGTTATGCATTAACGTATGCGCAGCAATTAGAGATACACTCGCATATAGTTTTTAATAATTCCCTCCTTTGGATGTTCGATGATTATTTTGCAGCAGCAACAGCAATCTGGCGCCCAGGCACATGAATAATTTCGCAATATCATTTAATGTTTATTTGGTCGATATGCCAGCGTGCGTGTGTGTGTATGTCTTGTTAACGAGTGCTTATTACTGACATATCCGGGATTTATTTATTTGAGATCTCAAACACATATGTCATATGTGTGTGCGTGTGTGTGTTTATGCTCGTATTATAATCATATCTATGCTTTATATTGAAGGCATCCACGCGCGCTGTCGTGTGGGCCAAACAGCTGCCATTTAGCGGTTGTGCAATTTAACAACAGGAAAACAAAGTTCAAAACTAATTTCGAATTTGTCAGGATACACTCTCATACACACACATACACACGCATGAACTCTGACGGATGCCATGTTAAATCATAACACAAAAACTATAAAACATGAAATATTTGAATATTAATACAGCCATCAGGGGAGTTGTGCATACAAATTGCAAATTTCACTCAAATTCCGGTCAACACTGTGGCCATATCCATAAAAATCAGCATTGATGCATTGCTCGCTCTCTCTCTGTGTGCGATATTGATAAATTTCATTTATTTATTAATTATTACACTTTCACATAAATGGTAATTAAAAATTGATACATAAAATCGTTGAATATTTGAATCGATAATCAAGGACATTTGCGTTTATCAGGAGCAACACTTTGATAAATGTTAAATAATGTATTACAGTTATTTAAAGCATTTTGTATATATGAGTATATGAGTTATTTCATGACAATGTGCATCCAGAACCGTGTGAAAAATAGGGAAATAGATTTGCAGGAAATAATGAATTTTAATTCATTATGCAATTTTCATTTGCAGTTTCAAAGAATATTGAGAAATTTAACGATGAATATTTAGTGGAGCTTTCAAACTCTCTTTATCGACTCCTTACGTGTCCTTTTCGTTAAAATGGGTCTTTAGAACATTCAAATTTTCTATAAAAAAAAGTTGCTGAGATAATTTTACTCGTGGTGTTCTTAGACAAGAAATAATATCTTTAAATTTGAAGAGAGACAAAATGATTAGTAAAAATTGGAGATAACGATTTCTTGTCTTATAACACCCCAACTGTTATTTTCTAAGCAACGAATTAATTCCCTAGTCCGATTTTAAGGCTCTTTTCTTACTTTTCTAGAAATAAGGAATAAAGGATACGAAGGGAGTCAAGATAGACAGTTTAAATGTTCCTCCAAAAAAATTAATTCTCGGTTATGTTCACTAAAGGAATTTGATAACGAAAATGATCTTAAACAATAAGACACATAGATATTCTGAATATTTTAGGACCGGCCGTGGCATGATGGTTAGAACACGCGACTACCATGCGGGAGATTCCAGGTTCACCTCCTGGCTCCGGTCATCTAAAAATGAAATTTTTCTTTCATTGCTGGTCCCTCTCAATGTCGTCGACAGCAACTTCGTAGTATAAGTGTCGAGTCAATCGGCTTGTCTAATAAAAGCTTCTCAAACAGTAACGTTCGCATTCGTCGATAAAAAAAGTAGGTCCGTTTGTTATGAATCGAAAATAGAAAGCGTGTTAATTCGCAACAGCGCGAGAAGTTATCTGATAGCTCATTCATGGGGTGTAAAGGGAAATTAAGTAAGTTTAAGTTCACTCAGCGCTTTGAAAATAGACAAAACGGCTAGTAAAAGTTGAAGATTTGACCTATTCCAAACTCTATTTTAGGTTAGACTGAAAATTTCACCGGATCATACAAAAAAAGGGTGAAAAGGGGAGACAGGTCTTCCCGGAAATCCGAAAAGGAACTACTGCAACCCCAAAAAATTGTGGCACTGTGTTATATTATTGAAATCATAATATAAGTAAAAACACATACACATACAAAGTACTTTTTGGTACAACAAAAGTACTTTGTGGCACAATAAATGAACTTTTTGGCAAAAAAAACAACCTTTTTGGTACAATAACAGTACTTTTTGATACAACAAAAACACCTTTTGGTATAATAAAAATTTTATTATAAAATAAAAGTACTTTTTGATGCAATAAAAATACGTTTTGGTTCAATAAAAGTACTTTATGGAGCAATAAATGTACTCTTTTGGTAAAACTAGAGCATTTTCTGGTACAATAAATATACATTTGATCCAATAAAATAACTTTTTGATATATTAAAAGTACTTATTTGGTACAATAAAAGTAAAAGTAATAAAAATACTGTGTGGTGCAATATATGTACTTTTTGCAATATATGTACAATTACAATTACAAATTTTTGTGATAAAATAAAGGTAATTTTTGATACAATGAAAGTTTTTATTGGTGCAATATAAGTACTCATTGTTCAATTTAAGTACTTTTAGTACAATAAAATAACTTTTTGGAAGCAACTACAAAAGGACTTTTTGGTACGATAAAAATACTTTGTGGTAAATTTAAGTAACTTTTTGTTACCATACTTTTATGTACAATTAAAATACTTTTCCGCATTATAAAAGTTCTTTTTGGTACAATAAAAGTACTCTTAGTACAATAAAATAAATTTTTGGTACAACAAAAGTACTTTTTGGTATGATAAGATTGCTTTGTGTTGTAATGAAGTAACGTTTTGGTACAATAAAAGCTCTTTTTGGTACAATAAAAGTACTTTTTCGTGCGATAAATGTACTTTTTAGTACAATAACAGTACTTTATGGTACAAAAAATATACTTTTCGTACAAATAAATACTTTTTGGTACTATCAAAGTACTTTTAGTATAAAAAAATAACTTTTTGGTACAACAAAAGTACTTTTTGGTACGATAAAAATTCTTTGTGGTAAAATAAAGTAACTTTTTGGTACACTAAAAGTACTTTTTGGTACAATCACATTACTTTATGGCTCAATATAAGTACTTTTTGGTGCAATACAAATACTTTTTGGTACAATAAAATAACTTTTTGATACAGTAAAAATTCCTCTCTTAAAATAAAGTTACTTTTTGGAACAATAAATGTACTTATTGGTACAATAAATCTACTTTTTGGTACAAAAAGGTAACTTCTCAAACAACAAAAACACTTTTTTGTACAATAAAAAAACTTTTTGGTAAAATAAATTACTTTCAATGTACAATAAAAGAATATTTTCTACAATCACATTACTTTTTGTACAACTAAAATACTTTTTGGGTACAATAAATGTACCATTCTAAACAACAAAAATACTTTTTGTTACAAAAATTATTTTTTGTTGCAATAAAAGTACTTTTTAGTACAATAAATTTACTTTTTGAATGAAAGTACAATGAAAGTACTTTTCGGTGAAAAAATCTGCTCTCTGGTACAGTAAAAGTACTTTTTAGAAAACATAATGAATGTTTTGTAGACGTATACAATTTACAATAGGGATAAATGTGTAACTATCTGTCATACTAATGAAATGTGTTTGACTTTTTATTCGAGTATATTGGCAAATCACCATCCAAAGACCTTCACAAGGACAACGGAAATTTATTTCTAAAATTCGCACTATGTTCGCCAAACTTATAGTTAAGTTTACGTCGCTTGTAATCTACCATCTAATACGCAATTCTATGGATCGATTCATGGCTACATTCGCTTTTTTGAATAATATTCATCTAAATCGAGCCCGCACTGTGCATACATAAGAAGCCACCTAGACGTTAGAGCGACAGAGGACTTGAATTATTCGATCCGACGATCTTGATCAACATTCATATAAGATTCAACAAATGCAACAATGAAGGCCAGCAGACCATGAATTGTATTTGTATTTGTATTTGATTATTTATTTATTTGTTTATTTGCGTCGCGTGTTCGTTGATAGCCTGGAATAAATTGATAACTCTTATCCTCTTAAGCAATAAGGCTGGCTTATGGCTTAATGGATTTGTAAATAAGCAAATTTGTCGTTTTTGGAGAGCACAAGACTCATAAGACTCCGTTACTTCGTTAATTTTCCTTTACACCCCATGAATGAGGTATGGGATGCTCCTCGCGTTGTTGTGAATTAACACGCTTTCTATTTTCTAGATTCACAACAAACGGCACCTACTTGTTTATCGACGAATGAGAACGTCAATGTTTGAGAAGTTTCTACTAGACATGCCGATTAACTAAACACATATACTGCGAAGTTGCTATCGACAAGATCGAGATGGGCCGGCAATAAAAGAAAAAAATTTTAGATGACTGGAGCCAGGAGTTGAACCTGGGATCACGGTAAGGTAGTCGCGTGTTCTAACCATCATGGCACGGACGGTCCCAATAAGACTCCATTTCATGCCAAAAAAACACGGTTTGGTGCGATTTACAAGACAAAGGCGTCATCGGCCCATTTGCTTAACAACGATTCCAAACATAATTTTTTTTGAAACTCTTACCAGACAAGCTCTAAGTAGCTCTCAAATTGTAGGTGATTGTGCCAATCGTCCACATTATAGTCTCGATTTTTAACCATAACGCCGCTGTTATTCTTCCTAACACAATTGTAAAATGTCTATCAAAGGATATGAATAAGATTGACGCCACCGAAATATTATGACTGCATGTTGGTTAGTTTTTTCCAATACCGCTATAAATTTAAATAATTACTGAAACTGTTTATTTATGCATTTAATGAATTTAGTTGAATATCCTATTGCATTATAAATAAAAATTGTTTTATTGATGTTTACCAAATTTAGTAACATAAATTTGTATTGACATGATGTGGGTTTACATTTTATATCGAACTATGAAATTTGAATGTCAATAGCAGATTTAATATTAAATTTATCTATTTTTTAATATTCTCACCTACATATTTGCAATAGACAAATATTTAATATAAAACACAGCAATTCATTAATGATTTTATTATTTCTCTCTCTCTCTATCTTTGTCTTTCCAGGTTAGTATCGCATTACAATTCAAACAATCAACGAGAATTTGTGGTCAAATTGGTTAAACCAAAAAAGGTAAAATTAGATTTAGTGGTTTTGGTTTTGTACCAATTTAGAAAATTTGCATAATATCGCATCACCAGATACAGATTCATTAACAAAATTCTTTTAAAGATCTTCTTAAATTTAGACTCGTTTTTGTTTGTCTTACTCCCAGCTTATGGCCATTTGTGCCTAAGCATAGTTCATTTAAGCCGCTATCAAACCCATTATCTCTTTTGCATAATTATTGTTGTTGGGCCACAAACATATTTGCTTTGTTAACGTTAATGCGAGTAACGTGGCTATCAAACATTATTAATTAACTACTTCCTTAAAAATATCGAACGTTGGCGCATATTTCATTCAATTCAGAATGTTTAACATTGGCCCGCATATGTTGTGCGGTTAAAAGCATAACAGCAACAAAGATAACATCACACACACCATACAATAGTTCACAGTGTTCTTGATGTCTTGACTGTTTTCCTTCCAGCGCAATTTATTATGGATTTAACGCATTTTTTGCTTCTCACTTTTGCTTTCATATAAATCTTGTGGTCGTCGGTTGATTTATAGTGCCAATGTGTGAAAATATAGTTTTGGTTAATTTTTCGTTTTTTTTGTCTCTCTCTCCCTCTCATTGTTTGTATTTTAGAGAAACTTAGTATAGATGTATGTATTGCTTTGTTAGAGTTTTTACTATGAGTGTGCGGAGAGTGGGTGGGGTAGAGGGCAAGGTGAATTGTTGGTAATTAATGTGTGGGCCTTTCACCTCTTGGCAAGTGTATTTTGGGGGCATGGAGAACAAAGAGAGCGAGAGAAAGAGCACACACACACATATGCTAATAGCCTGTTAAATAGTTCATAAAACACCTGCTAATTGTTTACTTTCCTTTTGTCTGTTTGCTTTGAAATGCGTGTGGGTGGGCTGGTTACTTTGAAATATAAAACTTTGCATAAAAGCGTTTTTGCTGCAGTAGACTATTTTGTGTGTGTGTGTTTTTTAATTTTGTTTATTGCCAAAATTCTGCTGTCATGTTGGATTTTAATTAGATCATTAAAATCGTTATGTTGCCAATTAATATTTGACGTATGTTAAGGTAGACACAAAATGTATTATTATGAATGTGTCCATTGAATTCATGGAAATTGCAACGACTGCTAACTGCTACAAATACCGGTGTCAGCTTTGTGGAATTTGAAAATCGATAAAGAGAGATGGGAAAAAGATCAAATGGACAGTTCGGGGATTTGTGGCATATTATATGTATTTCTTAGTTGAATATTGAGTATTATCTTAAACAAATAGTTTGAATTTTTTGAATTTTCAGATATTTAGTCGAAACATCGAATTATACTAGATGAACGGAAACAAGTACTTAGTGGGAGCAAAAATTACTAAATTAGGTATAAAATTAGTATTTTCACCTTTCTTTGATTTTTGCTCTTTATCTACTACATATCCTTCATGGGATGCAAAGTGAAAATAAGTTTTTGTTAAAATTTAACTAAATGTCTTAGGAGTAATAACATTTTATATTAAAAAAAGGAAAAATTATATAAAAAACATTCTCGATTTTCCTAAAAAAAATAAAGTTGCATGTCCAATATAAACTTATTTTAGCAAATTTTTTAACTCCAAAAAAATCAAACATTTTTTTCATTAAACCTTTTTACTGATCTGTATCCCACATAAAGTACTGTTGTACCAAAAGTACTTCTATTGTACTAATAAGTACAAAGTGGACGAAGAGAAGTCATCCGATTTGATTTCATTTCTTTTCTAAATAAAAAACTTCGATTCTGTTTTTTGATTCTGTTTATTTGAATCTTTAAAATTTTATCTTTAAATAGGATGACATCTTTTGGCCCACCTCGTACTATTATTGTACCAGAAATTACTTTTAAGTAACCAACAATTTTATTTATTGGATCAAGAAGTGCTTTTACTGTATCAAAAAGTACTTTCGTTCTACAAAAATAAAGTTTATTGCTCAAAAAAGTTCTTCTATTGTAACAACGAGTACTTTTGTTGTATCACAAAGTACTTCTACTGTGTCAAAAAGTACTTTTATTACCAAAAAGTACTATTATTATATCAAAAAGTACTTTTTTTGTATCATTCAGATCAAAAAGTTATTTTGTCTTACTAAAAATTACTGTTATTGTACCAAAAAGTACTTGTATTATACCAAAAAATACGTTTATTACAATCAAATGTACTTATATTGTACTAAACAGTACATTAGTTGTATCTTAATGAAATTTTTTATATAAGAAAGAACTCATTGACACATCGGGAAATATTATTGTACCAAAAAGTTATTTTGTTTTACCCTGTATTACTTTTAATGTATAAAAAAGTACTTTTTTGTATCGAAAAGTATTTCTTTTGTACTTGAAAGTACTTTTAACTAAATATTGTAACAAAAATAACTTTTAAGAACCCAAAAATTTATTTTTATTGTCCAATATTGTATACAAAAAATTGCTTTTATTGTACTAAAAACTACTTTTGTTTATAAGTATAAACTTTATTGTACCAATTTGTACTTTTGTTGTATCCAAAAAGTACTTTTTTTGTGTCACAAAAATATTTTTTATCTCATAGCGAAATTTCTATGTATCCTTAAGTTAATATTATTATTAAATAGTACTTTTATTGTACTAATATGTGCTTTTGTTGTAGCCAAAAAGTACTTTTTTGTATTTTTATTATCATATAGACCAATTAATTGTATCCAAAAAGTACTTTTATTGTACCATATAGGAATGAAATTGTATCAAAAAGTATTTTTATTAACAAAAATTACTTTTATTGTATCAAAAAGTACTATTATTGTACTTTTGGTATACCAATTTGTATTTTCGCTGTACCAGAAATGTTGCTAATGTTGGGCCAAACAGTACTTTAATTATCTCATAGTAAAAAGTACTTATATTGTTTTAAAAAGTACTTTTACTGTATCAAAAAGTACTTTTATTTTGCCAAAATGTACCTTACTTAAACTAAAATTTACTTTTACTGTTTAAAATATTAATGTTAAGGAACCAAAAATAATTTTTGTTTTGTCCAAAAGACTACTTTCATTGTACCACAAAGTATCAAAAAAGTACTTCTGTCGTACTTAAATTTACTCTTATAATACCAAAAAGTAATTTATTATTCCAAAAAGTAAAAATCAATGTTAAAATTATTCGTGTTAAAAAGTACTTTTATTGTAACAAAAAGTACTTTTATTGTTGTAAATGTAACTTTTATTGTTCCAAAAATTTATGTTCATGAAGCAAAAATTATTTTGGTTGTCCCAAAAAGATCTTTTATTGTACCACAAAGTAACACAAAGTACATTTATTGTACTACAATATACTCTTATAATATCATAGAGTATTTTATTATACCAAAAAAACTTTTGTATCATTAAATCCCTCACTGAAGGGAACATGTAACCCGCGAACTTCATAACCCAACAATCTAAGCCAAAACTAGTGCCTGAGTAAAACCCAAAAATCCTGCCACCTATCACACTTTAATTGTACTTAACTTTCGCTTTTGATAGGACAACAAATCACCAAATTTTCAATGCAAACGGATAAAACGAACAAAAGCCTACACCAAACATACAGACACAAATTCAATTACCTTCGCATAGATTAACAACTTTCACACTTTACTCCAAACAAAGTACACTCTCATACGAGTACCAATGGCAAAAATTAACTTCAATTGACTTTATCACATAGAGCCTCCTCCCCTCCATAGGCTAATCAAACAAAAATCCTTAAGCTGGTACGACAACACTATATATGACGAAAACCACCACCGCCCCCCACAGTGGTCGGTTAATAATGTCGAATTTGTTTCCATATATGTTTTCCTATATCTCAACGAGTGTGTGAGCAAATAGAAAAATCAATTATTATTTTCTTTTATATTGGCAAAACAACAGTCATTAAATGGAATCGTTAGCAATTCAAGAATACATGTGTGTTTAGGATGATTGGAGGGAGAGCGGAAGAGGGCGCGTCAATGGCTGTATTAGAACGTGCTGGAACTGGTAAATGGTTTTCTATAGATGGAAGTGGATATTAAATACTTTTTTTAGGGATATGTATAGAGAGAGAAAGGGGGCGTTTGTATGTGATGAAATATACTATGTAGCGTAATAGGGGCAAATGTTAAGGAGAAGGTGGTAACTTTGTAATCGTTTTTTTAGGGTTTCCTATGTAAGATAGTACACTACAATATATGGTTTCGGTATGGATCATTTAAGTAGTTAAAAAAGTGGTTACGAACTATAATTTTATCCCATTAATGATATATAAAAGAGCTTCTTGCGTTGGAGTGAGTTAACACACTTCTTAATATAGAATCACATAAATGAGGCCAACAGTTTAACAACTATTTCTGACGTTCGGAATAGCCTATCTCTGAAGAGCATTCCTAAACAACATTAAATAAATACACATGGTTGTAACTTAAATCACCCTAATCATAATCGCTAGTTCTAACCAACATGCGTTTGTCTGTATGAAAAGGCGTTTGCAAACATTCGGAAAATGTCACCTTAACGTGAAGATAAAACAAGATATTGCCAATTCCTACACTTGTCTAAATTCCTCCTTAAGCTTGTTTACATGTGTTATACATATGTAACAACATATCTGCATATGTAGATTGTATATTCCCCCAATATTCAATAGATTTTTCTTTATACTTGCTCTAGGCCATGTAGTATAATGGCTA
Organism: Muscina levida; assembly: GCA_964034835.1. Lineage (NCBI taxonomy): Eukaryota > Metazoa > Arthropoda > Insecta > Diptera > Muscidae > Muscina > Muscina levida. The sequence goes on from OZ035883.1 coordinate 5,546,832, forward strand.
GTACCAAAATGGGAAGGGGAACATGTTAACAATCCAACTTAAGGATATTTGCCCCAAAAAATTGTTATTCATAATCCTGTGTTGATGTGTGTGTGCACTATTGTTGTTGCTGCTGTCGGCTTGTATGCCTTTTGGCATTGTTATTTTGCCAGTTGATATGTACTCGTACATTTTGATTTGTTTTCCTTGTGGTGTTACGCTGTCTATTTATTTATATCTGGTTTTCCTTTTCTTGGTTTCCGTTCGAATATGTGTGTGTATTTGTTCGTTGTTGGCTTTTTTACGATGTTAATTTATGAATATGTAAATATTATTTTTATGGGCTAATAAAATATACACACCTAAATACATTTTGTGCATTTGCATATGTATGTTTTCACATAGCATAAAACAGTTATGATTTCAGCACAAATACCATACGCACACACACACACACAAATAAAAGCAATGACCTTCGATACACATTAATGATATATAAAAATATTCCACATACAACACCACGTACAGGTGAAATGAAACCAAATGTGTGCTGGTAGGGAAAGTAGGATTAAGAATTAGAAAAACGAATGAATATTTTGCCAACGTAGTTATTGTTTAAATGATATGTTAAATTCATATTGATTAACTTTAAATAAAAATATAATACATATTTTTATGCCTCATAATTGAAAATTAATATAAAACAAAATGCAACACCTTTTTAATGCACATACCACCACACGTGAAACAAATTAATTTATTTATTGAATTAGCTAAAGTTTACCGAGACTTCACAAAGCTTTTCCTAAGCACAAATGAAAGTATTACTAAAAATTACCATATTTCAAATCCAATAAATTTAACATTTTAAGCTCAAGTCTCAATAAATACTATCTATGCGAGCATGCCACATATATACCAACCAGAATTACAGCATAGCAGGTTGGTCTTAGTAGACATATTTCTAATTTATCTTTATTATCTTCTTATGTTTTATTTTCTTTTTATATATAACATATAATTAAGAAAGCCCTAAGGCTTTGTCATCTTAAAGTCCTTTTTTGTTCCTCAAGTAGCTTTAAATATTTCGAAATTTAGAAAATGTTGGCAATGTTGCATATTTGTATTTCGCTTAAAAAGAAAATTTGTTCAAAGAAAAAAAAACCTGCGTTTGTCACACGTAATTAAACAGAATAATGTTAACGCCCACGCACACACTCATATTTACACATGCTTTATACAACAATTCCGGCACAGTATGCCAGAATGTGTATGAGGCCAGTTTCCGTTTCCTTTCTTCCTACAAGTAATTGGATGCTTTCCCGACAAACTCTCCCACACAAACACACACACTCTGACACATAGGCTACAATCACATTGAGTATTCGCCTACTTTTCTGTTACTGTTTTGCCAATTAATTGCCTGTAATTGTCACCTTCATAATTTATTCGCATCAAATCAACAATTCATATGCAATTTGATGTGACAATGGACACAAAGAGAGTCTGGTGGAGAGCAGACGCACACAGTGGCAGAATTAATGGGTGTGTTTAAATATTCCGCCAGGTAACTGTGAATTGTTTTAACGGACATTGTGGCATCACTCTTTGTAGGGTTTGTGTATCAAATATCAAATATTGATTGATTGATCCCTTGTTGAATTGCAATATCTGACAAAACTAAATAGTTTGTTTATACACAAACGTTTATCAAAGGGTTGTTAAGTAATTGAAAATGATTTTGTGGCTGATAGTCATGACAGCGGGTGTTAAAAGTAGCTACCACATAACTGCATGATAATAATAAAAAGTTCTGTTTCCTGACAATTCCGATAGTTTATTGACATATTACAAGAATGGAAATATTTGAATTATTCAAAATATTACAAATATGGAAATATTAAAAATGTTCCAAATATTGAAAATATTACAAATATTCGAAATATTATCAGCAATCGAAATATTAAAAGGATTCGAAAATATTCAATAAATCGAAATATTTAAAATATCCGACATATTGAAAACATTCGGAAATTTGAAAATAATCGAAATATTGGAAATAAACACAAACGCTTCTTGAACATTTTTAAAATTTTTGATATGTGAAAAATATTTGAAATATTGGTAATAGCCAAAATTTCAAAAATATTTGCAATATTCTACAAATCAAAATATTGAAAATATAGGATATGTTAAAAATATACAAATTATGGAAAATATTCGATATATTCAAATATTTTTTAAATTAAAAATTTCAAAATATTAAATAAATCGAATTATTGAAATGATTCGAAATATTGAAAATACCCAAAATATTGAAAATATTGACAGTATTCGAAATATTACAAGTATTCAAAATATTCCATGTATTAAAAGTATTCAAAATTTCGAAAATATTCGAAATATTTAATAAATCGAAATATTGAGAATATTCAAAATATTGAAAATATTCGAAATATTGAAATTATTGGAACTAGTGAAAATATTCAAAGTATTGAAAAATGCCAAATATTTAAAATATTCGAAATATTGAAAATAGTAAAAACCAGTAAGAAAGTTTCAGTCGGGCAACCCGAAAAAAAAATTTATTATATTGATATTATTACTCGATTTCTAAAGTGGGCGGAAAGGTACATGTGTATGGGAGGTACCAAAACTTTTCCAAAACTTTATCCTGTAATAGCTTTACTAAGTACAGAATTTGGGTACGATCCCGTTGGTTGTATTGATATTATTACTCGATATCTAAAGTGGGCGGAATGATGTATTTGTATGGGAGGTACCAGAAGGGGCGGGGCCATGTAGCCCATTTGCAATACCGTAAGTAGTTTTGGGGAAATATTAACTCGTGCAAAATTTCAAAACATTTGGTTGCGTCTTTCAAAAGTTATCGTGCGAACCAGCCGGTCAGCAAGCCAGACAGACAGACGGACATGACTCAAACGACTTTAAAAGTCATGAATCGAATTTGGTTCAAAGAAACCTAGGGTCTAAAATCACTCCTTCTATGTGTTACACTTTTGGGTCGTATCAAATGATATATACCCTCATCCCTAAGGGTGATGGTATAAAAATGTACGCAATATATGGACCAATAAACAACTTTACCGATGGGTCCAAACTGGATGACAAGGTCTGCTATGGTATCTACTCCGCCGATCTAGGCCTAAGTATAAGTTCGAGGATTCCAGACTTCTGCAGCGTTTTCCAAGCAGAAATACTTGTTATTAATCGAGCCGCGGACGTAATCAACGTAAGGAAGATATCACAGGAGGATATTCTCCTGCGACATCGAACAAAATAGGATTCGCAACATAAAATAACTTTTGTAAAATCATCAACTGGACGGATTGGATCGAAATTCCGGATTCCCAATCGACAACTGGCAAAGCAATCAGGCAGCACACGCGCTGATTGCATAGGTTGAATGGATGGGTCCATAGCGACCTAAGTGATCTCCTCGAAGAAGGAAATGCCTGCTCACCAACCAACTAACCAGTGAAAAAATTCGTAATAATAAAAATATTGAAAATATTCCAAATATTAATAAACACACAAATACTTCTTTCGTTGTCAATTTTCAGCATTTTTTCAAAAATAACAAAAAAAAAACATATTTTTTGTATTTTCAATATTCGCCATTTCTATCATTACGATTTACAGTTATTCACAGATTCAATCATTTGCCGTATTCAAGTACAAAATAGCTAACAATAGAATTCTAAATATTTTAAATATTTTTTACGATCATACTTAAGTAAATCCCTCATATCCCCATTTAACATAATAGGAACAGGGTGACACAAGCCAAAAAAAAACACAGCTAACACCTGAAAATGTTTGCCTCCTATCAATACTATATAATTTTCACACATCCTTCTTCTCTGCAGTCAATATACATTTTCAGACTTTTCACAAAATGCATTAAAAGTTATGAATCACTGCCTGAAATTTTTAGTTTTTTTAGTCTTCATAGTATAATAGCTTGTTTATATTATATTTTTATCTTTTTTTGCTGTGATGAAAAATTGTGCATATGTTTGGACGCTATGATTTGTGTTCGTTTTTTTTTTGTGCCATTACTAAAATTTGACACACTATTGCTCTTGTATCTGATCTTCGCATAATACCCATATGACGTCATTTAAGAATTTGAAATTCTACAGATTTTTGTTTTTAATCACATACAACGGCTAATTTGGCAATAGACCTATGGTTACTCATTCACTGTCTCTATATTGGTGGGAATAAAACGCCCATCTGTTTGGCAGATGTCTGCAACAGGCGAGGAGGGCAACGTCAAAAGAAAAACGATCATAAAACTTTTGGGTTTGTACTCACTCGCCCAATGTAGATTTCAATGTTTAGAAATTAAATATAACAAGAAAAATGAAAAAAAGTAAAATATATGTGCTTGACTATTGACGCTGTTGGCTTTAATGGAATCACATAAATTTTATGAGATAAAAAGCCAATAATTTATGGCCTTCACATACGGTGGTGGCGAACATTTAGCCACACTGAGCATAAGTCATATGATGTTTTTGCATAAATTTCTGCAGTAATTTAAGTGACAAGTGACATTCTTAAAGGCGGTATTCCCTGACGGGGAGACAATTGAAATTGATATGCAGATAACAGTTGCACAAACAAGTGGTTGCTACTATTCATCGCTACCGCTTTAAGGGGATGACTAATTTCTCATTAATTTTAATGAATATTTTTTAAGTTTCCAATATCATTAGGGATTGTTTGAAATTCGGCATCACTTCCTCTTTGGCATTAGCTTCCTTGCAATTGGCAACCAACAAACATATTCGCCATGGCGGCAATTTGTTATACATTAATTAACACTGGGCAATTTCACTCCAACGCCCATTATCGTGTGAGCCTCATGAACGTAACATCCATTTTTCATTTATTAAATGTGTTTTTTATAGTTTTGCGAATACATGGACGGAAGGCGGATGGACGGACATAATTGACCAGACATTTGACCACTGTTTATCATCATCGTTTGCGGGGTGGCATGTTAGACCACAACGCCAGAACGATTAATATAAAAACATCAAGTTCCATTTATTACATTATTATTGCCCGTCCGTCCGTCTGTCCGTATGTGTACATAAAACAGGCGGCATTGCTGTCGAATCATTTCAGATTTTTTGCTGTCTGAAAATATTTATTTATTTTTAAACAAATTGTGAATATGATGCAATTTTTACGAAAAATTTTAGCTGGCAGCGGAAATCTTTTGTGTGTCCATTGCTATATGTTGAGTATAGAATTTGAAAATATATTTACATTACAGCAATGAAATGGAGAATGTGTAGCTTTGAATATTATACAATTTTCAATGTTTGAAATAATTCGAATATTTCATACATTCTCTACATATGAAAACTAAATATTTCAATACTTTTATCAATTGATGAAGTCTAGTTAAAACAATACAAATTATTAAAAGTTTTAATTAAAAAAAAATTAAAAATATTCAAAGTAATCAAAAAAATTAAAAATAATTAAAATATAACAAAAATTAACAAAATAAAAAATATAAAAAAACATTAAAAATTAAAAAATATTTAAATTGTGAAAATATTACAAATATTAAATAAATTAAAAATATTAAAAATATTAAGACTATTATTAAATATATCAATAATATTAACAAATATTACGAAATAATAATAATACTAAAAATATTAAAAAAAATTAAAAATATTACAAATATTACAAATGTAAAAAATTTAAGAATTTTAAATATATTAGAAATATAAAAGATATTAAAAATATTAAAATTATTAAAAATATTAAAAATATAATATAAAAATATTAAAAAACATTAATAATATTTTACTTAAAAAATTTTAATATTTTAAATAATTTAATTAAAATATTTAAAATATTCAAAATATTTAAAATACTAAAAATATTGAAAAAAAAAATTAAAAATATTAGAAATACTAAAAATATTTAAAATCAAAATGATATCATTCTCGAATCGAATGGTTTCGCGGGATGCAATAATTATCTTTTATAAAGTACATTTTATCTTTTATAAATTACATTTTCCTGATGCATTCCTATAGCGAAATACGCAAAAACATCGAATTACATCAGCAAATTTCTGAATAACGATACCTATTCTTCGGAATGATTTCTTAATTTTCGCATTATGCTTATTTCATAACTGAATAATATAATAATACATTTAATAAATTTAAAGATATCAATAAATTTTTGACATAATTATTTTCACATGATTATGTGCTCTAGTACTATCAAACTTTTAACTGTCACTGCGGACACCTGAGTATGTCATTGTCTTACATCAATTAATAACCATAGACCTTTAACATTTAACTTGTAACTGTTGACATGATTAAGGTTACACGTCAAATAATCCCACCAATAAATCAAAACTATTTCCATAACACTTAACACCTTTCCCACACACACACACACACAAACACACATTAGTCATATTAACACAAATGCATCATCCCTGATTGATATTAAGCAACGTCACACATATATCACACAAACACTCATATTTGTAAGAAATCATCTTGTTCTTATCATCATTCATCATAAATAGGTAATATCATCAATTCAACTCAACTTCTTCGTAAAGACATCGCCAAGTAAAGAAAAATCAATACGAATCATGTTTCTAAGGATGACTGAATGCAGACATTATCAACACCTGGAATTCAATTTACATCAATGTCTCGCTATAAGGCGCAAGAACTCAGCTACAAGATGTTGTCAGTTGTCAGCTATCAAAAGGTTGTCAAATCGAGTTAAACGACACATTCATATGAATGTAAAGCTAATGCAAACATTATAACCAACACATGTTCATCGTGTTAGAGTTAGTGCCAGGCGGTGCTGGTAGTAATGGGGTGGAGTGATTGAAAGGAAGGTGCGTGAAAACTTCTTTAAAATTACACTATGTGTTGGCTGTGATACATAACTGTAGAGGGTTTTAATGCTTTAAACGTCATAAAAATGTGTTCAAAAATATCATATGACCGAGGATCAAATAAAATTATCGTTAAAGGATATTTAAGGAAAATGTTGACTTACAAGTGAAAACTCACTTAATAAGCAAAAGGAAAATCAGTATTTTGTGGTCCATAGTCAACAAAAAAGAATTTCAAATAATTTGTTTTCAGATCTGCAAGTTCTTGTATTTTCTTTAGTTGTACACAGTGTAACACTTATAACATACAAGCTTCTTTACATTTTGCACTATTGTTCACAATGTCATAACTCTACTCATAATTTTTTTTTTGCTGTGCAATAATTCAATGGCCGCCTTATATGGATGGACGAGGGTAATGTATATACAACATAGACATCACAAACAATTGAACTTGACCAACCACAATGTCCAATTGTGGTTCAATTGTAGTTTTTAAATTGAATTAAATTTTGAAAATGTTTACAAATTTATATTCATTGTGCAACATTTGGCAATCGATGGCTGCACAGGCCATCGCTTAAACCTTAATTTAAGCAATGACATATCATTGTCTGTCTTTATGTCTGTTGCCATTGCGATTCTTTAACTGCAATGGGCAATGGTTTTATAGGGCGGTATTTTTCTTTTGTTTATATGGAATATTTAAAATTCATTAAATGCATTTAAATTTTTGGCATTGTAAAACAAACAAAAGCCATAACACAGCCATTGTAATAATATAGACAGCAATTGTGTATATGTGATGATAATAACACATATACATTTTAATACAACACCCTAAATATTGTATGTAATCATCATTATCAAGGGAAATGAAGACAAAACCACAAATTAAATGCGGTTGACATAGTTGATTTTATTTAATACGAATGTTTGGTTGTTGATTTCATTAAAAATTCTAAATTTATGATTTCAATTAATTTGGCCAATGTTGATCCCACCCCCTCTACCACATAACATATTTGTGATAATTACAAATACTATATCATATTTATTTATAATCATTGATGATACAGATGTGGCAAAATATTTAAAAATTGTGTGTTCAAACATTTGTCATCCACATCATTTGTGCGCCGCTCCGTTTGTAGGCTGTCATCTGGTTAATTAATAAATGAAATCAACTAAATTATGCATATCGTTGTTATTGTTATATTTGTACATTTACATTATAAAGCTTGGGCTACCAAGCAATCAATAAACTGCATCAGTGTTGGCTTTTAGCTAGCGCTCTCTCAGTCTGGTCATCATCTAGTCTATACTTAGCAGCTGACGTTGGTATTCTACAATGATCCATAGCGATATGAAATTGAAAGCGGAAATTATTGATATTGATATTGATATTGAAATGTTTGTTTATTAATTGAGTAGTAATGAATAATTTAAATGAAAATCTAAACTAAGCCGATTATTCACGCTTTATATAAATATACATATGCATATGTACATATGTTAGGAAAGAGTAGCTATAGTGTGAATTGGTTACGGCGCGACATTGTTGTAGGTCGTAAGAAAATATTTCAATAAATTAAAACCATTTTAAATTAGGCATAAATTAATTTATGAAATTTTAATTTACAGAGATTTTGCTATGAAATACATTTAATAATATCGCCATGGAGATTATTTTGAAATCAAAACAAATTGATAAATATTGTGATTTTGTTGTTTCGAATTTGAGATCATATTGTTTATTAAGAATTAATTATTATTTAAGTAGAAGCCTAACGAATTTAGGCAGAATTGAAATAAAAGAAAACATAATCATTTTCAAAACTCTTCATGGTTTCAGTTGTAAAAATAAAAGGAGAATTATTTGTTTTAACCCATTGGGCACCCTTTGTGGAAATATTAATCGAATGGGTGGGATATAACTCAAATCTAAAGTTATTCGGTCGGAGATATACTAAAATGTTCGACCAAAACTCAAATAAGAATGTTAATGCGGCCGATTTGTTATCTATATTAATACTCTTGAAAATTTTCTTCAATCTGAAGAATAATATTTCGATATACAAAAAGGAATAGCTTAAAACTTAATCGAGTTTGATTGTGAATGGTCAAATTCATAACTATGCTGAACATTTTCGGCTGATATCTACTTCACATGCATATGTTTGGCATAACTGTAGATATATATACAGCTGATGATGTACCATTGTGCATCAGTTCGTCACAAAGGGGTCTGAAGATGAACTCGTCATGGAGTTCGAAACGCGTCATCCTAGTGCGTGACACACTGAATTTGACTAAAAATATCAAACAATAAATAAATAACACTTTTCTGATCTTGAGCCGAATTTGTGGTATCATTTCGATACACTTAACGTAAATTAACTTAATCGAGTAAAGTAACTTTTACCTAAGTGGAAAATTAAGTCTTTATTTTGAAATTTATAAAAAAAAGTCTCAAGTATAAAGAATACTAAATATATAAAAATAGTTGATATGGTCGAATAATAGGAGTGATCGAATTTGATCACACTTCTGGTGTAATCTAAATGTGAGAGCTTTAAACATTTTGTGTGAGCAACCTTTTGACAAATATGTGATCCCATACAAGGTGTATACTTTAGTTTCAACATATATTTGGAGGATTATGAATGTGAAATCTTTGAATGAGGTTCGTTTTCACTAATGTGTGTAGCTGCCCGAAAATAAGCGTGATCAGATTGGTGGGCCTGTCACCTCGCATACAAGGTGAATAGTTTGCAAATTATATCTTGAGCAACACTTAAGTGATTGCTTTGCAACTTTATTTGGATTCATTTTCATTAATAATGAAATTGAGTGTCGTAAGAATAGTGGCCACGCCCATAAAGAAAATATTATTTATTAAATATTTGGAGCTCTATAAAATTAAGAAACATACAAGGTACTTTCTCGACTATGAAATTAATCGAACAGAAAATGGGAATAGTTTAAAATTTTATTAGAAAAGGAAGCGAAATTCTTTTCAATGGAGGGGTTTATATGTAAATAAACTGTGCTTTTGAATACCAATACCAGCTTTGGAATATCAGAAGGTGGGTTACTACACTTTTGAATTGATAGTTGCTAATACATAAGGATTGTATGACATATATAGAAAACTGATAATTTACTATTAAAAGCCAATATTTCGTTCGAAGAAAATTATGCGCAATGAAGAAAATCAAAAGATTATTTTCCAGCATATTCAAGGACGAAAGAAATTTTCCAAATTTTGACGTCCTTGACCCGCTATAATCATTAATTTTTATCTTTCATTTCTAAAGAGGAGCTGGAAACCTATTAGACGATATCACGATCGTCGCAATCCGATGTCGCGTTCAAGAATTATTCTAACATAAACTCAGCTATCTTTTCACAAAAATGCAGCATATGACTAACTGTAGACAGCTATATAAACATGAGGCGAGAGGAGTTTCGACATAACAAAGGCACTGCAACCGCAGAAACGAGTAGAAAATGTGTGTAAAATTTGATCGAAAAGCATGTGTCTTAGGTCGATGAAATTACCCATATTTTTTGACTTTTTGAAATAAAGATTGCAATTCCTTAAAAACTCTTTTGAAAGAACAGAGACGTCGAATGATTATCATAGCCCCTTCTCTAACCTTCTGGTAAAACTTGCAAAAGTATAATATGCAAAGAAAAATATCAAAATGACGAACACTAATAACATTTTCTTGAATTCAATCGCTCCTTCCGGAGATAACACTGGCTCTAAGACTCAATAGACGATATTGATTAAATCCAATATATGTTCCCTCTATGCAAAATGTAGCTATGTAACTAAAATTCTTGCACAAAAGTTCATACAATACATTATTATTCTAGATTCTCAGATCAAGTTAGAAGGCTTACTAATCTTATATTATCAACCCAACATGAATGTCCAAGGTTCCAAATCAGACAACTTTAAATCGAACTGCCAGACGGCTAATCTGCCCACCTATGAAAGAAAGACACATCACCATTCTTCTTCGCATCATATTTCGCCGATTTACTTGCTTGCACATTTCCACCGCACATTCACTGAAAATCTGTTCTAAGTACATCTACACAGGCCACAAGGAACATTCAAGGAACTAAACTATCTATTACGACACTAAAACCTTATCGGCTTTGGTCTGGGCGCGTATATCACACTCACTAACGCACCAATCTTTTATATATACATGACCTTTCCTAAAAAGTATCCTAAAAATGTATTTACTTAGCGCCACAACGAAATATTTATATATTACACGCCTTATTTTTTGTTGTTATATATGTCGCCATCAACCTTCCCTCAAGCTATGTGCACATACATCAATGTAATCAATGACTAAACGAATATCCAATTGTCAATATACAACACAAATGCTATATGGATTTAGATTCACCTTGGAAAATGTCTTATTACACTTAAGTACACCGCTTCGGGTTATTCTATACTCTTGTGCCGTCTATACCCTCATGCCGCACACTTTGCTCCACTGCCACTAGACCTAAGTTTCCAATAGAATGACTCAAATAGTTTGTAAAGTATTTCAGGTAGTGAGTGCCATGTACGTATTTTTATTATATTTAAGCTAAAAATACTCCTCGCATTAACTACAACTACAACAACTTTGGGAGCTAAATACGAACAGGTATCAAAGTGTAGTATAGTCTTTTATTTTTGGTCCCTCCATTATAACTAGAAACAAAGCAAGAGATGAGGAACAACACAGCGTTTTCCAACTTTAAGGTCAACATTATGTTTTATAGCGACGACGACAACAACGAGATGACGGTGGCGACAGCTATTGCAGCGTGTACATTAGAAAAAAAAATGCAAAGTACATATTTACAAAAGAAAGCTAACTAATAGCTGTAGCGGAGAGTGTGCACCCCAGCATATGTATGTATTTATATTTTTATATATACATGTGTACATATAAAGTCAGTACTGTCTCGCTCGCCGTGTGTGTGTTTCATACGTGTGTTTTCGTACTAAAGTACTATTTTCAAATTCATGTTTACATAGCTAAAAACTTTTCGTATTCCACTTTGTAGTCAATGACAATACAAATGTCAACAAATGTTCGTTTTTCCTACTTTTTTTTCTATTGCTGTTCCGTCTTGACGTCTGCTATTTGAACAAGTGTCCCCGCTTTGGCAGAATTATATGTTTAAACATGCGACAAGCGCTAACTACAATATATTTATGACGAATTTCATGAATGATTTCATATACGCAGTACGTAAAAATACTCTCTGTCTGTGTAATGTATACATTCCACTATTTACATTTTACAATGTAATGTCAGATTTGCAGGCTGAGGACCACGAATCCGGCAGCCGCTAAATCTAACATCATCAACATGTTGCTAATTAGCAGCGAACAACAAATGTAGCAACATGTTGCTAATCACTGTCACAACATGTTGCTAATTTGATAAAAAAACACACTCCCAAGATAATTTTAACATTGAATTACTACATTCTAAGATACTTGACAATGTTCTTGGAGCTAACACACAACAGAGAATTGTTCTTTTTTCTTTTGTGTGTTTAGTTATGCGCTGTTTAACTTCAGTTCTCCAAAGTTCTCTAAATAATTTATTAGCTAAGGTCGTGGTCTTGGGTCGCGAACGTTACAGCAGGCGGCGTTGAAACTATGGATATTTGCGCTGAGCGTTCGAACACATGGGGTGATAGATATAAACACAAGCGACGGTTAGTCGTTAGGAAGGGCAGCCAACCAGGCATTAAGTAAAGTGTATCGTAGAGATAAATGTACTCTAGCTCAATTTTCCTATATTTAGACAGAACGTCGTATAATGTACACGCTTGTAGATATGTATGCTATGTACATTATTATGTATCAACAAATAGCTATCAATATTTATTGTATTTTAGAGTAAAATCTGAGACAAACTGACTACAGCTACAAATTGATGGATGTGGTTGGGTAGTGAGAGCGGTATGATGAGGTTGGTAAAATAAGAGAGTTTTACTGGAAATTTAATTAATTTATATTTTTTTTATTTAATTTTACTTTACTTAATTATTTAAATAAAAAAATTAAAAATTAAAAATTAAAAATTAAAAATTAAAAATTAAAAATTAAAAATTAAAAATTAAAAATTAAAAATTAAAAATTAAAAATTAAAAATTAAAAATTAAAAATTAAAAATTAAAAATTAAAAATTAAAAATTAAAAATTAAAAATTAAAAATTAAAAATTAAAAATTAAAAATTAAAAATTAAAAATTAAAAATTAAAAATTAAAAATTAAAAATTAAAAATTAAAAATTAAAAATTAAAAACTAAAAATTAAAAATTAAAAATTAAAAATTAAAAATTAAAAATTAAAAATTAAAAATTAAAAATTAAAAATTAAAAATTAAAAATTAAAAATTAAAAATTAAAAATTAAAAATTAAAAATTAAAAATTAAAAATTAAAAATTAAAAATTAAAAATTAAAAATTAAAAATTAAAAATTAAAAATTAAAAATTAAAAATTAAAAATTAAAAATTAAAAATTAAAAATTAAAAATTAAAAATTAAAAATTAAAAATTAAAAATTAAAAATTAAAAATTAAAAATTAAAAATTAAAAATTAAAAATTAAAAATTAAAAATTAAAAATTAAAAATTAAAAATTAAAAATTAAAAATTAAAAATTAAAAATTAAAAATTAAAAATTAAAAATTAAAAATTAAAAATTAAAAATAAAAAATTAAAAATTAAAAAATTAAAAATTAAAAATTAAAAATTAAATATTAAATATTAAAAATTAAAAATTAACAATTAACAATTAAAAATTAAAAATTAAAAATTAAAAATTAAAAATTAAAAATTAAAAATTAAAAATTAAAAATTAAAAATTAAAAATTAAAAATTAAAAATTAAAAATTAATAATTAAAAATTAAAAATTAAAAATTAAAAATTAAAAATTAAAAACTTAAAATTAAAAATTAAAAATTAAAAATTAAAAATTAAATATTAAAAATTAAAAATTAAAAATTAACAATTAAAAATTAAAAATTAAAAATTAAAAATTAAAAATTAAAAACTAAAAATTAAAAATTAAAAATTAAAAATTAAAAATTAAAAATTAAAAATTAAAAATTAAAAATTAAAAATTAAAAATTAAAAATTAAAAATTAAAAATTAAAAATTAAAATTAAAAATTGAAAATTAAAAATTAAAAATTAAAAATTAAAAATTAAAAATTAAAAATTAAAAATTAAAAATTAAAAATTAAAAATTAAAAATTAAAAATTAAAAATTAAAAATTAAAAATTAAAAATTAAAAATTAAAAATTAAAAATTAAAAATTAAAAATTAAAAATTAAAAATTAAAAATTAAAAATTAAAAATTAAAAATTAAAAATTAAAAATTAAAAATTAAAAATTAAAAATTAAAAATTAAAAATTAAAAATTAAAAATTAAAAATTAAAAATTAAAAATTAAAAATTAAAAATTAAAAATTAAAAATTAAAAATTAAAAATTAAAAATTAAAAATTAAAAATTAAAAATTAAAAATTAAAAATTAAAAATTAAAAATTAAAAATTAAAAATTAAAAATTAAAAATTAAAAATTAAAAATTAAAAATTAAAAATTAAAAATTAAAAATTAAAAATTAAAAATTAAAAATTAAAAATTAAAAATTAAAAATTAAAAATTAAAAATTAAAAATTAAAAATTAAAAATTAAAAATTAAAAATTAAAAATTAAAAATTAAAAATTAAAAATAAAAAATTGTTTAATTAATGTGTTAAAAACCATTGACCATGAAAATTTCCCTACAATTTATTTACTCCAAATTGTGCAAAACATTTAACCCAAGTACCCCCATCCTATCCCATTTGCCTCGACTGTTATAGCACGAATTAAGAAGGTGAAAATAGCCTGGGATTGTGTTATAAATAATCCGCACCGATATTGTTTATCATAAATCAAATGTAACAAATGTCAAAACTAATGCTATCAACATTTAAGCACTTGAATAGCAACAACAACAACTATAACGACACTTACAACAACTACAACAACAACAACCGTATAACAACAATAGATAAACTAACAAACGGTTATTGTGCAAAGGATTGTTCGATGTCCTCAACACAGTTTGACGGTCGTAAAACTAATGGAGGACGACATACACAGACAGACCTACAGACGGCCAGATGAACAAAGTTACAAATAAATAAACTGAAACTGTTCGTTTTTTCATCTGCCACACGGACAATAAGGATGACTGTAATGAACCACACGTTTTGTGCCATTTTGGCCCTGGTTCAATACTCAATTTATCTTGGAAACTCTAAATATAGTATCTCTATGTAGTAAAAATATACAAAGGGATAGATATACTACGACAACAACAACAACCAAACAACAAGACATTTGTATACACGTACATTTGTAACTGACTACACTTCAGATACACTAGTGTCGAATGTTGACGATACAAAACCTGGACGTTGAGGAGAGGACAGCGATGTGGATGATGCTGGTGCGCTCTAGTGATGGTTATGGCGATGACAATGTCGAGTTCATCTGCACGAAATTGTTTGTGCTCCACTCTTATTATGCACGTACGATTGCCTCGTTTTGACTGTTGTTGGTAAACAAAAACCGACTTTGCTAGTTGATGGCTATGACACGGCCACCATCACCAGCACTCCACGCTCTAGATGAAAAGGGCCAAGAGATGGTAAAGCAGATATCTGTGTTTTCTCTTTTTTTTTAGCAGACTGGGCCCAAAAGAAGCGCAGTAATAATAACAGAAATAAAAAATAATATACAAGATGATGATGATGATGATGATGGTGATGGCCAAGATTCATTCCCTTGGCTTATATGTAACACAAATACAGCCAATAGACCGTTGGTTGGACATACAGACAAACAGGCGAGCGAACAGATGTGCTGTTGGAAAGACGAATTAATAGTTCAACGTTTAAGCGCATTTAAAAGACAGACAGGCGGACGGACGGACGGATGACACTCAATGGCGTGCACATTTAGTTGTTAAGCTGTGTAATGTGAATATTTTGTAGATTTTCCTTTTAAAACTCTCAACTGTTAATGAGGGTGGTGTAATCAGCTTAAGTTAAAGCTACTAAACAAAATAATATGGTAAGGAATGTGTTGAGATGCTTAGGTATAAAAAGAGAAACTTGCGACTATGGTATAACGGTGGTGTAAGTGTTGTAGTCAATCCACAGCATTGTGATATTATTTTTTGATACATATGAAAATATGAAAATTAGTTTTTTATGTAATACAAGTACTTTTTAGTATAATCAAAGTAATTTTGGCATAAAAGTACTCTTTAATAAAAAAAACAACATAAGTACTTTTTAGCACAATGCAACAAAAATACTCTTCATGGTATAGTACTTGCTGGTACAATAAATGTACTTTTCGGTAAAGCCAAAGTACCTTTTGGTACAATAAACATACTTTTTGACACAATAAAAGTACTTTTTGGTACAATATAAGTACTTGTGAGTACAAAAAATTTACTTTTCCTTTTTGGTACGATAAATTTACTTCTAATTACAACTAAAGTACTTTTCGGTACAATATTAGTACTTATTGGTATTTTAAACGTACTTTTTGTCACAATAAAAGTATCTTTTTATATAATGCAACATAAGTACTTTTTAGCACAAACAATTCACTTTTCGGTACAACGAAAGTACTTTTATTAAACTATACACACTTTTTGGCAAAAAACAATACCTTTGGCTACAATAACTTAACTTTTACAAACAACTAAAGAACTTGTTGGTACCATAAATGTACTTTTAGTTATAGCAAAAGTATATTTGATATAATAAAAGTACTTTATAGCAAAATGAAAGTACATTTTGTTACAATGAAAAATATTTTTGGTATATTAAACGTACTTGTTGGTACAATGAAGGTACTTTATAGTACAATACAACAAAAAAAACTTTTTGTAAAGTACAACAAATTTCTTGTTGAGTGCAATAAAAGTACGTTTCGGTAAAATAAAATTAATTTCTGGTACAGCAGTAGTACTATTTGGTAGAATAAAAGTATATTTTTCTATTACAAACATGATATGTATTTGTTACCAACAAGTACTTATGTACCTTAAGTAAAGTGTAAAGTACTATTGTAGAACAAAAAATTATGTTTATGATACCAAAATGTACTTTTACCGTTACAGGAACTTTTGATGTATCGAAAAGTACTATCTCGTACAATAAAAGTACATTTTGGTATCATAAACTTTATGTTTGGTTCTATACAGATACTTATAATGCAACGAAAGTATATTACTTGTTGGTACAAAAAAAAGCACTTGTTGGTACAACAATAGTACCAGTTGGAACAATGAAGTACTTTTTGGAACAATAAAAGTACCTTTTGTACAATAAAATAACTTGTTGATACAATAAAATATTTTTTTGGTAAAACAAAAATACAGATCAATATCAAAAGTAAATATTGTTCAGATTGTCAACAAAGAGCACTGCATGACAACATATTTAATATATGATGCCCTTCGTATGAACAGAACAAACCAAAACTATAATATAAACATCAACCACTGTCGCCAGGGAATTAAGGTATCAACCAGAGCAAATTAAAGTTCTTAAACTAAATGTTGTTAAATGCCGCCCGTTTATAACCAACAATATTTCTCCGAAAACAAACCACTCTTAAAACAGCTCTTGGGCTACCATTTCCAGGTAACATTCCATATACTATTTTCCATGTTATTACCAAAAATTTACAAAATTCCTTGAAACCGTATTTACTACAACTTTGCCAACCTTTAACTGCATGTTAACAGAAATGCTATTTATAGTGAAAAACTCACAACAATTTCTCCCACAAAATTCCAATAACTCTTTGACCCACTACAATGTAATAGGACGAAGTAACTCTTATGCTACGACCCCCCACCCTCCCTCCACGCAACAAACTACAATAAAGAGCTCTATGAAAGTATTTCGATTGGGTTACTTACTTAAATTTCTAACTAAATAATTGATCAGATTCCAACAAAAAGGGCAAAGGAACTTTCCTTTCCTTTTGCTTTATCCCAAAGTGTAACGAGATTGTTTAAAGCTTAACACAAATGGTCTGTTCTGCTGCTGCTCCTCAACTATTCATAGATTGATAAATGTTATTGGATTTATTGAAAGGTTTCCAGGAACTCTAAGCAGAAGCACAGGCAACAGAGGGGCTTCGACAAAAGAAAGGTAAACCTTGATGATGTACAATTTATTATAAACACATTGACCTGACCTTTGGCTTAAATGCTTAAGACAAATTGGCTGTTTGTCGTCGTGTTGAACAATCGGGGCCAAGTAGAACTAAAGCTCATACAGTTGATAACACAGAGAGATGGCCACATCTAAAGGGACATTCAGACAATAGACGATAATCATTGTGCTTCTTGTGTAGTCGTCGTCGCCGTCATCCTCATTGTCCTCTTCGTTTTATCTTGTTAAATGTTTAATTAACGTATAAATTTCTAAAGAATTGTACAGGTCATTCATCAAAGTTTTTATTTTCAATTGAGCAGAAAGTCTTTGCCTAGATTGGGGTCACTTTAAACATTAATTTGTTGCGGGTATTCAAGAGCTGCAAATTTTGCGGCTATTTGTCGATCTTTACAATGTTGTATAAACAGAAAATTTTGTTGTTATTGTGTTGTTTTTTTTTCTTCTCTTTTGATGCCATGTAGCACAACACCGTTTGCTGCAAACAATGTGTGGTAAATAGTAACTTGCCACTTTTTGAGGCAACTAACCTCAAACGCACTCACACCATCGATAAAAAGGCAGTCAATGGCCAAAGTTTTGCTTTCTATTGGCAGTGATGCATTGCAATGCAAACCATTTTGCTGGTAACTGCCACTGCCACAATGGTGCACTACTAAACCAACTTAAGTGGCGGAAAAAATGATGGTGCCAATATGAAAACGTGTGGACATCCAGTACGGTGTCACATCGCCATACACACACACACAAAACTAATGTCGATATCAAGCTATAACAATAACAAAATTTGTTGCTGTTGCAAATGTAGCAAAAGTTCTGACAGGGAACGCCTGAGCTATAAACGCAGCTTTAAATTGACTCGGAGAAAGAAAAATGTATTTGAAATTACTCAGCACATCTTGCAGAAACATGAAACTACCAAATTTCGATGGTTATTACTGTTAGATAAAACTTAAATCCAGCCAACTGCAGGTAATTGATTTGCTTAGCTCTTGAACAATCATGTTTTTCAATTGGCCACACTACGATATGGATTGGGAATGAATGTTGCACTAGCTTGCAACTTTAATGGTTCAGTTTTATTAAGTCAATAAAAACTTCTAACACAGAAGTCACTTAAGCTGTGGGTAGCCATCGCATACAGCTTTTTAAAAGTCGTGAAGATATACGAACTAAAGTTTTCGGCAAATATGCAACAATTTGGGGCACTGAAATAAAATGCTTTACTTTATGGATCAAATTTGATTGATTGATTGTTATGTTGAAGTTAATGGACTGTTTATATCCTCATGTAGGTAAGGCTATACTTTATAGCCTTTAGTTTTTGTCTGCTTTTCCAAATTAATTTCTAAGTTCACTTTTTGTACATAAAAAGGCTCAATAAATGTAACTAGAAACTTGAAGTTAATGGTACTATAGATTCCTGGGTGTGGCCATATAAAGGTAGAGAACAAAGAATTAGTCCGAAATGTTCGAACTTTACAAAATTACTAAGTATACTGAATAATTTAAAAACATTAAAAATATTGTAAATATCAAAAATATTGTTAATATCAAAAATATTGTAAATATCAAAAATATTGTAAATATCAAAAATATTTGGAAATATTCAAAATATTTTTGCAATTTTGAAATATTTAAAAAATTCTGAAAATTTGCATTATTTGAAATGTTTGCAATTTTCGAATTCCTTTTAATAATCGAAATATTTTATATATTAGAAAGATATCCAATACCATAAAAACTTTCAAATTTTCTATATTCGAAATATTTTTAATAGTCAAATTAATTTTTAATATTCGAAAGCTTTTAAATAATCGAAATATTTGTAACATCGAAATATTTGTAATATTCGAAATATTTTCCATATTCGAAATATTTTAATATTCAAAATATTTTCATATTCAAAATATGTTGCAAATCTGCAATATTTCCCGTATTCGAAATATTTCTACTATTTGAAAGATTTTCAATATTCGAAAGCTGTCCAATGTTCGACACATTTTCAATATTCAAAATATTTTTAATATTCAAAAAAATGTTCGAAATATTTTAATATTCACAATATGTTGCAAATCCGCAATATTTCCCGTAATCGAAATATTTCTACTATTTGAAAGATTTCCAATATACGAAAGCTGTCCAATGTTCGACACATTTTCAATATTCGAAATATTTTAATATTCAAAATATGTTGAAAATCCACAATTTTCCCCGTATTTGAAATATTTCTACTATTTTCCAACATTCGAACGCTTTCCTATCTTCGAATCATTTTAAATATTCGAAATATTTGCAATATTCGAAATGTTTTCAATAATCGAAATATTTGAAGTTATCAAAATATTTCTTAAATTTTAATATTCGAAATATTTTCAATATCATAATAAATTTCACTATGACACAATTTGAGGGTCATTGTCTGGGGGTGAACCAAACCAATATCAAACGATAGCATTTGACCTCAGTAACAAAACCCTTAACTCCATTTTGTTCCACTACGTCTCAAATTTTTTATACAGTGGTTTGAAGTTTAATTTTTTTGGTCAAAAAAAGAAAATATTCCCCTGACTGTTTTAATATAGGTCTCCGAAGACATGAAATACCCCAAATGTATTTTTACAGATGATTTTTCATATTCTTTGATTCGACTCTTGACCAAAAAAATCAACCTTAAAACCACTGTATAAAAAATTTGTGACGTAGTGGAACAAAATGGAGTTAAGGTTTTTGTTACTGAGGTGTAATGATATTGGTTTGGTTCACCCCCGAAAAAGTGTGTTGCACTGTGTTTTAAATATTCGAGAAATATTCGATATTCAAAATATTTATAATAATTTCATTATTCGAAATAATTTTAAACTTCGAAATTATATTGAGAAGTAATTTTATTATTTGACATATTTTCAATTATTGAAATATTTTTAAACTTCGGATTTCTTCTTATATTCGAAATATTTCCAACATTCGGATTTCTTTTTATAATCGAAATATTTTCAATAAAAAATATTCCGAATATTCGAAGTTTGGAAATATTTCTTTTATTAAAAATATTTTAATTGTTCAAAATATTTTTAATACTAATAAAATTTTTAACGTTCAAAATATTTTTTATTTTCAATAATTGAAATAATTTCAATATGTAAAATATTTTCAAAGTTCGAATCTCAACTAAAATTCGAAATATTTCCAATATACGATAGAGTATTTATTATTTGAAATATTAGAAACTTTCAAAATATTTTCATTACTGGAAATTTTCCAATATTTAAAATTTTTATATTTTTTTTTCAAAACTTGAAGTATTTTCAATGTTCAAAAGATTTTCAATATTTAAAACATTTTTAAAATTTGAAATAGTTTCAATATCCGAAATATTTTCAAAATTCAACATATTTTCAATATACAAAATATTTTTAATGTGCAAAATTTTCGAAAGATTTGAAATTTTTCAAATATTCGAAACATTTTTTGTATTCGAATAATTTTTAATATTCGAATTACTTCTAACATTAAAAATATTTTCGACAGACAGATTATCAATGTTCGAAATAATTTCACAATTCCAAATATTTGCATATGTATGCAGTATATTTTCAATATAAAAAATATTATTAAGGTTTGAAATAATTTCAATACTCATAATAGTTTATAAACTCGAAATATTTTCAGTATCCGAATTGTTTTTGAAGTTCGAAATATATTCATAATTTCCAATATTAAAAACATGTTCGGTATTGGAAGATGTTTCAAATTCGAATTGTTTTGAATATTCAATAACATATATTATCAATACTCTAAATATTTTCTAAATTTGACATATTATTCGAAATATGTCATAAACTAGAAAAAGTTGCGTTATTAAAAATATTTGCAATATTCGAAAGACCCTTATATTCGAAATATTTTCAACATTCGAATTACTTCCAATATTCGAAATATTTTTCAAATTCGAAATATTTTAAATTTTCGAAACATTTCCAAATTTGAATAAAAAAATCAAAATAAATCAAACATTCAAAAGATAGCTAATATTTGTAATATTCGAAATATTTTCAGTATTTAAATAATCGACATAGTTTCAATATTTTAAAATATCTACGAAATTCGAAATTTTTAATGTAATTTATTCAATTTTCCAACTATTTGCCATATTTCAAAAATTCCAAATTTTTGCAATATTCTAAATATTTGCAATATTCAAAATGTTTAAAATCTTTGAATTTTTTTCTCAATAATTTAAAAACTTTGAAAAAATCGAATGTTAGCATTTTAGTTAAACATTTAATATTCGAATTACCCGAATTATTTGAAATGTACCTACAGATTAATATTATTCAAACATTCGCCGCCGCCTTCCTTTATTACCGTCAATTGTAGCGCCATCAACCCACCCCCTCTTCTTCATCATAATTGTCCATTGAGTCACACAAGTAAATAAAAGTAGTAATCAACAATTAGTTGTGATAGGTTAAATGTAACCGGCGGCTACAATTTGTCTTCGTTTGAACAAATTTCTGTTGCCGCAATCGCTTGGCGGATAATCACGCACAGTTGCCATCAATGGGCGATGAATGAGATTCGTTAAGCAAGACATTTAAGAGAACCGTTCGTTGGACAACAAGATGTTTTCCTACGTTTAATTCATAAATCTAAGCAATATGATCTCTGAGGAAAATCTACAAAGCAACACATGACGCTAGAAAACACACAAACGCCAACACACGCTTCGCAAAAGCTCAAATAAAAAGTAGACAATAAACATTTTGGAAAATGGCTTAAAGAGCCTTGTAAAGAACATGAAGTATTGTTTGTCAAGAAAAAAACACAAAAAAGACACATCATACGGCACTTGGGAAACGTTTGGATATTTATCTCCTTCTATCCAGCAACAGCAAGAGGCACAATGTGATACGTCACGGTCTGTTGTTGCAATGCCGTATTAAATCACTTGTGGCCCCTCGCTCGCTCTCTATATCTCCTTGTCAGAGAGTTGGTTGCCAATATTTGCTGCAAGATGTGACGGCAGCGGCGGCAACCGTCGTAGGTAGCACCAACAACACAAGTAGCTGGGACCATGCAAGAGACGCTTTGTTGGTAATACAATCTGATAGATACTTATCATGTTTGCTTCTGGTCCGTCTGTCCGTTCGTCGTTCGTCTTTGTGCCAAACAATATATGAACAATTTCTTTATAACTTACAAAAACATCAACAACAACGAAATAAAGGAACATATGCGGAACTTATTTATTTAGACGCCCGAGCATAGCTACAAAACTGTTTTCTAAGTTTCTGTTGCCTTTTTTATTGTTTGCAATTTGAAGGAACTCAAAATTTCTTAAGATTGCTGTTCAGGGTTCTTTGCTGCTGTTGCTGCTGTATATAATAGACAATGTCAGATAATTGAAGTTATCTTGTTTCTTTATTGAGGAAGCGGAACTCTAACACACACACACAGGAAAGTCGCTCTAAGGTCGATTGTATATGAACATCACATGCATGAATGATGTCTCTATGTGAGCGAAGAGTAAACTTAGTTCATAATGGAAAATGTGCTCAAGGTCTGTGTTAAGATTAATAACGATAAGACTAATATGTGACTATTTTAATATAGATTAAGATAAAAGGAATTGTTTTATTTCACAGTGGGCGAAGTTTTGAGGAAGTGACTTGCATGTGCTTAGCAAATATGTCACAATTGGAGAATTCATATGTGGAGTATTGGCTATAAAGAGAACATTAGCAGTTTTTGAGATTTCAAAAATTGGGATGTCCCTTTCGAATATTGAAAATATTTCGAATATTGAAATTATTTCGAATTTTGGAAATATTTGGAATATTGAAATTATTTTGAATTTTGGAAATATTTCGAATATTGCGAATATTGAAAATATTTCAATTATTGCGAATATTCAAAATATTTCAATTATTAAAAATGTTCCGAATATTGCAAATATTTCGATTATTAAAAATATCTCAAACTTTCAAATATTTCTATTATTAAATGTATGTATTTCGGATGTTGAAAATAATTAGAATATTGATTATATTTCGAATATTGGATATATATCAAATTTAAATAATATTTTAATTATTAAAGATGTTCAAAATATATCGATATATTAAAAATATTTCGAAGGTTGGTTGGAAATTTCGAATATTGGATATATGCCAATTATTTAAAAATATTTTAATTATTAAATTACTTCCAATATTGAAAAACTTTCGAATGTTGAAAATATTTTGAATATTGAAAATATTTAGAATACTGGATACATTTCAAATATTGGATTTATGTCAATTATTAAAATTATTTAATACGATCCGAATTATGAAAATATTTAGAAAATACTTCGAATATTGAAAATATGTTGAATATTGAAAATATTTCGAATATTAAAAATGTACCGAATATTGAAAATATTTCGATTATTGAAAGCATTTCGAATATTTGATATATATCGAATGTTAGAAATATTTCGAATATTGGATATATGTCAAACATTAAAAATGTTTCAGAAAACATTTCGGATATCAGATATATGTCAATTAATCAATCAATGATCAATGTCAATTTTTGGAAATGTTACTAATGTTAATAATATTTCGAATATTGGAAATATTTCGTATATTGGAAATATTTCGAATATTGCAAATATTTCGAACATTGCAAATATTTCTAATATTAGGAATGTTGCGAAAATTGGAAATGTTTCGAATGTTGGATATATGTCCATTATTAAAAAATTTTCTAAATTTAATAATATTTCGAGCATTGAAAATATTTCGAGTATTGCAAATATTTCGTATATTGCAAATATTTCGAATATTTCAAATATTGGACAAATTTCAAAAATTGCACATATTTTAAATATTGCAAATATTGCAATAATTTAAAATATTACGAATATTGTAAATATTTCGAATGTTACAAATATTTCATATATTAGAAATATTCCGAATGTTGCAAATATTTCATATATTGGAAATATTTCGAAAGTTGAAAATGTTTCGAATATTGGATATATTTCAATTATTTAAAATTTTCCAAATATTGAAAATATTTATTGGAAATAATTCGAATACAGGATATATTCCGAATTTGATAATATTTCGAATATTGGATATATTTTGTATATTGGAAATATTTCGAATATTGGGAATATTTCGAATATTGGAAATATTTCAATTATTGAAAATGTTTCAAATATTGAAATTATTTCGAATGTTGCAAATATTTCAAATATTTCGTAAGTTGAAAATGTTATGAATATTGAATATATGTCAATTATTCAAAATATATGAATTATTAAAAATGTTCCGAATATTGAAAATATTTCAAATATTGGATATATGTCAATTATTGAAAATATTTAAATTATTAAAAATGTTCCGAATATTAAAAATATTTCGAATGTTAAAAATATTTCGAATATTAGAAAAATTTCGAATGTTAAAAATATTTCGAATATTGGAAATCTTTTGAATGTTGTATATATTTCGAAGATTGATTGCATGTCTATTATTGAAAATGTTTTGAATGTTAGAAATATTTTGAATATTAAAAATTTTTCGTTTATTAAACAAATTTCGAATACTGAAAATAATTCGATAACAAAGTCTTTGAACTATTTCGGCTTGTATAACTACTTCGAATTTTGGAATATTGAAGCTATTTAAATATTGAAAATGTTTCGCATATGAAATTTTTTTGAATAGTGTAAATTTTAAAATGTTTCCACAATATTGCGAATAGTGGAAATATTTTTAAAATCGCAACTTGTTAAATTTTATGAAACATTTCGAAGAATGAAATATTTTGAATAATAAAATATTTCGAGCAATGAAATATTACGAATAATAAAATATTGCGAATAGTGAAATATTTTGAATATTAAAAATATTCGATTTTTGAGGAGCGAATACTTAAAATGTTGTTTGTCTTAAATATAGTAAATACTATTTTTTATTTAAATGTAAAATATTCAGTTACAAATATTTGATTATTTCAAAAAAATAAAGAAATTTCGAAAAATTTATAAAACTTACAAATAAAAATTTATCATCTCTTTAAAAGCTCTCCTACACGCTACATAGTGCTGTTTAATAGTTTTGAAAAAAGTTTTCTTGTTCTTTCGTACACACATTTGCATAGCTTTCCCAGAATCACTCACATCCTTCGTGTGTTTTCAGCCTCCTCCATTCCCACTATGCTACCGTGCTAACCTGTTTCCTCAACATAATTAAAAAGTGATTTAATGCTAAAACTTATTTCACCTTTTGCAAAGCAAAAAAAACTGAACAAATTTCAATTCTCATGTTCTTCTATGCATTTCTTTTCCTTTCAATTCTTACAGAACACATCAATATAATTTAAACTAGAGAAGTTTATCTTTCATTATTCCGCGCCTTCGTGCTGCACACGAGTCAAGTAGAAGCCAGAAACGGAGCGTGGGATTGCCACCAAGATAGTCAATTGAACCTCTTAGCTGTATGTCCCTCCCTCCCGTCCTCCACCCAGCGCATTTATAATTAGAATTTAACAAGCTGAACGGAGAAGAACAACAGTCGTTAGGAACCGAAAGGCAGGACAGCACCTAACTTTGTGTGTGAGAAAAGGACACTAGGCAACAAGGACAACATCGACAGATAAACGCTAAAAACGTGCGGGCCTAAAACGAATAAAAATTAACATAATTGAAGATATTTCAACATTGAATACGACTTCCGTTGGGGGTGAAGGTGAAATTCACCAAAAATTCGCAAAGGTAAGTTGTTGTGATGTCCTTGTTGTATGTTCTGGTTGTATGCCGTATAAAATAATAATAAATTATATTTAATTATATTTTAAGAGCACTATTCGGGGTGTCTTATGTTTTTCGCATGAAAAGGATTTTTCTTTTATGCAATTTTATTGTGTAATCAGAAATTCCACCCAAGTGCCTACGTGCAAATGAGAGCTTCCTCATTTGCTCAATTATCCCCACACACACAGTGGCATATCCATCACATCACGTTGGCTAATTGCGTCGAGGGGCACAGGGATTGTACGTTTTTTTCACTTTGGGTAATGTACCATCGTACATAGCTACCTGATGGTGGGTATGGACTATTGTCGAAATGTTGAAATGATATGTTTCAATTTTAAGAATACAGGCACGTGAGGTGACCACATACGGGGGAATTCGGGGAAATTATTTGAAATTTATTAACTTATACCATAATTATTTAAATGGTTTTTCTAAAGAGCAGTTAATTTTGCTAATCGATTTTGGAATACCATATATATATAATTTTTGCATTAAACCCCCTCACAATCATTATGTCTCAGTACCTCTGATTTCCAGTACGCAACCTCCTTTGTCTTCGCACTTGCACTACCTTCTTTTTACATTTCATATCTCCGCCTGGTCACCCAAGTTTCCGAAAATACATATGACCCACCATTGGAGTAGGTCGGGCTGGTGGATTCTTAAAATCAATTTGGGAGTTTCAGGCAGTGTGAGTGGCACCCACAGCTACACAAACACAGGTTCAACTAAAACTATACCCAGCACACATACACAAGCCACAACACATCACCTTGTATGGTATGAAGTATTAGCATAGGTATTTATGGCAAATGTATGTACACGTGTTACGCAACAAAACCATAGAATTATAAATGTGTATGTGGATAAAATGGACGTGCAACAACATATAGATGGTGCACGTGCGTGGGTGCTGTTTTTGTAAGCGCTAGAAACATCAATGAAAATGTATTCTATTATGAGCTTTATAGCAAGAACTACCATCAATGACACATACACACACTCATACACTTACTCTCTCTACACAAACATATAAGAATCCCCTACTCATAAATCTGTTAACGATTTTAAATCAATGTAAGGCAGTCTTGGTTTACTTAGTTAGCGAATGACTTATAAAGGTCATGCGTTAGCTGATGGTACCCTATTAAAGCAAAATAAAAAGCCCCTAGATGTTTTTATTATTTTTGTTTTTGCGAAAGTCATTAATAGCAAAACCTACATACCCACACACACATTTATGAAGGAAACTTTCAATTCCTTTCTCTGCACTGGCCATTATTGTTTTATATGTTCATGGTCGCCCCTCTTACCGCCTGGCTGCTCACAGTGTCATAAGATTGTTTCATTGTAAGCTCATTTTGAAGTCTCTGCTGACAACGAAAATGAACTCTTAAATAATTCCCTTAAGACTATTGCATTTCACATTTCACAACATGTTCAGACAGAGACTCCAGAGGTATTTGTATAGCTGTGATCTGTATGTGGTCCATGGCTGATGCTGGTTCTGCTGCTGCTACCTATACAGCTGCAGCATATTGTTGCAACAACACCGGGGGCAAATTCAAACACACACGAACTTATAATACAACATTGTTTTCTATATTGTTTACTAGTTTCTGGGGGTTTTTTGTTTTCTTTCATTCTTGGCACTTTCTTAAAAGAAATGGAAAACTATTCACTAAAGTTTTGCGCTGATCCCTTGCTCTTCACCACCAACTTTGCGCTAAAAGTTGGAAAAGTATTTAGCGAAGAATGCAACAGTAGATGGATTTTAAATCCTCAGCTTTTAGCGTAACGTAGCGTTGTTTGTTTTTATATTCCAACAGAAAGGATTTAGAAGGGATAACAAAGAAGCCTTTCGAGATGGCTTGAATGCATTCAAGCTGCAAATTTTGAGGGATTTTAATTGTTTAAAATGTAACAAACAATAAACAACAACAAGGTACGATTGAACGAACAGTGCACTGAAGAGTGATTAACACAATCTTGAAGGATTATTACATAGATATGTGTGATATCTTAAGGAATTGCAAATGCATAGAAATGGGGGTTAGCTAAGATGTACGTACTAAGCTCTCATGAAGTAGTAATGACAGCTGTTGAAAGAAGAAAGCTTTAGTGTAATGACAGGAAATGAAACGCAGTAGAAGTTATTTGGAAGATAATGGAGAACAGCGAAGAAGATAATAGTATTGTATCTGAGTCGTATGATTAATATTAATGTAAGATACGTATGATTAACATATAAGGTATATTTAAAATGGGGAGAGGGCTGAATGGTGCAATGTGAGTTGTTATAGAATAAATAATAACACAGTACAACATTTTTCAGGTCATTGATTTGGAACTCAATTCTGAGAATTGCACGAGAAAGTAGCCCCAAAAAGCATCATACGTTTTGTCAAGTTACATGCCATAATAATTTAATATCGATTTGAAGTTAGTAACTACCGTATTTGTCACGTTTTAGGCTCTTTTGTTTGCCATCGGTCCGATTTAACTGCAACAAATATAAAAAATTTAGAAATACAATTCCTTTAATCTGTTCATATAAGGTTTCTCTACATAAACAACAGTTTCACTTTCCCATTCATCAATTGATTTTGAATTTGAATATTACTTATGATAATCATACGCCACCATATAACAAAAGATCCTAAAACGTGACAAATTCCCCCATACGATGCTTACTAACTTCAAATCGATATTATATTATTATGGCATGTAACTTCACAAAACGAATGATGCAGAATTTCTTCTTTTTGGGGCTACTTTCACGTGCAGTTCTCAGAATTAAGTCCCAACATCATGTGTTGTATTGCATAATGATTGAAATGGTAATAAATGAAATATTTTCAAATCAGTATTATAAGTAATTGTATGTCCGGAAAATTAAGACATAAAAGTTTTTAAGTTACTTACCTTTTAGGTCAAATTAGCTATATTTATTATAATTTCAGTATTCTGTAAGAAAGAAAAAAATCTTTGTTTTTATTTAAGCTTCATAAAGATGATAAAAAATTTTATGTAAAAACAACAATTATAATGAAATATATAATGTTTTATAATTGCTTTCAAACTTAAAATCCAAGTCTCACTTGCCATCCCTATAATAGGATATGGAACAGCTTCGCGCTTTTCAGGGATTTAACACGCTTAAGACTTACACAAACGGAACCTACAGCTTAAGGCCGATCCTGAACGACTGTATATTTAAGAAGCTTTTAACAGACAAATACAAATTGACTCGACACTCGACCGCCGGCCAACGGAAGTGTATATATATATGACACCCAGATCACTTGCATATTAGTCGAGTATTGTTATCATCTTCCCCCGGCGGATCCATTTGATATTAAAATATTTTTTTTAATTAATACCTCTGCAACATCTCACAAGTATTTTCTCCCAAATCCTTTGATTTTCCATACTTAATCTCCTTTGCCGTCTCACTTGCAGCAACGCATATCTATTCACCTGACATCATTTACAGTATCGACATTATGCAATTTAATCGCTTTGCACATTGAGTGTAATACAATCAGCAATATCAGCAATTTAATTGCTGATGTTCTCGCCAGAAGGGAGGTGCGGTGTAGAGCACAATACAGCACAGCTAAAAAACAACACCGAATAAACCATGTTACGGAGAATACAAAAGTTAATAAGTTTGTGCGTATTCACGAGTAGCGAAATATTTAAATGCAACGAAGCAGAAATTATCAAATATACTCAACGTTAAGGCAGCTTTGCCAAACGCCTTTAGTGCTTTCACGTCTCTTCACCATTACCACCACCGTAAAATCTCTGAAGCAACAGCAGATACCCCCTACATACCCCCGATGCCTTATTCATACTCTCACACGTATTACAAATACAAATATCTACAAGGAAATATAAATAAATAGCACTCAAACTGAATTAAAAGGAATAAAGAGTGGATACTCTTTTATGAGTTCATTGAGGATTACATGGGGACCCCAGTTGAAAATGCACTGCATGGACAAGGTCGTCAGCGGAGGCCGGGAGGGTGCTCAGTAGGATTACTTTGGGCGGTGGAAATTTGGTAAATGAGTGAAAAACAAAAAAAAAATTTCAAATAAATTTATGGTAATTGTTAATAGGACATTGCAAAAGTGTGAATGGTGATTCTTAATAGGGGGTTCTTGCTTTAAAGTCTATTTAACATATAATTTTGGTTTTAATTGGCAGCCATATTTTTATAAATTAAAATTAAATACGTAAATAATATTAAAGTTGGTATGTAAATAAATACAAAAAATTATGTTATTATTTAATTGACATATTATTTTTTTTTGTGAAACATAAGTGTGGAAAATGTGCAGAAATTGGGATGAAATTATAAAAAAATTTCATTACGTTCGATTAAAACTTCAATTTGAAGTGACCACACATATATATTTAAAAATTATTATATTCATTTCAAAACATACTTAAATATGTAAACCAAAATTAAATAGATCTATATTTTTTTTTAAATTAAGGCCACAAAATCCTTGGTGACTGTAAAACTGCACCGATAGATTTATCTCAAAAATATCTTTCGATTGAGCATGGGGCTTTTTTGGATGAAGACAAGGATGAAGGAAATTGGATATCTGTTAAAATTGCAATATACAAAATAAATTTTGATATATTTAAAAATTTTTGTTACAATTGGTGTGATGAAGAAGACTGACGTAAGATACAGTGAGTTTATGATTTTCATCATTCCATACAACTGATATAAAAAAATTAAAATCATTACACTCAACTTTGAATCTCACTGTACAGTGAAACTTCGATATAACGAATCTAGAGGGGACCGAAAAATACTTCGTTATAGCTATTGATTCGTTATACATATGCATTGTGAAACCTTGGTATAACGAAATTTAAAGAAATACGAATGAAATTCGTTATAACTATAGTTTTTTTTTGCCCGAACTAACTAATTAACTAATTAACCATTTAGATAAACATTGTCCAACGTGTTCATATTCTGCAAGGCGCAATCTTTTGCACTTTAAAGGTTTAGTGTTGCAAATAATCTCCCGATTTTTTAAAATTGTAGAAAGAGTACTCGGCGATATATTAAATTGTTTAGCAATTTCTTGCTTAGATTTGTCACCACGATCAACAGCATCAATTATAGAAATTTTTTCTCGTATAGAAATTGATTTACGCTTTAATACACTCATTTTGACAAAGAACCAAAACAGAACTGACTATGTAATTTGTGGCGCTTTACATATTAACCTGCAAAGACATTTACCTTTCGTTGGTTTTAAAAGGGACTTCCCCGTTTTGCTTAAAATTTAATTTTGCTTTATGCATTATTCTGACTTCGTTGTATGGAGGCAATAGTTCAAGACTTCGTTATGTAGAGGCTTTTGATAATGACTTACTCACTTAAAATGTTATATGTATGTATTACTCAATTATAATTTCGTTGTATAGAGGCTTTTGAAAAAATACTTCGCTATATAGAGGCTTTATAGATCAGAATTTTTTCGTTATAGCTATAGAGCATTTTTGTATGAAAAACTTTGCAATAAAAAGGTTTTTTCAAGGGTCTCAGCTAAAAATTCGTTATATTGAGTTTTTCGTTATAACGAAGTTCGTAATATCGAAGTTTCACTGTATAACAAAATTTGACAAAATTGTTTAAACATGCTCATAAGCTTTCGAGCAAGACGTATGATAGTTATGCTATAGCGCATAACACCCATACATCTTGTTAGGTGAAAATTAATATTAATCATACGTCAACGCAATAAAACTGAAGAAATAGTTACACAGTATACAATTTTATTCCCACAAATGAAGAATTTTCTAAAAAATTCCATTCAGGAGGTAAGTGAAGGTGTGAATTATCCTGCCTACGAGAATGCAGGTCGTCTCTGGAGGAGATAGCGAGACATTCGACGGTTACCATTAATGGGTTTCAGGACATGGGGACAAATACAGTAACCAAAGAGCCGATACATGGACAAGGGCCGCCACAAGTGTGAGCTCGGGCGAAGTTTACGGTCACATTGGGATCCCTTTCACAAGGGGGAAACAGCTAATTGCGGAGAAACTGAACCTCATTTCTAAGGAGATATGGATGAGAGAACCCACTTGCAAAACAAACAAATTTAGCATACAATGGATATACAGAGGACACGATTTGTGCTGAACCTGTCCAGAGTCGACCTAAGGAACATCATAGCTTTAATAACCAATCACTGGCCGGTTGGTAAACACGCTAAGAGGTTGAAACTATCCTACAACGATTTTTGCAAAAGCTGCAATGATGAGAAAGAAGAGGAGACCACGAAGCATTTTCTATGTCACTGACCTGCTTTTGCTGACCTGAGATATAAAAAGCTTGGTCATCGGACACTTCTGGACAATACCTGTCTATCAGTAGCTTCAGCTTGATAGGAATAGGAATATTTGGAGCGAAAACTTGAAAATTGTATCACAACGGAACTCATATGTGGCTGCCGCATTAGCCTAACTAACCAGCCCTCCTAAATTGTTCAATAAATTAAGGCCTCACGATTATTGTCACAGGCTCAAGTTTGCTTTAGAAACATATTTTTTGCTCAGGGAGGCACACTTCCTCCAAAATGGATACTTCAAAATTGCGGCTATAGAGTTACGCTAAACCGAAATTGAGGCATCAAAACCCCGAACATACGTCGTTGTTAGTTTTCTTTGGGAATACCTTAAAAGTAAAGTTTTCAAACGTCACCCAGTGACTCTTGACTCATAAAATACTTTAGGTCCAGTTTAAAGCAGCGTCAAAATAATCAAGGATCACATATGGATGATGTAATTTGTAAAAAAACACAAAACACTTTTTTTGGACTTTCTTAACAAATGAAACTGTTTTTTTTTTTCTTATTATAAACACAACTTTTGGTCCATCCTATACTTAAACGTTTTTCCTTTACCCTTCAAAGGATATCCTGAAATCCCTTCGTCTAATTGATCAATTTCAAGCAAGTGCCATTAACATGGAAAAATTTTTTTTAAATTCCACTTTCAAAACCATCTTAACTATTCGCAATAACTGACCGCATCTGTTAAATTCTACCAATTTGTTTGCTTTGACTTTCATTTATGACTTCGATTTTATCCTCAGGCGTAAATTTCATAATAATCATTCAAACTAAAACTATTTGCCTCAACTTTTTTTTCGCAATAAAATTCAATTACAATTTCAATTAAAAACTTATGATGAGTTTACTATAAACGTCAGTTGTAGCGGAAATTCTATACTTAACTACGAGAGGGAGAGAAAAAATTTATAGGATAATGGAGGGAGGTTAAGAGAGGGAACGAAGGCCAGTGCAAACAACAAACCTGCAATTAGTAGTAATTTAATCGAATAGAAATTGAGTAAAGGAAAGCGACAATTAGGCTGCATAACGCTCATTTACACAAATTCAAATGGGTTGGGAGGGGAAGAGAGGGGAGAATGCGGCATAAATATTCAAAGGATAGGTATATAAGTAATGCGATTGCGGCCATTCGAATTGCGGATGTAATTGACGTATGATTAATATTTATATTAACTGGTTATTAGAGCGTATGATTTACGTATGATATGCGTGAAGTATGATGAATGTTACAGTCAGGGCCTGAGTCAATAAAACAAGAGATTGTTCTGTTTTGCAAAAATATAAAATGACAACATAAATTTGTTATTTACGAGTAATAAGTGTTTTAGAAATACGGGTTAATTATATGTTAACATAGAATAACATAACATTGTTTATTGTTTAACAATACAAATGCGCACTTCACACACATTTCAATATTTCTATATAATGCTGCAATATTACAACTTTATTTCATATCTGCAAATTTCTTCCGTTCACTTATCTTTAATAATTTTTTCACCTCAACACACAACGTACACAGACAAACTGTTTCACAGGTTTTTTAAAAGCAATTGAATAAATTTTCTTCACATTGTTAGAGTTTTTTGTTATTAAATATCTTTTGTTAAAAGTTTTACTTTACGGTGTACATGAATTTATTACGCTGACATTATCTTCAAACCATAAAATAAAATTTTTAAAATATCCCCTCAAGAAAAAGCAACGAAATTCTAAAGATTGTATAGCCATTATTTCATTGAGTTACTTTTAATTTGTATTCTTTGCAGGTTTACAGGGCGGATAGGATGCGTTGATGTGTTTACCATGAATTATTTTACACATTAGGGAATTTTTTAGAAAAGCAATCTCAGAAAGAGGCGGAGACAGAAGGAAAATGAAAAAAGAACATAATATACCAAACATTATTGCTCATATTACTTATAATAATTTGTATCTCTTTCTCACTCTCTCTCTTTTTTTTATTATTATTATTTAATATTAAATTGCTAACATTTCACACGGCAACACAGTGAACATTTTTAATTGAAATTTTTAAGTTTTGTATTTAAAATAATAACTTTTAAGAGAAACACAAAACCAAAAGACTTGCACCACCAGCAAAAAAAAAGAAGTGTACTAAAAGCAATCATAAATGTTGATTTTTCCTTCTGTAATTTCGAAAACGTTCAAGGCGAGAAAGCTGCCTGCCAACGTGTTTCATGTTTCAACAGTAGTGAAATCATAAAATATTTATGACCATTTCGTATTGCAGTGGAAGACAGATAGCGAGAAGGAAGGGGAGAGACAGCCATGTTACAAACATGATTATGGACATATGCTCGGTAGCGATCTGCCATTCCGGCAAAGCATTAAGTCATAAATATACCAAAGATGATGAGATGTTATTACAAATAACACAACACCCGCACACACTATTTTTATGCACGAACACACTCACACACACCGATGAGAAAGATATGTATTATGTTTATGAGGTTTGCATTTAAAATCATAAAATGTAGTTTATGCCCTAGCAGCCATTATGATAGGTGTGAAGTTATCATAAAATGACTTGATAATGGCTAAAGGTAAAATAGAAATATTAAATATGTTCATAAGCCTCAGGTAATCATTTGACAGCTGCTGTGGCGTAAAACACTCATACGTCGTGTTAGGTGCAGAATTAATATTAATCATACGTTGGTTAGCTAAGAGATAAATGGAATATTTTGTAGTAAAAAAATGGCAACATTAATTACTATTTTAGTGGTATTTTCTATTAATATTTTGTTAATAATGAAAAACTTAAAATTTTATTAAAATTAAATAAAGATATATTTATTAAATTCATTTACTTCCTTTTTATTTTTGGTAGAAACTATAAGTTAAAGAATTTTTTCGGAAAACATTCAATTCTTGTAATATTTTTTCTATAAATGGCTTTCTGTTTACATCTGTTTCTGTTATCCATTTTCCATATCCTTCAGTTAAATGTAAGTATTAAAGTAATGAAACATAATTGAATATTGCAATAAAATGGAAAAATTTTGTCTTTTTTATGTCAAACACTTTGTTCAATACTAAAGCCTATAATTGGTTTTTAGCAGACATGTTGATGGTCATGCAAAAGTCGAGTCAGTTTGTCACGACTATGAAGAACGTATATAATTTGTTGGTTTAAAGATAAGTAAATATTCAACACTTCAAGGTGTTATTGAGAAAATAGAAATTGATAAATTATTAAAATTTATTCTGACATCCCCCATTTCGATCAAGATTTTTATCCAACAATACAAATAAAGTGGAGACATATGTATATAAAAAATCGATTTGACAGGATAATTAGTATTTTTATTTTTTTTTTTTTTTTTAATCGAATTACTTTTTGGAGCCTTAAAAGTATTTTTTGGTACTTTTGTACTTTTTAGTACAGTAAATGTACATTTTGTTACAATAAAAGTAAATTTTCATTAAAATGAAAATATTTTTGAACATAGTACAATTAGTAAGTGGTACAATGAAAGTACTTTTTGGTACATAAAAGTACTTTCTCGTAAAGTAAATGTAATTGTTGTCACAATAAAAGTACTCTTTAAATGA
This sequence comes from Muscina levida, assembly GCA_964034835.1. NCBI lineage: Eukaryota > Metazoa > Arthropoda > Insecta > Diptera > Muscidae > Muscina > Muscina levida. Next base: position 5,583,829 of record OZ035883.1, read on the forward strand.
CTTTTTGGTACAAAACAGTACAATAAAAGTGCTTTTTAGTACAATAAATTTACTTTTTCCAATAAAACTCTTTTTGGTACCATAAAAGTACTTTCAGTAAACGTTAAAATAAAAATACCTTTTGACAAAATAAAATTGGTATTTGGTACAGTAAAGGTAAATTTTAGTACAATAAAAGTATTTCGTGCTACAGTAAAAGCAATTATTGGCACAATAAAAGTACCTTTTAGTACCATAAATGAACTTTGTTAAAATAAAAATAGTATAATGTGACACAATTAAAGTACTTTTTGGCGCAATAAAAATAATTTTTGGTGCAATAAAAGAACTTTTTAATACAATGGAAGTACTTTCTGGTACAATAAAAGTATATTCATGAAAATTAAAAGTACTTTGTGGTACAATAAACGTACTTTTTATTGAAACAAAAATAATTTTTATATAATACAAGTAGTATGTGGTACTATTAATGTACTTTTTGGTACATAAAAGTTGTTTTAGGTAAAGTAAAAGTAATTTGTTGGCGCAATAGTACAAAAGAGGTACAGTAAAATCAGTTTTTGGTACAATAATGGTACAATTTGGTACAATAAAAGTACCTTTTGGTAAATTAAAAATAAAAGTAGTACATGTACAAGTAAAGTACCTTTTTTTAGTACAATTAAAGTATTTGTTTGGCACAGTAAAAGCAATTCAATAAAAGTACCTTTTAGTACAATAAAAGTAATTTTTAGTATAACAAAAGTACATTTTAGTACAATAAAAGCTATTTTAGGTACAACAAAAGTACTTTTTAGTACAATAAAAGTACTTTTTAATAAAACAAAAATACTTTTTAGTACAATAAAATTACTTTTTAGTAAAACAAAAGTATTTTTTAGTTCATTAAAAGTAATTTTAGGTACACAATACTTTTCAGTTTAGTAAAAGTACTTTTTGTTAAGGTAAATTTGCTTTTGGTACAACAAAATTAATTTCCGAAACAAAAACAATTTGGTACAATAAAAGTACTTTTGGTACAACAAAATACTTCTTCATATAGTGAAATTACTTTTTGTTAAAATAAAAATAATTTTCGGCACAATGAAAATAGTACTTTTAAAGAACTTTTTAGGACAATTTAAGTACTTATTGGTATAGTAAAAGTACTTTTTGTTAAACAACAACATTTTGACCCAATAAAAGTAAATTTTGGCACAATAAAAGCAGTTTTTTATTTAAAACACTTGTTGGTACAATATAAGTACTTTTTATACATTAAAGGTTTTATGGAAGAATAAAATTACTTTTTGGTACAACAAAATACTTATTTATGTAGTAAAAGTACGTTTTGGTACAATAAAAGTAAACTTTTGCTGCAAAAACGTACATGTTGTCAAAATAAAAGTCCTTTTTGGTACAATAAGTACTTTCTGATAAAACAAAAATAAATTTTTGCAACAAAAAAAGTACCTTTGTTTAGATAAAAGTACTTGTGCTGCAATTAAAGTAATTTTTGTTACTATAAAAGTATATTTTGCCATAATAAAAGTACTTTTGAGTACAAAAAAGGTACTTTAAAAGTACTTTTTGGTACAACTAAATACTTTTTGATACAGTTAAAGCACCTTTTGATACAAAAAAGGTACTTTTTGGTACAATAACAGTACATTTGGAACACTTAAGGTAGTTTTTGGTACAATATATGTACATTTAAAACAAAAAAAGTACATTTGCAATTATTTTTGTACCATAAAATACTTTTTAGTACAAAAAATGTAGTTTTTGGTACAATAAAAGTACTACCGAAACACTAAAAGTACTTTTTGGTACAAAAAAGTACTTACTGTTTAATTAAAAGTCTTTTTTGACACAATAAAAATATTTAAATACATTTAAAGTATTTATTGTAGTACAACAAAGTATTTCTTGATACAGTAGAAGTACATTTAGGTACAAGGAAAGGTATTTTTTGGTACAATAAAAGTACATTTGGAACAATAAAAGTACTTTTTAATACAAAAAACACTTGTTAACATAAAAGTACTTTTTGGTATAGTAATATTATTTTTTCGCACAATAAAAGTACTTTTTGGTTTAATTTTTTTTCAAAAGTTTGGGAAACGTTGTCGCGGGTTCGTGACCCGCGATTATAATCTAAAATGATGGAACAAATGTTATAATTTCTGAATTTAATATTGATTATTTTCCAACGCTTAAATCTGTTATATTACTGCTTTAATTCACATAAAATTTAACCACAGTGTAAAAACATTTAAATATATAAATATATAAATGTTATCAATCAAACGTTCAAAAAATTAAGCAAATAAACAACTGTACAACGATAAGGTTTTACTTCACCTCCGGCATGAAAACCCACTTATGCATTCCACATCATTTTAAGTTTCACATATACATAGCAACACAATTTAAGTAGTTCCAGCACCACCACCAAACCGTAACTGCTTGTCACCATGTCATATAATGGTTTCAATTATTTCGACATCAAATTGAGTCAATTTCAGCGTAACCTTGAATGGTCTAGTGCCACTCGCTGTGGATTGTAATGACAAATTGGCACAAATTCATGTTTACTCTATAACCTGCAAGGAACAGATGTTGTAAATGTTCAACCATTCGTTCTCCAAAAAAAGCACATAAAATAATATTGAAACGAAAGTCTATCGTTTACTTTTCACTTGACCTTTAAGGCAAGAGACAGAGCTAATATTTACTATCCTTGATGAAAAAGTTGCTAACGTTAAATAACAAAATAATTAAGAGCCTACTTTAATTAAAAAAATCGTTGCGTGTTGCAACCAGATAATAAATAATGTACAGAACATATGATTAGCAGTAATAAAATATGAACGTATGATTGATATTAATATAGTACATATATTAGCATTTATCATACGCCATTATTTAAACATTTCAAAACACTATTAAAATGGACCAATATCTCTTGAAATACATATAAACAATTTTATTATCATAATCCGTTCGAATTCATAAGTGTGCAACTGAAGCAGAAACATATTTCAAATGTATCCCTACTGTTTTTAAACAAAAAGTACCACCTTCTTCTACATTCCATTGCCACCTTGCGACCTTAAATTTTATATTATACCTATTTACACATGTTAAATGTCAACACATCGTCTGAAAAAGGTTAACCACACATTGTTACCCAAAACACCCAAAGTGTCACAGGATAATGTCATCGAAACGTCTTGGCAAAACAATACAATAATATTTTCTTATTACTCTAGTATTTTCATTTCAAATTTACTACCCGCCACTCAACGTTGATTGGAACAGCCAACATTTGTACATCTGTAACAGACACACACAGATACAATAATAGGATATAAATTTCACAGTTATCCCATTTCCTTTATCTGCAACAGTAGGTACACAAAGTGCAGTCAAGTGTACTGTAAAGTGTCATTTGAGCATTAAAGAATTGTTATGACGAAGATAAATGTAAATTTAGCATAAAAAATACAAATATAAAGGACACAAAGCAAATTGGCGAACGAAAGAGAACTAACTTAATAAGATGAGCAGGGTGGAGGGGGGGCATAAGAAAGAGCTTAACAAGTCTTAAGCAACGAAAATAAAGAAGTAAATTGTCATAAATTTTCCAGTGACTTTTCAGTGGATGGGAGACAAAAGGAAGTCTGCCGTTTGGTGGCATGTTATTACTTATGGTTATATACGTTTAGTAATTGTATAAGCTTAGACTTTTAAATTTATTAGCGATTGTTTTATATTCTTGATGCTTGTATTGAGATAAACTCTTGACAGCAAGGAACATAATATTACAATTAACTGTATGTTATGCACAGAAAAGTAACATAATTTATTGGTTGTAGACAAGTAAACTTGTTTGGTATATGATTGATATTATATTTGTTGTGTTTATTCAATGAAATCGATATTATGTAAGAGAAATTGAAAACTTTTGTTAATTTATTAGAAACGAAAAATGTGTAAAAAAAAATATTACTTGTTCTAAAAAATAAAATATACTAAGAGATAATGAATGTAGATGAACGAAAGTGATAATGAATTTTAAACTGTAAACACTGGAACAATTCACAATATATTTTAAGTAAATTAACCAAAAATACGGAGCACAATTTAAAACACGACTCAAACACAACAGAGTTGCCAAAGTTTTGTTTTCTTACAACTTAATCTGTTCATCATTTAAGCATAAATATTATTTAATTCTATGTATTCAGATTTTTCTAATTCAAATACGTTTTTCTCTTTACAGGTAAGATGTCAATATTAATAAACATGTATGTATACATTTCAGAGATAATTTATTATAGGTATACCATTTGGAAATCGGGATAAAAAATTTAACATTGAAAAAATTACAATAGTGACTTTAAAGGCATAGGCCATAGCCACGCGAGGCCAATAATAATCATGTCTTTCACACAGACGCAATCTACAATTCACACGTACGCGAAGCTATGTATGTTTGATACCAAGAAGTCAGTCTGTGGTCTCTGTTTAAGCGGCGTAAAACCAACACCACGCATGTTTGCTTCACATTTACATACACAAACACATAATAATGAGTATGGATCCGATTTGCTTGGCATTACTTTAATCAAAATATGCTTCTCTGAAAATGTTTTATAAAAATGTTTACCTCCAAAAAGGGGAGTTTATATAATCTTAAATGTAACCTCCGCTAAGAGAACAGAAGTTTGTATACCAAATTTAAGCTCGATAGCTCCATAACTACGGCTGTATACTCCGGGACAGAGTCCCATTTGACCGATATCCGCTTAGAGGATATAAGCTTGCAAATAAAATTGCAGCTCGAAATTTCATAAACTACGATGTAATAACGGGGGCAAGTAGACGGAAACCCTCAAAATAGGGGAGTTTGTATGGGCGGTATGGGCTTCCCGCATAGAGAAGGGAAGCTTGCATACAAAATTTCAGCTTGATTGCCCTTAAAATACGGTTGTAATCGCTGGGACAGACTCCAAAAAGGGGGAGTTTGTAAGGGAGGTGGGAGCAGTTTTTGACCGATCGGGCTCATCTAAGAACATAACCTCCGCTTTGAGGATAGAAGCTGGCATTCCAAATTTCAGCTCGATATCTCTTAAACTGCGGCTGTAATCGCGGGGACAGACAGACGGTCAACTTTAAATTGACTCAGATTTCGATGCTGATCATTTATATATATATATATATTGTCATACCTACCACGCCTCTTTATGGGCGTTGCAAATGGAAGAACAAAATTAATATATCCTTTACACTGTTCATGCGCGTAGTGAAGGGTATAATAATATATTGCACAGCTACTTATGGCGCACAGTTATTCTACCTTTAGCCGTTTGATGTGATGGTGCCATTTTTATCCTTTTTTTGGCCTTTATCCCCATAAAAGTACGAAATTCGAAAAATATCTTCATTTCGCATAACTACATCAAAACATTTTCGCGATTCTACCTTTAGCCGTATGGTCTAGCTGATGGTACCCCGTTTTCCCGATTCTATCTCTAGCCGTCTGTTCTGGGTGATAGTACCAGTTTTATCCCTTTTTCGGAATTTTTAACCCTAAAAGTACGAATTACGGAAAATACTCCCATATCGCAAATCTACTCCTTTGCGATTCTACCTTCAGCCGCTTGGTCTGGGTGATGGCACCAGTTGTATTTCTTTTTTTCAGCCTTTATCCCCATAAATGTACGAATTTCGAAAAATGCCTTGATATCGCCCAACTGTTTTCAAAAATTAAAAATTTCACGGTTATCTCTTTATATAGCTTTCGCTGTTTGGTATAGGCGATGGTACCAATTTTTCCCATTTGGGCATTTTTTTACCAATAAAGTACGAATTTTGAAAAATCCCTTCGCACATCTGACTAATATATTAGCAAGAATCGCTGTTATAGCTTCAGCCGTTTGGTCTGGGTGGTGGTGATAATGGGCCTATTTTATCGCATCTTATTAAGCCGTTGGGGAAAAACACCATATAGATATTTATTGTTATAGCTTCGCTGTTTGGTATAGGCGATGGTACTAGATTTACCCTTTTTGGGACTTTATTTGCCCATAAAGTACGAAAAATCCGTTCGCGGATCTGATTATGTCTATAAGGAGATTACCATATAGATATTCGCTGTTACAGCTTTTGCCGTTTGGACTTTTAGTTTTACCCCTTTTTGGGCCGTTTTTATGCCTAAAAGTACAAACATCGAAAAACCCCTTCATGCAGCTCTGTAATTCTATAGGCGATTGTGGAAGAACAAACTGAATACACTTCTCGTTATAAACGATAAATTTGAAACATTCTGCAACGTTATAGAATAATGTTGGCTCCTTTTATTTTTCAGTGCGTTAATCGAGATGATAACATATCAATGACATCAAGTTTTTCAAAATACATATCATCAGAAAGTTAATAAAAAATTTTTCAGAAAAATTCCAATTGTCTATGGCAATTTTTGTAATAAATATTTATTTTGCTAGCACAAGAAAGTGTTTTAAGAAATCTTTATTATGGGCAATTATTTTAAGATTTTTGAGTATACCACATTTGGAAATATCAAAGAGAAGTAATTTCAATGTAAACCATATCAAGAATTTATCAGAGTCACATAAAGATCACTAAAACTAAACTTCCTATTCCTTTCTGTTGATAATACAAAAGTTTTTAATCGCTTGCAAACTTAACAGTAAAACGATAATTCAACTTCAAAGGCAACACATAATACCCTTCTAACAGCTTTAAACGGCAAAAGATGACACAGTTAGCAATGACCCCCTGTAATATGTGTAGATTTCATCATCTCAAAATTAATTTAACCCTTTACTCCTATAACAGCAAACATTTTGTGTCATGTGCCCTACTTTCTAATCTCTCTCTCTCTCTCACTCTACAACAACTGTGCTGACAATTAAAACCCCTATTAGATGTCAACTGCAAAGAATTAAGTTAATGACCATTACACAATGTATTGATATCCTCTTAAATCTCCTTCCTTTGAGCTGAGTCCCCTACTCCATTCGATATTTTTTTGTGTTTAAACAATTTCCTATTGTATCGTTGTTACGTTATCATTGTTATCATATCGTTACACAAAAGATCTATCCTTCTTGTTACATTTCCGACCACTTAACTTCTTCACTTTGCTGCTGTTGCTGTTGCCGCCAGATTGCAACAGATGTTGCTGTTGCCTGTCCCAGTAGCCAAAGTTCTCGCAACAACAACAAGAACAGTAGTTGTGCCTGAACACAACAATGGACGAGTGGTGGGTGCAGCAGCATAATAGAGCACCTCATCTATCTGTTGTCGGTCCATGGAGTTTTCTGTGCATTGTTGCAAAATTAATAGTATTAGTCCCACTCATAGAGATACGATGTGTGTTATTCCAGAGAAAGAAAGAAAGCAATTGCTGGCAATTATTTTGTTAGCAATGCTCATTCATAATCATAATAAATAGACAGCGGCAATGGATAGAAGCAACAGCAACAACTACCACTGCATAGGGAACATTTGCCTTTTCTTTTTGTTATTGGCAGCCATGCAACGTTAACAAACAAGACAATCAATTCAGCTCAACTCAGGCGTCCAATCATCGTCATCCATATGCCAGTCATCCAGAAAGGCTGAGGTTGAAGCTTCAACTCTGATGAGTGTATTGTGTTGTAGCATGCTTGGGCACTGAGCACGGGTTAACCCCTATCCGTGCTCCCTCCGTTGCCTCCGTTCGTCTGTGAGTCGTTTACTCCATGCACCATCATCTTGTTGTAAGATTCATTTATGCAGCCATTCATGGACTCATTGATGATAGCATCGCCACTAATCAGTAGATCGGAGATCAGTCATAAAAGCAGGCGGGCTAGAGTGTCTATTAATTATAAACTACAATGCCACACACATACACTCACAAATACACCAACATGGTGTACATATAACTCCAGTGAATAAATTTAAAATTGATGTTGTTGCAACCTCTAGTCAGCACTTTTCGCAAATGCTCGTTTCGTTGTTAATTCATTCTCGCCATTCCTCTGGATGTGGCAGATTGGATGCTATGCTATTGCTATTGTTGTTGCCATTATTATTGTTGCAAATCGTTACAAAAGCAGATTGCAGACATCGTGGCAGCTATGTACATGGAAAAGTGACACACTTTTCTATGCAAACAAAGTGAGCAAAAAAAACAGCTACAACTTTGGAGCAACAGTCGAAACAATGATTTCTATAGTCTCAGTTTCCGATGCAGACGAGACCAGAACGAACGGACCCAGTCATTCCTCAGAGAGTGAGATCAGACCGTAGCAGAGATTAAATCGTATAACATATTAACCTTTTTGTTGTTGTTAACTATAAGCGAGTGCATTGCACGCCGATGTACGGGACGACATAGTAAAAGTCAATAGTTGCTATGAAGCGAAGTTGTGGAAGAAATACTTTGTCCCGTTTCTTTCTTTCTTTTGTAAAATTGCTCCGGAACAGATGTTTGGTATTTTTATTTATCTTGTCATGTGTGTTTGGAATAGTCGTGGCTTTGCATTGTGCCCTGTGAGTGTGTGTGAGTGTTGATATAGCACGATGTACGTGGTGGGGCAAGGGAAATTGGGAAGAAGTGGCAATTGTTAACGATTATATATATTGTTAGGAATTGTATTAAGACATCTTTAATTTGGGGTACATGAGCATTTTTTTCACCGTTCGGGGATACATTTTTGTAGTCGCAGAAGATATTTTGAATTATAAAGTTTTAAATTCTTTAGTTCTTATATTTCATTAGATCTGAATTTTTATTGAAGATTCTTTAAATGTCATACACCAAACCGAATTTGGATACAATGTTTGGGGTAAGATGAAGCTTTGACTCCTAACGTGAGTGTCCTTTTCTGCCCTATTTCGATAAAAGTAAAAAAATTACCTTAAAATGGGGATTTACAACATTCAAATGTTCTACAAAAATGTTGCTTAGAAAATTTTACTTGGGTTCTCTTAGACCAAAAATCGATGTCTCCAACATTTACTAATCATTTTCTCTCTTTTTAAAGCACTCTGTGAACAGCGACCTAAAATAGTCAGAGTACCTATGTTGATTATTGTTATAGTGCAATTTCGATATCAGATGTCTTTAGAGAAATCTAAACATGATTTTTTTTTATGGAACATTTAAACTCTCTATCTCGTCTCCTTATTTGTCCTTATTTCGAGAGAAGTCAAAAAAGTGCCTTAAGATGGGATTTTTGAACATTCAAATTTTTCTCGGGGTGTTAGAAAACAACAAACTTTAAACTTCTGATAAGTGAGATGGTCCCTGGGGACCTTCTTCATTTCAAAACTGAAATTACTCCTTGATGGCCCATGGGAAGTTTACTTGACCCCTACATGTATTCCAAGGGAATTTTATCAAGAATCTAAAAAAAAAAGAATTTAAAAAAAGTTCAAGACAATTCGGCCTTTAGTTTTTATTGAAACGTGATTGAACGTGATTAGTATGGAAACGAGTGAATAGATCCGTTGGGACCTTTCTTTTGGTTTACTTAAATTGTTTTACAAACAAACAAAAACAAAATAGAGTTCACAAAAAAAAATCCAAAAATTGGAAATGGGTCCTGCGGGCCTTGTACCTCGTACGCACTAAACGGAGGGTTAAATTATGATCAGCCAAAATTTTTTTATTGATTGATAAAGGGTGATTAAAAGCAAATAGGACATTTTTTTAAGGAAGTCTATTTAGAAAATGTACAATCTCAGATCACAACTAATGTATATAATTTATATTTAAATCGTTAAGAAATAACTTGAGTTATCATGTTCAACAGAGCCCTGCACAAGTGCGCTTGGAATTGTTTAAGCCTATTTGTTTTTTATCAAGACATGTGATTGTTTTGATTCGGCGGACAAGACATTAACACGACAACGGTCTTGTTTTGGTAAAGAAACAAAACAAAAGCACGAAAACGTATGAGTGAGTCAGATTTGATCCAAACAGTGTTTTGTAAAACAAATGCACTTGAATATAAATGATTTAAAACAAAAGTTGTTTGTGCCAGAAAGTACGTATATTGTACCAAAAAGTACTTTTATTGCACCAAATAGTACATTTATATAAAGGGATTTTTTTGTTCCAAACGTAAAATTATTGTACCAGGAACTACTTTTATTGCACCAAAAAAAAAGTACTTTTATTGCACCAAAAAGTTAGTTCTTTGTAAGAACTTTTTTTGGACAAAAAACCCAATTTATTATAGCAAAAAAAACATACTTAAAAAAAAACTTTATTTCCCTTAACACCTCGCGTTGTTGTGAATTAACACGATTTCTATTTTTAGATTCACAACTAACGGCATCTACTTGTTTATCGACTAATGAGAACGTCACTGTTTGAGAAGCTCTTACTAGACACGCCGATTGACTCGACACTTATACTGCGAAGTTGCTGTTGACAACATTCGAGGGGAGCCGACAACGAAAGAAATTTTTTTTTTAAGATGACTGGAGCCAGTATTTGAACCTGTGATCTCCCGCATAATAGTCGTGTGTTCTAACCACTATGCCACGGCCGGTCCCAAAAAAAACATACATTTAGCCAAAATTTACTTTATTGTACCGAAAAGTACAATTTATTTTAGCAAAGAGTACTTGTATGGTAACAAAAAATTCTTTTATTGTACCAAAAAGCACTTCTATTGTACCAAATTGTAAAAAGTAATGTTACTAAGATTAGTTTTATTCTAGTACTTTAATTGTACCAAAAAGTACTTTTATTGTACAAAAAGCATTTTTGCTGTACCAAATAGTACACATTGTTGTACAAAAAAATATTTTTATTGTACCCAAAAATACTTTTATTTTACCAAAAAGTCATTTGGGTTTAAAAAATTAGTTATATTGTATCTAAAAGTACTATTATTGTATCAAAAAGTCTGGATGTTGTAGCAAAAAGGAAGCACAGAGTGCCATTTTATTCTAGCAATATGAGAACAGTCAAAATTCAAAACATTCAAATGTTATACTGCATTCATTGACATAGCAGGTAGTTTCAAGTGTTTTGGCTTTAAAAGAAGCGAAAGCTGAAGAGAACTTATAGTGAGCAAGAAATGTTCTTAGTTAGGTTTGAAAAACCAAAACATAGTCAATGCAAGTTTTGTTTCTATTGGCATTAATGCACAACAGTTATTTTAGTAGCGAATGTCTTGCAAGCATTGCTCACTGCAGTAACTCATTTGATGTCTTAGTACAGCAAATGTATTTGTGTTCAGAGATATAGTGCCCACCATCCACCTAGCCGGAAAGACGGACAAGGCTCTATCGCATTAAAAAGACCTTCAATGTATTTTCTCCGGAATTAGAGTGAGTTCAACAGAGACTTATGCATACGCTCATTAAACAGCGGTTGCATTGCAAAAAAAAACTTTTAATTAAGATAAATTTTGGTTGCTAAATTGTTATAAATCCTAAAATTTTAATATAAAAAAAAACAAACAAATATATTTTGATTTTGTAAAATATTGCAAATTCAGTCCATTTTCATTTAAAAATATTACATCTGGGTATGTATGAACTAAACATAATGCAAAACAGTATGAATTTGTTTTCTTTGTTCGGTTCAAGATCTTTTCTATTATTGCTAATAGAGTTTGTTTTACAACAGTTGTGTGAAATGGATTATGTGACAGCTTTCAGAGCGGATAGCTATTTGAACAGTTTCCTAATTATCTCATTAACACCCTTTTGCTGTGTCTTCTCTAGTATCATCACAAACCTTAAGTGTAATAAGCTCCACGAAAGAGTCGAGAAGCCAAAACACACGGGTGCGAAGATAGCATCAACGAAGAACAAAACTTCATAACAATGTTTACAAATAATAATATATATGGCCAAAAGTGTGAACAAACATCTACTAAGTATTTGAATATTTGGAAACCATAGATTCCTTAAGTTTTCCCCACCAATTTATGTTCTTTATAATCCTCGTATTTGTCCCCCCACTACCCTCGCCTTTAGCACCAACGTCTTTCGAAATTTGTTAGACTCAGTTTTCTTAGCCAAAAACGAAAAACAAAAGAGCATTTTGTTTACTGTTCCGACTATTTTCCTTTCGTTCATACTTTTTGTCATTACTTCAATGTTAACTTTTCAAAATGTTCTCAAGTCAAAACTTGTTGAAGTTTGCGTTTCGCTGCTTTTCATTGGATTCTCTGTCTGGCAAAGTCTGAAGTAGTTGGTTATATTACTGCTGCTGTTGTTGCTACGACAGCCGCCGGCATGTTATTGTCTTTCTTTGGCTTTAAGGGCTTCTTACCGTTAGAGCCCCCCCACACCATACGTTTTACTACTACTTGCAACACCAACGACACAGTAACCTTAGCCTCTCATCTTGAAAAGTTGCTGTCGCCGTTGTACGACTTCTCGTTTGATGTCTTTCGCTTTTTGCCATTGCTGCACCAGTTGAAGCACTTTCTTCTGTGCGCTCACTGGCGTGGCGGTGTCTGCTTTCGATGTCTTCTCAGCTTGGCAGTTGTGATGTCTGCGTTGTTTTTTTTTTGTGCTGTAAGCATTTCCAGTGAATTTCAGTTTTTATCTTTATTTAAAATTTTACGTATCGCGTAGATGGATAAAGGGATGGGATGAAATTAGACTATAATAGTAGAAGTTGCTTCATAATTGGGTAGATTTCGAGTGATTTCACATTTAATATCATTAATGTCAAAAAATTACTTTGTTAGATGGAGTGTTTAGCGTAAGCACATTAATGCGTAGGAAAGTAGTAAAGTAATAAACTAACTTGAAATTTGTGGGTGAAAGTAATGTTAACACTAGGGGAAAAAATATGATTAAACGTGCTAGTTGGGTGTTCGCCTCACGGGAACACTAGATAAGGTCACTTAGTTAAGAGAAAAGGAAGTTGCTGCAGTCACCATTGATTAACCAAGAATAATGATAAAACCTCGTGTCAATCGTACATCAAATGACGAAGCAGCATAACACATACTATTTCGGTGGGAAGAAGGGAGCACGGATCAAAAATGTTACGTCCTCAAATTGTTTTCAGATAAACTACAAAACTGGGGGAGATCCACTTTTCCCGACCCTTTTAAGTGTCTACTAGATATCACTTGTATAACTTCCCCCTTATATGTATTACATTATCGCCTTCGATCAACTGTCCACCAAATTACTGGCATTAGCCCACCAGCTAGCTGCTCAAAGACATTTCTGGCACATTACAACACATTGTCAAACACTTCTACATCACCATTAACAGCAACTCAACAAAAAAGAAGGCAATAGAGTAATATAATAAAAATTATTTATGATTGCCATTACAACGCAAGCCAAGTAGAGCATTTTATTGACGCCGTTAATGCGCCTGACCTATGGTAATAAATACATTTGTTTCTAGCCAAAATGGCAGTATACCAGTTGACCATTTGCTATCGTGTTTGTTATACGCGCTCATTTGCTTTCATTATTATATCACTTTGTTACGATTAAATCGGTCAAACAACAATGCATTGCCCCTCAATGGTCTCTCAGTGCATATTAATATGAAAGCAGAATTTGTTTGTGTGTTCTTTTGTTTTTGTGTTGACGAAATTTATGGGTACATTAAGTAGCCCATTTCATATCATAAAGTTCTATTATATCAAGCGCTTCGCTTCACCCACTACTATCACAACATTATAACACAGAGAGAGTGTGCCCAGTGACTACTTTTGGCTATTTTATGCTATAATTCTGTATGACAATTTATATCAAATTGTAGCAGTCAAGTAATGGCAACTTATGATCAAATACATTGTCAAATTCTGAATTGGCAGCGTCATCAATTGTGCAAATGAATGAATGAGCGGCTGCCGCTATTGCTCTTATTGTTGTTGTTTTTGCGGCGGCATTAATTGAGTGTGAAATTCGAGTTCTTTAATGGAGCTGCATACTCTTATATGGTTATTGTTAAATTCATTTTAAATTTTGTTATTATTGTTATTTGTACGTGCGTGTGAGAGTGTGTGCTTGTGTTGTCGAGTGGCCGGGTGGTCCGGCCGCGTCCGTGAATGAATAAAATCTACAGCTCAATGGGTTTCAAGTGTTAATGTTTCATTTGAGCATTCATGTTATTTTATAATCATACAATGTTGCACATGTTATTGCTTTCTGTTGTTGTTCTTTTGTATTGTTTGCATTTAAATTATTTAATTAATAGCGGGCAAAAAAAGCGATGGTTCAATTTTATAAAAAAAAAGATTTAAAAATAAATAAATGTGTTGGGTAGTCAAATAGCACATCGGCAAAGTGATGATAAAGAAGAAAAAGAAAACAATAAATTTGAATATAGTTCTCGCTAAGGAGTTTTAACCAAAAGGTAATAGAATATATATTAAACTGTATTTATAGACAAAACAATGTCACAAACGGGGGGGAAAAATTGAAATCATCATTTCCATTACATTTTTTACTCATTATGGTGTCCCTATTACAGAAATTTCCTACATTTTATTAAAAGAAAATGTGAATATAATTTTGCAAACGAACTCCTGTATAACGAACTCCTATATAACGAAGTTTTCTTTATTGCGAAGCAATTATAAGAACACTGTGTTTTTCGTCTACTTTGAGTGTATTATAATCTCAATATAACGAATTTCCCTATAGCGAATATTTCCTTATAACGAAGCATTTTTGCGACCGTAACTTCAAAATTGAAGCGTTTTCAATCTCCATATAACGAATATAGGCAAAACCGAACGCACGCACATAAAAAAGAAATCGACGTCGCTTTGTTGTGTGTTATTGTTGCTTTCACAAAACACAAACAGAGACTGATGCTTTGAATCGTTTATTTACCATAAAATTGAAACTGTATTTTGGGGAACCACCGAATTAAGCAAGTGGCAACTGGAATCATTATCATCTATTACATTTCTTGCAGTCGCTATTAGTTTGCCTTTGCATATCGCGATATGTACTGTGTTTACTTCTCTAAATGCATTAGAAAATTATATTAAGGAAGAAAAGTGGAAAGATTTACTTCAAACCAAAATAACTGACTACTACAAATAAAAATTTTAAGAGGAAAAAAATTGTTTTTCTTTTCTGTATAGCGAATTTTCTTCATAGCGAAGTAAATATCCAGTCCCCTGGAATTCGTTATAGAGAGTTTCGACTGTAGCTACATATAAAATAAGGATGACGCAGCCATAAAGTGAGGATACAAATTTAAGTAAAATTAACGCTGTTAAGTACGTACACAAGATCAAATTATATTCATTGCTAATTGTATTGTACGATTTTTGCAGAATTTTTAAAAGCACACAATTCTCTTATTCAATCAGAGAGAAGCGCATAAACAAAGTTCAACTGTACTAAGAATATTTTTTATTACAAAATCATTTTTAAAAATGTATTTTTTAACTTTATATAAGAAAATTCAGTTCAGTTCAGTTCCTTAGTCGCTTTAACAATGTGGGTGCAGCACCAGTTAGAAAAAGAAGAAATTTATTTTTCTCGAAATCTTCAGCGAGCTTGGCAATGGAACCGTTGATTGGTTTGTATATTTCTACGGCATTGAGCAAAATTTTTTGTTTCTTTTCATGTAAAATACCCACAATATTCCTATCTTCCTTGGATATAGGTGTAAAAATTTTGTGTAAATACAAATATTTTCAGTTTAACAAGGTAACTCAGATCATTATTGTGTGTCCCACAAAAAGTTAATGGGCATTACTTTATAAAATGGTTATCAGTAAAAAAAAAGCAAAAATATGCAGCAAAAACAAGCATTTACTGCATTTTTGTAAAAGTCACACCCGTCGTTGTGTTCTAATGGACATTTTGAGCAGAAATCAAGTTCTTTCAGTCTACATGTTACTAAGCGTTATAAAACTTAACATTCATGGTACTCACAGCTTTATTTTTAATAATAAATTTTCTATTTATGAATTCACACCCGTCCCAATAAAATTGCACATTTGTAAAAAAGCGATATTTTTTTAATTATAATAAAACAAAATAATAACTTCCGTCAAAACAGGTAAATAACACAAGTTAGTATATTTGTGAAAATACAGTCGACATCGAAGTTTAACAAATCGTTTCAAAAAAAAAGTGTACAACACATTTTCTAAATCTTTTTTAATTTAAGAACTCAAAGAAACTCAAAAAATAGTTAAAAGATTAGAAATTAAAGGAATTTAAAACTTACCCAAAGATTATGACAGTTGAAGGATATAATGTCGGCATTTCACCTGGAAATTGAAAAAAATTAAAAATTTATCATTAAAAATGAAAAATTTTGATGTAGACAAAAATATGTGGATGAATAAAACATTTCACACTTTTGTACAACCAATAAAACTATATTAAAAAAATACTTATTATTTAAAAGAAAAAAAAAATATATAAATGGTCATAAAAAATTTCAAAAATATCGCACATCACATTAAATACAAAAATTTATTTATGTTTTTCAGACCAAGTGATATTACCTTACATTCAAACAATTTCATATTCATCCTTAAACATTTTAAAATTAAATAAAATTAAAGACAATCTGTCGTAGTTTGAACCACAACTTTAGTATTGGCGATATAGAATATAAATTATTTTCTAAAGATAATGTCATATTCATAAAAAAAAATAAATAATAAACGGAAACGGTTTGCTATTTCTCTCCTAATGACCTTACACAAATTTTAATTTCCGATTTTACATTTCAGACAATAACTATAGTCAGAATCAATCAAGTAATCTTAAATATTTGTATTTATTCTTAAGAAAGTGTTTTGAAAGTGAATGTGCTACCACTGTAATGTAATTTTTTTATGGATATTGTCACACGCCAATAGGTTATAAAGCCATAGCTTATATTATATTCGATTTCTGACAGGCCCCAAAATAAGGTATTTTATAGCCTACATTAGTATAAACTTTAACACTTTCATTGAATTGAATTGTTTTGCAAACTCCCCTCACTTCACTACACAGCAGCAGAGTACTTGAAATAGAAGAGAGAAAGAGAGAGAGAGAAAAATGCAGTTTGTCAACATTCGACACATCATCATAAATTTTGAAATAAATTAAATTTATGACTCCATTACGTATCGTACAAAATAATTTTTTTCCCTCTGCCACTTAAGCAACAAATCACAAACCATATTCACTTTTACACAAAAAGCGCCAAGGAAACTGCATTCCATCAATTTGAGTGGAATTGGAAAATGTGACAATATAAAACAGTGACAGAGATAAAAACAGAAAAAAGTATAGTAAGCAAGACATTTCAATTGTTAAAACGTGGTGGATTTTAAAAAATAAAATAGATAGGAATAACAAAGTAATCAATTTAGAAAAGCGGTAGAAAAAACAAACTTGTAAATCCACATAAACAATCGGTAAAAACAAATGTTTTCCGTTTTTTCCACTGATTAAGCCAAATCATTACAAAAAGAGGAAAAACGTTTGCCTTAACTGAATTAAATGTTAACATAACCGTGTTTCCTTTTTATAACAACATCATTAAGTGTAACGAATTGCCTACCGGTCTGCCAAGTCTGTCCTTTCTGGAGTTGAAAATTCATACCAACTGATTATCGTGTAATTGCCTGTTACTCGTATATTCATACCGCCACAATCCTTAAAATCAATACCAAATTAATTATATGCTGATTAAGGTAATCACTGCTGTATCGCATTGTTTTTAGCATTTTCAACTATTTCATTTACAAATTACTGCTTATGTTGCAATTTCATGGAGACCCAATTTTGTGGGACTTTTTTCTTGCTTTCATTTGAATTGATAGCATTAGTCAGTTAAATGAGAGTCACAATTACTTACATGTGTTGTTGTTGTACATTTCGGCGTAAAATTGTACGCTGACAATATGATTGCAGGATAATTTTACTGCTTACTCAGCTAAAATGTAAATGCTCTATAGATAATTGCTTAAAGTATTCCAAAGAGTTTTCGGATATGCAGCAAAATAAATATCAGCAGTGGTATATAGGTCACGACATAAGCAACAACAATAAAAATGCAGTGACAAAAGTTGATGTCCTTTATGTATTGATACGAACATTTGATGATAGAGAAATTAGAACAGAAATTCTTAGAGAAATGAATTGTTATATGTTTTAGATAACTAGTAGGAAATTAACCGTACCGAAGTGATGGTTTAAGGCAGGGATAAGAAATTTTCAACTAAAATTTATAAAAAAAAATCAAAAATATCAAGATATTAAGAAAAACCATTGTAGTTTTTTCTTTTTGACACAATGAATTTACTTCTTGGTACAAATAAATTCAATAAAAGTTCTTTCTGTTGCCATGACATTACTTCTTTGTACAACAAGAAGGTACAACAATATAGTTTTTGGTACAATAATAGTACTTCGTGGTTGAACAAAAGTACTTTGTAGTTCATAAAAAGTACTTTTGCTACAGAAAATTAGTTTTCGGTAAATAAATGTACTAGTTGGTACAAAAAAAAGTACTTTGTGGTACAATAATAGTACTTTTTGGTTCAACAAAAGTACTTTCTGGTCAAATAAAAGTACTTTGTGGTATAATGCATGTATCTTTTGGTACAATAAATGTTCTTTTTGGTACAATAAATTAATTTTATGGTTAAATTAAACCACTTTTTGGTTCAACAAAAGTATTTTGTGCGATATTTAACATCAAAAGTACTTTTCGGTAAAAATTAAGTGTTTTTTGGTGTAATGAAAGTAATTTGGACACAATAACAGTACTTTTTGGTACAATAAAATGTATTTCTTGTACAATAAAAACACTGTTACAATAACTGTACTTTATTTGTAAAATAAATGTAATTTTGGCACAAATGTACTTACTAGTACAATAGAAGAACTTTTTTAAAAAACAAATTTACTTTTTGGCAAAAAAAATTACATTGTGGTAAAATATATGTACTATTTAGTACAATAGAAGTACTTTTGTGACAATAAAAGTACTTTTGTGACAATAAAAGTACTTTCTGTACAATACAAGTACTTTTTGGACAATAAAAGTACTTTATGTACAATAAAATTACTTTCTGTACAATAAAATTACTTTCTGTACAATAAAAGTCAAAATTTACAATACAAAACAAGAGAAGTATTGTAAATAATGAATGTGTTTTCATCGTTCGGTTCAAGATCTATTCTATTATTGCTAATAGCATTTGTTTTATAATTTGTTTTCTGTACAAATAACGTTTTGGGAATAAAAAAGTACTATTTTTAAAACAAAAGTACTTTTTAGTATAATAAATTTAGGTTATAATAAAATAAAAGTACTTTTTGGTAAAACAAATGTACTTTATCGTACAACAAAAGTACTTTTTGGTACAATAAAAGTACATCTTGGTACAATAAAAGCACTTGTTGGTACAATTAAAATATTTTTTGTACAATTAAAGTACTAGAATAAAACTAATCTTAGTAAGATTACTTTTTACAATTTGGTACAATAGAAGTGCTTTTTGGTACAATAAAAGTATTGGAGAAAACAAATTTATTTTCTAGTAAAAGAAAAAAATGAATTTTTGGTACAATAAAATGCAATTGGTAAAATAAAAGAACTTTTTTGGTACAATAAAGTAAGTGTTGATCAATAAAAGTACTCGTTGTAACAATTAAAGTACTTTTTGGAAAATAAAAGTACTTTTTGCAAAATAAAAGTACTTTCTGTACAAAAAGAGTACTTTTTGGTACAAAAAATTCAATTGTTGGTACAAAAAAAAATGGTAAAATAAAAGTACTTTTTGTATGTGTTGATACAATAATAGTACCCGTTTTACAATTAAAGTACTTTTTGGAAAATAAAATTACTTTCTGTACAATAATAGTACTTTCTATACAATTAAAATGCACTTTGGTAAAAAAAAGTACTTTGTATGTAATACATTTAGTTTTAGTAAAATAAAAGTACTTTTTGGTAAAACAAAAGTACTTTATGGTACAAAAAAAATATTTTATGGTGCAATTAAAGTACTTTGTCATACATCAAAATTACTCAATGGTACAATAAATCTACTTTTTAGTATAATAAATGTACTTTTTACTTAAGAGCATACGTGAAGTACTCAAAGCACAATTGTGTTATATAATGCGCATCATATTATGGAGTCTGATAAATATGTATAACTCATTTCTCATCTAGTTTACTCAACTTTTTTTACAATGCAGTAGTCTCTCATTCTAACTAAAACAACAGCAAATCAATGTTGCGCAATTAGGTTTAATAAACAGTACAATACAACAAACAAATGAGCCCAAAATGTAACAAATTCCCCTATACGATACTTATTAACTTTAAATCGATATTACATTTTTATGGCATTTAACTTGACAAAACGAATGATGCAGAACTTCTCCTTTTAGGGGATACTTTCACGTGCAGTTCTCAGAATTGAGTCCCAAATTAATGAGCTCAAAAATGTTGTACTGTATAAGATATCAAGGTATTAGGAGTCAACAATAAAAACATAACGCTATAAAGTTGGTTGTAGCTGCATTTCAAAGCATTATCGTTTATAAACAATATATTGTATTAATGGAGTTGTTTTGTATATATTAAATATTTTTTATATTTGCAAATTATTACATATATTTCACATTTCTAGATTTTGAGGCACCACAAAATATCACTATTTTTAAGTGACCAATCCAATATGTTCAATACACCCAATTCATCAGCAGTAAATAAATTTTAATCACAATTACGTTACCCTCCCATTGTACAATGTACACCACAATAACAAAAAAAACTACATATGTACATAAGAATTTCCTAGAAATTTATTCCCTTAAAATTTGCACAATTTTTGCGATATTTTCATTAACAGCAATACAATTCCGAAGAAACCAAATGTGTGCCAATAAAATTTGTTTGTGTTTTTCATTAATTAAACTGACAGAGAAATGTTGTAAACAACATAACTATGTAGTTGATGTTGTTGCTGATGTTGCAGTTGTTATTTATCACATTCAGCAGCAAAAATGTGGGTGTATTACAACAATCAGATGGGAGTAGTCAACGCACAGCAAAAAACAAAAGAAAATAATCAATTTTAATTTAACTTACGCATTGATTAAAATATGACATTCATGTTGGCAACGACGACAACAACAACAGCAGCTGCAGCAGCACCCCAACTACCATAACACAAGAATACTGAAAAATAATTCATATAAAAAATGGCCTGAATTTAAATTTCAACAAAACAATGTGGAAAAAAATAGCTCATAGCAAATAGTGAATAGCAAACAAACGATTTGATTTGTAACACCAATTAAACTGAAAGCGTTAGCCGAACCAGCAACATACAGCGAACAACAGCAAAAAACAATTAACACCATGCGGACACGCATTGTTGTTGTTGTTAACAGTCGCAACAAAAATATTCATAGAATTCATTTATTTAATAGAGAACAATAGAGCGGCTGCACCAACAGCAACAGCAACAGCAGCAGCTGCAGCACTGTCAGCATCGGGGGCCCAAAAGTTCACTGCTGTTTGTGGAAAAACAAAAAATGGCAATTTCGCACAAATTAATTCAAATAGAAATTTCCAATTGTTGTTTATTACCCACAGAAATAGCAGCAGAGCGCAAAACGCGAAACTTAATTTAATTCAATTTGTTTTCATTTTGTACAATTCAATCCATCCATTTGCTGGGGTACAAAAAAAAATACTTCTCGACGCAATGTGAGAAACGCGTCCGAATTACTTAAAATTTGAGAAATTTGCTATTCTTTAAAATGCACGGATAGCAGCCAGCGCAAGTCACTTAACGCTGAAGAACACAACTTAACAGTTTGTCTCAAGTGGTATTCTTCCAGCGGTGGAACAGTGAGGGAAATTTTGAGAATTAAAAAAAAAATTTTTATACATTTTAAAAATTGCTATTGTTTATGAACAGATTGCTAGTTTAATATTTGATTAGAGAGATAGTTAAAATTTCAGTTAAGACAAACTTAAAACTTAATATCCCTTTGCACCCCAGCTGTTTGAAAGGCTTTTACTTGCCATGCTGATTAACTCTACTGCGAAGATGCTGAGTACAATATCAATTAAGACAAGTGACTTATAAATTAGTGTGTGGTTCATTTATATCATTCGTAGCGATATAAAATTATATTACGATTACATTAAAGTAACATAAATATATACTTTTTTGAGGCAATAAAAGTATTTCAGGTTCAACACAAGTACTCTTTTGTACGCAATAGTATCTTTTCGTAGAATAAAAGTATTTTTGGGTACAATACAAGTACTTTGTTGCACAATTTAAATACTTTTTGGTTAAAACAAGTTATTATTGGTACAATGGAAGTATTAGTTTGGTACAACAAAAGTATTTTATGGTACAATAAAATAACTTTTTGATACCATTAAAGTACTTGTTGGTACAATATAAGTACTTTTGATAAAACAAAATTACTTTTTGGTACAATAAAATTACTTTTTTTTATTATAACAGTACTTTTTGGTGCAATGAAAGTTCTTTTTTGGTAATATAAACTTAAAGTTTGGTGAAACAAAAGTACTTTTGGGTACAATCGAAGTACTCGATGATACAATTAAAGTACTATTTGGTACTATAAACTTAGAGTTCGGTAAAAAAAAAAGTACTTTTTAGTACAACATAAGTATTTGTTGATACAATTAAAGTACTTTTTGGTACAATAAAGTAATGTATGGTACAACAAAAGTACTTTTTTAGAAGCAAGGTACGTTTTTGGTAAATTAAAACTACTTATTGGTACAAACTAAGTAATTTGGTACACCAAAAGTACAAAATTACTGTTTTGTAGATAAATTAGTTTTTGGTAAAACAAAAGAACTTTTTGGTACTTTTTAGTACAAACATTTTACTTTTTGGTAAAATAAAAGTACTTGTTGATATAATGAAAGTACTTTTCGCACAATTAAAGTACTTTTGCCTACAATTAAAGTACCGACGCGTCGGTACAACATAAGTACTTTTTTGGTAAAAAAAATACTTTTGGTACAATAACGAACTTTTTGGTGCAATAAAAGTACTAATAATAAAAAGAATTTGTTATTGAACTAAAGTTATTTTCAAATAAAAAAAAAAGTACTTTTTGGTACAATAAGATAATTATTGACACAATAAAAGTAATCGTTGGTACAATAAAATTACTTTTTGGTACAATAGAAGTACTTTTTGGACAATAAATAAAAGTACTATTTAGTAAAAAAAGTACTTTTTAAATTGAGTTTTTATTAAAATAAAAGTAATTTTTGGTAAAACAAAAGTCCTCTATGGTACAATAAAACTACTTTTTGATATAATAAAAGCACTTATTGGTACAATTTAAGTACTTTTTGGTACAATTAAAGTAATTTTTGGTACAATAAAAGTACTTATTGTCACAATAAACATACTTTTTAATAAAAAAAACCAAACTACTTTTTGGTAGCACTTACTGGATAAAAAATTATTTTATAGTAAAAAAAGTAATTTTTGGTACAATTAAAAACTTTTTGGTACAATAAAGTAACTGTTGATACAATAAAAGGACTCGTTGGTGCAATTAAAGTTATTTTTGGACAATAAAAGTTCTTTCTGTACAATAAAAGTACTTTCTATACAATCAAAAAAAGGTTTGGTAAAATAAATATACTATTTAGTAAAAAAAAGTACTTTTTAGTAAAACAAGAGTGCTTTACGGTACAATAAAAGTACTTTTTGGTGGTATAAAAGTACTTTTGGTACAATAAAAGTACTTTTGGTACAATAAAAGTACTTGCTGCTACAATTAAAGTACTTTTTGGTAAAATTAAATTATAAAATAAAAGTACTTATTGGAGAAAAAAAATATTTTCTAGTAAAAGTAAAAAGTAATTTTTGGTACAATAAAAATAATTTTTGTAAGTTAACAAAGAATAAAATTAAAATATTTGTTTAAATTATTTTTTCGTAAAAGTACTTTTTGGTGCAATAAAAAAACTACTTTCTGGTAAAAATTTTTTGTAAA
This sequence comes from Muscina levida, assembly GCA_964034835.1. NCBI lineage: Eukaryota > Metazoa > Arthropoda > Insecta > Diptera > Muscidae > Muscina > Muscina levida. Next base: position 5,607,832 of record OZ035883.1, read on the forward strand.
ATAAATCATTTCTTGGTACAACGAAAATACCTTTGGTGCAATCAAAGTACTTTTTGGTGCAACTAATGTTAATGTTTGACAGTACGTGGCTCATGTAAAAATTTAATTTTTATAACATATCGAATATTCATTCGGTTTGACGCAAACCATTAACTTTCTCCACCAATGGTCTATAGATCAGCCACCTATTAAAATTTTCTTTAAAAACACTTCTCCCCAACATTTCTCCCACTGTCCAAAGCAACATTTGATGTAAATGCCGCCTTGCCGCTATTTGTCATCATTTTGCGTTTAAGAGCTCCGAGCGCTTGGACCCGAGTGCTGTTCAAACAAATTTACAATTTTATTTTAATGTTGTTTTTTAGTGGCCCTCTCATAATTACAATTTCATTGTTGAACTTTCCAAACGATTATTTTCTTTGCTTGATGACACGGTCGCCCAAGTTTCCCAGAAACCATTTTCATAGACCACTTGTATATTTTTAGTTTTTCGTTGAACGTTTATTTTTTTCATTTCACATTGTTTACAGCGAGCAAATAGTTATTGTTTAAAAGAATTACAAAAATATATTTGTTTGTTTCGTTGACTATTTCACACTTTGAATTGATGGTAGTGGGTTTTTGGGTTAGAGTACGTATAACAAAAGATATATGTAAATATACATACATACGAGTATTAGTAATAATTAGTGACGATTCAATCGTTTACAGTTTACACGTCGGTGTTAATTTTAACAGTTTAATAGAGGTTACACAGAAAAAAGAGAGGGCGAGGGAAGGGGAAAACAAATAATGCATTTTTGGTATATTTTTGAGGTGACAAATAAATAAATACCAAAAGACAAAAAATATGAAAAAAAAATTAATGAAGTTAATGTTAATATCACATATTTTTAGTTGAAAATGTCAAAATATAGTGTAACAACTTTCTTTTACATAAATTTAGAAAATTTTTAAAATCAAGCTGAATAAACAAAACACATTTTTACAGAGAACAATTTAGTTCTTAAAATCCTTGCTCAACATTTATGTTCATGTCCTCGAGATCTAAACTATATCCTTCACAGTAAACCGATTTAGCAGTGTTTATTCTTATCATCATTGACGTCACTTAATTGTGCAACCAAAATAATTTCTAGTCTTATCTATAATGTACCAACTTAAATCCTGAATTTATTATGCATGTCCTTATCCTGTTTAAATATTAAAAATTTTAATTGATATTTAATATTATGTTTTTGTTCTCATTTCAGGTAAAATTTGCTCGCATGCAATCAAATGTTTGCCAACAATTAGTAACATTGTTTTCGGCGAAATGCAATCAAACTGAGGGTAAATTATTAAAATGTGCACTATGAAATTTTAATATACTCTTGCTCGTGCAAAGTAAACAATCATATATTGCTCTAGTACACACCGTGTGATGCAGATAGATAGCATCCTCATCTCTGAAGCTAATGACGCCCACTCAGCAGCCACTCATGTGCACTTATGGTTGAGATTTAGTGAGAATCTGCCACCAACTATGGATGGCCATGATGATGCATTCAATTTTTGAAATGAGAAGATTAAATTATCATATTTGGAACATGGTGTCGGATATTTTTTTTCTGTTGCCTTTGCTTTAATTCGTATAACATGATTATCATTTTAGAACATGATTGTAATGTTAATAATGTCATTAAATGGCAGCTTCTTTTTGTGTTACCATTAAATCAGTAATGTGTCAGTGTTTTTAGTTTTTTTCTATGCTCTTCCAACCTTTTCGTCTCTTGTCATCTTATCTATATGTTAGCCTTCTTTAGTTGTCGTATTCAGTGGCTATTTAGCACAGTTTCATCAATTTTCAGATAAACTTTTGAACACACACACACACACCCACACTAACGATACTCGCGCATAGTAAAGTAAGTAAATACGAAAATAAATAAATAAATATATGTTATATAGTTTTATTTTCCTATGTGTAGAGTACACAGCGCTGTTTGTTCAAATGTAAATATTTCGTAGGATGCAGCATATTGATGTGTTCCAAATTTGCTGTTATTTGCACAGAGTGTTCAATGGTTGCGCATCAGACACACACAGTTCTCAGCGACCTAGTAACTTTTTATTTTTGTATTTTTTTTTTATACTATTTGGCTTTGTAATCAAATGTTTATACAATTTGGGACTGTTTGGAAAATTTAATGCTGTATTTGTTTGTACAAATTACGATTTATGTGCAGTAAAATTGTAAAAAAATAATACAAAATATTAAACAGAACATATTTGGCCTATTTTTAAATGTGTGACGGTCGAGCAAAGAACTATGTACGTTCATATTTTAGACCGTGAAAAGATAGTATTCAAAAAATTTCTAGATGTAGACAAAGGAAATATTTGCAAATACTCAGGAATATGTTAAGATTACTTTATTCCTGAGTATTGTTATTACATTCCTGTATTACATTCCTGAGTATTTGAGTATAAATAACATTCAAGGTCATACAAAAATATATAACTTCGTAAATGAGACAGTGGGGTGTTTAATTCTTTAAAAGTTTTGTTGAGTTAGGAACCTTAACATGATCTAGAATAATTTATATTTAATAGTTTTATAAAGAATAAAATGTTATACATTACATTTAAATTTTGTGTAATTCACAAAAAAAAATTAATATTAATGAAAAAAATTCATTAAAATATTGACAAGTTTAAGAAATTTTTTGAAACAATTCATTTAAATTTTCAGATATTTAACGACAAAATTCAGATCAATAGTATAGCGTTGGACGACAGCGTATGTTCTATTTGAGAAATTAAACTCAACTTGAAATGGTCCTTAATTTGTTGATGTGTTCAAAATTTGAAATTCAACTTCAAATTATTGTATTTTCGTTTTAAGGCTTAAAAATTAAACTACAAATTTATAAATATAGTGAAAAGATTCAGTTATTAATGAAACGGTTGATATCATTTCAGTGATATTATTTCACAATTTTCACTATCAACACTATAAATGTCAAAGTTTGTTTGTTTATTTGTCTGTGGCTCACGTCTAAACGTCTGAACGGAAATTAATAAAATTTCGTAGATAGTTAAGGTACTATATAGAAATTACCGAAGGATATGTAGGCATATATTTTTAAAATTTTAAACATATCTACGGAGTGGGCGTGGCAAAACTTTTTAAGAGCTAGAGAGATACTATATGATATCCTCATAGTACTTTGAACACAAATCTACAAATTTTAATTTTTGATCAAGGGGCGGATTGGGCGTGGGATACAATTTGATATTTAGATAGTATTAACCAACACCAATATGAATGTGCAGACGAAAATATAATTTTCGATCAGTGGGCGGAGGAGGCTGAACAAAACTGTATTTTCCTCAAAGAGAGATACAATTTAGTACACAGGTAGGTTTTGGCAAGATAAATATGAATATGGGCAATTTCATTGGGATGGGTGTGACCATGTTACACACAGTCTTGGTTATTATTCATAAATAGAAAATTTATTGTTAAAAAAAGCTGTGATTACCACGAATGTTAAGTTTTAAAACGTTTAGTAACAGGTGTACACTGAAAGAACTTGATTTCTGCTCAAAATGTCCATTAGAACACAACGACGGGTGTGACCTTAGGAATTTGAGCTTTTCAGGTTAAATTCTTTGAAATTATTGTACAATTATTGTGATGTAGGTAATTATCTATATTATTTTTGATTGTTTTAAGTTATTACCGTTCGACCAAGAAAAAAAACTTTTTAGAAAAAAAAAGACGGGTGTGACACCATTTTACGAAGGGTGTGACCTAGTAAAATAAACTTCAAAAGTATGAAGAAATGCAAGTATATATAGAGTCCAATTATATAACATACTTAAAGTTAGACATATGAGAAAATAATAAGATATATATTTATTCGTTATCGGTACTATCGTAAACATCATCATTAGAGTGGGTAAATTTTTTCTCGACCAAGCGGTTACCAATATTGTAATCTACGATGAATTCAAAGAAAGTTTGATCAAGAAACCATAGGTCTAAAATCAAAATATAGCCCCGCTTTTAACGAGAAACTTTTTGCATAAGGGGCCCCACAACTGGCCCGGAATTGGTCCTAGAAGGTTCAAATAAGTGACCCCCAGCCTTTTTTCCCACCTAACATTTTTCCCAAAAAATACTTTGAAAAAATTTGCCCAAGAAATCATGGGTCTAAAATCAAAATTGAGCCCCCGGTATTTAACGAGAAACTTTTCGGAATCTCAAATATGTGACCGACCTCCAGTCAGTTTCCCATCATATTTTAAAATTTTTTTTTTATTTAAAAAAGAAAAGTCGATATTGAAACAATGGATTCCGATTCAAAAAGTAAATTTTTGGCAATAAAATATAATTTTACTATACAAACAGTAAAATTTACCAATAAGTACAAATTGTTGTACCAAAAAGGAAAACTTAATGTACCAGAAAGTACAATAATTGTACCAATAACAACATTTATTTAAAAAAAATAAAGTTATTGCACCAAAAAGAACATTTATTATATCAAAAAGTAAATTTATTGCACTCAAAAGTACTTTTATTGTATCAAAAAGTAAAATTTATTGTACCAAAAAGTACTTTTATTGTACACAAATAATACAACTTATTGTTCACAAAAAGAACTTTCATAGTACACAAAAAATACTATATAAAGTACAAAATGAGTACCATTATTGTACTTTTATTGCACACAAAATGTGATTTTATTGTACAGGAATGTACTTTTATTGTACCAAAAAGTACTTTAATTGTGCCAAAAATGCTTATTGTTGTATTAAAAACTAATTTTATTTTATATCTGCTGTTAAAGCAAAGATCAAAAACTACAATGGTTTGTATTGTACACTTCTTTCAACAACTCCACAAGAAAAACTCCGGTGGAGTTAGGACAGGCAACCTGGGGGAAGGTTAAGTTTTTTGAAATGTGCCTATTAGGGAATTTTTTACGTAACTCAGCCATAACCGTCTGAGTCCACCCTTACGACTCCAGCTGTTTGAGTAGGCTGTTGATGGATATGTTCCACAGTCGTGGCGCTAATACTCCCCTCGTGATCTAACTCTTGTTCTCTCTATTAAGTGTGTGATTTCCAAGCTTGGAGGTGATAGTTCTCTTAAGTAACATATAACGAATCAATTTGCTAATGTGTGGGTTCGTCTGTAGGCTGTTGAGGTCTGTCATTACGTAGAGGGGTTCAGTGTTATTGAGGGCCTCCTTCGTGTCCATAAGGGCTACTAGAAATACTTTCTTTCTCTCTAATGATTTTTTATGGAATACGCACAATGTATTTTAATATTTTAATATCAATTTTTTTTTTTTGTTAACACCAAATGAAAATTTTTTTTCGTAACATTGTAACATGTTTCTTAATTAGACTAGTAAACTTTTTTGGGTCATAACTTTTTTGCTATTAAGTTTAAAAGTTTATAAATTATTTTTATAAGGATTATTTGATTTCATACTCCTTTTCTACTCAAAAGCTATCATATACTCTCCCAACTTCACATGGCATACCCGCAATGCATGCTCCCAATATATAACAATGCTGCCAACAATTCAACGCCAAAATTTATTTTATGCATTAAAGAAATCTTTTCATACATTAAAGACTTGAATTATCAGCGGCAAATGGTTTGTATCATCAACAAAACAAAATCTCGCTTATATCATTATCTATCGCCGCCAGTTAAATGCAGCCAAATGCTTTACCGAATGCAAAAAAAAAAACATCTTCAAACAAAATTTTCATTATATGAAAATATTACAACACAATTAATTTTCCTCTAATAACCCCCCGCCACAATTACAAATTGTTGTGCGTTGTGAATGCCACAAAGAACGCCCCGCAAAAGTATGTATGTGACTGTGTGTGTACGGACATCTTGAAAATTTCATTTTTTATTGATAACGAAAAAATGTGCAATGTAGACAAAACCAACAACAACAGTGACGACAATGATCAGCGCATTTGCGACATATCACAACGAAAAAGGGAGACATAATGACGCTTTATCTGGCGTACAGGGTTATGAGTTGTTGTTTGTGGAATACAGTTAAAGCTTAAAAATACAATTTCCCTGATTATAATTTAAATGGTTTTTTATAAACGCAAATGAAACTTGAGTACATGTTGCAATATCAGTTCCCGTTATAACTGTTGTGCTGGGGACCTTTTTGCCTTTGAAGGTTTAAGGATAAAATCTTGAATTATAATGTGGTAATAGTGATAGTGAGTAGGTGATAGTGGGACCGGCCGTGGCATAGTGGTTAGAATACGCGAAATCAAGTTTTTTTTAAGATAGTGAGTAGAATTTAGGTTCTAAAATTTAACATATTTTGAATTTTAATTTTGTCGACTTTTAAAATTGTCAACCACTAAACTTGACATGTGTAAACAGAAGACATTTCATCATCATTTACCATTCAACTGAAACAACTTTTATGTAGCAGAGATACAGATACATCACTATTTACCAGCTTATTTTTTAAATGACCACTTAAGTAGGAAACATCTGTAGAAAATTCTAAAATCCAAACCTATCATTCCCCTCGCAACATATAATGAATGCCCCTGTTTTTCTCTTTGATCTGTGCCTTCATCACATAGATCTGGTTCCTTACAACTTCTGATGATGTTTTGCTTCCTTACACACAAAAGCGTCAAACTCGTCACACTGCCAATTTGGATAGCGCGTTCATCTTCATGCTTTAATGCCCCTCCCTTTATTAGTTGTTGCTGTTGTGCTTCTTAAATTTCGTGTTGGTTCCGCAGTTGCAAATTCAAACAAAAATAATGCATAAATAAGCATCTTTAATGTTACAGCCGCCTAGTCGCCCGCCAGCCTCTACTGGCTATTGCCACTTGGGGTGTCAGAAAATTGTAATTTGTGTTTCGCTGTTTTTTTGTTTTTAGGCTGCTTAAACGAAAATTTATAACAAAAAAATCATTTATTTTTATTTGTTTCTCACTTAAAAGTTTTCTAGTGCTGCGGCTTTTTTGAAAACCTCAAAACATCACGACGCAAGAATGTACATTTGAGTTAGCTCCGTCTTTTTGATGTTTTCTGTTGTTGTTGTTGTTGCTGTGATTTTTGTAATGGATATCTTAGAAGATGAAGAAAAGGCGGCGTTTTATTTTGTAAAATGTGACTGGTAAATGTGCTGCTGCAATTCGCAACTTCACTTCTAGCTGACTTAATGACTGACTGACCGAATTCAACAAAAACACACAACAAATAGACCATTTATTATTGCTTAACTGTGCCTGCTCCCGCGCTCCTCTCCGCTCCTACTTCACGGTTTATCGCATACAACAGCAATGCAATTGTTGAAATGTAAAAAATGTTGTTTACTATGTTGCACTTACTGGTGGTGATTTATCATCTTCAAATATTATGACCTCAAAGTGTTTTCTTACCCCTTTGATGTGGTAAAATATTTTGGGAGAAATTTGCAAAACCTCAAAAAACAAAAACATGAACGCATGAAAACAAACATGAAATCATATTCAAAGTGCTGCTTTGCGGTGAGATAAATATGAAAATCAAACTGTCTATTCATTGTAACATAGATCGGTTAGATGTGAGTTGAGAGTGAGTGTGTGTGCATAGCTATGTTGTAGGATATATCAGTACTTTGTACTTAGTTTTGTACTTTCATGTTGTTGCGTGAATGAAATGAACAAAAACTTCCAGTGAAAAGATTTAAGCAAATATTTATAGATATTTGTTGATGTCATTTAAAACAAAGCCAATGTTCTTGTGTGGAGAGGAGGGGGGTAAGAAAAGACCAAAGCAGGGATTATATGGATTACAGAATAAATGAAATGGAAAATTTTTTCGCGTAAAGGCAAATATAGAATAAATAAAAATAAAAAAAGAGTGTTAAAGGACGTTAATTTTCAGTTCGGTTTTACTTTGGAGACACACTAAAGTTTTAAAATTCATATCGGTTTCTATATGCCACCGAATCTCTAGAAGGGGTGTGGACTTTAAGCCTAGTTTCAATCTAAAACTTTTGAAAATATTTGTAAAAAAAAAATAATAAAGTAGCCGTTTTTTTGTTTCTTTTCTTCCATTTTTTTTGGGGAATACTTTGACCACAATCACTATTTGAAATTTTAGGAAAAAATTCAATCACATCGAAAGAAGATAAGATCCATAAAATAATAAAAAAGACAATTCGAATCCGCCATAATTAGATGTTAAAGTTCAAATTGTTTCTTAAAGTTTTGAAAAATTGTTGCACTTTCACATTTCGTATATTATTCGCGACAGTAAACAGATTATGAAAAAAAAAATAGGTCTTTATTAGTGGCCCAGGTCCTTGATAAAACAAAAAAGGTCACTCTCCAAACAAGTAACAAATTAAAAATGTTTTCTCATTAACTGTGAGAAAAGCCGATACTTACTGAAATTATCATATATAATAATAAAACAAAAAACTAAATTTTGGGAAAATTAACACTTTTTATTTTTACTCATCTATTAACTTTAGAACATTTTCCCAACTATTATCATTGTTTGTTTTTGTTTCTCATTCAAATGCGAAATACCACTTGTAGCAAAAATTGGCACACTCTGGCCTAGTTTGTATCAGAGTGCGTGTTGGATCGTTTTTTGTGCTTTGGTACAAAAAAGTACTTTGTGTAACAGAAAAGTACTTTTGGGACAATAATAGTACTTTTTAGAACTATAAATTAATTATGCTAAATTATAGTACTATAAATGTATACTTGTACAAAAAAAGGACTTTTTGAGACTATTCAAGTACTTTTAAGTATCATAAAAGTATTTTGGAACAAAAATTGATTTTTTGAAAACACGGTTTTTTTTGGTACAATAAAAGTACTCTGGTACAAAAAAAGTACTTAAGGTACAATAAATGTTCTATTTAGTACCATAAAAGTATTCTTGTACCAAAAAAAGTACTTTGTGGAACAGAAAAGTACTTTGGGGCTATGAAAGTACCTTTTAGTACTGTTAAAGTACTCTGGGACAAAAATTATTTTGTGGAACAGATAAGTACTTTTTGGGACAATAAAATTACTCTGGTAAAAAAAAAAAAATGTTGGGGATAGAAAAGTGCTTTTAGGACAATAAAAGTGTTCTTGTACAAAAAAATGTACATTGTGAAACAAAAAACTACTTTTGGGACAATAAAAGTACTTTTAGGACTATGAAAATGTTTTAAGTACCATAAAAATTTTTGGAACAAAAATTACTTGGTAGAAAAAATAGTACTTTGTCACCAAAAAGTACCCTGGGACAATGGAACACTTTTTAGTACTGTAAATGTATTTTTGTAAAAAAAGATACTTTGTAGAACAAAAAAAATATAAAAGTACTTATTAGTACCATAAAAGTACTCTGGAACAAATATTACTTTGAACTTACTTTACAAGAAATGTACTTTTTAGTACTATGAAAGTATTGATTTTTCTTGTTTTGTATTGTTGATCTGTATATGTAAATAATGAGTTTGGTTTCAATTTTCGGTTCAAGATCTTTTCTATTATTGCTAATAGAATTTGTTTTACAAGAGTTGTGTGAAATGGATTATGTTGACAGCTGGCATGGCAGATAGCTATTTCGATGGTTGCCAAACCATCATCATCAGTGCCGTTTGCTGTGCCTTCTCCACTCATTATCACAACCTTAAGTGTTTAAAGCTTCAAGCAATCAATGTGAAGCTCACACACACCGGTGCGAAAATGGTATCAACGAAGACCACACGTCAACATAAACCACACAAGCTCTTGTCTATGCTTTGTCCATCAGACAAAATTGCATAGAATTGTTTTAGGCATCAAATGCCAACCCAGTGTACCTCCCGTGTATTGATTTCTCTTGTTTTGTATTATTATACAAAAAAAGTACTTTGTGGAACAAAAACGTACTTTTTGGGCAATATGGATAGTTTTTAGTATTATTAAAGTATTCGTACAAAAAAGGACTTTTCGTGATAAAAATAATTTTCTAGTACTAAAATCGTACTTTTATTGCACCAAGAAGGTCATTTATTGTTTAAAAAAGAGATTTTATTGTTTAAAAAAAGTACTTTAATGTACCTAAAAAGTAATTTTATTGTACAAAAAGTACTTTCGTTATACCAAAAAAATTTATTTATTGTTTGAAAAGGGATTTTATTGTTAAAAAGTACTTTAATCCGGCTCCTAATTTGGGAGCTGGCTTATTTAAATATTGAGGCTTCTGACTCGCGAGAAGCTGCCGTAGGAAAAATGAGGCATAATTTGTTTTTAGTTTTAAACAATTTTTCTTAAAGTGGTGCTCCCACTTCAACTTTGATATTTTTGTGTTATAATCAGGGACCGAAAATAACTGTTATTGATCGATTTTACAACTAAAAAAATCAATGTGAAGGAAATGTGCTAAAATTATTTTAAGTACACCATTACATTGGTTTTTACTCCCTCTGTAGAATTTCGCAATAAACTTTTATTTTGTGATTTTTATTATAAAAGTCCCACATAACACTTATTTTTGATTTTTATTATATCGCTCATCAAATAAGAGTTATTTTTGATTTATATTCTATCCCTCAGTAAATAAGAGTTATTGTTGATTTTAATTTTTTGAGTCTTTGAATAAGAGTTATTGAAAACTTTTTGAAATACAAATTACGAAGTGAGTTTTATTTTGCCAAACGAAAAATAAAAATCAATCAAAGACTTATATTTTTCAAAACAAAATTTAAAACTCACCTAATGATTTTTATTTCTTCAGGCCTGAAATAAAAGTCTTTTGCTGATATCGGCATTATTGTTTTTTGTAATAAAAGAAATGTATATATGATTTTGATCAGCTCAACGAGACGAGCAAGTTTAGCTAAAAATAATTGGACTAAGTGTTCAATTATAGCTCGCGAACTGTGAGTTAAACATGTCAAAAAAGGGTGCAAAATTGTTTAACCTCGAAAAAAATTATCTAATTGGCAGGTGTGTACCATCTCACGCAACACCGTTTTACAAGTTCGCAAATGCAACCAAATGCATGCTTTATCAATCCTAAGTATTTGCCGGTATTTCAGCTTGAAGGCGTTATTCGCGTTAATCCCAAAGGATCGTTTCACAAGAGCATCATAGCTTCATTGGGATGCTCAGAGGTACTGTAGAAATCTTTATAGAACTCTTGTCCTTTGAAGCTGATTCGTTATTCAACCAAGAATCATTTGTATTGCATAATATTGTCTTTTGTTCCAAAACAACGCTTTAATACAAACATACTTAGTACATAACGTTATAAGAAGCTATATCCATGCACATACAGTTTCCATCCGATTGTCCGTCCGATTGTGTTTGTTAATTTATAGAAGGGATTTTTTATATTAAACAAATCGGTGGTGAAGTTGCAGTCAAGTGAAGAAATTGCTAGTGAGCTAAATATACTTTCAAAAAGTCTTCATGTATAGAAATTAACTATTTCTGAGCATTGGGTCATTTTGAATGGGATTCTTGTTAAGTTAAACAAAAATCTTAAATGATATCACAGGTATCTTACTGTTTTTGGGGTCAAGGAATCCATTTTTGACATTTATTTTTAACGCCAGAGGGATCTTTTTTCAATTTTTTTGGGTTAGATCGCATTTATTCTCCGACCAAATGTAATTATCCCCCAGATTCGTTGAAAATTATGAATAACTTAACGATATAATAAACGTTAGGATAATGCAAAAAAGTTTTGGCTAAAAACTTCTTCAAAATTAAAAAAAAAAAACCAAAAGTTTATGACAGGTTACATACATATATATAGATTTGGAAAGGTCATAGTCTCTCCTTTCCAAATACACAGAAACATTCAATCTAATAACAGAAAAAATATGCCTGTAGAACTAAGGAACAATTTTGTCATTCATATGGGAGGTACAAGAAGGAGTGTGTCAAATGATTCGGTTATCTATGCGTTTGTCTACTTAACTTAAATATGCTGGCACATTTTCATAAGGTTCAGTTAAAGTTTACTCGACTTATCCTATCCACGGCCCATCCAGCCAGCCAAACAGACGGACATGGCTCAATGGTCTTAAGAAGTCTTGAAACAATTTGATCTTAAGATACTTGGAGTCTAACACGTTTCCTTTAATGCGTTAAACTTTTATTTGTAACAAATGATATACATATACCTTCATCCCTAAGGGTGATGGCAAAAACCATCGTTTTTTCGTTGCATTGTGTAGCTATGAGTTAAATATGGTCTGAACGTCCCACAATTGTAATTATTTTGGCCAGAATATAAATATTGTTTGCATATCGATTGAACCAAAAGACTTTTATTTGAGCAAATAAAAATTAAAAGTCTTCAAGTGAGTTTTTTATTTCATCAGAAAAAATATAAGTCTCAGGCTGATTTTTATTCGATTTTGATTTGAAAAACTCATTGAATGATTTTTATTTTTGATTTCTATTTCAAAAAGTCTTTAATAATTATTATTGTGGGACTTTTAAAATAGAAATCAAAAATAACTCTTATTTCTGAGCGATAAAATATAAATCAGAAATAATTGTTATTTTGGGACTTTTAAAATATAAATCAAAAATAAGTCTTATGTTCGGAGAGATAAAATAAAAATCAGAAAATAACTCTTACAGAGGGACTTTTATAAATAAAAGTTATAACAGTTACGGTCTCTGGTTATAATACACGTTAACTTTAGAATGAAACTGTTAATACCATAATTTAAATTACGAAAAAAATATTTTTTGCGTACACCTTAAATTTGAAAATATAGAAAAACACACAACTACACCATTAGATATCATTAACAAAAAATTGTTTGTGATTGCAACTTAAGCCGTTTGATCTTTTAGGTTTTCCATGTTGTTGTGGATGTATCTTTAGACATTAGGTCTGAGCGATGGGTACCAATTTTATACCTTTTCATCCCTTAAGTACGAATTTCGAAAAATAAAACTTTGTAACTCTATACAATAAATACTCATCCTAATTTTCGCGTTTCTGTCTTTAGTTGTTTAATCTGGTGATGGTACCAATTTTATCCCTTTTTTTTGCCCTTTTCCCCCTAAAAGTACGACATACGAAAAATCCTGTCATAGCGCACAACTATACGGTAAAAAAGTATTAATCCTTATTTTCGTGATTCTACCTTGAGCTGTGTGGTCTGGCTAATTGTCCCAGTGTTATCCCTGTTTATTTTTAACCACTAAATGTACGAATTTTGAAAAATCACTTTTGAGGCATGTCCATATAGGTTTTCGCGACTAAAGCTTTAGCCGTTTTGTCCAAGTGATTATTTCCGTTTTTATCCTCTTTTGGGTCTTTTTAGCCTTAACAAAAAACTTATTTCCTTCAAATGGCACACTATTTAATTATTTAATTATAATATTATTCTATTTAAATTTGCTGGAATGATTTATATTTAAAAAAATTGCGAGATATATCTCGTACAAATAACAACCTCTTTAACTCAGCAACTTTTTTGCCACTTCTCACGTTCTACATTTATGTAAACTACCCTAATAAATTCTCCATCTAATTGTTTTGAAAAATCAATAGAGATTGAATCTAAATAAATTCATTGATTAATTGACATTAATTTCGCATCGAAAAAAAGCAATTTGATTGTCACATTTGCGTATTTTACGCATTACTAACGTAGGCAATCTCACAGCTTGTTAACATATCTCGCACGCGTATTTTTGCATATATTTTTGCTGTCTTTTGCTTGTTTTTTTTCTCTTAACTGAACATGACAATGTGACGGTTTTTTCAAATGAGGAATTGTTGATTTCGCATGACTGGAGACATCGACAAGTTGGCATTTTACATGAGATGCGATTAAGAGCGCTATAATTCTTAAAATCAATCAATTGTACAAATAAGGAAAACAATTATATCTACGAAAGGCTAACGAAGACATGTAGTAGCAGCTGATATAGAAAAAAAAATAGTATACAAATAGGAGCAAAATATTATATAAATATTTATATTTACATATATAAAAATATGTGTAAGTGACATTGTTGACAATTATGTATAGACAGTCAGTCAACCTAGCCACCAAACCAAACCCCCCATTGTAAGCTACTGCGAATTCACACCTACTTTTTGTTGCTGTTTTTTTAATTAATAGACAACATTGTTGACACAATATTTTTTTTTTTTTTTGTTTTTTGTAATTTCCCTATCATAGCTTAGCATCTTTTTAATGCTATTTCTGTTTCTATATTTATTCGTTCGTAGAGTAAAGCAAAACATATTTTGTATGCTGAGCGATTTGCACATATGTATATTCAAGTCGCCAAATTATTTACAGTTGGATGATAACGTTAAGGTATACTTTTTTGTTAACTTGTAGTTGTGGCTTATATTAACTGTGATATTAGTGTTGTATTTTGTTTCTAATATGACAGCAATTTTGTTTTAAGCATTATGCCGCTGTTATACTGCCCCAACTATTTTGTCGCTTGCTAGTCGCTATGTGAATGTGGTAGGAACGATTTGAAAGCTACGCGATACACTAGCGTCGTAATTTATACATAAACTTTTTTTGTTAACTGTTTAAGATTAATAGGATCGTGGTGATAATGCAATAATTGCAAATTGTCATGCTGCGGCTATATTTAAAAATTGTGCAGTAACGAAACTCAGCGCTTGTCACAATTTGCAATCAGTATTATGTTCAGTATTATGTGCAGGCAAAGTGGAAGTAACGTATGAATTACTAGCAAATTTTGCAAAATTATCTATATATTAAATTTCAAAAACGATCTAACATATTTTGCCTATTGCCACCCACTGTGCAGCATTACATTGTAGTTACTGCAACGAAGGGAACGAATCAACGATTATGAGACATTATGATGCCCATTAGTTATTTATTGACAGCTTTAGATAGTTGGACGTATACAAATTATTAGTTTAGAGGGGGTCTCTAACATTAGCCTATCTACATAATACTACGTACACTTTCAAAGCCTTGGTCGATGATAACAATGGTTAATTGCTTGAACTGCAAATTTATTTTAAATTTTAATTTTTCTCAAATTTATTATGCAGATATAAATTGATAACATAGAATTGTTACACTTTATTCATTTTTCAGATACCCCCCTCCCCCTTCATCATTTGGTTACATGACTTGTAGACAACGCTAAAAACAAGGTAAGTTAAAATGTTTTCTTAAACAATTTACTTTTACGATATAATTTATCAAATTTATGTTGCAACATGTTCATAACTTTTGATGAGAATGATATATGTATACAGGGGCATGCCACAACGTTATGCCTTGCCCCACCACACATGTGCTGTTAGACCAAAATGTTAAGGGTTTTGGATCGATGTAGTTGTGGTATTTTTGTTCTTTTGTTGTTGTTGCCTTTGACTTGGCCTAAAGAGCCAGTAGAAACCGAAAGAGCCACAACTGGTGGTTACCATTCTTGTTATACATTTCCTTATTTTTCTTTTGCACCCTCAACTCGATGCTAGAGTGTTTGTGTTGCCATTTATTATTCAATATCTTTGTTATGTTTTTCTGTAAAAAGAAATAAAAACAGAAAACAAGAAAATATAAATTTTCTCGTTGGTCTCGTTTTGTTCATCCGTCCTACTGGTAGGTAGCTTATATAAGGGGGCGGTATAGTGTCAAGTACTGGTGGGAAGTGAAGCCTGTTAAAATATTTATCGAATACAATTGCATAATATACATATATGTCGGATATGCGGGGTTGTATGACAACTAGGCAGAGGAGAAGGCAAAAGAAAACATTTTAACGGAATACCAAAAATGTCGAGAGGAAATTTTATTGCAAAATTTTTAATAAATTAAAAGTTTGTAAAGAAAACCATATGGCAATGTTTGCTTTTTCGGACACTTTTTGGTACAATAGAAGCAAATTCGGTACACTAAAGTACTTTTTGATACAATACAAAAAAGTACTTTTCGGCACATCTAAAGTACTGTTAGAATACAACCACATTTTGTTATAATTGAAGTCCTTTTTGGTACAATAAAAATAATTGTTGATACATAAAAGTACTTGTTGGTACAATAAATGTACTTTTTAATACAACAAAGGTACTTTTTGGTACAATAAAAGTACATTCTGGTACCATAAAGGGACTTTTTTGTACAATAGAAGTACATTTCAGTAAAATTTAATTAGATCAAAAAATGGTACTGCTTGGTACAATTGAAGTTTTTTTTTGTAACATTAAAATGTCTTTTTGGTACAATAAAAATACTTTTCGGTTAAATTAAATTATTTTTTGGTACAATAAAATGTACTAATTGGTACAATATGAGTAATTTTTGTACAATAAAAGTTCTATGTGGTACATAGAAAATGCTTTTCGGTACAATTAAAGTACTTTTTAGTTCAACAAAGGTACTTTTTGGTACAATAGAAGTACTTTTCTGTTAAATGAATGTACTTTTTGCTACAATTAAAGTACTTTTTGGTACAATAAAAAAACTTTTCGGTACAAAAAATGTGCTTTTTGGTGCAATGAAAGTACTTTTTGGCAGAATAGAAGCAATTGTGGTACAATAAAAGTACTTTTTGATGCAATAAATTGTACTAATGACTAATTTTTTGTTTAATAATTTGGTACTATGTAATTTTGGTAATATAAAAGTACTTTTTGTACAATAAATTGTTCTAATGATTGATTTTTTGTTTAATAAATTACTATGTGGCACAATTAAAGTACATTTTGGTACAATAAATGTAATTTATGGTATAATGAAAGTACTTTTTAGTACAATAAAATAACAATAGAGGTAATTTTGGTACAATAAAGGTACTTTTTGGTACAATAAATTGAACTAATGAGTAATTTTAGTTCAATAAAAGTTCTATGTGGTACAATGAAAGTACTTTATGGTAAAATGAAAGTACTTCTTGGTACAATAAATTGTACTAACAATGGTACAATGAAAGTACTTTATTCAAGTACTTTTTGGTGCAATAAAAGTACTTTTTTGAACAACGGAAGTACGTTTTTTGTATAAAATTGTATAAAAAAACAATAAAAGTACTATGTTGTACACTAAAAGTACCTCGTGGTACACTTAAAGTATTTTTTGGTATAAAAGAAGAATTTTTTGGTACAATAAAGGTGCTTTTTGGTACAATAAGGTAAAAGTACTTTTAGTTACAAAAAAGTACTGTGACTGTAGTAAGTAGGACAGTTTATTTATTGTACCAAATAGTAAAATTTATTGTACCAAAAAGTACTTTTTGTACTAAAAAGTAATTATATTGTACTAAAAAGTACTACTATTGTACCGAAAAGTGCTCTCATTGTATCAAAAAGTACACTTATTATATCAAAAATACTTTTGTTGTACCAAATACTACAATTTATTATATCAAATAGTACAATTTATATTACCAAAAAGCACTTTTATAGTACCAAATAGTTCACCTCAATGTAACAAAAATTACTTTTATTGTACCAAAAAGATTTGTTATTGTACCAAATGGTACTTTAAT
Source organism: Muscina levida (assembly GCA_964034835.1). Taxonomy (NCBI): domain Eukaryota; kingdom Metazoa; phylum Arthropoda; class Insecta; order Diptera; family Muscidae; genus Muscina; species Muscina levida. The sequence continues at coordinate 5,625,337 of OZ035883.1, forward strand.
TGTAAGACATAGTCCTTTTATTGTACCAAAAATACTTATATAGTACCAAATAGTACAACTTATTGTACCAAGTGACTTTTAGTGTACTAAATAGTAAAATTTATTGTGCCATAAAGTATTACTTATTTGTACACAAAAAAGTACACTTATTGTACCAAAATTTAGTTTTGTTGTACAAAAAAGTACTCTTTTTGTAACAAGAAGTTTATTTAGTGCACCAAAGGTACTACAGTTGTGCCAAAATTATTTTCGTTGTATCTAAAAGAGGTTTTCTTCTACCAAAAAGTACTTTTTTGTATCAAAAAGGTTCTTTTATTGTACCGAAAAGTATTTCCACTGTATAAAAGTGTTTTATTTGATCTAACAGTCCTGTTGTACCAAAAACGAAGAACTACGTTTTGCATTTGTTCAACGCCAGGTAATTAACATACAATCCTCTCGACTTTACATCCATGTATTTATGAAACATTTGCTAGGACCGAGTACCACACAAGAATATTACAATTTATGAGGTTATGTTTAATGTCATTTTATTCAAAAAATTGCGATGGTACACAAAACGACAACGCAGCTGAATAACAACTATAACAACAAAAATGCAAAACGAAACAGAAAACAATAAATGCGAAACATCCTATCTTGTGCAACAAAAAATATGTTGACTGATAATGGAAAACTATATAGGGAGTCAGTGTCATGTATTGTACGTGAGCATTAAATTTAAGAATTTACATAAGGCATTACATATAGTTACATTAAGGTTTATGAACGGACCAAAAGAATGGAAAGCTAAAGACAAATATATATTTTAAAATATAAACGTATTTATTAAGTTTAAAGAATTTTAACACTAAATAATACCTTCAATACAATACAATGGGTCATAAGGCCAAACTATTTCTGATAGCTTTTTGATGATAAACCGTCAACATAATTGTTTCTCAATAATTAGGATTTTAAAAAACTTGAAAAAAGGTTAAATCTAAACCTTAGTAATAAAAAATTTAGTGATAATATTTAGTAATAAAAAAAATAAATTATAAAACCATTTTTTACATATATTATAAATATAATAAAAATATTTGAGGCTGCCATATTTATAAACACTTATCTAACGTTTATAATTCAAATTTTCATAGAAAATTATTTATAATTTTGAATAAGGTCTTTATTTATTTGGAAAATAATATTTTACACATAATAATACTGTATTGTTTAATTACTTTAAGTAATTTCCATCAACATTACTAAATACCTACATCTTTAATATAATGTATCCAAAACTAGATCCATTCATTTCAATAATAACTTTTTGATTCATTAACAATTCATTTAATGGCCAATAAATGACATCAATAGAGCAGCTTCTACTTCAATGCCATGAGATGTGTCCTTTTAAGTGCAATTTGTAACAATGTAAATATTCAATAATAATACTAATCACCCGTAGCATAGAAGGATACTTAATGTCAACAACAACATCAATAGCAATAATTGCTAACATCTGTGTAGCAAGTTGGAGAAAAACACAGAGCTACAACATTTATTACACACTCACACACTTCAAATCCAGCGCCTTATTTGTAAATCATCATTTATAATATTGTACCAGATATTTATCTGCCTTTGAATTTTCGTCTCGTTCTATTTCATATGCAAATAAATAAATGCCAAGGTTATTCTTGTTTAAATATAACTACAATTAATGCTGTCTTTCAAAACAACAACAACACAACCCAACAACAGCAGTGTACTTTAAACAAATTTCAATGTGTCAATAATGGCTGACATAACATGGAGAGTATGTTTCTCTGTGTATATAAACCATTTTTGGTTATGTACAAATTGACAAAATAAGAGATTATTATTATTGTTATTAAGTATTACCTCTCGAATTGTGTTGATGCTCTGAATTTAAATGACTAATGTGGCAAAATATACAGAGACGGTGACACAGGTCTCTGTGAAGTTAAGCTTCAAATAAATATAGAAACGAAATTGATTGAGAAATATGGAAAATTATTATTTAGTTGGAGTTGATAGTTTTTGGTATTACAATGATTGTAGATAAAAACTAGGCTAATATAATAATAATACATAATAATTAATATAAAGGAATACAATTGGTAGATATACTTCATGAACTTTTTATAAGAATTTTTTCATGATACTGATACTGACTTCCTCCATTTGAAATTCCTATATCTGGAAATAATGTAGAAAAGACATCACTTTCTCCAAAACTCACAAAACTCCAAAACTCACAAGGGGTCGAAATCAGATCGGTGCGAGTATGGACTAGGAAGGCCAAAAAAGATTATTTGGTCGTAATTTTTTTCAGTTAGATTAATACTTTTATTATATCTGTCGAAGTTTAGTTTTTAGTTTCTAATTTGGGTTTTAATTGCCAAATGAAAGGTTCGAAATTTGGGCCTGGCTCATTGGGCTCTTGGAAGATAAAAAACTTAAGTGAACATGAATACTTCTCAAGTCCGTGTTGTACCAAATGATGGGCTCGAGATTGGGAAATTTCTTACTCCTGTAAGAGTATTCACTTTTACAATTATAAAACACAATTTTCGTGCCGACTTCAGAAGGTTTGCAAATAATAAAAAATATTTTTTTAAGAATAATTCAAAAACCTTCATTACCCCAAAGTTATAAACAAAAAAAAAGGGAATACATTTTTTTAAAAAAATCGAGTTAAATACGCTTTACAAAATTTTTCAGCTCATTGATTCGGGACTCAATTTTGAGAATTGCACGTGAATGTAGCTGCATTAACACTTATGGCCATACGATTTTTTTTTGCTCAAAGTGGATTTTTAACACTTTTTCTATATATAACACGGTATATCTCTTTTGTGTCTGAAGCAAAGTTGTAGATATTGAATAGAAAAAAAACAAAACCTACCCGAAAAAAGTGCAGTGCCAAAAAGCACTTAAACTGTACCAAAAAGTAAAATATTTTTTACCAAAAAGTACATTATGGTACCAAAAAGTAAACTTAATGGTATCAAAAAGTTATATTTATTGTAACAAAATTTATGGTACCAAAATGTGCAATATAGTATAATTTATTGAAACAAAAAGTACAATTTGTGGCAACAAAAAGTACAATTTATGGCAACAAAAAGTACAATTTATGGCAACAAAAGTACAATTTATGGTCCCAAAAAGTACAATTTATAGCAACAAAAAGTACAATTTATGGTACCAAAAAGTACAGTTAACTGTGATATATTAAACTAGCTTTCCCGGCTCGCGTTGCTTCACCCGTACTTACAATGTATCTTCTTATGAATTTAAGCAATACAGGTAAAATTCAAACGGTTCATAAGACGAACAAACACCCCATTACAGTGATTGTAGCTTTATCCCATTGGTCTGAGTGATAGTACCGATATAGTCCTTTTTTATCCCTAAAAGTACGAATTTCAAATCATACATTCGTTTCGCACAACTAAAATGTACTGGTACCTACTCTGATTCTATAAGAAGCATGCCCATATACGATAATAGCTTTACCCGTTGGGTCTGGGCAATATTAAAATTGTTATCCCTTTTTTGATTTTTTTTTTTACTCAGAAATATCAGATTTCAAAAAAAACCTTCAATCCAATTTAATTGTGAGCATACCCATATCAATTTTCGCGATTATAGCATTAGCCGATTTGTCTGGGAGATGGTTTAACTTGTATCCCTTATTGGTAATTTTTACCCCCAATTCTTAGTTGTTCGGTTTGTGTGGGCGGTACCACGCCCCTTTGCCTAATTATGTTTTCATGTAGCCGTAGATAGAGGCTCTATGGACAGTATCGCACATAGAAAATTCAATTGCAATAGGTCCATTTATTTGGCGCACATTCCACAAATAGAGTATTATTTATTTGTACCACCTATGTACCTACCAATATAGTTTAGAAGGTACAACCATTTTAAAATTCCAGTTTTATGGGGAGGTGCCACGCCCATTATACCCCCTTTTAGTCCGAATTACCAAAAATCCCTTCTTAGTGCGCGCCTACGTCATAAAAGGAACCTACATTCTACGGTTTTATCTTTAGTCGTTTGGGCTGGGGAGTGACCAATTCAGTCACCCAAGCCTTTTATATATATATAGATAGATTGTGAAATTGCCAACAAAAAACGGGAAGAAAGAAATGAAAGAATTGGAAGAAAACATTGTATAAAGATCACTTAACATCGATTTAGAGGTTAGAAGCTCGCACACGAAATTTCAGCTCGAAAGATATTAAACTACGGACACCCCCAAAAAAAGGGTGTTTTTATCACCTTAGAACTTAACATCTGCGGGGACAGACAGAACGGAATGATGGACAGATCGACTCATAATTCAACACTGACCATATAACATACAAAGTCTCTAAGTCCACTTTTTAAGAACTTTAAATTTCAATACAGTAATGTACATTCAGTAAAAATATATCGATTACAACAACAAAAAATACAGTTACCTAATTTTTATTGTTGTTGGTTTGTAGTCATGAGCAGAAGCACTAAGTCCAATTTATTACATCTTTGTGCGATATCATACATTTTCCAATGTTGGCTAATCAACTGTTTCGTGCGAAATAGTATGCCAGACCAAATAATTGACATATTTCGCCACACTCCAGTCAGCTGATGAGGTAATTGTCTGCGTTGTTCAGTGAGCTCTTGATTGTTTTAAAATATGTACTTATAAATCCATCCTAGCGCTACCTAGCGGTATATTTAAGATGTAGAACATTTTTACCCATGTATTGTTTTGGACTTGAGGTTGAGTTGTTGTTCTTGAGTTAAAAAATGACGAACATAGGACAACTTATTTGTATCAATTTAGTATGGAAGTATATGGGAAATCTTTTCCATATCTCCTGACCACCCTCAACGTATCCCAAATAAAGCTAAAACCTGTACAACTTGTAGAGAGCACAAAGAAAACTGTGATAGGGCAATATGTCAACGATGTCAATCCCATCAATGTTATTAAGGGAGGATATACAAGACCACAATAGGCCTTTGATTCATTGAAAGATTTTTTAATTCACCCATTGTTTAACTTTTGCTCTAATGGTGGCGTTCTCGTCGTTACTATAAATACACTTTGCACAATCAACATACAACTAACATGACGCAATTTCTACGATTTCAATAAAACTGAAATTTAAAATTTGAATTGTTTTTTTTTATTTACGGAAAAAAGAGCATAATTTCCATGGAGATTTACTGCATCCTACAATTAATTTATTTTAAGTAATTAATATAATTTCATTGCAAATTGCCTAACATCAAGCCAGTTCCTTAGCATACTAATTTATAAGGAGTCAAATTCCTACACATACATCTTAAACTTTAACCCAAATCTTCTACACAGCATAATTCATTATATATTGTAGCACAGCATCTACAAATTACTGACACACAAAGATTGTGTGATACCACGAAAAAAACACAATTAAAGGCGTTCCCCCAAAAATTGGGCTAACCACATGTATTGTAAATTCATGCACCCTGCCTTTTAAACCTATTTGTAGGTTATGATAAATGAATCATTTTGTATTCATAACATGACTTCCCTCACACCCCTACAAAAACAAAACATGTGTAGATATTCCACTGATAATCCGCAAACTCATTGAAATATGACACACATTGGCGCTTGTTTGTTTATCCATTGACTTCATTTGCAATATTACGATTTCCTAATTTAGAAATTGTCCAAAAGCTTAAAGCAACAACAACACCAAAAAAAACACAAATAAACGTCAGACAACTTGATTATTTATTAATTAGTAAACACAACAAGAATAACATCAACGACAATAAGCCAAATGATAGGAATATATTATTTTTCAATCCAACACAATTTCAATCGCATTGCATTCAAAATCGTCATTCGTCATCATCAGACTAATTTAATGAATTTCAAGCATACAGACATGGTCATGGCCCGGCAATTGCCATCCAATACAACACATTCAATCGATATATCCTCCTCTTTGTTGGTGCTGTTAGTAGAGTCCTTTTTTGTCAATTGTCTACATTTCAATGGAATCGCATACGCACGAATACCTTTGCTAAATGCCAATTTAATTCCACTGCATAGTTGGACAAAAACGTCGAAAAACGTTGAAAGCTGAAAGGAATCCAAGGATTCTAGTTGCGTTGAAGGTTTTGCATCTCATGCATTGCAGCGCCAACACCATCAGCAACGATACACATCAGTTCAAGAGTCAACACTTTTTTTCTGCAAGTGTATCCTAACCCCGGGTATGTGACATTTTGTGTGAACACACACACAGAGTAAAAATATGTACACACAATTCTATGAATGTATGTTTTATTTCAATTATATTCGTATGTATATGTGAGTTGCACTCGGAGAGCCATTAAAACTAAATTCTACAGTAGTAAGTTGCGTTTCCGTTTAGTTTGGGAGTAAAACAAAAACAAAAAACCAACAAGAACTGTCAGTTGCAAAAAACTTTTAAATTTTAAACTTTGCGATACACGATCAAAAAAAGGAACATGTTAACAAAATAGGGATGACTTGACAGAAAAACGCAATACATTTTTAATTGAAGGGAAGACATGGAATCAATTAAAATTTTGTATTGAAACTTAGGCAAAATTGTGGTATTTGAATCAATATTTTAATATCTAAATAAATTATAAAATTTTATAAAATTGTTTAGATTTTGTGTACTCCAACCCAAAGACAACTGAGGACACTTTAGGGAATACTGAAACAAATTTCGGCAGAACTATTTATTTGCTTTAAACTAAAAACATTTCCTTAAAACAGAAAACATTTGCTTTAAACAGATAAGATTTTAAAATACAGGAAATCAAATTTGTTACGTTTGGCAGTATTATCTTTGTGAGCATTTCACAATTTATACCCAAAGTTTTAAAATGACATCAAAGAATATGTTACCAAATACAATTCAAACGAAGTGTTCTCAGTAAACCATACAGACTTTGGTACACACAAGTAACGTATACTTAACATATGCATACTCGTATACACATACTTAATTCAATATTCATCATACGCCATGAACTCCTTTCGGATTTAAATTACTCATACAACAACATGTGGTGTAAGTTAGTAAATAGTGCTATTTATTACAAATACTACACATGCAAATTATACAAATGTAAATAAGACAACTTTGAGGGATCAGAAAGAGATAGAGAGAGCGAAAGATAAAACTAAATATTTAAATAACAAACTAACAATTCCTAGAAATAAATGTGAATAGCAACACTACACAGTTGGCCACAAATGCCACAGCAACCTTTGATATATCTAAATTTCTTATTTGCTATCCCAGATAAAATATGCGTTAACATGAGATGTAATGAATTCCTTAAATTTGTTGACTTACTCTGCTCAGTTCTATGATGGTTCAAAGCACTCTACCATTGGAATCATACAGCATTCTCACCTCTCCCCCTCCCCTCACTTTGCCATTTGTAATGCCACAATTTCAGTTATTACAACTTACATTTTAGTAAACCAATTATGTGTCAAGATGTATCAACCGACATTTCACACAATTTGTTGCATGCCAGCAAAAATATTCAGCAAATTCCTTCCTGATACATTTTGATATTCAAATTTTTTTGTATGCAGTTTTTTCTTTCATTGCTAAAATTAAGGAAAAAGCTACATTTCCCTTCAATTGTGCACATGGGAGTAGAAGGATATATCGTCTGTTTGCTAGAACTTCCCTCCTCCCCCCTTGCTCTGGTTATGTTACAAATGTCTATTTGAATAGAGTAAATCTCGTTTTTTTTTTTGCGAGCAGACAGCAAGCAAAGTGAACTTTATAACTGTAACAGGAAAACATGGTATAAGGAATCCGGTGCTGAGTAAAACTCCCAGCTCAAAAGAACACATTTTTACATACAATTTAATTTAATAAAAATGAAAATTTATGTATGACAATTATGTTTTCCTTATGTTGATTCAACATTATGCACATAGGCAGTCCGAGGAGAAAGCGCTCCTGATACAGCATACACACACACAAAAGTGCAATGGGTGGACAGAAAGAAAGAAAGAAAAGAGCGTAGGGAAAAAAATCACAACACAACTAGCATAGCCATCTAAATCCAAGAACTGATGTTGAATCCAAATCGGAATCACAATCACCAGCAACGCAAAGTGCCGCAAAAGTTCATACACGAGTTACGTATATGTAACATTTCGAAAATTATGTTAGAATAACAAAGGAGGCGGCGCACACAACAAGAAGGACTACAATGACGAGGACGATGATTTTGTACTTTGTGGATTACACACACACAAGTGCACAAAGTACTGCGGGCGGCATAGGAGATTGCATAACATAACAGAGGACATCGAGTCAACGCTGAAATAGCGTTTGCTTTGTTGCATTGGGTTTATGTAAAATGAATTACAATTCTAAATGTTCTTCTTCGGGGGGAACTGAATTATAATGCGGGGCATATATATAAACTGATGATACGCTTAGTTGTATATGTACTATATACACACGATAACAGTTTAGTAAAAGTCTTTGTTGTTGTGGGTATGTGTAAGCTTCCGGAGCTTTGTCTGCAGGAGGGTAGCGCTAGAAATTATGGCAATGGTAAATAATAAATAATAAATCTTATGGAAGAACAACAGCAAACTCGTAACACGTACCGAAGGGTATATTTCGTTTGTTTTTTCATTTAAAACGCCCATAAGACGTCCACGCCGTGTGGAAAAAGTGTGAAAAAAAAATATATATATATGTATATTCTGAGTTTTAATACGTCAACCTGTCTGTCGGTCCCCGCGATTTCATACGCACTTTAAGAGCTAACATTTGGTATTTAAGCTTATATTATATAAGCGGAGTTTAGGTTGTATTTGGGGGTGTCCGTTTGTCTACCTCTGCGATCACAGCAGTAGTTTAAGAGCTATAGAACTGAAAATTGGTATACAAGCTTCTATTCTATTTATTCTATTAAGCCCCTCCCCTCCCCTTTTTTTACGGTACAAAGTTTAATAAAATATATTAGTTTAGTTTTCATCGAATGATTGTAACTTACTAATTGTAACTTAATTTTTCCAAAATTTTAATAAATTTTTTTAAATAAAATGTTATATTTATTTTTTTATAACATTTTTTATAGCAATATTGGCAAAAGTACAAAATATGAGGCGGTAGCCCAAAAAAGAAAAAATATATGCCACTGCCTCCTAAATACGCTCTAAAACAAGAAAATAAAGGTCAAAGTTGGCGCCAGAGCCTATGGGGCCCTGCGGGTTAAAATATGGGACCCCTTGGTTTCTATGATGACCTCTTATGTGTGGTTACTCAAATGAAAGATATTTTCGAGGCTAATTTAATGCTGCATTTTTTAAGACATGCGGGGTTTTTGGGACACTACAGACCCAAAAAAAAGGGTCCCTTGGGTCTTATGGTGATCTCTATGTGCGGGTGCTCAAATGAAAGATATTTTTGAAAAGAATCCAGTGGTATAAATTTTATGACCCTACGGTACCCATGGGTCCAAAAATTAAATGAAATATGGAAAAAAAAATGGGGTACGAAGAACGTAGCGCCGCTGGCAAAAATTTTTATTAAATGCCTCCAGAATGATAATAAATATCCTATAGTTTGAATTTTAAAACATATTACTTAATTTTTTTCTATATTACAAGCCTTAGAGTACAAAAATAGGTATCAATTCGTCTCAAAAATATCTTTCATTTGAGTACCCGCCAATGTGGGTCATCATACAACCCAAAGGGCCCCTTTTTGATCCCCTACGAGCCCCATGGGCCACAGCGCCAACTTTGACCTAACATTCCAATGTTTAGGGACCAAGACGAAGAGGATGGCATATTTTTTTTGGCTCCGACCCATATTCTGCACTTTAGCCGCAATATAATTTTTTTTTTTAAATTTAATTTTTTTTATTGAGTTTAAAGCAGTTTAAATTTTTTATTAATATTTTTTTTATTTTTATCAAAAATAGACAATGTAAATTTTTTGAATGACATTTTTTAATCTTTTTTATAATTTTTAAACACTTTTTTTTACTGGTAGAATTTTATTTTTAAAAATTTATTGTTATAAATAAAATTTTTTTAACACATTTTTTTTTTTTAATTAAAATTATTATTTGTTATTATTATATTATTTTGCTGTTTAAAATATAATAATTTTGTTTGCAGTTTTTTTCTTTTAAAAGCATTTTAGTTTTCATTCAAAATTTAGAACTTAAATTTTTTGAAACATTCTCAACTTGTTATTTTCTTTTCAAATATTAGTTGCTTAATAAAATTTTAAACTTTTTTTTAAAAAAATATATTAATTTTCTTAATAAAATTTAAAATTTTTTGCTTTTCTGAATTTTTTTTCATAAAATTATTATTGTTAAATTTTAAATTTATTTTTCAAAAATTGTAAATAACATTAATAAAATTAAATATTTTTTGGTTTTTTTGTTTAATTTCGTTTTCTATGAAATACTTTAGATTTTATATTTCTATGTTATGACTAAATTTTATAATTTTGTTTTTATTTTTATAGCAATTTATTTTTTAATTTTTTATAAAAACTTAGTTTTTTCAAAAATTTTGAATACATTTTTTTTGAAACAGAATTTATAACTTTTTCGAATACTTTTTCTTTACTGTTCAAATATTTTTTTTAATTATTATAATTTTTTAATTTTGTTTTTGTTGTTCGTTTTATTTTATATAAAATAACTTTTTTAATTTTGCAAATTAAAATTTTATTTATTTTTTATTTTTCGATAAAAATTTAATAATTGTTTAAAAAAAAAAAAATTATAAATATTATATAATTTTGTATCTAAAGAAATATTTATACTTTTTTTTGAAAAAATAATTTTAATGTTATTCTTTACTTACTTACTTACTTACTTAAGTGGCCAATTACAATTTACGATACGTAGTTCATAAATTTGAGGCCTGAAGTAATAAAGAATTCCACACGCTTCGGTCTTCTGCGTGTGTTCTCCAGTTAGTCCTACCAGATGATGGCACATCGCCTACCACTTGGTCCTTCCAACGGAGTTTGGGTCTCCCTACTCTGCGCCGTCCTTCAGGTTAGCCTTCAAACACCTTTCTCGCTGGAGCATTTACATCCGTCCTGGCAACTTATTTTAAATTATTTTGGAATAATATCCCAAGTTTTGAATAATCAGTCGAGGTCAATGTGATTTTGTTATAAATTTTTATTATTTTTCAATATTTCATCTTTCTTCGAAAGACATCATCAGGAATGAAAAATACGGGGAACAACACAAAACCAAATGCAAGCAGTGCAGCGACCACTCTTCTTTGTAATCTGTTAGGTAATATTCTAAAATTATAAAGATCGAATAAAACTTATTTATAAAAAACAAAATAATTAAATTATTTTGTTTTGATAAAATGTTAGGTTTTGAGTTTCAATAATATTATTAATATTAATATTATAAATTTTTTTTGCTATTTTTTTAATATTATGAATTTAACTTTATTATTTATTTTCTGATGAAATTTTTAATCTTTTTGGTATTTCTAACTTTATTCTCTAATAATATCTAATTCGTTTTTGTTAAAATTTGTCGATATCATAAAGTATGAGAGGTGACCCAATTTTCGTATAACCTTGCCTAATTGTTAATTTTTTATTTATTTGTATAGTTTTGTCAAATTTTAAACAAATTTTTATAATTAAATTTTGGAAATGTTCTAATGAAAATCCAAAAAGCCAAAAAAATCGAGTTACGCACATATTTTGTGTTCCATTTTCATGAAACATTAATTAACTTAAGTTCGACTTCTTAATTCGTCATTAAGGCTTTAAACATTTTAAGGTTTATAAAACAATTGTTGTAAAATATGTTTAAGATACACAACCTTTTACTTGTTACACTACCCCTACAAATTATTCTATATTGGTTTAAACTATTTTGCATTTTTTCCGCTGCGTTTCTCATTTGAACCCACTATACACTTTTGTCGGGAATTCGTTGTACGGTCTTGTTTGCATTTCAACAAATTTGAGTAATTACATGCTTAAACTTTGGAAACATTGAAGGAGAAGAAATAAAATAAAGCTACAAAGAAAACAAAGTCATAAATTAAATGTTTAAACAACATACAATTAAGAGCCAATATTAAATAGAGGAAGCTAAAAAAACACAAAATCAAATAAATGATAAATGAGAACAATATAAACTGAGGAATATTACAAATTATAAACTGACAAAAAATAATTACTGTATGAAGTATATAATTGGTAATATGTTTTTTTAACCTATAAACAATACAGAACATGATATTTAAATATATATTAGTGTGTTTAAAATCACTTTTTTCATTTAAATATTTTAATGATCAATTATATCTTTATTTAAATATAATTTCTTTTATGTGAATAAAATGGTAAACCTTAAGTTTACTTGTAAATTACGGTTATGAAGATCATATTCTAATTTTGTCATATTAAATATTTCTAAAATTTTACACATTTGTATGCAACAACTTGTATAGCCGTATGATTTATACATGCTTAAGATAATAAATACTTCTTTTTTTTTGGTTTATTTGCCCCTTTTACTTCCTTTAAATCTCTCTCATTAATATTCATGGCCTTTTAATATTTTGATAAAGCAATTGATTTGTGTTCAGTCATGTGCTATAAAAGCACTAGAATAAATTCTAAGGAAACAAATGTGATTTTATGCCAGTTTCAACATTTCTATCGTTTTCACATTTATTTTCTCTTAAAGTAAATTATGCATTTGAGCTAACACAGATTGGAAGCCATAACACTACGGCCTTCTGTAGCATACGTTTTTTTGTGCACAATTTATCTTTTTTATTTTTATCAAGGATGAAAAAAAATAACAGATACCTTTTACAACAACAAAACTCTACACTTTACTTTAGTGCTGGCCAGTTGCAAAAAAAATAGACAGAGACAGGGCGGCAGAGAGAGAGAGAGTCAGAGAGAAGTCAAAGGCAGATGTTATTGATGTTGGATAGAAAAAAAATTTCGATAGTCATCTGTTACTTGTGCTACTCCCAAAAGCCTTGTGTGACAACGAAAGTGAGCTCAAAGGTATAGCCAAAACGGCAACTAGATAAAAAGTAAGAGCAGAGACCATATGACCCTTAGAGGTATAAATATTTAAAATATGATTTTCTTTTCCATTGTCATTGTAAAGTTTAGAAATGTGTTTAGTTTTGTGTAAGGTAAAAATGTGTGTTTTCGTTCATACCTTTCCTAAGAATCTACTCAGACCCCTTGTAAGTTCTTTAAAAGGCTTTTAAATGTCGCTTATATGCCTTTATAGCCTATTTATTCGTTTCCATATTAATAGACCAATTTGATGAGTAATAACTTTTTATTACTTTGTCTTCTGTGTTGTGCATCGTTTATAAATAAAGTTGTCATTGTCATCCGATCAGTAACAGCGCCTGTCATGTAGTTGATTGTTTTGAAATGTAAATTTCCCAAAGATGTTTCCTATCTACATACATACATCACCCCATCTCTATGATGAGTCAGAGAAGTTTACATGGGGCTCACATGCAATGACTTAACAATCATTAATAATTCTGTTAGCGTTGGTTATTGTTGAGCTTTTTTTAACGGAATATGGTAAGTTGGTTTGGTTGGTTTTTTAACGGGATATGATAAACAGTTAAAAACTTACTTGGTGCGGTACTCATTATAAACTTTATATTACTCATACGCCCTTGCGTGCAAATGGATGAGACATAAAACAAATAAAATTAAAAGAAAAACACATCTGTCTGTGTGGAAAAATAATAATCTACAATAAATCCTATGGTATAAAAAAAATTGAAGCTGACTTACATAACACTGTACGACACAATTTTTCACCCATGATTAGCAACTCTACACATGAAAAAATTGCTATTATCATTTTTGTGACAAATTTTAAATTTGTGCTTTATCAGAACCCGCTCCAGGCCATTTGAAAAATATTAAAAAAAAAAAAAACATCAAAATCTGTTGATAATTAAATTTGTGACAAATTAAAAATTTTGGCTTCGCCGGAACTCGCTCCTGGCCATTTAAAAATCATTAAAAAAAAGTTAATCAAAATCTGTTAATAACTCGCAGAGTTATGCGAACAGAAAGTAGTCGCTGCATGGGAGTTTCCCTCGAAAAATTAAATTGCTTGTAAAAACCTTAAATGAGTTGATCTAGAAAAACTGGGAGATACGTATATTTTTGTTTTGAGTTATATTTTCAGAATCTGGTCAGTTTGATCATGGGTGAGGCCAAAAGTTTAAATTTGTCTTACAGTGTAATATACACTGGGGAAGAGCTGCTCCTTATAATATTTAAAGTTGGTGAATTCTAGGGTCACGTGATCAACTTAATGACAAAATAAACTAAAATTATATTCATTATGTTTTGATAAAATCAAAGTACTTTTTGGTACAATATAAGTACTTCTTGGGACAATAAAAGCACTTTTCAAAACAAAAATTTTTTTATTTGGTACAATAAAAGTACGTGTTGGTGCAAGAATAATTTTTGGTAGAATAAAAGTACTTTTTGGTACAAAAAAAAGTTGTTTTTGGAACAATAAATAAAACATAAATGTATAATTTTGATACAGGTACAAAAAATTTCACTTTTTGGTACAATAAATGTACGTCTTTGAACAATAAAGTTTTTTTTAGTACAGTAAATTGTACATTTTGGTACAATAAATGTATGGTTTGGTACAATTATTGTACTTTTTGGTACACAAACAGTACTTTTTGTAGCAATAAAAGTATTTTTTGATACAATAACTGGTAATTTTTGGTACAATTACTGTACTTTTTGATACAATCAAAGTACTTTTTGGTACAATAAATTTTACCAAATAGTACAATAAATTTTACCAAATAGTACAATATAGTAAACATTTGTACCAAATATTGTGCTTAAAAGTTCAAATACTTTTTTTTTGTACAATAAAAGTCTTTTTGGGAACAGTAAAACGTACATCTTTGTGAAATGAAAATACTTTTGGTTACAATAAATTTTACTTTTTGGTACAATATATGTACTTTTGGAACAAAAAAATTATTTTTTGGTAAAATAAATTGTGCACTATTAAAACGCCAATATTTTCTGATCCTATGGAGAACCCACCTTGAAATTTGCACACCTTGTAAAGAAAAGTATGCGCAATATTTATATTTAAAATAAAGAAAATCAAAGGATACTTTTCCAGGATATTCAAGGATGAAGAACATTTTTCAAATTTTAATGTCTTTGACCCTTCATTCCTAAAGAGGAGGTGGAAACCTATCAGGCGATACCATGATCGTCTAAATCCGATGTTGCGTTCAAAAGTTAATCCATCATTAACTAAGCTATCTTTTCATAAAAATGCTGTATCGGCAGCAACGAGGAGAATATATGTGTAAAATTTAATCGAAATCGAAGGGGATGAATTTCCAAAAGTATGTTTTTGGGTTGATTTATTTTAAAATTACCACTATGTGTGACCCTTCAACGACGGCTTGTCAGGTGTTTCGTGAAATGTTCTGCATTGCCCCCTATATTTCCTCAAGAGACATTGGCTTGCTATTGAAAACTTTACTTTTCAGGTATCTTAAAGGAAAAAGTATATTGGGAAGAAATCTAGGCTACGAGTTGGCCAGTGACCTGCTTCCAATGAGCAATTGTAGAAGTGGCATGTTATTCCCCATCTTGCCGAAACCATGATCATTGATTACAAATATTGAAATTCTTTAGCGTGAGTTCTGAAGATTGGCTGTAATTACTCTAACAGCTTGTCCTTTTTTGATCTTCACTAAAGTATTAACTATTAATGACTTTTGCTGACAAAGCTGTCCATATCGTAACCTTTGATCATGGTTGATTCATTATTAAACCTATCTCGTCGAACTTCTGCATTCACTTTCCAATCAAGTGAACCGAAAGAGCTTAATTTCTGTGATGTGTATTGTAAAGAGATCGTTCTCGAGTACGCACGAAAGCATGGCTTCATTCAGCCGAGCACAGCATGCCTTCGTGCGTAATTCTCATTGGCAGCAATTGCATTCCCCCTTGGTCCCACCCCACCGTGGCTGCTCGAGGCAGCTACCGATTCAAATGTAAACGAACTTTATATCCACCCTGTATAAAAGTAGACAACTAAAGTATGTATTCGTTATCATTGTAAATGCAGAAACTACCCACATTCAATGAATCACCGAGTACCACCTCAATTCTCCGTAAAATATAAATATCCTCCGCCATAAAAACATCATTATTAATTCCTTTGGAATATACCTATTAATTAAGTAAATCAAAAATTAAACCACAGCCCCTCCTACCTGTACTTCTGTGGAAATTTCTTATGAATCATATTATGCTCATTTCATATTTCACCTCAAAAGCCAACATCTACTAAAAATCGAGAGCACACATACACACCCAAAGAAGATGCCTTGATATTTCGCATTAAATTTATATCAAGCCATCGACATGAAAATCTACTTAAATATTCGTTAATGCCTAAATATTCAATAATATCGGCGGGTGCTTTTGCCTCAACCCCGTCTCTACGACTGCGTAATTAATGTTGAAAAATTAGCAACCTTCAATAACAATTAATGCGATAATAAAAACTAATTGCGAAAAACATTAAAAACGTCTATGCTTTAGTTACTTTCAACAGGTTTGGCCACATCGCACCACAGTACAGATGATGCAGTTGTGACGACGGGTAACGTAGTGACGGTGTTCATGGTGATAATACTGACAACTAGGGGCCGGCCTGCGGTGCATCACAAATGAATGCCCGCTGCCGAAATATGACACGACCACAGCACGAGTACAACAAAATGAATGAATGAAACAAATTGAAACATAAATTCATTTAACACTAACACTGGGGATACAAAGCGGCTACTCTATGTATGTGTGTGTGTTTGTGTGAGGGTGTGTATCGCTGCTGCATGTGTGAGTGCGTAAACAAATTAAAATATTACTTTGTGTGCGCTTGGTGTTTTTGTGTGATATAAAGCAAATTGAGATTTTTTGACATTTTTATGTCATTGCAAAATGATAAATATTTCTTCAGTTACAAACTGACAGACAGCAAACGAATGGACGGACATCAGCCACAGGCAGCAGCAGACACATACAGAGCATGCACCACAAGGGGTACACGGAGAATAATTTGTAATGGTAATTGTTGGAAAAAAAAACCATTTATCGTTTAGTCGAATTGAGAATGATAAATTTGTAATGATAAATATTTTTATGCAGTTAAATGATGGGGAAAAATTCACTACGAGGCCCACAACTGGCCCAGAAACGCCCCTAGAGGGTTCAAATGGATGACCGACCTACAGTCAAATTTTGCTACTAACTTTTTCCCAAACATACCTACTCCCCACATTCACCCCCACAAGGGGGCTTCTATACAGTATTTTATTTTCTTTTATAAAATTTGCTGCCACCGCTCTAACTACCCCGGAGTCGCCCTTAGAGGATTCAAATGTATGACCAGGCCCTAATATTTTTTTAACCTCAGATCATACCAACAATCTATCTTCAACCCTTAAGGTTCTTCCCAAAGATTTTTTTATTTTTCTATTTTTTTATGAAATCAACTGCTTCTGCTACTCCCATGGTGCCTCCAAAGGGGTAAAATTTACGACCGACCCCCACTAGTATTTTGCTCCTAACATCTTTCCCAAACATATCTGCCCCCTATCATCAGCCCCTAAGGTGGCTCCCATACAAAATGCACTTAAAACGACCAAAACACATAACTTCTCAACAAAATAATATTAGAAGTAAAATATGACTGGGGGTTGTAACATTTGAACCCTCTAGGGGCAATTCCGTGGCAGTTGAGGGCCTTGTTGTGGATTTTTCCTCAATACGAAAAGTTTCTCGGTAAAAACCGGGTCTCGATTTTGATTTGTTGATCCACGGTTTCTTGGGCAAATTTTCTTAGAATTCACCGTAGATTACGATTTTGATACTTTGGTACGATTTTATTTTACTCCATACAAATTGACCCACTCTAATGTTTATATCTTGACAAAATTCAGAAGATATTTTTGTAAAACTATGAGGGTGGATTCGCTCATTTGTATGGGAGGTATCGTAAGGGTTGTGACAAAGTTTTAGATTTTATGTTTGTCAGTTATTGGAGAAATATTATTTTTTAAAAAATCGGTAATTTTGTATGAAACATGCCAGAAGGTGTGGGTCTTGTCTACCCATTTGCAATTCTATTACTTAATTTTTGAAAATATTAATACTAGTAAATTTTCATAACAATCAGTTAAGATTTGCTCGCGATATCCTGTCCATCAGCCAGCCAGACAGACGGACATGGCTTAATCGTCCTCAAAATCCCTGAAACTAATTTCAGATCGGCCAAGCAGTTACCGTAAATTGAGTCTAAAAATTGAGGATAAGGACTTGGGCGATATGTGGATCCAACAGGATGGTGTCACTTGCCACACAGCCAATGAAACAATGCGCGAGAAATTCGACAGCCGTGTTATCTCACGTGGTGGCGATGTCAATTAGCCGCCTAGATCATGTGATTTGACACCGTTGGGCTTGTTTCTTTGGGGTTATTTGAAAGAAAAAGTGTACGTCGATAAGCCAGCAATAATTCAAGAACTAAAGGATGATATAATTCGGAGCATTACCGACATTGAACCTCAATTTTGTCTCAGAGTCATTGAAAATATTGACCATCTGATAGGGGTATGCCACCGAAGCCATTGCGAGCATTTGGTCGATATTTTGTTTCACACATAATTGTCATAGGTACTTCTATCATAATAAAAAATATTAAGATAATTCTCTGAAAACTTTTTGTTTCATTTACAATTAACATCGTGGCTTGTAATTGGACCTCCCTTTAGACGAATGCGAACGTCAACCGTTTGAAAAGGTTTTAATTGACCGGCAAATCAAATTTGCTGCCGCCAACATCATGCCACCATCGTGGCGCGGCCGACACCTTTTAGTAAAACACCATAAATGACAGCTTTTCGCAAAATCACAAAAGCTTTACATACACCTGTCGTAACGAATTTACTACTGACCTCCAAATTACTCCTTAACCCCTAAACTCTGCGATGAACTATGTCAGCTATAAATTATAAAAGGCTCATTACAAACACAATAACAGCTTTTGTTACAAATTGCCTACACTTTCATGAAATTGGGATCACTTTAAAACTTCCTATTGAAATTTGGAAATTAGCACTAATCCTACTAAATTAAAACTTTTAATCATTTTGGCAAACTTTCAATTGAAATTCATCAATATTCATAGAGTTCTATAGACTTTTTCCTCTTGTGTATGAAGTTTGTTAATGAAATTTCAGTCTAAGTCAATAAAATGCGTTAACCACAGACTGCGACAGCATTTTGCTTCAGTCTGTAGTGATTGTTGCTGTTGTTTCTGTTGCTATTGACAATGTAAATCTTCTTAACATTATGTCAGAGTTAGTATGTACTAGAACATACTACGTTGTTACAAATCGTCTATTTAGGCACTTCTTTTCTCAATAGAGCACCAGTCAGAGTACACTTCAGACTGCCAAAGGGGCTAAACTGACGGACAAACAACTTTTTATGCCGCCAAAGCATAAAGCGCAAAAAAACGCAATATGACATCATTGTAATGTAAAATATTTCGAATGACGCCGTCTTTTCAGTTACAGCGGCGTCTTTAAGTGGGTGATAATCATAATTAAAATCGGTTCATTTTGGACGTTCAAAATCTTTACAAGTTGGCATTCGCAGACTATAATTTGTTGTACTCAAACAAATGTGTGCATGTTATTAATAACTTTTGTAAATTTGATGGCGTATTTGTTGTTTTTTTGTTAAGAAGGTCTGACAATTAAACGATATATATATGTATGTATATAGCTGCCGGTAGCTTCAACGTATGGGAGAATTAATGACGTAATTGATGACAGCATCTGATATGAAAAATTATATGAATACGTATTTTTTGACCGTTCATCTGACTGTCATCGTTGATGGCTAATTAATTACATCAAAATGTACTCGCTTGGCAGATATGTAAATTATTTGGGTAGAATTTATTAAAATAACAGTTGCGAGCGCTGTTGCTGTGACAGTGGCAGTGACTGTTGCTGCTGCTGCTGATGTCGCGTCAGCTTTGGCTGCTGCTGCTGTTGCTTGTCACTGTCTAAGATGACAGCTATTCATTGCTGCTAACAGCAGCGCCTTTCTGGCCCTTGCGAGTCAGCTCTACACACACACACAGCACAATTAATGGATTAACAACCGGGCCGTTCCGTAAAACGTACAAAAACGCTCGGGCACTCTCTACTCACACGTAATATGATGTGACATTGAAATGTTGAATGGAATGAATTTCACATTTGTGACAAATACTTTGAGCGAATTTACAATGAAAAATTATTCGGAAATTACAATTATGATTAATATAAAAGAATCTATTATAAGACCAAGGCAGGATTATACCGGCAACAGTGTGACATAAATACAAAATGATTAAGACGAAGGATATGTGTAGGTAAAAAGTAGGTCATTGCAGCAGTTAAGGGCAATTTTAGTATTTAGGAAATATAATCTAGTATGCGTTGAAAGTGGCAGGGTTGAAAGACTGGAGTTTGTTTGAAGTAAACTATTTGCGAATTAACACATAAACATTGAATTTTGTATGGAAACCACCTTAGAGTGTGAAGATGGGGGTATGTATGTTCGGCAACAATTTTAGGAAAGAAAAATTACGATAAAATTTGTTATTTGCACTACAATTATATTTTATAAAACTTTGCATCCATTTTTTTGTCAATAATTTTTTTTAAGTACTCTTAATAAGTTTCTGAGAATATTGTTTTAAATTGTCAAAGCCCTGAAAAGGGATAGTTTTGTATGAGAGGCGGGAGTAGTTTTTATTCGAATTTGCTCATTTTATAACTTAACCTTCGTTAGAATAGAAGCTGGCATACCTAATTTCACTTCGATATCTCTTAAATTAAAGTTGTAATAGCAGGGATACAAAGACGGTCAACCCCAAAAATGGGGAGTTTGTATGGAAGATGGGAGTAGTTTTTGTCATATTTTACTCAGTTCAGAACATAACCTCCGCTTAGAGGATATAAGTTTGTATACCAACTCTATAACTCTTAAACTACGGCTGTATTCGGGGGAGCGATTTATATGAGAGGTGAACGTAATTTTTATCCGATTTTGCTCATCTTACAACTTAACCTCCGCCTAGAAGGTAGAAGCTTGAATATCACATTTCAGCTCGATAACACTTAAATTTAGATAGTAATCGCGGGGGTAGACGTACGGACAACCCCAAAAAGGGGGTGTAGCATTTAAATTTAGGTTCTAATCGCAGGGATAGACGGACGGACACCCCCCAAAAAGGGGGTGTTTGTATGGGAGGTTCTTCTTCTTCTTAATTCAGTAGCCGCACATAGAAAAGAATTCCAAGCGCTTCGGTTAGATAGTTAGTCACAAAAAGTGTGGTTAACAGTTCATTCCCCTGCTCCATCCAACGAAGTTTGGGTCAGATCAGTCAGATCGCAAGACTGACTATCGCCTTGTCTAAAGCCTCGCTTGGTAGAAAATGGCTCAGTCAGATTTATGTTAATTTTTACTGAAGACTTCTTGTCAGTCGGTGTGATCCCGCAAAGTCGTATTAGCATCTAACAATTTCTGTCGTATCGGACTGTCGAATGCAGCTTTGTAGTCAATAAACAAATAGTAGGTGTCGATCTGCATTTCTTGGTTCTTCTCCAGGATTTGTCGTAGTGTGAATATCTGATCGGTCGTAGATTTACCAGGTCTAAAGCCACACTGATAAGATTCCGTCAGGTTCGCCAGAATGGGCTTTAGTCTTTCACATATAACTAGACAGGACCTTGTATGCGATGGGTAAAAGGCTGATCTCGCGATAGTTGGTACACAACACACTTGGATCGATTTTCTTAAGCACGGAGCTTAGGACACTCAGATTCCAATCATCGGGTATGCACTCCCTGAGCCAAATCGTGTTTATGAGCTGGTGCATGCATGTTACCAGCTCATCACCGCCTGCTTTAAAAAGCTCTGCCGGCAGTCCATTGGCTCACGCATCTTTATTATTTTTATGCCGTGCAATTGCCGTGCTGATCTCGTTTTGACTCGATGGTGGACAGTCTACTCCATCGTCGCACATAGAAGTATTTTGATGATCTGGGCGGCCAAAAATATTTTAATTGTTAATTAAGCAGAGAGTAACGTTTGAAACATAAAAAGTTGATTTTTATAGTAAAAACAGTTATATTTTCATATATTGGACATTTAAAACATAATATTTCCATATTTCTTTTTTATTCGCCGTCATCGCTAATTTCGTCGTTCACATCACTTTCAGCTGCTAGATTCGGTTGAGCTGAGAGCAACATCTCTATAGTTTCTGGCAGAAATGAAGAAAACTTTGTTTTATCTTTAGTTGTTGATGCACTAAGAAGTAGATCTGAGCTCAAGGGAAGCCTTTTAAGGATGTCGTGATTGCACGATTCTCTGGAGAAATTTCTTGCAAGCTAGAAAATATTGTTTCGAGCCTCTGCTGCCTCTTCAGACAGTTGTCCTACTGGCAGTAACGCATTTTTACTATTTCCGATCCTTGTAAAAGTACTTTATGTAGTGTTGGCGTTATTGGGTGCCAAGGATACAATTTTACTTATAGTTGTGTAGTTGTTCTGTGACAACAAAAACCATTTAATGACAAATACTCCAGTAGCAAAGGCTTCCAAACGAAATCGCACAGACGCATTGTTGTAAAGGACATTTTTTGTTATCGCTCCCAAATTATCATTTTTTTGCATAGAAATTCCTATTACTTCTTGGTTAACGGATCATAAGAAAAAATTATGAATGTTGCTGGTATATTTAAATGACGTTATTAGCGAGAATGTGAAAAAAATCACATATTTTGATTTTCTTGTTAAATAGGGCCAAAAAGTGTTCATATCAGTCACAAGACTTGCGGGATCTAACAGGATACCTAAACAAAAATCTCCAAAAAAAAATCAGCATTATTTTGGTCCTTACTTGCCGACCATATAAAAAAATTTGTAGGAAAAAATATTAAAGAAATACATAATATTTGAAAAATCTAATGCCTATAGATTCGGAATCCATCGCTATTTTTTACTTGGAAAAAATTAAACACTTTAAAATTAAGAAAAACTTAACACTTTCGTAACATCGTAAAATCAATCATTGGGTTTGAACTTTAATTTTTTTGGGTTTCACGCAATGTCCCCTACATTTCCCAATCAATTTAACGAATATATATTAAACTTGAGATTTGGGTTTTTGGCCGCCCAGATCATCAAAATACTTCTATGTGCGTCGATGATTGGTGCGATTTCGTCACTTATGCTGCCTACGGGAACAAGTAGAGATTGAAAGTGTTCCATACATATTTGCAACACCCTCTGATTGTGCGTGACCAAATATCCGTCTCTGTTCTTACTAGTGGGGATCCTTGTTCCAAAACCTTTGCTTTTAACCTTATGGTAGATCTTTCGGGCTTCACCTCTATCCCTGTAGTTTTCGATAACCTGGCTCTCTTCTTTGTTCCACAGACACTTTTTACCGCCTGAATAGGCGTTTCATCTCCTTCCTCTTCTCATTATAACGCTCCGTCATCGCCCGCATCGTTTTTAAACTTTTTTAAATGTTTCTATGCGAATTGTTGTTGTCAAATGTACTATAAATTCGACAATGGTTCTGCCTTTTAATGAAGAATTAAGTAGTTACAAAAAATACATACACTGTTTGATACGCCCAAACTTTTTTAAGTAATCTATACAACCTGAAAATATTTATTTTTTATCATATATTTTTATACCCTCACCCTACGGGTAGGAGGGTATATACATTTGATATGACCCAAAAGTGTAACACATAGTATGAGTCACTTTAGACCCTAGGTTTCATTGAACCAAATTCGATTCATGACTTTTTTAAGTCCTTTGAGCCACGTCGGTCTGTCTGTCTAACGCGAACGCCCAAATTCTGCATTTAGTAATGCTATAACAGGATAAAGTTTTGGAGAAAAAACTGGAAGTCTAGACGCGCCTCTTCTTGTACCCCCACAATTGTACCACTCCGCCCACTTTAGAAATCGAGTAATAATATTAATATAATAGAAAATTTAAGTTTTACTGAGGGTAAGGGTATATATATGTCGAGTTGCCCGACTGAAACT
Source organism: Muscina levida (assembly GCA_964034835.1). Classification (NCBI taxonomy): domain Eukaryota; kingdom Metazoa; phylum Arthropoda; class Insecta; order Diptera; family Muscidae; genus Muscina; species Muscina levida. The sequence goes on from OZ035883.1 coordinate 5,649,622, forward strand.
TTCTCACTGGTTTAAAGAATTCTTAATTCTTTCCCAATTTTAAATTTCACAAATTAGTACACCCTATACTCTCTTACACCCAATAAGAATGTACTGTAAAATATCATTAACGCCTTATAACATGAATCGTGCCCCCACGTATTTGCTTACCTTCTTTAATGTTCACAACGCAGCCTAATTATTTGACGTTCAAATTTCACGTATTGTATAATTATAATTAGCAACTTGTAATACATAACGAAAAATCCACTGCTTACAGCGTTTTTCAACTAATTGCCTATTATTTTCCTATCTGGCCAAGTTTATAATTAAACCGGCTTCTACTAATTTGAAGCCTCTTTAATTATTCGTCAGAAATGCGACCACGGAAAAGTATTTGTTCGAAACAAAAAAAATTTACATTTTGTGAATAAATTACCGAACGACTTCCCCTATACCACCATCTCCTCCTTATTACGAACGTTTGTAAAGTAAATAAATACAAATAACGTGCGTATTGTGCCGCCATGGCTACAATTATAACTTCAACTCAAGCAGTATTGAACATGTTTGGCAACAATGCCAGACATATTGGCAATCGGATTGTAAACAACAATAAACCAAGCCTGTAACATGGAACACACGCCAGTCAATACAAGCGGACGGACGACATGACCGGCAGGGCTGCTTCGACTCTATGCGAAATAATTATGGAATGAATGAGAATGTGCCACAGAGATCCAATTATTTATGCGTATGTGGGCTATTTGACAGTAATTTGTTGTTATTGATACATTTTTTTTAAACACGGAAAAAACTAAAGTGAACAGCATTTAATTGTAGATGGAAATTGTCTTCGATAGAGAAGAGTTACCTTGAAAATCAGTTTAGTTTAAAAATTGGAACATACGCAGCAGGCCACTATGTGTCAATTGTTGTGGACATACGCCCAATACTGTCACAAAAGTCATAATGTTTCATTGGAAACATTGGCCGCTGGTAATGTTGCATTTTAGTTGTAAATTCAAGCAATAACCACAAATTTCGCGACGCGATAGGGAAAGAGAATGAGATAGTTTACATTGTTGTGATTGCAGCACTCAGGTATAAATTACTTCTTAGACAAAAAGGATTTTCGTGTACCAAACACTTGAGCCAACAGGTGCAAAGTTGTAAAATTGTCAACTAAGATGGTTAGTGTCAGTGAGGAGTGCAAAACCTTTACTGTCCAGCGTAAGCAGGTAGTTGTTAGCTTGTTGTTTCTCTCAACTTTTACAAGGACTTGTTTAGCCCAAGCCACAGGCTACCTACATATGGGACATATGTGATTTTTATCTTTTACACTTGTTGATTAGCGATTGTATGCCCAGATTAGTTTCTAACAAACCTCTGAGCAGTGATAACGTATATATTTGTTGTTTACTTTGTCTCTTGACAATTAATAGTGAAAATGGAAATTAACTGAAAAGTCAGTTACAAGTTCAAGGTGAAAAATTTATTAATACGAGTAAGAAATGGTATCTTTAATTTTATGTTAAAATTGTTTTAATACATTCAGAAATAATGAAAGTTATTAACTTCTTAATGAAGTAATTTTTTTTAATTAATTTGAATTAAAACCAAACCAAATCCTGAACGCAAATGGGTCCATATATTTTCGCTCAAACACCCCCAGATGAGCTACATCAGATTGTGTAAGCACCCAAGATTCGGAGGCATACAGCAGGACCGGTAGTATTAGTGCCAGGTACTGTTGGACTTTGGTGGTTCGCGATAGGTTTTGTTTATAAAGCGCTCGCGTAGCCCAAAGAAAGACCTGTTGACGAGCACTATTATCCGATTTATTTCTAGGCTGACACTGTTGTATTTGTCGAAAGCGGATCCGAGGTAGATGAATTCATCCACTACCTCAAAGCAATAGTTCTCAACGTTCATGTTGCGTCCCCAATGGGAGGACACTTTCTTCGATGATACCATTAACTTCGTCTTGTCCTCATTCACTGCCGAAAACAATTTTTGCAGACCCTTTTCACAGATGAAAAGACATTTGTTACCACTTGCGTCGTCCGACCGATAATGTAGATATCATCGGCATATGCGAGCAGCATGTGGCTATTTGTAAATATGGTGCCAGATATGCTTACCACTGCTTTCCATGACACCTTCTCCATCAATATATTGAACAGTATGCACGACAAACCATCACATCGTCTAAAAAATTTTCTTTGTATCGAATGGCGCAGATAGGTACTTGCCAATCCGAACAGATGATTTGGTAATCGTAAGGGTACACCGGCAGAGACCATTTATCTTTAAAGGAATACTAAACTCAGGCATGGCTTCATATAGTCGATACTATCGAAGGCATTCTTGTAATCGACAAAGAGATGATAAGTGTCGATTTGCTTCTCATGGTTTTTCTCCAGAACCTGCCGTAGTGTAAATATCTGATCCGTCGAGGATTTTCCTTTAGACGTTCACACATTATGCTAGATTGGACGTTATGTGCAATCGATAAAAGGTAAATTCCACGGTTGCTTTAACACTCACTATGGTAAACTTTTTTGTAAATATGACATAGCACACTGAGATTCCACTCCTCTGGCATGGTCTCCTGAAGCCAAATATTCTCTATGAGGAGTTGCATGTTTAACACAAGCACATCTCTACCCATCTTAAACAACTCAGCGGCTTTGTTGTTCTTTAGGCGGGATGTGATAGATTTTATTTCAGCTTGGCTCGGAAAGAGACGCTCGATGTTATCGTCTCACATTAATACACAGTCTTCAGCAACCGAGTTTTCAGACATCAATATTTTGCAGAAGTGATCTTTCCATGTTCTCAGTACGCTCTCGGAGTCAGTAACCAGATGACCATCCTTGTCTTTAAAGAAGGGAAGACCAATTCCATGTACTCTACCATTTATCTTCTGGTGGAGTCTTCGGGCCTCTGTTCCTGTATTCTTCAATGCACACATTATTCTGCTCCTTTAGCTCTCGTTTTTTTGCCTAAAGAGTCGAGTCGAGTCGCCTCCCGCCTCTTTTCCCTAAACAGCTCGCGTTGCTATTGGCTGCAGTTTAGCCCTGTAAGCAGTATTCGTCATCGTACCCGGCAATATCGTTTAAAGGCTTCACATACCCCAATACGGACCGCGCAGTCCTTTCCATCGAGTGCGCGCTGGTATTTTCGAGAGTTGGAGCATCACGAAGTAGTTGAGTGAGTTAGTTGGAATGAGCGTTGGCTATCTCCGTGGTTTAGCGATGTCCAGCATTCTCAGTGCCTGGTTACGTAGGGTTTTCGACCTCCTTAGCCTAGTGAGGTGGTGATCCGAGTTGATTTTCGCACACCTGATCACTCGTACGTCTAAGACACCTGACGCGTGCCTTCCATCGATTAACACGTGATCTATTTGATTTCTCTTAACTTGATCGGGAGATATCCACGTTGCCTTGTGAATGTTTTTGAGATCAAATCGTGTGCTGCTAATGACCATGTTACTTGCTGTCTGTTTCGGTTTGGCGATGTGTCAGTATGCAGACTAAATTTTCCGACTGTTGAACTAAAGACATTCTACCGGCCTATTTAGTCATTAAAATCTCAGGCTAAGGTAACATGTTTCTTCATGTTAGGTGTAGAATCTGTCTTTGGCTTCGTCACTTTTCTCCTCCGTCCGAGCATGAGCACATATCAGCATGATGTACAAAGATGTTGTCTTCACTCTTATGTTGGCGATTCGTTCACTGACAGGAGTTAACCTAAAGACCAGGTGTCGTAATTTCTTGCCGACCACAAATCCGCAACTAAACTCATACTTATCCGCATGGCAGCTGTAGTGCACGACACACATCCTTATTCGCGAGCATCCATATCCAGTCCACCGGGTTTTCTTTATAGCAATAATGTCAGCCTTGTGGAATATTACTTATTACAATCATAATTTTATGGTGAAAATATCATGAAAAAATAGCCTTTTTTCCCATTTTTTACAATTTTCATGCACTAGATGCAATTTTTTTGGGTCGGTCTATTTGAGACTTTTTTTGCTCTGGTTTAGATCTACAACTTTGCCGAAGACGAAAAGAAAAAATTCCGAACAGTTTATGAAATATGGACTCCGTAAAAATGGTCAAAAAATCGTATTGGGGTAAAAAAATTGGAGTATCCATAAAAAAAATGTTTCGATGTAATAGGGCCAAATCCTTTGGTGATTTTTTTAGTCTCGGTATATACTTCAAAAATAGCTGGGTACGAAGACGGCACCAATTTATGTGTTGTACTGTGTTATTTAACCACTTTTATATGACTAAGAAATTTTTAAAACAAAGCATTTTAGAAAATTTTATTTCATTTCATTTAAACGAAAACGACAATGTAATTTTTTTCTTCACCAACTTGTCAAACCATCATTGTATTCTAATTAAAAATTACTTTCAATTTTAAATGTTTGCATAAATTATCTTTTAAAAGGAAAACTTAAATGCCAGTGAGAGAATATTTCAATGAATTGCTCATGCAACTTTTACCTTGAGCTATAAAATTTAACGGACAGTTTAATACCGCAATTGACAGTGAAATTTGAGGGAGTGTCGATAGAATTTCACTGTCACTATGTCAAACTGTCCGTTAAAAATTTGCAAGCGCGAGGGAAAGTGTTTAATATTATTACGTATCACCCGCAGCAATTGAACGACGGAAGTGCCAAACCACCCACTGTGCGATATAATGGCCGAGCCCCATTTTTTTGTTACGTTTTATTGTTGCAACAAATTTATGCATATTTGCAATTAATTTATAATTTCTAGATAAGTCATGTGCCAATTCGCATGAACGATTTTGAAAAGAATGTGATAATCGGCTGCACATGAGATTTACACAGTGATTACTTAATTGGTTAATTATAACGTTGATTATATGGCGGCGGTCGCCGGTTTATTGTATTGTATGAAAAGTAGAAAATATGTGTGTGTTTGCATTTATAAACAATTTAAATGGCGCTAAAATATTTGGTGGTGGCTGCCATTATTTGACATTTTGTTTTGGTATTTCTAGTTTTGTTGTTGTTTTATTTACCTCAGATTCTTGTTGTTTTTTTTTTGCTCTGCTCACTGCGAATAGCAACTGCGAAATGAAAATCTGATGATTTGCTAGAATTTCGATCTTGCTCGGCGGCGCTCAAGTTCAAGTTCATTGTCAGTCAGTTTGACAAAAGAAAAATGTTGTGCTTTGTGTGTTTTTTTCTACAATTCATATGAACTCGTGGTATTTTGTAGACGCCTTGATTGTGTTTTTTTTTGCATTCAATTGCTTCAATCAATTACAGATGGTTGCTGCGTTTGCGAGGGTAGAGAGCAAAGGTGTTGCAGTTGCATTAAGTTCAGCAGAATTAATGTGTTTTAGAAATTGGTGCACATTTAGCATAAGTGCCAAATGCTGTGGAAATATTGAAGCAACTTTGGATTTACAAAAATATAGCTTTGGTATACTTGTGAACCGACCAACTCTACTTTTTTATGAAATGGACTTACTGAAGCAAGAGTTTCAAAAGTCATAGTCTATAATCTCTAAAAAAAAAAATCCTGTCTATTTAAAATAGTTTTGAGGTTATTGCATCAAAACTAAATAACTCAAAGAGAGTAAAAAATCTCATTTTTATTTGAAGTACTTTTGTTGTTATTGTATAAAAACACAAGTTACCATAAACTTTAAATCATCAACTACTCAGTAACACAAACATTGGAGTTAGTCAGTTTACTCCGTATACCGATGATATTTAAGAGAGCTTCTGTTTTATTACAACTTTGTGAACAGAATAAAACCTGATCTAAATAATGAAACAAGATTTGAGTGAAGCCCCTGGTTTTTTTTAGTAATACTTTTACTTCACACCTCGCATACTGTAATTACTGACATTCCTACATGCAATTGTGTCTGTCGCAGCCTGTAGCGGCTGCTGCTGCTAACGAATCTGTAATGTCTTACAATCAATATAAAATTTATTGTAAAATAATATGATCCAGTGACAACCACTGTTTTTTTTCTACTTCTAATGCTGGCTGTGGTTGCTGGTGACTGCTGTAGTGCTGAAATCATCATTGTCATGAAACGTGGAACGACCCCAAGAAAAAGTGAAAAGTAAATAAATATTTAATTTAAAATGTTTGACAGGCAGATGCATTACATCAATTAATAAACATGTTTTTTAAACAGTAATTGATATATCATCAATACAGACGATTGCATATTTCAGAGAAATGTAAAAAAAATAAAAAAAATGCATTTGGAAAAGACACAGAGAGAGAGAGAGAGAGAAAAGGCTATATAATCACTTTTCACATTCACTGATTCATAGTTATACATTAATTTAATTATAAACTATTGTCAATTGTTTCTGTAGCAATTTGTTGGTGTGAAAGTTGTTTAAACGCAGTTTTTTGGTTTTTAATGTTATGTTTCTGTATGGAAAGTATTGTGTAAAATTTATTTTACTATTTGAAATTTATTTTAAATTTAATTTAAGTACATATTCGCAAGGAAAGTTATTTTAAAGCTTTGGATAACACAAATATGAAATTTGGATCGGGGGAAAGCTATTACTCCTGGCGCAATTATTGTGTAAACTAATAATTTTCCTTTAGTTTAGTTTTAAATTATTATTTTGAGAATAAAAACATTTTTTTTTCTAAAGTATAGCAAATCCTAAAGATATTGGCCCAAAGAAGTTTGAACTTGATTTCATGGTTGGAATTGATAAGAAAATTTAACTAAATTTCGTATTTTAAATAAAAAATAGTAATATTATTCAATATACAACTCAGGATTATGTAAGTTCCCCATTATTATAATTAAACAGAAAAAAAAAAATAAAAATGTTTTCATTTTTAGATAATTAACTTAACCCTTTAATGACGAGAGCGAAATAATGGGAATTTTTTAAAAATTGTCAGTACTACATAGATGTTAGTTAAAAAACGAATATTACAAAAAAAAAAGTAAGACGAAAAATTTCAGAAAAATATCCGTTTTACTGGTGTTATGCCGACTGTGACCATATGGTAACAGCTTTAAAAAAGGTAAATAAAAAGATCCAAGTACAAAATAATTTATGCAATACGTTTTTATGATATTTGATATTCTTCTCAAATAACAAAAACTAAAAGTCTTTAATATATCAGTCTTTAAACAACCAAAAACTATTCTTAATATGGAGTGACTTTTTATATCCCTCCATATTGCTGTTTTGCGCACATGTGAAAAACACCTATTTTAAAAGATCCCCAACGCTCGCTAATGACATCCGATCGCATAGCGGTAAATCAAGAATGAAAGATCAAAGCATGCTTTGATGAAATCCAAAAAGAAAATTCTTGACATTTATTTTTATGTTTATTTTATTGCGTACAATATCTAACGCTTGCGACGTTACCATATGGTAACAGTCGTCACTAATGGGTTAATTTTAAAAATTAATTCACATACAATTGATAGGAAATATGGATTTTCTTCTATGGTTGCCGTTCTTTAGTATAAATTTTACAGATTTTAATTTCAAATTAAAAAGTTAAAAATTTTGCTCCCACCGCTCGTACTGCCTCAAACGTGCCCCTAGAAGAGTCAAATGTTAGACCGACCAGCAATATTTTTGCAACCCCAACTTTATTTAAAACATATCTACCCTCTAACTTCAAACCTTAAGGTTGTTCCTATACAATTTTATATAATTTTGTTTTTAAGAAAATAAGCTCCTGCCGCACCCTTTGAGCCACCTATAGGTGTAAAATGTATGAATGACCCCCAGTCATTTTTCCCTTCTAACATTTTCCCTAAACATACCTATGCCCACCCCCTAAGGGTGGATCCGACACCCAATATTTTTGCAACCCCAATAGTTTTTTAGAATATATCTACCCTCTATCTTCAACCCTTAAGGTAGTCCCCATACATAATTTTTTAGTATTTTTATGACATCAGCTTCTGCTCCTATGATGCCTCCTAGAGGGATAAAATGTATGTCCGACCTTCACTAGTGTTTCCCTGCTTACATTTTCCCCGAACATATATACACCCTATTTTCAGCCCCTGAAGTGGCCTCCCATACCATAGGATATAATATGTAGCACAACCGATATGAAAAGGTAGACGAAATTTTGTATTTGATCAGTGGCAAGTGTTTAACTTTAGAGAAAACATTTTTCAAAACTTCAACGATAACTCTAAAACTACTGGGAAAATTTTAAACCAATGTAAACTCGGTTTAATGATATATTTATTAACGAATTTTGAATTTATTTTTTAATTGAATGTGGTAAACCGGTTTTAAATTTTTCAAATATATGTAGTGGAAGTGCCTTCATTTTTGAGTGAAAAGTCGATTTCATGAAAAAAGGCCAAGTGCAGATTTGGATCAGCATCCCAAATCACCTTAAAACAACATTCAGTTCTTAATCACCAAATACCTTGTTCCATTGTGATATCAATCTTTACAAATGGTTTGATCTGGATTACAAGCAGAAGACCATAGTGTATCTATGTATGTCATACCTAATCTCACTACTTTATTTATATAATGTTACACGAGAAGATACTCCGGAATATATGTATAGAACATTTCTCCATCTCCTTCTAAACTATCTTAAAAACAAAAAAACATCAACCTAATTTAATATACATATCCCATGGTCCAAACATATATAAAGCTGCAGTGCGATTATAACTCGAAAGTTATGTTTGAAGATCAGAATCGAACAAACCATACATACATATCGTCGTCCGGAGATTCATGTGCTTCATACGCCATATTGCCAATTTTGTGTTCTATCTCGTGTTATTGGTACCAAACTTCTCAAATCTGCAATCCGTTTATGGCTATTTATTCCAGAAATCGACATATGTATTTCGTGTCCACTTTGCTCTATATCCAATTGCTCTATAGGCCTTTCAAAGCAAAACTTAAATTTGCTCAGAATGCACTTTTGGTAGGTAGAGCACATGAATCCCAGGGCGATGATATGTGTAACTTATAGACTGGCTAATCTGAAGTACTTCCTGAATTATAACAATAACAAAATGATTTACTTCTTAAATATATATATTTTTTTTTATAAACTGTCTCTTGTAGGCGTTTTTTTAAATCTGCTGTTTTCAAACACACTTTCACAACAACACACCGCTTTTAATTTGTAGTAGACATTTTAATAATTGTTGCTTGAAACTCAATTACTTGAGTGGTTTGTTGATCCCCAGAAATATTTGTTGATTTTAAACAATTATTATTATTATTGTGATTATTATCTAATATCTTGTCTGACGTCAGGTCAACACGTTTTCGAATGAAAACGTTTTGCGTTTAGTTTGTTTTTGTTTTGTTTTCTCGCCCGTTTAAAATAAAATAAACAAAAAAGTTCGTTGACCAGTTGATAGCTAGTAACGAAAACAAAAGTTTGAAATTCTCAAAAAATGTTTGAGAGCACGAGAAAAAAAAATAAATGAACAAAATTAAATTGGTTTCATAATAGCACAAAAACTAGAAAACCAATTCCCGTAATTAGCTATAGCAAAGCAATAACAACAACAACACAGATAAACGCTTCAAACCAAAGGTCGTTAATCATTTCTCACCAAGTAACCCTCTACTACATTGAACACTTCAAGCACTCACTCCTTCTCGCTTTACCTCTGCTGTATAGCGGCTTTTGCGGATCTCTTAGAAAACCGGCAGTCGTAAACAACTTTGGCAACACGTTACGACGGGGCTATGGCGTTTTTAAAGCTGAGCCATGACCTTCATTAGCGAAACCCGACCGATATTTATGTTGTGGTGATGATTCTAATCGATGTTAAGATTTAAGCGCCGCTGCCAATCTAAACATGGTAAGGCAGTGGTGAGGCGTCGCGCAGTGTGGCATGTTTGTCCAGCAACCATCATTAATAAGCTTAAGCCATTAAGACAGTTGTTTTATGGATTTGAAAAGATGTTAAGCAGTTTGCTGGAGATGAGTTTGTTTCACTTTTATTTTTTGCTGTAGTGCCAAGAATAATATTTATTTGATTATTTGTGTGGTTCTTGGAAGATGCCATTGAAAATCTGACACAATTTAAACAATAAAAGTTAAGTTCTCTCCGCGAATCATAATAAGCAGAGATTACTTTTTATGCGCTTATATGTATTTATTAGGAATTACAGTGGTTAGTGGGGTTAAATTCAAAGGGACATAATGGTCAACTATAATGACATAATGGGCCGACAGAGGCATGTTGGTTATAAGACGTGATTATTGTGCGGGAGATCCAGGGTTCGATTCCTGTCACAGTCATCTACATTACTTTCATCGGCGGCCCCGTCGTTGTTGTCAACAGCAACTTCGCATTTAAACTCTTAAATATTTAAGAGGGAAATAAGCACAAATACAACAATAATGAATTATTTTAAAAAGAAAATTGTCTTCAACCATTTTTAAAATAACCGTTTTGTATGACATCTGAACCACTGTACACTACATTAGATTGATAGCTGTTGAAAATGAAAAGGTACTGTAGATTAAGGCTGTGCTTGATGATGGCGATGAATTTTCAGCCGCGTATGCTAAAAAGAACTTCCAAGAATTAGGGTGACCTCTGAAGACAAAACGTATTTTATGCAGATGTGGCAATTAAATGGCTTTATTCTAACATTGATGCGTTAATGTTATTTTAATTAAATCTTGTGGATTTTATACCTACACACATTTTATATGTTTTACTTTAGATCTTTTATAAACGCTCCAAAAAAAACTGAATACCCTCACTAATTTAAATTTTTCTCTATTCTCTCTAATTTCAGTTGTTTCCAAGGAATCAAAAGTGGTTCAAAGTGATCATGCAACAGACATCATTAGATTTTGGAACACAAGCACATCAATCAACGTTGAATTGTTAAGATATTTTTTTTTCTCAGACAAGCAACTACAAATTTTGCACAGCCAAGAGTTAAAACAAACAAAATATAATAAATAAATTCATATCGCGGAAAAGATTTTATTTCTTCAGCCAACGGTTAAACAACACACAAGCAAAATGCGCTACTTAATATTAATATTAGCATTAGGTAAGTTCAACAAATGCAAAATATTTGATTGAGTTAAACTTATATTATATAACCAACTCTTTGCAGTTGTACACATTGCGTGTGGTCAATATCACTCATCGAGCGCCTCGGTGGGAGTAAATTTCGAAAATATTGCACCACCACATTTGAGTGGCGGCGCTTCGGCAGTGGCCACTAGCGAACAGGAGCGACCTCGCAATCGTCGCATGTATGCCATGTGTCCGCCCAACTTCCAGCGCATTGGCACCGAATGTTTTTCGCTGCCGCCCCAGCAGGGCAGTTGGCTAGAGGCTCACTTTTTCTGCAAGGACAAAAATGCCCGACTGGCTGAACCCGAAAAGTTTACAGATCGTAAATTGCGAGAGTTTTTGCTGAAGAATGATGCCCAGACAGGAAGTGAGTTTAATCGGAAATGAAGGAATTATTATTTGGAAGTACTAACTTTACACTTTCTTTTATATAGATATGGATCCCATTTGGATTGGCGCCACCTACGATTGGATTAACAAAATGTGGCAGTGGAGCATTAGTGGACGTAATTTGAGCTACGACGGTTTCGTGCAAAATCATCCAGAGTAAGTAGAAATTTGTATTTAAATAATTAAATTTAAGTTGAAATGATATGAGAAAAAACAGTAATATTCGTTTTACAATTGTTGTTATTCAACAAGAGCATAGTTAGTTTAGAAAAAAAAGTCCGCAAACTGAAGGACTTCGTATTAACAATGCATTAGTTAAGGAACTAAATTAATACTTTCTTATAGGGGAAAAGACATTTTTTGTATTTAAAAAAACGATGGATAGGATTGATACCTTTTAACGGCTATGGTTAATATAATCAACAAAAATTGGTATAAATTGCACAGTGAGACGTACATAAGTAAAGTCGATGTACCTGGTACGTGATACTATTTTTCTGGTAGGCGCTGCTGAGTACAACAAGAAGGTGTTTTTGATATTTCTTAGACACACCCCAAATCGTGAGCTTCGGGTAAAACCCGGTGTCTCTACGCACTTTTAAACCAGTATCTTGGTTCAATTTCAACCGAATTTAAGTTTCTCAGCGGGGTGGGAAGGAAGATATATACAGTTATACACCCATACCTCGATATACGGCCTAGATACGTTCCCAAAATGTTGGCCGTAAAGCGAAACGCCATAAAGCGAGGTAATAAATTTCATACCTACTTATATTTATATACATACCTACTTATACCTACATACCTACTTATTATTACTCAAGAACGGAAAAATGTACAAGAAAACTACGTCTACTTACGATCAGCACAAATGCTTTTGTTAGTCTCTCAATATTCGTAGAAAAACGGTGAATCCCCAATTTGCTTTTAGCCGTATAGCGAGGTAAAGTGCACCGTAAAGCGAAGGTGAATTGAAAAAGGTCGTTATAGCAAAATGCCGTAAAAAAAGGGGCCGTATAAAGAGGTATGAGTGTATATGTAATTTGGTTTAGATATATGGATTTTTTCACTATTTTTTAAATTAGAAGAATACTATTTTATAGGGAAACCTTAATGTTTAGTGTGTATATCAAACCTATTAAAATTCCAAATAAATAGTTAAAACATTTTAATGGCTATGAAAGAGAAAAGGCAAAATTTGTTATAATATATCATTGAAATGGATAGACTTTAGTTTCGTTCAATATAGTTAATAGTAAAATGTAGGATTTTGTTGCACATCTGAGTACCTAGATGTGGCATGATGGTTGTAACACATCAACGGCACTCTGTATGTTGTCGAACATAAATCTTTTCTTAAAAAAAAACTTTGGAATTTTCAACCTTTTAGTAAATTATCAATTCATTTAATCGACTAAAAAATCGATAAGCACAGATAAATGAAAATTTTATACCAAATTTTTTTTTTTATAAATTGTTGTCAAACAAAAGAGCCTAAAATGTCGCAAATCCCCCTATACGATACTCACTAACTTCAAATCGATATTAAATAATTATGGCATGTAACTTGACAAAACGAATTATGCAGAACTTGTTGTTTTTGGGGGAATTAAGTCCCAAATCAATGAGGTGAAAAAATGTTGTACTGTTTTATTAGATCTCAGGGATAGTTTCTAGTTCAATAAAATAAAAATTTCGTACAACAAAAGTACTTTTTAGTACAATAAATTTACTTTTGGTACAATAAAAATACTTTTTGGTACAACAAAGGTACTATTTGGTAAAAGTACTTTTTGGTACTATAAAAGTACTACTTGTTAAAAATAATTTTAAATAAATTGTTCTTTTTGTATAATTAAATCAACTTTAGAGCATTAAATGTACGTTTTGGGACAAAAAAAGGACCTTTTGGTGCAATAAATTTTACTTTTTGGTAAATGTGCCTTTTGGTACAGTAAAATTACTTTTAAGTACAGTTAATGTACTTTTTGGTAAAATAAAATTATTTGCGCTACAATAAAAGTACTATTTGGTAAAAGTACTTTTTGGTACAATAAAAGTACTTTCAGGGACTATAAAAGTACTTTTACCCCATAAATTTTACGTTTTATACTATGAAATCAATTTTAGGGTATTAAATGTATCTTTTGCTACGAAAAAAGTACTTTTTACAATAAATGACTTTTTAGTACAATAAAATCACTTATTAGTACAATTAAAGTACTTTTTTCTAAAATAAATAATCTTTGTTTTTACAATAAAAGAACTGTTTGGCGATTATACTTTTTAGTGCAATAGAAGTACTATTTGGTAAATGTATTTTTTGTACAATAAAAGTACTTTTAGGTACAAAAAAATACTTTTTACTACAATAAATTGTAATTTTTGTACTATAAAATCTAAAATTGATTTATTTAATTAAATGTACGTTTTCGTTAAAAAAAAAGAACTTTTTGGTGCAATAAAAGCACTTTTTAGTACAATAAATGTATTTTTGGTGCAATATATTGTACTTTTTTGGTATAATAAAAGTACTTATTGGTACAATTAATTGTACTTTTTGGTAGAATAAAAGAAATTTTTGGTGCGATAAATTGTACTTTTTGGTATAATGTAAGCACTTTGTACTGTTGTACACTTTAATTCATTTCCAGGTGCTTGGATCGTTTTCATAAAAACTTAAAAAAAAAAACGTTATTTTCTTTTGCATCCCATATATAAGGTATAAAGACCTTCTCGCCTTTCTCGCTTCTATTCCCAGGCTCACACAATGGGACCTACAGTTTAACGACGGATCCGATCGTCAGCTTTTAGAGTAGATATTGCTAGACATGCCGATTGACTCAACTATGTACTCAGAAGTTATTGTGCGTAACATCAAGGATGCCGCATGATAGCCGTATGTTCTTTTCATCATTTCATTATCGGCCCCATATATATAACTTAGGAAGATAGTCCATATATTCTATTTGTCGTAGTGGTCAACACACTCAAATATAAAATTTATCATTTCTATGACGGGTTGGATTCGCCATTTCTAGGGCATTGACCAATTTCAATATCACTTAAAATTTTAAAAAACAAAAACAATTTTTAATTTATCTCCTTTTTTAAAGATTTTGGTCCCATTAAGGAATGTGCAAAAAAATTTCTGTAATTTGTAATTAGTAATTTCAATTTCAATTTCGTTTATTGCAATATAAAGCCAATTGTTGGCCAATTTATAATATAATTTGTTTGTAATAATTTGTTAGATAGACTTTACTTTTTTTCTATTTAAGACCCTTGGTCCCCCTGAATGATCCATAATCTTCAAAATCTTTTCTCAGTCTATATTGCAAACAATATGTTATTTGCATATGCATAAATGGGTTAAGAATTTGAGAAGTAAGCTAATTTACCATAACTCCAAACCATACGTTCTCTTCGTTAATACAATATGCTCTCTTTTAAATTGTCCTTCAAACGTAGGACAAAAAAACATTTTTCTCTGCCGAAAAGTAAATTTTCTTCGAACCTGAAATTCGAAAAAAATATTTGTTAGAAATCGCTGCACATAGAGTCTATTACTGCAGATTCGATTGGCTTTAGTCCAATAGTTTTCTAGTAAAAAATACATGGTTTTAATAGACCAATAGAAAACCATAAGTTTGAATATAAGAACTACTCTATATTGAAACCCATAAATAAGCATTAAGTTTATATTTTCTTATCTTTGCTATTTTCAGCCAAACTTTGGAAAATCATTGTGCCGTCTTCGATCCAGAAGTGAAATACAAGTAAGTAACATACAATCATATCGCTATCTAGAAAACCTTACATTAGCAATACCTGCACACTCATAACTCATTTTAATTCAAAATTAAACAATGTTTAAGTACTCATCGCATTATGTATGCATAACGCTCGTATATTTTTTTTGGACAAAAACAGTACATTTCACAGAATTTTTTTAAAAAAGCAGTACATCGATTTGGAAAAACAGTACTTTTCGCAGTACATATTTACATAGCATATATATTTTATTCAATATGTAAAAAAAATTAACAATCATTTCCAGAATCAACTTTTGTGGTTGTTTTGTATTTGTCGTTTGAAGCAATTTGAATAAGCAATGCCGGCTTCGTTTTGAGGTAATTGTAGAAATCAACGCATTTGCACTTCATATTACATTTGACGGTCAGAATCGGCTTCAATGTTTGCACATCTAATCGGGTTTAGTCTGACGACCAAGTTTTGTTCACTGTAGAGAAGATTCGCTCCACTGATGCTGACGATAGTGGCCATTTCTTTGAATTCGCAATCATCAAACAGTGCAATGGAGAAAAGGCCATTGAATAATTTTGTCGCTCGTTTTTGATATATCTAAATTAGGTGTGCAAATATACCGCATTTTCATTGGCATTGTACAAATTGTATTCCCTTAACTTTTTCATAACGGCTTCGACTTCATTCCATTAGTATAAAAGCATTCAAATCAAAGAAGGCAAAAATTACCGAAAAAATCAGTGCGTAAAGCAGCCATCTCAATCGAATTGTATCCATTGTCAATAAGTTTTTGCTTTTCTGCTACTACAGCTGGGATTAAAAAATTATCCTCTTGACGCATTTTTAGCGTTTCTTCGAGCTTATTTTTGAAGTAAACAATATTATTGCATGAATTGGCTGTTCGCCGTTTATATTTCTATTATGTATCGAAAAACAGTACTTTGAGGGAGAAAAGCAGTACGCAGTTTTTGATGTCGAAAAACAGTACTGTACTGCGAAAAACAGTACAGATACGAGCCTTATGTATGCATTACACTAGTGCATTATTTGCAAACGTGCTACTGTCACCGATTCACAAAAAAGTAGGTGGATGACTTAATTGACAAGTGAGAAACGACGACGATGACGACCACTATGGCAAAAACTTTACATTAGCATTTGAATTTTCCAAATGGAAAGCTAGCTACCACCTCTGCCTGCATAGCTATGCCCCTCTGAGTGGACAATAATTACGTTGTAATGACAATAAATTATTATATGCTCACGGCGGGCTAATTAATAAATTCGAAATCGTTTTGTGCATTTTAATTTCTATACATTTTTCTCTCTAACTCTCCCTCTCTCTGTCAGTTATGATATCTCTCTTAATGCAATTTATCTTTAATTTATTTCTAATTATTGTTCAAACGCATTTAGATGGTCATCACGTACATGTGTGGATAAACATCGTTTTATATGCCAGCACAAAATGCCGAAGGTTAGTGAAAAGAATCGTCACAAGGTCTATCATCGCTGGAATGCCACCTATCCAAATCAATTGGCCAATGAGGTGATATTGGAGGTAATCGATCGTAAAGGAAAAGGAAGGTAAGTGTATTGTTGAATTAAGACAACATTTTTTTGTAGTTATGATGGTATAAATATGATAAATAGATGATAACCATTTAAAAAAAATCTCAACATACGACAACCTGTAATTAAACCAGAAATAACTTTCCTGATCTTAAGTAAATGCAGCACTTAACTTTTTTGATTTACCCTAAGAACATTTGAGAATAGTAAGAATCAATTTACATAACTTGCTACAAAATAAGGTTAAACACATTATGTTCATGTCCTTTAAAGACTTGAACGCAAAAGAATATTTGTTTTTTGGTGAGAGTACTAACATTTTCCTTTTTTAGTACTGAACATATCGTCTGCTGAAATGCCACATGTCCATGTCCACACATAATTTTAAAGCGTTGTGATCGAACATAGAGATTTTCTTTAAGAAATTCAAGAGGTTCTTACTACAAGTTTGTTCATTTGATTACAAAGGTTTTGTTTTCTAGTAATATATTTAAAATGTTTCAGCAGACGATACGTGATCTTTAGTAATATAACTTGAAACAAATTTGGTTTTTTTTTGACACATAAGCCTAACTAGTTTCTATAACATTCCCAAGTCTTTAAAAAAAACTTCTGTTTTTCCATTAAGAGTATTACGATTTTTCTTTTATTCTCAAAATTGTTTAGAGACTTTAAAGCTTTTGGCTAGCTTTTAACTACAGTAACAGTTTGAAATATTGTGAATTTTCAAAATAAATTTCATACTCTACAATACAAACATTTTCTCTTAAGTTAAGCACTAACATCAGCTTCAATAGTCGTCGTTGATTCCGTTGATTCATTACAATCCTCCACAACTTCAAGCGGTTCTTTACTTTTCTCCACAACCTGTTCATTGGTAAGCTTCAAGGACTTCTGTTCGTCGGTTTCCAAATATTGATCCCACTTGTTAAGACGTTTCTGTATTTCTTCCTCGGTTTCTTCGACTCTGTGGACAGAATGTGGGTTAGTTAGAAATTACAACAAATTGTTAAAACAAATTTTAGACAGCAAACTTACTTGTACTTTGTTTTACCATCCCAATGATCGGCTATTAGCTGACGTTTACCAAAATAGCGACCATGCATCATTTGTATCACTAGATCCGCTTCCTCGGGCGAAGTCATATTAACCTGGGCTACGCCCTCCGAGTGGCGCTTTAATATAAAGAAAAATATTGAAAAATTGAAGAGATCATCTTAGTATCCATTTAAAGTACTTACATCATATATAACAACCTTTCTTACGGTGCCGCATTTACTGCACTCCTCCCTCAGATCATTTTGATAGTCCAATATAAGTTGGACCTCTTTCTCGAATAGCTCCGGATGAAATAGATTTTTAATAATAACAGTTTTTTCATGTTTAGAGCGCTCGCCTCGCATTTTTTCGGGTCGCCAGTCGAAAAGTCTTTAAGGGAAAATATAAAAAACAAATAATATGTATTTTTGTTATGGTTTCCTGAGAGAAAGACATACTTCTCTTTAATTTTGGCCAGTTTCTCTTTATCCTTCTTTTTCCTCTTGGGTTTTAGAGCTGGATTGTATTCGCCTCTCATTTGAAACTGGGCTCGCTGTACACGTATCTTATTGCCTCTCAGCTCATATTCGTCGAGTATGTTTAAGGCCAGGTCTACGGATTCCACCTTAAAATTGTTGATTTGTATTTTAGTATAGTACTTTTTGAACCACTTTGTGTAGTGAATGAGTTAATGTGGATGCAGTTAGTCACTTTACATCTCGCAAGTTAGGATAAAAGCCAACAACACAATTAACTTAAAACTTGAGCACTTTACAAACAAAAACAACTACTATAAATTTTTACTATGTACTACTGTTTCCTTAGTTAGTATGAACATTTTGTAAAGAAAAAGTTAAAAAAAAAAAACAGATTTAAGAATTTGTGAAACTTTTGAAATTTATAGATTAAAATTATCAATAATATAGAATTTATGAGTATTAACTTAGGAAAACGCCCTTACTCTCCCTAATCCGCAATTTCGTTTTAACTTATCTCTCATTCACTCCCTTTATCTTTCTCTCTCTCTCTTCACGTCCAGGTACAATCGTCGCGTGATTGCCGATGGCAGCAACGAAGAAATGGTTGTGCCTGCACGTCCCGGCCATAACCGTCGTCGTCGTCCACGCCCCCAACACCCTGCACAGCAACATGAAAATGACGTCAACTATCAGCAACATCACCAACAGCAGCCGAGCACACATCCCAACGACATACAACCTCACTATAACCCCACGAGACATCCACGAATCCGCACGACCACTCTCTATCCACCATCAGCGAATACCAACGATAATGAAATTATCGCACCCCATGACATAATCACACCTGTCCCCGATAATGCAGAGCGAAGACAGCAAAATCCCCGAAGACGCACCTCTATGGATCGTAAGCTGCAGCGACAACGCGAGAAGGAATTGAGACGCCTGCAACGCAAAAAGGAACGCCAAGAGAAAATGCGTCGTGAGAAACAAGAGCGCATGCGCCGCCAACGTGAACAAAGAGATCAAGAGAAACGTCGTATGCGAGAAGAGAAAATGAGACAGAGACAACAGCAGCAGCAACAACAACAGCAGCAACAAAGAGAATTTGATGAAATTCGTCAACGAGAGAATGAGGCCGCCATTCAAAGACAACAACGGGAGAAACAATTACAGGAGCAACAGCAACAAAGCGCTATCGAAAGACAGCAACGCGAAAAGCAGCTACAAGAGCAACAGCAACAATACAAATTGCAAGAGATTGAAGAATTGAAAAAGCAAAGGGAATCGGAGGAGCGAAAACGCACGGATGATGAAGAGGAGGAAAGAAGGAGAAAAGCTTACTTGGAAAAATTGCATCAACAAGAGCTAGAAGAGAGAGCCAAAAAGGAAGAAATTCAAAGGCAGGAATATGAACGTAAATCGGCCGAAGAACGCAAGCAACAGGAAGAACGCCAACAGCTAGAGCAACAAAAGCGCAAGGAATACGAAGAACGTCTGAAACAGGTGGAAGACGAACGCGCCCGCCAGGCGGCTGAAGAACAAGAACGCAAACGTTTGCAAGACGAAGCCAATAGAAGGCGAATGGAAGAGGCAGAGAAACAGAGACAGGCAGATCTTAAGAAGAAACTCGATGAAGAGGAAGAACGCTTACGCCTCGAGAGACTAGAAGAAGAAAGACGCGTGGAAGAGCAAGAACTCGCCCGCCTCAGGGATGAGCAAAGGAAGAGAGCCGAAATCCAGCGTAAACGTGAACAAGAAATCCAACGCTTAGAAGAGGAACAACGACGCATTGAAGAGGAAGAGGCACGCATCAAACAAGAGCTTGAAGAGGCCGAAAGGCGAAGCCGTCTCGAACAGGAGGACGAAATGAAACGAACCGAACAAGAGGCGCGAGCCAAGGAAGAGGAAAGAAAACGCATGGAAGAACAGGAAGAAAGAGAGCGCCTAAACAAACTGGAACAAGCCAGACGCATTGAAGAGTCACGACAAGAAGAATCTAAAACCAAAATTGCCAACAACATTAAGAACCGTTTGAATTCCCTGCCGCCAGAGTTGCGCAAAGAATTCCTGGAGAAGAGAAGACAAAGAAGGAAGGAAAAGCTGCAACAACAGCAAATGGCCAGGCTAAATGCGGCTTAAACCAATAGACCTAAGAATTAGTCTAACGAATAACTTCGAAACTTTCATTCTCTCTTTCCTACTCACTCTCTCTCTCTCAGAAGCTCTCGCAATCGAAAACGAAAAGCGAAAATTCCTCTAGCACATAAGAGAGTTGTTGTAAATCACAGTAAAGCTGGATTTCTTGAACACATTTCAAAATTTTTCCAGATAAATTTAAGTAAATTCGAAAAATAACAAAAACACAAAGAATGTTTATACTGAAACGAAATTGGCTGATTATATTTGGTTTGGTTGGCAATTTTAACACGTCTCTTCATCCTGCTACGACTAAGAAGTTTTTAAACTATAAGTGCACTACTTACTATATAGTATTAACAAATTTATGAAGCAGAGGAGGAATATCATTACATTTTTTCCACTCTGGCTCTTAAAATCTCCTACATAAACTGTAAAGCCATATATAAGGGACTGTCTTAAGATGATAACTGTATTCCTTCTGCTCTGTTCTTTTCAGCTGAGCAGTAATTTCGAGAAATCATCACGAATGATAACAATCAAACAAAAGTCAAATGCCAAAACAACACAATGTGAGAAAATATTTGAAAAAGGATATTTTTAAAATAAAAAACACTTGAAAATGTATATATACATATCTTTAACGAAACACAACAACAACAACAAACAAAAACAAATAGCAGTTAAAAGAAAACATACAAGAAATGCACCATTTTTAACATATACATACATATAGTTTAAACTGAAAGTAATTCCCCCTCCCCCTAACCCTAAACGTTTGGGTTTTATGATTAAGGTGACAAGAATGCCAACGATTAACGATTTTTTTCTTAGTTTTCCGGTGGATAGAGAGTAAATCGAATCGATCTTAAACATTACGTTCAAATTAAGAAAGTTTTAAGGCAGTTCGAAATACATATCTACAAGATTTATTTTGGAAGCTTTTGGAAAAGCTTTGCAAAAAGCTTTTGTTTTTGGGAATTTTTAAAATATTTTTACAATTGGGAATTAGAATTGTACAAAAATAGCGTTTATAATATCTTTAAAAAACTTTACCAGGACTTTTATTCAGAACAACAATTTATTGCCAACAAATAACTTTTTTTTTAATTTTCCAGTAGATAGAGTTAATCGAATTGTTATTAAAAATCTATCTAAAACATTAATTACGATTTAATTTGAGAAAGTTCAAATTAGCTTACAAGGATTTTTTTGTAAGCTTTTGTATTTATTTTTGTAAAGCTTTGCGAAAAAGCTCAACAAAAAATCTTTTATTTTGAAATTTTTAAGATTGTTGTTAAAACTGCAAATTTTATTTGTAGATTAAAAAGTTTGAAGATATTTTTAAAAGACTTTTCTACGACTTTTCTTCAGAAGAACAGCAGCATATCAATTCATTTAGACGCTTTATCTCGACAGCAAGTCTAGGGAAATTGCAAATGAACATTTTAAGGTATTATCAATGAAATGGAATTATTTAAGTTAATTGTGCAAAAAAATTTAAGCTCTGATTAAAGTTGATATGAGCTTTTAAATGTTAAGACGTGAACTTATGAATCTTTCAGACCATTAACTTCGTTATGTAGAGTTTATCTAAGACACCTTGATTATGTTTTTCTTTAAAGCATTTGATCTGGAAGCTAAGCTATTTTTTTAATTCATACAAGTCCTAGAAAATTGGCAATCTTTAAAAACAACTTCTGCTTTCATTAATCCAAAAGTCGCAATATATTGAGGCTTTAGAAATAACAATTCTTCTATACAAGTCCTGGAAAATAAGTTATCCTAAAAGATTTTCCTACACATTACAATTGTTCCCACAAAAGTACTTCGAGGCTTTCCACTTAATCATAATTCTACAATAATGTTAACAAAACCCACAGCGAATAGCAGTTATTGAAACAGCAGTATGTATAATTTTAAATTTTATTAAAAAAGAAAATCTTTAAAAAAACACACACACAAACGAATATTAAAAAGTAAATTACTTAAAAACACAGCAGAAGAAAAGCTCTAAAGATACAAGTTTTTAATTTTCTTTTTTTTCAAACAAAGCACTGCTAATAACAAGACCCTAAGCAAGGAAACTCTAATGTAGCCATACAAAATATATTTATACTTTTAAGTCTACAAGAAAAAAAACAAAACCCCCAACTGCACAAACAATTTTTTATAGTACGTAAACGTAATTGTTAAACAAAACCTCTAATTATACGCAAGAAAAAACAAAATATTTAAAATATAGATTGTATGTTTTTTTATGAATTTATATTTTTTTGTTTTCATTTTGTGTTAATCCTGTGCAAAATAAATCCCCCTTTTTCTACAAATATTTTTAAATGTGTATTTAAAGAAGAAAAGAAAAAAACACACCAGCAAACCGAAAAGTTACTGTTACATTTAAGCTTTAAATGATGTGTTTTTTATACAAATATTATTAATTCGATTATATATAAAATGTAACGATTTTTTTTATTACCTCAAGTTGTAAGTTATTAACCATTTTTTTTTTTGTATTATTTAAATGTTATAGTTTAAGATTTGACTTTGATTTTTTTACACCAACATGCTACGTGCAACAACAACAACACAACACCAGACGATATGAATAATGTGTATTTTAATGTATTAATTCAATGATATTGTTTTAATTTTAACTAAACTTGGAAACAAAATCAATAACAAATCGACACTAACCTTGATGAAATACAATACAATATAATATTAATAATAATATCGAAATAGTCAAACATAAATAATTTTAAAAATATAAACCTAAGAATTAAGTAACAAGTAAAAAAAAGCGATAAAATAAAAAGAACGAAAAAAAACAACAACAAATCCGTGTGTATTTTTATATTGTAGAATAGCTCTAAAAGCAGGTAAGTTGTCTTGGGATAGATCGAAATTAATAGACTGCACTACAAACTTCATAAATAATATGTATTCATGCGCGAAGCTGCTACAAATACAGAGTTTATAATATCAACATTGGCAAATGTATGTCAAAATCATATCGCGGAGGTGTGTGTAGAAGGTATATAGTTCTCTATTTCCTTTTAAACTGTTTGTTTGTTAGTTTTAGTCGATCGTGTTTTATATATTAAATTTACGTTAAAGTGTATCAAATGATACATAAAATTCGGCTTACGATCCTCTTTAAAATATCGTCGGCTTAATGTACAAACCTGCCGTGTGGTAGAGAGCGATGCGCCTCTTTGACCAGCATGTAGTTTGTCTTCAATTTGAGACTTGCAGTGTGTTGAAAGGTTTGGAAAGAAAAACTTCTAAATCTACTCAAAAAAAAACATTTTTGTCCTAAAAACTGCTAAGTTTAGTACATGTTATTATATTTTAGGTTTTTCTCTCAAGCTGAAAATTTGAAATATAATACGTTTAACATACATATGCTGAAAGGGAGTTAACAAGTTTGCTTATTAAGCCGATGATGTCTCAAGGCTTTTGTCCAGCCTTTTTCAAATCTTTCTAATAATTTGTACAACTTAGTTATTGCGAATCTCCAAACGAACGATTTTTAAAAACGATCAATTAGTTTAATTAGATGTTTACTGTGCGACCCTAATAAAAATGATTTGGTTTTTATGTTCTTTTTTATCTTAGGTTGTTTGTTTTGTTTCGTAAACGATTTATTTCATATTTTATTTCGGTAATATTTTAATTGGGATTTCCTTTATGCGTCGATGATATGAGGTAGTTCATTACCAATGGAACAAATGACCTTTGTTTTATCATTTTTTTTGTTTTTTTTTTGTTAGTTTTTCTTATTAATTTTTCTGTATATAAATGCCAATACCTGTATATTTGACATTACAATTATTACACTCGATTTTCTTCAAAAATGAAACATATAAACTATTAAAATCTATAAATGTCAAGCTTGTGGCCCGCTAAGATGTCATGCGTGCAATACATTTAATACAATATTTACCCAGTGTTAATGTGAATGATAATAATTAAAAAAATGTGTCAAAAATCAACAAAAAAAAACAAAAATAAAACAAACATTTTCTTGACTCACCTTAATGTAATCACATAAACCATCGCCTTTCACTTGGCCATCCGCCTCTGTGTAGAGTTTCAACTTAAATTTCTGCGTCAAAGGATCACGCATAATCATGCCACATTTGCCCATAATTTCGGCAAATTCATCCAAAGTTATGTCCAAGGGTAAATTGGACACGTACACTTTGGTATTGCGCGTAGGATCCACTTCAAACCATTCTGTAAAGATGATAAAATTAATATTAGAAACAATTTAGCAACAACACAGCTGTATAAAAGTTGATTTACACGCTATCCAGCCATATCCCCTATCTACTGTCAAATTAGCACATTTTGATTTCCTATACACCTTCCTACAATTCAATATCTATTTTGCTATAATTTTGTAGTGTGTATCTTTGTTTACTTCTACATGTTTTCTAATAAGACTATCTCGTTTTTGTTTGAGGAGATATATGTAGGTAGATACGGGTAGATAGCCTGTAAACTATACTTAACTTACTAGGTGGTTCCTGTTGAGCTTTACGTTTAACCCCAGCCGCAGCACCTTTGGAAGCTTCATCGTTAGTTCTTGCTTCTTCCGTTAGTTTTTCCAACTCCTCTTGCTTGCGTTTTATTTCAGCAAGTTCTTGTTGTTCTTTTTCCTTTTCTGCCGCACTTGTGTTATCAATAAAGCCATAGTTCATTTGATAGCGAGCCATAAAATCCTCATCGATTTTGGGAAACCACGCTTTTTTGTCCGCATCCCAAAAAAATGTGGTGCCATCCTTATCGGTATAAGTACGTTGGCCATCCTCGTCTACGTCATAGACAATGTCGGTAGCCTTAGTCGAGCTGTCTTTTTTAACCTTTGGTATCCATTCATTCTTGGCGGCATCCCATTTGTAGTGCTCAGTCTCGGTTACCTGCGTCTGTTTGGGTATCCATTTTTGTGTTTGCTGACACCATTTGTAGTGTTCATTCTCGTAGGGGTCGTCTGAGGTTGTGGTGGTGGTTTGTGCTTCACATGATGTCCAGTTGTTGGCTTCTGTACACCATTTATATTGATATTTTGTTTTGGGGTATGTGTAAATGGCCGTACCGTCTTCTCGATAGGTGACATGATCGGCATAATCCTCTTTGGAGGGCACCGCTGCTGTTGGCGTTTCGGTTGATTGAGTGGCAAGTGGTGATGAAGTTTCTTCGTCTTTCGACTTAATTGACTTGGATTCCTCTGTCATTGATTGTACGGATGATTGGTCTTCGTTAGTGTGGTTGTGGTGTTTCTTTTCAGTGGCACCTGCCACTTCGGCAATTTGAACATCTGAAGATGTTTCATCTTTGCCTTTAATAGGTAGCGAAGTTTCTGATGATTCAACTTCCTGTTCGGTTTCCTGTTTTATTGAGGTTTCAAGTACCGCTTCTTTGTGCTCTATCACATTTTCTTCGTTGGTGTTATTTGTTACAGATTTTTCACTTAGACTAACTTTCTCTTCCGTTGTAACATCTTCTGCTGTTTCTTTGGTGGCATCCTCTTGTGTAGTGTCTGTTGTAGGTTCAGTAGTTTTACCATCATTTGTGCTTAATACTTCCTGTTCCTTGTTTGCATGGTCTGTTGCGTTTGTCGGAGCTTCTTCCGGTTTTTCTATATCGGGTGTTTCCTCCGGTAAACTATCACTCATATTGTCGGGCACAATCTGAAATGGAAGAGGGAGAAGGAAAGAGAATACATATTATTGAAAACATAAAAACTAGATGTATGATAATAATAATGCTGACTGAAGTGTTTAGAATAAGCGGATTTGTAATATTTTTGATATAATTACAACTTTAAATATTTTTAACACTCGAAGTATTTTTAATAAAGTCACATTTTATATATATATATTCTTTTCAATATTTAAATTATTTTATTATGTTTAATATTTTATTAATTCTTAATAATTCTTATTTTTAATATTATATTTTTTAATATTTTTTTAGCATTTTTATTATTTTTAATATATTAAATAATTTTTAATATTTTGAAAATATTAATGTTTAAAATTATTTTTAATATTATTATTTTTTATATATTTGATATTTTTAAAATTTTTTTTTAATTTTATATATTTTTAACATTTTTAATATTTCCTTTTGTTTGTTTTTTTCGATCTGTGCAGAATATGAATATGTTTTTCATTGTTCGGTTTAAGATCTATTCTATTATCTATTCTATTATATATTTTTTAATATTTTTAATATTTTTAATATTTTTAATATTTTTAATATTTTTAATATTTTTAATATTTTTAATATTTTTAATATTTTTAATATTTTTAATATTTTTAATGTATTTAATATTTTATATATTTTTAATATATATTAAATTTACGTTAAGTGTATCAAATGATGCATCAAATTCGGCTTACGATCAGAAAAAACACTTTTTATATATTAAATTTACGTTAAGTGTATCAAATGATACATCAAATTCGGCTTACGATTACAAGCAAAAAACAACCCAAAGGTGTAAAGCCGTAATAATTAATAGTTGTATTAATGAAAATCTATATTGTTTTAAGTAACATTATAACACTACGGAAATCAGTAAAATAAATCGATTCCACTAAACATCCCAAAAAAAACAGTTGTCGTTTTTTTTAAATCCACCATTTCCAAATTTCAATGTATATAAGTGTTTAAAATGTTCTAAGCTGTAACAAAGAACATACATTTGTAAAAATACTAAATTTTAATAACAATATTTGATTTTCTGTGCAATGTTACACCTCAACGATTGCTAATTTTTGATCGTCTTATATGACGTTTTGTTTTGCCCGTGTTTCAGTTTGTCGAACCAAAAATTTCCATCAATAAAAGCTTTGTTTCACTCAAAATAAAGAGTATAAAAACTAAAAATGTCAATCGTTCGTCATTTTGCGTACGAATGGTTGAAAAATAAGTTACAAAAACAGGCCATTAATATTTTTAATATTATTAATATTTTGAATATTTTGAATATTTTTAATATTTGTAATATTTTTAATATTTATAATATTTTTAATATTATCATATTGTCATAGTTCAGTTTGAGATCAGTTCTATTGGCAATTATTTATTATTGCCAATAGGTTTTTAGTCAAGAGTGTGATATGTATTATGTTGACAGCAGGTTAGGCGTATGACGTCATTTCGACGTTAACCACAATGTCTCGTCAGCCCCCTTTGCTGTGCCTTCTCCTCTATCATCACAAACCTTAAGGGAAGAAAAAATCTCGAAGCTAATGAGAACTTTTCCCAACGCACAGTGGTTCCTTTTTGGTTTTTTTTGGAATTAATTCTGTAACTTTTGAACGGATAATGCTATCTTGATGAAATTTGAAATAGTTAAAGCTGAGGTGTTTTCGAGATGATTTGGAAATATTTGGCTCCCTAGGGGGTGTGGGGGCCACTGCGTGGCCCTCCAAAGTTGGTCACCTCGGGTGTTTCAAAATTTCAAATGCTTGAGGAATGTGCATTTATGAACCGATTTAAAAGATATTTTGCATTTAGATAGTGCTTCGAAAAACCTTCAAAAAACATGCTTACATGCATATGTTATCTCAATGATGTCAAGAGATATTTGAGAAAATAAAAAAAAATGTGTCATTTTTGGACGAGGTTGATTTGGTATTTTTAAGGGTGTGAGCTGAGTTTTTCCTTGATTTTAAAGATATTTATATCGTTAGTTAGCTTATAAAATTCTGAATGAAATTGCTGAAAAAATTATGCAAATATTTTGTTCCAATAAAAAGTTATAAGCATCGCAAGTAAAAGTTTCCAAAAAAAGGCATATTTTTACTGTTTTTTTGCAAAAAGGCGACTACATTCTTTCGTTTGTAAAAAAAATATTTCTTCCGGGAAGTGGCAATTTCTTAATTATTCCTCATAGAAATGTTGATGCAGATGCATTTAATGCTAAATTTGAATCAGTTCAGCAAAATGGTTCCCCGGCAAGGGAAGTCAAAAATACCCCATTTTTTAAAAAAATTTTTTTTTCTTTTTGAAAATTCTCAAATCGCAAAGCGCCAACGAGAAAGCTCATTATATATTTTTTTGACCACATATGTGGACTAGTTAACCGTAACGTATTTCAACATCCCTGCCATAAACAAAGACAGTGTGGCCATTTTAGTAAAAAATTCGAAATTTTGGAACATATTTTCCCCGTTTTGGGAATTTGGGTATTTTGTTATAAGATATGGCAACATATTGGTATTCGTTTTTTTAAGGACAATTTTATGTACTTTATTCCAATATTTCGTTAAGATATTCCAGTTCGTTTGAATTTTACGCTATTTTTCATATAAGATATTATTTCTCCAAAAAATACGTTTTTACCAAATTTTATATTTGACTCAGAATCATGCCCAAAATAAAATGTGCTTTTAATTAATTTTTGTAAATTATTAAACTTCATGTCGTTCTCTTTTCAACGATATGCAATACTTGTATGTCAAGAGTTTAATTATTGTTTATAATTATAATCAAACTTCACTACCTCTGTAAAAAATGTATATATCGTGAAACATACATATCTATGGGGGCTATATCTAAATCTGAACCGATATGCTTAGTTTTGTTACCACATTAGAATAGTATGAAAAAACTAAGATGTGCAAAGTTTTGTTAACATCAGAGCAAAAATGTAATTTTTGGCAACAATAATCTATAAAAGGTTATGCTAATTTGTATGGGAGGTACCAGAAGGGGCGGGGCAAGTGGACCCATTATTTCAGTATATACTGCACGCTGTCAAATAATAATACCATCCAAATTTTAGCTTCATAGAGCCCTCCAGCATGAAGTTAGTGACAGAATAGTGGTTTTAGTAAAATAGGTCATTTTGTATGGGAGGTACTTGAGGGGGCGTGGCTATTTCGCCCATTTTCCAACCAACATTACGACTAGTGAATTTTATGCCACTGGTAAATTTCTATTCAAATTGATTAAGAACTACTCCAATTATCGTCTTAACCATTTACCCAGCCGGCCAGACGGACATAGCTTTATTGGGTTAAAAAGCTCCAAAACTTTTTTTTTGTAAAGACATCTAGGGTCTCAGTTATATGTTCTGTTGTGTTTAACTTTTTCCCGTTTAAAATTATATATTCTCTCTACCATGTAGCTGAGCTTGTACAAATTTTGTTCAAAATTTGTTAAAGATTTTAATAATAACACACAAAATCCACAAAAACATATAAATATTGCATTAAAAATCAAATTTTTAACAAAGAATAATTTTGCTTAACATATTTATGCAATAAGGGACATTTTTCGTAATTTGTCTCGCATTCCTATGCATAGGGATTTATAAATCATAAATAACTTAATTAAAGAGTCTATGAGCTTGTAAGTTTTATTAATAAGTAACGACTCCATAATGATGTTTTAGTCTCATGTGTACTAAAAATGTCCCTTATTGCATAAATATGTTAAGCAAAATTATTTTTTAAGTTAAAAATTTGATTTTTAATGCAATATTTATATGTTTTTGTGGATTTTGTGTGTTATTATTAAAATCTTTAACAAATTTTGAACAAAATTTGTACAAGCTCAGCTACATGGTAGAGAGAATATATAATTTTAAACGGGAAAAAGTTAAACACAACAGAACATATAACTGAGACCCTAGATGTCTTTACAAAAAAAAAGTTTTGGAGCTTTTTAACCCAATAAAGCTATGTCCGTCTGGCCGGCTGGGTAAATGGTTAAGACGATAATTGGAGTAGTTCTTAATCAATTTGAATAGAAATTTACCAGTGGCATAAAATTCACTAGTCGTAATGTTGGTTGGAAAATGGGCGAAATAGCCACGCCCCCTCAAGTACCTCCCATACAAAATGACCTATTTTACTAAAACCACTATTCTGTCACTAACTTCATGCTGGAGGGCTCTATGAAGCTAAAATTTGGATGGTATTATTATTTGACAGCGTGCAGTATATACTGAAATAATGGGTCCACTTGCCCCGCCCCTTCTGGTACCTCCCATACAAATTAGCATAACCTTTTATAGATTATTGTTGCCAAAAATTACATTTTTGCTCTGATGTTAACAAAACTTTGCACATCTTAGTTTTTTCATACTATTCTAATGTGGTAACAAAACTAAGCATATCGGTTCAGATTTAGATATAGCCCCCATATATATGTATGTTTCACGATATATACATTTTTTACAGAGGTAGTGAAGTTTGATTATAATTATAAACAATAATTAAACTCTTGACATACAAGTATTGCATATCGTTGAAAAGAGAACGACATGAAGTTTAATAATTTACAAAAATTAATTAAAAGCACATTTTATTTTGGGCATGATTCTGAGTCAAATATAAAATTTGGTAAAAACGTATTTTTTGGAGAAATAATATCTTATATGAAAAATAGCGTAAAATTCAAACGAACTGGAATATCTTAACGAAATATTGGAATAAAGTACATAAAATTGTCCTTAAAAAAACGAATACCAATATGTTGCCATATCTTATAACAAAATACCCAAATTCCCAAAACGGGGAAAATATGTTCCAAAATTTCGAATTTTTTACTAAAATGGCCACACTGTCTTTGTTTATGGCAGGGATGTTGAAATACGTTACGGTTAACTAGTCCACATATGTGGTCAAAAAAATATATAATGAGCTTTCTCGTTGGCGCTTTGCGATTTGAGAATTTTCAAAAAGAAAAAAAAATTTTTTTAAAAAATGGGGTATTTTTGACTTCCCTTGCCGGGGAACCATTTTGCTGAACTGATTCAAATTTAGCATTAAATGCATCTGCATCAACATTTCTATGAGGAATAATTAAGAAATTGCCACTTCCCGGAAGAAATATTTTTTTTACAAACGAAAGAATGTAGTCGCCTTTTTGCAAAAAAACAGTAAAAATATGCCTTTTTTTGGAAACTTTTACTTGCGATGCTTATAACTTTTTATTGGAACAAAATATTTGCATAATTTTTTCAGCAATTTCATTCAGAATTTTATAAGCTAACTAACGATATAAATATCTTTAAAATCAAGGAAAAACTCAGCTAACACCCTTAAAAATACCAAATCAACCTCGTCCAAAAATGACACATTTTTTTTTATTTTCTCAAATATCTCTTGACATCATTGAGATAACATATGCATGTAAGCATGTTTTTTGAAGGTTTTTCGAAGCACTATCTAAATGCAAAATATCTTTTAAATCGGTTCATAAATGCACATTCCTCAAGCATTTGAAATTTTGAAACACCCGAGGTGACCAACTTTGGAGGGCCACGCAGTGGCCCCCACACCCCCTAGGGAGCCAAATATTTCCAAATCATCTCGAAAACACCTCAGCTTTAACTATTTCAAATTTCATCAAGATAGCATTATCCGTACAAAAGTTACAGAATTAATTCCAAAAAAAACCAAAAAGGAACCACTGTGCAACGGTGCGAAGATAGCACCCTCGAAGCGCACAACATGCCAACATAATACACACACAAGCACTTGCCTATGCATATGTCCATCGGGCGCAATTGCACAGGAGTTTTGTTGTTGGCAAAGTGGAAACCCCGTTCTGCGTACCGTCAGTGTATCATCGTTCTTGATTTTGTTTTTTGTTGATCTGTATTGAATTCTGATATTGTCATCTTTGAGATTCTATCTTCCCTTAAGGTTTGTGATGATAGAGGAGAAGGCACAGCAAAGGGCGCTGACGAGACATTGTGGTTAATGTCGAAATGACGTCATACGCCTTACCTGCTGTCAACATAATACATTTCACACTCTTGATTAAAAACCTATTGGCAATAATAAATAATTGCCAATAGAACTGATCTCAAACCGAACTATGACAATATCATAATTCAATACAGATCAACAAAAAACAAAATCAAGAACGTATTTTTAATATTTTTAATATTAAAAATATTATTTATATTTAGAATTTTTAAAAATGTTCGATATTTTTTATATTTAAAGTATTTTATATCTTTTAAATATTTTTAATATAATTAATATATTTAATATTTTTAATAATTTAAACTTTTTTAAATATTTTTATATTTCTAATATTTTTAATGCTTTAATTTTTGTTTTGTTTTTATATTTTAAAATTTTTATAGTAGTTTGGGTTATATATATTTTGCTTAGATAATATTTGCAATATCCTATAATTTATTATACTATAAAACTAAGGGTCTTTATACTCTCTCTCACCCTACCCAATAAATAAACAGAATTGATTTCTCTGCATAAAGTCCTTAATTAATCTAATTGCAAATCGTATATCCTAGCTGAAAGGATATTTTGTTATATTGTGATTAACATTCGATAACACCACCACCACCACCAAATTCCCACCATTTGTTATAATAGCTCATTATAGTCCTGCCCCAACTCACTTCCGACCCCTCTTCTCTGTCTCTTACACTCTCACCATTTTTCGTTCACTGTCATGAATTCATAACATAAATTGTAATTTCTATACAAATATTGGCCGAATGGTGTTAAGACGGTGACACTCTATGGCGGCGTTAGCCAACGGAAATAAAACATTTTTCTCCATTATTCAGCCAACAAATTAAGAAGAAGAAAAAATAAACTATTCGCTGGGCAACTGAGCGAACAAATAAATAATTGTGGGTTCTGTTGATTGGAAGGCGTCCGACTGGAATGACCTAGATGTGGGTGTAGTA
The DNA here is from genome assembly GCA_964034835.1 of Muscina levida. Classification (NCBI taxonomy): domain Eukaryota; kingdom Metazoa; phylum Arthropoda; class Insecta; order Diptera; family Muscidae; genus Muscina; species Muscina levida. Next base: position 5,682,796 of record OZ035883.1, read on the forward strand.
CTAGAGGTCAGCTAGAAAAAAATAATACTTTTGCAAAACAACAAATGTATAAATAAACAATGGACATAGTACAAATGTAATTCAGAAAGTCAGCGCAGAAAGTCGTGTGTTGGCGTTTAACAGATGGCGACGGCAGCGTGAGGTGGCGGGTTACAGCGAATGTTACTTTTATTTTTGTTTTAACGGAAATGAAAGTCAATTATGAGAAAAACTTGAAGGTCATTATAATCCCATAACATCGGCCCTCTACGTTGTGTAAAGGAGTCCTTTATTTCGCTTTCCGACAAAAATTAATGGTTGTAACATAAACTTTATTTAATGTCTTAGGCAAAAGAAAAAAATAAACAAATATAATGTACTGCCAGCCAGTAAAACGAAACGAGTGAGCATATTTTTGGAAATCTAGTGGGTGGAGAGAGTTCTTAAAAGAAAGTACAAAATCAAATACAAAACCAAAGAGAATATAAGAGAATACTAGGACACTTGAGTGTGGTAAGCAGTTAGAAGAGCCAACTGTACGGTTGAAAAATAATGTGAACGCGAAACGAGACCAGCTATGGGGAAGACCTGGATAGTAGATATAGAAAAGTAGCGTGTACTGCAACGTTTGTTAGCTACTCCATCAAATGAACAAAAATAATACAGGAACAGGTACCACTAATTAAAGTTGCTTTTTCGTACTATTACACGTGGACTATTTCAAACATTGTGTTTAACTTCATTAAAGTTATTGGATTTAAAGATGAAAAGAAATTAAAAGAAACTATACTTTCATTTGGGGTCCTGTAATTAATTTATTAGAGTGGCGGAAGCTACACGTTGTTTTGTTTTAAAAACAGATAAACAAGTTATAAATCAAATAACTGTATTATCAAGGAATTTAAATATATAAGAACATATCTTAAACTAAATTTATGTTACCGCAGCCGTTATTAAATGCAACTATTGTTGAGGTCCTTGTTACTTAAGTGGTCACAGTCGACTGCATACAGATTTTGGCTTAACCGTTATTTTCATATTTCCACGTGTTACTACATTAAGATACATCGACCTAATAAGAGGTCATTTAACTTGTTGTTTCCTTAGTTTAGTGTGAAGGACGACAACATTAAGATGTACAACAAACGGTATTAATACAACTCTCTAGCGCTTGTCAAAACCAGCGCGCCATAGTACGAGTATTTTCTTAAAGACATTAAACGTATTAAGCCTGACATTTGGCAGAAATCTATTTCCTTAATACTGCTCTATTATCGATTTATTGTCACTACAAATAATAATAAACTCACAGTCAGCAGCAGTAGTTCAACAACCTTTCGTTTGAAGGCTCCGTCTGTAACTCCTCCGCTGTTATTATGTGAACAAGCGTCATCATCATCATGAATATCAAAACTTTCGATATGGTGTCCACACTAAACGACTGACGTCGTTTGATTTTTTGACATGTTGTAACAGAAACAAATTTGTTAAATATTTAACTACAAAATTAATACAACAGGATGTTTGAAGTTACACGATAATTTAAATTTAACGTTACTCTTGATGGGAGGTCAATAAACTTTTGGTGGGGGCAGGTTGTTAAAATGTAATTGAGTTGCTTAGTTGACAACAAGGTGAATGAGAAAATGAAGACTAAAATAGGATTATATAAAGCCATAGGGATACAAACATTTAATGGTCACAGAAATGTGTTTAGAGTCTAACAGCAGGGAAATTTGGGGTGATTTCCTAAGTTTGGTTTAATCGAGGGGTGTAATAAAAATCCCTAAAACGTATTTCCTCTTAGATATCTAGGGTCTGAATCGTATAATAGTAAGATATCTAGGGTCTTATTTGTATTCTTTGAGCAGCTACATTTCTTTTCGGATCAAATAATATATTCCCTCTTTCTCAGTGAAAGGGGACACCGGCCGTCGCATGACGGTTAGAACACACGACGGCCATGCGGAAGACCCCAGGATCAGCCAATGGCTCCAGTCATATAAAAAACAAAATGTTTTCTTTCATTGCCGGCCCTCGATGTTGTCGACAGCAACTTCGCAGTATAAGTGTCGAGTCAATCGGCATGTCTAGTAAAATCAAAGAGACGTACGCATTCGTCGATAAACAAGTAGGTGCCGTTTGTTGTGAATCTCACAACAATGCGAGAAGCTATCCCATACCTCATTCATGGGGTGTAAAGGGAAAGTAAGTAAGTTAAGTGCTTTCTGAGTACAGCTGAGAATTTATAAATTTCTTACTTACTTAATTTCCCTTTGCACCCCATGAATGAGGTATGGGATAGCTTCTCGCGTTGTTGTGAATTAACACGCTTTCTATTTTTAGATTCACAACTAACGGCACCTACTTGTTTATCGACGAATGCGAACGTCACTGTTTTGAGAAGCTCTTACTAGACACGACGATTGAATCGACGCTTAATACTGCGAAGTTGCTGTCAAACAACATTCGAGGGGAGCCGACAATGAAAGAACATTTTTATTTTTTTTCTTTTAAGATGACTGGAGCCAGGTTTGAACCTGCGATCTCCCGCATGGTAGTCGCGTGTTCTAACCACTATGCCACGGCCGGTAAATTTCATAGGATTTAAATTATATCCTTTACGAGCTACATTTTTCTCGTATCAAATTATGTATTCCCCCTTCCCTGTAGCGAACACCGCAATGCTTTTAGTGGCGACGAGAGCATGTAGGCAAATCGTTATTACATTATTATGGCATGTAGCTTGACAAAACGAATGATGCAGAACTTCTTCTTTTGGGGCTACTTTCACGTGCAGTTCTTAGAATTGAGTCCCAAATCAATGAACTGAAAAATGTTGTACTGTGTAAATGTCATCCTTTTAAACGCAAACTCAATCAGAAAGTGTAAACCAAATACACAAGTTTGTTTAGTTTCATGTCAGCTTTCAGAACTTTATAGACATTCCCACCACATTAAATAGAAATCATCTGAGAAACACATCATCTTTAACAATCAATTTTTAATACAGTGAAATTCGTGTATTAGGTACATATGTATATCGTGAGCAAACCCATATAACTCAAAACTTACTCAACTCTCTTTTTAAAAAATAAAACTACCCTAAGTTTATTAAGTGCCACTAAAATGTATCGCTTGGAAATAAAATCTGCTTAATTAACTACATTGACTGTAATTCCAAGTGAAATTTAACTGAAAACACCAACGACGCACAATAAAAACACACCACTAGTGCGTGGCACGATTTCCATTTCCGATTTAGAAATTTGCATAATATATGTCGTCATGAGAAATACTAAAACCACAGCGGGTGCGAAGCTAACAAGGTTTAATGGGAAATTCTAAGTAAACTTTAAATCAAACAATTAAAATATATTCTACCCAAAAGAATTCTTACCAAGCGCTGCCTCAATTCTTAATGGAGATTCTCTGTTTACATGATATGCAAATATTTAACATGACATCCATCTATGGCACCCGATTGATTTTGTTAGTTTCTCCATCTGAAGTTTTGAACAGTTTCCTTAGTTCATTTTAGTACAACTCTATTGTTGTTCTGCTTAAACTATAACTATTTGAAATAAAGTTTCTGTTCATTTATTTACAAACTAAGATGGTAGCGCTTCAGGGGACAATGTCCTGCAAATGTATGTCACATTTATGTTGGTGCTGCTGCTGTTGTTGTTGCTGCTGGTGATGGTGGTGTCGTTATTGTAATTACCATTGTTGTTGGTGTTGCAATAGGGTCTGAACTAGTATTTAACTTCGGTTACGGTTGTTCAGTGATTTCTGCCTAACTGACCAATGCAAGTGACCGACCGACCACCGATCGACCAAACGTCGTCCCTACTACAGGCAAGCAGTAAAGTTTTTAGCTGTTTCCTTTTGTGGCTTTTTTGTGCATTGGGTTTTATTTCTCTTCGGCCATAAAGTGCAACAACTTGAATAGTTGCAACAACAACAACTACCACAGTACTATTACACTTGTACAATAATATTAGTAACCATCATATGCAAATTTTTCCTCAGGCAAAAGTAAACAATTCTTCCTTCCATTCACTTGTACACATACACATGTATGTATCCATTGTATATATTCACAAATGACGTTTGGTTGTTCTGAATATTTTAAGACACATTCAGTTGCTTCAGCTGTTGTTTTTGTTACTGTCATTCTCGTTGTTACTATTGTTGTTGCATTTACCATACACTACTAACCTAATACGAAGGGCGCTATCTGCTCTTCGTCGGTATGCAGTTGACACTATTGTGTGTTTTACATACATATCTTTGTTTGTTGTTGCTTACTTTGTTTCATTTTATTTGACATGTAAAAGAAAGAAAGGAAAACACAATTCTAAGGTAAAGAATATGGTGTCCAAACGTCACAAAAACACTTTGCATATTTAAAAAGTTTAAACTCTGTTGTTAGACAAAATTTAAAAATACGATTTGTTTATTTTTGAACTTAAATGTGAAAAAAACAATGTTTAAAAATATCTACACTTGAAGGAGAATTTAAATGTGTTGTTGATATTAGATGTCAATTTTGGAGAATCAAAAGGTAAGTATATTTTAAATAGTTGGGCATTAACAAGAAAACACCATTTCCTATTCTTTGTACTTAATAGTACAAAAAATGTAATAGTGTTTGGAATAAATTGTAGTAGTCACATTAAAGTAGACTTAGTGGACAGACATGCTCTTAAGGCAGATGCTAATGGGAGAAGCATGCAACTCGTGCAATTTCAAAATCGATCGTTTTCAGTAAACCGGTAATTTTTCTAAAAATCATCAATTGTTTCCTTATGCACTAAAATTTGGTATTTCTTATTACACTGTGGTAGTCGCAAAAAGATACAAGGCCAAAGAGGTTTTACCCAAATTCGCCCTTATACGCGGAATTGAACTGCATCATTAGTTCTTTGAGTTACTAAGACGGTTCCATACTTTTTTTTTAATTTTGTTTATAGAGTAGATTCCTTCAACTAAGATTTGTTAAGCAATTCAGGCTTCAACTTTTCGGAACAAAACTTACACCTTAACCCAAATTTGATTCAGAAAACCAGTAAAATGTAATTTTCGTAATTGGTTTCTTGCACCTAATAAAAAATATATGACACCATCATTTATTGTCCATCTTAAAATTGCTAGACGTGGTCTTGCATTGAAGATGGGCGAAAAAAAACTACTTCTGACGCTGACTTAATCTGGCGAACTCTACCTACCTAAAATTTAGCTGTTCTTATTATTTTGTAGCGTATAATATTGTACAGTGATAGTGAGTCTGCTTCCCTTTCCCCCTCTAGTACCATCCATACAAATGACCATATATCTATTATACCTTAGATTGCCCAAAAACCGAATTTCTTCACTGATGTTTAAAAAAAACTTGCCACAGCATACTATTTTCGTATTGTGACAATGTGGCAACCAAACTAAGTATATCGGGTCAGATTTAGCCCAAATAAAGGGTGGTTAAATTGTAAGGGCCGTTGTTGAATGTGAACCACACCTAAACGTCAAGTTCTTTTCTGCATTTCATTTGACATTTCTTAATTTTAGAATAACTCAATTTGAACCATGGAACGATACACAATCGCGCAACGCGTTAAAGTTATTCAGCCTTAATATGAAAATGAGCGTTCAAATCAAAATGCATATCGTGCACTTCGTGATATTTTCGGTCAATTTAATCATCCAAATGTGCGCACAATCGGAAAAAATCGTGCAAAAATTTGAACAAGACGGATCCGTAGGAGATGTGAAAACACACGGGCATGCGAGTACAGCTCGTACTCCAGAAAATATTGCTGCTGTTCGCGATAATGTGGCTGAACCTTAACTCGTAGTCGTGCCAAACAATTGTACCTCCAAACGTCGTCAATGATCAAATGGTAGCAAGAAATGGCAACATTGGACGATCAATTTTCGAAGAAAATCATCTTCTGTGATGAGGCCCTTTTCATCTCAGTGGATTCGTCAATCACCAAAATTGCCGCATTTGGGCGAATATCCAAGATAATCCAATCCAACAGTGGCGATAATCCAAGAGTGATTGTCGAAAAACCAATGCACCCATAAAGAGTGACTGTTTGGTGCGGTTTATGGGCTAGCGGCATCATCGGCAGTCACTGTGAATGGTGTTCGCTATCGTGAGTTGATAATGAACATTTTTTGGCCCGAATTAGAAGATATGAATGTAGACGATATGTGGTTTGAACAGGACTGTGTCACTTGCCACACAGCTAACGAAACAATGGCTCTTTTGCGCGACAAATTCAATGGCCGTGTTATCGCACGTGTTGGCGATGTCAATTGGCCGCCAAGATCATGTGATTTGACACCGTTGGACTTCTTTCTTTAGGGTTATTTGAAAGAAAATGTGTACGTCGAAAAGCCAGCAACAATTCAAGAGCTAAAGGATGAGATTATTCGGCACATTAACGGCATAGAACCTGAATTATGACTCAACGTCATCAAAAATTTGGACCATCGGATGAAAGTGTGCCGCCGGCCATTTGGCCGATATTTTGTTCCATACATGGTTCAATTATATATGGACCAATATTATTATAATAAAAAGAAATGAAAATAATTTGTGTTTTATTCAAAATCAACACCTGGCTGCACTAATTTTATAGTCAGGCATTGTGATACTTAAATTAAGGAAGCACTGAAGATCACTGACATCACTGACAAAAAGTTATATTATAAGAAATAAAATCTCATATTAATAATATCGTAAAATTTAAACGGACTGGAATATCTTTACGAAATTTTGGAATTAAGTACATAAAATTATCCTTAAAGATACCATTATCCGTTCACAAACAAATGTTTTTAACAAAACTAAGTGCGTGAGAAGCTTGAATCTAAACTATTTTTCAGGTTATTACAATCGAATATGATAATTGACCACAGTTAAAAAAAAAGTTAGTGGCAGCAATTAATGGGAGTCAACTTGATATTAACGTTGGTTTTAATCTCATCCACGCAATGATCTCCACCATCATTCAAGTCCAACTACTTCATATGCAACTTCCCACGACTAGTCAAAATCAGAGTTCCAGGAAAACCTTAATTCGAAGTATTTGATATAAACAATGAATAGCCAACTATAAAATTATAGCCAATTTTCGACAAAGTCACAGTTCGTAGAACACGTAAGTTTTTCAAGCTAATTGCAATATTCTCCTTTTAATAGCAATACTACTTGGAAATTCGGCACCCCTGCCAAAGTAGAGTCGCTTAACACTTTTCTGGCTATTGACCGACTTACACCTCTCTACTTCTCTTTATTTACAGTAACCGAAATTATTGGAATGTGTCCAACTGTCAATTATTGCAATGCAAACAAGTTCAAAGAATATCGCCAGACATTTTGCTTATACAAATTCCACTAAAAATCAAATAAAATCATATTTTTTTGCTTGCTACAAAACAAAAACTATAATTTCTTCATACTAACTAAAGAACAATAAAAAAAAATATTTAAATTTTAGTACTTACATAAAGAGCACAGCGGAAATAGAGAGAGTACTTGTGTGAGTGTGTGTGCATAATAGTTAAGAGTAACAACACATTTTAGTACTAGACCCCATAACGGTCAAGTCAACACTAACACTTAGCATACTTTTAGGCTGTCAAGCATGCGATAGACGCCACAGTTTGGCTAAAACAGGACATCAGCCCCACCATAGTGGATAAATGGCATACGACGACTACTAGTACAATGGAAAGCCAAGAGAGTGACCACAACAGTTCGAGAGTAACCGCCGTGCTGACCAGACATATGAAACGCGTCCACGACAGCTGAGACAGCCGAAAGTGAAAGAAAAAAACTAAAGTACTAACCGGGTTAATACAAATAATATGGATTACTCCTTTAGGCAGCCGTGGAGAAAGAAGGAATAACTTAAGTTCTTGTTGATGTTCAGTTTTAAGTGTTCAAAGCGCCAGATAAACATAAAGTGGAAATCAATAAAAGTGATTAACTACAAATAGTAGAATTTCAATAAGTTGCAATACATTTCAATATATTTTAAAAAAAAGTAATAGAAATTTTACCATTGCCTAGTGTTTTTTGCCTTTAATAATTTATTGAGCAATTGTAAATGTAAAACGTATTGTATTGTTGCGTAAAATGTCAAAAGGTTAAATAGTTTTATCACTCAAACAGCGACAGCTACAACTATAACAACAACAACACGCCGCATTTGTTGGACCATCGAAAGGGTAATTAATCATGGATATACCCAATACTGGCGCTATATTCACATTGGGAAAGTCCCATTTGGCCGAAAATACTCAAAGTTATTTTTACATCAAAAATGATCCCATTCGAAAACTCATCGCTGGTCCCTACCAAAGTGCAGTGATTTGTGGTAATTTATCAATAATTATGTATTTGTTAGCCATCAACTATGTACAATTAACCTCCTTCACAATCATCCATTTATTATGGTGGCAGTTGTGGTAATAGTGATGGTGGTAGTGGCAGTAGTGGTAGTATACAAATTCCTCATTTTCTTTGTTGTTTTTATTTATTTATAACGTCTGCTCTGACTTGGCAATATTACCCCTTAGGGAGTTTGACCTGAATTTTTGTTTCGATTGAAAGTAGAGCGAAGGAAGAATGTAGAGAATAAGTAAATAGGATTATAAATAATGTGTGATGTGGGAAAGTATTGAAGTTAGTCGAAAATTGATATGTAAAATTAAAGTAACAAGAGTTATAGGGGAAATTATATGTAACAAACTATGAAAATAAACTGCAAAATAAGATAGTTTCATTAGTTTGAAGTCGATTGGAAGGGGTTTAAATTAGTGGTTCTTGAATTTTACACTACTCTCGGCTTATATTTTTTGTAATTGAAAATATGGCTAAAATATTTCTGTCGGAAGAGCATGGAATTTTAAACTTTAAAAAGTTCTTTCGTAACAATTTATAAAACATAAGTATATGGGCAATTTCAGGATGACGAACGTGACATTCGTACGCCTTTAAAATGCAAAATTTATAACGATAACGATTATATGTACGATAGGATCTTTTGAATTTCTCAATAGTAGTATGATAAAAATAGCAATCTCCAAACATAGTTCCTAATCCTTGATCTTACATAGAAAAAGACATTTTCTAAAAGTAAAAAAATCCACTTTGCTCTATACGCCAATTAAACATATGTTTCTGCAAATTCATACACGTAGAGCAGAGTCGCACTAAGAAAAATTTTACACATTTAAAATTCTTGTTCAACATAAATTTACTAATTTATAAAACAGACAGAATAAAAAGATATTTGTACAGGTATTTAACTAAAATTATAAAAAAGGTACAGAAAACGGATAATATTTAAAAAAAATTATATTCATAAAAAATAATGTGTATTTGTTTTTTGTTAGTCGATCTTACAGTACATTATATTAATTTACGTTAAGTGTATCAAATGATACATCAAATTCGGCTTACGATTAGAAAAGTGTTTTTTATTGTTTAATATTTTTGGTCAAATTCAGTGTTTTGAATTTCGAACTCCATGACGAGTTCATCTTCAGACCCCTTTGTGACCAACTGATGCACAATGGTACATCATCAGCTGTATATATATCTACAATTATGCCAAACATATGCATGTGAAGTAGATATCAGCCGAAAATGTCCAGCATAGTTATGAATTTGACCATTCACAATCAAACATGAGAATGGAGGATATTTTATCCCCACGATTCCCTTTCGTGTTGTATCATTTCGATACACTTAACGTAAATTAATATAACATAAAAAATAATATTAAAAATGTTGCGATTCATTTTAATCCAAAAAAAATAATCAAACGGTGGCCTCAACAGGGAAAAAATACATTAATTAATTTTTGGAATTTCTTATATAAAATCATGGGTTTGTATTGTGGACACATAATTTTTTTAAAATATGTTTTTTTGGTGTACTATGAAATGCATGAAAATTCTTTTTGGTACAATAACACAGTGATACAAATGTGAAGAAAAAAAATATACAGGGGTTCTCATGTAGCATTTCTGTTAGACTGGAGTCCATAGAGTAAAGTGATACTTTTATTTTTTTTCGGTCACTTCGTTAAGTAATGTTTTTATAGCAAAGTAAGTGAAATGGCGATATTCCTTAAATTACAAGTTCCAAAATTCATAAGTCTTCTCATTGTAAATCGATCTTCAAAATCTTGCATCTGTTGTAAAGCTATGACTTTCACCTTTTATTAAAAAAAGAATTTTGAAAATCGCTTAAAAAATAGTGAAACGGCGGCTGTTTAAGCAAAAGAACCTCGAAAAAAAATTGCGAATTCTCATTTTCTCAACGCTCTCAGTTGATCATGCAGCAGCGCAATGTATATTTTTTTGTATTATGCTTTATTAAAGTAGCTTTCTAAAATAGGTAAGCTTATAAGAAACGGTTGAAAAATGACTGAGTTATGCTAAATTTTGCGCTGCTGCATGATCAACTGAGAGCGTTTAGAAAATGAGACTTCGCAATTTTTTTTCGAGGTTCTTTTGCTTAAACAGCCGCCGTTTCACTATTTTTTAACCGATTTTCAAAATTCTTTTTTTTAATAAAAGGTGAAAGTCATAGCTTTACAACAGATGCAAGATCGGTTTACAATGAGAAGACTTATGAATTTTGGAACTTGTAATTTAAGGAATATCGCCATTACACTTACTTTGGCATAAAAACATTACTTAACGAAGTGACCGAGAAAAACTAAAAGTATCACAATATACATTGCGCTGCTGCATGATCAACTGAGAGCGTTTAGAAAATGAGACTTCGCAATTTTTTTTCGAGGTTCTTTTGCTTAAACAGCCGCCGTTTCACTATTTTTTAACCGATTTTCAAAATTCTTTTTTTAATAAAAGGTGAAAGTCATAGCTTTACAACAGATGCAAGATCGGTTTACAATGAGAAGACTTATGAATTTTGGAACTTGTAATTTAAGGAATATCGCCATTACACTTACTTTGGCATAAAAACATTACTTAACGAAGTGACCGAGAAAAACTAAAAGTATCACTTTACTCTATGGACTCCAGTCTAACAGAAATGCTACATGAGAACCCCTGTATATTTTGTGTGTAGCACAGTGTAATTAATTCATTTTGGTGCAATAAAAGTTCTTTTTGGAACAAACAAAAGTGTACTTTTTTTGTGCAATAAAAGTACGTTATGGTACAATAAATGTATTTTTTTGGTACAATAAATTTATTTTTTAGGACAATAAACTGTTTTTTAGTACAATAAATTGTTCGTTTAGGTTACTTTTTGTACACTAAACGTATTTTTTGGTACAAAAATTTTACTTTTTGATACAAAATTTTACTTTCCGCTACAATAAATTTACTTTTTGTACAGTGAAAGTACTTTTATATGAATAAATATTTCTTACATAACTGCACGATTTATTTATTTTGCCAAAGATATACATACAGATATATTGTGTGCAATAAATTGTTCTTTTTGTGTACAATAAAAGTACTTTTTGGTACAATAAATTAATTTTTTAGTACAATAAACTGTTATTTAGTACAATAAATTGTTCGTTTAAGTTACTTTTTGTACACTGAATGTATTTTTTGGTACAAAAATTTTACTTTTTGATACAAAATTTTACTTTCCGCTACAATAAATTTACTTTTTGTACAATGAATGTACTTTTATATGAATTAATATTTCTTACATAGCTGCACGATTTATTTATTTTGCCAAAGATATTCAAATTGCTTGCCCTACCTACCACTACCTTTTACAAGTACATCCATTACATCAAAAATATGTATATTTCTTTCTAGCGTTAACCAAAAAATAAAATTATGTTCGATGTAATTTATTTTTAACTAAAACATAAATAAAATGAGTATATAAAAAAAAAGTTCAATCATATTGGTTGCGATGACCACAAAATCATAACTTTTATTTGAATACGTCAGGAATGTTAATAATAATACCATCAATAACGTCAATCAAGCTATGTATGCAAATACTTCGCCTCACTTTTCATATCCTCATTTTAAAATTTAAAATTTTAATAATTAACCAAATTTAAAAAATAGTGACAAAATAACTGGTTTCAAAAAAATCTACCAACAACTTTGATTTTTATATGCACATAGCGCAAAGTGCATTCCGTATATCAACTACAATATTTTGTACTGAACTTTTGCTCTATATGCCATTAATATGGCATATCAAAATATCTCTGTTTCTAGAAGAGAATGAAAAAAACGGATTGCAGATTTGAAAAATTTTGTATCAATTGCCCAGAATGGTATCATTAACTCAATGGTATCATTGTCAAAATGGCGTATGGAGCACATGAATCCCCGGACGACGATTTGTTTTTACTAATATGTACAAGCAATGAAAAATTTTTAACAACTTTTTATTGTTTGATCATGGTAGACTTTTCTGTGGAATTGCCCATATCCGTTCGCGAGAAAAAATTTGTTTAACTAAAACTAAATTTTACGAACAAAATCTGTAAGAAAAATCCTAATCCGGACCCCAAAATCGAAAAGAAAGGTCAAAGATGAAAGAATGGCCGAAGGGCCTTGGAAACCTTAGAAATTTCCAAATAACTTTGGTTGATTTGATTTTGATTTAATAAAAAGGAATAAGAAGAGTAAAACCTGCTGTCTTTAAAATAACAAAACAGAGGTGGATGACAAAACGAATTGAAATGGAAATTGAATTGCAATTCAAAATTTTAATTCAATATTAAACTTATTCGTAAGAATGATTCATATTCAGATTTGTTCTTAACTAAGCAACAACATATAAAAACATATACATATTGTCTGTTTTTACAATTTTGGTATTGTTATTAATAATAAGATTTTTTTAAATATATATAAAATAGACAAACACCAATAATTTTATCGCTGATGCAAGATCTGACCCTAAACATGGCTTATTTTACAACTTTGAGGGACAAATTTTTAAGATTTTATAATTAAATTTGAAAAATCTATATAATTTTCCGACATCCCAAATTTTTTTTTTAAATAATAGTTACACTATACGGCAAAATGGAGAAAAATCGACATCAGTATTCCCACTATATTTCTTGATTACATTTTTATGGAAAATTTTTATTTAACAAATTTAAAGCCAAAATTTTAATTTTTGTAAATGAAAACAATTTGAATACAATTTATCCGACAAAAGTTTCTAAATTTTATTACTCAAAGCCTTAAATTAAATTACTACATTGTGAATTGGTCCATCGATATTCTTAGGGAATGACTCATTTTATTCTTGGCAAATCTGACTTCATGACCGAACATTTCTTGCCGCGCTCGATTTCTTTAATATTATAAAAACAAATTAAAAAATTGAAAAACAAAATGTTTCGGTACAGTTTTTAGATAACTCCCAGATTATTGATGAGGCTACAAAATATTGCTTCCACCAATAACAGTAACAGTAACAACAGTAACATAAGGGCTGAAATGTCATGGGCCTAACACATATAGGTTTATTTTCACCTCATGTGGATTTAGCACGTACACTCAATCGATATCTGTTAAAATTTCATGAAGATCTGTTTTCAAAACAATAGTTAGCTGACATCGTAAATATATATCGCTGGCTTAACATGTAAAGGCTTTAAGTCCACTTTTTTTCGAAATTGAGATTTTGATGCAGTTATGTTCATTAAGAAAAATACATCGATTAAAAAAAATACAGTTATCTCATTTGTAGTTGTTGTTTTGTAGTGATGAGTAAAGGCGCTAAGTCCAATTTATCACATCTTTGTGTAATATAGCACTTCTTCCAATGTTGCTATATCAACTTTATCGCGAGGAATGGTCTGAGAATGGTCCAACCAATTGATATAATATTATTTCTCACTGGCTACACTCAGTCATGACATTAATCGACGACTGCTTATCTCTCTTTGTTTGATTGTTTTTTGTCTCTCCTGTAAAATTGTAAAATATGGACTTAGAGCCTTTACATGTTAAGCCAGCGATATGGCTTTATATTGCATGAGAATTTGTCCATCAGATACTTTGTTCAAAGTAGGTGTCGCGTTTGCGCTTCATCAAGACAACGCACCGTGTCGCAGGTCAACAAAAACACTAGCTAAATTGAAGTTCGAATTGCTTCCGCTTCCAGATTTGGCTGCCAGCAACTACTTGCTATTTGCATATCACAAAACATGCTCGCCCGTAAAAAAATTCAGATTATTAGTAAAATTGTGGCCTATTTTAAGGCAAAAGATAAATCTTTCTACAAGAACGGTATTGAAATGTTAGAACTGCGCTGGCTTGATTGTGTTGTTGCTCTCGATGGAGACTATATTGATGAATAAATAAATAGAGCAGATAGTTTAAATAATAAAATGTCCGAAGTATTTAAATATGATTATAAATCAAGCTATGGATCAAATGTGCATAGATACATTTAACAGCAATAACAGCCTATCATGAAAAAATAGCATTTTTTCCCATATTTTTACAGTTTTCATGTACTAGAAGCAATTTTTTGGGTCGGTCTATTTGAGACTTTTTTTGCTCTGGTTTAGATCTACAACTTTGCCGAAGACGAAAAGAAAAATTTCGAACAGTTTATGAAATATGGACTCCCTAAAAATGGTCAAAAAATCGTATTGGGGTAAAAATATTGGAGTATCCATAAAAAAATGTTTCGAAGTAATGGGGCCAAATACTTTGAAGATTTTTTTAGTATCGGTATATACTTCAAAAATAGATGGGTACGAGGGCGGCACCAATTTATGTGTTGCACTGTGTTATTATTGTATTTGCTTAAGAACTAAATAAAACAAACAAATTTTAGTTAAGTATACGTTATCATCTCAATATCAATTGTAGGAACAAGCGGAGTAGAGCGGGCAGAATATTTTGTTTACTTTAATAACGGCTGAACCGTTAGATGAACTCAAAATAAGACAAATATAATACGGTAGAAATTTTGACTGATATAAAACTTAATAATATGACTGGACCGAAAGTAGGTCACATACGTTCATTTCTAAAGACGCCTATATTTGTTCTACATTTATAATTCAAATAAACTAAAACTTAAATTGTACACACTAGTTTGACAACTTTGTTTCTGCTTAATAACACTGTGTGTTTCTGTTACTGACAAAAACCTAACAATGTTACTCGTTTTAAAACTGTGTCAAATATTTGGTACAACTTTGTCAAATATTTGCCTTAACTTTTTTAAGTTGTAACCACCCAAAATGTTGTAATTGTGTACCTCCACAAATTTTTAAAGTTCGTACATTAACTTGTGATTGTTTTTGAGTGGGAAATTTCTTCATTTTCAACTCTTCGCCACATTGCATTTAATAGGAATGCGACCACTAAAGTTGCATGTTACCGGCAATTATTTTTCAACGATGACCCAAGAAAGAAAGTACAATTGCAAGAACTTTCACTTTTGATTAATCACAAGTGTATAACGTGTATCCAGACATTACAACCGCCGCCCAGTCGACTTGAACCTCTGGCATTCCCTAAAGGATAAGAAGAAATGCTCAACCAGAAAAGGAGACGATAAGGGAACGTACCAACGCTTCGCCACTCTATCGTCGTAATGACCAAGAGAAAGTCAAAATGAGATTTTAGTGATTGCACTTAAAGTGAAATGAAAGGATATTGCAATGATGACATTGTTATTTCTATAGTTCATTTATTTTAGTATTAAGTCATTACATTTTGGTAACAAACACAAAACTATTACTACATTGAGTGACTAATACGATAGTAGTGGTATTGTGTTTTAGTTATGCATAAAAGATTGAGTAGAAACAATTTAGATTAAGTTGGATTGCTTACTGTAACCAATACCAGGGCTAGGCCTCTCCTTCAATATTCATTAGTCAAGGACACAAGGCTAAACGAATATTTCATGACCATAAAAAAAACACCACACTTTAATGTCACAAATAAATACAAAAATAACAAATTTAGTCATCGACGACTTTTGGGCGGTTTCAATTTGATTTCCATAATATGTGTTCAAAAACTAGTGAGCGTTTCAATTAAGTCATGGAAGGTGCTATTCAAATGTACTTTTTTGGGGATTGTAAAGTTGTTCGTACATCATATAAATGGTAGCCATGGAAAAAGCGGGTTATTTTTTAAACCTTCAGCTTTTTCAACTAAACTAACGTTTACAGATTTATATATTAAATATATATAAATTGAGTGGTCTGGTATTATATACCATTAATGCTCATTAATGTCTATTGAGAGTGCCACGTATTGGATAATCCGAAAACACATAGTTTTTATATAAAATATGGCCAAACATGCAATGAATTAGGCGGCTGAATAAAACGAAAACAATATTCAAGGTTAATGTCGCACAGTGGTGCGAAATACATAGTTTTATAACTATGTATCTTGCGAAGGGATAAGCGTATCTTGTCGTAATTTCACATGTTAAAGCTGAAAAGTTGTTGCAAATTTGTAACCCCAATCAAGAATTACAAGTTTATAAAGTAGAAACATTAAAAACTATATTAAGCGATAAAGATAATTTCATTATGCATTAGAGCATTAGATTCCGCAGCAATACACGATGCCATCCAAGGACCTTATTTATAAATTAGAGTGGTGTTATATCATACTATTTTAGACCTATAACAATTGTTTTTTAAACGAAAAATGTCCTGATTTCAAATTCTCTATGCTAAGAATATACGGCATTTCATTTAATTTATTTGTGTTTAAATTCGAAACTGTTAGAATACAAGCACGCTGTAAAATGTTGTTAGGAGACACAGTGAACAATTTTTTTTTAGCTTTTAGGTATCAAGTCTAAATCTTACTCTTTTATATTATTGCAAACAAATACGGGTTTTACATAAGTTACTCTTAAATATTTATGATAATATCGTGCGGCTAAGGTGCGTATGAGTGATGAGATACCCAAAAAATTACTCATACGTAACAAGGAAAAAGTAATGGCACAAAGACATTTTCTTATATTCCTCTTTTCCTTACAATAAAAACCATTATACATATTTGAAAAGACTAAAATCTTTGATTTTTGTTGAAGTTTAGACTTTGTATGTTTTGTAATAAGAGTTCATTGAGTAAATTTTTGATCACACACGTCACAGTACAAATTAAAATAGTTTTAAAAAAATTTTACTTTACATAATAAACCCTTGATAATTGCCGACAATAACAAAGTAAGAGCAATTAATGATATAGTGAACCATATGTGACCATCCATTTTAATAATCGAGTATGTATTTTGATAATAAAATATTTGGTCACACTTTTCACACCAAAGCTTGAGTGGAATTTTTTTTCAATAGATGTAAAAATTAGAAATCGACAAATAAAAAAGAAACTTCAAGAAATAAATAAAAATGTAAAAGGGTGAAAGGGATAGAAAAAGAAGAGATGCTTAGTAAGTGATGATAGGTAGAGACAACGGAAAAATAATGAAAATGAATCTTTAGGCGTGTTTCTTCTAAAATTGGGATAAAAGTGTCCATTAAGCGTAGAGTTTCTCTTAGTTCACAGAAAGAATTGCTGTGATTAAGCAATTATTTAAAGACGTCCCTCTGAATATGTGTATCTGCATCTATCATGCAAAGGCTTTAAAAATAAACAGTATTCGAAAAATGCATAACTTCGAAGGAAGTGATCCAGTCTCTGTGTATATCTGCTGTACTTATATAAAAAAACTTAATTTCCCTTTACACCCCATGAACGAGGTATAGGATAGCTTCTCGCGTTGTTGTGAACTAACACGCTTTCTATTTTTAGATTCCCAACTAATGGCATCTACTTGTTTATCGACGAATGCAAACGTCACTGTTTGAGAAGCTCTTACTAGACATGCCGATTGACTCGACACTAATACTGCGAAGTTGCTGTCGACAACATTCGAGGAGAGCCGACAATGAAAGAAAATTTTTTTTTCTTTTAAGATGACTAGAGCCAGAAGTTGAACCTGTGATCTCCCGCATGATAGTCGCGTGTTTTAGCCACTATGCCTCGGCCGGTCCCAGTACTTATATACCTAAATTTAAACAAAATAAATCTTTAAAACATACTCGCCTGTGCAATATTCTAATGTCTATGTTTATAGTACAGTTAGCGAATAAGTAAATTTCTTATTATTTTCTTTTGTGTTTAAATATACGGGCACTTCCACAGCATGGTCTACCTTGACCGAAAAATAATAAGTTGACAAAAAATTTTCTGGCTTGTATTAGTAAAGACGATTACTTAAATACAATTAAATTAAAATATCCAAAGCTTATCTTAGTTTCTTTTATAATTAAACGGACTGCAAAATCGCATGACTGATCTGGTAACCTCTTTGAATTTTTGATAACACATTTACTGATGATGCAAGTGCACTCATATAATATAATATTTGTGACAACAGTAAACTCTCGAATAATAGTAAAATCTGATCAGTTAGCTTCAAAATTATAACTTTATTTTATTGACGTTGTAGTGTTACATTCGTGATCAACAATTTGTGGCATATAAACTTTATAAAATACCCTAATTTCACAAATAAAAAAGCCATGAAATTGCCCATATATGTATATAGAGATAGTCATAAAAAAAATGTCTCGTTTGAAACAACTTAAAAATTAAATAAAAAAACTACTCATAATATTTCTAACAAATAAAACGGATTCGAAAACCTTGTTATTTTTTAACATCTTAAATATTGCGTTTGATTTCGCTGAATCTCATGTTTTTAAAGATGTTCACGAAAGCTACTTGGTTTTGTCGCTTTCGAACCGCTCATTTGTTTGTACTTATTTTGTAACCAATATTTCGCCTGAAAAAAACTAAACCACCAGTGATAGCTTAACAATTCAAAAATTTCGTTAATAATTTTTCACTTTAAAGGCGTACGAATGTCGCGCTCGACCACCCTGGAAATGCCCATATGTATATTAAATGTTAATTTACTTTTAATATGTTTAATATCTACAAGGGGAAAAAAATCAAAATATCCTTATTGAAAGTACTGAAATAAAGGAAACTAGCTACCATTTCCATAAGCGTTATTGGCGTGTGTGAAAAACGTCTGAAACAATTGGGACAACAAAAAGCAGAAAATAATTTATTCTAAAGCTATGGTAAAATATTTAATAATAAAAAAATTTAAACTTCGCTCATTGAAAGTATATCTGTTGCTATTGATCTTAGGAAACACGACATTTTTTTTTCGCTAAAAAAAAGGTTGCTTTTTTATTTAAGAATTAAAATGAGGAAGTGGGAATTCTTATTTCAGATTCTATAAACAATGAAAGTGTTAAAACTATCCATGCAAGTCAAATCATTATCAAAGTCAGTTAGTTTAGAACGCCGCCATGATGACCAACGATGAATAATTAAGTAAAGGTTTTAACCTGTAATTTTAATTTATTATTTAATTAGCTATTATTTTAGGTTTTAATTATACACACACAACTTATTTGTATTTCGTTAACTTCTTTAACTTTGTACTAGTTTCGGTACAATCTATAACCTACATCTCATCACTTCAATTCAACTTTAGTTTTTGTGTCCTTTCTTCCACTATTTGTTTCAATACCATTTGGTAGAGGGGTTGTGGGAATCACTAATTTATAAAGCACTGCTGCTACTAAACGAAATGGAATCACATAAAAATACCTCTAATATATGACTGTATAATTTTTCTTTGTTACTTTTATTAGAATCAGGTCGTTTATTTGTATGGGGTGAAAATCAGTATGGTCAATTGGGCATTGGGGGACATTCATCACAAACCGCCACCAACACCAGCAATGGCGCAAACAACAATAACAACAACAGCAGCAACAATCACAATGGGGATATAATTATAAAACCGACGTGCGTGAAATCTTTGAAAACGTTAGGCTTGAAAATAGCGGATATAGCATTTGGAAATGAATGGTCGGTGGTGCTAACATGTGAGTTTTTTTTTTTAATGGAAATACTATATAGACGCTTATATGTATAATTATTTTCTAATTCCTTTGACCTCTTTTTACAGTTTCCAATGAATTATTCTATACTGGCCGCAATATATTCCCCACGGAAAGTTCAGTATCATCTAATTTTACGGAAGCAACAGTCAATGAGGATTCATGTCAAATTATACGTAAACCCTTTCGCCTCGAAGAGTTCGATGACTGTTTGTCCAACAATGAGGAAGCCGAGAGCTTCATAAATGTTTTGGCCGGAAATGAACATTTCGTTGTATTGACATGTAAGTACAACAGATATATATGTACAGGTGGTGGTTTTGGTCGTGTGAGTGCATTGTAAAGTTCCACTGCCAGAGTTCGCCATTCATCCCTGCCCAGGGTTAAATGCAAACACGGAAATTGCATAAAATCAACAACTGGTTGGCGGTGGGTTATTGATTCTTTATGACATGCAAAACAATGAATGAAGCGAAAAATGTTTTAGAATTGGACAGAAATAAAGATAAACAGGATATTTACATTAGCGAAAAAAATAAACGACCCCGGTTCACAGACAACAGCGGTAGCTGGACATGCGAATATCGCGTGCAAAATCATGTGTGGGAATATTTAGTTGTTTTCAGTGCCTGCAGCGAGGTGCAATATAATAGACAGAACTTGTATTAGCTACTAATGTTTATATTAAAGTTTTTATATCTACTAAATTATGTAGGAAAGAGAAGTATTGTTATTTTTGCTATTATCCCAATTATGGAATATTGGCTTTTTGTGGAGAGGAAAAAAATGCGACAAGATAATCTTGTACGCAATGTTAATACGAGGGCAGTTTGATCAGTGGGTGACTTTTTCAAGAAGAAAATTGTGTTTGGGCAGAAATAATTTTATTTATCAGTATCCCGTCCGCCTAACGAAATTCACTTCTTAAGTAGGCACAAAAACATTCAGAGGTCAGATGGTTGCGTTTATAGACAAGTGTGAGCAATCGCGACACCTATAGCGCGGACAGCTGTTTCTGACCTAATATTTAAGAAACGAAAATGTAAGATCCTACGATGTCGGTTTTGGTGTGAAATGTTACAGTCAATTATTTCTCGATTAAATAGAAAAATATAATAATGTCCTTCTTTCATCCTTTTTGATATTTTTTCATATTATTTTTCTTTGCAGCCTTTGGCCGCCTTGTTGGTTGGGGCTCTAATCAATCCCATCAGCTGGGTAGCTCCGAGGAACCTCTACTCAAGCCACACGAACTTGTTTTGGATTCGCCTATTCAACAATTTACCTGTGGCCCCCAATCGACTTTAGTGCTTACGCAGAAAGGCGGTCTCTTTTTGACGGGACGTCTTAACGAATTTGTGTTTCCCCAATTTACCGAATTGCAAAAGAATCTCTCGCAAAATGAGCAGATTATCTTCATGCACATCTCACCTGCCAGCGAGATATTTATTGTTACCAACACGGGTAGCATTTATCGCAGTTTCGAATCAGTGCGCAACAAGAGTCTTATTTTCCAAAGATTCTATGATTACGACAGTGAGGAGAATGGCCCCATCTGGAAGCTACTTAAAGGCACATCTTTCTATGCCGTTCTTACCAAGGCCAACAAGTTCTACACCACCTTCTCGGAGAGCGGTCATCATTTGAAAACATTTCGAGAAATATCGAAATTTAAAAATCTTCGTTTACTGGATTTGGCGTTGGGAGATCGACATGTATTGGTTCATGGTATACCCAGATCATCGGCACTGGCCGTTACCATGGGTCCAGGTGGCGAACAACGTTTTGTGACACAGGGTATGATGATGTCAAACACTACAGGTGGTCTACTAGGTCGAATAAAGCCACCTATACAACAAGGAACCGCCTTGGATGAGACTCAGATTACGCCACACACAAACAGCTTAGAAGAGGACCAATCTCACGAAAGGCCAAAGACCAATACACCAGTACATGATGGCCATAACGAGGGGGGAGAAACAAATGACGAACATTCACTAGAAGGCACAGATCCAAATAATAATGAAACTCCCGAAGACCTAGAGGAAATTAATAACAATGAGGATTCGGGATCTTTAAGCACTTCAAATCATAATCCTCACACGAGCGACACGACAGAAGACAGAGGATCGTCGGCCACGGAATCAATTAAATCTCGCAAGAGTATGAGCTCCCTGCAGAAATTAAAACATGTGGGTTCTAGTGAAAAACTGATACGTCCCAGAACTCCCTATCCCGAGAGCAGTGAAGGTAGTTCGCCACAGTCTGTCGTAAAAAGGACGCCCAAGCGAAATACATCCTATGAAGCTGCTATGAACGAAACCCAAATTGAAAATACCTCACCTGCTTTGGTTGAAAGTCTAGAGAATATTCCGGAAACTGTTGCAGGCAAAAGTTGTAAGTTACAATTAATTATATTGCTGTGATCGTTGTCCAATTTTAAACAACAATAGGAAAATATTGAAATTGTCATCAAGAAAATTTGATAGCAACATACATACATACAACCAAAAATGTCTCTAAAACAGTGGTTTTAGCACGCCTGTAATCGTTTTTTAACAACTTAATTTAAGAGGGGTTTTAAAGTTGGCGTCAATAAAGCTTTTTTAAACAAATATCCTAAAGAAGACTGTGCGGATTCATACTTTCAAAATATATTTTTTTAAAGACTTTTTAATTTTTTTTATTCCATTATAAATTAATTAAGAAAACGGAATTTTTGTTTCATAGATTTTATGTATTTCATATACATTTCCGATATTCACTGCATACGTTATCTCCTGCAAATAGTTTTGCTTTTTCTGTGAATGGTTTTTTTTGTAGTATTTCAATCCAATATATTCATTACAACAAAACTCTTAGGAAAGTGTTTCCTTATGCATACATACTTTTTTTATAGAACAGTATATGTAGGAGAATTTGTAATATCATTTAGATAAATCGAGAAAATTGTACTTATATATAGAATACTGCATTCACCAACATATTTATTATAAGTTTCAATAAGAAGACAAATTTAAATAAAATTAACCTCGAAACAAAGTAATCTTTTAAATCAATTTGTAACAGGTGAATATATTCTTGTAGGAGTGTGTCTCACTTCCCACAGAAATCTATCACAAGATTATGGCTTCTCAAGCAATTTTTAATTTATTATCTCAACCTATATTATTCTTAATATTATTTTGATTATAAGTAATATTGTAAATTAATTTTTGTTTTTTTTTTCAATAATGAAAATGTAGAAATTTGTGGCCATATACGGTCTAAATGTTATCGTATTAAAAAATCTTCAATAAAACTACATCGCTTCCCCATTTCAGCTGCTAAACCAGGCGTAACCGTCTCAATGCCCACACCACCCACCGAAGAAGACGAAGAGTTAACTGTCGAAATACGAGAGACTAGAGATCCTCTTAATCACACAGTCACCATAAATGAGATACGTTTCATCAACAATGGCATTGATGTAACGGCAAATATCAAAAATGACAAATCTATAGGATCTGACGACGATTCTGTAGACGAAGATGGCGATGATGATAAGGAGACAGAAGTAGAAGCAGAGGCTGATAAGAAATCAGCGGTGAGAAAACAAGCAGAAGATTTTATAGAAGAATTGGAGGAGGAAATTGATGAAAAGGTGGAGCAAGCCAAGCTAAGCAAAATGGAAGCTGAGGAGGTGGTCAAAGAAAAAACGGATAATTTTGGCGACAAAGTTGAAGCCAAGCTAAGTGAAGCTAAAGATTCAATGTCAAATGCAGCAAAAGGAGCAGGCGATGCAGTGGAATCCACACTCGCCGGAGCAAAGAACTCCGTAGAATCAGCGGCTACAAAAGCTGCAGCTGGCGCTAGGGGAGCTGTGGATGCTGTAAGTGATAATGCAAAGAAAGCCGCTAAAGGGGCTAAAAATACTATGGAAAGCGTAGGTACCTCTGCGGCCAAGGCAACTGATGATGCCCGGCAGGCCATGGAACAAATGGGCAACAATGCGGCCAAAGCAACGGGTGACGCCAAAGATGCCATGGGCAATGCTATACGCAAAATGGCGGATAATACGCGTAATGCAGTGGGCGCGGTTTCCTCAAAGATATCTAGCGAAGTAGTAGATGCAAAAAATAGTTTAAGTTCTTTGTTGCAAGGCAAAAAGAACAAAGTAGATGTGGAGGCACCGGCTAAACACAACGATGACATTGAAGATATGCACGAGGTAGTAATAATGAAGGACACCGCCGTTGATAGCAGACCACCTCCTATAATATCAGTGTCTACCAGTACACCGGGCGGCCAACAGGAGGATGACGAACGTACTACGGCTTCAGTGAATTCCAATCACACATCGACGGGTAATCCTTTCGAAAACAATGACAGCAACAATCCCTTTGAGAATGACGGCCCATTTGACGAAGAATTAAATGATATGATTGAACGAAGTAAAAAGGCATTCCAAGAGGACGTCGAAAGGGCCAGTTTAGCGGCCGAACAACGAATTGGTCATGTTACAGAAACTGTGGTAGAGGAGAAGAGTAAATTTTCAAAATTTCTAGACGATATGCGGGAAAAGTCCAAGAATTTATCGTGCCGCAGTGAGAAGTCGGTCAAAATAATTGATGGTGAGTTTGAAAAAAAGGCTAGGGAGTATATAAATAATAATGAAGGAAAGATACTGGTAGAAACAATTTTAGAACAGCAACTTGTTTGTTATAATCTTCAAAGAATACATTAATTCTATTCACATACTAACTCACATCCATTCGCTTTCAGACCAACCACCACGCTATACGGAAGCTGATGAATTGGCACTGCAACCGGTAAATGGACAACACGCAAACGGCTCAAAGATATGCACAATTTTATAATTATTTCATTAGTAACTAAAATTTTAGTAATACCAAAATAAATATGTTGCATTTGTTTATTTACGATCATTAGAGAAGAAAATACGAAAAAAAAACTACAATAAAACGTAAAACAGATTTTGCAAATAGCCGACTCGCCAAGTTGAACTTTTTTCTTATAAGAATATAGCGGAATGCCAGAATGCACAATGAAGGGAGAATGGGGATGGCCAACTTACCTTTGTCTATTAAGTTGTTGCAAAAGTGGTTGCAAGAACACCAATATAAAGTTATTTTAGCACTTGCAGATTATTTTATGTTATTTTACACCAAAAATCACTTTGATCAACAAAAACACTAAACACAAAAATATCCAAACAGCTGTTTTTGGTGGGAAAACAATAAACTGAAGTCGGCTGCGGTTGCGGATAATTTAGACCAGTGGTAAACAGAAAAAATGCAGAGTTGCAGCAAAATGTAGGAGGAGGTGTTCATGAAATGCCTCATTAATTATATTGTGATATATATTCTATTTTTTTTTTAAATAGTTGAGCGAATTCGCCAAAACCGGATTATATTTTTATTCATGGAAATAGCAGGGAAAATTCTACATTGATTCATAAAAAAGGTAATTAATTTATTTTTATAATGTAGTTATAAAATTTTTAATAACCGATTTTTCAATAACATGTTGATTACAGCTTTTAAAAATTAATGACTAGACCAATAAAAAATAATTTATTATAATAATTATGTTATTTATAATAATAATAGTAAGATAATAATAGTAGTAAAATGATAACAGTTACAGGGAAAAAAATAAAAGAAATTAAAAAAAATTATAAAAAAAATAGGAGCACTGCATCTACATTACTTACTGACGAATTTATCATCCAAATTTGTCATCCTCAGAGTAACTAGGAAAACTGCTCCAACAAAACTCCATTATTTTGGTTGTTTAGAAAATCGCGATTTAATAACCGAATACGGGCTTTGATCTTCATACCGTGATTTATTGATAATTAAAACATAATTCGAAAATTATTAATAAATTATAATTTTTATGATAAATAAAAATATCAAATGATAAATTTTTCACAAAATGAAAATATAAAGAGCTTTTTTTTAATTTTCTGTCCAATATTTAAATTTATTTAATGCTTCAAATTAATTATTATAACAGTGTTGTGTTTATTTTATACCACCAATAAATTACAGCAATCTCGTGTCGTATGTGTCGTTAACAATGGTTGAACATTTCTTTTTCCAACACATACATATTTAGCAGTAATTACGTCAACGCGCTAGTTAGGGGTATATCACCTACGACATAGTTAAAATTCAACATCAACTATGTTATCTTTTGAGTGTACGAGAAAAAAAGATTATTTATCATTGTTGTAGCAAATATTTTATATAAAAATATGTATTTTATTAATTTCACTATTTTGTACACAACATAAATTAAATTTACGTCATTTGCGTTTATTTTTGTGTTTGTGCGACAATCAGTAGGGATTTGGTTAAATTAGAAGCATTACAACAAATAATAAATATTATCGTAAATGTTTCAATAATTATTTTCATTTCATTTATTTTTATGATGTATGTCTTGTTTCTTTTGTGCAGTATGTGGCAACTCTCTGCTAAATTCATACATTTCATACCAGTTACACTTTTAGGCAACTGTTAAATATGTCTAATGTATATGGGACACATCCCTAACAACTGTCAAAACTAAGAATTGTGTGTTAAAGCTATAAGTCGAACTACAATAGTTGGCGGCGTCAAGTTAATATATATTCAAGCCGGTAATTATCTGCTGTTGGTTACCAAAACAAACAAAAGAAAGTTGTGATATGTCAACAATTAAAATTTTGATTTTAATAACTTAAATTCGTTAATGAAAAACAAAAAAAAAATAAAGAATGTAATAAATTGTGTTAAAATAATTCCTCGAATAAATGTGTTAATTAGAAACTGAGTAGAATTTTAAACTGATTTTAAATAGCAATAGCTGGGATTTTTTTTTCTAAAAGTACCAATAACATCTTTTTTTGTACCAAACAGTACTTTATTTGGCTAAAGAATACATGTGGCGCACAAAAAAGTACTTTTATTGTACCAAACATATTTTTATTGTTCTATGAAGTATTAATAATATTGTATGAAAAGTACATTTCTTGTACCAATAATAATTTTTATTGTAAACAACAGAACTTTTATTGTAGTACAAAGTACTTTTTTTGTACGAATGTTTATTTTTTTGTGCCAAAAAGTACATTTATTGCTCCAAAAAGTACTATAATTGTATCATAAAGTATAATTATGTTACCAAAAATAAAATTTTTGTACCAAAGGTACTTTTTTAGTATCAAAAAAGTCCTATAGTTGTACTTAAAATCAAGAACTGCAATAGTTATCCTCAACTTCTTAAATCGAACTATGAAACAATAATCATAATTCATTCAGATCGAAAAAACAACTAAAGTTCTTAACACTTTTAATTCTTTATTGTAAAATTTTATTCAAAAAAAGTACAGGTGAACTCGAATACTTGAAATATCTATTCCATCCTTCAGAACAGAATATCAATTGTTTCGTGCTTTGACAGTTTTTTTATTTTGCATATTACCAAATTATTGAAATTTCACATATTTTTAAGGCAATATATCGTTATTTGCATATGAAAATTATACCAAACTTTCTACAAGTCTACTTTGACAGATGTGTATATTCGATTTCTACAGTTGCATGCCGCCGTTCTAACACAGTTCGGCGGCATAGTTATCACGATAACGATAGGCAACGGCACAATGCCGCCTCTAGGCCAAGTGACTTTAAACTCTGGAGAGTGGCATACGAAAAAGTATTTTTTGTAATTTTTTCTTCTTTTTTGCTACAACCAAAAAAGCAAATACACTTTTTTTCTTAACCGACCTCAACAATTTGAAAAAATTAGCCGAAAGAAAAAGAATAACAAAGTTTTTGATAGATTTTTTATGAAATAAAGTAGAAAAGACTCGTGTCAATACATCAATAGAAGCCAAATGGAATACGGTGGAGGAAGGCGCTAAAAGGATTAAAGCGCTTGCCACCACACAGCAGCCGACGAGAGGGAGAAAGGAATGTGTGAAGAAGCAAACAGAAAGGAGAGAAAAGGTGTTTGAATGTGGAAAAGCGAATGCCAAAAATGCATTGAAATTTAAGGAAACACACACTGGAGGAATTCCTTTGATTCGGAACGAGTTTTCAAAGGTTTTTTCGTGAGTTATCGAAACAGGGAGAACTGGCTGGTGGAACTACTGCTGCCTGGCATTCATCATCACCAGCAACCATTACACGACAACAACGACGACGACGGCGACGACGAAACAAACGGCAGCAGTCGCAGCAGAGGTAAGGTAGGTCAAAGTTGAAACGTGCAAAAGGAAAACGAAACGTCGTCGAGTCAGTGAGTGAGTCGTAAGTGCGTGCGTGCGTGTGTGTCAAACGATGAAAAAGTGAAAATATTTGCAACACGGGTGTGACGTGACAACTTTTTCGACGTAATCGTTTGTTGTAATGTGTTCGACACCAATCGAACGTAATGCACTTAGATTGAAAATGCCGTGAGAAATCGAAAACCAAGTGGCCGTATCCGAATCCGCATCGAAATATGTAAAAGTCTAACCTCAAAAGCGTGTGTGTGTGTGTTGTTTGTGTTATGGAAAAATTCAACAGAGAAGTGCTGCTGAACTGGTTCACAAAACACGGAAGACAGAATCGCTAGCCACAGTTGTCGCCGTTGCGGCTCTTAACAAAAACAAGCATTGTTCCGTGCGTATGGCACGACACGGTACCGCTCTGGTTTGTTAAATAAGAGACACAGTCGTCCGCACCGGACTAGCAAAAAGTCACCGCGATAAAAAGTTCCCTCTTGGTCAGACACACGGATAAAAGTGGAAATTCGTGTTTTCTTCAATGAAAACTCGAGCGCCGTGTGATCGCATTGACATTTTCAGAACAATCGCCAATTGCTTAACCCTTTGACCACAACAAATATGCCCATTTTTTGCCACCCAAAATCCATCATCAACAACAACAAACTTTCGCCGTTTTGTAACAGCAAAATAGAAGGCAAAAAGCAATAAAAATAACGTCGAGACAGACGGTGGCGATATTTGGTTGGATGGATGGCACAAAATGTGGAAATTTAACTCACAATCATTCATTCCGAGAGAGAGTCAACCAACCACTTGGTAGTACAACTACTACTATTAATATTGACAATCTGTTGTGCCCCCCTTTTTGACAAAAAAAATTCGTCCAATAACGACGAACAAACACATGTAACGCACATAAGGCGGCGGCGGCGACGACCGACAGCAACGTAAGTAGAGAAAAAGCCATTTCGAAAAATCAACACACTACTCGATCCGATCGGCTCGTGTTCAACTTGTCAAGTGGTTGGTTGGCTTGCTGGCTGCTCGTGGGGCGAGAGAGTAGGTGACAGACTGAGATTGTAGCTGTCGAGAGAAGGTGTCTGTATGTCGTCGGAGTGGTAGCTCGTGTGTGTGTGTTTTGGAATGGGGGCCTAAAGGGAGGTGAAAGTTATCTTTTTCACATAGTCCGCACTCAGCCGACCAACAACAACTGGCGGCGGCGAAGGTGTCTGTCTGCTGTAATAAGTGAAGAAAACAAAACACGTTGGCATAATCGGTAACTTATAATATAAAAAAAAACAAAAAAACGCAACATTCGGTCGTCTGTAAATTCTTAAATTGTGGAGCTACAACAAAGTGCAATATTATCAGCTTTTCCCACCGATATTTCTATATTACCGCTAAATTTTTAAAATGCTTCTTAGCAGACACATGGTCGCGCCAGCTGACTTTTTTTTCTCGTTTTAACCCGAAAGTGTGATTTTGCCTTGAAAAATCTCTAACCTCTCACAATTTTCTAAAGAAAACGTCGATAGAGCCATTCATATCTTGAATCTAGCGATTAGATTGCTAAGCAATCGCTGTTATATTTTGGTGTTTATGTTTTGAAAATTGTTGGGAATTTTCAACATTTTCTTTCAATGTTTTTTTTTTGCATAAAAATTCTTAAAATTAAATTTGTGAGAGCAAGAAAAAGACGATCAATATTGAAAACGTCAAAAATGTGAGTGCTCGTGTCTAAAAAGAGAGAGAGAGAGATAGAGAGTGTTAGAAGAAATTGAGAGCGCAAGGAGATTTATATGGGAGAGCAACAACAAAAACGTGTTTTCTTTTTAGCACATGGTTGTATTTTTATCGTATTAAATACTATTGGGGGAAGCAAAAAGTTTGTGGCTAAAATATTTTTGGCAATGTAGTCGTTACTAAAGATTTATACAAAACCAAATAAGCTCTTGTAGTAATTATTCAGGATCTTGTGAAATGTATTTTCATTATTTATTCTTACTTACAACCAAAACATTCAACATCAAATATAATTTAAATATTTATGTAGCACCTTTAAGACGTCTTCATACAGAATGGTATATCGTCTGATTTGATCTCCAGGAAGTGTTATCAATAACAATTTTATTGACATTTCTGTCTGCCGAATTTTCAGATTAGATAATTCCGTCGACAAGTGTTCACACTTAATTTTCTTGCAGATTAGAAAAATTAGTCGATGTATCCGTAAATATGTTTTTTTCGTAATATGTTGCTATGATTGCATACAATTATAGTGATGTGGAAAAGTTCAATACGGAAAATATCATGTTCGGAACTAGTTCCCCATAGACAGTGAAATTATCAGTTTTGTACTAGAATAGAGCCAGTTCAGAATTTCTAGTCAGTTTGGAACGACTTTAAAAGAGGTTAATAAGATCTAGTACTGAACCGACGCAATGTAACTAGTGCTTTCCTAGAAAATTTGACATAGTACCTAGTATCCCAGTAGGGAAAAATACTATTTCCGAGCTATTTAAGTACTAGTTTTGCAAAAGGACAGCGGACTACTTCAGCTTCCACACAAACAGCTTCAGCTCCATGTAACACGTAGTTGTCCTAAACTTGGTGGGTGGATTGTCCCTGAAATATTATAAGCAATTTAGAAATTCTAGTCTGACGGTAGTTCATTGCCTCCTTTGAACTAGTTTGGAACCACTTTAAAAAGAGGTTGATAAGAACTGACTGATACAACAATTTATGCATTAAAAGTAGTTTAGTAAAGTAGTTGCTTAATTAACTTTTGAAATTATTTCAAAATTTTATTTTTCTCATTCAATAGTTTGGCTCTGTAATTATAAATGTATATTTCAGGTTGCGAAAATGTAAAGTTTAAGGTTATTTTGGTGACTGGCTATGTCATCTTAGGAAAATGTTACTACGTATGTAATTTTCATTGCGATTCTATACTGTACAAAATTTTAATCTGTTAGCCCAATTTATATCAAATCATTTATTTAATTTTCTTCAAAAGATTCTTCCAAAAGCCCTACAAATCTCATAAATATAGTTTTACAATCAATAATAACTGTTTTACTAATAAATTTCTCTTCTTCCCGGTTACAGGTGTATTTCGATATTATATTCGTGAATTTCGCTAATGTTGTGCTTTCTAAAGGACCGATGGCAGCAAGACTTCCCTAAAACGTGATAACTACAACAACAACAAAATACTAAACTGCAACAAAGAGACATTTCCGACATCCATCACTAGTAAACCACAGAGACTGGACCTATGAACTTCTAAAGTTAAACTATAGGCCAAGTTCTAAGACATCCGCTGAGAAATTATATTTCTTCAAGATTGCTATAACTAAGTTATTCATTAATTATAATATTGGGAATTTTGAAAAAATTCTTTGCAACAACGTAGCATTCCTAGAATGCATATAAAAAGTCTGCAACATGCTCATGCTGCTGCAGCAGCGGCAGCAGCAATGCCAAACTGTGAAATTGTAATTGTATCATCGTCGCCTAACCATAACAATAACAACAATAATAATAACAACAACAATGAGAGTACAAATGGAGCAACCAGTAATGGAGGCGGCAATGGAGGTCAAAATGGTCCCAATGGTCACCATCCACAAGGCCCATCGTCTGCTACACCAACGGAAATTCCAATACCTTTCATGCATTTGGCAGGCGTGAGTGCCGAAGCTCATGCGGCTGCACAGGCGGCAGCAATGGCTGCGGCTCAAGCTGCTGCCGCTCAGGCGGCTGCGGCCGAACACCAGACGAATGGTGGCAATGCACCTCCACCCGGCAGTACTTTGGCACATCATCACGCCATATTACAACAGCATCCGTTGGCCCATTTGGTGGCCACTGCTGCCCACAGTCCTGCTCTGTCCGAACAACATTTCATAGCCCGCGATGCTACCGTTTTAACCAATGGCCACAATATCAACTCGCCGCCTCCCTCGGGAGGACCTGCACCCGAGAAGCCATTTCAGTGCAACGTCTGCGAGAGACGATTTCGGCAGTTGAGCACACTCACCAATCATGTGAAAATTCACACTGGAGAAAAACCGTACAAATGCAATGTTTGTGATAAAACGTTTCGTCAATCGTCCACTCTTACAAATCACTTGAAAATCCATACCGGAGAGAAACCATTCAATTGTACCTATTGTCCGAAACATTTTCGTCAATTGAGTACATTAACAAACCATTTGAAAATTCATACAGGTATGTGCACCGATTAGCAATTAAGTTAATATAAAAAACAATATTTTTTGGTACAATAAAAGTACATTGCGGCACAACAAAAGTACAATAAAGTGCTTGTTGGTACTATAAAAGTACTTAGCGATACAATACATGTACCTTTTTAACGCAAGGACAAAAAGTAATTTTATTGTACTGGTACAATAAAAGTATTTTCTAGTACGTACCTAGCACCTTAGAATTGCTAGTCCATGCGGTTTCCATTAAGCTATTCAATTGACCATTTTGCTTTGCAGCCGTCGATCTATAGTAAAGCCATCGGTCTATAGTATATGCATTTACAAAAATTATTATTTCTTTATCATTAAAATATTTACAAATTCCTTCTCTACTACTTCTTTTACTTAGGTGAAAAGCCGTTTGAATGTGCCGTTTGTAAAAAGCAATTCCGTCAATCAAGTACACTCAACAACCATATAAAGATCCATGTTATGGATAAGGTCTACGTGCCCGTGAAGATTAAAACCGAGGAGGAGGAAGGATGACTAGAGGACATGATGGTGGTTGCTACTGGAACTTCAACAAATGGGCTTCAACAACAACAACAGCAGCATCATCATCAGCAACAACAGCAACAACAACAACAGCAGCAGCAGCAGCAAATACAGCAACATGTACTCGCTCAACAACAACAGCAGCAGCAACAGCAACAACAACAACAACAGCAGCATCAACATCATCGTCAAATTATTACCTCTACCTTAGCACAACACCAACAACAATTACAAAACAACAACACAACCATAATAGCAACACACGCCGCCAACGGCTCTTCGGCCACAACAGCCACAGCAGCAGCACCGTCCAATCTGGAAGCTTTTTCCAATATAGCAACAGCAGCTCAAACACTCGAATTAAGTTCTCTAAATGCCGCCCAACTAGTGGGCGGCCATTTGACAGCTAACGGCGACTTTGTGACCATGGGCGGTGTTGTGGTCGGCCGCTTACATCCAGCTCCAGGAACTGGTAATTTCCTTCAGCATCAATTGAGAATACAAACGCCTCATTTGGGTGTCATCAAAATGGAGCCATCTCCCAATGCGGCCGAGTACCATAACAGCAACAGTAACAACAATAGTAATAGCAACAACAATAACAACAACAACAGCAGCAACAACAATAACGCCAACAACACAACGAGACACTCCAATACGGCCAACGAGGGATGAGTCCCCGACTATGAGACGCTGTTGGAATACGTGCTCAACGAAGACGACAAATGGGTAGAAATCAATGGTAACTTTGTCATGGACTCATCCAAGTGAAGTGTGCGCGCGATAATAGAACGAATGTTGAAAACAAAACAAACAAACAAACAATTATAAACATAGCCTAAAACTACAACTAGAAATCCGAATGGCATTTTTAAAATCGTCGGGAGTATTCCCTAGAGGAACTAGTGTCTAAAGACTAAAACCGCAAAGTAAAATTAAAGAAATACTTATTATTGTGTTATTGTTGTCACAAAAAAGAAACAAAACAAAAAAAAAAAACAAAATTTGTTGTTAGTTGTTGTTATTTATTAATACGAGCAAAATAAAAGAGAACAATTTTACATTTCCTTCCGCTGGAAATAAAATGAAATCATCAATTTGTAATTTATAAAATGTACAATAATAAGTTTGTTGTTAATGAGACATGTGCCGTGAATAAACGAGATAAAACTTCGCAGAATACAACGCATTTTGTGTAAAGTGTTTCCTAATGTTACTGATCCTCGACACATACACACACAGAATGAAGAAGCGCTGGCAACCCAACCAACCAACCAACATCTCCTCTAAGCATTATCACATCAATGAATGAATCAATGAAACTGAATATATATTATATATTGAAAAGTCTACAATGAATCCTATCAAATACAAATAGTAACACTCTATACATATAAGTAATCAACAATTTACAAAACAAACAAATATTTGAAATAATTGTCATTTTCTTAGGTAATAAAGTTGTTTTTAATTTTTATTTTTAATGATTTTAGTTTATTTTTATTTTTATCTTTATCTACTACTTTATCTATTTACTATTTTATGATCTTATATCTAAACATACATACACACACACAAACAAAACTTTGTTTTAGTCAATTTTCTTTTGCGAAAAAGAGTTTTTATTTAAAAATTAATTCATAAAATGTTAAGAGTGAACAAAAAATAATTATGTTTGTTAAACAAATTTCAAAAATTTGTATTTTATTTTTACAAAACCACACAAGAAACATCAGCAACAAAACAATCTAGTGTCTATTGTAAATCCACATGTTCTGAATGATTTTAAAACGAATTTGAGAACAAAATACTTTGGGTTAAAATGGGGCGCGGTGGTGTTAGGTTAGTTAATACTAACACAGCTCAATTATAAATAACTGCAGTTACTTGGAATTAAACAACATCATTTCTGTGAAATACAAATGAAATTGCCCAAATCCAGATAGTGAAATAATTTAAGATTACCGCAAACTTTGACTTGTTTTTAAATGTAATTTAAAAATGGTCGACTATATGCTTTAAAGGGCGTCATTCGCACTGTGCTTAAATTGTATCTAAATTTAAAATTACGAATTTCAGGCACTGCATTTCAAAGGAGATTCTTTGGTGTTATCTTCATCTGATAAAGATAGATATGGCTGAACGCTGTTGCATATCTTTCCTAAAGTAACGTTAAAGAAAATTTCTATCCACAAGTCTTGTATTTTACATACAGAAGAGTCAGACGTCATTTAGCCTTAATTAACATCAAGGCAAATCAATAATGTGTAATGTTACATATTGTTTTGAATTATTTTGTAGTTGTATGTGTCCTATTATATAATCCTAAAAAATCATAGCATTGTATTTATTTTAAGTTCGATTTTGAAAATCAGAGCATGGCCGAATAAAGCGATGTCACAAGCAAGTAGACTTAAAGGCAAAACAATAAAATTATGAATTCTAATCGATATTATTTGTATATTAAGTTAAGTGCAAAATATTATGAACACAAAGTGATTTGCTGCGATCGATTAGGACTTCTAATTATTAATTTGAAATTATATAAAGACAAACAATTTATTTCTATTTGTTGCATTTTCCTCGACAAATCTATTTTGAAAATTTACATATTTTTTTTGTTATCAAATATTAAATTTTGTTCACTTTTTTTATGTTGCACTATCAAATTTTCTTCATATATTGATGTTATATTTTTTAGACACGAAGCTTTACATTATATTTGGTTTTTGTTTAACATGATCTAATCAAAAAATTAATTATTTTGCTCAAAATGTTACAATATTTCTGTTACATATAAACTATTTTAAGAAATATTTTATCA
Source organism: Muscina levida (assembly GCA_964034835.1). Lineage (NCBI taxonomy): Eukaryota > Metazoa > Arthropoda > Insecta > Diptera > Muscidae > Muscina > Muscina levida. The sequence continues at coordinate 5,718,601 of OZ035883.1, forward strand.
AGCTACCGAATCGAATTAAATTCTTTGTATTCTTTTCTCAATAATTTCCCTTGTGGAGGTTGTTGTCTTCCCGAAGACAACGGTAATACAAAGAATCGAAACTCAAAACAGTTTAAATTTCAATATAGCTCTGCTACAAGATTGTTAAAAAATAAATGAAATGAAAAATATAAAAGCAGAAGATACAACATTGCAATTTATCACAAATATGTTAAAAATTTAAATGTATACACATAAATCATTAAATGAACTTTGGAATAGATATTTTTTGCATTGCCAAAAGTCTATTTGCGCAGGAGGCATTGCTTTGTAACACCAGACACATAAGATCAACAGTAATTTATTTAAATTATAGAAACTCTTATGTTATTATGTTAAGAATGTCAATACGAAATGCTGTAAGAATGAAATCATACTATTAGTTTATATTTCTTTAAGAAATCTAAAACAAACAAACAAAAAATACAAATACAAAAGTTAATAAGTATATACTGTAAGCATTTTATAATACACCTATATGAGATGGATGGTTAAAAGAGGAGGACTAAGGAGGTTGGGTTCAAAGAACTAAATGATTTAACGGGCAGATTGTTGGAAAATTACTTAAGTTTTACACTCGTAATTGTTACGTTGTCATTTGGGAAATCCTAAAACAAAGTTGCTGCTACAATATCCCAAGAGAGGTGCATTTTTTAAAGAATTAGTTTTAGTTGTGGAAGTATTTTTAAATCTTAATTTATATTACCAGATAGACTAATTTCCAAACAATTTTTGTCATAAAATTATTTCTTGTTTAAAATATAACATTTTGAAAATAGCAACATATCAAAGTCCCTTAGGAAAATCCAACAGCAAAATGTAAACGTTTAGGCTAAAAGGAGAAATCAAATTTTGTTTTAGTTCATTGTATGAAGACTTTCTAAATGAGCTTTGTAAGCATTTTATAATTATATACTGGCACCATAAGTTTGTGTCCTGCGATTATTTCAATATATCTTTGATATATAGGTGTTTAGCTTAATATGTATTTTAGGAATTTTAGAAAAAGTTGGCTTATGATGATATGTCTGAGATAAGTAGAAGTCTATTAAATGGATACATGAAGAGCTCATATCGTGGTTGCGCCGACCAAAACAGTCATGTGTTTTTCAATTACTTTTCAGAAGAGCCAACACGACTTGTTTATTTTGGAACATAACTGATATTAATAAGTTCCAAACCAATCGAAATTTCGCGAAAGCGATTTAAGGGTCGATGCACGACCACTAACTAAATAACAGAGTGAAGTACGAACAAAGCAAGTATGATGCACTTAGATGCCTGATTTTAGACAATTGGGACTTGTCAAACTAGTTCGAAACTGTGGAACCCTAACTTATTACCAAAATGTACTAGTTCTAAAGTAAAGTATTTTTACTTTACCATTTCTAATTGCAATTCAAATAAAATCAAATTTCAAATACAATTTAAAAAGTTAAAACATCAATCAAAATTTTTATATTTGGAGTTTAAAACTCGTCAATTATTATGAAATAGAAAACTCATCACTTAAAATTTGAAAATTATTTGGAATATAATTAAAGAGTTTCGAATTTGAAATGAAGAGATTTGAATTTCCGTTCTTGAGTTTTGAATTTCAATTGACGAGATTTTCTTTTCTATTGAAGAGTTTTGAAATTCAATTAATGAGTTTTAAATGTTAATTGATGAGTTTTGAAATTTAATTAATGAGTTTAAGTTTAATTTGAAGAGTTATGCATTTCAATTCTTGAGTTTTATATTTCAATTGATGATGTTTGAATTACAAAAGCTGCATTTTGAATTTAAATTGTTGAGTTTTTAATTTCGATTGAAATTAAAAATTCATCAATAGATGAATTTTACATTACAATTAATGAGTTTTTATTTTTAAATGGATGAGTTTTGACTTTCAATGGGACAATTTTGAATGTCAATCAATTTTTTAATTTCAATTGATGAGTTTTGAATTACAATAGCTGAATTTTGAATTTAAATTGTTGAGTTTCCAATTTCAATTGATGTGTTTTAAATTTCAATAGCTACATTTTGAATTTAAATTGCTGTTTTGAACTTCAATAGATGAATTTTAAATTTCAATTGATGAATTTTAAATTTCAATTGATGATTTTTGAATTTCAATCAATTATTAATTTTTAATTAAAGAGTATTAAATTTCAGTTAATAAATTTTGAATTTGTGTTAATGAGTTTCAAATTTAAATTGATAAATTATGCATTTCTATTGTTGAGTTTTGAATTTCGAGTGTTTTGAATTTCAAAAGACGCATTTTGAATTTAAATTGATGTTTTGAATTTCAATTGATGAGTTTCGAGTTTCAATTGATGAGTATTGAATTACAATTGACGTCTTTCAAAATTCAATTGATATTTTTGAAGATTTGAATTCTTTTTTTTTAATTTTCAATGGAATTTCTTAATATCTATAATAATTTAAAAAAAAAATAACATTTTCCTGTTGTTTTTCACACATTTTTAAAATTCGAAAAACATTAGCTATGTATATTTTAAATTCGTCAAAGTCATCAATTGAAATTGAAAACTAATCAAAATGTGTTTTATTTTCAAATGATTGTTTTGAATTCAATTGACGCCTTTTTAAATTCCAATTGATATTTATTGAATATGAAATAGACAATTTTAGACTTTGGAATGTTAAGTGGAACTTTTGAATATTAATTAAAAAGTTTTGAGTTTCAAATGGTTTGTTTGAATTTCAAATAAAATTTTTGCAATTTCACTTGAAAATGGCGTAGTTCAAAGGAGACAATCAACTATCGTCCAACTAGAATTTCCACACTAGTTCTATAACATACGAACTTGTAAAAGGAACAATTCACTCAAGACTAATTAACTGTCCTATGAACAACTACTGATGAACTAGTATTTTCTCCCTTAAGGTCGCTTTAACAGTTTGGGTATGAAACGTTCTTGCCACTTTATTTGCTACATAAGGATTCACACATGAATATTATTTTTAGCTTTTGCTTTATAAAATGTTTTTTGACTTTGGTATTGTAAAACTTTCCACATGGCCAAAAGTCAGTATAAGGAAAATGTTTTGCCATAGACAGAAATAAATGATATTTTCCTAACAGTCCTCTTGTCGTACCATCCATCTCAAGCAGAAAGTCAATATGCAGCTAACAAAAGCTTAACAATGTTATACATTAACTTTGTGTTGTTTCATTTTTTTTATGTTTGTTTATGTAAATTTCTTTAAATTATCCCTCCCCTCCTCCTTGATTAAGTATCTAAATGTTAAGTTAATTTAAAACAAAGCCTATTATATATCTACTAAATATATATGTATACACATGCATATATACAATATCATACTTATGTGTTAACTTTAGTATCGAAATGAACACAAAACTGAATACTTGTTGTTATATGTTTTCGAGGCAAAGTCGAAGAATGTAAAGTTTTCTTTTCATGCTTTAAAAGAAATGAAAGAAACTAACTGAATATCCTTTATTTTTTTATAGTAAATAAGGACCTACTTATACACATACACACACACAAGATTTATACTATTATTATTATTATTGTAATATAAAATTGTTAGACAAATTTTAATTGATACTTAAGTTACAACTTCCTGATTACTATATATAAGTATACATATATATAAATATATAAAACTGTATGTATATTTCGTTTATATCCCTTTTATTTAATGATAACAATAAAAGGCTATATGTTAGTATTTTTTTCGGTTTAATTTAATTACAAATTAATATATTATTACCACAATATATAATCACCACTTGATTTTCGTTTATGAGTGCCACTATTTGAAATAGTTCCTAAATAAAAACCATGTTTTCTTTTTCTTAGGCTGCTTAATGATATTGAAAAAGTAATTCAACTTCTTGTAAAGACTCAGGACACGGTACTGTTGGGTATTTTCAAATGCCAGCACAAAATTTTCAAGTCTTTTGTGAAGTTATTAATTACTTGGTAGTTTTATTTCTGTTTACCATATACATAATAACTTAAAAAAACAAAACAAAAAGAAAATCTTCTTAAGTTGTCTTAAGAATGTAATGCTAACTCAATGTATACGAAACGATAAAAAAAACACAAACTCCAGAGATATATAGATTTCCTTAATAAAAAACAAAACAAAATAAATCAATGGTAAATATGAATGTTGTTCCACTATATACACAATATACATATACATATATATAATATAGTATATACTATAGACATATAATAATAATAATAACAACAAAACATACTCGTATAATACTAACAAACAAAATAAAATCCAAACTACAGGTATATTATAAATATAAAAACAACAAAAAACCATCTAAAAGAGACATATTCAAAACACTACAACAACAACTAAATACTTAGTAATTAATAATAATAAACGTACTCCAAAACAAAAGTACAGCTTCAATTTTGAGTTTATACTTTTCTCGATATAGACAACAAAGAATTAAGGACCGCATTTAGTAAATCTTACAAAAGCTATAGAATATTTAATTTCAGACTCTTAACAACAACAACAACGTATTTCGAGCACAGACATTTTAAAGAAAGCAAAAAAAAAATAAAAAAAACAAAAGCGATAAAAAACCAAAAAATTACAGGGCCATAATTATACATAATACATAAAGACGTTAACTGCTTTGAGAATTTTTTTTTTTCTAGAAAATTTTCGGTTTTTTTATACCAAAAGAAAAATACAAATATGTAATTGATAAAAAAATAAATATGTAATTCAAAAGCGACTAAAAAAACTGATTGTTATAAATGTATTTATTTTTGTAGTTAAACAAAAAAAAAACAAAAATAAATTAAAGAAAATATGAAAATTTTCTATAGAAATATTTTTTTGTATTGATTTCAGGAAATACAAAAAAAAATTACAGAAAAGGAAATAAAACAAAAAACACACGTAGTGAGATTAGTAAATAAGCATTTACAAAATAAATTAAAATAATTTAAGATAAAACAAAATATCTTAAAGGAAAAACAAAAGCAGACAGTATAAGAAATATAAATAAAGTGTGTTTAACACTAAAAATAAAAAAAGAAACATAAGAGATGAATTATACGTAAATGTAGTCCTTTTGCTGTATAAATGTGTAAAACTGAATATGATTTATTAAAACAAAAACACAAGAACACAAAAGAAAAACAAAACAACAAATTAAAATCTAATCCGAATATTTCGGGGATGAGCTCAGCAATATACTTTCGATCGTAAGTGTGGGTGGTGAGAGGCAGCTGCATACACATATGAAGAGTTTTTTTTTTCATTTTTACATTTCTTTGATTGGCGTCCGTCCTCTATGTCGCCGTTACAAACTTCACAGTGGTCCAGTTAATCGACATGTTTACACCATTTACAATTGACAATACACCAAAGGGGTGCAAGTGACAAATATGCAAAAATTGTGATAAGTCTGGAATTGTGTTCCTTGACACCATCTCTGTCTACTAGCATGAGATGAGATCAAGAAAGATCGATAACAGTTCAAGTTATACGAATATCTCGAAATGGACTTTTTGTCACTTGCATCTTTTCTTCTGACCGCCTTAAATCAAATTCAAAGAAAATCAATTGAACTTCTAAAATTATATTTAAAATTCATACACTCCATTCGAAATTCAAAAGTCGTCGATTGGTATTCAAAAATTTCATTTGATATTTAAAAAAGATCAATAAAAATTAAAATTTCCAATTTAAAATTATAAAAAAAATAATTTAAACTACAATTTTCAAGTTGAGTGTATTGCTGTTGATTAGGGTGGTCGTAAAAATCGATGTTAGATTTTTTTATTTTTTTTTCATAAATTTTTTTATTTTATTATGCAGAGAAATGATGTATGAATAGAAATTTAATTCTTAAATTTCGGATTTTTGTTTCATCAAAATTGGACTAGTTGTTCTTGCGTTATTCCCCCCCATACTTAACTGTAGAAGCTTAAAAGCTTTATGCCGAAAGCGGCACGGATTAACATACTCCAATCGTGCTCAAACTTTAGCTATTCTACAATCGGCAAACACATTATCATTTTTGGGGTGTGGCACCGACAAAATTCTGAAATTTTTTTCCCATATAACTTCCGACCACCCTACTGTTGATATTACCAAAATTTTTCGAATTTCATTGGATGACTATTGAATTTCATTTGACGAGTTTTGAATTTTAGTTGACGAGTATTGTATTATGATTGACGAATTTTGAATTTCAATCGACAAAGTTTGAATTTTAACTGATGTCTTTTGAATATCAATTAGCGAGTTTTGAATTTCATTTTACGAATTTTCAATATCAGTTGATGTTTTTGAATTTGAATATTAACTAACGAGTTTTGAAATTCAAATGGAAAATTTGAATTTCTATTTTTGTATTTTGAATTTAAATTTGAATAATTGCATTTCATCATATTGAAATACAAATACGTTCCGATTGAATTTGTAAGAAAGTTGTACCAAAAAAAAAACAAATCTAGATTTTCAATGAGAATTTGGAGAACAGTCTAAACACCTGTGAAATAATTGAAAACAGATGTTGGGACTAATGAGTTTGAATCTGATAAAATATACATTGGTATGGTTGCCACTAATAAAGAGTCTTTTTACCGAATTCTAAAAAAGTATGCAAAGCAATTTGTTAATATTTTGCTTGAAGCATGTAACTACTGTTGATTGATCATTTTTCTTTTACATTAATGCAGTTGTTACATATTTTATGTACCCAGTAGGGAAAAATACTAGTTCGGAACTAGTAAAATACTAGTTCTCGATAGGATAGTGACCTAGGTCACCTTCCATACAAACAACTGTCTCATTTAACACGTAGTTGTCCCTTTTGTAATAGAATAAAACTAGTTCAGAAATTCTAGTCAGGCGGTAGTTGAATGCCTCCTTTGAACTAGTTTAGAACTACTTCAAGAAAGAACTAGTATTATTCGAAAAAATTTAACCTAGTACTGCTCTAGTATTTAAAATGCGAAAAATTTACAAAATACATTTAAAAGTGGGCGAAAAATATTATAACTTAGATATATTTTTTATTCATCAGCTCTTTTTCTTATTCATCAGCCAATAACGTTTAACAGGTTCAAAATTCGATAGTAAAGAACTAGTTCATTTTGGGATTAGTTTACAATTCCATACTTTTGAACTAGTACGTTTTTGAACTAGTTTGGCGATTCCCTACTGGGTAAAAATATTTATTTTTTATATGATATCGTAGTTGTTAGTATTTTTTAACATAAAATAAAATTAAAAACTATTATTTTTCTTACATATTTTTAATAAGTTTTTGAATTTTTTTTGGTATTTTAATGGTAATTTTTTTATTTTAAAATTTTAATTTATGTATATATTAATAAAACTACTTATTTTATATTTATTTAATTTTTATACATATATATATATATTGTATTATTGGTAAATCTCAAATTTATATACAGAAATTTAGAATTTACTTTCTATCGCATTTATAAATTTTTTTTTATTGAAGATTTTTTGCTTCATAATTATTAATATTTAATAAATATTAAACTTCGTTGAGAGTTATTGAAAAAATATCTCCCTTCTTTCCTTTGATTTTTAAAAAATATGAATAAATAATGTATTTTTTGCAAATCATTAATTAAAAAAAAATATTTTATTGTATAGCTACAAATTTTGAATCTGACAAAAATTATAAGTTTGGTTGCTTCACGCATGGTTCCGAATTTATAAGAAGTGAAGCAATTGTTTTCAATTCGTTATGTTTTTGCAAATATTCCACTTGAAAAAGATAACTAATATTGATAAGTTTTCATTTACTTTTATAATTTTATTAAATTGTTTGATTTTTTTTTCAGTATAACAAAAGTGCAATTTGGTACAATAAAAGTACTTTTGGTACAATAAATGTACTTCATAGTATAATAAAATTACTTTTTGGTACATACAAATGTACTTTTTCATACATTAAAAGTACTTTTTGGTATTATAAATGTACTTTTTGTATTATAAAAGTACTTTTTGGTACAACAAATGTACTTTGCTTTACATACAAATTTACTTTTTGGTATAATAAAACTTTTGGGCGCAATGAAAGTACTTTTGGTAAAATAAATTTAATTTTCGGCACAACAAAAGTACTTTGCGGTACAATAAAAGTAATTACTGGTACAATAAAAGTACTTTCTGATACTGAAAATTAATTTTCACTTTTTCCATCAAATGTATTTATTGCAATTTCATTGAGCAAATATAAAATGAACTCCAAAAATGTTTACTAAATTTTAAAATATTTTTTTCAAGTATCAACCTCCTATTTTTATTTTCTTCAAATTCAAATAAAATCATTTTATTAAATTTTAAAACATTTCAATTTGTCTCTCTGCTCTACATTCTCGCACGATCGAAAGTATATAGCAAAATATCCCTCAATTCACACTATCTGTAAATGTAAGCAAAGCTTTGTGGATGGATTATTATGTATGTATATGTATTAAAAACAAAACGAATAGAATTATATAAAAATGATGGATGGATGATTATGATAAAGACAATGTCGACGGTACAGAGAGATAATATGTAAATGATTATATTTTGTTAGTGATGATTATAGCGGAGGATAAAACACAAACAAAACAAAACAAAATGTGAGAGAAACTTACATAGAAACACAACAAGAGTACCTTTTTAAAGGTATAAAAACTCAAATATCAAACGAATATTATTATAATAAAGAAATTAACGAAAATAATATAAATAAATAAAAAAAGAACATTGTTGAATAAAATTCTATAGTGATGATGGCAAATTAAAAAAATGAAGGAAGGTGTTTTATTTGCTTAGAGGATACAACAACCTACAATTCTTATAAATACGAATTTGTGCTTTGAGCAAAGTTGACCAAGTTTTTACACATTTTTATTCAAATACTCACTCTATGGCTTACATTGGATATTAAAACCATTTAAAATTTTTATTTATGATAATCTATATTTTATTAGCAATTTCTACTTGAATATATAAATAAAGACGCCAATAAAATATATTGACAAAACTCACAAAATACTACAAAATAAATAAGCTGATTATGAAACTTGACTTGAAAATGTTACAACAAAATACGCTTAAAATTTACGGCGTTGATTTCTCTGCATCCGCCTCCTCTTGCTCCATCGGCTCTTTTGCAATTTTCATTGGTGAAAAATCGTTCAAGTATTTTAGCCATTCCGTAAAATCCACTTCAGGATACATTTCCTTTTGTTTTAGCAGAACATTTTGCAGACTTATCACGAATTTTAAATCAGTACGGTATTTTAAAATTAAAGCCTCATCTATGCAAATATCAGCCAGTGAAATATTTACTTTAGGTTTAGACATTCTTACAGACATTTTCAATTTGGTCTCAAGCTGTTTGATATCTTTTGTCATCTTCTTCAACACTAGCACACCGCTGCCATGAGTGGGCCAACGGTGTACTGAATCATTGGTTGTGGAAAGATGACTTATTTGAGCACAATCTGTAATAACATGTAGAAATGTCTTTGAGCCATGCCAATTGCAATATTGGCGCAATGCATCCAGTAGTAAGTGAAGATATTGTTCACGTGAGATGTCATCATTGGGCTTGGCCAATTCACTTCTGGGTTTATATTTTAACCATCTCTTCTTAGCCATATCTTGGGCAATCTTTTGTGGAGTTAATGGTTCAGTGTTGGTGAATAAAACATTATCGATGAATTCGAAACGGACATAGGGGACGCGAAGTAATTCAATGGTCTCCATATATTTAGGTATCTCTTCACGATTATGAACTAGAAGAGAGAATAAGAGAGTTATGAATAAAGCCTAGTATTTGTATGGTGTTTAAAATATTATCTACCTTTGAAAATCTTAAAGAATTCCTTTATGAGTGTTTTGGTTTGATCCCCAAGATAGGGATATTTGACACCAATGGCTGTATTTTCCATGTCGGCGATATTACTGGCTACCATGAGAAGGGAAATATAACGCTAGAAAGTAAACAAAATATGGAATTTTGTTGTTAAATAAAAGTAATAATCAATGTTTTACGTTAATTTAATGGTGTGCCTAAATATGGTTGTTTAATCAACAATTATTTTAAAATTACCTCCAACACCTGCAGACGCCTTTTGCATAATCCTTTAGCAGCCGACTCACTGTAGACACTAAAAATTCTTCTGGCCACCCTTGTCATTCTTGTGTACTGTGTTAGCTCACACAGAACAACAATGAGAGGACGATTGTCTGAGCAAAATATCCATTCTTTGGTTTTTTTAAAATGATGCAACATCCACATAGCCAAATCATATTCCAGAATTTCCAATAGCAGACGAAGGCACATAAAAATTCTTTCAATTTTCTGAGACTTTGACAGTGCTGTAAACGTTTGCTTTTGTCTTTCCCTTTCTTCGTATTCATTTTGATTCCAGTACTCACTGCAAACGCTTAAGTCCATAGAGTTTTGTAGCGGTGAAGTGATTTCAGAGTTTACATTTTCTTGTGGCTCTGTAAGAGGCGTTTGTAAAGATTCACTGTTGCTTGTAGATAGCTCTTCAAGTGTGGCAGTCTTTAACACATCTTCCAATAAATCCAATATAATATCGAATATTTTTGATGATTTCGTAAGAGGTTCGTCTTTTTGGTTTCCCAGTTTTGCATGATCCAGCCCATACTCTAGGAAACCTACGTAGTAGGTACGTATCTTGTGCCAGCATGGTGGAAAGGTGCGAACAATCATTGAAAATAGTTCAATGGATTTGTGATAGGATTGTTGGAATATCAATACATTCTGGGGCTTAGTGTTGTAATTTATGCTCTGCAAAGATAATACAAGTCATGAATAAATGTATTAAGAGATGACTTGTAGTGAAAGTTCCTACCAACACCAGCTCTATAATCTTCGTGAATATACCCTTGCCCGGGAATTCCCCACGATGACACATGTCTATTGTTGAGTTAATGAAGGAGACATAACGGTAATGCTGCAAGGCGCTTTTTAAGCTATGAGCCTGTGAAGGAATTGGAGCTTCTGGCAAATCTGAATGATAATGATTCCGATGACAATATCCCAAATCATCAAGACAACGGGGGAGAAAGTTAAGGTGTAATCGTTCGCCCACGTTCAGGTAAAGATTGGACAGAACAGTCAACAACTGCTCCGGCATATTGCTCACGTGGCGTGAGCTGGATTCGTCCTTGTCAGTAGTTTTGTTAGTCTGAGACTTTAATGAAATGCTGTTAGTTTTGGTTACAGCGGCTGCTGGTTTCTCCAGATTTTCTTGTATCTTTGCTTCCGTACCTTCTTCCTGCTCTATTTTGGTTTCACTTGGTTCCTCCTGAACATTCGGCTGTTCCTTTTCTGCTTCATCACTATCCAGTTTTTGTTTCTTAGGGGGACTTGCATCCTCGTTCTCCCCAGGCTGTTCGTCTGATACTTCCATTGCTTCTGGCTTTTCCGTGGCCTCCTCCGGAGCTGTGGTTTCGGCATTGATATCCTTTTCGTCGTGGATTACTTCTTCCACCGGCGTCCCTGTTTCCTTCATTTCGCCTACATGGTCTTCAACTTTGGATGCCAACACTTCCTCATTTACCATTTTAAGGCTTTTATGTTTCCTAGCCACAGACTTTTCTATACTTTCACTAAGATCACTATTAATTTCCTTCAATGCACGTCTCTGCGAGGATTTTGTTGCGTCGCGCGTTTTTTGTCTGCTTTGTCGTTGTTGCTTAGATTCTGTTACTTTATTTTCTATTTCGTTATTATTAGAAACTTTATGTGATCGTGTCGATCTAAGAATTGGCATTGTTTTCTAGGGAATGTTGTAGTTTTTGTTTTAAATGTTTAAAACACCTTTTCCACAAGATGCACAAATATTTCGCAAACAAATCTAAACGAGAAAATTTTTGTTTACCCCAATGTTTACCTCCAAGCACAGGGTTGTATAAAATGTAGTGGTGTAACAGTTTAACCGCCTGTACTATTTTTGGTACAATAAAATGTATTTGGTACATTGGTATGAACATTTCATGATGGTTATAACGGAATTTCAAAAACTTTAAAGTTAGATAATAGGCGTGTTTTGTTTCGATAGATTTTCTTAGGAAAGGACTCATTTTGGCTGGATAATGATGAAATGATAAAAAAAACAAAGAAAAAAAATCAAGAATCGAAAAATTACCCGGCGGGCATAAGTTAAGAAAATTTTGGTACAGTTGGATAAATGTTTTTTGAGAACAAATATAAAAAATAAAAATGTTTACTAAAAAAATAAAAAAAACTACCATAGAACAATTTATCGTGTGACCATAATATATACATCATAAAAGAATATAGTGGGAATATTGAGGTTTATTGGTATTGAATAGTGTATTGACTGTCCCAAATTAAGCTGCTTAAGAACAGTTAGTGTGGTGGGAGCAAATACTATTAATAAATTATTTTTGTTTGGATGCGCCCTTAGAGGGTGAAGATGGGGGGTAGGTCTGTTTGAGAAAAATGTTAGGTGAGAAAAATGATTAGGCTCGGACACTTAATTGAACCCTCTAGGGGCGACTGCGGGATTTGTTGTGGATTTTTCCCCAATACGAAAAGTTTTTCATTAAAAACCGGTGGCTCAAATATGATTTTAGACCTATCGTTTCTTTGGAATTCATCGTAGATTACGATTCTGATAACCGCTTGGTCGATAAAAAAAAATGACGCTCTTTTCTGATAATATAAACGATAGTACAGATAACGAATAAATATAAATACTATGTCTTATTATTTTCTTATGTATTTACGTTTATGTTTGTTATATAACTAAACTCTATAAAAACTTTAATTTCTTCATACTTTTGTAATAATTTTTACTAGGTCACACCCGCCGTAAAATGAAAAAAATTTATTAAGAAAAAGTAGTTTTTTTTTGCGAACAGTAAGTACTTAACACAATCAAATTGTGGACTTTCAATCGAAAATTTTACAGAATTTTTGAAAATTTAAACTACTGAACAACAAAAAATCATATTTTTAATCTACAGTTTTTATGATATTGTGTGAAATTATTTTTTTTTAGAATATGTTACCTTTTTCATTCTTTTATTTGTTTTTTTTTTTCAGAAAAATTTGTTTTTTTTTTGTAAATTTAAATTAAAAAAAAATTATTTGGTTATCACTTTTTTTAATTTAAACAACAAAAAAAGTGATTTCATTTAAAAAAATTCCAAAATAACTTTTTAAAAAAGATACTAAATTTTTAAAAAAAAGTTTCTTAATTTGAACATAGTTTTACCATTTTTATTTTTTTCAATATATTTCTGTTCTCTGTTCTCATTAACTTGTTATAAACCAACAAAATTTTTTTAAAAATGTTTATTTTTGAATTATTTTTTTTCAAATAAAACATAAGTTTCCATTACACCATGAATAAGTTATACGTAACTTTTCGAGTTATTGTAAATTAACACGATTTCTATTTTAAGACATGGCGGAGCTTACTTGCTTATAGACGAATGGAAGGTCAGCCGCTTGAAAACCTCTTACTGAAATTTCACTGTGATGTTGCAGTCGACAAAATCGACGGGTCGACGTTGAAAAAAAAAAAAAAATAGATGAAACAGACAGGAATTGAACTATGGATCTCTCGCATGATAGTCGTGTATTCTAACCATCATGTCCGGACGGCCCCAATAAAATAAAAATTATTGGTTTGAATAAAAATAGGATTTTTAATTTATAATAATTTAATATATGTTTTAACTTTTTATTCTTTTAATTGCTAAACTACATTTTTTAATTTTTTTAATCACAATCAATTGTACAAAAGAAATAAAAAATTAACTTAATTATAAAATTTTTTTGCCAACAAAAAATATTTAAAAATAGTGTAAAACCATTTACTTATAAAAAAAAACTTTTTCGAATATATAGTCATTTTTATTTTTAAACAACAAAAACAAAAGTAATTTTTTTTTGAGAAATTTTAAATTTGGAATTTTGAAATTTTTTTTTTGAATATATTACTTTTATTTGTTAATTGTCATTTAACAAAACAACAATAAAATATTAACGCTTTTTCCAATCTTTACAAAAAAATTTAAAAAGAAATTATTTAAAAATTTTACCTTTTTAAATTAGTCAATAACAAAATAAAAAAATACTTATTTATTTGGGAAATTTAAATTTAAAAAAGAAAATTTTTTAATTTTTATCTGTTCTATTAAATGCCAACTATAAAAATATACTGGGAAATTAAATATTTTACTTAAAAATTATTTTTGAAGTTCGAAAGTATTTTGAAAAGTTGCTACTTTGAATCTGTGGCTATCAAAAACCCCTACCCCCCAATTCTTTTCCTTTCCGTTCAAAAATTTCAATCGAATGTGAATTTTACGAATGTATGGTATGACTTCAAACCGTGATTTATGAGGTTTCATGTTTGAGAACATACATAAATGTTTGCTCAAAACTTCGCAAACACAAGATAAATGTTTGTCAGTTAAAAAGTCATTATTTTTTGTTTGGAAAATTACCACAAATAAAATAACAAGTACAAAATGTAAATTACTTGTTAATGACTGTTATCTTGATGTACTCGAAGAGAACACGTTAGCATTATGTTTTTGTAGCTTTTTTTTTTGTGTTTTTTGTCTTACACCATGAACTCTGACAGCACATTAAAACAATGTCTTTTGGTCAAAATATATCGACTATAAACTGTCGCATGAAACAAGATCAAGCAAAAAAGGAAAACAAAAAATTTGGAACATATGCAAAAGACAAAACAAACAGACTAACATTTATCTTATACAAACAAATGGAGGGTAAAAGATTTAACGCAGAACAATGCGGTTTTATGAAAATTAGAATTTAAGAGGCGTTTAATTTTGAATCCACTCGAGAAAAGAGGTCTGCTAATTTCTAGTACATTGGAACTGATAATGGTTTGAATTTTACTGCCCACAAAGCTTCTAGATGTTTGCTGACCTGTATTAAAAAGAAAAGTTTATTTTTGAAATTATTGGGAAAATTAAATTTTAAGGAAATATGCTTACTGGTATGGGAGGTATGGGTATGTATTTAGTGCACTTGTACCAAAGATATGTGCGTATGTGGTATATGAAGGGATGTGACAAATCTTTCGGTTTCCTGAGATTCTGTTTACTTAGCAAGGTAATTAAAATTGCCATATTGAAATATCCTTCAGTTTTCCGTTTGGAAGTGATGGGAGAAATATTAATTTTCCAAAAATAGATACTTTTGTATGGGAGGTACTAGAAGGGATCGGCCTATATAGCCCACATTTATTCCTGAGTCAGGATTTTATAAGCGTTTAACTTACGCAAAATTAGGCTATTTGGGTGAATTCGGTTATTTGTATGGTAGGTACCAAAAGTGGTGTGGCAAATGTTTCGGTTTTCTAAAATTTTGCTACTATTACAATATAATTAAACTGACCAAATACAATTATCCATCAGTGGAAGTTATTGGAGAAATATTAATTTTCCAAAATTGGTAATTTTCTGTGAAAGGTACTAGAAGGTATGGGATTATTGTGGGCAAAATTTCAGGATAAGGGCAGGCGTCAAAAAATTTTGAAAAAAAACCGAAATTAAAGAAAAAGTCAAGAAAGCTAGAAATTGAAAAATTAGTTGTCGAACGAACCTATGTGGGCCAAAGGTCTTAAACAAGGGCCCTCACACATTTAACGCATTATATAGTAAGGCGCAAAATAAAAGGAAAACAAAGTATTTTTTTCGACAACTGTCTAAGCTATCAAACGATAAAATCGAAATTTCGGGGCCAGGAGCAGATATTAAAAAATTAAAAAAACTGAAATTAGACAAAAATCACGAAATCGAATTAAAAAGAAAAAGATAAAATAGGAAATACGTTGCAGATTTTTTTCTTTAAATAATTATATTTCAGTCTTTTAAAAAATAAAAATAATATTAAAACAAATAATCAATTTTAATTATCAAAAAATAACTAATATGTAATGAAATAAAAAAAAAATTGTTTCACTGTCCGATGACAGATCCTCAGAGAAATGGGATTTTGGACACGGCTTTGTTGGTTCATAAAAAGCACCTGCAATTCGGCAAAATTTTTGAAAGTGATCTAGTCTTTGTGCTTTGTGGAAGCGCAGGAACATGCATTTTAACAGGTATTCTGACATAAAATGTTTTCTACGACCGCTAGGATTTTTAAGGTAGCGGGATTTTTTTAAAAAAAACTATACGTCGGTTCTCAGGGCCTGCTTATTATATAGTTAAAGTGGTCCTAAATATGCTTATAGACATCGCACCACTGAATTCGAGAGATAAATAACTTTCGTTTGAGTACCCACACTTGGGCATTCCCAAGTATACTTTGGTTTCCCGGTTTTTTGGACTCTGTGGGCCACATAGGTCCGTCCAACGGCTATTCTTTTCTCGCAATCTTTTCTCCTTTTTAAAAATCATGTTTATCTTTTTGACGCCTGCCCCGTGTCCTGAAATTCAGCTTTATTCTGCATATTCGCAGTTCCACAACTTCATTTTGGAAAATTTTAATACTGGTAAATTTTCAAAAGGATCAGGTTTTTTTCTGCCAACCATCCAGACAGACGAACATGGCTAAATCGTCTTTAATAGGTGCTGAAAAGAATTTCGTTTTAAGAGATTTGTGTTACACTTTTTATACCCTCACCCTACGAGTAGGAGGGTATATATCATTTGATACGACCCAAAAGTGTAACACATAGAAGGAGTCACTTTAGACCCTAGGTTTCTTTGAAACAAATTCAATTCATGACTTTTTAAATCATTTGAGCCATGTCCGTCTGTCTGGCTGTCCGGCTGGTGCGCACGATAACTTTCGAAAGACGCAACCAAATGTTTTGAAATTTTGCACGAGTTAATATTTCCCCAAAACTACTTACGGTATTGCAAATGGGCTATCGATCGTAATCAAATTCTTTATTTAGTAAAGCTATTGCAGGATAGAGTTTTTCAGAAAAAAAACTGGAAGTCTAGCCACGCCCCATCTGGTACCTTCTATACCCATCTGGTACCGCCCACTTTAGAAATCTAGTTATAATATCAATACAACCAACGGGATCGTATCCAAATTTTGTATTTGGTAAAGCTATAACAGGATAAAGTTTTAGAAAAACAATTGGAAGTCTAGCCACGCCCCTTCTGGTACCTCCCATACAAATGTACATTTCCGCCAACTTTAGAGATAGAGTAATAATATCAATAAAACCAACGCGATCATACCCAAATTCTTAATTTAGTAAAGCTTCAGCAGGATATAGTTTTGAAGAAAAAAACTGGAAGTCTTGCCACACCTCATCTGGTACCTTCCATACCCATCTGGTACCGCCCACTTTAGAAATCGTTTAATATTATTAATAGACACATCGCGATCGTGTCCAAATTCTGTATTTAGTATAGATAAAGCAGGAAAAAGTTTTGGAGAACAAATCTGGAAGTCTAGACACACCCCTCCTGGTACCTTCCATGCAAATATACCACTCTACCCACTTTAGAGATGGAGTAGTAATATCAATACACCTAAAGCGATCGTGCCCAAACTCTGTATTTTGTTAAGCTATAACAGGACAACGTTTTTTTAGAAAAAAACTGGAAGTCTGGCTGCGCCCCTTCTGGTACCTTCCATACAAATATACCACTCCCACTTTAGAATACGATTAATAATATCAATATAATAGAAAATTTGATGTTTTAATGAGGGTGAGGGTATATGTAAGTCGGCTGTAACTTACTTACTGGTTCTCATATCAAATGATATATACCCTTACCAGTGTGGGTGAGGGTATAAACATAATTAACTATTCAAATATTTACTGTCCTTGTTTAAAGAAAGTTTAAAATATCATAAAAATAATTTTATTTATTATGTTTAAATTATAAGTAAAATTTATTTATTTTGTTATATTTATTAAACTTAATTTTAAAAAAAATTGTTTATTAATTTATTTTTCTTCGAGTGTACGTCTTCCACTGTGTTCTTACCAATTGCATGGGCTATGAAGTTAATACAGCTATTCTTAGACATGTGCTAATTTACAACTACAAACAAAAAACAACAACTAAAAACTTAATTCATAGTACAAAGTTTGGGAATATATTTTAAGTTAACAAAAAACTAAATGTTCGTTTGTCAAAAAAAAAAGAAATCTAGCATGTAGAACTCAAACATTATACAACAACAAATAATGAAAAAATCACAATCTGTTGCAAAGTGCAACAAAAATAACGAATATCTCCATGGACTGTGATTGCTATTTGTATAACATATATCAATTGCAAGGGATGTTTAAAAAGTTTTGACTAGAATGACATAGAAAAGTAGAATGCATAGAAAAGTAAGTCTTTTATTTTTAAACAATTAAAGAGACCTATTTTTTATTATAAATCCAAAAGTACTAGGTTAATCTGTATATTACTATCGTTGTAGATTTTATGTGCATTTTACAAAGATAAGTATATAAATGCCTTTATGGCTATATTCGTTGTATTGCAATGCTGCTGCTTCATTCTCCCAATTTAAATGATCGATGCCTTTTTATGTTCTCTTTTTAATGGTCAACATTTTCCAAAACTTTTCCCACTCCGTTACACTTTTTAATTCCTCCTCGTTTTGTTTCAACATGATTTGTTACATATTCTGTATCCAATCAATACTTTGCCGGCCAGCTAGAGTTTTGGTTCCCAGGCTTTATTATTGCTTAATGGCAGTGTTTTTGTTTTATTCATTTTTGTTTCGTTGCCATTTAACATTTCTTAATCTAAAAGTGTTGCATATGTCACCAATTAGTGGCAGGAATCAGAAGGGGTAGTCCAGCCTAACGCTCTAGTGTTACCATTTAAATTTAGTAAAAATTTAGTTTTTATTTAAATTTCAAGTTTTTTTTAATACTAAAACATGTTTTAATTGTTGTTCGTTGTGTTTTTTTTTGCTTGCATACAGTTCGCTTCAAAAATATAATTTATATTTGTGTGTTGTTTTATGTTTTTTTTTGTGATTTCTGCAAGAGATCTAGTCGTTTGTACGATTTACATACGCATTATTTATTGAGCTGCTAAATAGTTACTTGTGTGTCTGTAATTATTACGTATTTATTGACATTTGAAAATAATTGTGGGTAATTAATAAAAGTTTAGCATAAAATTGCTGCACTTTAGCCAAAGCGACCGGACCAACCCACCCATTCTATTCGTGTGTCAGTTTATGTTAAATTATCATTAATTTGAAATAGCCAACAGTTAAAGAATCTGCTGCTGCTTAATTATGTAAACATTGTATGTATAATGTTAATGTTATCTGTGCAGATCTTGCTCGAATTGAATACTTTAATTTTTGAGTAGAAACTAATAAGAAAATTTTAAGTAACCAGATGTCTATGGTTTTAGGTGTTATCATTAGGATATTGAAATAAACTTGTTTCAATTTATCTAGAAAAATCACTGGTTGATGGGAGAAAATATGGATGATATTCGAATTCAGGAGGTGAATTTACATAAGAGTCAGCCGTCACCTTGGGGCGCCCCTTTCAGTTTCAGTTACTTACTTGGTTTTGTGTAATCATTAAATCAATAAATCAAAGAAAAGGAGTAGTGTTGCGGGGATAAGGACAAATAGCAGCAATATTCGGAAACATATGGTCATTTTAGTGGGACCGGCCGTGGCATTGTGGTTAGAACACGCGACTACCATGCGGGAGATCGCAGGTTCAAACCTGGCTCCAGTCATCTTAAAAGAAAAAAATAAATAAAATTTTCTTTCATTGTCGGCTCCCCTCGAATGTTGTTTGACAGCAACTTCGCAGTATTAAGCGTCGATTCAATCGTCGTGTCTAGTAAGAGCTTCTCAAAACTGTGACGTTCGCATTCGTCGATAAATAAGTAGGTGCCGTTAGTTGTGAATCTAAAAATAGAAAGCGTGTTAATTCACAACAACGCGAGAAGCTATCCCATACCTCATTCATGGGGTGCAAAGGGAAATTAAGTAAGTTTATGGTCATTTTAGTGTAATTTTTATATTCTTATCTTTAGCGATGAGGTATTTATCATTTGATAAGAGAATAAGTGTAACGCATTAAAGGAAACGAGTTTGGTCCATTGTATCTTAAGATCAAATTCGTATCAGGACTTTTTAACACGATTGAGCCATGTCCGTCTGCCTGGCTGGTTGGTGGGCGCGATAATTGGAGTAATCCTTTACTGATCCTTATGAAAATTCACCAGTGTTAATAATTTCTAAATGAAGTAATGGGATTGAAAATGGACAGAATAGCGCCACCCCTTCTGGTATGTCCCACAAAAAATGAAATATTTTTGAAAATTTATATTTTTCTTGTAACTTCCAAATGGGAAACTGCCGTACATCTAACCTTTTTCAGATTATTAACCTTATAGAAGTAACCTTCTCATACCTCCAATACAAAATTACCTATTTTAACTACATTTTTTTAGTACACTGAATTTAGCCAAATTTTGAAAATGCTTATGGAAATTTGACTAAGTAATGAATCACGACTATATCGGCCATCCCCTTCTGGTAACTTTCATACAAAATGACCTATTTTTTGGAAAAATGTATATTCTCGTCTTTTTAGAAGGAAAAATAAGGAGCTGAAGAAAAGGCAGAATAAGTGCACAGAGTTGCGCCGAAGTAAAGGGGAAGCCCGAAAATTCTACGAGAAAGTTAAGGCGAAATGCGTTGAACAGGGTTACCGTTCTGCAAGGACAGCGATGGCAAGCTAGTGACGGACCCGGATAACGTTTTGAAGATATGGAGAGATCATATCAGAAATTATCGGGATACGAACGCCACTCCATAAGGCCCCGCTCTAAACCATGACGATGGTATTAATTGTCCACCTCCGTGCCAGAGCGAGATACGTGTGACAATATCCCGTCTTAAAAACAACAAAGCGGATGGAGCCGATGGTTTCCCTGCTGAATTATTTAAGGCAGGTGGGGTGGAGCTGATTAGGAGCATGCATCAGCTTATGGAGAACATCTGGCTAGAAGGGAGCATGCCCGGGGATTGGAGTCTCAGTCTGTTTTGTCCCATATATAAGAAAGGAGATCGTAGTGAGTGTAAGAACTACCGTGGAATATGCCTATTACCAATTGCGTACAAGATCCTTTCGAGCATATTGTGTGAACGTCTAAAGCCAATTGTAAAAAAACTAATTAGACCATATCAGTGCGGCTTTAGACCTGGTAAATGTACGACGGATCAAATATTCACCTTACGACAAATCCTGGAAAAAACTCATGAAAAGCAGATCGACACCTACCACCTCTTTGTCGACTACAAAGCTGCCTTCGACTCTCCGATAAGAAATAGGCTATATGAGGCCATGCCTGAGTTTGATATTCCTGTAAAGCTGATTCGACTTTGCAGATGTACCTTGGAAAATATCAAATCCTCGGTTAAGATTGGTAAGGATCACTCTGAACCATTCAACACGAGAAGAAGTGTCAGGCAGGGTGATAGCTTGTCCTCTACACTATTTAATATAGTTATGGAGAAGGTGATGAGAAAGGCTGGGGTCAACATGCCTGGCACCATATTCCACAAGAGGCATATGTCAATAGCCTATGCCGGTGATATAGACATCATTGGCTGCCGGATGTTACTGCAGTTTTCTCATCACTAGAAAAGGAGTCAGCAAAAATGGGTTTAGCGGTCAACGAGTACAAAACAAAAATAATGATTTCGACGAACAAAGAGTCTTTTCGATAGGGGAGCACCGTGAACGTTGGCAATTATTGTTTTGAGGTAGTAGAAGGACCCCTACCTCGGATTTTCCGTCAATAAGAAAAATAGTGTCAGCCAAGAATTCAAAAATAGTGCTAGCCAATAGATGTTTTTACGGACTTCGGCAGCACTTTAGTAACATCACTTTATCTCGGGATACTAAGAAACAGCTATACCACGTGCTAATTTTACCCGTTCTGTTGCATGCTGCCGAATCGTGGGTGCTTACGACAACGACAAACTTGGGAGTATTCGAAAGAAAAGTACTCCGAAAAATATATGGACCTATCTGTGTCGAGGGCGAGTTTCGCCATTAACCCAAACTTCGTTGGAAGGAACAAGTGGTTGGCGAGGTGCCACCATCTGGTAGTACTAAGTGAAGAACGCACGCAGAAGACCGATGCGTGTGAAATTCTTTAATACTTCAGGCATCAAATTTATGAACCTCGTTCGTAAGTTGTAATCGGCCACTTAAGTAAGTAACATTCAAACGAAAAACTGGAGGATATTTCAGTTTGGTCAGTTTAATTATCTTGTAATATTAAATAAATCCTCAGGAAACGGATAACTTTGTCACACCCTCTACTGGTTTCTCCCATTCAAAACGACTGGATACACCCTCAAAGTTGTACAAACATGTCTTTTTTCTAAGTACATTGAATTCAGACATATTTTGCGTACGATGTACGCTTATAAAAATTTAGCTAAAGAATGAATACGGGGTATATTTACCTAACCCCCCTGTTACCCCCAAGACAAAATGACCTAGTTTTGAAAATTATTTTGGGAAACTTCATTATTTTTAAACTTTGCCAGATTAATAATTTTACAAAATTAGTAAAAATCTAGAAAATTTTAATATTTGCCACAACCATTCTGAAACATCCCATACAAATGACCTTATTCACCGTCATATTTCTACTTGCATATCTTTTTTGGAAGCTCACAGAATTTTGCCTTATTTTGAATGGAATGAATACTGGCACTATTGGTCTATCCCTTCTGGCACCTCCCATAAAAATTTACCTATTTTTTGGAAAATTTATCTTTCTTGAATTGGGTTAGATTCATTATCTTAAAGTAGTAGACAAATCCTCAGAAAACCGAAACATTCTTTTTTTTAATGTATACTTTTTTATAAGTAAACTGAATTCAGTCAAATCATTCACAAGGTAAACGTTTATTGAACATTGACTTACGAATAAAAATCGGACACGTTCTGCTACACCTGTTGGTGTTACCTATACAAATAAGCCAATATACCGAATACTAATACTTATCCAATAATTTCTAAAAGGAACTCCTCAGAACGTGGAAAACATTTTACTTTTAATATTTTGCGTTAATGGCTGAAACCTAAGAAACCGGAAGGTTTACACCAACCTTTAGAAATTATGTTTACCTCTGGGATTTTTGTCATACATAGGGTGAGGGTATTTATCAGTCAGATCCTAGTATCGTTGCAAAAAGTCCAAAAACCCCACGCTCACATTTTCTTAACTGTTAACCCAACTCTTATTCTATAGCAACAATTACCTAAAATGTTCCCGTCTCTCTCTCTCTCTCCTTTACACTTAATAATACAGAATGTTAATCGTACGATGTCGTAAGCTATAGCAATTATTTTTTATGCACTTTTAAGGCATTTCCATATTAATGTAGCCAAAGAAAACAACACGACAAATAAAACACTGGAGTTCACAAATAATTTACTACATTTTTCAAATTGTCGCTAGAGTGCTTGCGCACGCTCTCCTCTTAACAGCTTTCAGCCATATGTTCCTCGATGCGAGAGACCTTATAAATAACGTTACTGTTTGGATTTTACAGTTTTAGGCATTCATTAAGAAGCACAACAAGACGACCAAAAGGCTATTTTGACCAATTCGTTGTGTAACCCACAGCCAATGACCATAATCAGAACACTAACCGCGCACTAGCCATGTCCCCCTGTTCACCCCACTCAAAGAGCGCGAGTGGGGCCTTCAATGCATTTTTTTCTCCTCTTAAGAGGCCCGAACACAAATGAAACTTCATTTTTTCACTAATTGCAAGAGAATTGTTTTTCATTTTATTTTACTTGACCAAAACTGAGAAACGAATAAAAAAAATCCATTCCAAATTGACGTAAATGAATGAGATAATGTCTTAATTAATGAAGTTGTTTCTTGTGCTGTGCGGTCTACAACAAATTTGGCCAGAACGCGTTCAGGTATCACATTAACAAGAGGCGGCAAATTCAAATGTTGTATTTAATTAAATATTGACAAATCGTTACCGAAGGAGAAAACTGTTTTTTCTTCAGCTGCTGTCATCAGGCTTAGGTTACATACAGATGGAGGCACGTTTTTCGTTGCAGATCTTTGCAGATGTGGGTAGTATCAAATATGAGGTGTACTCGCATAAAAAATTGGTTTATTTATAATCTTCATCAAACGTACTCGTCGTACTGTTGGATCTGGGCACTGTGAGCAGCTGGACTTGATGTTTTGGTTTTTAGCTTTTAACAGTAACTTGAGGCAACTTCTTTTTGCTGCAAAAATTCCCATAAATTCTCAATAATTGTTCACATGTCACTTGGTAACGGTGTTTGGCTTCATAAATGTTTTTCAACACTTCAAAACGCGAACACATTGGTTGCATTCGTGCACTGTTGTCTGTTGTGTCTGGTCTGGTCTGCACTTTAGATTGGACCACGTCAAAATCATAGGTATTGACCGCTACCTAGGCAAAGGTAGTATCTATAAATTCATGAGAGCGTTTGTTATGTTGTGATATTGTAATTGCCTTATGATGGTCTAAATGACCGTATTCTGCGTTTAAGATTTTTCGTAAGTGTTTCTGCTTAGTGGTTATATTTTCCCTAATTAGGTTACTTATTATCCCACTGATATAAAAAGTAACTTAACTTAACACTTCAAAATCTGTAACTCGATAATACTATGTAACACAAAAAAAAAATAACATCAGTATTTCTACTATTGATGTATTATTCTCCCGTGATTAAAGAAATTGTCGAATTTTTTTGCGAAAATTTACATTTGAATACAAATGTTGGATTTTAGAAGGCATTCCCCAATTTATTCAATGCAACGAAATTGCAATCAATAATGATATGAGCAAATTTCGAACTGCTAGTTAAAGCCATAATAGTACCTACATAATTCAAAAAAAAAAGGAAACCAAAAAACATCATATGACAAAGTGCAAAGATATAACTAAAATATACCAACTTTTTTTTTCATCATTACGATACTAACATCAACAACCACAAAGACACTACAGACATGAAACTAATGAATCGCGTGCAGTATCTGTATCAATATTTTTGTTAGACGAATTTTGTTGTTTGTTCTTTTGACCACGAAACAGCGACTGTTAGCGATTGTCGGTGGGAAATCTCAGCGGTTGGTCGTTCGGTCGGTCGATGCATTGATATGCGAACAATTGCCAAAACAGAAATTAATAATTTTAATTAAATTCAATATGTCGACATTTACATATCGACCATTTCGAAATTGTCGTGGTGTCGGAAATTGTTTGATGGCAACTATCTCAAGGAGCGAGCAGCAAAAAAACCATCTCGATTTTAATTAATTTAATCTTTAAACAGAAACCAATCTAATCCATTCGGTTGCATAGCATTGCTCAGTGTGTGCATAACGAATTCCTGTTACGTTTTTATGCGTTAATTGATTTTAAATTGTTGTTTTGGTAAACAACTTTTTGAATGATTTCAAATATTTAAGTGTTTAAAAATTAAACAACAATTATCGGGCCGAAAGAAGTCGGGTAGGGGCAACCTTTGGTAATATGTTTTTATTTTGGAAATAGAAAAAAATTACTTTACATCTTGAAAATGTCTATGTATATCTCACAAAAATCTCAAATGAAATCATCATTTCTAATGTGAGGGGTAAATTTCTCGGTTTCTTAGGTAACACCTATAAACACAAAATAGAGGAGAAGCCCGGAAATTCTACCAGAGAGTAAAGGCGAGAATGTGTGGAACAGGTTTGCCCTCCTGCAAGGACAGCAATGGCCAGCTAGTGACGAACCCGGATAAGGTTCTGAAATTATGGAGAGATCATTTCAGAAATGTTCTGGGTACGGACACCACTCCAAATGACTCCGCGAGATCCGTGTGACAATATCCCGCCTTAAAAACAACAAAGCGGCTGGAACCGATGGTCTCCCTGCTGAATTATTTAAGACAGGCGGGGAGGAGCTGATTAGGAGCAGGCACATCTGGCTATAGGAGAGCATGCCCTGGAATTGGAGTCTAAGTCTGTTATGTCCGATATTCAAGAAGGGAGATCGTAGTAAGTGTAAGAACTACCATGGAATAAGCTTATTACATTGCGTACAAGGTCCTTTCGAGCATATTGTGTGAAAGTCTACAGCCAATTGTAGAACAACTAATTGGACCTTATCATTGCAGGTTTAGACCTAGTAAATCTACGACGGATCAAATATTCACCTAACGACAAAACTCATGAAAAACAGATCGATACCTATCACCTTTTTGTCGACTACAAAGTTGCCTAAGACTCTCCGATAAGGAATTGGCTATATGAGGCCATGCCTGAGTTTGTTATTAATGAAAAGCTGATTCTACTTTGCAGATGTACCGTGGATAACACCAATTCCTCGGTTAAGATTGGTAAAGATCAGTCTGAACCATTCAACATGGAAAGAGGTCTCAGGCAGGGTGAAAGCCTGTCCTGTACACTATTTAATATAGTTATCGAGAAGGTGATGAAAAAGGCTGGTGTCAACATGTCTGGCACCATATTCCACAAGAGCCACATGTCACTAGCCAATGCCGATGATATAGACATCATTGGCCGAAATGAAGTGCGGGAAGTTACTGCAGTCTTCTCATTACTAGAAAAGGAGTCAGCAAAAATGGGTTTAGCGGTCAACGAGGTCAAAACAAAAATAAGTTTTTCGACGAACAAAGAGTTCTCTCGATGGGTACGCACCGTGAACGTTGGCAATTATTGTTTTGAGGTAGTAGATGAGTTTACCTACCTCGATCCTCCGTCAATAATAAAAATAGTGTCAGCCAAGAAATCAAGCGGAGAATAGTGCTCGCCAATAGATGTTTTTATGGACTTCGCCAGCACTTTAGTAACACCACCTTATCTCGGAATACTAAGAAACAGCTTTCGACAACGGACATACAAAACCTGGAAGTATTCGACAGAAAAGTACTCCGAAAAATAGATGGACCTATCTGTGTCGACGGCGAGTTTCGCCATCGGATGAACCATAAGCTGTATGAGCTTTACCACGACGGCTGGGACAGGATGGATGTAAATGCTCCAGCGAGAAAGGTGTTTGAAGAAGAACCTGAAGGACAGCGCAGAGCAAACTTCCAAACTTCATTGGAAGGACCAAGTGGTTGGCGACGTGCCATCATCTGGTAGGACTAACTGGAGAACGCACGCAGAAGACCGAAGCGTGTGGAATTCTTTAATATTTCAGGCCTCAAATTTATGAATTTATGAAAGTTTGTAAATTGTAAATTTTTGCTTGCAAGTCAACATCCAACAAATGTTTACCATTATAATATTTAACTAAATTCAGTGTACTTACGGGAGGTACCAAAATGAGGTTTTGCCTATTTTGAAAAGATAATCAAACTGACCAAATTCAGATATGGGAGAAATTTTATATCAGCAGGGGTCGGCCAATATGGTCTATAGTCATTCCATATCAAATTTCCATAAGCGTTTTCCTTGGGTAAAATTTGGATAAATTCAATATACTTACAGAAAAAGATATGTATTTAAAACTAAGTGGGTCATTTCGGTCATTTGTATGTGAGGTACTAGAAGGGGTGTGGCAATTGTTTTGTTTTTCTAAAGGTTTGTGTAATATTACTTGATAATTAAGCTACCGAATTCAAATATTCTCCAGTTATTAGTTTGAAAGTTATGGAAGAAAATGGTTATTTTGTATGGGAGGTATCAGAATGGGTGGGGCTATGCAGCCTATTTAAAATCCCCGTGTGCCGGCCAGCCAGACAGGCGGACATGTCTCAATCGTCATAAAAATTCCTAAAACGAATTTGGTCTAAAGATGCTTGTGTTCCAACACTTCTCCTTTTACGTTTCACACTTTTTCTCGCATCAAATGATATATGCTCCCATTTCTAAGTGTGAGGGTATAACAGTTTATATTTTTAGTAATTCTTCTTCTTCTTACATATTTAGCAATTCAACGAAATAAAATTTTAAAAACGATCAATCGCATTTGCTTTAATCTTAAACTTACTTAAATTCCCTTTACACTCCATGAATGAGGTATGGGATAGCTTCTGGCGTTGTTGTGAATTAACACGCTTTCTATTTTTAGATTTACAACTTACGGCACCTACTTGTTTATCGACGAATGCGAACATCACTGTTTGAGAAGCTCTTACTAGACATGCCGAATACTGCGAAGTTGCTGTCGACAACATTCGAGGGGAGCCGACAATAAAAGACATTTTTTTTTAAGATGACTGCAGCAAGGAGTTGAACCTGTGATCTTCCGCATGGTAGTCGCGTGTTCTAACCACTATGCCACGGCTGGTCCCTTTAATCATTGTCAAATAATATAACAGTTGAACAGAATTTTTTTTTTAAATAAAAAACTTCATATGTTTTTAAATAAAGTTATTAAAATATATTTGTGTATGTGTATGAACAAATTCTACTTACTTATTAAGATATTTTAAACTTTAGCTCGTGGTAATACAAATTACTTACAGAATTCCATAAAAATTGGAATACGTTTTTCAGACAGACAAACTAACTTATAAACTCCCTCACTACCTCATCTTAAGTGACTTTGTTCTGCTTTCAGTTGTAAACATAGATATAATATAATAATTGTTTTACTTTTTGTAAACAAAATGATTGTTGATTACCAAGATGCAACAACTTACACCAGGCCCCCTACTTCTCATTGATGCGACTTTTCTGCGCTATTCGCAAAAAATTAGTTTAAATAAAATTCCACCACGTAACCAGAACCCATTTAAAAGTGAATTTATTGTATCGCTCAACTTGTTGTTGAAAGATGATTACAACATTTTCATTTTCATCATCATCAACAGCTTCCACATGCAACAACAACACAACAAACAATCATGTGACAAGTCTGCTTCTTTACTTTGGACCAGCCAGTCAAGAGACACTTTGCTCTGGTTTTGGACGATGTGGACGTATTAAAAAGACATAACAGCCAAGATCTATCAATAATAATAATAACGACGTAGTCCAGGGAAAAAAAAGTTAAAAAAAACTAGATTAAACTGTCAATTAAAATAACAAAAAATCTGCAGAGGATAGAGAGAGAGAGATAGAGAGACAAACTTGCTAGTCCAACCACTGTAAGATATTGGTGGTCTGGTTATTGACTGCTTCTCTACTGACCCAATTTCCAGTGATTTTTATTTATGCGTTTTTTTTTCACATATTACGATCAATACAATTTTTTTTGCTGAAGTTTCTTTAAATCGATTTTCTTTTCGCTCATATAGAGATAAAATTTACTATATGGCAACATAAGGAATATTAACGAATCACTATCGCGCACACATACACATGAACTCACTAAGATATAGATCTAGCGATCCAGCGATTGTGACTGCCACTGGCCAGTTGGTCAGAGGAGCTAGATGAAAAGGAGTAAACATAGTCTTTATTACAACAGCCATCATCAGTTAGGTCTCCACTGTCCATGGAATTCATGTAATCATCGATAGACTAAATGGCTAAAATGACCAACTGGCTGGCTAAACAAGTACGTGGTGGCTCTTTGTGTGAGAGTGACGTCTGGTGGCTGCGTTGGCTGTATTATCGGATTATAACAACGGATGAATGAATGAATGAATCTATGAATGTCTTTATGCTGTGTGGACCCCAAGTGAATGACTGAGTGACTGACTGACTTACTTTTGATTTTCATTTTGCTGTGAAATAACAAATAAACAAGAAAAAAAAAGAAAAAATAGCCTGGCGAAAATAA
This sequence comes from Muscina levida, assembly GCA_964034835.1. Lineage (NCBI taxonomy): Eukaryota > Metazoa > Arthropoda > Insecta > Diptera > Muscidae > Muscina > Muscina levida. The sequence goes on from OZ035883.1 coordinate 5,748,431, forward strand.
CAACATTTTCGCTGGAAACCTGCATGGGATCATAGGAACGACGACGAGACGAGACAGGTTTCATATCGGATTAGAAATTCATGTGTGTGTGTGTACAAGTTATAGGTGAGACACCCATTCCTAAATAGTGACAATATTTCGCATGACGGACGGACTTGGCGTTTAATGTAATTTTCTACCCTTCAGGGAGTTGTCATAAATGAATAGTGGGAATTTGAGACTTGGAATTTATTGGAGAATAGATAAACACAGTAATATTATCTTGGCTTAGTGTACATATGATGTAAGTACTTACCCTCCTCAAGATGGAAGGCTCTGGACTGTGGTAAATATACTTTTCATCTTAATTTTTGTTTGTAATCAAAATGTTTGATGTTAATTGTTGAAGGCCATATAGGTATAAATCTGATTTAGGGATTCAATTTGTAGCTTGAAAAAATAGCGTTTTTTTTTAATTTTAGTGTCAAAGTCTCAAAATTAATTTTTATATAATGCAACAAATTTTTGATCCCGGCTTCTAAATAGTTGATCCTTATGTAAAATTTCATGATGAATTCAAATCTTCTCTCAGATATTTGAAAAGTAGAACGGTATTTGAGATATGGTCAAATTTTCATTTTTAGTGTATTGAAAAAAGGTAGGTGTACTAAAATGCCATTTTCTCTGGTTTTAGTTCACCGATGTCACCGAACTGTGACGAAAAAGATAATAAAATTATTTCTTAAAAAAACGATAGTTGTTTAAAATCCAATCACAAATGACGAAGTTATGGCACTTCAAAGTTGGAATTTTGTTAAAATTTTGTTGATTTTTCAAGTTTTCGTAACAGTAAAATTATTTTAAAATTGTTTTTAATTTTTTATCTTGTCGCAAGTTTAACACCATCACTTATTAAAATCTTATTTTATTTACGACGACATCTCTTTTTAAATCTTTCTAAAGCTAACTTTATAATATAAGTATATTTTTATAAAACTTAAAATAATTGTAGTATTATTCGAAATCTTAATAATATTCATCACTTTCATCACTAGCTGCTTGCTGATTTTTTACAGCTTCATCATAATCCTCCAGTTCATCAGAGTCATCGTAGTCATCCACATCATCCTCCTCCTCTTCCCCCTCTCCCTCTCCCTCACCATCATCGTAATCCTTATTTTTGCTGCCAGCACCATCGCGACCACCTTGATCCTTTTTAGCATCATACTGATCTTCCTCGTCTTCTGTATCATCGCCTTCGTCTTCATGGCTTGGTTTTTCATGGACCTCATACTGGGGTAGGTAATCACCACCATTATTATTATTGTTATTACCGTTATTGATATCTGGTCTGTCATCGTAGTCATTATTATTATTGTTAATATTGTTGTAATCATTTGTGGTCGTTGGTGGATTGCCACCATGAGGGACAGGTGTAGGATAACGATATGATGGATGATAGTTGTTATTGTTGTTATTACTGGGGTATTGATTACCGTAGGGGTCATTGTTGTAGTTGTTGTTTTGATTATTGTTATAATTTGATATGGTTGTGGGTGTATCTGGCTGTAGTTGACCATGTATCGAGGAAATTCCATTTTTGATGACCTCAGCTTGGAAACCATTAATGTCATCGGCCGTATACTTGACTACGCGTAAAGTGCCATCGGGATCAACAACACTGGAATAGGAGAATGAAAATAAGAGGAAAGATAATCAGAGATTTATGATAAGCAATAATTGATGGAGTGTAAGAAGTATATTTAGAATTTTTTTACCATGTGCAATGTGTTAAATATTTTTCAATTAAATATTATACTAAGAATAAAGTTTATTTTGATAACACAACTATTTCGGTATTTTTGATTTTACTTGTTGTAAAATTAAAAAAAAACCGAAAATTGTCCGAGAAAAACGAATGACAAAGAATGACACATTTATAACAGGTGACCACAAATCCGTTCAAGGCAATCTTTTGTCATCTTATGTACATTAATGGGAAAGGAAATCGTATTAAGTTTGAATACTCTTAATGACCTATACGCAGCACAATATTAATGCTTAATACAATGTTAAAATCTTTTGGATGGGAGGTGCCATTACCACTGTTGCAGCTACGCCCATTTAAATTTCAATTATGCGCATAATTGAGAAAAGAACTCGTATATAGTTTAAAGACTATCACAGTTATAGTGCTTCAAATATTTGATAAAAAATATTTACTTTGAAGGTGATGTTAAAAAAAACTTAATTTCCCTTTACACCTCATGAATGAGGTATGGGATAGCTTCTCGCGTTGTTGTGAACACACATTCTATTTTTAGATTCACAACTAACGGCACCTACTTATTTATCGACGAATGCGAACGTCACTGATTGAGAAGCTCTTACTAGACATGCCGATTGATTCGACACTAATACTGCGAAGGTACTGTCGACAACATTCGACGGGATCCGACAATGAAAGAACAGGATTTGAACCTGTGATCTCCCGCATGATAGTCGCGTGTTCTATCCACTATGCCACGGCCGGTAGGTGATGTTGCTACGCCTTATATTCATAAGATGCCCAGTAACATTATTAATGAAAAAGGAACCCACATATAGTTTTAAAGCTCTCACTTTCATATTTCTTCAGATGCAAACTATTCCTCTTATATAGGGGGTGTTACGCCCATCAATTTGATCACGCCCATTTTCCGGCTAACTACACATATTAGTGATAGGAACCATATACTTGATTTCACAGCTCCCACTTTCATAATATGTACCTTCGATGTATGTCGACAACTATACAGCTTGGATGGGATCACGACTACTTATATTTTTTGAAAAGTTTCACATATGTATTTGTCAAAAGTCAATTACACACATTAGTGAAGAAGAAACAAGGAACACAAATATTTTAAGCTTTTACTTTTATAATACTCCATTACTCACTCTAATTGTTATTCACACAACTGTTGATCACTAGTCATCTAGTAAGGGAGGTGAAACGCCCACTTTGAATATAAGTTAGATGCTGCAAACATTTCTGAAAGATCGGTTGAGAGGTGTAAAACAGACAATTGAAGAGCTACATACCATGTCCAATCGGAACCTAAACTATCTATGGACTTTCAACAATCTATGCATTAAATTCGAAATATTGTGTTAGTTCCTATAAAAGGGTTTTGGTCAAAATTTTAGCAAAGTCGGAAAATTTTAAGCCGTGACCCAAAGAGGTCAAAGGTCAAATTTATATGTCTAAAAGGGTGGCTCAACTGTAAGGGCCGATTTTGAATGTGAACCACACCTAAACTTCAAGTTCTTTTCTGCATTTCAATTGATATTTCTCAATATCAATTTGAACTATGGAAAGAAATACAATCGAGCAACGCGTTAAAGTTATTCAGGCTTATTATAAAAATGGGCGTTCAAATCAAAATGCATATCGCTTCGTGATATTTTCGGTCAATTTAATTGTCCAAGAATTTGAGCAAATCGGATCTGTAGAAGATGTGAAAACACCAATGCACGCGAGTACTGCAAAAAATATTGCTGCTGTTCGCGATAGTGTGGATGAAGAGCCGTCCACCTCAACTCGTCGTCGTGCCAAACAATTGCACCTCTCACGCTCGTCGTTGATGAACATTCCAAACGTCGTCAATGGTCTGAATGGTGGCAAGAAATGGCAACAGTGGATGATAAATTTTCGAAGAAAATCTTCTTCAGTGAATTCGTCAATATATGAATTCGTGATAATCCAAGAGTGATTGTCGAAAAACCAATGCACCCACAAAGAGTGAATGTTTGGTGCGGTTTATGGGCTGGCGGCATAATCGGGCTGTATTGCTTCCAAAATAAGGGTCGGTCAGGCAGATACTGTAAATGGTGTTCGCTATCGTGAGATGGTAACGAACTTTTTTTGGCCCGAATTGGAAGATATGAATGTGGACGATATGTGGTTTCAACAGGAAGGTGCCACTTGCCACACAGCTAACGAAACAATAGATCTTTTGCGCGACAAATTCAGTGGCCGTGTTATCTCACGTCGTGGCGATGTTAATTGGCAGCCAAGATCATGTGATTAGAAACCGTTGAACTCCTTATTTTGGGTTGATTGAAAGAAGAGGTGAACGTCTATAAGCCAGTAACAATTCAAGAGCTAAAGACACATTAGCTGTGTTCGTTTACTTTCCCAGTAATAATTTGCAAAATTGTAGTTTGGGAGAGTAAGAACGATTTTGCTCTCTCCAAGCTAAATTTGCAAAAAAAAAAGTTCTCGAACATCTAGTAATAATTTGCACTAAAACTGCTGATGTGTTTTGATTTGATTTTAATTTTTTTGCACAGGAGCCGGGGAATTGGGTAAATTTGACCAAAAAATTGTCATCCTCAATGACCCCGATGAAACAATGGAACCCATTTTGGATAAATTTTAGCCAACTCTTTAGTTTTGAACTGTCAAAATTGTGCGCTCTCTCGCTCTCAATTGTTGGACTTTTGGGGTAAACGAACGCAACCCAGTAAAAATTTGCAAAATAGGAACACTGCTATTAACGGCATAGAAGCTCATTTATGCTCTAGTAAAATTTACCAGTATTCATATTTTACAAAAATGGGATTCAAAATGAAGTAATTGGATTGTACATGGACAGAATATCACCATTCCTTCTGGTACCTCCCATACAAAATGACCTTACTTAAAACTTAATTTACCTTTAAACCCCATGAATGAGGTATAGAATAGCTAAGTAATTTTAAGTAAAAATCGTCCAATTTCAATAACATAACGGCCATATTCATAAAAAATTTCTAAAGTAGGTATGAAGCGTTCTCTAGCTAAAGTATTCTTTAGCTCTAAAAAACCTTTAATAAGAAATTGTATTCATAAACGTTTTTTATCAGTACTTTAGCTTTATGTGTTCAGGTGGCAACGCCGACTGCTATTGGTCGTTACTGATGTAAAAAAACAGCTTTATAATCGGATACAAAAGCTTTATAATCGGATACCAAATATGCATTTGCACTTATAATAACTATGAACATTATTGTAGCTCAATTTTTCATTGAGTACGATTCTCATGATGATAAGAAAGACGTTAAAGTAAAAATTATATTAAAAAATTTGATTTTCTTTTCCTCATGTTGAAATTATAATCGGATACCGATTACATTGATTCCTTGTTTTGATTGTTTATACATCACGAATATTATTTCATTATTTACAAATTATTTTTGAAGAATTTTGGAGAAATATTTTTCAAAATGGTATTCATGAATGAAAAGTGTCTATTTAGATACTTTTCTATGTGCGCAATGATTAAGAAGAAAATTTCCTACACAATGAATGCATGCAACAAGTCTTTTCAACAGGAAAAATACTCAAAATAAAGATCTCAAATTCATAAATATGCAATAAATTGTACAAACGTCAAGTTATAGCATGCTTAAAGTAGAGACAACCCTACTTTAACTTATTGAAGATGTGAATCGTTTATGAATATTGTTTTCTCGAAAATTGCTTAAAAATGGTTTATAAACCTCTTATAAGTTTTTATGAATAAGGCCGTAAGACTTTAACAATATCTTATATTGGGTTATGGAATTTATCAGTTAGTTTACATGACTGAAATTTCTGTTCTGGTTTACCTATAATATTGTCAAAGTTTATGACGAATAGAAATAATACGCATCGCGCTATCAAAATTTAATTCCCAACTCGAATATAAGTTTAGACATTGTCTCGACCACGCACGGGGAGCTGCGCACATCTCACTAGTAACAGGCAACTACTTATTATTATGTGGTAAACCACAGCATCCCATTTGTTTTTGTTTGCTTATACATATTTCCGACATTCGACCCCTTTTTTATTGTTCATGATCTTGTGAAATTCAATATTCAAACCGCAATACTTTATAGTAGTTCAAGTGTCCCCCCCTCAATCACAATTTCGTTTTATCACTCCGGTTTTTCACTTCCGTTTAGTTTTGTTTTTCACTTTTGTTTTTTTCTGGGCAATTGATGTCTTTTATTGCTTTAAATGTTACCGTAACTCACCTATAAACCCCCTTTACACTATCACCGTCACGCATCTCATTGCGATTGTGTAAAATGTGCGCTTGAGCATCTTCCACTCCATATGCAAATTCATATTCCGGTTTGGCAACATAATCCAAGTGTGCCGCCTGATTTTCATCAGCAGCATCCACGCCGGCACCAGCCCCGGCTCCTCTCTGGTACTGCCCATGATCATTGTGATAGATGAGGTGTTCGGGACCGGAGACGGGACCTCTGAAACGGGTGTATGAGTAACCGACAGCCTCACATTGCGGTGGCAATGGCAGCATGATGACACCTAAAACTGTTATTACAGATGATAAACACCACCATAGTGAGCACCAGCGTTCGCAAGTGCGTCGTTGATGATGATTTTGCCTCATCAAAACGCGCTTAAAGAAACCACGATGTTGATGACGATGCTGTTGAGCGTTGTGTGACGTCGCTGATGTTAAGAAGGAAAATGCAAAAGCTGATGCTACTGATGGGGATGTGGATGGGGGTTGTTGTTTGTTGTGGTGAATGTTGCGAATGTTGTTATTCGATATGATTTTATGTTTATTCACTGAAGATTTTTTAATTAACATTTTGTTATGACCAAATATTTGTGAATGCTTCGCCTATGCGGAAAATAGGAAATGAAATCGCGTTACGAGTTACAATTGCGATGACGCTCTACAAAGGAGTTGTGCCCCGGGAATCAAGAAATAACAGCGTTGATGGCCTCTCATAAAACTAAATGTGATTTGTGACACTTCTTGTTTATTTATAAGATTTTTCGCATTTATTTTGAGGGGCAAAAGTACGGAAACCACAATAATTGGATAGGAAAATGTCCAACAATAGTTTTTTTTTTGTAACTTTGGTAAAGTTAACAATTTGTGTTTTCCTATGACGACGAAGAAGAAGAAATGTGTAACAGTGATAATTGAAAAATGGTCACACTCCAATGGGAACGCTAGATGATGACAACTGTTTATTGGTTACAGATTGAACAGTGTGATGAAAAGTTTAAAAGTTAATCTCAATTTTAAATAAAAACAAATTTTTAATAATATTGACGTCGAAATCTTTAGTTTTTAAAATATTTTCGTATTTTTCTCATTGTATATTAAAATGTTGAATACGCGACTATTATGCGGGAGACCAGGGTTCAATACTTGTTTCAGTCATCTATATTTTTTTTAATCGGCGGGCCCTTTGTTGTTGTTGGCAGCAACTCCGCAGTGAAAGTCTAGTGACAGCAGATTTTTAAACAGCTGACGTTCGCATTCGTTTATAAACACGTAGGTGCCATTGTTTGAGTCTAGAGGCGTAATAATTCAAAATAACGCGAGAAGCTATCCCATACCTCTTTCATGGGGTCTAAAAGGAAATTTAGTTTGATTTTAATCTGTGAATATATATAAACAGGTCCAACACAAATATGCCCGGAAAAACTAAAAATATGCGCATTAGCACGAAAAACACTAAAAAATGTTTTTAAAACTGATAAAAAATGCACAATAAATTTTGATTTTAAATAATTTTATTTACTGAATACATTTCATTTTAAACAAATTTTATCAAAAATAGTTGAAAATAAAATCGTTAATTACATTTATAAGATTCAGGCTATTGTTTAATTACTCTATTGTAAAAAAATTACATGAGACTTTTTAACTAACAACTCTATAAATTTCAGTCATACTGAATTCAATGGCGTACTTAATGTAACATATACTAAATATTATTTTTAATTTTTCTCACATATTCATGCTTTCCGCTATTAAAATTTTGATAATTTTTATTTTGAACTAGTGGGCCCGGCAATGCTTCGCTATTGCACATTAACTTGTAATATATTCCACATTTAGGTCTACAAAGTACTTTGAAAACGTTCATCAGCAAAGTCATATCTATAGTGCTTACATGTAGATTAAGTTTTTTCTGTATGTAGGGCGAAAAGCCACTTCTTCCAAAAATCGGAAACAGACATTCCGCTGATTTAAATAATTTTTATTTTGATCTGTAGTAGCGGATACTAACTATCTTTTTGGGCATAAAAAACATTTTGTTATGCCTTCTCCGCCTATTGACCGCAAATGAAAATTCCGTCTGAAGCTTCATGCCTTTAGCCATAAAAACTTCTTTTGTCATGTCTTCTTATCACACGGATCAATAATATTCCGGAATACTATTTTTGTATTGAACTCGTATTACCATTTTTTTGAGATAATTTGGTCACCAATGTTTGGCTTAACAAAGTGATGGTCTCACGCGCTGTATGGCATATTACACCGTCGTGTTGGAACCATTTCTCGTTCAAATAATGTGCAATGACATGATAAATAAAAAAAATCACTTGATCGTCCACTGGCTCAAATTCTTCCACCAGTTATATCTTATATAGATGCAGGCCAATATCTTTCTTCAGCATTTGTATAGACCGAGTTGCTGAGAATGGCGTCGGTTTGATAAATTCGAGTCCCCTGTCACACTTACGTCTAAAACGTCGATGGCTTCTATTAGCTGCTGAGATGGATCATTATATGCACACTCAACTTCACAAAGGGCTCCATAAGTTTGGCGAACAGAACGTGCATTTTGAAAATAAATTTGCAAGATTTGCAAACGTTGTTCTTGTGTAGTTTTTACATGGTGATTTTCCAAAGTATACTAAAAGAAGTTCTATACGTCAAAAAAAATTACCCCATATATAGGTTATTTACAAATATTTGCTTATGTTATCTCTGACATACTTTAAAAATGTTAATTGTGCCCCAATAAAACAAAAGGTGTTTTCCAGTATAACTACAATGAATATTGCATTTTTTTCTGAAAAGTAACTGGTGTACGGACCATTATTTGATACAGTTTAAATATTTAACTATTGAAGTGCGTGGCAGCGCTTCGGCACTTTTTACTTATTAAGTTCCAAATAGCCTGTTCATTAGGGCGGAACAATTTGTTCGCGTCTAAAAAAACGTGGTAATCGTATACCAGTATCTCAATGTACGATGAATTCTTAGACAATTTCGCTTAGAAACTATATGTCTACAATCAATTCCTAGTTCGCGCTGAGAAGCATGAATATTTCAGGTTTAGGTATATTTTTAGCAATTTTTCAGTAACGTCAGACGTACCATCCCGATATTTTTGACACTGTTTTTTATCCCGCCCAATATTCTGAAAAATGATTTTTAGAAACTTACGGCCTTATTCATAAAAAATGTCTAAAGTAGGTATGAAGCGTTCTCTAGCTAAAGTATTCTTCAGCTCTAAAAAACCTTTAATAAGAAATTGTATTCATAAACGTTTTTTATCAGTACTTTAGCTTTATGTGTTCCGGTGGCAACGCCGACTGTTATTTGTCGTTAATGATGTATAAAAAAAGCTTTATAGTCGGATACAAAAGCTTTATAATCAGATACCAAATATGTATTTGCACTTACAATAAATTATGAACATTATTGTAGCACAATTTTTCATTGACTACGATTCTCGTGACGATAAAAAAGACGTTAAAGTAAAAATTGTATTAAAAAATTTTATTTTATTTTCCTTATGTTGAAATTATATTCGGATACCGATTAAATTTTTTCCTTGTTTTGATTGTTTATACATCTTGAATATTATTTCATTATTTGCAAATTATTTTTGAAGAATTTTGGAGAAATATTTTTTAAAATGGAATTCATGAATGAAAAGTGTCTATTTAAATACTTTTCTATGTGCGCGATGATTAAGAAGAAAATTTCCTACACAACGAATGCACGCAACAACTCTTTCCAATAGGGAAAATGCAGAAAAACTGTAAATAAAGATCACAAATTTATGAATATAGAATAAATTGTACAAACGTCAAGTTATAGCATGTTTAAAGTGGAGACAACCCTACTTTAACTTATTGAAGATGTAAATCGTTTATGAATATTGTATTCTCGAAATTTGCTTAAAAATGGCTTATAAATCTCTTATAAGTTTTTATGAATAAGGCCGTTAATTTCCGTATGCCAACTCTCAGAGGTCATAACTTTTTAACCAATACATAGATTTGCTTCTGTAATACCTCATTTACTTTGTTGGGAAATTAGTTTTACGCAGAAGGTCTCGAAAAATATATATCTGAAGTTTTCGGTTTGTGCTCATTTAAAAACCCAAAAAAAAATTACTTCTTGTAAGCGCGGAATACCTTGTGTTATCGAATATTGCCATTTTCACCCCCTAAATGTAGAAAAATCCAAACAATGTGTAGCCTATGTTACTCGCGGGGTTATTAGGAAGATTCCCTGAAAATTTCATCAAAATCGGTCCAGCCGTTTTCGAGTCCCTACGTTACATACATACACACATCCTCTTTTATATATATAGAAGAAGATATATGAGATTTGAAGAAGGATAAGGATAAACTTGGCTACGTTCTTTATATGTGACAAAGTTTTATATGGAAATTTAGGTTTCTAAGGTCCAACTTTGTGTTGACTTAAAAAGTGCCACCGCCCATTGTTTTAACATAAAGTTTTTTTTTCGCAATGCTATCTGTTTTAAAATGCTAATTGACTGTTTCTCTTTGAAAGTACGCATCGCTTCAGCCTCCTCACTGTTACACTATTCCACAATTTTCCTAACGTCCTTAAAATAGTATCCTGATGGTTTTAGCCAACTACCCCATGAGTGATGTATGAAACAGGTGGCAACGCAATTCTAGGTAGAGCTCACTGAAATTCATGACGACGGAATGGATTCTTGGTATAAACACAAAAATAATATTTCGATAAGTTAAAACCGGAAACATATATTTTAAAGAATACAGCCTATAGTGCGAAAAATATGTTTGAAAAACAAAACAAAAATAATAAACAAAACCTAAAAACCTCAAAATATGCTTTTATATGCATAAACCCCCAAAACATGCCTGTAAGTCTGTAATATGCATTTGCATATGCAAGTATGCATTGCATACTTTTGTTAGCCCTGTATATAAAGTACTGTTTTATTTTTGTATAATCTATAACTTTTTAATTCAAATTTATTTTTATGTTATATAAATTGCTTTCATATTCCTCATCCCACTGTCCTGTCATTTGTAAATGCACCATTTTTCAGTTCACTGCACTATTTCGCCACAGCAGACATTGAATTGAAAAATTTTTATAGAAACCTGAAAAAAAGTTATGCAAATGATGACATTAAAGTTCTCTCAACCGCATGCGAGAAAACCACAAAAATCGCTTAAGCGTTGATTTTTGTACTAGTTCCTGTTAATGAACACCATCGTCAGCCTCGTCATCGACATCATCATCATCATCGCGAGTAACTGATCTCATCTCTTGTGCCATAACTCATTGTCATTTTCGGTATCAAAAGGCATTTGTAATCCACCTACCAGCGAATATATTCTAATATGTAGGTACATAGTTGGATTGATTTAATAATATGGTTCTATAGTGTTATTATACTCATAACTTATTTACACACTTTTTCACGAGAGATATTTTGTTATTTTTTTCATTCTCGCTGCATGTTAAGATTTATGCAAATGCCAGTTTTCGCATTGGCTCCAATGCGTTTAACCTCATTTTGGCTGTTGTTGTTTGTTTGGCATTTTATGGCTCCCCTCGCTTACACCTCTGTACGTAGTCGATAACAGCCCACGTTCGTAATGAATGTGGTTTGACATCAGAATTTAATCGATCAATGATCTCTTAAATCAATGGCAATAAAAATAATTGCATTTGGGTTTTGATAAAATTTGAAGCGAACGTTATTCAGAATACTTTATGCACTGTAAGAAATGACAGTTGGGATAATATGTTAATTATGTCTTGTAGCATTGGAAGATATTGTAATGAATATTTTAGAGCAGTCCTAGTATCAAAAATAGTTGACAACAAAAACCGCAATATCTGATAAGGAAAATAACGTACCTGGATTTTTCAGTTCTATAATAATAATATTCAATAATATTGCGGCAGCTGATGATAATGTACGGACAGATGTACATAAATCCTCATTACGATAACACAGTGACACAAAATGGAGGTTATTATTTATTTATTTGGGGGCGAATTTAGTACATTGTGGAATGAAAGCATTGGGTAAATATATATTAAAATTCCGGGAGGACAGTTGCGCCCTATATTGGGTCGCTTTTCACATAGTGCTTTGAAAAGAGACAATATAAAGTCAAAGTTTTTGTGCATCATTTTTGAAAAACATTTGAATGTCGTAAAATTCTATTAAATGATCCTTTTCCTTAAGGACGAAAATAACACGTAAAGAATCGAGACAGAAAATTAAAATATTTCACAACAAAAAAATCTCATTAAATTTCATTGACGTCTGATATCGAAAATGCACAAATAGAATAAGAACATAGATACTCTGACTATTTTAGCTCTCTGTCTACACAGTGTTTTTAAATGAAGTAAAATGATTACCATAATGATATATCGAGTTTTTTTTCATATAGTATCCCAAGTAAAACTTTCTGAGCAACATTTTTGTAGAGCATTTTAATGCTGTAAAGTCATTTTTTGACGTTTCCCGAAATAAGGACGAAAAGGACATTTATGTAATCGATATAGAAATATTCCACGAAAAAAATCCTTGGAAAATTTGATTGAAGACATTTGATGTCGAAAATGCACTAAAACAATAAGAACATAGATACTCTGACTATTTTGGTCGCTGTTCACACAGTGTTTTGAAAAGAAAGAAAATTATAGTTAAATGTTGGAGAGATCGATTTTTGGTCTTAAAGTACCCCAAGTAAAATTTTCTAAGCAATCTTTTTGTAGAACATTTGAATGTGCTAAAGTTAAATTTTAAGGCACTTTTCTGATTTTTCTTGAAACCTACCTCAACCTACTTAAATATAAGTAAAATAATAAGGCAATTTTTAATATAAAATATAAAGTCATATCCGCTGGACCAATAAAAGTAGAAAGTTGTTCAACATAAAACGATCAAAGAATCTTTTAACTTTGACTGCAACTTTGACGAATCTTTTTATATTCCTTCTATTTGGTGCTAGTAATAGTGCAAGTGAAGAACGGTTTCTTCTTCTGCTTATTTAGCAGCAGCAACAAAAATACATCCATCAGTAGCCACAAATATACAATAATTCCTTCGCTTCGGTTTCTTGCGCTCCATAGATAGTTCGTCACATCAAATTTAGATGCTCTTACACCTGGTCCGTCCAACGAAGTTTTGGTCGCGGTCTCCTGCGCCGCCCATCGAGTTATATGCCGAGGACTTTACGAGCTTGAGTATTTTAATCTATTCACACAACATGTCTCAGCGTGGCCTTCGATAGCTCAGTGGAAGCGACGTAGATTAGTAATTCAAAGGTGCCGGGTTCAATTACCGGCCAGGACACTGGCAAAATTAACTTCCAAATTGCGCAAGGACCAATAAAAAGGAAATGATTTATCAACATCGCAAATAAATCAACAAAACCAGCTGACGCCATCTTTGGAGGTATTTGGCAGTTAAAACTCACAACAACATTTAACAATCTCTTGACACAAACATTGTTACCTGCATAGGAACAAAACAGAGTTGCCAACAATATTCGTATGATAATCGGATTACATGCCCGATTAAATGCCGGTAAATTGAAAAAAAATCGGTATATAGAAAAAATCGTATTTTCCAGCTACTTCCTCCAGCTGTTACAACAACGACATGTCCCATGCACATTCGGTCTATTTGAACGCGCTTGATTACGCCGTTGACGTTATACAGCCCATATAGTTCATGGTTTATTCGACGACGATACTTGTCGTTAACGATGATGTGTCCAAATATTTTGCTTAACTTTTTTTCTCACAAAGACATTCAGAATAGAATAGATTGATCCCCTTGTGTCATTGACCAGGATTTTGCGCTATAGAACAGGACAAGTAGGATCAGTGACTGGTATAGTTGTTGTTGTTGTAGCAGCATATGTGTCTGTTTGTTTATCCTGCGTCGTTGTTTTCCGCTGCACTTGTATCCAGACCAAGGAAGGAAGCTACTTCCACTGGGTGGGTCCAAAGAGACCTGGGAACAAGGAGAGTTGGATTGGCTGGGCAGTTAAAGAGGTGTAGCGTGTCGTGTGGTCCTTGGTTGCAGGCTGGGCAGACGTTCGACGTATTGCCGTCAATTCTTGCCCAATATGAATTGAGGCGGTTACACCATCCGGATCTTAGTTGGGCCAAAACAACTCTCGTCTGCCGCGGTAAAACCTCTTCTTCCGAGGCCACTGATGGAGGGTGATCTCCGAGCACGACATTCACTCTATAGTTGTTTACTGCTTCCAAGACTTCGTCTGAGTGAATGTCTGCTAATCCTGCTTGATATGCGCTTTGATCTAGAGGCTCTCTCTTGTAGCGCTGGATCTCACGCTCTAGATCATGAAGATCTTTCCTGACCTGCCTGGGGGGAGGGAGCCTATCCATAAGGTGGTGGTTGGGATGGCTGGTCCGATAACAACCAAGCAAGTACTGCTTCGACAAAAGGAAATTATGTCGTCGCACGGGAATGACCTTCGTCTCCTAATGTAGGTGATCCACAGATGACATGAGGAGGCACCCTGTCGCAGTTCTCAGGGCGGCATTTTGGCATATCTGCAGGTTCTTCCACTGCGTCTCGCTCACGTTCGGTGACCACACTGGAGCTGCGTAGTTCACCACAGACCGACCTATCGCTTTGTAAGAGGTCAACAAGGTTTCTTTGTCGGTTCCCCAAGAGCTGCCGGCAAGCGACTTGAGGACCTTGTTCCTACTTCTCATCTTATTGCAGATAGCTGTGGCGTGCGCGTTGAATCTGAGCAGACTATCAAATGTGACACCAAGGACCTTGGGGTGGTTGGTGGTCGGAATTGTTGTGCCATCGACTATCACATTGAGCTGCTCCTTCACTTGCGCTGTCCATGCGGTGAACAGTGTGGCCGATGATTTGGTGGCGGAAATTTTCATCCTTCTCGCAGCGAAGAAATTGGCAATATCAGCGAGGTAGGCATTCAACCTTCCACAAATGTCATCAGTCGAGGGGCCCGACGCCAATATCGTACAATCATCGGCATACGATACTATATTTACGCCGTCAGGTGGTGGTGGAATTGCAGAAAGGTAGAGGTTAAACAGTGCCGGAGATATCACCCCACCTTGGGGAACTCCCTGTTTCACTCTACGGGGCTTGGACTTTCTATTTCTGAATTCCACGTATGACTGGCGTCCACACATGTAGTTCACGATCCAACGTTTCAAATAGTTCGGGAGGGACGTGTTGGCGATGTCCTCGAAGAGCGTGGCGTGATTTACTGTATCGAAGGCCTTCGATAAATCAAGCGCCACGAGGACCGTCCTGTCACTGGGCTTATTCTGGTTGAGACCGCGACTTATTTGTGTGGTGATGGCGTGTAAAGCAGTGGTAGTGCTGTGCTGCTTACGGAATCCATGCTGATGATCGGCAATTGGGAAATGTCCTGTCAGGCTCGGGAGGATTAGCGCCTCAAGTGTCTTGGCTACTGGCGAGAGGAGAGAGATGGGCCTGTATGATTCTCCTTTGCTCGCGTCTTTGCCAGGTTTCAGTAGCGGGACCACTCTACCCATTTTCCAGGCCTCGGGTACTACCAGAGTGGTCAGGGACAGATTGAGGACATAAGACAAATATTCGACTCCCGGTATGTCCAATTGTTTCAACATCAACATGGATATTCCGTCGGGGCCTAGCGCTTTTGATGCCTTTGCGCTGTGGATGACATCTGCAACTTCTCCAACTGTAAATTGTGGTGGTGCTTCTTCGACTCGGAGAGCATGAATACGTCGCATTACTCTCCTTTTCGCCATGTCACTCTCGGGGTGCTCAACAAATTGACGGTTAAAGTAACACGCGCACCTCTTTGGGTCTGTCACAGTGGTGGCACCAAATGTGATGGCCGTTCGGTCTTCTCTCCTTCTTGGATTCGAGAGTGACTTAACCGTTGCCCACAATTTACTGATACCGGAACTTAAATTGCAGTTCTTCAAGTGCTCTAGCCAAAGGTTCCGCTTATATTCGTCGACCATCTTACTAATTTCTAGGTTCAGTTCACTGAGTCTAGGATCAGCAGGGTTGACCGTACGAATTCCATCACGCTCGTCTGCGAGTCCCGCTGCCACTGCTGGGAAGTTAGGTCGTATCTCGGGTATTCGACCAGCAGGGATAAAGCGAGCGGCCGCTGCGCGTATGATGTTTCGGAAATTTTTCTCAGCAACCCGAACATCTGAGGGTATGGGTAGAGCACTGAAGCTGTGGTTGGTGAATTCTCTGAACCCGTTCCAGTCCGCTTTCTTATAGTTCAAGAAAGTACGGCGTTCAGAGATGATGTAATCGGCTGGTCTATCAATGGAGAGGATTATGGGGAGATGGTCTGATCCAAGTGCAATGACGGGCTGCCAGGTAACGTCATTGATCAGACCCGGCGAAACTATGGTGATGTCTGGCGAGCTGCTGCAATCACCCATAATCCGTGTGGGGGTATCCTCATTCGCTGTGCAAAACGTTGAGTCATCGATTTGCTCGGCCAAAGCTGTTCCTCTATGGTCATTGGCTAGGAGAGAATGCCAGAGTTCATGGTGGGCATTAAAATCTCCTAGGACCACGCGGTTATTGCCCTGGAGCAGTGGGCTGATGTCAGGCATATAACGCGGAGGACAGCTGCCAATCGGCGGTATATATACGTTGTACAGCTCTATCTCGGCAGTCCCGGACTCAACTGCTACCCCCATACATTCAATGTATGGGTCTCTAGAGTCAAGCTCAGGCGAGATAGGTCTGTACTGCACAGAATGGTGCAATAGGAAGGCCAATTCCCCACCTCCATTTCTGGTGCGATCCTTTCGAAGCACGTTGTAACCTTGACAACTGTGCAAGCTGCAGGTGTCGGTCAGCTTAGTTTCCTGGATCGCGGCGACCTTGATGTTTCTCCGATTCATGAAATCCACTATCTCGCTGATTTTGCCACGGAGACCATTGCAGTTGAATTGCAAAAAGGTTGCACGATCAGGGGTTGGTACAGCAATATGTGGTGTTAATTGAGGTGTTGGTTGCTGTATGAGCTGGTATTGCTGTGAGGGAGATTGCGGTGGTGTCCCGTAGATCGAAGAGGTAGACGACGTAGACGACGAGGGCGACGACGAAGACGACTGCGAGTCTTGGGACAGACTGCGGGATACGGAGGCACAGCAAGCAGCAACGTAATCCTGGCAATACTCCCTTAGGTGGCTGAGGCCAGAGCAACCCCTGAAGTGCACCCACTCCATTCATCGGTTACACCTTACTGATGTTGAACGGTGATGGAGGAGGTTTCTGCAGGCGGAGCAGAAATATTGTGTAGGTCCGGGGTTTTGTTCAGCCCCGGCACGGACCAACAGAATGCGGAGCAGACACTCCGGGATGTGCCTCTCCCAAGGCAAAAAGATAAACAAACATATAGGGACACATAGTACTGAGGTGGCAGCCCCTGGCCGAAGAATTGCTGCTTCGGGTCAATCCGGTACAAAGAACCGGCTGCCGTGGGATCGTACTGGTATAGTAGCAGGGGTTTGCGATCAATACTCGTCTCTATCGTCTCTATACAAAATCATCTACCACCTCAAAGTTATAATTTCTCAACATTCATGCAGCGTCCCAAACGAGTAGACTCTTTGTTCGTTGAAACGAAAAACTTTGGTTTTTTTTCTCATTTACCACCAGACCCACTTCCGGCAACTGCTTTTCAATACTTGGAAAGGCCGCAGTAACATCCCGCAGTCTTCGGCCAATGATATCTAGACTTTTATTAAAATGCATTTATGATGCAGATGATAAAGAGATCGAATGACAGACATTTGTCTTGTCTAAAGCATCGCTTGTTGGAAAATAAAAAAAAAAATCTTAATTTCCCTTTGCACCCCATGAATGAGGTATGGGATAGCTTCTCGCGTTGTTGTGAATTAACACGCTTTCTATTTTTAGATTCACAACTAACGGCACCTACATATTTATCGACGAATGCGAACGTCACTGTTTTGAGAAGCTCTTACTAGACACGACGATTGAATCGACGCTTAATACTGCGAAGTTGCTGTCAAACAACATTCGAGGGGAGCCGACAATGAAAGAAAATTTGAATTATTTTATTCTTTTTAAGATGACTGGAGCCAGGTTTGGAGCCAGGACCACTATGCCACGGCCGGTCCCAATATTTGTTGGAAAATAGCTCTGTCTGATATTTGCCGTTTTTCACTTAAGACATCGTGTCAGTCAGTGTCATCCAGTAAATTCGTATTAGCTTCGCTGATTTACTAAATTCAGTCATAGCATCGTATACGACTATCGTATTCGATAAACAAATGGTAGGTGTCGATCTGAATTTCTTTGGTCTTTTCAGGATTTTTCGTAGTGTGAAGATCTGAGGGTCGTGAATTTACTAGGTATTAAGACACACTGATAAGGTTTATTTAAATTAATTTTTAGTGATGAAAATTACTGATTGTTACCATTTTTATTAAGTGTTTTCGTTCGATCTCAATTTTTGTACATTCAAGTTGCATGTCTATAGTGTCGGCGTCCTTCCATCATTCATTCCATAAAAAATTTAAAATTATTACCTAACATTTCGAATAAATTTCCCCATGTGTAACTCAAATTTACCCCTAAAGTTTATTTCTACTGACACATCATAAATATGCACAAGAACAAGAGATCAATCTGTTAATATTTTAACAAATAAATTAAATATCATATTAATGCGTTGGGTTTCTTTTTCTCATCAACAAAAGAACGTACAACAACAACAACAACAACAACAAAACAACTTATTCAAAATGATTTTTATTTTTAAATTGTACTACTACGAGTTTTATGTTCGAGTGCTATTGTTGTAATGGATGCATTGACGATACCATCAATTCCAAATGATGACGATGAGGTTACGGGCCATAAAGATCAAAACCATCTATAAGAAGTTATGCTCGCAGTTACGATCAATACGTTGAGTACGTCCACGTAGATGGACGGACAGACGAAGTGCAACATGTTCCTAAGTAAATGCAGCTGGTTGCTATTGTGCGGTAAATTTAACTGATGGCGTCGGTGGCGGTTGTATATACAGTGAATATAAATAATGGGTAATTACATTGAAGATTTTAAAATTATACAATTTTTTAATATTTGCAGTCCATGGCATGACCAACCGATGAAATTATTTAAATAAAATATACTTCTTTTTTTATTTCATAAGTTCCTGAGGAAAGTATATTTACGTTTTAAAAACCTTATAAAACCTATCTTATTATTTATTTTTTTGGTATTATTATTTACTATTTAAGGGCATCTCGTCCAAATGTCATATTGTAATTACCACGAACTTTGGGGTAAAACTAGATAATTTTTTTATAAATTCATTCAAACAAATTTCTTAAGACAATTTATTTTTCTTTTTAATAAGAATGCTATAAATTTTTTCAAATATGTTATTTAAAATATTCTAATTTTTCATTAATTTAAATAAATTGCTTTACTAATTATGTACAATTTTACTAAATATTCCTAACATGTACCTACATTTTGCAATCACTGTAGCCCCTGGATTGTTATTGCCTAGATATTCATTTGCAGAAGAAACTCACACACTGTTTTTTGCCTTTTGCGGCTATTTTTCTAGTGAGGATCCAATTGGTTTTCGCATTAGAGACAGATTCAAGTGTACTTGAATGAAATAACTGAAGTACTCAGTCGCAAGTTACCCTCAAAATGCCCGGTGTTGTTGTCGTCGTCGTCAATGTTGTTGGTGGTGGGTGCTTCACAGTGGACCCAAGATGTTTGAATATGCATGAAATGGTGTTTTCTTGATGCTTTAACCTTTAGCAGGGTCTTGGTAATCTTGTCAGACCACGAATTATGTCTGTATGAGTATTTGTGTCTGTGCCGCTATCATTGTTGTAGCCGCTTTGGGGTTCCATCGTTTTCTAATGTCGCTTTGGGGTTTGTTGGGAGTTATGTTTTTGGCGGGTTTCTGTGGCGGCGTTGTGGGTTAGGCGTTTCTTGACTCAACATATGGTCTAAAACACATCTTTGGTAAGGTGTTGTTTTTCTTTTGGAATCTATACGTGGTAATTGCTGTTGCCGTTTGGAATCGAATCGGAGTGTGATTCACTCTTATAAGATTTGATGCTAATGGTTGGTAAATTTATTACTCAAATTATGCAACAGTAGCATATGGTGTTGTGTGTGTGTGTTTTTTTTGCAATTTCCATGGGAAAAAAACTTAAAACTGTGTGGCGCATTACTGGCGGCATTTATTTACTTTGGTAAACATAATATTTGTGGAGGAGGGGATTATGTTTTCTCACTGCTATTGTAAGCATATGTAGTGACATCTGAGTTGTTTATAAATTTAATCGGACATCCAGTTTTCCATTTGTCGTCGGCATCGAAATGTCGCATATGTAAAATATAAATGTATAATTCTATTGATTAAACAGTGGAGGTTTTTATGTTGAGGTCGGACGATCCTCAACTAAATGCTAATAATGGAAATGTGTAGCAACACTTTTTTTTCTATGAGCGGGATAGAAAAATGTTGCTGATATCCTTAGATACTTTGTTAAACCTATTTTCGGTTACCTGGGACTGTGTAATGAAACAATCAACAATAAATTTTTTTTATACTTAACAAAATATTCCGACCCATAGTCGTTATCGGCGAGTATCGTTTTTGAATGAACCATGAGCTGTATAACGACATCGACGCAGTCAAGCGCGTTTAAATAGACCGAATGCGCTGGCTTGGACACGTTGCACGAATAGATGAAAATTCTCCAACACGAAAAGTCTTTGGCCATAAACTCGATGGGCGGCGCAGGAGGGGCGATCAACACTTCGTTGAATGGACCAGGTGAAAGAGTTGTTATTTAAGATTGTTGTGACGAAATATCTACGGAGCGCAAAAGACCGAAGCGCTTGAATTTTTTTTTTCGTGCGGCTACTGATGAATGGATTTCTGTTGTTGCTGCCATTAAAGAAGAACACTCTTGTTAGTTTTATTATAATTTTTTTAATTTTATCAATTTATAGTATTTTTTGTTATTTTAGTAATTTAAGTAATTTTAGTTATTTTAGTAATTTTAGTAATTTTAGTAATTTTAGTAATTTTAGTAATTTTAGTAATTTTAGTAATTTTAGTAATTTTAGTAATTTTAGTAATTTTATTAATTTTAGTAATTTTAGTAATTTTAGTAATTTTAGTAATTTTTTTTTGTAATTTTAGCAATTTTATTAATTTTAGTAATTTTATTAATTTTAGTAATTTTATTAATTTTATTAATTTTAGTAATTTTAGTAATTTTAGTAATTTTAGTAATTTTAGTAGTTTTAGTAGTTTTTGTAATTTTAGTAATTTAAATAATTTAAATAATTTAATTAATTTTAGTAATTTTAATAATTTTAGTAATTTTAGTAATTTAAGTAATTTTAGTAATTTTAGTAATTTTAGTAATTTTAGTAATTTTAGTAATTTTTTTTGTAATTTTAGCAATTTTATTAATTTTAGTAATTTAAATAATTTAATTAATTTTAGTAATTTTAATAATTTTAGTAATTTTAGTAATTTTAGTAATTTTAGTAGTTTTAGTAATTTTAGTAATTTAAATAATTTAAATAATTTAATTTATTTTAGTAATTTTAATAATTTTAGTAATTTTAGTAATTTTTTTTGTAATTTTAGCAATTTTATTAATTTTAGTAATTTTATTAATTTTAGTAATTTTAGTAATTTTAGTAATTTTAGTAATTTTAGTAATTTTAGTAATTTTAGTAGTAAATAATTTAATTAATTTTAGTAATTTTAATAATTTTAGTAATTTTAGTAATTTAAGTAATTTTAGTAATTTTAGTAATTTTAGTAATTTTAGTAATTTAAGTTATTTTAGTAATTTTAGTAATTTTATTAATTTTAATAATTTTAATAATTTTAGTAATTTTAGTAATTTTAGTAATTTAAGTAATTTTAGTAATTTTAGTAATTTTAGTAATTTTAGTAATTTTAGTAATTTTAGTAATTTTAGTAATTTTAGTAATTTTAGTAATTTTAGTAATTTTAGTAATTTTAGTAATTTTAGTAATTTTAGTAATTTTAGTAATTTTAGTAATTTTAGTAATTTTAGTAATTTTAGTAATTTTAGTAATTTTAGTAATTTTAGTAATTTTAGTAATTTTAGTAATTTTAGTAATTTTAGTAATTTTAGTAATTTTAGTAATTTTAGTAATTTTAGTAATTTTAGTAATTTTAGTAATTTTAGTAATTTTAGTAATTTTAGTAATTTTAGTAATTTTAGTAGTTTTAGTAATTTTATAAATTTAAGTAGTTTTATTAATTTAAGTAATTTTATAAATTTAAGTAATTTTATTAATTTAAGTAATTTTAGTAATTTTAGTAATTTTAGTAATTTTAGTAATTTTAGTAATTTTATTAATTTTATTAATTTTAATAATTTTAGTAATTTTAGTAATTTTAGTAATTTTAAAATCATTAATATTATTTACAAAAGCGCAAACAACGTGCTGTGTACCTTTATTTTAACAATATTATTAATTTTACTTATTTTATTATTTTTTATTAATTTTATAAATTTTTCTTATTTGAATAATTTTTATTAATTTTATTATGTTTAATTTATGAAATTTTGATAGTTTTGTTATTTTTATTAAGTTGATAAATTTTACTAATTACTTACTTAATTTCCCTTTGCACCCCATGAATGAGGTATGGGATAGCTTCTCGCATTGAAGCTATTTTACTAATTAATATTGTTAATTTTATTGACTTTATATATTCAACAGATTTTTTTTATATTTTATGATTATTTTTATAAAATTTTTGCATTTCATAAATTAATATTAAGTTATTTTTCACATAGAAGGAGTTACTATAGACTCTATGTTTCTTTGAACCAAATTCAATTCATGACTTTTTAAGTCGTTTGAGCCATGTCCGTCCGTCCGTCTGTCTGTCTGTACACCCAATGCGATAGTGCCCAAATTCTGTATTTTGTTAAGCAAATTTTATGTTTTTACTGAGGGTGAGGGTATACATAAGTCGATTTACCCGACTGAAACTTTCCCACTTGTTTCTATTAAAAAAGATTTTACCAATAATAATTACTAACACTACTGAACATTTCATACATCGTCATTTGTTTGTCTTTACAATTTAAAAAAAAATTAAAAAAAGATCTTTAAATGGATTTAAATGGACTTAATCGATTTGGCAAGTGAAGAATTTTTATATCATATATTTATATATTGTTCTACCAATGATACATTAACTTTGTCAAAGCTTCGATGCACCTTTGCTTCTTTTTTGTTATTACCCCACAAAAAAAGTAAATCCCCTAGACATCTAAACCAACAGACACAACTAACTTGTAGTCCATTTTACTCGTACCACTTACATAACTAAGAAACAAATGCGCTCAAAGTAGGACATTTATACTCCCAAACTAATTTTCCAGTGATTACAGCATTACTGGTTTCCATTTCGTTTTATTTATGTCTAAACAAACAAATATGACAACAAAATGGATCATACTAAGTCCACAATAACAACAGCAGCAGCAGCAACAACAACGACAAGTGGCCAAGACTAACCGACTAACATACTGAAAAGTGTGGAGATGTGGTCCAACGATGTAGGATGGAATATAAAGTGTAAAGCAAAAGCTTTCGTAGCAATCTTAGAAAATGGGTCAATAAATTTAAGACAAAAGCTCCACTCCACGTCTAAGCAGCCAAACTATCCTTCAAGTGTGGCACCAAAATGTATAATCAATGCAATTCACAATGTACCTCTGATACTCGGTGTGGGGCAGTTAACATCGGACATCTCGTCTCATGTTAATTGTGAAAATGTGTTGGAAAATGGGTTTTGAAATATTCGCAATTCATAACATTCAACACACGGGGCACTGGGCTCACTGTCTACACACGGTCCATATGGACATGCGCAGCGTTTGTTTAGAGATCTTTTGGGGGAAGAATCCAACTGTTTTGTTTCCAGCGAAATGTTCCCTTCACTTTTGTTCAAAGTACTAGGAACACGTACTCGTACACCAATCAAATGGCCGTCCAGGAGGCCGCTCATGTTGGCCCGTTGGGTGTTCGTCCATGTGTTCGCAAGTCCGCTAGTGTAGAGTAGTTGAGGTATGAGCCCGTTGTTGTTTGTTTTTACTTGTACTAATTTAATTACAATTTATTTAAAAAGTTGCTTGCTCTTCGACGAATATCCAACCAGCCAACATCAATCGCACATTTCTCGGCTAATTTCATTTTTATTATTTGTTTAAATGGCCAAGTCACACGAACAAGCCAAATACTCCACGATACGGATCCAGATATCTAACAGACAAACTTTAAAATGTAATGTAATTATTTGTAAAACCGTAACGAAAATGATTCGTAGCTCCTGCTACTCTCTGTATGTACGAGCAGCATAAATTGTATCTTGTTGTTGCGAATTTTCCATATTCGAGTTACACAATGACTCTTTCCATTGAAAGTGGTCAACGCAACAGGCCAACTGGGTAGATTTAGTGTATGGTGGTATCTAGTATGGGCCTAACTCAAAAGTAGAAGTGTAAAATGGCTCCGAGCTATTTATCGTTTTAATCGCATAAATATTTTCTATGTCTGCCCTGGCCAAGGAGTTAAGTTTAATGCAGTTGCAGTATTTAGTCAAAGAAAACTGTATCTTTGGCTTGAGTCTGGAGTGAATTTGTTTCGTTGTTTTTTTTTGTTGGTGTCTTTTCACTTTGTGGTTTTTGCATATTTTCAAGATTTATTGTAAAAATTAAATGAAATATTTTCATGGTTTACATTTGTTATGCCAACCGGAGGAACTTTTAATCTTTTGAACATTTGTGCAAATACGTTTGTGAGAAAACCAGAAACTAAAGCGAAACTTTTATCATGACTGGCATACATAATTTATGAATTTGACAATTCACAAGTAGTGTCTGTTTGTGTTAAACTAATTTTGAATACTGCATTTATTGATTTGCATGCATATGTATGTAGTTGGCATAAGTTTGTGGGGTAGATGTGCATGGGAAATTTTAAATTTAATTTCCAAGATAGAAAATTAACTTAGATGTATAAAAAACTTCGACTCCATTACCATGAAAGTTTTATTGGATATTCTTTATAAAACAATTGTTTTGCTATGTGCGACATGCTAATCCGAAAATTCAATCAAACTATTTTATTTGACAGAATTTAACTTAATTCTAAAACGTTCCTAGTAACATCATCATAGCTGGAAATTTTAATATATTTTTTCATTTATTGATCAACCCTTAATAAATAATTTTTAAATAAATGTGAAAATTCATTAAATTTGGTGCGCAGTTTTATTATCGTTCAAGAAAATTATTGCTAAAAATGACAAGTGGATATATTATATTATATTAGGGCATGGAACCGCCTATACAGCTCGATATTTTAAATGGATGTTTCTTATAAACCATTTTTACAAGAAATATTAATTAATTTGTTGTGGAAAGTGGGCGGTGTCACACCCCTTTATAAAAAAAATCATTATTTAGGCCAAATAAATGGACCATTTGCAATTAAATTTTCTCTGAGACATTTGAGCTATGGAGATGAGATTTGCTACACATGTTACTGGTATAAGGAAAAAATCGTTATATCGGTCATATTAAAGGTTCGATTGTAATAAAAATTTCACTAATTTTCACAGCCCCACCTGTAAGGACAGAGACGGTATTCTTTTTACGGACACTCAGATTGTGCTTCTAATATGGAGGGAAAATTTTCATTGTCTTCTCGTTCCCGAAGGCAGTATCAGTGACGAAATCACACCAATCATCGACGAGGGAGTAGAATGTCCACCACCGAGCCAAAACGAGATCAACATGGCAATTGCGGGAGCCGACTGACTGCCGACGGCGATGAGCTGACAACATGCATGTACCAGCTCATAAACAGGACTTGGCTCAAGGAATGCATGCCCGATGATTGGTACCTGAGCGTTCTATGTCCTATGTTTAAGAAAAGCGATCCAACTGTGTGAACTAACAATCGCGGGCTCAGCCTTTTACCTATCGCTTACAAGGTCCTTTCTAGTGTGTTATGTGAAAGACTAAAGCCGTTCCTAGCAAACCTGATTGGACCTTATCAGTGTGACTTTAGACCTGGTAAATCCACGACCGACCAGATATTCACACAACGACAAATCCTGGAGAAGACCCAAAAGATGCAGATCGATACCTACCATCTGTTTATCGATTACAAGAATACATTCGACAGTCCGATGCGAGAGAAATTGTATGGCTGAGTTTGGCATCCCCTCGAAGCTGATACGAGATGACACTGACTGACACGAAATCTTTTGACTGAGCCATTTCCTAACAAGCGAGGCTTTAGACGAGGAGATAGTCTGTCATGCGATCTTTTTTCATCATGGTAATGGAGATGATTATGCGGAAGGCTGCAGTAAACAGAACTGGTACCATCTTTTACAACAGTCACATGCTGCTGGCGTATGCCGATGACATAGATATCATTGGCCGTAGACTGCGGGATGTTACTGCGGCGTTTTCAAGCATTGAGAAGCAGTCGGCAGAAGTGGGTCTGGTGATAAATGGGACGCTCCGCTGTAAACAGAAATAAAAATATCAGCCTGAAAATCAAGAGCCGAGTATTGATTGCAAACCGCTGCTACTATGCGCTAAGCAAGCGATTTAATGACAAAGCCCTCTCTCAAAGAACAAAGATCCAAGTGTACCAGACAAAACTTCGAACAAAATATTTGGACCCATCATCGTTAACGGCGAGTGCTGTCGTCGAATGAACCATGAGCTGTACTAGCTGTAGAACGACATCGACGTAGTCAAGCGCACTGAAATATATCGAATGCGCTGGCGCGGACAAGTTGTGCGAATGGATGTAAACGCTCCAGCTGGAAAAGTCTTGGACACTTAACTTGATGGGCGACCGTTGAAAGAGCTGTTATCTAAACTTGAAGTGACGAACTATCAACGGAGCGCAAAAGACCGAAGCGCTTGGAATTCTTTTCTTCTATTTTATAGAATAATTGTGCGATACGAAGGGGTTTTTAGGTTAGGTCGAAAAAGGTATAAAATTGGTGCATCACCGAGATCATACGACTAAATCTATAATCCACAAAATTTAAATGGGCATGCTATGCAATTAGGGAGCTACACCAATGAGTTTTCTGTTTTTTGATTTGTACTTTTAGGAGTAAGGAGGCATAAAAAGGGATAAAACTTTTAGGCGTATAAAGGCCTAACCTGAGATAAAACTGGTATTATGGCTGAGGCAAAACAGCTAAAGGTAGAAAGGCGAACATTGGAGTTAATAACTAGTTTTTAGAATAATTATGCGGTACGAAGGGATATTTGGAAACTTACACTTATAACAATGGTTTGAAATTTGATATATTTGGTCAAAAGTCGAATATAAGAATATGAAAAATAATGTGTAAAAATAAATTTTTGATAGTCCATGTCATCGGAGACATATATTAAAATTTTCCAGGGAATATTTCCTCGAAACATTTTAACCCTCTAGCTGCCAACCTTTTTCTGTACTAATATCTACAACTTTGCTGCAGACATAAAAAAAATATTTCGTACGGTATACCGAGACATTACCGTGTAAAATATAGAAAACGAGCTAAAAATCCACCATGAGCAAAAAAATTCGTAGGGCCAGAAAATTATTATGGCATGTAACTTGACAAAACGAATGAAGCAGAAGTTCTTATTTTTAGGACTACTTTCAAGTGCAATTCTCAAAATTAAGTTCCGCATCGGTGAGCTAAAAAATGTACTGTGTTATAAAGTAATTTGGCGAAAATAACAGACTTTTCTAAATATGCACATTTATGGCATACACAACAAAAAGAGAAGACGTAACTGTCTTTGCTTTTAATATCAAGCAGATTTACTATAAGTAGTGATGGAACAACGGGAGCCGGGAAAGCTAGTAACGTATATAATTCGAAAACATTTTTTAAAAATCGCAAATATAATATTGCAAAAAATTTATTGATCAAAGATTACATTAAAGATTGTCGAGGACATGACAAGCGGTAATAACTCCATTAGTAGCAAAAATACTAATAATTTTTTAGCACAATAATTATCTTAATGTTTTTGAACCGTTTTATCAACTTGCGCAATAAATATGTATGTATGGACAAATTAATTGTTTAAAGTTAATTTTATGTTCAAAATAAAACAGATTTTACTATTAGTAGTGAATATAGCATAGATATGAATACATATTGATAACATTAACTATTCTGTTGCTGTATGTTATGCTATTTGAAACTGGAAATTAAGAAAATTTTAGACATATTTGTGTTCCAAAAAATTTAAATCGTTGAAATTTTTTGCAGTATACTTTTCGTAGGCAGCAACAACAAAGTAATAAATAAAATATGAAAAATTTAAATATCTATTGCACAAGAAGCTTATAATGCTGCTAGCAAGTTATGAGTTGCATAAAATAAAGTGTTACCAATATTTTTATATTGTCATTACATATAATATAACACGAGTTACTTACCCTGTCCAAGGCAAAAAAGTAAAACAAAATATAACTAAAATCATAAACAATCAAAGTGTCAAAAAACAGGCGTACCACTCTATATCTCCTTAGTGTATGTGTGTCCTTGGACAAAGAGTGGTTACCTTTTGTGTTTACACCCAGATTCTTTTATAACCACCAATTCAATGTTTTTGTATTTTATATACATGTATACTAAAGCAAATATTTCACTTTTAATCTCTGGCTACTTGTTGAACATAAAAATGTGTACTAGTTTATAGCTTTTTAGTATTATGCGTATGAGAGGTCGTGCGATTGTTGGACACAAACATTGTTCATTAGCCGCCATGGCGAACAAACGCATAGCAACGCAGCAGCCAGGGTTGTAATACGTATTTGAATATTTGTAAGCAGCAAAATCTTGCGAATAACATTAATTTGATTGAACATTTTCGGTATGGTTTTCCACTGCCCACTTGAATTCTTTCACACTGCAACGATAAATGTATAAAATTCTTAACTCGATTTCGATTTTCGATTTCAAATGGCGGCGGTGGTGGTGGCCAATATCCGTTTCACTTATCCATTGAATTGTCACAATAATCACGTTTCACCATGCATCATGTTGATGTAGTGGTAGTAGTGGTGGTGTTGGCTATGTTGATGGAGGTAGTAGTAGAAGTCCATAATGTAATGCTACAAATGCCAATCAATATTTTTACGCACTTACAAATATGGGAGTTTCCATTGGAACTGTCTGTCTGGCTGTCCGGCTGGTTCGTACGATAACTTTCGAAAGACGCAACAAAATGTTTTGAAATTTTGCACGAGTTAATATTTCCCCAAATAACCTTACGGTATTGCAAGTGGGCTACATGGCCAGCTCCTTCTGGTACCTCCCATACAAATACATCATTCCGCCCACTTAAGAAATTGAGTAATAATATCAATCAAGTAATAATACAACGGGATCGTATCCAAACTCTGTACTTTGTAAAACTATAACAGGATAAAGTTTTGGAAACAAAAATTGGAAGTCTAGCCACGCATCTTCTGGTACCTCCCATACAAATGTACATTTTCGCCCACTTTAAAGACGGAGTAATATTATCAATAAATCCAACGCGATCGTACCCAAATTTTTTATTTTGTAAAGCTATTGCAGCATACAGTTTTTAAGAAAAAAAAACTGGAAGTCTTCCTCTGGTACCTCCCATACACATCTTGTACCGCCCACTTTAGAAATCGATTAATATTATTAATAGACCTAACGCAATCGTGCCCAAATTCTGTATTTAGTAAAGTTCAAGCTGGATAAAGTATTGGAGAAAAAATCTGGAAGTCTAGACACGCCCCTTCTGGTACCTCCCATACAAATGTACCACTCCGCCCACTTTATAAATCAAGTAATAATATCAATATAATAGAAAAGTTTTTATTTTACTGAGGGTGAGGGTATATGTAAGTCGGGTTGACCGACTGATTTTTTTTACTAATAAAAGTTATTTTTACTTAAGATTGTTGCATCTACTATTGTATTAATATTACCATTTCCATATCCCTTTATCTGTATATATTCACAGCAGGCTTGTTTTCAAATGATGATAGAACCAACTATGACATTCTCATGGAACTCTCCATATGTGGACCATAGTCGACCGTTAAGTAGAGCACTTTAAATTGAAAAACCAACAACAAACAAAAAAACACTGTAATTTATTAGTAACCGCACCGAACAAAAGATTAAATGATAATGTTTTGTTTCATGCGACGACTGAGCGTAAGTTTGCATACAAATCTTGTGAAATAGAATGCGAGACTTTAATTAAACAATAAAAGATATAGAGACTCATAAATTCAAACACGACAGAAAATTCTAACAAAAATAAATGATTTTCCAATTAACTAAAACAAAAACCACACAATGATTTATACACGATTTTCCCAACAAGCCTATGAAAATAGTTGAATATAACGAGACAACAACACAAATTTTACAATACGAGTATTTTAGAGAAATAACACATATGATTTATGTATTCGATTGGGAAATGGAAAAAAGTATAAATTATTGTCAAAACCAGAACAACTGAGACAGACAAAAAAAAACAAAGCATTTTTATACGTATGTATACGATTTTACTCTTGATAAAGTTTGTGCCTTAAGTCTTTTGTTCTGTGGCCAAATTACAATTTAAAGAATAATTCATTTGTTAGAATTTTTGGAATTCTTTTGTGGCAATGTTTTTAGTCTGTCTGTCTGTCTGTCTGTCTGTCTGTTTTTTTTCTCAGTAACTCTTATTAATTATTTACAGTTACGGCACGTAATAACCACATTTGTACTGGTATTTTCATTTTAAATGTGTAAAACATTGTAGGCATTAACAATGCCAGCCTATTTTAAAAGGAATCTAATTAAAGCTTAATTAAATAGTAATTGTAATTTTATAAACGTTAAAACATCTAACTAAATGTTAGATATTAGGTATTAAATTTAGTAAACAAACTTAGCCCACGTACTTATATTTAGCTGATAACTAGTAATTTTAAACAACGCTTACTTGGTAGTACGTAACTTAGCGCCACCGTGAATTAAGTTTAGTGGTCGTTGTTTATGCTAACGTAAATGCGGTTTAAAGTGACCTAATTTGATTTTTACACAGGGAGCTTTTAATTAAACGCTTCTTTGTTGTAGTTTTCAAATCAAGTTTGTGCCTTAAGTCTTTCGTTTGGTGTGTGTTTAAGTCTACATAATGTAACAATGCAGCAGTAACTTATAAACATATAACAACTTTACTTAGTATTACATTTTATCAATTTTATATGTATGTGTTAGTAAGTGTGCGCAAAACAAAATCCTTAATATGACATGTGGTATAACTAGATTAATTTATAATTTGCTTAAATTTTACCTATCCATATGAGTGAGTTCCCCCTCTTCCCATCCCCACTCTCCCACCAAGAGTGAGTGAAAGGTGTGTGTGATGTAAATAATAGCATAAATCCATTTTCGTAACGTTACGTTGAGTGGGATTTGTCGGTGTAATATTAATTGCTTGGCAAATATGTAGCGAGATGTTTACTATTTGTTGTTATTAGCTTTTTCGGTTGAATGCAATTGTGTGTGATATTTTTTATGAAGTTGACTCATGTGTATTTGTTGCAGTATATAAATTGATGTATTTTTTTTTAAATGGAATTAGTAACACTATGTTTGTTACTTGTTATTCAGTGATCGATATGATGTTGGTTTTTTTTCTGCAGAAAGCAGCATTAATTTTTTTATCATTGAGGTTTACCGATTGATCCTCTAAAGAAGTTGGGGGCAATTGTTGTTGGGTTGTTCAACTAGTTCATTGTCAAATACTTTCTTTCGCTGTGACATCATTGAGACATAATTATTGTTAGGGTAATAAAAAGTGGGTATTAGACCATTTCATTTTACCAATTTTGTCGAAAAGTCATTGAGATAATATATTTTCAAATTCTACTTAAAAAAACAAAAATTTTGGTATATAAAACTTGAAAATTGATCGACGTTTAGGGGTCGCGCAAAATCGTTTAAGGTTTTTGGCTGCAAAAAGGCATGTTTCAAAAATACTGATTTACTTATATGAATAAAAGTTTTGATACGCTTGACCGATTTTAATCAGATTAGACTTATTTTAAAGGTAATAATATTTCATACATTTTCTGTGAAGACATCAAAACATTTTAGATAATAGTTTGAGTTTAATAACCTTTCAAACCTAAAAATTTTTAAATTTTAATTCAAAATCTACCTACTTTTGCCCATTACATTTTTTTTTTTTTAGTTTTGGGTCTAATTTTTGTATATCTTTAAATGCACAATTGACAAACACTTTCTAACGATACTTTTGATGTATGGCAGTACCATGCAAATGACATATGTTCAGCAGCAGCAATAATAATCAATAGTGATAAAAATTAACCGAAAACTGTTTACTATGTATATTTTTAGTAAGGAAACGATTTAGGTAATTAAAAAGAATATTTTTTTTCAAATTGGATACGATAACACCTTTTGTGTTCTTTTTGTATGTTTTATTGCGTTTTTAGATGACTTGTACTAATTAGTTTTGCTGGTTATTATCCTTCGTCAAAGTGTTGTTCACAGTTTTAATAAGCCCAATAGCAATCGTTGACAACGCTGATGTTTTTCACAATTTCTTTAATCCGTTTACAATTCTCATTCTTGGGCCAATTTGACGGGTGGATAGCAAGAAAACTGCTGCCTACTCCAATAATATCGAAGAATTTCATAGATTTTTCTGAAATCATTTTTGTAACATTTCCTTCGCAATCTTGGTCACCAGGATGCTTTAATTCAGATGTAATTTTAATTAAAGTTCCTTCGGTATGCGTGGGGTCGAAAAGAAAAAAGCCGAACGCGATGTCACTCATATACCATAAATGCCACACAAAAGTTTTGAGTGCAACATTTGCTATCATTTCATTTGATTTACGGTATTTTTTAAGATTCTGTCAACAAAATGTCGTTTAATGGGGCTTGTGTTGCAAGAGGACACTTAAAACAAGTTTTGAATGTAAATTTTGACCACAAAAATGTTGATCTGAATTAATCCATTTAGCTCATCACCAGCGAAATAGTAAAAATTTTAGCAACAATTAAAAATTCTATTCATTATGTTATACATCAAAAGTATCGTTAGGAAGAGTTTGTCAATTGTGCATTTAAAGACATACAAAAATTAGATCCAAAACTAAAAAAAATATTTTTTTAATGGGCAAAAGTAGGTAAATTTTGAATTAAAATTTTAAAATTTTTAGGTTTGAAGAGTTCTTAAACTCAAACTACTATCTAAAATGTTTTGATATCTTCACAGAAAATGTGTGAAATATTATTACCTTTAAAACAAGTCTTTTCTGATTAAAATCGGTCAAGCGTATCACAACTTTTAATCATATAAGTAAATCAGTATATTTGAAACATGCCTTTTTGCAGCCAAAAACCTTAAACGATTTTGCGCGACCCCTAAACGTCGATCAATTTTCAAGTTTTATATACCAAAATTTTTGTTTTTTTAAGTAGAATTAGAAAATATATTATCCCAATGACTTTTCGAAAAAATTGGTAAAATGAAATGGTCTAGTGGGTATACGGCATAAATTTAATTTGACAAAAAAGTTTTGTTATTACGATATTGAATAGCAAAAAACCAATATCGTTGTTGCTTTTAAAATATCGAGAAAAAAACAATTACAAAATAATATTTAAAAAGGCTCATAAAAATATGTACAATATCAGCCAAAAACTTAGTATCGAATTAAACCAAGTATCTTAAAAACTACAGCCCTGCAATGGTACACATTTCTGCATATCAGAACATTTTGGTAGAAAAAGAAGAAAAGTCGATAGTCATACCGGTCACTTTCTGTACTAATAGATAACAGTGAGATTTATGTGACCGATTATCTGCATTGAATATACGAAAAATGATCGGTAGTTGTATATAAGTTTTTTTTTGAGAATAATTAAGTACGTTTAATTTTAGGGGTAAAATGTGGAAAAATATTTTAAACTAGGTAGAAGTACAAATTTATATAATGACTAGCTGATCCGGTAAACGTTGGTTCTGCCGTACAATTTTTTTTCTTGTAAATATTTTTGTTGTAAAATAAAACTTAACGGACACATAGTGTGTGGATATTGGATCTATGACAGAAATTGTTATGTAGCGCTGAAAAAAACCAACAACACACCAGCCATACATTTTTTCAGTATAATGAATTTTATTTATGTAGCGGACATATGATTGATCTCTAAAAATAGTAAAATGAAACAGTGATATATTTGTTATCTTATAATTCGAATTGCTCTATAGTCGAACATAATACTTTGGTCTGTATATTCAAATCTTTTATGTGCATCTAATTTTATTTCTTTGAGCCTAAAAAATACTTTTGAAGGAGTTCTTCCCTCTATTATCGAAATAAGCCCATCGTCAATTACGGGGTCAATTTATTAAAAAAAATTGTTCTCATGTTTAAACAAACCTACACTCTAAATTTCACTTATATTGGTCTATTCGGTCAATTTTCGATATAAATCCACCCAAGCGCAATCTGCCGGGTCCATTTTTCTCATGATCAAACAAATATACATTCTAAATTTCAGGTAAATTGATCAATACGTTCAACACAAAGATGTTAAACATAATGTGTTTAGTTAAAATCGGACTATTGATGGTCCATCAATATAAACTTTCGAAAAGTCCACACCAGCGCTACCTAAACTTAATTTCCTTTTACACCCCATGAATGAGGTATGGGATAGCTTCTCGCGTTGTTGTGTTGTGCTCCCTACCGGGTGCATTTGTACATACAATGTTTTCTCATGATCAAACAAACATACATTCTGAATTTTAGTTAAATTGGTCCATCCATTCAAATTTTCGATATTAATCCACCCCAGCACCACCTAAAGGTATGAAAATACCATGGTACCTATTCTCAGACCTACCAACTATACACACAAATTCATAAAGATTGGTTGAGCCTCTTCGGAGGATACCTACAACAAACACGGTTTATATATTAAAATAACAATTAAATTACTTTTGTAACATAAAATTATTTATTAATATAATAATAACACAGTGATACAAATGTGAAGAAAAAAAATATACAGGGGTTCTCATGTAACATTTCTGTTAGACTGGAGTCCATAGAGTAAAGTGGTACTTTTAGTTTTTCTCGGTCACTTCGTTAAGTAATGTTTTTATAGCAAATTAAGTGAAATGACGATATTCCTAAAATTACAAGTTCCAAAATTCATAAGTCTTCTCTTTGTAAACCGATCTTCAAAAGCTCACATCTGTTGTAAAGCTATGACTTTCATCTTTTATTAAAAAAAAGGATTTTGAAAATCGGTTAAAAAATAGTGAAACGGCGGCTGTTTAAGCAAAACAACCTCGAAAAAAAATTGTGAATTCTCATTTTCTCAACGCTCTCAGTTGATCATGAAGCAGCGCAATATATATTTTTTATTTTTGTAT
The DNA here is from genome assembly GCA_964034835.1 of Muscina levida. Taxonomy (NCBI): domain Eukaryota; kingdom Metazoa; phylum Arthropoda; class Insecta; order Diptera; family Muscidae; genus Muscina; species Muscina levida. The sequence continues at coordinate 5,784,079 of OZ035883.1, forward strand.
TATGCTATGTTAAAGTAGCTTTCTAAAATAGGTAAGTTTATAAGAATCGGTTGAAAAATGAATGAGTTATGCTAAATTTTGCAATAACATGTTCGCGTTATTTTGTGGTTTTTCCTTAGAGTGTGTGTGCCACTTTGTACAAATACATATGACGTATACGTATCACAACAAGTAATTCGTACTACATATTCCAAAGAATGTCGAAAAATATATTACAAAAATTAGCATAACTCATTAATTTTTCCACCGATTCTTATAAACTTACCTATTTTAGAAAGCTACTTTAATATAGCATAATACAAAAATAAAAAATATATATTGCGCTGCTTCATGATCAACTGAGAGCGTTGAGAAAATGAGAATTCGCAATTTTTTTTCGAGGTTGTTTTGCTTAAACAGCCGCCGTTTCACTATTTTTTAACCGATTTTCAAAATTCTTTTTTTTAATAAAAGGTGAAAGTCATAGCTTTACAACAGATGTGAGCTTTTGAAGATCGGTTTACAAAGAGAAGACTTATGAATTTTGGAACTTGTAATTTTAGGAATATCGTCATTTCACTTAATTTGCTATAAAAACATTACTTAACGAAGTGACCGAGAAAAACTAAAAGTACCACTTTACTCTATGGACTCCAGTCTAACAGAAATGCTACATGAGAACCCCTGTATATTTTGTGTGTAGCACAGTGTAATCATTTTTGGTACAATAAAAGCACGTTTTTGAAAGAAAAGTATTTTGTGGCACAATAAAAACATTTTCTGAGTTTAATAAAAGTACTTTTTTGATATATTTAAAGTATCTTTTGGTACATTAAAGTACCTTTCGGTATAATAAACTATACTTTTGGGCATAATAAAAGTACTTTTTGTTACTTAAAACAGAACTTTTTGATAGAATAAAATTACTTTTAGATAAAACAAAAATATTTTTTGTACAAAAAGAGTGCATTTTGGTACAATACAAAATAAAGAGCTTTTAGATACAATAAAAGTATTTTTTGTACAACAAAAGTATTTTTTTTGGTATAGTAAAAGTACAATTTGGTACAATAAATAAACTTTTCGGAATAATAAAATTACTATTTAGTAAAAGATCTTGTAAGTACAATATAAGTATTTTTTGGTATAGCAAAAGCATTTATATATATACGAAAACGTACTACTTGGAACTTTTAAAGGACTTTTGGCGCCTAAAAAGTACTTTTTGTACTATAAACTGTATATAATAATAATGCATTATAAAAGCCCTTTTTGTTAGAAAAACAATACCTTTCAATAGAATAAAATACTATTAGAAGACTAAAAATATTTTTAAGTACAATCAATTGTACTTTTTGGTATCATAAATTGTACTTTTTGGTACAATAAATTGAATTTTTTGATAAAGTAAATGGTAAAGTACCAAAATGCTTTTTGGTACTGTAAATTGTACTATTTGGTATCACAAATTTTACTTTTTGATACATTAAATTTGTTGGTATAATAAAAGTATTTTCTGTCAAAATGAGATAGATACTTTGACTTATATATAAATAAAAGCGAAACGCATTATGAATCTATGACTCATTAGGTTGGGACCGGCGTGGCATAGTGGTTAGAACACGAAGCTACCATGTGGGAGATCCTTGGTTCGATTCCCGGCTCCATCTACATTTTTTTTTTCATTGCCGACCCCCTCGATGTTGTCGACAGCAACTTCGCAGTATAAGTGTCGAGTCAATCGTCATGTCTAGTAAAAGCTTCTGAAACAGTGAAGTTCACATTCGTTGATAAACAAGTAGGTGACTAAAGTTATGAATCCAAGAACAGAAAGCGTGTTAATTCACTACAACGCTAGAAGCTGTCCCATTCCTCATTCATGGGTTTTAAAGAGAAATTAAGTTTTTTAAGTTTTAGGTGACATTACGTAAAAGTAGTAAGATTAGACACTTTTCTCTCTGCGTTAAGGATTTTATATTATTTTCTAAAGAATAATATATTTTAATTATTTAGGCAAATATTTTATTAATTTATATCAATTTTCGTTAGTGTATCAAATGATACATCAAATTCGGCTTACGATCAGAAAAGTGTTTTTTATTGTTTAATATTTTTGGTCAAATTCAGTGTGCCACGCACTAGGATGACGCGGCTTCGTTGCTTTTTCGGAACACCAATGTTCATGAAATATTAAGCACTTAATGCTTAAGATTTCTCTGGATCTTCATGTCTTAGAATTTGTATAGTCCTTATGGCTATGCTTCTGATGCTTATGGTGGACGACTCGAGATGCAAGCTCTGTTTCAGAAATCGTCTGTGCCGTGCAACAAAAGCAAACAGCAACACTCCATAACCGCTCTTGTGTCTTAAGTCTTTTGTTTTTCAACACTTAACTCGCACTGCATTTTATGAATAGAAGATTTTAATTAACACCACCATTCGAGGCACCTTCTGATTTGCATGGGGCAGAAAAATTCCAAATAAGTAAACAGTCGACGAGTGACTACAGGCGAGCAAAGTAAACAACAAACAGCAACAAAAACAAAATAATACACAACACCATTGGCATTTGTAACCCAAATAAATACGAACAATATGAAAATCTCTAAGCGACAACAAAAAACATAATTTTCCAATCATTTTCTGTTACAACAACAGCTACAACAACAACAAAACAAGCAACTGACACAAAAACAACAAGGCAACAATTGCATAATGTTTCGTTGGAAGAGCAAGAAGGAGACCGACAACAAAAACCCCCCAACAGCAGCAACAGCGCAAATGGACAAAATAAAAAGAAAATACAAACTAAATTTTATTTTAGTCGTTGCAATGTCCACAAACATATATAAAATAAAACACGAAATAGGTAACAAAAACCATAAGCGGCATGTTTCAAGCCACACAAACGACCAGCAGCGCTAAGTGAGCTGCCTGAGCGGTTCTGCTGCTCATGCAGTGCGATGACAACAAAGAGCCCAGTGACAGACAGACCGACAAATGCTACATAGTCTGGACAAGTCACATTCAAAATCATAGAGTTCGTGATATTTTTTCAGATTTTTTTTTTACCCCTCACTTATGTTAGCAGCATTTAAAAGTGTGTTCTGTCGTCTTGTTTGTGACAATTCACGAACAACAAGAGAAGAAACAAAAAAAACGAAATTGTTTTATTTAAAACCTTTTAACAAGTTGGAAGTTTGATTTTTTTGAACAATTGTGGGATACAAACATATTTATTACAAGTCAGCTGGTGCAGTTGATATGTTAAAGTTCTTTAGATATTCGTTTGTGGGCTGATGGCATATCTAGAAAACTTATTACATGATTCTTAAATGTATTGCTGTGCGGGGGTGTTTGTTTAAACGGTATTATATATTTGGCAACAAATTGTAGGGGTTAGCTAATGGCGCTTAGTTAATCTATGTACTGGAGCTTAATACACTGCCTAGGCTATTAATATGCGACAAAATTTAGCAATTTATTGCAAATTATTTATTATTGATTTACTTAATAAGAACAAAATGATGGCATAGTGTTATCAATATTGTCTAAATGGAGAAGTACTTAAACAAATGACGTTCAGTGTCTTTTATAGACAACGCACGTTATCTAAACTTTAGTTGCATTCTTTGCATATACTCCAAGACGACTCCATTGCTAACATTTGACGTGTGTGTACACTTTGTCCACACTTTTAGCTTACGTATCCATACCGTTGCCAAAATATAGTTATAAATGTAGCTGTAAAATAAAAAAACCAATGAATTTTAGTGTATATTTTTATTTTATTGTTATTAGAGGAAAAAAATATACTTGCAACAAATCGCATAATCATTGAATATATATTGTACGATCATACAAATGTTTTTCATGCGCCAATGTATGCGTTTAATGCCATGAATGAATTCTTTTTTGATTTGTACTCTTTTCGCAGTCATATGTTATTGTCATTTGTTGGCATGCTGAGTAATAAAACCTCCACTTTTGGTATTGACAATATCCATACGGATGATTTATGCACCTGGCATCATATGAGCAAACATGCGCAATGCATTGTTAGCAAAAGAGTTAAATTAGTTGCACGTGGGCTCACGATTGACTAGATGATAATACGGAATTGCATATTTAAATTATGTTTTTTATAGAATGTTTAGATTCTAGGAAATGATTCATCAATTATACATTTGGTAAGGATTTGACTCCGATCCAGAGTTAACTTTGTTTTTCTTTATGGTAAAAATTTAAAATTTTTTTTGGGTCGATTAAATTTTTTGTTTAAAGGACATCAAAATCTCTTCAATCATGATAGTAAACACAACCCAAAAGAAAACGGGATTTGGTAAAAAAAGTAAATTTTGGTTACAATAAAATTACTACAAAAGTACTTTTGTCGTTCTAATTGTACTTTTTGGTACAATAAAAGTACTCTTTGGTAAAACAAAAGTACTTTTTTGAAAAATAAAAGTCCTTTTTGGTACAATAAAAGTACTTTTTAGTATAATAAACGTACTTTTTAGAACAAAAAAAGTTCTTTTGGTTCAATTAAAGTGTATTTTATATACAATAAAAGTAGTTTTTGGTACAATAAATGTATTTTTGGTACAATATATATACTTTTTGTACAATAAAGTACTTTATTGATTAATATATGTACTTTTTAGTACAATAAAAGTACTGTTTGGTACAGCAAAAGTACTTTTTAGAACAACAAAAGTCCTTTTTGTTACAATAAATGTACTTTTAAGAACAACAAAAGCTATTTTTGGTTCAACTAAAGTGCATTTTGTATACAATAAAAAAGTCTTTTTTAGTATAATAAAATTACTTTTTGGCACAATATGTACTTTTTGATACAATAGGAGTACTTTTTGATACAATAGAAGTACTTTTTGATAAAGCAAAAGTATTTTTTAGAACAAAAATAAGTACTTTTTGGTACAATTAAAGCACTTTTTGATAACTAAAGTACGTTTTGGTTACAAAAAAAACTTTTTGGTATAATAAATGTTCTCGTTGGTGAAATAAAAGTACTTTTTAGGACAAATAAAGTACTTTTTTGGTACTATAAATGTTCTTTTTGTACAACATATGTACTTTTTGGTACAATACAATTACTATTTTGTAAAACAAAGGTACTTTTTAGAACAAGCAAAGTCCGGTTTGGTACAGAAAGGTACTTTTTGGTACGATAGAAGCACTTTTTGTCACCACAAAATTATTTTTTAGAACAAAGTATTTTTTGGTTCAATTGAATTGCATTTTGTATACATTAAAAGTACTTTTTGATAAAATAAATTTACTTTTGGTACTAAATATGTACTTTTTGGTATACTAAAAGTGCTTTTTGTTAAGTACTTTTCAGAACAACAAAAGTACTTTTTGGTTCAATTAAAGTGAATTTTGTATGCAATAAATGTTTGTATACAAGTACAATAAATGTACTTGTTGTACAATATACATACTTTATGAACCAATAAAAGTACATCTTAGAACAGCGAAAGTCCTTTTTGGTACAATAAAAGTACTTTTTGGTAAAACGAAAGTATTTTTCGTTCAATTAAAGTACGTTTTGTGTACAACAAGTGCTCTTTGGAACAATAAATGTACTTTTGGTACAATATTTGTAGTACAATAAAAGTACTTTTTGGTACAATAAAAACACTTTTTGTTAAAACAAAAGTATTTTTTAGAACAACAAAACTATTTCCTGGTTTAATTTAATTGCATACAATAAAAGTACTTTTTGGTTAAATCAATCTACTTTTGGTTCTAAATATGTACTTTGTGGTACACTAAAAGTACTTTTTGTTTGAACAAATGTACTTTTTGGTACAACAAAAGTACGTTTTATGTACAACAAAGGCGCTTTTTGGAACAATAAATGTACTTTTGTACAATATATGTACTTTTTGGTACAATAAATTTACTCTTTGGTACAATAGAAGTTCTATTTGCTACAATAAAATTACTTTTAAGTATAAGTATTAGTACCATTAGAACACTGAAAGTGCTTTTTGATATATTGAAATTTCTTTTTGATATAACAAAAAGTAGTTTTGGTACAACAAAACCAAAAAGTACTTTCCTACTATGTGGTTCAATAAAAATTATATTTGTTTCAATAAAAGTACCTGTTATAAAATAATTTTTTGGTAAAAGAAATGTTATTTTTTGGTGTAATAAAACTAATATTTGATACAATAGAAATACTTTTTAAAACACTAAATATATTATATAATACAAAGAAAGTATTATTTGGTAAAATATAATAGTTTTCTTTTCGTTAACAATAAACAAAAGAACTTTTTGGTACAATAAAAGTACTTTTTGGAACAATAAATGTGTTACCAGTCAAATTATGCAAAAAGTCTTTGAGTACACAATACTATAAGTAAGACAAAGGGGAATATATGAGACAAAATTCTGTTCACAACTTAACACAACTTTTTTTACGTTAACATTTTAAATTATTTTTAATTATTCGCCCCTTTGGTACGTCCAAAGTAGATACGATGAATTATGCAGTGGCTACATTCACAAGCGAAATAAAGAATATTTTGGTTAAACTAACTTCCACCACCATCAAAATCCACAGCGAGCGAAGTGTCAGCTACTGTACATATGGGGATATGATATATCTTTTAGGGCCACCGAAAATAAACTTCGTTAACATTGCTCCGTAGTAAGCTGACGGTAAACTAAAACTCTCTGAGTGGTCACTACTTCAGCAGTGCCCCATGTCGTATGATTTATCTTATTATTTCACACCACAATTTATGTTCAAGCCATGTAGTCAATTAAGAAAGAAAGAAACAAATCCAAGTCCACATTTTTGTTTTCTTTTTGATAGTATGCATTGCACATATAAATTCGTACTACAAAATGTTAATTTAGCATGCAACATATTTCATCATTTGTGTTGATATACAACATGCAACAAACTGTGTCAAGCTATGTCACATAAACACACAAACAACACTTGCAACAAGCGCACATACATATGCATTTGTGTCACTCGCGTTGTACGTAGTATGTGTTATTACAAAATAGCACATACGTATAAATATTTAAAGTTTTACTTTTCTAACCAGCCCACTCCAACTCCAGATCATATCGTATATACTGCACTCATATGTATAGATACATACACACATATGTCTCATAGGTCTATATTTCAATGTACTCGGTGCAATTTTGAAGAGATTTTTGTTATTTTTTCTTAAGTTTTTGCATAGATTTCGTAATGCTGACAGCGGGAAAAATAATTGAAATTGATATTTTAACGCCATCGTTTCGTTGGCGATAAAGCGAAAAGCGTAAACACATAAACTGTTGTTGTTGTTTCGAGGGAAATATTAAAGAAAATAAATTAAATGTCCCAATTACTTGGGTACGCAAAAAAGGGGGCGAGTATCAAATATTGAGGCGAAGCCCAAAGTTTCGATATCGATTTCTTATTTTTTGTCTTTGAAACATAATGCGAATTTTATGCAGACGATCATTTTGTGACTGGTATGTGATGGAAAGGTGTTAAGTAGCGACAAAATTACTCTCGTATAGCTATTACTTTTATTTAGTGTTTGCCATAGATATTTGTGTATTAGTAGAAAATGTTGCGTTATGCAAAAAAGTTTAGTTGAATTTTGGTTGGGTTTAAAAATTAATGTAAAAAATATTATTTTTATTAATGGCGAAACAAGGGTCTTTATGAACCATATTTTTAAAAAAGGCATACGACAATTTTTTTTTTACATACAACAATATTTTAATTCTTCCCTTTAGTATTATCCCATTTTTTTAATAATTGCACAAATACCCACCTGTAGATAACTGATCTACAAATATTGTAGTGATTTCCAATGATAAACTTTTTCTGTTCCTAGCAAATTGTTGTTTAAGGCTAAAAAAGTTTATTAATTAATTCTGTTATGAAACTACATAAAATTGTGAGAAAAAAAGTTTCTAGTACAATATAAAATTGTAGAGTATATAAAAGAAAGAAGTAAAATTTTTTTTTATTGTTTTATTTCAGTTAATATAATTTGGCGATATATACAAGCCTTCCACGTATTATGTGTGGTACATAATACGTGGAAGGCTTGTATGTATTTCCAAACTATCTTTTACCCTCGATAAAATTTTACCTTTGAAAACCATAATTTCTGAAAATGAATTTGAAAAAATTTGTAAATTTTTGTTTCTACTGAAATTTTGCTGACTAATGAATTCGAAGTAAACATTTTTTTATTTAAAAAATTTAAGAAAATACTGAAAGTAATGGATTCAAAGGCCCTGGGAGAAAAATAATACTCAAAATATTTGGACCTATCATCGTTAACGGCGAGTACCGTTGTCGAATTAATCATGAGCTGTATGAGCTGTACAACGACATCGAAGTAGTCAAGCGCGTTCAAATAGACCGAATGCGCTGGCATAGACACGTTGTACGAACGGACGAAAACGCTCCGGCTCGAAAAGTCTTCGGCAATAAACTCGATGGGAGGCGCATGAGGGGGGCGACCGATGGATGGACCAGATGAAAGAGCTGTTAACTAAGCTTGGTGTGACGAACTATCTACGGAGCGCAAAAGACCAAAGCGCTTGGAGTACTTTACTACGTGCGGCTACTGATAGATATATTTCTGTTGTTGCTGCCATTAAAGAAGAAGAATATTCCTATCTTAAAAAATTAAACAGGTGTTGCCTTTGCTGCGAAAAATATATATGAAAGGTAAAAAAATAATAAAAAAACGTGAAATCTTCAAAATATGCATTTATAAGCATAAACTCACAAAACATGCCAGTAAGACTGTAATATGCATTTGCATTTGCAAATATGCATTGTATATTTTTGTTGGCCCTGGTTATTACCCAGACAGGTAGAATCAGAGTCTGGTAGAGTTGGATCTTTGTTCTTCGAGAGAGCACTTTGTCATTAAATCGCTTACTGTTCCAAAAAGTACTTTTATAGTAGCAAAAAGTACAATATTTTTACTAAAAATTTTTTTTCAAAAATGTTTTTTTGGTGTACCCAAATGTATAATGTATTGTAGCAAAAAATACAATCTGATGTACCAAACGGTACAATTTATTGGACCAGTAAATTTTCTTTACTAAAAAGTTAATTTATTGTAACAAAAAGTACTTTTAATGTACCAAAAATTACAGTTTATTGTACCAAAAAGTACTTTCATTGTACACAAAAGTACATTTATTGTATCAAAAAGTACATTTTCAAAAGTCACCAAGTATCTTAATTCCAAATTAGTTTGACCACTTTCTACGACGACTGAGCCATGTCCGTCTGTCTGGCAGGATAATTCGAGCAAACCTTAACTGATGCTTATAAAAATTAACCAGTATTAATTTTTCCCATAATGAAGTAATTAGATTGTTAAGGGGAAGACCCACTGCTTCTGGTACCTATTTTAAAAATTACCTATTTTTGGATAATGAATATTTTTTCCATAACTTCCAAACGGAAAATTGATGGATATTTCAATTTAGTCAGTTATATAAATTTGTAATAGTAGACAAACCCTCAGAAAACCGAAAGTTTTGCTTCAACCTTTCTGGTATCTTCCATACAAATGACCAAACTCACCCTTATAGTTGTAGCAAAGTACCTTTTTTGTAAGTACACTGAATTCACTCATACCTTGCAAAAGATGCACGCTTACGAAAAGTTGACTCTGGTACTTCGCATATATATGACCTATATTTAGAAATACAAAGTTTTTCCAATAACTTTCAATTGGTCAGCTGGAGGACATTTAAATTCTGTCAGTTCAAATACCTTTAAAGTCTTTAAAAACTCTTTTAAAATCGAAACATTTGTCACTCCCGTTGTGGTACTTCTCTTACAAATTACCGAGTTTGAAATAGTTCCAAAAACCAGATGTCGGCAATGAAATTTAAAGAATATATGTTTTTTACAACATTTTAACTCTCTAGCGTGACTCCTAACGTGTCCTTTTCGTCCTTATTTCGAGAAAATGTAGAAAAAGACCTTAACAAAAAGACCTTTACAACATCCAAATGTTTTACAAAAATGTAGCTAAGAAAAATCTACTTGGGGTTCTCTAAGATCAAAAATCGGTATCTCCAACTTTTACCCATAAATAAAAACTTTAGTTGGACAAAATCAAAAAAATACATTTTTTTTTCTCAAGAAGTTGAAGAGACTCCATCATGAAACTTACCAAGGGGACAATATTATTTAATATCGGAAAAAATTAAAAAAATTAAAGGTGGATTTTTTCTTAAAAAAAAAATTAACAATTTTACTATATTATGGCGAATAGTAGAATCCTTCAGCAAAGGCATTGCAAAAAATTGTATTTTTGCTCAATCCAGACCAATGGTAGAAGAATTTAAAAAAAGTCCCAAAATGTACGAAGCTCAATTTTTATTAAAAAAAAGTACTAAAGAACTAAAAGTACTAGTTACTCGAATTTCTAATAATATATTCATTGTATAATTATATAAAAGTCATGCGAATATATCAACCAACTTAATGACATATTCATACATAATTTCTTTTCTCTCATGGTGAATTCGACGTTCTGTGATTTCAAATTATGAGAAAATTTTTCGAAATGTTTTTTTTGTGGCAGGAATTCGACTGTCGAATGCAGCCTATGAACCGGATAAACTTAATATAAGATAGACATTATCATGCATTGAAAAAAATTTAATACAAATACCGATGTCAAACTGGGCAGCTACAACTGTCGCACATTCTAAATAATATTCAATATCATGTTATTTAACGACGTTTGTGTAAAATCTACTTTTCGGTCAGATCTGTTGAAAGTAATCACCGTTCAAATGATATATGACAGTGATTTGTAACTTCATAACGGTTTAAACTGTTTGACAGCAAACACAACAACAACAAAAAAAACGTAAAAGTAGCTGACCATGTTTCAATATTTTGGTTTTAATTAAATAACCTTTAGCCCTCTATGGTAAAAAACGCCAATACATTTTAAACTCATGCGGAGCGGAATTGTAACGAAACAAAATTGAACAAAAAAAAAAAAAAAAATCGATAGACAGATATTTATCATATCATTTACATTCACTTTAGTCTAATTTATAATACATGCAAAGTGTCAAAATGACCAGAAAGGCAAAAAACAAAACGAGTACAAAAAAAGATAACGAAAAAAAATAATTCCCCAAAAGAAACAAAAAACGGTTGACAAACTAAAAATAAAATCAACAGTGAAAACGACAGACATACAGACGGACACACACACCCCAAGGCAGCCAAATCGAAAAGGAAAGTCAATGAACGCAATGTTCTGTAATTCACCACCGTCACCAGATATCAGTAATCTCAGACAGTCTTATGTGATCGTGTTATGCCATTGGTGTCCATGGACGGACATAAACAGACAGACTGACAGTCAGACGGGTTACAAGTAGTATAATGTTACGGATTATGCCAAACAGAGAGGGAGATACCCAAATACCCAAACTCCACCTTTAAGCCTTAGTAACCTAATTTTTTTTTCGGTTTGCTGGTTAAGATCCAAAATGCAAACAAACAAACAAACAAACCCAAAACATTGCCTGTGCTGCACAGGCTGATTTATTGAGGGTGCACGGGGGAGCAGGGGTTTGTTGATTTTGTTGTGCAGATTGCCTCCACCTTCAAACGGTGCGAGAAGCAACTGCAAAATGCCGATAAAAAACGCCTAAACGTAAGCTGCAGCTCTCGCAAAGGCGCACCTTTAAGACTTTGAAGTTTAAAGAAAATTCAAAATTCACATACATCGCCGATATTGCGGCAACAACGACGGCTGCGACAACAACAACATGACATCTCCGGCACTAACAAAAAAAAGTGTAAACAATCTTTGTGCGAATGAAGCCGGCTGTTGAGCCGCTGCGCATGCGCATGCGTGGTATGCGGTAAGCAGTAGGCTCCACTCATGGGCTCCATCAGACTGCGTGTGAGTCTGCGTTGTCTCTTTGCGCCACAGTAATGATCGTTTAACTATAACTTCATTTGTGTCTATACAATACATGTGTGTTGCCATTAGAAATCTATGCACACAAACACACACACGGACACAGATTGCACTTTATAGCCCGAGATACGAGCGTAAGCACATGCGCTTGAGAGCTTAGTTTTTTCCCTCGTCTTCTGTTTCTTCTCGCTGACTGTTGTTTTTGCATCTTTTAGGTAATGTCGGCCTGCAACTGCGACTGCAGCAAGTCTAACTCATATCAAAGGTTTTGAGAAGCAGCTGCTGCGGCGACTGCAGCTGCCGCCATAGAGCTGTAGTGCATTTTCTATGTGATTTTGGTGTCGGTTGCAAAAGGCAATTGTAACGTATATAAATAGTTTTGGTCATTTGGAATAGTCATCAGTTCAACGTTTTCTTGCAAACGGTTGGTACAACTACCAAAAAAGAAAAACTATAAAAATATTTAAGAAAAAAAAAATTCTAAAAAGAATATTTTTGATAACTAAAAATATATTTTTGTAAAAAATAAATTAAAAAAAAAACATTTTATTCCATTTTTAGAGTAACGGTTTTGATATTTTCTCGATAGCTTTTGAGTGTGTGTGTGCTCGTGTCCTTTTGTTCACTTGTGATTTAAACCGTAAAAAAATCATCTATATCAATATGAAGGTATAAAAATATGTGAAAAAAAAACTTTGTTAAACTAAGAACTGCCATATGATAAATAAAAATATATCTATGAAAGAAATCTTTATAAAAAAAATAATATATATTTTCGATGAGGATAATGATAAAGGACTACAAAAGTGTTGCCATGGTGTTGTGTATGGTGTATATTTACACACCAAGTCTGATTTTATGACAATAAGATCTAATTGGATTTATAAAAGTCTGTGAAGCTAATTTAAAAAATTCAAATGTTGTAAAGTTATATAACAAATAGTTGACAATGAATTTGCAAACAATAGCATTGACTATTTAAAAAGTGAATGTTTTATAGGTTGGCTAAGACTTTAAGACGAGTTAATCGTGATCAAGCCATGAATTGATGTATAATAAAAAGCAACCTTAATGATCCTCAATTACCAATAGTTGTAAAATAAATTTATAGTACGCCGCACATCTTATATTAGTGCAACCAATTGGCAAATTTTACACAAGACATATGGCCATATCTCAGTGGCATTGGTGTTGGCCTAAATTTATATATGTATGTGAATGTCTGTGATGTTTTTCATGTCTATGCATACAAGAAAGAATTCTCACTAAATTATGAAATTCTGATACATAAGACTATGTAGACATATCACAATCATTGTACCAAGACTATTGATAAGGATTTGTGACAGGATCAGAAATGGCTAAACACATCGTATAATAATGATATTGTCATAGTTCGGTTTGAGATCAGTTCTATTGGCAATTATTTATTATTGCCAATAGGTTTTTAGTCAAGAGTGTGATATGTATTATGTTGACAGCAGGTTAGGCGTATGACGTCATTTCGACATTAACCACAATGTTTCGTCAGCTCCCTTTGCTGTGCCTTCTCCTCTATCATCACAAACCTTAAGGGAAGAAAACATCTCAAAGCTAATGAGAACTTTTCCCAACGGTGCGAAGAAAGCATCCTCGAAGTGCACAACATGCCAACATAATACACACACAAGCACTTGCCTATGCATATGTCCATCGGACACAATTGTATAATAATATCATTCTGTAGAAACTTTTGTCTAAATTGGTATAGAGCTGGAATAAATAACATTAAATGTCATTATATTTATATTAAATACTAGTGGGCCCGGCAATGCTTCGCTATTGCATATTAACTTGTAATATTTTTCACATTTAGGTCTACAAAGTACTTTGAAAACGGTACTTTAGCTCGACAATAATATGTTGAGTTTATATACTTATGTAACTTATTTAACATTAAAGTTAACCAATTAAGTTTTATTGTTGTAAATGATAATAAAAAGTTAATCAGCAAAGTCATATCTATAGTGCCGACATGTAGATTAAGTTTTTTTCTGTATGTAGGACGAAAAACCACTTCTTCCACAAATCGGAAACAGACATTCCTCTAAAGATCAAAATTATTTATTTCGATCCGTAGTAGCGGGCACCATCTGCATACTAACTATCTCTTTGGTCATAAAAAAACATTTTTGTTATGCCTTCTCCTATTGACCGCAAATGAAAATTCCGTTTGAAGCTTCATGCCTTTAGCCATAAAAACTTCTTTTGTCATGTCTTCTTCTCACACGGATCAAGAATAATCCGGAATACTATTTTTGTATTGAACTCGTATTACCATTTTTTGAGATAATTCGGTCACCAACGTTTGGCTTAACAAAGTGATGGTCTAACGCGCTGTATGGCATGTTACATCGTCGTGTTGGAACCATTTCTCGTTCAAATAATGTGGAATAACATGATAAATAAAAAAAAATCAACTGGCTCTAGTTGGATTTTAGATGAATGTAGGCCAAGATCTTTCCTCAGCATTTGCAGAGACCAAGTTGCTGAGAAAGATGTCGGTTCTATAAATTCGAGTCCCCTGTCACACTAACGTCTACAGCGTCGATGGCTTCTATTAGCTGCTCAGATGGATCATTATATGCACCCTCAACTTCACAAAGGGCTCCATAAGTTTGGCGAACAGAACGTGCTTTTTGAAATAAATTTTCAAGATTTGTAAACGTTGTTCTTATTTAGTTTTTACATGGTGATTTTGCAAAGTATACTAACAGAAAGTCTATCACACTTCATTAGTATGACAGCTTAATTTACGCTTATACGTATCAGAAGTTCTATATGTCAAGAAAAATACCCCTAATAACCTATGCATTTATTTACAATTGTTTGCTAATGTTACCTCTGATATACTGTAAAAATTTAACCATTGTAGTATAACTACAATGAATATTGCTAAATTTTTCTACCTATATGATTTGTTACCGATTCGCTCTCCTGAAAAGTAATTGAAAAATACATACCTGTAAAGTAAATTAAAAAAAATCACTATTTTAGTCTGCACATTCTCAACTGCTTGGTGTACGGACCATTATTTGATACAGTTAAAAAGCACTTTAAACTTATTTAGTTCGAAATAGATTGTTCATTAGGGCAGATCAATTTTTTCGCGTAAAAAAATACGTGGTAATCGTATATCAATATCGGAATCTGCGATGAATTCTTAGAAAATTTCATTAAGAAACAATAGGTATAAAATCAATTCCTAGTTCGCGCTGAGAAGCATGAAGATTTCAGGTAGACATATTTTTTTTAACAATGAGCAACTATTGAAATCTTTAGACCTATGGGCCCCGGCTCTAATTTTTACTTACTATTCCAATGCTTGGTGACCAAGGCGAAGAGAATGGTATATTTTTGACATTGTTTTCTGTATGCCAACACTATAAGGCTATAACTTTTTAACTAATACATAGATTTGCTTCTGTAATATTTCATTTAGTTTGTTGGGAAGTCAGTTTTATGCAGAAGTTTTCGGTTTGTGCTAATTTAAAAACAATAAATCTCTATCTGAAATCTTCCTGCTTCCCAGCGCGAGCTAGGAATTGATTTTAGTCATAAATTTTATTGGTGAAATTTTCTAACAATTCATCGTAGATTCCGATTTTGGTTACGTTGCGAATATAAAAATTGGCCCACCTTACTATTCATATCTCTGGCCGAACTGCAATATACTGTGGAATTTTTACAGTTATAACCACTTATTTTAAAAGGGTGTAGCACAGCCCACTTCCACTCTTACTGTAATTCTTACTGCAACAATAACATATGTAACAAATTACACATCTTACCTCTGATAGTTAATGAGATATACCCCTTTTAACTTTCAAGTTGTATGGGCGGTGCCACGCCCCTTTATCCAATTACAACCAAATGTAGTCAGGAACTATCTACAGGTCAACAGTACCTCATGGTAAACTTTTTGTATGAATCGATCTATTAAAAAAGCCGTTAGAGCGATTTTTGAAAAGGGGGCGTGGCACCGCCCACTTCCATCCTGGCTGTAATTAATACTGCTCCAACAACATATATACCAAATCTCATCTTCATACCTCTGATAGTTCATGAGATATAGCCCTTTTGATTTTCAAGTTGTATGGGCGGTGCCACGCCCATTTATCCAATCACAGCCAAATATAGCCAGGAACTATCAACTGGTCAACAGTACCACTCGGTAAAATTTTCGTATCAATCGGTCTATTAGAAAAGCCGTTAGAATGATTTTTTAAAAGAGGGCGTGGCACCGCCCACTTGCACCCTGTCTGTAATTCTAACTGTACGAACAACATATATACCAAATTTCATATTCATACCTCTGATAGTTCATGAAATATAGCCTTTTTAATTTTCAAGTTGTATGGGCGGTGCCACGCCCCTTTATCCAATTACAACCAAATGTAGACAGGAACTATCTACAGGTCAACAGTACCTCATGGTAAAATTTTTGTATCAATCGGTCTATTAGAAAGGCCGTCTGAGCGATATTTGAAAAAAGGGGCGTGGCGCCGCCCACTTTTTGAAAAAATAAAACCTTTTAAACCATCCGGAAGCTATAGCGAACAAAACGAAAAAAAAATTTTGAAAATCGGTCCAGCCGTTTTTGAGTTTTAGCGAGACAACTGCACAGCAATTCATTTTTATATATAAGAAGATGTTAAGGAAGTTTACATTGAAGCTTACCCATTTTTTAAGATCTCCTAAAAGTGTTAAAAGCATTTCTTAATAATTTGCTGTAAGATATAAAATGGAAATAATATCCATAATCTGGTGATAAAAGAGATCATAAAAACATTTCATTAAAAATCAAAATAAGTTTCAATAGAAAATAAACCGTTGGACATAGGACATATTGAAAATTTGACATATTGTTCTTACGTTTAGATTGTATATTGTTTTAAAAAAAAGTTTCGATCAGTAAATGATTAAAAAATATTAATGAAAGAAACACAGGTTCAATTCGACGTATAAAAAAGAATACAGATCCAGAAGTACTAGCCTTACGACTATTGAGGATGCTCTTAATTTGCAAACATATCGTCGGTGTGCCGCAAAAAGGTCTTAAGTCTATTAACTGTGTTTTTGAGTAATTGATGATTTAAAAAAAAAATAAAATAAAATGAATTGCATTTAAAAATACAATAACTACAAAACTATAACATTTGGGACGTTTTTGCATCATTAATTCAATTCACAAAAATGTCGACTTATGACCATTTTGCCGCACACCGATGTTTTTGTTTATGACTTGTTAAATTTATATAATTAAATTTAGAACTTTTAACTAGTTTTCAGGTCAAAGCTAAAGTTTTAGTACTAAAGTCAAAGTACTTTTTGGTACAGTTGTTGTACTCGTAATACAATAAAAGTACTTGTTGGTACAAAAAAAAAAACTCTTTGGTATGATAAATGTACTTGTTGGTGCAATAAAAGTACTTTCTGATGCAATAAAAGTATTTCTAGGTACAAAATAAGTACTTTTTAGTACAATAAAAGTACTTTATAATACAATACAAATACTTTTTAGTACAACGAAAGTACTTTTGGATGCAATTAAATTTGTTGTTAGTAGAAAATAAGTACCTTATGGTACAATAAAAGTACTTTTTGGTACAATAAAAGTTTTTTGGTATAATAAAAGTACTTTTTTGGTGCAATAAAAGTATTTTTTTAGTACAATAAAAGTAATTTTTGTTGTAGAGAAAGTATTTCTTTTGGAATAAAATCATTTTTTTAGTACAAAATATGTTTTTTATGGTATAAGAAAAGTACTTTTTGGAGCAATAAATGTTCTTTTTGGTACAATTAGAGTAATTTTCGGTGCAAAAAAAAATTTTTTTTTTACAAAGAAAGTAATTTTTGGTGCAATTAAATAATTTGTTAGTACAAAATAAGGAGCTTATGGTACAGTTAAAGTACTTTTTAGTTCAATAAAAGTTCTTTTTGGTGCAATAAAATTAGTTTTTGTTACAATTTATGTATTTTTGTTACAAAAAAGTGTTTTTTTCCCAATGGGGAAAAAACTAGTTTGGAAATAGTTCCATACTAGATCTCCATAGAAAGTTCACGTTCCATACAAAGAACTGTATAATTTTGGGTGGTAGTTGATTGTCACCTTTGGAACCACATCAAAAGCGGTTAATTAGAACTAGTAAAAAATTAAATGAAGAATTAGTT
The DNA here is from genome assembly GCA_964034835.1 of Muscina levida. Taxonomy (NCBI): domain Eukaryota; kingdom Metazoa; phylum Arthropoda; class Insecta; order Diptera; family Muscidae; genus Muscina; species Muscina levida. Next base: position 5,802,255 of record OZ035883.1, read on the forward strand.
ATATTTTTAGAAAATTGAATATAGTAGTATTTTGGTAGTATTCAAAATATAACGTCAAAAATGTTAAAAATTCCCTATTTCAAATTCAACAGCTATAAATTTTAAACTTTGTCTTAAAACGGTCCTCAGATCTATTAAAACTAGAAAAATCTCATGGACAACAAATCTAAAGTAAATTTAAGGTAATAAATATTTGTATATTTTTTTAAATGTTATAGTAAAGAATAGAAATTTTTTTCTAAATTATTTTCTTCACTTACCTAATGCAACATTTAAAAAAAAAATATTTTTAAAATTTGAGTTAACCTTTTTGAAAAATAATGGTTTATATGAGTCAGCCATTAACTTTGGAGACCAGAAGGGATATTATTTAGGAATGAGTATAAGACTCATAATAATACTAATTTACTTAAAAACCAAATTGATGAATGTTTTTATAAAAATCTTAAAGAAATAAAATTTGACTAAATCAGTCAGTTTTGAATTTTGTCAAATTTGTTTATAATAACACTGTGAAAGGTTTTCTTCAACAATTTTTAAAATCATGAACAGTAAAATTGCGGTCAAGTTGTATTTCTTAATATCGTGGCTCAAAAATTCCTCAAGATCAAACTATGTTCTTTATTATATCGGAAGAAAGTGAGAGAGTAAAATAAAACATATTTTATATATATTTATCACATATTTTTTTATTCGGAATTTGAATTATATTCTACATAATATTTACTTTGTCAATAAAACGTCTAAACTATACTTAATTACATTTTTGCAATCTTTGAAATCCGATCGACGACAACACTGCATATCTTATATTTAAAATATCGCATTTTGTCCGTAACAACCTCTCTTCACTCTCTTTGTGATAAAAACTTATTATGAACTAATATAAATAACTGACTTTATTAACGAACATACGCCTCTTACGTCTTACACTTGCAGTTCTTCATTGCCATCACCTTACTCGTTGTTGCCGCCCAAGCCATCCCCATTGAATTGGGACACTATGGCCATGGCGCACTAGTACATGCCCCAATCATTGCCCACGCTCCAGTTTTGGCACATGCTCACCCCGAACCCGTGGTAAGATATTTAGAGACTCAAACTCACTTAACACATATGCTATTTTCGTTGTTTTTTTCTTTGCTTTCCCCTTCAAGGCCTATCCCAAATACTCGTTCAACTATGGCATTAAGGATCCCCATACCGGTGACATCAAATCTCAAGCTGAGGAACGTGATGGTGATGTAGTCAAGGGTCAATACTCTCTCGTTGAACCAGATGGCTCTGTGCGTACCGTTGACTACACTGCCGATGATCATAATGGTTTCAATGCCGTCGTTCACAAGACCGCACCTGTACATGCTGCTCCTGTACATGCTGTTCACGCTCCAATTCTGGCACATGCTCCCGCTCCATTGTTGCATCATTATTAAGTCGAGGATAGGCAGTAAACAAAGTAAAGTAAAGTAGACGTGTCAGGGATGAATAGAAACAAACAGTTTGATTGCTTGATTTGAATGTTGTGGAAAGAATGAAGTATGATTAGGAACACACAAAGAAAAAAAAAACGAAACTAAATGAAATGAAATGAAATGAAATGAAACAAAGGACGCAGAATTTGCTTATGAACTGGATTATGGTATGGCCTAGAATTTTAGTGATTCTTTTTTTTACACGAGTTTTTTACACAAGAAATACGTATTTAAGTTTATTTTTTTTTAAACAAGATTTACAATATTTGATGTTTGATATTGGGCACAAACGATTTAGTAAGAGATATAAGTAGAAGTTACATCAATCATCAATCAAGTTTGCATCAATATCGAATTTTTCGAAGAATATAAATAGTAGTTGTCACTAAGCAATAACTTTGTCGTTAGCTCAGACACAAGAATGAAACAAACATTTTCCTTAAAAACAAAACACTTTCATCATTATTAAGTTAATCTCGTTGAATTCACAAAAGAAAATGTTGGCATTTTTTAAATTTCCTTTTCCCTTTCTTCAGGTATAGGAAAAAAACAACTGGTTCTATCTTTTTGTTTAGATGGGCAAAACTTAAGAGATGTCACGAATAGAACAGCCTGATAGCTTCTCAAGGGAAATACGGGCATTAAGCTTTTAAGTTTAGGAAGTTATCTGCTGGGGCACTGTGTCAGGGCATGGCGTAACAAAGAAAACCACCGTCTTTATTTTTATGTCTTTAATACTCATAGTCTATCTTAACTTTAATTATATTTCACTTTTGTAAATAATTATTTATTATCTCTTACTATCTAGTGAACTTTGTTACCATGCCCCTGCCTAAGTCTCTGCAGTGATACTTTCACTGAAGTTGTTTGGCAATCTGCATATAGAGGAGAAGTGTTCAGGTTTTTCGCGGCGGATTTATTGTTGCAAGAAAGTTGACAAAAGTCTTTTTGGGTTTTGCATAATATTTATGCGGGGTTTAGTAATCTCGAGGTGCCATTTAGACAATAAATCCCTCTCGCAGTTCAGCTCTCTTGATTCTCTTGAGGTTTGCTCGATATATCTTTTCTCTGAAAGTTGTGATACTTATGCGTTTTATATTAACTCCTTCAAAAAAAGGAGTTGTTTTACAAAACAGAGCCGGTCACTGTGCATTATAATTATTTTCACCATCTCCCGTTAAATGTATATAGTATCCCCGAAGGATACACAATACTCTTGCTAACTTCTTGCTGTCACTCTTATGAACTCTACTTTTTGTGTATATTAACTGTACTTTGTTTTTTTGTAACTAGTTTCATGTGCATTTATTATTTAAACAAATCTATAGAAATTCTCAAATCTCATCGTAATGTTAGATATTATTTTTAAAACACAAACTCAGTCTCTTCTTCCATCTTCGATTTATGTAAATATTACATCTTTGTCCCACTCACTTTCCTGTTCTCTTTGGATAATTCTCACAGAATGTTTATAACTCTTTTGTGCTTTACAAAACTTTTTTGTGATTGTTTGCTACGAGCCTAGAAGAGTTTAATGCAATATTGTTATGCGCTCTCTGCATCGCTCACTCTCTCCACCTATCTCTCACACTCTCTCTCCATTAATTCCTTTCTATATTCATTTCTTAATTCTATTATAAATGTAATATTTTTATGTATATTTTGTATGATTAATATTCACAAATCATTTGCAACAAAACAAAATGTTTATGTAAATACAAAAAAAGAAAAAAATATAAATAAAAAATACAATGAAAAAAATTAAATACTACATTGTTGTTTTCGTTGGAATAATAATTAGCAAAGGATAGTTGATGGTTAGCATTAAGTTGTGAAAACCACATACATATACGATTCTTGTTATGGGGGGAAAACAAAAGACTTAAGACACAAAAGCGATATGGGTTAAAAAAGATTGAACACAAGACTCAGCATGTGAGTAGGTGGTGAAATGAGACATTAGCATATATAAAGTGGCATATCTTGTCTTGTTCGGCGACTACAACCATACAGCGAACATTGTGGGTATAATGGCACAAGACAAATTACGCATAGTGTTTTAAATAAAATTTACATTATATTTATTTAAAGAAAGTTGACAAATAATTTATTTAGAACTAATAGAGATAGAGCTTTGACATTAAAATGTATAGCGGATAGTAACAGCGGTTTGTCAGTAATAGTCGTCTCTTTATTTCAAGACTGACATTTTTATTTTTGTTTGCAGAGGAGCCACAGTAAATAAAATTAACATCAACTTCAAAGTTATAGTTGTCAATGATCACGCACTCTTTTTTTTCGATTTTGTTCTCGTTTACTACCGGACCTCTTTTGTCGACTACTTCCTAATACTTGGAAAGGCTGCAGTAACATCACGCAGTCCTGGACCAACGTTATCCATACTATCAGAATATGCGAGCATATGACATGCGAGCATAGATGACCCTATGACTTTTATTGGATATGGTTTCAGTAGTGTTTACTGTAGCTTTTTTTATGAACGTGTCCTTTAGGATGGTAAAGAGATCGCATGACAGTCTATCGGTTTGTCTAAAGCCTGACTTGGTAGAAAATGGCTCCAATAGATTTTTTCTTACTTTCACTGAAGACTTCGTGTCAGTCAGTGTCATCCCGCAAAGTTGTATAAGCTTCTCACGGATACCAAGCTCAGTCATAGCAAATAATAGATTCTGTCGTATAGGATTGTCGAATGTACCCAGCAAAATATTTTGTTGCAAAGAAACAATTACAGAATAGGTTCTACTGATAAGTAACAAGTTCCACATTCGGTTGCACAATATATTATTTTTGTTTGAAATTGTCCCAAAACCAACATGATCTTTGAAACCTGTTATGAATGAATTGCTTCCTAACTGAATTACATATGCTGTTTTATGATATTTAATTGGTTTCCAATTAGGTACTAACTCGAAATATATTTTAAATCTGATTTTTAAGTTTTTCTTAATAAATACCGTCTAAAAAATACTTATTTCGAATACCATCGGTTTAACAAGCTTTTACAATGATCAAAAAATGTTGTTTTATATCATCTCTACACAGTTTTATTAATTTTCTGTTCCACGGAACCTGTGGTGCAACATGTTGTACATAATCGGTTATATGGAATCAGAAACAGAATAGAATGTCGATTAAAAAAGAAACGATTCTAGTATCAGTACCATTCGCAACAAGTTCTGAAAAATTTTCCTGGGTATCTGCATTTATAAAGTCTTCTTTAAGATTTGTCGTAGTATCTGGTCGGTCGCTGATTTAACAGGTAAAATGCTTATCTCTTTTAAGCAGAGGACGTAGAACACTCAGATGATGGGGGTGATTTCGTCACTTGCGCTGCCTTTAGAAACGAACAAGGTACCAAAAATGTTGCATCCACATATAATCTGCATTAGGGGTGTGATAGTGTACGACTTTTCGAATTCGATACGAACCACCCGCTAAATTTGAGAGGTTGGGGAAAAAAATGCATGAGCAAAAATTTGGGAGAGATGGGGTTGGGTTTTAAATGACAGAGTTGAGGGGAAAGGTGGGAACAAAATTTATAAAAATTTGATTTTTGTATAGCAGTCACCTTAGGGGGTGGAGATAGGAGGGCGGGTAGGTAAGTTTGAGAAAAATATTAGGAGGAAAAAATGACTATGGTCAGTCAAATATTTACCCCTGTAGAAGGCACAAAGGAAGCGACAGGAGCTGATTTCTTAAAAAAAAATAATTTAAAAAAATTCAAAATGTTGTATGGGGACCACATTAAGGGTTGAAGATGGAGGGTAGATATGTTCTGAGAAATTTTTGGGGTTGCAAACATTTGACATACATTTGACTCCTCTAGGGGCATATTTGTGGCAGTTAGAGTGGTGGGAGCAAAAGTTATAAAAATTAAATTTTTGTATGAGAGCCCACTTAGGGAGTGGATATGGGGGGGGTAGGTAAGTTTGGGAAAAATGTTAGTAGGGCAAAAAGACTAGGGTCGGTCATACATTTTACCCGTCTAGAGGCAACACCATGGCTATTGCGGGGATAGATGTGGATTTTCCCCCCTTTCCCCCTAACTTTGACCGCGATGTCATTTATCATTTAACACCACTCCACTTACCCCAATTTTTGGCATTTCCATTTTTTTTCCCAACCACATAAAATTAGCGGGTGGTTCGTATCCAAATCCTGTTACTAAGTATCTCCATTCGACACTATTGCACCCGTACTCTGCATGTTCGAAACCCGATTTCCATATCTGTCCTTACAGGTGAAGAACCTTGTTTCAATACCTTTGCCTTTAACAAAAGACTACTATTGGGTTTCGCCTCTATCCCTGTACTTTTCAATATTTCCACCTTCAAATATCCTTCATAGACGCTTTTACTGCTGGAAGAGGCATTCCGCCCTTCTCCTTACCTTTTTCTCCTTATACCGTTCTCTTACATGACGCGTGGACATTGGCTATGGTATTTACTTGTATGTATCATCATTTTTCTTAGACAATATGCGACATTCTTCATTGTACAAGGACTTGTCTGAGTGTGGTTTTTCCTAGCCAAATACAGTCGTTTCGGCAGTGGTCATATAATGCGCAACATGTTTCCAATGTGTGTCAGGAACACAAGAATTAGTGGCGTTTGTTTGCGATAATTGAGAGAGTTGCTATTTATAGGTATTGGATACCTCGGTGTATGTAGCCTTGCGTTTCTGGAACTGTTTAATTTTGTGCGTACCGTGGTTGCAACAAGGTGATGATCCAATGCGATATTTGCACCTTCCATTGATTACCAGTTGAATTTTAATTTGGTTTCTTGTCTTTTGTTCTGAGGATATGAGAGTGATATCTTTAAGTGTTTCGCTCACTATCATGTGTCTTGCCAACGTTAAGTAAGAGAGGTTTGATGAGAAGTTTCGAACACAGCGAGGTTCGAATGCAATAAAACTAAAGTGTTAAAACATGAATGAAAACGTTAAATAATTTGTAAAATTTAGATTTATATCAGTGGGGAATGTACCAAATGATGTTTATACAAAGTACAAGGTGATTATATTGCGTAAAAATTACATAAAAATTGAAAAAAAAAACATTCCAGGTTGCGTGGTACGTTTAGTGATCCTCTACTGAACATATCCACTATTTGTACATTTAGTTGCATACAAACCAACACATGATTCATTCCAGTTACCACAAGTATATTTTGGAAGTTTGTTTACAAAAATTCGCTCGCACCTTATTTTCCAGGCATTTTTTGAAACAAAATTTAACAGCCTGGAATCTTGGTCACTATTTACGTGTTGCTCTGTGGCGGTTATAGATTTCAATTAAGTGCTCATGGAATGCTTCTTTACTGTCCTGGTCTTTAGATATTGGCTACTACTGGGTTAAACCGCAGGACTAAATGTCCAAATTTTTAATCAGGTCTGTCTTCTCGGCTACTGAAAAATATGACTCTGTTTAATAGATAGCATTTCCTATATGGCTGTATTACCACAGAGAGTGTGAAATAAAGCCATTATGGAATTATTTCACTTTTGAAAACTTTTTGAATAAAATTAATCCAGTATGTTTGTTTTGCGCGCCCTCGATACTTTCTCTATCTCTATTTATACCATCACCCTTAGGGATGAGGGTATATATCATTTGATACGACTCAAAAGTGTAACACATAGAAGGAGTCACTTCAGACCCAAGGTTTCTTAGAACCAAATTCGATTCATGACTTTTTAAGTCATTTGAGCCATGTCCGTCTGTCTGTTGGTGGCTGTCCGGCTGGTTCGCACGATAACTTTCGAAAGACGCAACCAAATGTCTTGAAATTTTGCACTAGTTAATATTTCCCCAAAACTACTTACGGTATTGCAAATGGGCTACATGGCTCCACCCCTTCTGGTACGTCCCATACAAATACATCATTCCGCCCACTTTAGAAATCGAGTTATAATATCAATACACCCAACGGGATCGTACCCCAATTATGTACTTAGTAAAGTTATTACAGGATAAAGTTTTGGAAAAAAATTGGAAGTCTAGCCACGCCCCTTCTGGTACCTCCCATACAAATTCACCTTTCCGCCCACTTTAGATATGGAGTAATAATATCAATAAATACATCGCGCTCGTACCCTAATTCTTAATTTAGTAAAGCTATAGCAGGATACAGTTTTTGAGAAAAAAAACTGAAGTCTACCAACGTCCCATCTGGTACCTCCCACACACATCTGGTACCGCCCACTTTACAAATCGATTAATATTATTATTAGAACTACCGCGATCGTGACCAAATTCTGTATTTAGTAAAGTTTAAGCAGGATAAAGTTTTGGAGAAAAAATCTGAAAGTCTAGACACGCCCATTACAATGTACCATAAAAATGTACCTTTTACAAAGTTTCGAAAAACAAAGTGGTGTACTAGAGAAAACATTGCATTGTAGTGTGAGTTAGTACGTTACTTAGAAAGTAATTATTTTCAATTCATTAACTTCATCACGCTTTTTCATTACTTTAAGTCATTTGGTATGACATTATTTCCACTTTGATCGGAAATTTAATATCGAATAAGAAATAAGGCCACATGGCTTTATTACCTATGGCTTTATTGCACGGCGCCCCTTATATTTGTGGAGGACATTTAGACAATTGGTTAGATGTACCATGTCCACAGTATTATCTTGGAGATTCCAGATACATATCATTTAATTATGGTCCTTATAAACTTTGCAATGGTTGTTTTCTATATGTTTTCAAAACAATTTGGTTATTTAGCAAACGGCATTTAAGAACTTTTTTCCGAATTAGAATGCCGATTGCTAATTAATTTTTCTGGATAAAAACCATCTGAAGACAGTTGTTATGGATTTATTACAGAATTATTTTAGTTTGTCGATATACAATTATCGGTTCATATCCAAATTGTATAACGTTTTTGGTTTATATAACCTATAAGATATAACGTATTGCACAATTTTTTCCGTAGAACAGATAACGCAAAAACAAAACATTCATCGGCAAATTAAACCAAATAAATTTAAAAAAGAACCATATATAAATCAATTGTAAGGTAATACATTTTGGGACACTTTCAAACTAAAATAATATAAAGTGCAACCGAAAGTGGAACTTTTTCTTCATTGATAAAAACTATTGTGCAATTAATTCTTTGTAAAAAGATATTTTACTGAGTTATAAAGCCTGTTGTAGGTATATTTCCCAAATTCCCATACTACCCCGCCAATGTTCTAAGCCACCAATTAAAAGGCTATTATGAAATCAACAAACTACATAATCATGCCCATCTATGCATAAAACCGATGGCGTTGGCGTTCAACATAGGAATTTCCTTCCACCAAAACAAAAGACTTAAGAAGCGAACACGTAATCGACATTTCATATTCATCACAACCTCTTTTGCGTTACATACACATTCACCCCACAGGCCTTCTGCCGCCTACTGCTCTCAACATAGAGTACAATTAAGTTATGAATGTAATTACCACAGCGCGGAAATTCATATAGAATTCATAATTAATTTGAATACTTCTCTCTCACCTTCTTATACACTCACTTAGAATGTGCGAAAGTAATATGCGAAATTCAATTTACAACTAGAAAGAAAAAAAACCACAATATATTAATACAAATCTATTGAAAAGAAAAAAAAATATCTATGTGCTTTAAGTTAACTTTCATGGGCAGCTAGGTAGTAATTCTATTCGAGTGTCATCGTCAAAGGTTCAGTATGAATTGAAACGTTATCGAGTACATAAGTCAAAGAAATCGCAAAGGCAATAGAAGACAGTGAATTAAACAATACTTAGGACTAACGATTTAATTGATATTCAAATAATGTCTAGCTATGTGTTTGTCGTTCTTGTACTATGTGTAAGTTTGAGCAAAGAGACAAAAAAAAATTGTGTAAAAAAGCAGGAAATCTCATAAGAGCTCTTAGAAGTACAAATTATGTTCAAAGAAAGAAACAATATTAAATAGAAAAGAATGTTATTTTACTTAGTTATGTGATGTCATAGCCATTAAAATTTTTTACATATGAAAGTGAAATTGAGAATTCGGGAGACGGTAGTAAATTTGACTCATTTCTTCATATGATAGACGCACAGTTCATTCTTGATAAGTGAAGTGTGCGTCTACTGGTAAATTCCTTGATCAGTTTGCAAGTAATGGCGGTTGTGCTGAAAAATGTGCTTTAAAGATTAATAACAAACAACAATTTTATTACTTTTGATGAATTGACAATAAATTAATGAACTGTCTAGAGCATAATGAATATAAGTGTCAAATGAAATGGCGAAAATATGAGTTCATAGGAAAGACTTTTAAGCCACACAATTGTCTACATGTGATCAAATTTGATTTAACAAAATATTAAAATACATATTAAAATAAGCTACCAGTATATTTTTGGTTTGGAATTGTGTTAATATGTTAAAGTTTCATATTCTTTGTTATTAACAATTATGTGATGAACAAAATTTAAGTGTTTAGAGAAGACTTTGAAGACGTCTATACACTTGTTTGAATAAATTATGTGTTGTACTCTATTTGCCTTCATTTGTTACAAACAAATCACTTCTATTATAATGATCACAAAATCTGACTTAATTTCTATTTTGTTTTCGCTTTCCTACAGTTTTATTTACAATCCCTAATGCTATGCTCTGCTTCTGTTGGAACTGTAATGCCAGTTACCTCATATTTCCGCCATAACATCTATGGTAAGTTGCGTTACTAAATCTGGGAACAAACTTTAAGCTCTTACACACTCTACCAACTTACAATCCACAGGTCCCAATTCGTATGCTTTTGGTTTTGAGGTAAATGACAAGACTAGCGGCAACGTTCAATTTCGAGATGAAAAACGTTACAGCAATGGTACAATTGATGGCTCCTATGGCTATTTGCGGCCTGATGGCAGCATTAGTATAACACATTTCAAGGCTGATGCCGAAATGGGCTATTTTAGTGAAACGCAAAATTTCCAGCCAGGAGAAGAAGCCAAATGGGCTGACAAATGGCCTACAAAGAAACCTAATATCTTAATGGATAAACCTTTGGAAACTGTAAAGCCCGAAGTTAACTTTGACGAAAAGGAACAATTGAATTTAACCTCGATTCTGCTGCCCGTAGAACCAATAAAAGAGGAACATGGCATTGATTTAAATCCTCACAATTTAGAGAAGGAACTTGTCAATCCTGCTGTTTTAGAAGTTATTAACGGTGAGGCACCGCTTATAGCCAATAACAAACAAAAGGACCAAGGCATAGGCTTTGCTACAATCAACAAATTTATACCTTCGGATTTTCCCATAGTGCCATTTGAATTACCACAAGCTGATAATCACAACCTAAAGGCTGAAGATAAGAATAATAATGTGAAATTAGTTAAAGAAAATGAAGCTAAACCCAAATCGTCGACCAATAAATACGATGAACAAAAACATAATAACTCTGAGAAGACTATAACTGCTCCCGACCTACAGCCATCTCCTGTCGATAAATATATTAAGTCCAAAGAAAATAATTCAGAGAAATCAATACCAGTGGAAACTTTAAGAATGTCTGCCGAATCAAGTAATAATGAAAATAAAAGCAAAACTTCAGCGAAGGCAAAATCATTGCCTACAGACGATGGTTATTGGTATGAAAGTATAATCAACAAAGCTCGTCAGGAGTATTTGCAATGATAACATATACATTTGATTTTGATTGATATACATTTGATTTAAGATTAGTTATATGCTTACTTACATAACAGATAGTACTTAAATTTAGCATTAGAAATTGTATTTTTAAAGATATTATTAATTTCAATAAATTACAAAATTAGGTTTATATCATAAACGAAAGACTTAAGACACAAACTTACTTTGTAGGACAAGTGTATAAGAAAATATGTAATATCTTATAATAGTATTGAAGTGTTTTGAAATAATTGTAGGTAGTGGCCGATATTCAGTACCAAAAAGAAAACTATCTTGTCTGTTTGTTTGTCTATCAATCATAAACAAATGACTGAATCGACGTTAATGATATTTGGTAGGCATAAAGTGAAATTTTTGCCAATGGAGGAAATTAATATAACGATTGATTAACAGATAGTACTCAGTACTTACGAAAGGAATGCTCAAGAGGACTTTTGTTTTCGATCAATTAGCGCAGTAAGAGTAGCAACGAAATATTTTAGTCAAAGAGAAATACTATTATAGATAGCAAAATATCGTTGGATAGATCTGGTTAAAGAGTAACTATCCGAATAAGTTGTGATAAATTGTTAAAAGAGCGCGGTGTGACGAACTATTTACGGAGCACAAAAGACCGAAACACTTGAATACTTTTCTATGTGTGGCTACTGATAGATACATTTTTGTTGTTTGCTGCCATTAAAGAAGAAGAAGAGCTTAAAAGAACAACGCTTAGGATACGTTATCAATGTTATCAAAACTTAAAAAACAATAAGTTATCTTGGCAGTCCATTGATAAGATATGGATGAGATTTTCTTAATTGAGTGAGTTTACACCCTCGTTTTACTTACACAAAGGGATTTTATTCGCAAGGTATATCTAATGAAAGATTTAACTAACTTTAACTTGAATAAGCTTTAAATCTAATAATTTCGGATTTGTCGTAGTGTGAACATCTAATCGACCGTGGATTTACCAGGTATAAAACCTTACTGATAAGGTCTAATCAGGTTCGCTATAGTGGGCTTCAGTTTTTCACATAACACACTAGACAGAACTTTATAAGCGATGGGTAAAAGGCTGAACCCGCTATAGTTGGTACAAAGACTTGGGTCGCATTTCTAAAGTACAGGACATATAAAACTCAGATTCCAATCACTGGAAATGCACTCCCTTTGCCAAATCGTGTTTATGAGCTGGTGCATGCACGTTGCCAACACACTGCTTCCGGCCTTAAAAAAGCTCTGCAGGCAGTCTATCGGCTCCCGCAGCTTTATTTTGCTGATGATGATTTGCCTCGGTGGTGGACAATCTACTCCATCGTAGATGATTGACTTGATTTCGTCACTTATGCCACCTTCGTTAACGGGAAGAGAACGAAAGTGTTCCCTCCACATTTGTAGCACACTCTTAGTGTCTGTAACCAGATTTCCGTCTCTGTCCTTATAGATGGGAATCCCTGTTCCAAATTCTTTGCTTTTTACCTTTTGGTAGATCTTTCGGGCTTCACCTCTATCCCTGTAATTTTTATATCCTGGCTCTCTCTTTTCTTCTATAGACGCTTTCATCTTCTCCTCCTCTCCTCATTATAACGCTGTGTCACAGCACGCGTTGCCATTGGCAGCAGTTTTGCCCTGTATGCAGCAACATTTTCCTCAGACATTTCGCGACATTCTTCATCGTATGCAGGCTTTTCTGAGCGTGGTTTTTATAACCCAGTACGGTTGTTGCGGCAGTAGTCATAGAATTCGCAATATGCTGCCACTGGGTGTCGGGAACATCACAATTAGAGGGGTTTGTTTGAAGTAGTTGATACAGTTGGTTGAAATAGACATTGGCTATTTCGGTGATATGCAGCTTTGTGATGTTTAACTTGCTTTGCGTTTGTTTTCGAGCGTTTTAGCGCTAAGTGGTAATCCGAGTTTGTTTGCACCGCGCATTACACGCACGTCCATAACGCTTGAGACATGTCTTCCATCAATTACCACGTGATCAATCTGGTTTCTTGTCTTTTAATCGGGGTATATCTAGGTTACCTTGTGGATATCGAGAATCTGGTTCCACTCACGCCCCATGTTTCTTTCCAACGCGAAGCTAACCAGTCTGAAACCGTTATCGGCGGTGTTGTTGTGTAGATTGAATTTTCAGACTGCTAAACGAAGAGCATCTTCCCTTTCTATTTAAGTAATTAAATCCCTCAGAACAATTTTAGTGACATGTGCAGCGCAGCGGTCATATATCTCCTCCAGGCGCTCATAGAATGCATCTTTAACGTCCTCGTATTTGTCTACCGTCAGGGCGTGCACAGAAATTAGCGTCGTCAGTCAGTCTTGTATTTGTCGAGAACATCCGCCTATTGGAAAGTGGCACCATCTCTGTATAGAGTTCGGACATTCCAGGTGCTTATCTTTAAACCAAGGTCCTTATAATGTTTGAAGGGTTGTCAACATTTGGAGGGGTTACTGTTTTTTTTAATTTTCTTCTTGTTTTTATCATAATTGATTTAGATTAAAGAGAGTGGCTTATGAGTCGACCGCACCCGATCCTAGTTTCTTGGGGCTGCTGTATTTAAGAGAGCCGATGTGTTGTGCTTCAGTAACTTATGTTACCTTCTTCCTACTCCACATTGCGCCTTCTCACATTTGGTACCACTGAACGGGTGTTCAATGGCATTACCCGAGGAATACGGTCTTTCGGACGTTGGGAGCTCAAAATTCTTATCTATGATGTATTATGATATGATATATTATGATATATTAATATCGTATTAGCGTACGATATTATTCTAAGGTTGTAGAATTTTATTAATAAATACCACTCTCACATTGCAAAGCATAGCACTTTCCATTCCCCAAAATTTAGAAAATTAACAATCTACAACTACTCACTAATAAAATGTGAATCGTGGCCAAAATCATAGTATCTTGTATCTTTTATAGTCTTAAATAACACCTCTTAATGCTGTGCAATATACTCCATAATCGCCTGTAGATATTTATCATCAGCAAAAATTCACTCTGGATTTGCATCTGTGCAAGACTACAAGACAATATAGGCATTAAACTAATGAATATCCAGATAACAGTCATGGTATTGCTTTGTGCTCCAGATGTGGCTTACAAGAGTAGAGGAGTAGCTACGTATACGAATGCCAACAAAATCTGTGTTCACAAAATTTGTATGCAGATTTTCTATGTTTCTTCTACGCTGTGGCTTTTGTTGGTGCTACTTGTGCACTCAGACATTGTAATATGTAACAATTTCTATGAATATCAGTCACCTAAATCACCCGGAAGATATTCGAAATATTTCACCTGTTTCTATGTGCTGCTTATGTTTATCTCTTCTCTGTATTTTCCTCTCTTTGCTATGCTTAGTTTTTGGTTTTTGTTTTCCTTTTATGTATACTTTTCTTTGGAATTTTTGTTATTTTCCATATTTTTTTTGTTGTTGTCTTGTTTGGTGTCTTACTTCATATTCATTTCTATTGAAAAACGTTTTCTTTTGATTTGTGAAAATGTTAACAATTTATTGCATATAATTGTTTGCGTGCATTTAAGCTTTTGAAATGGCGCAAAACACAAGTGATTTTTTATAAATTTAATTTAAAGTATTTTCATCATCATTTTAGCTGTCTGTGCCTATTGAAGATTACCTCATATCATTATTTGTTTATACCTCAGCAGTTGTAGTTAAGAAAAAAAGCAGAAAACAAAACAAATTTCACATAAAAATTCTTTTGTGCAAATGGATTATGCAAATGCAGAGCACTGTAGGGAAGGGTGTGTTTATGTGGTGTGTTGGCAATTGAAAAATGTGGTAGAAGATTATAGAGGTGATAGATATTTGTTGTTGGCAAGAATTGGCATATAAATGATAAATTTGTTTTTCAAGGACAGTTAATTGTGATTTTATGAAAATGCTAGAGTTTTCTTATTTCTCCTTTTAATATTAATTCAAATATCAAAAAATGACTACTTCATTTTATATTATTTTCATAATTCTAATTCTTATTTATCTGATATTTTTGTTAAAATCCTTTTTGAGACTGTCAGAATTTCTGAATTTTGTATTTATTTGGAAAAGTTTGTAAAGCAACCTTATATTGGATTGCTTACTAAGAATTCAAATTAGAATTTTATATTTATACCATCACCCTTAGGGATGAGGGTATATATCATTTGATACGAAAAAAAGTGTAACGCATTTAAGGAGACGAGTAAGACCCCAAGTATCTTAAGACCAAATTCGTTTCAGAACTTTTTAAGAAGAATGAGCTATGTCCGTCTGTCTGGCTGGCTGGCTGGATGGCTGGTCAGCAGGATAACTCGAGTAAACCTTAACGGATCGGTATGAAAATTTACCAGTATCAATATTTTTCAAAACGAACTTATGGGATTGTAAATGGGCTGAATAGCCCCACCCCTTCTGGTACCTCCCATACAAAATTACCTATTTTTAGAAAATTAATATTTCTTCCATAACTTCCAAACGGACAACCGGAGGATATTTGAATTTGGTCAGTTTATTTATCTTGCAAAAGTAGACAAACCCTAAGAAAACCGAAACCTTTGCCCCACCCATTCTGGTACCTCCCATACAAATGACCGAATTGACCCTTATAGTTTTACATACATATCTTTTTTGCAAGTAAACTGAGATCACTCAAATTTTGCGTATGATGTTTGCTTATGAAAATTAGACTCAGGTATGAATATGGACTATATCAGATCACGCCTTCTGGTACCTCCCATACAAAATTGCCTATTTTTAGAAAATTAATATTTCTCCTATATCTTCCAAACGGACTCTTGGGGGGTAATGCAAATTGGTCGATTAATTTATGTTATTATAGGAGGCAAAACCCTAGAAAACCTAACTATTTGTCACACCCCTTCTGGTACCTCCCATACAAATGACCGAACTCACCCAAATAGTATTACAAACATATCTTTTTTCTAAGTACACCGAATTCAGTCAAATTATGAGTAATTTGTACACTTTTGAAAATATGAATCAGCAGTGAATATGGACTATATCGGGTCACCCCTTCTGGTACCTCCCATACAAAATTACCTATTTTTGGAAAATAAATAATTCTCCCATAACTTCCAAACGGACATTTGAGGGGTAATGAAAATTAGTCTGTTAATTTTTATTGTGATAGGAGACGAAACCACAGAAAACCGAACTATTTGACACACCCTTTCTGGTACCTCCCACACAAAGGACCGAACTCACCCCTATAGTCTTACATACATATCTTTTTTTGTAAGTGCACTGAATTCAGTCAAATTATTCGTAAGTTGTACGTATGAAAATTTGAGTCAGGAATGAATTAGGACTGTATCGGTTCACCCCTTGTGGTACCCCCTATCAAAATTAAATTTTTTTGAAAAATTAATATTTCTCACATAAATTCCAAACCGGCACCTATACCCCCTACACAAATAAGTAAAGTTGTGGACGATTTTGCACCACAAGCAGGGGAAAAATATACATAAGTAATTTAATTTTAATTAAAAATCTATTCATTTCAATAACTCAAGACTTCAACAATATCTTATATTGGGTGATGGTATTTATCAGTCAGTTTACCTGACTGAAATTTCTGTACTGGTTTTTTATATCAAACTAGTGGACCCGGCAATGCTTCGCAATTGCTTATTTGACGAATATTTATAATATGTTTGATACGCCTACTTAAAGGGCAAAGCATAAGTGTCGTCCTTCTACGCTCTGTAAACAATTCGTTACCCCAAGTTACTCCTTAACCTGATTAAACTAACCACGTCTCACTAATCGATATTAACACATCCGTCTGCAAATTCATATCTATAGCGCCAAGTAATATCCGCATATTAATATTACCTTTTCCCACTTTCCCATTTTGCCCACCGATCGAAAATGAAATGTTCACCTTCATATTTCCGCCAGCCGAAAATATAAATTTGGTCGGTATATTCATGTCTATAAAGGCTCATTTACACAACTGACATCAATGTGTCAGCATCGTTTAAATGAGGTTGTTTTGTCAGAATTTACCGACATAGTTTTTTCGGTCGACTTATAATTTTTGAAACAACTGATACAGTGTATATGGTCCTTCAACTTTACAGATACAACTCTGAAAAACATGTTGTCAAAAGTGTCAGCAAATATAATTTTAAAATATTATGAATTTAAGAAAGGCTTCTAATTTTTGCTCTTTGCATCAGCTGTAGTACTTTTTGATAAAAATAAAAGTACTTTTCGTACAGTAAAAATAATTTTTGGTACAATTAAAAAACTTTTTGGTACAATAAAATTACTTATTAGTACATTTAAAGTACTTTTTTGTACAATAAAATTACTTTTTAATACTATAAATTCTACTTTTTGGTACCAATAAAGTACTTTTTGATATCATAAATGTTTTTTTTTGGTACAATAAATGTAGTTTTTAAACTATAAATTGTACTTTTTGGTAAAATAAAAGTACTTTTTGATAAAGTAAATTGTACTTTTTGGTGTCAAATATTATCTGTATATCAAATATTATCATGACAGTTTTGTCATGCACTTTTCGGCCAATGCTTGAGATTAACAAATTCGTCTGCAAATTTAAATCTAAAGTGCCGAGTACTATCTGTGTACCAAATTTTAACGCTCTAAGGCTTCAATGACAGAGCCCTCTCTCGACGAACAAGACTCCAGCTATACCAGATACTGGTTCTACCTGTCTTAATGTATGGCTCAGAATCCTGGGTTATGACACAAGCAGATGAATCGGTTCTGGCGGTATTCGAGAGAAAAATACTCCGTAAAATATATGGGCCCATCATCGTTAACGGAGAGTATCGGCGTCGTATGAATCATGAGCTGTACGAGCTGTATACTGACATTGACGTGGTCAAACGCATTAAGGTTCAACGGTTGCGTTGGCTAGGTCATGTTGTACGCATGGACGAAAATGCTCCAGCTCGAAAAGTCTTCGACAATGAACTCGATGGACGGCGCAGAAGAGGGCGACCAAAACTCCGTTAGAAAGACCAGGTTACTGAGAACCTTACAGAACTCGGTGTGACTAACTGGAGAAGAAGCGCAGAAGATCGAGGCGCTTATAATATTTTTCTACGTGCGGTATATAATCCACTGGGATTGCATAGAAGTACCAGTTAAGTAAGTAAGTAAGTAAGGCTTAAGTAAAGTTTTGCCACGCCTCCTCCATCTACTGATCCAAAATTAAAAGTTCGGTTGCATATTCATATTTGTGTTGTTGAGTACTATCTGTGTACCAAATGTTATCTCTCTGGCGCTAAAATACAGTTTTGCCACACCCACTCCGCGTACTAATCCAAACTTAAAATTTTGGCTATGCATGTTCGTGTTGTAGTATACTATCTAGATGCTTAATTTTATCTCTCTAGGGCTAAAATACAGTTTTCCACGCACATTCCGCCCAATGACCCAAAATTTAAATTTAGTTTTCATATTTATAATCGTGTTCTTCATTACTATCTGTGTACCAAATTGTATTTCCCTAGGGCTAAAATACGGGTTTTCCACGCCTCTTCCGCCCACTGATCCAATATTTGAATTTCATTTCTAAGGCTGGAATACACTTTTGCCTTTATTTCTCTAGGGCGAAAATACAGTTTGGTCACGACCACTCTGCCCACTGGTCGAAAATTTAATTTTCGTCTGCATATTCATATTCGTGTAGGCGAGTACTATCTGTGTACCAAATTTTATCTGCCTAGCTCTAAAATTATATTTGACACGCCCACTGGTCCAACATTTAAATTTCGTCCGCATATGAATATTCGTGTTGCTGAGTACTATCTGTGTATCAAATTTTATCTCCCTAGCTCAAATTGTATTTCCCTAGCCACACCCACTCCGCCCATTGGGTCAAAAATTATAAAAGTTATAGCCTACGGTAATTTCTGTCTTCAAAATTTCATTGAAATCTGTTTAGCTGTTTTAGCGTGATTGAGCCACAAACGTACAAACAATCATTTACATTTATAATATTAATAGAGATAGGGATATCAAAAGCTGTGAAGAAATGTTTAGTGTTGGTCAAACAAGAAACCCTTGTAGCAAATTCATTATAAATGCCACAGTAAAAAAAGTTGTTTCTCTTGTCCTAGTTCACTATTGCTATACCGCAACCATCGTTCACTTAGCTTTGCCGCATCCTATCATGCCAACTGTAGGTCCTTTGCCTGTATGCAATTTTGCCTATATAGTATTTCAATCGATTGGGAAAATATGCACCCACAGTGGTGTTGTGTTCCTTGGCCAATGTATTTACTTGTTTCTGTACATAGGTATATACAAACATACACATACATACATTCGCTCTTAGTAAACTATCTCTTCGGGTTGTTAGTAATTACTATGCATTCTTGTATTCATATACTTGCAATTACACAGATACAATACGTATTTATGGATTATGTTGTCTGTTGTTTGATATCTGTCTGCAAAAGAGAAAAGAAAAAAAAATCCATACACTGAACAATAACTTTTTATAACCCATATATATATTTTTCTTGTTGTCTTCTGCCGTAAATCAAAGTGAAAGAAATTGTAGGTGTTGCAAAGTTATTTATAATACCTATTTGAAATCATAGCTGCAATTTTCATGATAATGTGTTACAACGACAGACAGACAGACGTATAGCCAGACGAACCTGCACAAAAATCTTGTAAGCATAGCAAAGTTTGTGCCTTAAGTCTTTTGTTTCTGCTGTGCAGAGTTGAGTATCTACAGTAGACATAATGTGAACATCTCAGGTTACAGTTGATTTGATGTGATAAATTTACTGGTAATTGTTTGGGCATCATATAACAAAAGCGGCTAATATGTATGATGCCGATATTATTATGACAGCATATACAGGGCACAGGACATAAGACATTTGAAAAAAAATTGAAATCAAAAGTTGTTCTGTTTTGGGTCTAAAAACCAACTTAAACTTTCGGAAATTTTTATAACCACTTAACAAATATTTCTTAAGTATCACTACTTTAAATGTGACCACTTTCAGTTCACTCAGTTGCTAAGTTGTTGTTATTTCGTCATCACCCTGTGGTGCCGGTGTTGCAAATTGTTAAAATCAATAAATTTTTTTCATTTTCCTCCATCCTAACCGGATATTATGAAATTTTCCAGTTTATGTTACATTTACACGACTTTTCCGACTGTCTGTACCATATGATGCCAGTTTTAGTTTTATTGGTTACGTTAGTTTTTTAATGCCGCTTGGCTAGGCCAGGCTTCTTTCCTGCGCTGTTTTCATCATGAGCATTGCATTAGCTTAACTTTGTTGTTGGACAGGCCTACTTTTTAGCCACTCAAATAAAATGGAGGTAAACCAGCTCTTTTGGATGTCAATGAAAGTAAAGTAATTGTAGCAAGTAATGAAAAGTTATTTATTACATACCGAAATGACAAAAGATAGCATTAAATAACACTTTTGTGATTACTGTGGGATTTTCCGCCATTAAAAAGGTTTAGGTCAAGGTTAACGATAATACAAATGAGCGGCTGTCACTTATAAGAGGCACCATCGCTTGTTGGCATTAATATCGACAACAAAAAGGGAATGTGTTTTGGTGAAATCTTTTTATGGACATTTAGTTCATTGCCATATCGTCAGTCTACATCTATTTGGCTGCGATTTAGCATTTCCTCCAACGCCCAAACCATAAAATAGTGTTTCTTTACTTTCACGTTTGTAATACAACGTGAAACATTTTGCCAAATGATTTACTTAGGATTCAATGGAAGTACAAAATAGATGTAGGAATCATGGAAAATTATGATATGAAATAAAATCCAGCTACAATGTAATATGATGTTGATGATGATGAGTGTATGTACGTTTTATGGGTTTTCTGACCAACGAATGTTTGACTGTGCATTGGATTTAACAACAATTAATCAAAATTAAAATTATAACACAATTTTTAAATTCATTGGGCATATTTACGATGTTAGCAATTTACTCTGTATATTAATCTATACATATACGCTCGGATATAGGCATTTTGTAATACACTAATACTTGTGTTTATTGCCCACACATACATATGAATTACATGCATTTCGTCAGATTGCTTAGGGGTTTCTGTGTATACATATGAGATATTCGTATATGTATTAAGTTGTAATTTATTTAATTTGTTGTTGTTTTCAAAAAAAAGCGTTAAATTGAAAATTAACGCATTGAAATTATAACATACAAAAGTTACATAATATCTGGGGTTTTAAAATATGTTCATAATTGGATAATAAAATCGTTGTTGTTGTTGTTGTTAAATTAAGATAAGAGTGAAACACTTTGTATTTACAGCAAAGAGAAAAAAGATGTAAGTTTATGGACATTGTCATGCCAAGGCCATAATAAAGTTTTTGGTTTATATAATAAAAATGTTTCTTATATAAAATATGTTATACATTTATTTTTATTCCCTATTGTAGGAAAAGCGTTATCTTGCAGATTTTTTCCAAAAAATAAAGGAAATGCTTAATATAGAAAATATGACAAAGTTTCACGATCTATAAACAGCGCAGGGTAAGAGCAAACGATGATGAATTAAAACTAGATAAATGAATCAAAAATGTTTATCTATTATGAAAATTATTTTTTAGAAATTACATCATTCATATGTGATCATTGGTTATTAAGTGCAAAATGGGGCGGAAATTTTCAATGACGCCTTGACAGTTGTTTGTCCCATGTTCTGCATTTTATGTTTCTTTAGATTCTCACGGAACACTGGGTTGCTATTGAAAATTGTACTTTCAGGTTTCTGCAAAGAGTTAATGTCAACTTTTCCCACTTCCCACTTATCGAAATAAAATATTTTGTCTGTATATTAATGTCTATATTGCCGAGTATATATGTGTATAAAACATTATCCTCTCCACCCACTATTCAATTATAAAATGTTCGTTCTCATATCAAATTTAATTTTTCTAGCTAGGGTTAGAAAACACTTTTGGCACTAAAACCCGCCCACGGATTAGAAAAAATTTATTTTCATACAACATTTTATCACTGTAACCCTAAAAACTCCCTCGCCTTCGTATCTGTCGTGCCGAGTGTGTATATGTGTACTAAATTTCATCTCTCTGATGATAAAAAACATTTTCGCCAAGCCCATTATATATACTCGTACCAAATAGTACTTTTTTAGACCTAAAACACAGTTAGACCACGCCTACTCCGTCATTTGATCAAAAATTTATAATTGTTGTACAGAATAATATCAATATATTACGTTTTATCTTTCTAGGACTCCAATGATTGAATGCAAATTTCAACCAGTGCTGCCGAGTATTATCTGTGTACCAAATTTTATATCTCTAGAGCTAAAATACAGTTTTACCACGCCCCCACTCATCGAAAATATAAATATTTCGTCTGCAAATTTGATCCTGAAGTGTCGAGTACTGTCTGGGTACCAAATTATATCACTCTAGCTCAAAAAAATGTTTTGATACGCCCACTCTGCCCATTTAATCAAAAATTGAAAAAAGATATAACTTATTATATTTTCCATATAGAACAATATAGAGCTAAATCTGTAAAGAAATTAAATTTTTACAGGGTTTTATAGGAATTTTAGATATATTAAAAAAGTGGGCGTAGAAATGGGCGTGTCCAATTTTTTAATTTTTTCACACGTCCCCTTCCGCCACAGATCGGGAATAAAATGTTCGTCTTAATGTACATAGTTATAGGGCAGAGTATCATCTCTATATGAAATTGTATCTCTCTAGCGCTATAAACACTTGCACGCCATTTCCGCCCGCTGATCTAAAATTAGTATTTTTCTCAATATTGATAACTGCATTGCTGAGTACTATAAATGTATGAAACGTTATCCAGTTTCCCCACTATTCTGCAAAACTCTCTCCTCCCACTGATTGAAAATAAAAATTTGGTCAGCAAATGTTGTCCATTAAGGACAGCTCACTCATCGAAAATTAAAATTTTGTTTACATATTCACAATCGTGTTGCCGATTACTACCTAGGTATCAAATTTAATATCTCTAGCTCTAAAAATTGTTTTGGCTCACCAACTCCGCCCACATAACGAAAATTAAAATTTTGTCTGCATATTCATATTTGTGTATGCGAGTACTATCTGGGTATCAACTGTTATTGCTCTAGCTCTAAAATAAGATTTTCCACGCTTATTATCGCCCATAGGGCCTAAAGATAAAATTTCGTCTGTATATTCTTATTCGTGTTATCGAGTACTATCTGGGTATCAAATTGTATCTCTCTAGGGCTAAGAATGGGTTTGCCACGCCCACTACGCCCCTAGGGTCCAAAAAAATGCTTATTCAAATTCTCGTTGTCGATTTCTGTCTGGATATCAAACTTTACCTCTTTAGCTCTAAATAAATAATTTCATCGCCCACTCCGCCCATTGGACTTACTTAATTTTCTTTTACACCTAATGAATGAGGTATGAGATAGCTTCTCGCGTTGTTGTGAATTATTTTTCCCAACTAACGGCATTTACTTGTTTATCGACGAATGCAAACGTCACTGTTTGAGAAGCTCTATCTAGACACGCCGATTGATTCGACACTAATACTGCTAAGTTGCTGTCGACAACATACCAGGGGAGCCGACAATGAAAGAAAAATTTATTTATTTTTTTTTTCTTTTAAGATGACTGGAGGCAGGAGTTGAACCTGTGATCTCCCGCATGGTAGTCGCGTGTTCTAACCACTATACCACGGCTGCACAGTGGTTCCGTCCATAGACCAAAAATCAAAAAACTAATCACAAAGTATTAAAATAAAATGTAAACAAATTATCTCCTAAATTTCCAATCTTCATAATGGTAAACCGGATTCTTCTGAAAATCTAACGGGACTTTTTAAAAATAAAATTTTATCATGAACATTTGTTCGCGCTTTTGTACGTTGGTCGAATAATTTAAAACAAGAGTTCACTTCAAAACCGATTGATCATTGCATAAGTCTAAAAAATTAATTTATTTTTAATGGATTTAAAAAGAATTTATTTAATCTCCACAAATTTATAAAAACTAACTTGTTTTGTAATTCTTGTCAAATTAATGTTATAGGTAACGTATTTGATCCTATTTTGTGCGTCTTCATTATTATTATTTAGAGTTTTAGTTGTGTTCCTCCCAGATCCCCCTTTAGGTCTCTTTTCCATTGTATTTGTCGTAGTCTTAAGGTAATAAAAGTGTTAAAGTTTGTTGCGGAAATTTGCCGATGTACGTGTAGTTTTTAATATATTAAACCGCCTTCTTTTTAAATCCTCAAACTTAGGTAAGAGGGTAAGTATAATTTCATAAGTGAAAAAGTGTAACGACCCCAATTATCTCGACCCAAATTATGTTAAAACCAAATTTGTTTAAAGATTTTTTAAGACGATTGCCCCATTTCCGTCGGTCCGGCTGGCTGGTCGGTTGGCTTGCTGGTTGGAAGGATAACTGATGGGCATGATAATTTGAGTAAACCTTAACTGATCTTTATGAAAATTTACCAGTTTTAATATTTTCCAAAATGAAGTAACGTTATTATAAATAAGCAGAATTGCCCCACCCTTTCTGGTACCTCCCATGCAAACTTAAGTATTTATGGATATTTCTTCCATTACTTCCAAACGAAACACTACATGATCATGAACTTTGGCGAACTAATAATCTTATAAAACCAGGTAAAACTACAGAAAATCGGAACTTTTGCCGCGCCCCTTATGCCACCTCATTGTATATAAATGACCTAATTCAACGTAATATTCCCACAAGCATATTTTTTTCAGTCAAATTTTTTCCAAGGAAAACTTAGGGATGAATACGGACTATGTTGCTCTACCGCTTCTGGGATGTCTTATACAAAATTCCCAACATATTTTTGGGAAAATATTTCTTTCATAACATTTAAACGAAAAACTGGAGTATACTTGAATGTGGTCAGTTGGATTATCTTGTAATCCGACGCAAAACCTAGGAAAACCGAAATATTAGCTTCAGACGGTTTTACATACATATCATTTTTGTAAGAGATATTGAATTTACTTTTTATAACTGTTGTTAGTTTTGCTACATGTCCGTAAACTTCTGGCCATACGACCGAGAGTCCTATTCCCGATCGTTTACGCTACATATGTAATTTATTTTTCAATTTCATTAACTCGAGAGTAAAACAATGTCGGGCTGAAGTGCAGAATATGGGGCGGGAGCTCGATTAAAAAAAACATGTCATTGTCTTCGTCTTGTTCCCCAAACATCGGAATGGTAGGTCAAAGTTGGCGCTCAGGCCTATGGGGACCGGGGGGGGTCAAAAAAGGAGCCCCTTTCGGTTCTATGATGACCCCCAGGTGCGTATTTGGGGTGGAATTGTTTTTTTGGGCTCCCGCCCCATATTCTGCACTTTTGCCCAATGTCGTACATAGGGTGAGGGTATTTATCAGTCAGTTCACCTGATTAAAATTCCTGTACTGGCTTAAATAGTTTTTAAGAGCTCTGCTGAATATTTCAGCTCTGTACTACCATTAGAAGTATTTTTGGCCGCGCCTCCATACAAGCGGATCCACTGTGGGCTGGTCCCATTGGATCAAAAATTTAAATTGTGTCTGTATACTCATATATGTGTTGTCGACTGTCTTAATATATAATTTTATCTCTCTAACTCTAAAAATAAGTTTTTCCACGCCTCCTATGCCCATTGGGTTCAAAATTATTCATATTCGCGTTGTCGAGTACTATATGGGTATCAAATTTTATCTCTCTAGCTGGGGTTAACAAATTTATTTAGGCTATAGTAATTTCGATAGTGTATACTAACTACCCTCAAAATTCCATTGAAATCGGCTCACACGTTTAGTTGTGATTGAGCCACAAACAAACAAACAAACACACAAACTAAGAGACATACATTCACATTTATAATTAATAGGGATAGGATAGTATTGTTCTGTATGTGTGTTTGTTACTGAACTACTAATCGGTTTGGCCAGACGGACATGGCTCAATCGTCTTAAAAAGTCCTAAAACAAATTTAGTCTTAAGATACGTGGGGTCTATCTATTTCCCTATCAAATGATATAAACACTCATAGTTACGAGAGAATGGAAAACTTAGTGTGCAGATTTGTTATGTTGGATCTCTACTTTTGAAAAATGAACAAATTTATCGATGACTCACAACATTTCCTTAAATTTTGTTGTACGGTGTTACCTTAAATAATACATTTTTATATTTAAATCAAGAATGTGTATGTTTGTATATTGCAACTAACCAACATACGTTTATGCCTATAACCAGTTATATGAAAAATAACAAATTTATTTTATTTTACTATTTGTTTTATAGTCAAGATGGAAGGAATTCTTCGTGAAATACACATTGCCTTGTGATAAGTTAAAATATATCGCCATGCAATGCATGAAATATTTAAAATACCTTAAACACTTTTTCAAAAACAGTCCTAAGGTTAGAGTTGCCAGCAATAATATGACAAAATATTTATTTTGCATATATTTTTGCGAAAATAATTAAAATACATTTTTTGGAAATTTTTTTTTATATTACTTAATATTTTCATTTAAACACAATTCATTAGAGGAAAACAAAAATGGGAAGTTTTTCTTGGAAATCACTTTTTTTTATTACTTACGACTTTTATAAAACTTAAAAAAGTCAAAATTATATTAAATTTTTTTAACATAATTTGTTGAATTGTATCAGATTTGAGACATGCTAATTTCTAAATTACATTTTAGGTAGTTTATGAATATTACATTTGGAGAAGTGAAAAGTATTTATATAAGACTAGTGGGCCCGGCAATGCTTCGCTATTGCATTTTAACTTGTAATATATTTCACATTTAGGTCTACAAAGTACTTTGAAAACGGTACTTAAGTTCGATAATGATATGTTGAGTTTATTAACTTATGTAACTAATTTCAAGCAACTCCTTAACATGAAAGTTAACAAATTAAGTGTTGTTGTTTTAAATTCTAAATATCATAGGCTCTATGACGATAATAAAAAGTTCATCAGCAAAGTCATATCTTTTACAAATCGGAAACAGACATTCCGTTAAAGATCAAAATTCAATGTAGTAGCGGTAACCGTCTGTATACTAACTATCTCTTTGGGCGTAAAAAACACTTTTGACATGCCTTCTCCGCCTTTGAAGCTTCATGCCTTTATCCATAAAATCCTCTTTTGCCATGTCTTCTTCTCACATGGATCAAGAATATTTCCGAATACTATCTTTGTATTGAACTTGTATTACCATTCTATGAGATAATTCGGTCACCAACGTTTGGCTTTACATAGTGATGATCTTATATGATCAAATATAGCCAGGGACTATCTACAGGTCATCAGTAAAATTTTCGTATCAATCTGTCTATTGGGAAAGCCTGCAGAGCGGTTTTGAAAAGGGGGCGTGGCACCCCCACTTCCATGCTGGCTGTAATTAATACTGCTCCAACAACATATATACCAAATCTCATCTTCATACCTCTGATAGTTCATGAGATATAGCCCTTTTGATTTTCAAGTTGTATCAGCGGTGCCACGCTCCTTTATCCAATCACAATCTATTATAGCCAGGGACTATCAACAGGTCAACAGTACCATTTGGTAAAATTTTCGTATCAATCGATCTATTAGAAAAGCCGTTAGAGCGATTTTTGAAAAGGGGGCGTGGCACCGCCCACTTCCACCTTGGCTGTAATTAATTCTGCTCCAACAACATATATACCAAATCTCATCTTCATACCTCTGATAGTTCATGAGATACAGCCCTTTTGATTTTCAAGTTGTAAGGGCGGTGCCACGCCCCTTTGTCAAATTGGACCGAATTGTAAATATAAACCACCCGGGGCACCACCAAAACGCATACAAAAAAATTTATGCAAATCGGTCCAGCCGTTCGTGAGTTATAAAGTCACAACACACTTGCAACAATTTTTTATATATATAGAAGATAAGGCTATTTTATATAACATACGCATTTTAAAATTGTTATGTTTTATTGTATTTCTTAGTCCTAAGAAGTAGTTATTATGCTTTTTGCTTTGCTTTTTTTGTTTGGATATTCATATATGGTTTGAGAAATGTCTTTACTCTGAAAATGTAATTTGTAAATTTCTAGTAATTTATAACATGAACACAAGTATAAACTTCTGCTATTGTAGACTAATTTTTGTTCTAAATTTTTGCATTTAAATCATACCTCTTAATACCCATA
The DNA here is from genome assembly GCA_964034835.1 of Muscina levida. Taxonomy (NCBI): domain Eukaryota; kingdom Metazoa; phylum Arthropoda; class Insecta; order Diptera; family Muscidae; genus Muscina; species Muscina levida. The sequence goes on from OZ035883.1 coordinate 5,830,674, forward strand.
GTCTCTACAATTCTTAGATTCGTGGTAACCCTATCATTGGCAGCCATTCCTTTTGGAATCTAAAACACATGTACTAAAGTCTTTTCATTTTCATTTTATTGGCCCCTTTTGGCGATGCCAATTAAAATGTTAAGGATTGCATAAATGAATAAACATTCACACTTGAAATTTTTTCAACGAGTTGTCGAGAAAATGTCTTTGTTTTTAAAGTTTTGTATTGTTACTTTTTGCCAAAGTAGACCTTTCCAAAAACGAACAATGAACTCGATTTACTGTATCACGGGACATTTTGTCCAATTCTGGAAGTTGCCCCCCCATCACAACAGCTCTCAGTCATACCGTGACTATAGTGAAACAACATAATTAATTATTAATTAATATCTATGGGACAATATGAGATACTAAAAGAGCAGCAGCAGTAGCAGCAGCAACAGCTGGTAGCAGCAATGATTGAAGACAACTGTGGCGTCTCGTATTGGCATTTATTGCTAAAATTGATTTAAATCAAACCACATTTCTTTTGACATATATTCCATTTTGTTGTTGCTGTTACTGATGCCGTTGTTGTTGTTGTTACTGTGATACTCGTTGCAAGTAGACACAACATTTTCCCGATTTACTTCCTTACCGCCATAGTTGCCTCAGATGTGGTTTGTTTGGTGCACTTTTACGTTTGTTGTGTTTTTTTTTTCTTTTTTTTGTTTTCATTGGTCTCTGTTAATAAAATCAGCAAAAATAATAGAAAAGAAATTGTTGTTTATTTGCCTGATTAATTAACGTTAACATACTCGATGCGAATGTGAATGTGTTCCATAGAGTTTGCTGTGGTGGAGAGGCTCATACACCCCGACGACCATCTCTCTAGCAGCGTTAGTCGCAAGTTTTACAGCACTCTTGGGTAGCCGTTGCTGCTGCTGCTGCTGGCTAAGCTAAGCTGTAGACATCGTAATCGTACTACTACTTCCTTGGTGCTGTGGCATATTAACAAACAATGAAACCGAACGCTGATCTGTTAAATGTTTAAACCTGTGAAGGAGTGAATTTATCACAAATGATTCAATGGATGAGAGTTTCATTAAGAAAACTACCAGCAAATGGCATGTGTGGCAGCCAACAGCTCTCGCATATAATTAATGTAATTTAAATAATTTGCAGAGAAGAGTCTGTTTAAGTATGCAACGTTAATCAAAGGCAACACCAATTAAAGGAAGGAAGTTTAGCTACACTATTTTTTTATATTTTTTTTTTTAAATTAACAATGTTGGCGACTTTTTAAAACAAATAGTTTATTTTTAATATTCTGAACTGAATATTTACTTGATCATCATTCGATTTGCATAAATCTATGCAACATACTATATTTAAAATCTCTCCCATAGGGATGAGGGTATATATCACTTGATACGAGAATAAGTGTAACGCATTAAAGGCGACATGTTGGAACTCAAGTATCTTAAGACAAAATTCGTGTCAGAACTTTTTAAGAAGATTGAGCATTGTCCGTCTGGCTGATGTGCAGGATAACTTGAGTAAACCTTTACAGATCCTGATAAAAATTTACCAGTAAAAAAATTCCGAAAATAAAATAATGGCATTGCAAATAGGCAGAGTAGCCCAACCCCTTCTGGTACCTTACATATAAAATGACGTACTTTTGGCAAATATTATATTTCCCAAATGGAATACTTCAGGATATTTTAATATCGTAATTTTTATGATCTTGCAATACTCGCAGAGTCTCGCAAAACCGAAACATTTGCCAGACTGACCCCTTCCGCTACCTCCCATACAAAATTACATATTTTAGAAAATTTTAATTCCTACCATATTTGATTTATGCCGGATGAATCACAACGCAAAACATCAGATACCCCTTCGGGTACTTTCTATACAAATTACCAAATTCACTCATATACTTTTGTTGTCAGTTCACCGAACTTAGGCATATTTTGCTCAATGTAAATAATTATAAAAATATGTTTTATGAAAAAATATGGACTAAATCGGTCGACCCGACTCCCATACTAACTGACATATTTTATTTCTCCCAAAAGTTTCAAAGGGAAAACTGCAGGATATTTGAATTTCGTCAGATTAATCACATTGTACAAGTTAGAAAATCTTCAAAAATCTAAAATATACGTCACACCCCTCCGGGTACCTTCCATTCAAATGACCGAAGTCACCCATATTCATTTATGTAGATATCTTTTATGGAAATATTACTCAGGAATTAATGTGGGTTATATCGGCCGACCCTTTCTAGTAAGTCCCATACAAATGACTTTTTTTTGGAAAAATTAAATTTCTTCCAAATGGGTGCGCATCGTAGTTAAAGGTGGTGGGGAAGGATACAAATTCACAACAAGTGATTTTAAAAGTGGGCGGAATGATACATTTGTTGGAGAGGTACTAGAAGGGGCATGGCAGTACATTCAATTTATCCTTCGAAAGTTTATCCTGTTATAGCTTAACAAACTACAAAATTTGGGCACTATCGTTTTGGTTGTTGTGATATTTTTCCTCAATTTCTAAAGTGGGCGGAGTGGTACATTTGTACAGGACATTTATTGAGACCACCTTAGGAGTTGAAGATAGAGGGTAGATATTTTCTAGGGGGTTGCAAAAATATTGGGGGTCGTTTTTACATTTGACTTCTTTATTTACTACTTACTTAATTTCCCTTTACATAGCTTATATACACCTTACCGCGTTGTTGTGAATTAACACGCTTTCTATTTTTAGATTTACAACTAAAGGCACCTACTAGTTTATCGACGAATGCGAACGTCACTGTTTAAGAAGCTCTTACTAGACATGCCGATTGACTCGACACTAATACTGCGAAGATGCTGTCGACAACATTTGAGGGAAGCCGACAATGAAAGATTGACTGGAGCCAGGAGTTGAACCTGGGATCTTCCGCCATCCCATTGCCCCTTTAGGGGCTTATGTAATAACATTTTGATTTTTGAATGGGAGCCCTCTAATAGGGTGAAGACAGGGGTTGGTATGTTCGGGAAAAATATAAGGAGGGAAAAATTATTGGGGCTCGGTCATACATTTTACTCCTCTAGGAGGCACCTAGTGTGCGGCAGAAGCTGGTTTCATAACAAATTATAAAAATAAAAACTTGCATGGGAACTACCTTTAGGGTTGAAGATAGAGGGTGGAAAAATTGTTGTGAAAAATTGTTGGGGTAGCAAAAATATCAGTCAGATATTTGGCACCTCTAGTGGCTCCTTTTGGGCAGTTAGGCCAGTGGGAGTAAATTTTGAAAATATTTGAGTTTTGTATGGGTGCCCCCTTAGTGGGTTAAGATAACGGGTAAGGTATGTTTGGAAGAAAAAAAATACTGGGGGTCGGTCATACATTTTATCACTCTAAGGGCGACTCCGGGAAATTTTCGGGTTTTTTGTGCATTTTTTAACCTTTAACCCGTTGTCTAGCCGTTGCACCCTATCCCCCATTCCCCATTTTTTTTGCTCATGTGCGGATGTGCGGATCACACAGTCATGGGTTAAGGGTTTCGGGATCAGCAGATATTTAGGCAAGCAATGTTGATTAAGCAAGTTTTTGTCTGGGGTTTCGGGTTAACTTGTACAAAGTATTATTTAATTTTCTGGGAGTTATTTCATTTGAGGGTATTTTCGTAATTCTACTCTACATAAAGGGCTAAAAAACTGCCACCAACCTTTTGGGTACTTTGAGTATATTCTTCTAATGCATTTATTTTTCGTTCGACTTTACCCTTGATATTAAAAGTTTTCATCCTATTATTAAATATTTTTATCATTTTTCCTATACTATGGCAACCCTCTATACTCCCAGTGGGATTTAGCAAAATGATCACAGAAACTGGTCTGGTCTCGTCGTATCCCCTGAATGTTTCATTAAGCTTAATGTCAAGTTTTATGGCATGTTTGTTTACGCACTCGCACTTAAATATCCACACATGCGCACTAGCACCCAAATGCGCATACGTACAAACGTACACAAGCGCCTACAAAGCGTTTAAATGAAATTGCCAACAATAACAAAGGAAACGCGCCAAATGAAGGTTTATGTGACGAATACGTAACATGAAAAGAAAATACAACAACAGAAATCACAAGAAAAATGGGAATATAATCAACTCTTAAATTGTCATATTTGGAAAACAATTGATGATGATTGCAGCAACGTCAAGAAAAAAATCATGTCACCTAAAAGTAAACTAACATAACTAAATTGGAACTGGTGCAATTTCAATTGCAATTGGTTCTCCACGTACATAATCTTCAACTCTTACAATTCAATTTTGGTATGCGCCTGTAAATATTGCGAAATTTGGTTACATGCTATGATTACTAAATAAGAGCAGATAGATGATGTCTTTTGCATTCACATGGCGACAAACACACGTGCATGTGAGTGCATGAGTGTGTGAGTGTGTGTTTGTAATAAGCATATAAGGATACAATTACTCTAGTATTTCTCTTGTGGGTTCATTTTGTCATATGATGTGCCAGCAACACCGCTGCCGCCGCCGCCACATGGACCACAGGTATTCCCACACATTCATTTTGATGGGAGCACGTAGTAACTCGCCGTTGTATACGTTGCTCATATCATGATGCTGCAGCTTCAGCCATATAAAGACCCTTTTTATGTGACAATCATGTGTAGCACTTGCACACTGTATATATGCAGCGAGTATGCACTTTGCCTCCGAGTCTTCTGTTGCTGGCTTATCGTATGGGACCCAGTGTGTTGTAGCATGGCGGCTAGTAGTACGAGTACACTTCTTCATATGTGTCGTGTATAATGGGAACATAATAATGTGGTAGCCAAAGTTACATGTCATCGTTTTTTATTTGTTACTTTGATGCTTGCAACAAGTAAGCGACCGACAACAAACAATTCGAAAACAATAGTCATATGATTTAAACAGTAACATGAGTACACTTTCAGAAAAACGATGTGCTATATGTAGTAATGCTTGGCAAGGGATAATATGATAGATTTTCTTAAATTCCGTCAATGATATGAAATTTAGTAGGCAATTACTTACTTACTTACTTATTTTTCGTTCACATCCAATGAATGAGATATGGAAGGGCCTCTCACATTTGAGCTGTTATAATGCTTCTATTTCTGGATTCCCTGAAAAAGGTCCTACAATTTAACGATGAAGCCGAACGTCAGCCGTTTGACATGCCCATTGACTCGACACTTCCGCAAAGTTGCTGCCGACAGCAGTGAGCAGGCCGTTGTTGAAAGAAGCTTGGTATCCTTGGTAGTATATATATTTTAAAATATTGGGCATATGTGGGGCGGTGGAGCGGTGGGGCGTGACAAAAGTTTTTATACCCTCACCCTTCGGTATGGGGGTAGATATCAATTGGTACAAGAAGGGCCTCTAGTATCTTAAGAAACATTTGTTGTTGGACTTTTCCAGACGATTGAGTCAGCAAAATAGTCCCAACCCTTCCGGTACCTCCGTAAAATATTACCTATCAACATCCCTATTAATATTATAAATGTGTGTCTGTCTATTTGTTTGTTTGTGGCTCAACCAACGGCTTAACCGATTTCAATGAAATTTGGAAGACAGTATTTCCGTATGGAAATACCGAATACTTTATATTTTTTATATTGTAGACCCTATGGGCGGAGTGGGCGTGGCAAAACCTTTTTTTAGAGCTAGAAAGATACAATTTAATACCCAGATACATACACAAATATGAATGTGCAGACGAAATTTTAATTTTGGCTCAGTGGGTGGATGGGGCGTGGCCAAAGTCTATTTTTGTCTTAGAGAGATACAATTTGATGCATAGATGGTACTTGGCAACACAAATATGAATATGCAGATGAAATTTGAATTTTCGATCAGAAGGCGGAGGAGGCGTGCCCAAAAAATATTTAAGCCCTAAAGATTAAAAATTTAGTACACAGATAGTACTCGACACATCTGGTTAAAATTTGCATACGAAAATTTTATTTTCGAACAGTTGGCGGAGTGGGCATGACATAACTTTATTTAAGCCACACAGAGATAAAATTAAGAACACAAATAGTAATTGACAACACGAATTTTAATATACAAACGAAATTTAAATTTTGGATCAGTGGGCGGAGTGGACGTGGCCAAACCGTATTTTAACCCTAGAGCGATAAAATTTGGTACACAGATAGTACACGGCAACACGAATATGAATATGCAGACAACATGTTAATTTTGGATCAATGGGCAGTGGGGGCATGACCAAACCATAATTTAGCCATAGAGATATAAAATTTGGTACACAGATAGTAGTCGGCACTTCAGGTTCAAATTTGCTGACAAAATTGTTATTCTCAATCAGTGGAGGAGGACGGCATGGAAAAACTGTATTTTAACCCTAGAGCGATAATATTTGATTAAGATAATACACAATACCAAAAAGTACAATTGAATTTATCAAAACGTACATTTATTGTACAAAAAATACATTTGTTGTACTAAAAAGTTCAATTGCACATAAAAGTACATTTAATGCATTAAAAAGTGCGATTGATTGTACCAACAGTTAATATTATTGTAGAAAGAAGTACATTTATTGTACAAAGAAGTACATTTATTGTACAAAAAATACATTTATTGTATGAAAAAGTACAATTGATTGTACGACAGAGTACCTTTTGTGTATCAAAATGTACTTTATATGTACTAATAAGTACTTTTATTGTTATTTTTGTTAAAAAGTTATTTTTGTTGTATCAAAAAGTACTTTTTATTAAATACAACTGTTGTTGCAGCAAAATGCAAGGACCTACAATGGGTTTTTCTTAAATTCGAATTATTTTTTTTAATTTTATTTGCTGACATTTTTGCAACATGTTTTTCAGAACTGTGTGAGTAAAGTTCAAGGACTATTTCACGGCGTCAGTTTGTTGCATCAAAAATTTTAGCAAAAATTTGTCAGAACAAAAATATGTCGGTAAATTCTGACAAAACAATCCATATACACGGTGTTGACATATTCTCAAGGGAAATACCAATAATGTCAGTAGTATAAATTTGCCTTTATAGTAATCGGCAATTCAGACATGAAATTACCGACAAAATATTTATTTTCGGTCAGCTGGAATATGAAGGCAAACATTTTATTTCCGATCGGTGGGCAGCTCGCTTTTCCGGCACGCGTTGCTTCACCCTTACTTACAATGAATCTTCATAAAAATGTAATCAATACAGATAAAATACAAACGCTTCATAAGACGAACGGACACTAATTTATGTGGTTGTTGCTTTATTCCATTGGTCTGAGTGATTGTACCACTTTAATCCCTTTTTATCTCCAAAAGTTCGAATTTCAAAAGATATATTCGTATCGCACAACTAAAATGGAGTGGTATCCCCTCTAATACTAATACTATGCCCATATACGATTTTAGCTTTAACTGTTTGGTCTAACCGACGGTGCCAGTAACGGTGCCACGCCCCTTTATCTAATTATGTTTTCATGTAGTCTATGATAGAGGCCCTACGAATAGTACTGCACAGTGAAAATTTTATTGTAATTGGTACATTTATTTCGCCAAAATAACTGTTTTTTCAAAAGGGCCGTGACACCGCTCATTTCGCAGAGAGACGAAATCCTCCTTGTACCAGTGACATATATATCAAATCTTATCTTCATACCTCTAACGGCTCGTGAGATATGACCGATTGATATTTCGGTTTGTGTGGGCGGTGCAACGCCCCATTGTCTAACTATGTTTTCATGTAGCCTATGAAAGAGGCCCTATGGACGGTATCAAACATAGAAAATACAATTGCAATTGTTTCATTTATTTGGCCCATATAACGATATTCAAATAAAGCATTTTTTCTTATTCGACCGATATACGTACCAAATCTCGACTTCGTACCTATAATGGTTTAAAAGATACAGCCTATTTAAAATTCGAGTTTTATGGAGCGGTGCCACGCCCATTTTACCCCCTTGCACTCCATTTTAAATTGCACGGATCTATCTTTAACCGTTTGGGCTGGGGAGTGGTCAGTCTGTCACCCAAGCCTATTAAATATATAGATATCCAGTAAGTACTTGGTTCCAATTTTCCGTTGGATTTACTACATTATATCCTCCAATGCTTAATGGAATTGTATTATTAGTCCCTAATACAAAAGACTTAAGACACAAGCACCTCAGAGATTAAACTTTTATTCACTGTGTAATTTCCCATATGTATATTGAAATTGTATTTTTACCTTATTTCTATCGGTAACTTTTATGTAGTTTTTGTTTCCACTATTTCTGTGCCATTTTACCAAACAAAAACCACCACCAACGACCACCAGATGTTTACTATATAGGTAACCGGGTAATTGTGTGGGCCATAAAAAACACGTCGACAATATTTGGTTAAGAAACCCTCTTCATGCTAATGCAGCCTGTTGCTTTACGGCTAAAGCTGCCATGGTCCCAAACTAAACAAAAAAAGCAACAACACAAAACATTCATAAGCACAAAAAACAAAAAACAAGCACTTTAAGACGAAAAATACTCTATTAAAGAAAATTACAAAAACTTTGCACCTGCTTCCATGCCAAAATGTAGACGAATGGACGGACGTACAATTGGATGGATGGACGGACAGCATCTAACTGACAGGCCAACAGACAGACGGGCATATTTGGCAAACCGAAATGAACTGTTATTAAGGATGTTAAACTGTTTGACTCTTGTGATGGAAACAATCCACCACAAACTGCTACCAGTATTTGAAAAATAAATAATCTAACAAACACTGCACAACGTGGCGTCGAATGTTTAAAATTGCTCGTTCACAATGGCCAGAGTTCATTGTAGTGTATACATAGAGTGCACTCGGTTTGTGCAGATACTTATAGAGTATGATCCAGAAGAATGAAATACTAGCATGGCGCTACATCGAATAGCTGGGGTCTATGTGCAGATGTTAGTGTGAAAATTCGAATAATATGAACGACCATCAAAGGAGACAAGTTGGGCCTCTGGTATCTTAAGACCAAATTAGTTTCAGAACTTTTTAACACAATTGAGCCATGGCCACGATAACTCGAGTTATTCTCCACTGATCTTTATGAAATTTACCTCCCTACTCCGACATCCTACTTTTAAATTAATACTAATATTTTAGGGACCATTTCCCTTACAGTGATCTTAAAAATATTTCCATAATTCATTTAAAATAATATAAGAAAATATCTAAATATTGATTTTTTGGCCATTTAACCTTAAAGAAATTTTAATTTTTGGCTAAACTTTTCATTAATGAATGCCTAATTTGGATATAACCTATTAATGATTTTTTACACCTCCATCAAAAATAGATGAATAGGTGATCACAATATACTTACATATAACACCCTCAATTGTTCCGTAGGACAATAATAATAAGCAGTATCATATCATATATACCACACCTACCAATCATAATATATCCAAACTATATTGTGGAAATGCCCACCACCTATTTTCTAGACAACAATAGACACTCTTCAATCATTTACTTATTAAACCCATAAGCTAAGTGGTGGTTTTAGCAAACAGCAAAGGAATATAAAGAAAATTGCGGTATTTGAACATTTTTATACCTTACACACTCTACATAGTACTGTAGTACATATAGGCATGCCTACACACACACACAACACAACAGTGGACTCTGCTCGTTGTTAAGAGTTTCATAGCGTTTTTCTTTTTCAGTTTCAACTTCAATATTTTAAAGAAGCTCTATTGCATAATACAAAACTTATCCAGAGTTGGATATGCTGGCATTGCCTCATGTACTCACAGTACTTTGGCTTTTTGGTGCTGCGGCGCATGTGTTAGCGTGTGTTAGTGTAAATTTCGGCAATAATTACTTAGACATTAAGTTTGCAACCAAAAAGTCCATGTCCATAAGTACTTTGGATGTGTGCCACGACAGCAGACACTCAACAAAACACTCTGAAACTGTTGCTTTTATGATTAATTAGTTTGTCAGTTAAGTAGTGCATTTTATGGACGAACTTTTCGATGTTATTGTATTTTCAGTATTTTTGTTTTCAATGCAATTTGGGTAATTGTGGCATTTTTGCCATTATTGTACTGTTATTACTGGGGTATTTTGTGTCGAGCTTATTTGATTTGTTTCGTTGATAATTTGAAATGAGACCTTGGCTGTAACATAATTGCAGTTTAACTTAACTTAGTGACTCAATTTCGTTGAGCTCTTTTGCTGTCGCTCGTCGATGACGATGACGATGGTGATGATGTTGATGTTTGGCCGCCATTACTTTGGAGTTTATCTGTAGCTTTAACCTACATTTGATTTGATTGCATTTGATGTTGATGTTGATGTTGCTTTTAATGGTGGTCCATATTCCAGCAATTCCCACACACAGCTATCGCAGGCCAAAGGAATATTTAGTAGTCAATGCTACGATTTAATGCCGTTTTACAACATTTTCGCTGGGCAATTATTTCTATCTGCGCAAAATCGTGTTCATCTTGTCAAAGATTTGTGTTGGAATAACGCAAATTTTGGCCAGATATAGACATTATAATGAGATTGGCTAAATGCAAATTGACCGAGTGCCGTTGGCCATTAGAATTTGTAAAACGGATTACACAAGTAGACAAAAATATTTAAATTGTTATTTAATATGGAACAAGGTATATGGGAATTTTATAGTTTAGTTGTAATACGATTTTAAGAATATGCTATTATGCACATATGATAACATTGGTTTTGAAACAAAATATGAAAACCACACAGAATTTTTGAATATAAAGTCTGGATTAATTTGGCTCAAATTGTTATTAAGAAAGACTATGACAATTAAAAATTCATATTTAAATTTCTATTCTCCTTACCCTATTGTGCTTTTAACAGTATAATAAAATTAATTTTTGGAAATGGTGGTAACTTTATTGTGCCTAAAAAATTTGAATGCATGTTAACTCACTGATGTAAGAAGCTCTGCCTTATCCTATTAAAATGATTTAAATGGTATTGTTTTAAAGTAAAGATTAAAGACTTTCCTATAGGCTGAGTTATAGGTACCTCATCATTATTACAGTAGTTTAATAAAAATTAGTCCAGCCCACAAATTTCCGACTTTTCTCTGCAAATCAATCTTCAAACCACTTTTTCCTTAGAGTTTTATCTCCTAAAGACGAAAATGACTTTTAAAAAATTTTCTTAGTTGCCGTTTTTTTTTTAAATTTTTTTTTGAAATTTTTGCATTTTAATTTTTTACATATAGTTAACCGTTTTTTAAGTAAAACAGGACCTCAGCCGTAAAAATCCATGGACAATTTTAAGAGTTATGCATTTTTTGGCGATAGACTAAAAATTCCGTTTTTAACGATTATCAGTTTTTTTTTTAATTAAACCCCAATTACTTGATAGTTGTTCTTTTATCGGTAACAATTATATACGATATATATTGACATATATTGTATGTTGATCGACATATATATATATTAGACCATTTCGTTTTACCAATTTTTTCGAAAAGTCATTGGGATAATATATTTTCTAATTCTACTTAAAAAAACAAAAATTTTGGTATATAAAACTTGAAAATTGATCGACGTTTAGGGGTCGCGCAAAATCGTTTAAGTTTTTTGGCTGCAAAAAGGCATGTTTCAAAAATACTGATTTACTTATATGATTAAAAGTTGTGATAAGCTTGACCGATTTTGATCAGAATAGACTTGTTTAAAAGGTAATAATATTTCACACATTTTCTGTGAAGACATCAAAACATTTCAGATAGTAGTTTGAGTTTAAGAACCCTTCAAACCTAAAAATTTTAAAATTTTAATTCAAAATTTACCAACTTTTGCCCATTAAAAAATTATTTTTTTAGTTTTGGCTCTAATTTTTGTATATCTTTAAATGCACAATTGACAAACACTTCCTAACGATACTTTTGATGTATCTAAACTTTTAATCATATAAGAAAATCAGTATTTTTGAAACATGCCTTTTTGCAGCCAAAAACCTTAAACGATTTTGCGCGACCCCTAAACGTCGATCAATTTTCATGTTTTATATACCAAAATTTTTGTTTTTTTAAGTAGAATTAGAAAATATATTATCCCAATGACTTTTCGAAAAAATTGGTAAAATGAAATGGTCTAATATATATACATTGGAAAAAAATATAAAAAAAATTTCCTCTAGGGGTACCTTTGGGGCACATTTAATTTTATTTTCAATTTATATTTACATGTCAATATATATTGATCCATCGACCCTTAAATCCCTTTCGCGATATCTTGATTGGTTTGGAAGTTATAAATATAAGAAATATGTAGAATATGTGAGAAATGTTCCAAAATAAACAAGTTTTTTGGCTATCCTGAAAAGTTGTTGAAAAACACAGAACTGACTTGGTCGGCGCAGTGACGATATGTCAATGCGAAACAAGCTTGTGTGGTGTTGCTTTCATAACACTCCAGCAGAGACTGATTGTTTTGAATCAAATAAATAGTAAGTGTAAATTGTCGATCGTGTCTCTGCGAAAAAACAGTTATTACCGGCCTCGCTAGGCTATGAAATGCGTATCGCTGTTCTAGACTCAAAGACCATTTCTACTGTTATGAAGAACTAAATATCAAGTTTTAAGTTCAATATTGACTTCGGAGTTGAAAGTGGGCAAAGAGAAAAGTTGAGCCATTGACAAAACATGAACAACGATATGCGTTTTGCACCGAAAGTAAGGTGCACGGATTAAAAAAATTTGGTTTTTTGAAACCCTTAATGTACTTGTATGCGTTTTTTTTTTGAACAAATAGATATAATATTATATGTAAAACCCATACAAATTCGCCTTATTTTGTAAGAATAATGTGATAATTGCACTATTTAAAGTCAATATTTTCTGAACCCATGAGAACCCATTTTGAAATTCGCACATCTTGTAAAGAAAAGTAAGCGCAATAATTACATTAAAATGAAGAAAATCAAAGGATACTTTTCCAGGATATTCAAGGACGATGTACATTTTTCAAATTTTAATGTCTTTGACCCACAAGGACCATACATTTTTGTTCTTCCTTCCTAACGAGGAGGTGGAAACCTATCAGGCCTATCAACCTATCGTCTTAATCCGATGTTGCGTTCAAAAGTTACTCTAATATGAACTTAGCATTCTTTTCACAAAAAGCAGATGACCAAATTAAGACAGCTATAAAACATGAACCGTGAGGAGTTGCGACCTAAAACAAACGGCATTGTATTGGCAGCCACAAGAAGAATATATGTGTAAAATTAAATCGAAATCGAAGCGAACCCTTATATGACGCATCAAACGCAATGGATACGAATGAAATATGTGTTAGGGGAATGTAATCTATATCTTATATGTAGTTTAGAAATTAACTATGTTGTAAAGGTTTCAGTATTTAGGTTGTAGGAATTATATCACCGTATCTTAAATATATGTAAGTCATTTGAAATATTTTTAACTATATGGATTGTACTCTCCGTGGATGGACTTATTTCGATGCTATGTGTGTATCACACTTTATGTTTCTAAAGCTAAAAAGCCTTTGTCACACCCCTTCTCACCAAATTTCAAAAAATTGGTTAAGTCGTTGTGTTAACTTGTAAATCTACACTAGCCACTCAACTATATACGTACACACAAATTTAAGACCCCAGTAAAGATGAATTATACAGGGTGGACCAGAAGTCCTTTTAAATAAGTGGTAGGTTACAGGGGAGGGGTTATGAAATCCAGAAGCAGCCAATGGGATTTCGGCGTACGCTTGTGCTATCAAAACAACAATTCTTTGACGACAGCGAGACTAAAATATACTCAGAACTCTTTAAAACAGCATTCTCCACAAAGATTTACACTCACATGAGTTGAAGCCTCAAAATCATGCTCACATGCTCCACTGTTAAAGCAATTCTAGAGCGGTTGGCCAATATTTGATTGTCTGACGAGACTCAATTTTTAACCTAAATGGGCATGTAAACAGAGTAATACTGCTATATTAGTATATATATTTCGATGTCCGAACGTTTGTCTGTCCCTGCGATTACAGCCGCAATTTAAGAACTAACGAGCTGAAATTTGGACTGTAAGCTTCTACCCTTTAAGCGAAGGATAAATTCTAAGATGAACACGCCCCCTTTTTGAAGGTTGTAAAATTTAGAAAACAATAGTTTAAAGAGAATTGTGTTATTAATGATTTTAAGTGTCTGAAGTATTTGTAGTTAACATTTAACATATTTTATTTTTTGGAATTTGGTATTCGTTTTGTTTTTGTAAGTATATGTAATTTATTCCAAATATTAAATTGATCAATAATACTGCAATTTTTGACAAAATACTTATGATTGTGAATATCCCTAATATTTTTATCGCAATTTTTACAAATGGTAAAGGCTATCCCATACCTCATTCATGGGGTGCAAAGGGAAATTAAGTTTTTAAGAAGGGTATCTGTGCTTCCGCATAGCCAAACTAGCATTAAAAAAAATTAAAAAATCTTTGTATCAAAATAAAATGTGATTCGTTTAGAGGTTTCTTTTTAATTTGTTTTCGTTTTACAGATGGTGCATGTCTGGTGTCAAGATGTTCAATTTTTCAATATTTTTATTCAGTGTTGTTTGACAATTTGTTGCAGAAAGTCTCATACCGCAACAAGAGCTCTAAGTTATTTAACTATACTAAGAAAATTTCTTGCACTTCGGTGTTCGTAATCGAGTTTCATAGTCCGCTATTTCCAATACCATCCTCAGGTTTAAATCTCAGTGTAAGTAATTGGATGACGCATCAAGAATAATACTGCTATTGTAGTGAAGAAGGTGTAGTGGTTTCTCATATGCAACAACTTGTCAAATGATGCGCAAGTAAATTGCAAGATTCAACTTCATCAAGAATTAAAGTCGCTATGACTTGAGTTTACTGCTTTAATTCCAGTCAATGGATTCTTAAATTATTTGAATAATTCACGAGACACCATTGGAAATATGTTTGAATGTTAAGGCCTGCCGAGGCATGATGGTCCTCTAAATTTCTTTTCATCGTCCCTCGTTGTTATCGACAGCAACTTTGCAGTATAGTGTCGAGTCAATCGGCATGATCTCATCTCAAACAGTGACATTCGCATTCGTCGATAAACAAATAGGTGCCGTTAGTTGTGAATCTAAGAATAGAAAGCATGTTAATTTTCAACAGGGCGGGAATCTATCCCATACCTCATTCATGGGGTGTAAAGGGAAATTAAGATCTTTTTAAGTAAGATCTTTTATATAGAATACCTATTGCATACCTATTACATTTGAATGAAATTTACTGTAAAATTTATAATTTATGTATTTTTCTCAAAATTATATTAAATGAATCACCCATTATTTCTTCACTTGTTGTCGTTGTAAAGATTTAAAACATAAGTACATAATAATGTACAAAACTTGCAAAAGCAAGTAAACGCTTATGAATATTTTTGCTGGCCGGAGTAAATGATAAAATTGTTATCGTGATGCAGTTTAACATTTACTGTTAAGATGAATTATGTGTTGCAGTACAGTTCAGTGAAATATTACTGCAAATAACTTAATTTAATAATGAGGGCTGTGAGTTATGGTTTGTTTGGCCAACCTTCTTACACAGTTAAACAACATTGACAGATGATTTGTAAGAATACTAAATACTCTGTTTTATTATATTTACATATTAAGGATATGCCATTGCCATAATATGCATATGCCATTCGTTCAAACTTGACAAATGTAAAATAAAAAATTGTTCGACTTGAGCTAGTAACCGGTTTTTTGTAAACAATCATATATTCGAATTTTTTAAATTAACATACCTTGCGTGATTTAATTGAAATGTTTTAGGATTTTTCCGTTTCACGACATTATTATTGAATCTTAGCTGCAATTTTGATAAGGTCTTGAGTCCAAGGACTCGTGTCCAGCATAAATTCAAAACAATGTTATAGTAAATTTTTTCGGTATGACAAAACTGTAGTAAACGATAAGTAGTTTACCTATAAAGTGAGTAAAAATTTTCAAAGAATTTTGGTTCTTTTTATAATTTACAAGAAAACCAAATATAATTTTTTTTATCCGATATGATGGGATGAGGCGACGAAGTGGCAATTTTTAATTGTTTCAGAATTATTTGAAGTTACATCACTATTTACTCCAATTAATATTAGTTGCAAATACCTTTTTAAGGTTTTCTAAACTCATTAATTATGACTTTACCAAGAAGTTTAATTATATAGCCATTAATAAATCACGCAATTCTACACATTGCCTTGTATAATCGTTCGAGTGAAATGTTACAACTTTCGTCCTCTACGTTTTTCATTTCTTACAGAAGAAGAGTGTTAAAGTTTATTTAAAAAGACACCAACTTTAATCAAATAACCATTTTTTAAATCATATTAAAGATGTCAAATGGTTATTTTCCTACGTTCGTGCATCTTCTGCCTTTTCTTGTCACAGGCGCTCTAAAGACAAACGAAAGACTTAAGACACAAACTTGACAAGCAGGTAACACAAAGATGTCAGCGATAATTTTAAACCGCAGGCGAATACTTTAGTATTAAATCATGTTCAAATTAGGATTACTTACAGATAACGCCAAGTTACGACATTGTGGAACATATCTATCTGGTTACTTACGTTCGTACATACAAGTATTATGTAATATCCATATAAGTATGATATAATTTAAATGATTTTTCTCATACCTTTCTAATTGTCTAATTGTGAGATATGAGGCTTAATGTGATAAACGATCGATACGCTGCTATATAGACGTTTTTCGTTTTCCACTTAACAAATAATTTATTTAATTGATAAATCGTCTAGGCAGTCACAGGAAAGAAAGACAGACGGCGTTGGTTGGGTTTTTGTGGTGTAAACATATACATAGTTTATCATATGGAAATAGAGCTGAAAGCTGGAATTACATTTTTTTATTATGTATATTATCATTCTTGCATAAAAATAAACCAATCACTTGTGAAAAAATTTAATTACACCATCGCCATCACCAACACGGCCTCTGCCACCACCACCGCCTTAAACATCAGCAATCAGCTGATGGCAGACTACTTTTCTATTGTAAGTCGGCAACTGACTTAGATATATGTAGACTAGCAGGTAGATAGAGTGAGAGAGAGAGAGAGAGAAAAAAACTCCCTAAATATATGTAATACTGGAGTTTGAATTGTTATAGATACCGCAATGAAATATGGTCAATATGTAATAATGATAATGTTTTCTGAATTTTACCATTTTCCACATGTAATGGAGGTTAGTTTTTGTTAGCGTTTCAATGATTCCATGATAGCGTTTTTCACTTCTTACGATTGGAGGCATAAAAGTGTACAACAACCAACCCCTCGTCCCTCTTGAAAGCGAAAACGGGAGAAAAAAGTACGCTTACAAACAATAGAGTGTGAATTGTTGGTGTTTTTTTTTGAATTTTCAAACTATTTTCGAATAAAAAAAAAACTTTATTTATTTTCGAATGCACACATATTGAGCTTGTTGCTGTTAATGCTGCTATTTTGCAGCGCTTCATTTGTGAATGTTGTAAATACAGTGGTTGTTGGTTCGTTGGATGGTTGGTGGCAATATTAATGGTAACGCCGCTGCTACAGAGCTCAAACACACACACGCAAACACTCAGTCATTCATTCACTCGCAAGTGCAATTGTTGCTGTGCCACTGTTGCTGTTTACCAGCTTTACCGTCGTTGGCCGATGTTTGGTGGCTTTGGTGGATAAACCAAACAATTTCTTCCTAAATATATAAAAGCAACAAATTTTCATTGCAACAACATTATTCCGTGCTGGAAACTCATTTGATTAACAACGTTTCTTCTTCTGTACAGAAATATTTCTTACCAACAAGATCAGCTTAACACAGTGATCTCTTAAAGTTTTTGCTTATAGAAAATAAAAATAATAAAAAATAAATCATATAAAAATGGCCCTTAAGGTGAGCCCCCAAGTGAATGATGAACTAAAAGGATTATACAAAAACAGAAAGAAGGACTAAAAGTGTTGCAAAAGTGAAGAATGAGAAAAAAACACAAATTTGAAATAAAAAAATTAAAAAAGAACTGAATATGTCAAAAAAACAAAAGACTTAAGACACAAACTTTAAGCAGTTGAAAATATACATATAAAAAACTTAAGTGTTTAAAAACTATTTAAAAAAATGCTTAAAAATTAAAAAAAACAAGCATAACAAAAGCTTGTGCTTGTGTGTTGTTAAGAACAGTGTTATACAGTGCCGAATATATCAACTACAAAAATTTATAATAAAATAAATTGATCAACAATTAAACCTAAATCCGTTTCGTTTTGTCATCCCTTTAACAGTTTGTTATCTTCGCTTCTGCTTTATGCCTAACTTTGGCTTATCCTTTGGATCATCATTACTACGAAGGCGGCCACGAAGGCCATGGCTACGAACATGCCGTCTCACATGCTGATTATGGTCATGAACATCAAGTTGAACGTGTCTCACTTGGCGAAGAACACAGTTATGGCCACGAAGAACACCATGAAGATGAACATGTAGATTATTATGTAAGTGTGCCAGAGTGTGAATGTGTGTGTGTATCTTATGATCACATGATATTTACTTGAGTGAAAAAGACTTGACTCTATTAATATATGTTATCTGTGTTTTACTTTTGCAGGCTCCTCCAAAATACGCCTTCAAATATGGTGTCAACGATTTCCACACTGGTGATGTTAAGTCCCAACATGAGACTCGTGAAGGCGATAGTGTAAAGGGTATGTGTTGTGTGGGGTTTGATAAGGGGGAAGGGGTATAAATTAGTGTGCAAGATAAAAGTGCGCAAATATTTAAAACAATTATAAAATATTTTGTTTTTGAAAACATGTTTGACGCATCGAAAACAAAAGTTAGAGGTGTTAAATTTAAACCTGGTAATTTCGCTATCCCATACCTCATTCATGGGGTTTAGGGGGAAATTAAGTTTTTTTTAATTTCATTATTGATAAAGAATTTCAACTTCTTTAGAAAATCAGCTGGATAGAAACATTTACAGCAAATGAAATATTACGTACTCCTTACTTTCCATATGCAATAGCCGCAAAATTTAAAAGTAAATTTTTATTTTAAAGAAATTTGAGTAGGTAGTATATCAATTTTAAATAGTTCATATTATATCATTGACTCAGGGTTCTTAGCTCACTTTGATATAACCATGAGGAGGCTATTTGGTGGTTATGGATTCATCTAATACATCAAATCATCACAGTTTAATTAACAGTATCAAATTTTTCTCTTATTTTTTTTGTTTTAGTGAAAAAGTTGTACAATTCACAAAATTGGTAACACTTTACAGAATTTGACAACTGAGAATTGTTTAAAATTATGATACTATTAAAAAGCCTTAGATTTAATTTCCCAAAATATCGTTAATTGACATTTGCCAATAATTTATACTATTGCGTTGGATAGAGCTTTGGTTTTAGAATAAGGACATTAATAGTGCATGTTTGGTATATCATGGAAGACCTCTAGTCCTCAGTGACGTCATAATTAGATATAAAAATGCAGATTACATTTTAAGTTACAAGAGTAACATTCACACATTTCAATGAAGAATAACAAAATTATTTCTGATAAAAGGAAAATTTTCATAAAAAAAATATACAATACAAATGTGTTATTTTGTCTCCAAAACTTCCTTGCTAAACATTAAATAAGGACTTTTTACACTTCTAGATTTGATTTATTATAAATATTCTATACTGACCATCTTAATATTCATAATTTAACAATAATTTGGATTTTTATACCATTACCCTTAGGGATGAGGGTATATATCATTTGATACGACCCAAAGGTGTAACACATTGAAGGAGTGACTTCAGACCCTAGCTTTCTTTGAACCAAATACGATTCATGACTTTTAAAGTCGTTTGAGCCATGTCCGTCTGTCTGGCTGTCCGGCTGATGCGCACGATAACTTTCGAAAGACTCAACCAAATGATTTGAAATTTTGCACGAGGTAATATTTCCCCAAAACTACTTACGGTATTGCAAATGGGCTACATGGCCCCGCCACTTCTGGTACCTCCCATACAAAAACATTATTCCGCCCACTTTAGAAATCGAGTAATAATATCAATACACCCAACGGGATCGTACCCAAATCCTGTACTTAGTAAAGCTATAACAGGATAAAGTTTTGGAAATAAAATTAAAGTTTACCCACGCTCCTTCTGGTACCTCCCATACAAATTATCTTTCCGCCCACTTTAGAGATAAAGTAATAATATTAATAAATCCAACGCGATCGTGCCCAAAGTCTTTATTTAGTAAAGCTATTGCAGGATACAGTTTTTGAGAAAAAAAACTGGAAGTCTAGCCACGCTCCATCTGGTACCTCCCATACAAATGTACCACTCCGCCGACTTTAGAAATCCTCACTGAGGTTGAGGAGATATGTAAGTCGGGTTGCCCGACTGAAACTTTCTTACTGGTTTTTATTCTCAGAACTATTTCGCAAAAAAATTTTCGATTCTTTCACAGAAGTATAACTTTTATTTAGTTTTACAAAAAAATTGTTTCTTAAATAGAAAAAAATCACTAAATTAATAAATACCTTCTTCTTAATCCCTTTTACTCCCAGTGGAGCAAAAATAAAATCTTAAACAATTAAAAAAAAATATGTTTTCCATCCTGTGAAAAAAAAATATAAGAGAGTTTGCATTCAAAGGATTTGTCGTGCTCCTCTTTCTAGACACACTTAAAATAAATGAGTCTACATTATTGTTGTAACAACATTTATTACTTAAGTTTGTTATAATTTAGTAGTGACAAATTTTTACTCTTACTGTATAGGAAATAATAGGGGTTCATCTTCATGCTTTTACGATCACCTTTATAAAAGCTTTTATAATATAACGAAAGGTACATAATTTTGTAAAATAAAATAGCAACCTTTCTCCAATTTTTTATTCAGACACATTTTTTCTCATAAAACCTATGAATAGAAGATCGGATGTTTAAACAAAATCACAGTAATTTAATCCTTAGCAGCGTATTGCCAAAACTTATATTCACAATTCATGTTTGAAATGTTATTACTCAGAAAAATTACAGAAAGTTAGGAAGTAATCTTATGAAAAATCGCAAAAAGTGTATCATTAATAAAAGATATCCAAAATATTTAGTTCAAACTATTTTAAAAAAGTTCATTAACTTTTTTTTTAGCGTATAATAAAAAAAACGAAAGACTTAACACACTAACTTTTTGCCGATATAAATAAGGCAAATTTGGTGTTTAATGTAGACTGACCTTTTCCTCCGTGTTCTTAAAATAAACATTAATCTAAAAGTGATCAATTTCATTATATACTAAAATACTTTATACTAAAAGCTTCCAATACAATAAATCGATAATACTTTAAAACTTATCATATACTTTCGATGCTTGATACAGACACACCATATTCCTAGTATTGGTCAATTATTATAAAAAATCGCAAACAGTTTATCATTAATTAATAATCACTCTAACAAATTCAGTTCAAACAATTTTGAAACAGTTTAAAAAATTTGTCTTGAATGTATAAAACAAAACCAAAGACTTAAAGCACAAACTTCGTGCCTATATTAATAAAACAAATTCTGTGTTTAATTTTTAATATTTAACATTAAATTGATAGCGAACAATTTTATTAGTGAAAAAAGTGTTTTATACTAAAAGCTTACAAAACAGTAAATCGGTTATGTCATTATATTTGTCATATACTTTTCAAGTTTGATACACACACTTTATATTTTTGGTATGCCATCAAAATTGAGGCTGCTGCACTTTTATTTTCTATTCAGATTCAAAGAAATCTTATTCAGAAAAATCAAAAAACTGTTAATCATTTAAAAAAGTAACCCAACAAATTCAGTTCAAACAACTTTGAAAAAAGTTTAAGTAATTTTGCTCTCAAATGTTTGAAACAAAACTTAAGACTTAAGACACAAACTTCGTGTCCACATTAATAAGACAAGGTCAGTGTTAAATTTTTTAAACATAGATAGATCTCTTGCTTCTTGTACTTAAAATTAAGATTAAAGTGATAGTCATTATAGATAAAAGTGTTTTATAAATAGTAAAATCTTCTAAGACAATTAGTCTTTTATGACTTAAAACTTATCATATATTTTTGAAGTTTGATACATACATCTTATTTTTGGTATGTCTTCCAAAGTTTAGCTGCAAACTTGTATTTTTTACTCCGATTCAAGGATTTTTTTTTAAAAAATCACAAGCAGTTTATCATTAATAAATGTAACCGAACATATTCAGTTCAAACAATTTTGAAATATTTTAAGAAATTTTGCTCTTGAATGTATTAAACAAAACTAAAGACTTAAGACACGAACTTTGTGCCGATAAAAATAAGACTTGTCGATCAATTTCACTATAGAAAAAATATGTTTTAAAGTAAAAGCTTGCAAGACAATAAATCGATTATATCTTAAACTTATCACAGATATATTATCAGAAGTTCAGCAGAGTGTTTGTTTTTTCAATTTATTAAAAAAATTCTAGAAGAGAACTTATTTAATCGTCAACGCCCCAATTAAGGCAGCAGTTCATGTCGATGAACCTCTGGCGTACACGTGTGACTCGATTCCACGATTTATTAACTTTGTTCTAGTAAAAGTCAAACACACTTCGTTAGTGTGCCAGCTAAGGCATGACAGATGACTTACCGTTTCAGCTAAGAGTCGAAACAGTTTTTTAATTTGAATTGAAATTTGAAAACTTATCAGCGATCTTCTTGCCATAAGACGGGAACAATAAAAATATCTAAAATCTCTAATATTGATTGATTACTCACATTGATTATGTTGTATAGGTGAAGAGTGACATAAGTTTAGTTAGAGTGTGTTAAGTTAGTAACTGCCAAACAAGCTTTTAATGCGATGACTGATTTTCACGAGATATTTGTAATACCACTTAGTTCAACTTTATTAAATGTTAATACTTTTATTTTCTGTATGCCTTAGTAGTGGTACATATAAAGAAGATAAGTTGCCAATTTAGTCAACATTGAAACACACTGATGTATTGGTTTTTTGCCTTTTTAAACTCAATTAATTTCTAAGGTTTAAAATTCAAATTTGGCATTTAACATTGTAAAATAATGATCATATGTTTAAAAAAAGTTATAACAAAAAATTAATTAATTTCATTCCAAAATATTCGTACAGATGAGCCGGGATCCAGATTTAGTTGTGAACCATTGTTTTAAATATAAAGAATTGAAAATGTTTTAGCAACATTTTATTTTCTGGTGAAAAAATTATAACATCCAACAAAAACTAAATTTATTTAATTATTGGGATTACAAAATGTGAGCTTATAAACTAAAGCAGTGCTTTAATTTTCCTATTCAATATTTCAAATCTATGCAATAGAAATGCACATTAAAAATATTTAAGCAAAACGAATCATAATACAAGAAATAGGAAAAAGCAACACTCCTGAGTTTTACAAACAAGATGTCAGGACTTATTACTTCATAGTTTACATCCTTTCATTTAGTAAAAGAGAATTAGATATTCCAGTAAAACTTACAAATTTTGACTTACAAATTTTAACGTCGATCCTACGCGGAATATAGGACCTTTTCTGCCTTTAATACCAAACAATTTTTACAAATTTTTTGGTGGTAAACAATATAAGTATGATAATAAGAAAACAAATAAGGCTGTCCTATTGTACCGCCCATAGTATCATACTTTGTAGCGAATTTTTACTTAATTTCAACACCTTTTAATCAAATTTTGTTTTATTACCAAACCAAATACAATTAGCTATTCGTCTATATATTTCCCATTGCATAACTTCCTTAAGTTAATCGAAAGACTTAAGACACAGGCACACATCGTATCCGCTTATTCATTTACCCGTTAACCACTTCATTGCTATGTTATCTTATATTTATAAGCGATTTATTAAATTTACATACACCATTAGTTTACACCAACAGCATTATCAATTGCAAAACTATATTTCCTCTGTGGCACAAAGATTGATTGAGACAGTTACACTGTTCCGAGTATTTCAATCACAAACCACATAAATTAATTGCTATTTTATGTTGCCACAAGTTAACATTTTGTCATTTACTTCGTCAGCCTTTTAATTAATATGTCAAATTGTTGCCACACAACTATAATTTACAGTTTAACCCATATTGTGGCAATAACCACTTTGGACAGTTTGCGCACTTAACTCACGTAATCTAATTACTACACTTTGTATAGTTTGTTGACGCTGTTTACCACCACTCACATATCTTGTCATAACTTGCTACAGTTATTTAATTGACGCTTGTTATTACTGTGTATTACTACATAAAAACAATTACTATTAAGCTTAAATGAGTTTATACTTAACAATTTTTATTTTATTGTTTATATTTTTAGGTCAATACTCCTTGGTTGAACCTGATGGTTCCATCCGCACCGTTGACTACACTGCCGACAAGCACAATGGCTTCAACGCCGTGGTACACAAGACTGCTCCCGTCCATCATCACGAAGAACTCCACTCCGAACATGAACACCATTACTAAATCTCACTGTATAAGCACATTCGTAACTACTGATAAGTTAACCATAATCACGATCGAACAAAAAAGAAACAACCGATATCCTCTTGCAACCAAGAGGATTGTATAATAATTGGGAGACCATGTCATACAATTGCCAAGAATATTTAGCCAAATTATCTTCTACGTTAACTACATTTGTTGTGAAATTGATTTATGCAAGGCCAAAAAAACAAGTCAATTCATTAATAGCGATGCTCATCCCCACCCATGGGCTACAGCCCATACCCTCCCTCCTCACTGTCCTGTCATCCATCCATGTTGTCAACTCAAACTTGTCTGTTTCATCTAATTTATAGGATTTGTGTTTTTTTGTCGTGTATTAATTTATGTTTATTATTTTGTTCATTATTTTTTTAGTTATTTTGATTTTTTCCCCTCATTTGTTTCTGTGATAGCATAACAGCTAAATACTCTTAACACTACTACTTCTACTTCATGTACTCTATTCATCATAAATACTTCATCTACTTTGTACTGCAATTTCACTAGACTCAACTGGAAATCATGTAATTGTGTTTTAATTTTTGTTTCTATTCATAAGTCGTAGCGTGTGATTTAATTTTATTTAACTTTATATATTTCCACTAACCAAAAATGAATCGTTTATTGCGTTTTAATAGACTGTTTGTGTGTGTGTGCATAGTTTATGCAACAATTTTTTTTTTTCTTTTGTAGCTAATTTACATTTCCATAATATTTACTAACCCATTTACTTTAAACTCGTACGATAGATATATGTGTAGAGTTGTGCTCGTATATCCTCAACAAATTATTAAATAATAATAATAATACTTTTGAATTAGATAAAAAAAGCATTGCATTAAAATTGATGATTTCCTATTATAATAAAATATGAAAATTAAATAAAAAAAAATATACACATGGCAACGACTTTCATTTTGGTGGGATTGCATTAGTATGGGCGAAGGAAAACAAAAGACTTAAAACACATGCAGTGTGAGGAAGATTAGGAAATGAATATGCAATGTGGTCGTGGTTAACGGAAACGTACCATTTTTTTTATTGTAAATGAATTAATGATTTTTATAAATGTAATATTTTATACCCCAGTAAATATCTTTCACCAATTAAAGCTGCATAATAAATGTTAAGTACGTCGTTTTGAGGTTTTGGAAATGTGTGAATAGTTTTCCATTTCCCAACAAGGCTATAGGAGCTTAAAAAAATTAAGCCCAAAGTGTCACTGGTTAACATACTCCAATCGTGCTCAAAATTTGGTTATCCCAAAATCTGGAAAGAATTTTTAATTTTGGGGAGTCAACCGATAAAATAGTTTTCCATTTCCAATTAGAAAAAAAACATTTCAGATACAGGTAATAAAGTTTAGGGATGTGCTATATGTAGTACAAAATTTAAATGATTAAGGCATTGGGCATAATAATATATTAGAGGTTTACCCAACAATTTTCCTATGCAAATTTGATGTGTACTCATTTGATAAATGTAAAATAATACTTCACGTTTTAAATACCTAGACTCGAGATATTACTTTAAAATTAAAAAGACCGAATAAAACATTATAAAAACCGCACAGTGACAAAATCAATAAATTCAAGGAACTTAGGGAGTGACCTAGTGCATGTTGTAGGCTTGATCGAGTTCAACATGACCCTTTATTACAAAGTTTCCCAACACCATCGAAACCGAATAAAACATTATAAAAACCGCACTGTGACAAAATCAATAAATTGAAGGAACTTAGGCAGTGACCTAGTGCATGTTGTAGGCCTGGTCGAGTTCAACATGTCCCTGTATAACAAAGTTTAACACCATCAAAACCTTGACTTACGGTCCAAAACCTGGTTTTTTGGATCTTTCTTCTCTTATGAGCTTATAACTCAGTCAATTACTAACCATGTTTAGATTTTTAACTTATTTGTCGAATTGTTTTAATGGGAAGGTTCATTGGTTGGTTTGCCGGCATCCTTTCTATGAAGAAAAATATCATTAGATCTTTATGGACCCATTGTGTTTCCCTTTGGACGTTTGTGACATCCCTTTTAACGATGTTTTCAACGTATATGTTGTCTGGTTGAGTAACTAGCTGTGAGCAATTAATTGGGAGTTTGAAATGTCGATCCAATCCATCCAGTTACTGTCCTTACAAGAATTGGTGATTCCGCCGATGTGCAATGATGCCAATCAATCAATAATGGGTTTCCAGTCACTTTATACATAGGGCTGGGCTATCACATATAATATGGTCGGTAGATGGTTCACTTTCGCTGTTCCTTAGGGTGACGGGAAAATCGATGTTGGATCGATGTTGGGATATGCAAAGTTTAAACACAATTGGAGTATATTAACCCGTACCTCTTTGGGCTTAAAGTTTTAAAACTCCTAAAGCCACGTTTGGAAGGTTTAACTAAAGAACGATTTTACTGAAATAAAAGTCCGAAATTTAAGAATTAAACTTCCTTTAATCTGCCCATATATCATTCCACTGCATAACCAACCATTTTTACAGTAATAAAAAAAATTATTTAAAAAAATTTTAATTTTTTATAAATTTAAAAAAAATTTTAAAAAATTTAATTTTCCAGAAAATAATAGAAAATTTTTATATTTTCACAATTTTAAAATTTTTTTAATTTTTCATAAAATTATTTATAACTTTTGTTTGTTATAGTCGATCTATATAGAATTATGAATATGTTTTTCATTGTTCGGTTTGAGATCTGTTTCTATTATCGCTAATAGAATTTGTTTTACAAGAGCTGTGTGAAATGTATTATGTTGACAGCTGGCAGGGCAGATAGCTATTTCGATGGTTGCCAAACCATCATCATCAGTGCCGTTTGCTGTGCCTTCTCCACTCATTCTCCACCGGTGTGTGTGAGCTTCACATTGATTGTGTGAAGCTTTTAACACTTAAGGTTGTGATAATGAGTGGAGAAGGCACAGCAAACGGCACTGATGATGATGGTTTGGCAACCATCGAAATAGCTATCTGCCCTGCCAGCTGTCAACATAATACATTTCACACAGCAATTGTAAAACAAATTCTATTAGCGATAATAGAAACAGATCTCAAACCGAACAATGAAAAACATATTCATAATTCTATATAGATCGACTATAACAAACAAGAGAATACAAACACGGGAGGTACACTGGGTTGGCATTTGATGCCAAAAACAATTCTATGCAATTTTGTCCGATGGACAAAGCATAGACAAGAGCTTGTGTGGATTATGTTGACGTTGTCTTCGTTGATACCATTTTCGCACCGGTGTGTGTGAGCTTCACATTGATTGTGTGAAGCTTTTAACACTTAAGGTTGTGATAATGAGTGGAGGAGGCACAGCAAACGGCACTGATGATGATGGTTTGGCAACCATCGAAATAGCTATCTGCCCTGCCAGCTGTCAACATAATACATTTCACACAGCTCTTGTAAAACAAATTCTATTAGCGATAATAGAAACAGATCTCAAACCGAACAATGAAAAACATATTCATTATTTATAACTGTGATAGCGGAACCGATTAACGGAATTTTTAATTCTTAATTTTCGGAATGTTATTTCAGCAAAATTGGACTAGAAGTTCTTGAGTTGAGGCTATAGGAGCTTAAAGGATTTAAGCCCAAAGTGGTACTGGTTAACATACTCCAATCGTGCTCTAAATTTGGGTATCCTAAAATCTGGAAAGACTTTTCATTTTTGGGGAGTCAGACCGATAAAATTCTGGAATTATTTTTCTCAGATAAATTGCAGTCACCCTACTATTCCTAACGGGTTTTCCAATAAGAGGTGTTATTTAGGTATTAAAAGAAAAATGACATTTTTTGAGATAAAAGATCAGATGTTTATTTCATAAAAAAGAGGAAGCTATGCCTTTAATAATGAAAAACAACATCAGCCAAATGGCCAGCACGATCACGCTTACTGGACCATATCCTTTTCATGAAGTTTTACATAACCAAATCGCAAAGTGGCTGCCCCATGTCCTCGATAGCCTCACGAATTTTATCTTTGAGGTCTTGAATCGACGCTGGTCTGTTGGCGTATACCTTATCTTTCACGTGACCCCAAAGGAAGAAGTCGCAAGGTGTTATATCACAAGATTTGTGATCACCTCTTCGAGAGATAACACGGTCCGGAAACTTTTCCCGTTAAAGGATCAAATGCTTGTGTGTCACGTAGGGCCGTCTTGTTAAAAGTAAATGTTGTCCAGATCAATACTATCCAACTCAGACCAAAAAAAATCATTAAACATCTCACGATAGCTTAATCCATTCTCCGTTACCTTATTTTCGGAAATGTAAGGTCCAATGACCCAGCGGGACCATGAACCGCACCAAACAGTCACACGTTGAGGATGGAGAGGCTTCTCAACAATAACTCTTGGGTTTTCCAAACCCCAGATGCGACAATTTTGCTTGTTGACGTAGCTACCGAGGTGGAAATGGGCCATTTGGCATCAGTCAAGATGATTTTTCGATAGAATTCCGGATCATTTTCATGCATATCAGGGACCCAATCAGCAAAGGCACGACTTTATTGATGATCGGCTGGCTTGAGTTCTTGTGTTAACTGAACTTTATAAGCTTTAAGACCCAAGTCTTTATGCAAAATACGGTGTAATGACGATTGTGGAATGCCCAATACCAAAGAACGACAAGGAATGGACAAACCAGGGTTTTCTTCAACACTTTGGGCTACAGCAGCAATATTCTCAGTTGTTCTTGAGCGACGTGCATCGGTTTTATTCTTCACATCACATCAACTTGTCCCAACAGCTCGAATTTTTCCACCAATTTCTGTATTGCGGTCCGACAAGGTGCTTCACGACGACCAAAATAATCTTTAGTTTTGCAAATTGTGACTAAAAGATTTTCAAAATTTTTGTGGTGATTTTTAATAATTTTAATGCGTTGTTAAAGCATGTATCGTTCCCTTCTTAGAAATGGCGTAGTTTCTACTTGTCAAATGTTAAAGGATAAAAGCTTCAAAAGCGACTGCTACCGAAATAGCGTGCCATTCACAATAACACTTCTCATTGGAAAACCCTTTAGATACACTCGATATTCTGCGAATCAAGTTCTATTTACGTGTCTATCTATGGGCGAGTGTCCTGATCTAGTGTCTTTCGAGATTTATTAGGTTCGCTCCATGTCGATTTCCTGCATGGAGCCCTGTCGGGACTCTTAATCCCCCTGCAGTGTCCAGGTTTTATTTTTTATTTTCGAATACTTCGTTAAGTTATGTCTTGTAGGTCTTGATCGCTTTCGTTTTAGTGATGTGGGCGATTTTACCGCTGCTGGACTAAACGTGAACAGGAGAAAATCCTCCTGTGATAGTTTTTTCACGTTAAACACATTGGCGGCTTGTTTAATAGCAAATATTTTCTCTTGAAAAACGCTACAGAAGTCTGGAATCAGGACCAGATCCTATGAGTATATGACGTAGATAGCCTATCATCCAAAAATATTAAGTGAACCATTCATAGCGTTTTCGTTCTGTACAGGATGTTCGATTTCCGTGCGCTAAGTATGTAGTCAGATTCATGTGAGATATTAAGGATCCTTGAGTGTCCGATAAAGGGATCCAATTTTTTTAATATGTTGCGTCGTATAGCTGTTTAAAAGCAGAGCTTGCACCTTTGACATGGCTGTAGTAGGTTAAGTATTGTGTATAGTGCCATAGAGGCGGTTGAGCTCATCAATTCGGCTATTAGAAGGCAGGAGGAAAGTTTGACAATAAAGGGATTAAATTTAATTAAATTAATACATTTGATATTTGCATGATCGTTTATTCGGTCAACCCCATATGTTTCATAAAACTAATGTGACTTCTTTGTATGCTGATGACACTTTAGTCGTAAAATCATGTACAATTAAACCTAGAGAGTCGAAAATCAAAACACAAGGTATTTGTTTACTATTACGTAATGAATTCGTTAGTAGATGGTCTAAAATATAACGGAATTGTCTTTAGGCATACAAATTTGTTAATTTAACTGTATATTTTTGCAATTTTTTTCATGAAAAATACATGAAACCAATACATTGGAACAGGTCATGACATGATGATTAGAATACGCGGCTACCATGCGGGAGATCCATGGTTCGATTCCTGGCTCCAGTCATCTATATTTTTCTTTCTTTGCCGGCCCCCTTGATGTTTTTGACAGCAACTTCTCAGTATAGCATCGAGTCAATCGGGATGCCTAGTAAAAAGCTCTCAAACTGGACGTTCTCATTCGTCGAAAAACAAGTAGGTGCCGTTAGATGTGAATCTATCAAAAGAAAGCGTGTTAATTCGTAACAACGCTAGAACCTATTCCGTGGAACCTATTACTTTAAGTAAGTTTAAGTCGTTAGGTATACAAATTTGTTAATTTAACTTAATACTTTGAAATTGGAACAGGTCGTGACATGATGGTTGAAATACGCGACTACCATGTGGGAGATCCATGGTTCGATTCCTGGCTCCAGTCGTCTACAGTTTTCTTTCATTGCCGGTCCCCTGGATGTTGTTGACAGCAACTTCAAAGTAGGTGACGTTAGTTGTGAATCAAACGAAAGAAAGCGTGTTAATTCACAACAAGGCGAGAAGCTATCACATACCTCATTCATGGGGTGTAAAGGTAATTATTCTGTATAGTGGGGGTTATATCTCTTGAATCCGGTAATTGGGAGGCAGTATAAATGTTTAACATGATCTTTTTGTCGAATATTATTTAATGATTTTCATTAATGCAATTGATCTTTGCATTATCATCTATTCGATCAACCGCTTTTTTGTGTTCTTACGACGAAAATCTATTACTATTACTCAATACTTTTTAATTAGGTATCCCATGATACTGACAACATAAATAATTGGGTTGCATTGGGATCCTCTTGAGCCTGCCTATGTGGCTAACATCTGGTACTGCCAATGATGCTTAGGAACCTAGGGAGACGTGCCAGATATCTGCGGATTTATATAAAGTAGTAGTGTGTCCGGCAATGATTACACCAGTTTACAAATCTTTATTTTTTGTGAGCTGCAAAGTTCTTAATAATTTTTTTCTATAGATTTCGGCCTCCTAAACACGAATATGAGATTTAAAAATTTTTCCTCTGATTAGTTTTCAAGATATGAATTTTTGAATTATTTTGCAAATTTTTTATGAGATGCATCAGCTTATTGGAGAATAATTCGTAAACTCGTCTTACGATTTGAACAAGAGTGGTCTTCAATTAAAGGTAATGTGCTCCTCTAAAATCTTTCTATACAAGCTTTTAATACCGGTTGGGTAGTATTGATGGTAGGAGCATTTTAAGTTTAAAAAACTATTTTTTTGTGCAAAAATCAAGGTTTTAATTTGATAAAAAAATTTATAAAAAATACAAATCGCTAAAGTAAATTCAATTTCATAAATTGAGTATAAAGATTGGACTTTCCCGAGCAAAACAAGACATCGTTTATAAAAATTGGGTGATAAGAGGAAGAGTTACACGTTTTTTAAGAGGACCCTACAAATGGTAAATTTTTTGATTTTAGGCATATCACGGTAGGTTTAGAGCTAAACTTCACGTTGCATGAAAATTACGATTAAAAGTGGAAATGCCACTGTATTCTGGGTTGATCATGCATCACGAAAATTTTTAATCTGAAATCCTAGCTGATCATTTTTAGAAAATATCGATATCCTCCATTTCTGCCGACAGGTCATGACATGATGATTAGAATACGCGGCTACCATGCGGGAGATCCATGGTTCGATTCCTGGCTCCAGTCATCTATATTTTTCTTTCTTTGCCGGCCCCCTTGATGTTTTTGACAGCAACTTCTCAGTATAGCATCGAGTCAATCGGGATGCCTAGTAAAAAGCTCTCAAACTGGACGTTCTCATTCGTCGAAAAACAAGTAGGTGCCGTTAGATGTGAATCTATCAAAAGAAAGCGTGTTAATTCGTAACAACGCTAGAACCTATTCCGTGGAACCTATTACTTTAAGTAAGTTTAAGTCGTTAGGTATACAAATTTGTTAATTTAACTTAATACTTTGAAATTGGAACAGGTCGTGACATGATGGTTGAAATACGCGACTACCATGTGGGAGATCCATGGTTCGATTCCTGGCTCCAGTCGTCTACAGTTTTCTTTCATTGCCGGTCCCCTGGATGTTGTTGACAGCAACTTCAAAGTAGGTGACGTTAGTTGTGAATCAAACGAAAGAAAGCGTGTTAATTCACAACAAGGCGAGAAGCTATCACATACCTCATTCATGGGGTGTAAAGGTAATTATTCTGTATAGTGGGGGTTATATCTCTTGAATCCGGTAATTGGGAGGCAGTATAAATGTTTAACATGATCTTTTTGTCGAATATTATTTAATGATTTTCATTAATGCAATTGATCTTTGCATTATCATCTATTCGATCAACCGCTTTTTTGTGTTCTTACGACGAAAATCTATTACTATTACTCAATACTTTTTAATTAGGTATCCCATGATACTGACAACATAAATAATTGGGTTGCATTGGGATCCTCTTGAGCCTGCCTATGTGGCTAACATCTGGTACTGCCAATGATGCTTAGGAACCTAGGGAGACGTGCCAGATATCTGCGGATTTATATAAAGTAGTAGTGTGTCCGGCAATGATTACACCAGTTTACAAATCTTTATTTTTTGTGAGCTGCAAAGTTCTTAATAATTTTTTTCTATAGATTTCGGCCTCCTAAACACGAATATGAGATTTAAAAATTTTTCCTCTGATTAGTTTTCAAGATATGAATTTTTGAATTATTTTGCAAATTTTTTATGAGATGCATCAGCTTATTGGAGAATAATTCGTAAACTCGTCTTACGATTTGAACAAGAGTGGTCTTCAATTAAAGGTAATGTGCTCCTCTAAAATCTTTCTATACAAGCTTTTAATACCGGTTGGGTAGTATTGATGGTAGGAGCATTTTAAGTTTAAAAAACTATTTTTTTGTGCAAAAATCAAGGTTTTAATTTGATAAAAAAATTTATAAAAAATACAAATCGCTAAAGTAAATTCAATTTCATAAATTGAGTATAAAGATTGGACTTTCCCGAGCAAAACAAGACATCGTTTATAAAAATTGGGTGATAAGAGGAAGAGTTACACGTTTTTTAAGAGGACCCTACAAATGGTAAATTTTTTGATTTTAGGCATATCACGGTAGGTTTAGAGCTAAACTTCACGTTGCATGAAAATTACGATTAAAAGTGGAAATGCCACTGTATTCTGGGTTGATCATGCATCACGAAAATTTTTAATCTGAAATCCTAGCTGATCATTTTTAGAAAATATCGATATCCTCCATTTCTGCCGACTGGACCAAAAGTCTTTTTACTTTTTAAACGATGACAGTAAAAAACTGGACCAATGAAATTAAAACTGTTTATTTATTATAAAAGTATACAAACAGGGATTCTTGTATGATCATTGATTATTTTGACATTGCTTCAATTTTGAGGCTTGAAGTGCATTTTAAACCTATATTTTTAAAAAAAAATTATATTTTTCATTTTTAAATTATATTATATACATATATTGCAATTAATAAATATTCCACTTTTTTAATACTGAACAAATTGTTCTTAGGCGGTTACGCGGTGTAAAAATTAAAAATATCGATATTTTTCAAAAATGTAGGCTTAAAATGCACTTCAAGCCTCCAGGTTAAAGCAATGTCAAAATAGTCAATGATCTTACAAGATTCCCAGTTTGTATACTTTGATAATAAATAAACAGTTTTTATCTCATTGGTCCAGTTTTTTACTGTCATCGTTTAAAAAGTAAAAAGACTTTTGGTCCAGTCGGCAGAAATGGAAAATATCGATATTTTCAAAAAATGATCAGCTAGGATTTCAAATTAAACATTTTCGTGATGCATGAACAACCCAGAATACAGTGGCATTTCCACTTTTAATCGTAATTTTCATGCAACGTGGAGTTTAGCTCTAAACCTACCGTGATATGCCTAAAATCAAAAAATTTACCATTTGTAGTGTCCTCTTAAAAAACGTGTTACTCTTCCTCTTATCACCCAATTTTTATAAACGATGGCTTGTTTTGCTCGGGAAAGTCTAATCTTTATACTCAATTTATGAAATTGTTTTTATTTATGCGATTAATATTTTTAATAATTTTTTTTATAAATTTAAAACCGTGATTTTTGCACAAAAATATTAGTTTTTTAAACTTTAAATGCTCCTACTATCAAAACTACCCAACCGATGTTAAAAGCTTGTATAGAAGGGTTTTAGAGGAGCACATTACTTTTAATTGGAGACCACTCTTGTTCAAATCGTTGGACGCGTTTACGAATTATTCTCCAATAAGCTGATGCATGTCACAAAAAATTTGCTAAATAATTCAAAAATTCATATCTTGAAAATTAATCAGAGTAAAAATTTTTAAATCTCATATTCGTGTTTAGGAGGCCGAAATCTATAGAAAAAACTTATTTAGAACTCTGCAGCAAAATGACTGTAAACTAGTGTTAGCTATTAACAAATAAAAAAAAATAACTTGATATAACTTACCTCTCTTTTATAAGTGCTGACATATTGCACATTTAATCATAATTTGGGAACGCTTCCTACGCTCGACAACAATACTTGCGTACTTTCCACACGCACACTTTGCTCTCTCACCGAAATTAAAAAAACCGTCTGCAAATTCTTATACTATCTGTATTTAAAGGTTATTTTAAAAATAGTTATTTTAAATATAATAGTTTTCCCACGTCTCCTTCCTCCCACCAATCCAAAACTGTCGTCTTCTATGAATAGCTGTAGCATCTGTGTATTATTACATTTTATTTCTCTAGGGTTAGAAAACACTTTTGGCACCTAATACCCGCCCGCTGATCAGAAAAAAACATTTCACTTACATTTGTATATCTGTTGTGCTTAGTACTATCTGCAATGCAGATTCTGCAGATCATATTTTATATCTTTAGCCCTGAAAACCATTTTGCCGAGCTCCTATCCATCGGCCTATTGAAAATGAAAATTTCATGTACATATTAATATCTATTGTGCCGATTGTTATCCGTGTATTAAATTTGATTCCTCTAGGGATGAAATACATTTTCGCCACGCCCCTTCTGCCTACAAATCGAAACTTTGATCTGCAATACCACATGTTGTTGTAGAATTATATAAGAAATGTGTTATTTTAGGGGTGTACCACGTTATCCCCAAAATCAAAATCCCCAAATCAAAATCCCCAAATCAAAATCCCCAAATACAAAATCCCCAAACACAAAATCCCCAAATTCTGTGTGATAACCATTCAAATTACGTTAAAAATCGCCGCGATTTTTTTTTTGTGCTTGGGGATTTTGATTTTGTGGTTTTTTTTATGGCTGGGGATTTTGTGTTTGGGGATTTTGATTTTGGGGATTATGTGGCACTCCCTTATTTTAGTCCTGTATTTTTTTGCATCAATAATCATAAGGTTAGTTTACAATATTCCGTTTACGTTTGTCGTCATCAAAAATATACAAACCTATTTAATATATCTTTAAGCCAAAACAAGTTTCACAACTAAAAAACCTTTAATGTAAAAACGCACCCGCTAAACTACACTTTTCTCCTAAATATTACTCAAGTAACCAACTATGCCGGTTAAGAGTGCACAATGCCTGCGGCAAAAGAAGATAACGCAGATCTAGGTAAGTAACATATCAAGAAATGTTTACTATACCACCATTACTAATAACACCTATTTTGTACTTAGTAAACTTTTCATCAATTCGTTGTTGTAATTAAACAACCCAACTGACAAGGCGATGATCTCTCACAACACGCAGGGGCGACTCTTCATATCACTATTCCAAAATCCTCGTAATAGTTACATATTTATCTTTGTCACAACCTGGAAATTGTCCAAGTTTGTCGTTGTGCATTCAAGCAACCTTAGCAAATTTTTCCAGCACGCACGCATTTGTTATTGAATAAAAGCCAACTTGTTCAATAAATTGCCATATGACGCTGGCTGTGAAACGTGAATGGTTATTGAACTTAAACTTTTAAGCGTATACGCGCATGCGCACTCGCCCAAATATATACTCATAGCGCACACTCATAGGCACGCACAAGCTGACGTAGTTTAACCAACAATCATCGTCGGGTAACAACATGAGCAACAAATTCAGTCCAACAGTGTAAACATGTTATTCCAACCTGTCTAATATCCAGCTAAACATGTGTGTTTCCCATTTCAAAGAAACGCCACAAAAAGACTGATGGAACGAATACTCAACACCGGAAATAAAACGAAGCAAAGCATTTTCGCTTTCAGACATAACAAACGCCAATTGCCGGTGGCGGTGGTGGTCGTATGGTGGATCTTGGTTTAAGTGTTTTAATTGTTGGGGTAAACGCCAAAGTTTTCACAGTGGTTTATATTATATTCAAACAAACAAACAAACAGACAGAGAGACAACAACCGTAGATTATTATTTATTCAATAGAAATTCGCACATATGCCAGACCATTGTAGGCGTCAGTAAAAATCAAAAGACTTAAGCAGCGAATGTGAAAATGCAAAGGCCTTAAAATATGCAATAGTTGGGGTTAAGTTAATGCTGTATTTGTTATATACTAAAAATATACGTTTGAATTTGATTAGCTGGTGGATTTTGTACACTGCAAGGTAACCCTATAATGACTATGATGTCGTTTGCGGGTGATAATTAAATAAGATTTTATAAACAATTAAGTTTAACCTGTCTCAATATGTTTTTGCATTTTTACAGCAAATAATGTAAGTCGCATTTCTTAATACTATTGCCCGTAAAATTAAAGATTTTTCAGCACAAATATATTCTGATGTTAATAAAACTATCTGCAAACCACTGATTGTTAATTAAATTTAGGAAATTTGCTTTTCCCTGATGTCTTTCAAAACGATTCAAGTTTTTATGTGTGCACTCATTAAAATCAAATAATGAAAAATTTTTAATTATTACGCCAGAATGAAATGAAGTGTCTTAATATATTATATTATGTTTATATGATAAGTATATGCTTATCATTTGACAAAGCTTAACCCAACTATAATAAATTTTAGTGTGAAAATTGGCATGACCTCTGTCAAAACTTTTTAGGTAAGACCGTCTGCGTCAAATAGCCTCAACAAACCAAATGCCAACCAAAAGGGTATGGTGTGTTTCTGTGGCAAATTTGTCATTCAGTTGAAAAATGTTTACAATGCATTACATCAATGAAAACAATGTGAATTGTTTGTAAAATTGATTTTAAGCTGCAGACAAGCGTAGTTTTCAATGTCATGCGGATCCATGTCAAAGCACTAATCTGACATAGAGTAGAGATAATATTTGCGAAACTCACAATTAAACGTTTGATTATGGTGATCAAAGTTTGGAAAGCAACAACACATATATAACATGGAAATGCTAAAGGTTACTCATACGCCCGTTGGTAGCATTTAAGTGGGCTAGTGGCAGTTAGTCATGTTACAATTACATTCGTGAAATAATTTCAGAATACTGGTGGGTAATTTTGTGTTAACGTTACTTTTAGTTTGGTAAATAGCCAATAGCCTATTGACATTTGGGAAAAAACGCTGACACACATACTACAACATTTGGTGGGCGTAGTTTCTAACGCCTGAACAATTTGCGGAACTGTAATGGTTGCAATTGCAGGATACAAACATACTTAAAATGGTCTAATTTCGTTCGTTGTTGTTGTTTCTCTGTTGTGTTGCTGATTCAGTTACAAGCATAAAATCATTGATTGTAATCAAGACATAAAAGACCACTGAGACGCCGAATGGTAATTACAACGAAAACGCTCATGTTAAATCGCTAGGGATTAGTCATAAAGTGAGTTGGAGTGGGAATTAGCTTGCACCATTGTTGTGGTGCAGTTGTTGGTTAAAGGCGAATACTTTAATACCCTAACAGTTTGGAAAAATATGAAATTTGAAGAAAAAGAATATCAAATTACTTAATTGATTTTTAATTATTTGCAACGATTTTTAATACAAATATATTAAACAACTCGAAATTAGTTTAAGAAGTATGTTTTTGTTAGATAGAAGCTGAACGCATATAAAGTTTTTCATATAAATATGAGGACTTTCTACTTGATCAATGTTTGATCTCTATTATTTTGTGGCGATCACAAATTAAGCTCCTTTTTATGATTAGATGCTTAGTTTTGGAGAAAAACATAAAGACGACTTCCAATTGTATCAAGGTTTTACCTGTACTATTTTGAGGTAATCGCAGATTAAGCTGCTTTGTTTAGAAGATAAAATGTTTAAAAAATTTTATGTGAATATGCAACCTTCTTACTTCATGGTCTGACCCCTACTATGTTGTGGTGACCACAGAAAAAGATTAGATGCTTAGTTTAGGAGATAAACACATTAAAAGTTTTTCATATGATTTGATTAGGACATGAAAACTTTAACAAAAAAATGCGTTAGCTTTATATAATTTTGTGCATACTGTATTACTGTAATAACAACTTTTAAACTTTGTTAGTCGTCTAAATCTTAATTCTAATATTCTTCCTTGTGTATCAAACCCATCTACTAAAGCCTGCGTACCATATGCCACATTATAATGCCTGTGTTTCCAACTAAATATTACACAAAACGTGTGGTGAACTATTTAATGGCTGAAACAGAATCAGATGCTGACACACAAACGTGCCAAACCGCACCAACGCTCATGAACTTCTAAAGAATGAATAGTCAGTCGTCATTGTGTTCAGTACGTGAAAATGACTGTGGCACAACTACACAGCAAAAATGTCCGCCTTTTCGTTTTGCAAACGTAATAAAAGTGTTGACGATTGTGGGAAAAAACGTAGAACCCACCATTCCGGCTAAAGATCGCTAGGTCGGCCAGTACGAATAAATATGAAAACTACTCTAACTCACACCAATGTTCTACCTATAAAAAACAAATGCAAATAACCCATTCGGTTCGATTGCACTATGTTATTAATAGTCTATAAAAAGGCAACAAAAACCACAGCTGCTGTATAGCTACTGCGGCCAAGATGCCAAGATAAGTTAAGCATGAGTTTCTCTGGTGCGAAGGTAGACTAGGGGGCGGCAGTGTGTGCTGGCGTAGTAGATGACCGCTGGTAACCTTGTACTCGTAGTCGGGCAACAAACGACAATGTTTACTACAGAAAACTCATTCATACATATGTACAAACGTACAATCAGTCAGTCAGTCATTCACATTCTCCTTTGTTGTAATTGAGGTTTTATTTCTAAAGTTTAATTTAAATTTAGATTGATTTTCATTAGAATGATTTGAGCTGATCCAGCTGACCAGTGGCAGTGACGGCTGAATTTTATATGAATCAGGGAGGGAAGTTGTTGGGTGATATGACTTAAATGAAATGTGAAA
Organism: Muscina levida; assembly: GCA_964034835.1. Taxonomy (NCBI): domain Eukaryota; kingdom Metazoa; phylum Arthropoda; class Insecta; order Diptera; family Muscidae; genus Muscina; species Muscina levida. The sequence continues at coordinate 5,870,736 of OZ035883.1, forward strand.
AAGGTGAAGGTATTTTGAGTCACTAAATGATTAATTGATTCACCGTCCACTGATTGAAGTTTGCAGTACCACGCCCCTTTTGAAACAATAGATATGTCGGTCATATAAATAGAAGATTGTAATTACAATTTCGTATATTTCAAATTAGTTAACTAACTGATACGGTGAAATGGCTGTAGATATGAAGATGAAATTGGGGTAGTTGTTCTCCTTTTCGATTAAACGTCAGCTAAGAATGGATTTTGGAAAATGCGTACTTTAGGATGTAAACATTACCAATAAGGGATAAACTCAGACGAATCGGTTGAAGCTTTAATCGCGAAAATTGATATGGACATGCTCACTATTGGATTGAGTGGTTTTTTGAAATCCGATATTTCTGGGTAAAAAATATCGAAAGGGGATGTAATTTTGATAATTTTATGGGCTTGGTCCCTATGGAATTAGAACGAAGCTAGGAGGGTTTTAGAAATTCTTACCTTTTAGGTGTAAAAAGGCCAAAAATGAATAAAACTGGTACTAAACGGCTAAAGGATTAGTCTTAAAAATTGAAGTGAATGTTTTAGTTGTACGATGTAAAGTAATTTTTCGAAATTCGTTCTTTAGTTATAAAAATACTGAAAAGCAATAAAAGTGGTACAATCGCCCAGACTAAATAAATAAAAGTAGTGCTACGAAAATGTATTTAGCATTGCTCCCTACAGAATTAGATACCCGCCAGATGGTGTATTCAGAAATTTGAACATTGGGGGTAAAAAAGACCGAAAGGGGATATAACTGGTACCATCGCCCAGGCCAAACGGCTAAAGCTATTATCGTATATTTGCATTGAATTAAAGGGGGACCTCATAATTATAGTTTTAGGGATAAAAGGGATTAAAGCGGTACAATCACTCAGACAAATGGGATAAAGCTACAATCACATAAATTTGTATCCGTTCGCCTTATGAAACGTTTGTATTTTATTTGTATTGATTACATTCTTAAGAAGTTTCATTGTACGTACGGGTGAAGCTAAGCTAGCCGGGAAAGCTAGTATTTTTATATATTTACATTTTTATATTTTTTTATTTTTTTATTTTTATATTTTTATATTTTTATATTTTTATATTTTTATATTTTTATATTTTTATATTTTTATATTTTTATATTTTTATATTTTTATATTTTTATATTTTTATATTTTTATATTTTTATATTTTTATATTTTTATATTTTTATATTTTTATATTTTTATATTTTTATATTTTTATATTTTTATATTTTTATATTTTTATATTTTTACTAGTGGGCCCGGCAATGCTTCGCTATTGCATATCAGCTTGTAATACATTTCAGATTTCTTGCCATCCTAAATGCTATATAAACGCTAATTAATACATTTGTAGGTCTACAAAGTATGTACTTTGAAAATGGTACTTAAGCTCGACAATAATATGTTGAGTTTATTAACTTATGTAACTAATTTCAAGTAAATCCTTAACATGGAAGTTAACCAATTAAGATTTATTGTTTTAAATGCTTAATATCGTAGGCTCTATGACGATTGTAAAAAGTTCATCAGCAAAGTCATATCTATCATATCTGTATGTAGGGCGAAAAACCACTTATTTCTCAAATCGGACATTCTGCTAAAGTTCAAAATTCAATTTTTATTTTTTCTGTAGTAGCGGGTATCTTCTGTATACTAACTATCTCTTTGGGCGTAAAAAACATTTTTGGCATGTCTTCTCCGCCTAATGACCTCAAATAAAAATTTCGTTTGAAGATTTATGCCTTTAGCCATAAAAACCTCTTTCGCCATGTCTTCTTCGCCCACGAATCAAGAATATTTCCGAATACTGTATTTGCATTGAACTCGTGTTACCATTTTTTAAGATAATTCGGTCACCAAACGCTTGACGCTTGCAGCGCCTCGGCACTTTTTATTTTTTTAGTTCCAAATAGCCTGTTCATTAGGACGGATCAATTTAATCGTATACCAAAATCGGAACCTACGAAAATTTCACTAAGAAACAACACCCGCACTTAGAAGGTCATCATAGAATCCAAGAGGCCCTTATTTTGACCCCATGTGCTCCGGCTCCAATTTTGACCTTCAGATGTTTGGAAATCAAGACGAAGAGAATAGTATATTTCTGATGCTGTTTGAGATCCCGCCCTACATATTGGACTTCCGCCAAAGGCAAAAATTCAAGGATTTTAAAAAACTTAATTTCTGCTTGCCAACTTTCAAAGGCCATAACTTATTTTTCACAGTTTTCCGCAGAAGGTTTCAAAAAATATATATGAAGTTTTCGGTTTTTGCTTATTTAAAAACAAAAAAAACTCTACCTATCTCTAGGCGAACTGCAATATAATATGGAATTATGAGGACGATCAAACAATTACTATGGCAGTTATAACTGGGATGTGGCACAGCCCACTTCCACCCTTGCAGTAATTTATACTGTAACAAATCTTATCTATATACCTCTGATAGTTCATATCTATATACCTCTGATAGATATAGCCCTTTTGATTTTCAAGTTATATGGGCGGTGCCACACCCCTTTATCCAATCACAACCAATTATAGCCAGGAACTATCAACAGGTCAACAGTACCAATTGGTACAATTTTCGTATCAATCGGTCTATTAGAAAAGCTGTTAGAGCGATTTTTGAAAAAGGGGCGTGGCAGCGCCCACTTCCAGCCTGGTTGTAATTAATACTGCTTCAACAACATATATACCAAATCTCATCTTCATACCTCTGATAGTTCATGAGATACAGCCCTTTTGATTTTCAAGTTGTATGGGCGGTGCCACGCCCCTTTATCCAATCACAGCCTATTATAGCCAGGGACTATCAACAGGTCAACAGTACCACTTGGTAAAATTTTCGTATCAATCGGTCTATTAGAAAAGCCGTTAGAGCGATTTTTGAAAAGGGGCGTGGCACCGCCCACTTCTACCTTGGCTGAAATTAATACTGCTTCAAAAACATATATACCAAATCTCATCTTCATACCTCTGACAGTTCATGAGATACAGCCCTTTTGATTTTCAAGTTGTATGGGCGGTGCCACGCCCCTTTGTCCAATTGGACCGAATTGTAAATCTAAACCATCCGGGGCGCCACCCAAACGCATACAAAAAAATTTATGCAAATCGGTCCAGCCGTTTAGGAGGAGTTCAGTCACAACACACGTACGGTAGAATTTTATATATAAAGATATTTTTATATTTTTATATTTTTATATTTTTATATTTTTATATTTTTATATTTTTATATTTTTATATTTTTATATTTTTATATTTTTATATTTTTATATTTTTATATTTTTATATTTTTATATTTTTATATTTTTATATTTTTATATTTTTATATTTTTATATTTTTATATTTTTATATTTTTATATTTTTATATTTTTATATTTTTATATTTTTATATTTTTATATTTTTATATTTTTATATTTTTATATTTTTATATTTTTATATTTTTATATTTTTATATTTTTATATTTTTATATTTTTATATTTTTATATTTTTATATTTTTATATTTTTATATTTTTATATTTTTATATTTTTATATTTTTATATTTTTATATTTTTATATTTTTATATTTTTATATTTTTATATTTTTATATTTTTATATTTTTATATTTTTATATTTTTATATTTTTATATTTTTATATTTTTATATTTTTACCCACGCCTCTTTCCCCCCCAGATACCGCGCGAGCTGGGGTCCATTTAAGCTGAACATGACGGTGGTCTCGGCCACAAGTCACTTCAGCACTTCATATTAAAGTGTTTATTTTTTTTTTGAATTGAATTGAATTGAATTGAATTGAATTGAATTGAATTGAATTGAATTGAATTGAATTGAATTGAATTGAATTGAATTGAATTGAATTGAATTGAATTGAATTGAATTGAATTGAATTGAATTGAATTGAATTGAATTGAATTGAATTGAATTGAATTGAATTGAATTGAATTGGTTTGATTTGAATTAAAGTAAAGTGAAATATATTGAATAGTATTGAATTTATAATATAAAAGTTATAATTGATCATTTCCACATATCACTGTTTTACGACGTGGGGCGTAACATCAGCCTAAAAACATCCTCATAATCCGGCATGTTCCCAAGGCAATGGCTTTCGACATTTCATGTAAATGCGATGAAAGCCCCAATTCGTCGAGATGTTGCGAATCAGAGTTTACCACAATTCCAGTACTCGATATCACAATTGGGATAGTTTGCACAGTTGTTAGATGTTCCCTTTGCTTTACTTCAAACGCTAAGTCTGCATATTTAGATATTTTTTCACTAATCGTTCGATTCACGTTATCCGAAAGTGGAACTGCGACGTCTATAACGTATCCAACCTTTCTGCATTTGTCTATCCAAATTATGTCTGGTATTTTATATTTTGATATTTTGATATTTTGATATTTTGATATTTTGATATTTTGATATTTTGATATTTTGATATTTTGATATTTTGATATTTTGATATTTTGATATTTTGATATTTTGATATTTTGATATTTTGATATTTTGATATTTTTATATTTTATCAGAAATCATATCACATTATATACGTCCCTCCCTCTTAGTATTTTAGGAGCACCCTCTGTCCATAAATGCTCCACCTTGGAACAAGTAATTCTATGTCTAATACGTTGATCGCTTAATGATTCATGTTTGCCTCTAAGACGACAAATTGTTTTATGGCTAAATGTTTTTGCTCCCAAGTCTAGTTGCCCTCTCGTTTTTGTTACACTCACCTGTGTCAGACAGAGTATTAATTTGCTTTAGCGGGGAAGCTGGGAATAGTATAGCTTTACACATTACATTCAGTTTTCATATAATTATCATTTATTTGTTACTTTATATCTTATTTAACATTTCTAAAGTCAATTGATATAAATGTATTTATAAGTGTTTCTAAACATTTAATACCATTTTTATTATATCTGGTTTAAATTAATTTGAATGGCGATATTCAAATCCAGTTGATGTGGTGGAGGGGGTATTTCACTTTAGTTTGTAATCGACTACACGCTATCATTAATTATGAATAATCGTATTAATATGTTTTGATTAAAAGGTGAATTTCCCACGAATATCGCGGTTAGAGAAGTCATAGTGAAGTGTGTGAATTTATTACATTTTATTATTCATCTTAGATATTTACGAGACATTTGTTGTTATGTCTAGTAAGATGTTAGGGTGAGAAGTTTTTCAGTGGAATGTTTATGCAAAGGGTTTGTAATACATACATTGTAGAACAATGTGGTAGAAATAGTTTAGTGTTAGATGGAAATGAAGTGGATGTGAGAATGTCACAAGTTCCTAAGTAAGTACTCTGTTGCTATTTGTTAGTTATCGTTTAGGAGAGACTACCATGTCAAATGTTACATAGATATCATATCAAATATAGCCCAAAATTACAGCTTCCTTTATTTTATTGTTGTTATCTTATATATACAAAATGTGACAATCTATCTTTTATATTATTTTACCATATAATGCTTTTATCTCATTTTCGATGCCATTACTTAAGTTTCAAGTGGATTTTAATAATGTTTACCATCAATCCTCAGCACCAGATAATAATCCTCAGCCATTCAGTGAGCTTGTTTAAGTGTATGCATAATGATTTAATTAATTCCAGCAATTCATCGTACATATTAATCATTGGCGACATTTTAGTACCCGTCCGTCCGAATGCCATGCACCAATATTCCGTTCTTTCGCTGCAGCTTAAAATGAATTATATTTCAGTGCTCCGGTTTCATTTGCACTTTGTTTCGTTACACAACTGTGAATTTGTGCCAAAAAATACTCGAACTAATCAAAACATTATAAAAGTTGAGCTCTACTTTTTCTTTGTTGCCCGCTTACGTTGCTTGCCTGCTGGCTCATGTCGCTCTATGGTTTAGTGGGCATTATGATTTGGGTGTCTGGAGTGGGTGTCACCGCAACTGTCAAATTCAGTACTTAACAGTTTGTTGTTGTTTGGAACAAATACTATGCTTTATTACTCAACCGCAGAGCATTTACATTGTGTACAAATGTGACGGGTAGCTGCAGACGGCCAATAGGTCGAGAGAGTAGTAGGGAGGCGGTGGTGTTGGCGGTAATAGCCTACCAGTCATAGCGTTCACATTGCTCGCTGTACGCTGTATTGTAGCGTTTTTCCATAACATGATTAAGGAGTAGCTAACGAAATTATCTTGTAACTAAATCGACAGCAAAGTAAAATGAAATTCGACTCTTGTGAAACATAATCGGACCATGATACAGACGCATTCTCTGCGAGTATGTTAGAGCAGCAGTAAACAACAACGTGTTATTAATTTTGAGCAATAATAGAATATTGAGTGTTGTAATGATGAGAGAAACAAGTCTTGAGGCAAGCAGAAAGTTGTCATATCAAATACCTGGTAGAGTAAGGAGTAACTTTAGGAGTAACTTTAGCTGCCAGTTGGCGACTTGCTAAATGAACTTTTAGTAAGACCACGAAAGGCAGATTATATATTTAGCTAAATTATTGACAAATCGAACTCAAAGCTCCTTCGGCATTCGCTGGGCTACTGTGTCCCACTTTAGTGGGCTTTGTTCCAATAGCATAATTTACTACAAAATTTGATGTGAGTTCAATTGGTTTACATTGTATCCTAGGTAATGGCAAAGCTTTGCTACACAAACATACTTTTGTGTTTGTGATCCAAAAATAACCCAGCCATTCTTTGGTTTTGTTTTCTTGATTTTTTGCTTAATCTCCGTAAGCCACCCCATGCCCGTAAGTGTTTACATAATAACCAATTTACCCACTCTACTGCCATGGCAGACATACTCAAACACACACACACCCATGCACATGAAACACTTAGAAAGCACAAGCAATCCAATTTTTGAGAAACGATTGAGGACAGCGCCCATGCCGCCACTTTTGATACAAATTGTTACCATCAGACTTACAATAAATTGGCAATTGCTAGTCGACTGCAGCTGTGGTCAATGAATATGCAAATATACCGCTAAATGCATTCAAAAGAAATTGAAATGCACCCAAATAGTAAGAGAGTTTGATTGAATTCGTAATGGCAGTGATAGCCAAAGAAAAAAGGTCAATAAAATTGAGTAAACGTTTGGTGAAACATTGTCATAATAAAACTGAAGCAAGGTATTTTGGAAGGAAGTATGTGTCTTAAGTCTTTTGTTTTGCAATGCCCCAGTTATGATAGCTGACCAAACACGTTTCAAATGTAAAAAAAAACTTACATCATTTGGTGATGGAAATGTTTGATAAAAATGATGATTTAATATTATTTGTATTAGTGGGATAATTTTTTAGGTTTGAACTGCTGGCAACATTGAATTCGGGGCAAGAGTTCAGGTATCTGTAATTTTGTTCAAATAAAAAAGGTATTCAAGAAAGAGTAATTTCTTATGCAATGAATATTTGATTGTCTTAAAGTGAGAACTATTAATATTGACCAGCACTTGCGTATATTTTGACCATGCGGAATTTGAAAACTAAGATAGTTAAACTAGAAAAGAATAGATTCTTCTTCTTCTTTAATGGCAGCAACAACAGAAATTTATCCATCAGTAGCCGCAAAAAGAAAAGTATTCCAAGCGCTTCGGTCTTTTGCGCTTCGTAGATAGTTCGTCACACCAAGCTTAGTTCACAGCTCTTTAACCTGGTCCATCCATCGGAGTTTTGGTCGCCCCCTCCTGCGCCGCACATCAAGTTTATTGCCGAAGACTTTTCGAGCTGGAGCGTTTTCGTCCGTTCGTACATTCGGTCTATTTGAACGCGCTTAACTACGTCGATGTCGTTGTACAGCTCATACAGCTCATGATTCATTCGACGACGGTACTCGTCGTTAACGATGATGGGTCCAAATATTTTGCAGAGTATTTTACTCTCGAAGACTCCTAGAATACATTGAGCAAGACAGGTAGGATCAGAGTCTGGTAGAGCTGGATCTTTGTTATTCGAAAGAGTGCTTTGTCGTTAAATCGCTTGCTTAGCGCATAGTAGAAGCGGTTTGCGATCAATACTTTTCCAGGCTAAAGAATAGAATAGATAGTTTAAGAAAAATCATATATGCAATTAACCTGTACCTTGATGTCAAACATATTCCAACCATGTTTACCCTGTGGCATCATACTTTTATTAGCTAAACGAGCTGTATGAGAATCTTAGATGCAAGAGTAATGCTCTAGAGTGCAAAATATTGTAAAGGTGTATTTTTTAGACGTATAAAACTTCCGATATTAATAACTGTAAAACTAGTTGTCATACTGTGTTTTGACTTTTGTTTTCAGTATACTTTAATAAATCATCATGTAGAGACATACACTAGAACTACGTTAAAGAAAAGCGAAAATTTATTTCCAAAACTCAAACTAATAGAGCCCTTCGTCAAATTAACGATGCACATAGTCATCCATCTAAGTAGATAATACGCAATACTATAAATAGATTCATGACTATATTTACTCTTTTGGATAATATTCATCCAAATCGAGCTTGTACCAAGAATCCATTACAGCTGTAGGCATGAGTGTGACAGAGTACTTGAATTTATCGGACAATTTTGAGGAAAAACATAAGATCCAACTGGTGCAACAATCGAAGCTTGCGGATCATCAATAGAGTCACGTTACTAGAGTGCGGATCATCGATAGTAACGTGTTCTAAAATCTCTGTTTGTTGCGGCTTACATGCCGAAGGTGTAACGTGGTTTCTCGCCGGCTGAGGTAAGTTCAGTCATCGCCAGGGTCGCCTTAAGGACCCACAAAACCTTACGGAATAAAAACTCACTAGATTTTGCCTGACTAGGACAAAATAAAAGTATTGTTTATTGATGGTGTATGCTCGGGTAGTATTAATGTGGCCTATGACCAATGACTGGTAGATTTAAAATAATCGGGAACTTTATACTATACTCCCAAAACTGTAGAGGTCAGATAGGTAAGGAACGTTTCGGTACTCAGGAACGTGGTAAATAGGGTAGATTCGATAATTCAGGTTCGTACAAGCAACTCGGCAGCGTATTGATGATTCGCGTTCGTCGGTGGTTATGATTAATATCAGCAGTACGCGGTCAGCTTGGTGATTCGGTTTTTGTCGGGGTCTCAGATAAATATCAGCAAGTTATTATTGATGATTCGGGTTTGTCGGTAGTTCTGGTTAATGTCAAGAATACGTGGCCGTCGTGTTGACCTTTAGCAAATTGACTTCTGCAACTCGTGGTTGTATTGATGAATCGGATTTTGTGGTATCCGCAACTCAGGATCGTGTTGATGACTCGTGTTCTTCAGTAGATCGACTTCTGCAACTCGTAGTTGTACCGATTACGATTTCGCGATCGAACTAATAAAACAGTATCTTGGAGTACCAGACCGAAATCTGAGCAACCGACGAGTCGGTATAACCAACCGGAGTTGGATTCAACAGACCGCAGTCCGATTTAACAGACCGAAGTCCGATTCAACACACCGAAGTCCAAAGTCAGATTTAACAGACCGATGTCCAATTTAACAGAACAAACCAATGAAAGTTGGTTCAACAGACCGAAGTCCAATGCTTGATCATTTAAGTATGTGAAGCACTCTGCATCGATTAACACTTTCCCTTGTGATGTCGTTTCCTGAATGTGTTTTGTTGGATGTTGGTCGTCGCGCTCATACGCCGTTCGTGAAAATTCATGAATGTGTCGTTGGTGGCAGTTGGTGCATTGCCGAACGCGTCATATGTGTGATTGATGGTATTGTTGAATGAATATGGACTATACCGGCTTACAACTTCTGGTACCTTCCATACGATTATTAACAAATCTTCCATAACTTCCAAACGGACAAATGGACAATGTTTAAATTAGGTCAGTTTAATAATTTTGTAATAGTAGACAAATCCTTTAAAAACAAAAACACTTTTGGTACCTTCTATACAAATAAACAAATTAAAGCTAATAGTATTATATATACATTTTTTGTACGCTATCAAAGGATTAAATTAAGTCTTTATCGGCTGGCCCCTTCTGGTACCTCCTAGTACGAAATAACCAATTTTAGAAAATTTTATGTTTCCCTATAAAAGTATACTGAAAATTCACTTATGAATACAAATTGGAGGGTTGTCCTGCCATGACATTAAATGTTTAAAAACCAGAACAATCAGTCAGATGAACAGACTTAGGTTTCACGTATTAATACAAGGATTTGTTATTTATAATTAATTTTTGAAAACTTGACTTATTTGTATAGGAAAGTAATTATAAATAACAAATCCTTGTATTGATATGTGAAACCAAAGTCAGTTTAAAAGTCTGTGAAAGTCTGTTCTGGTTTTTAAACATTTAGTGCCATCACTCCAGTCATATGCCATTATATTTGACATAAGTATATACATGTTTACGTAAGCTGATGAGTTACAACTAACTCAGTATATCCTTTAAGTCGACTTCAGAAAGTTTAAGATCCCCAGACACACGAATACACTAACATTGTAAATTTCATATTTTTCAACTACATTGAGCTTTGAGGTGACGCAGTATAGCCGTAACTATTGTAATGTTGACATTACTCTGCACCGCTAAATCATATTTCAGTTAATGCCTTTTGTTGTCGCTCCAAGGTCACAGCCACCAAGTTACTACACCGTTTTTATTGCGCTTTTTTTATGTCTTTATTTAAATTATATATTTTAGTACAAAATATATTAAAAATTTAAAAAAATACAATAACCAACAAGTGATCATTAGCTTTTGTGTAACGAATTAATACAAAATTGTAATATCTATTTATCAGCGTACTAAAGCAGATAATTATTAACTTTTGTTCAATGTTAACGTGGAAATTGTTAAAGTTTTTATGTAAAATCTTAAGTACAAAAAGAGTTATATGTTAGGTTTGTTTGCTTGCTGGCTTGGCTGTTAAAACATTAAAATTATTATCAGCTATAAAAGTGCTAAATTACTTGTAAAAGCAACAATAACAACAACAAAAAATCTTTACATAAATTGAATTCTTTTAAAACTTCTGCTGTTGGTGTTTGTGGTGGGGGGGGGGGGGCTATGTTTTGTACTCTTTTTTATTAATTCCCAAGATTGAAACGTACAAACATATGTACGTGTGTGTGTGTGCGTGTACAGATAAAAACCACAACTAATGCAATGGCGCTATAGCTACATATATTATGTGAGCATGCTGGAGCTTGAAGTATGGCACCACTACTACTCGCACAGTGGCCAAAGTGGCCTTGTCAATGTCGTTACACATGTGTACAAATGAACAAACATACATTTCCAGAAATTACATCGTCGTTGCTTATACACTTTTTTGTTGTTGTTGCTGTATGCGCCTGTATACATTTAATGTGAACAAACAGTAGACAAAAAAACGCAAACAATTGAAACAATTGCAGTTCGTATGGGTGTGTATGAGTGTCTAGAGTTAGTTGCGGCAGAGTTTGAGAATAACCGCACACACAAAAAAACACACAACACCCGAAACAAAAGAAAAACCTGAAGACAATACATTAGAGTTGGAAACCATAGTTTATACCACACCTTTTGCTACAATGATTGCCAATAATTTGTTGCCATCAACACTCTGAAATATAAAACACAACATAATACAATACAGTAAAACCACAAGGTGCTTTTTGTACTTCTGACGACGTCCACCGCTGAGTGGTGCGAAGTGAGAAGTGCTGCCATATCTAGGATGATGATAATACATTTGGTGTCATTTAATTTAGTTGCCATTATTTGCTTTTAATAATACTAGTAGCCCAGCATCCAAAAGTAATATATGTTATGTTGTGTGTGTGTGTGTGTGTTGGTTCATGTGCCAACATTTACGTACGTATGTCGGATGGTAGGTTATTAGTGCTGCATTTGTGAATACACTATTACGCGATATGTATTTATAATAATATGCGGCATTACTCTAGTTTTAAATGGGCTAAGGAGTTAGTATGTCATGTTACTTAAAATACTTGTGTTGCGGTCCTTTCGATTATAAATCATTTTCAGTTATGAGAAACATGACCAAAAAGCATCGATAACCCATTGTGACACTTACCCACTGACTTATTATACTTAGGCATATTATCCAAATTATACAATAGCGGGCAGTTGTGGCAGTGGTGGGCAATCTTTGTTACATGCAGAGAGTATGCGGTCAATAAATTTATGTAATAAAAAACTTCAATTGAAGTAAGGCTATAGCGCTGGAATACTTTTCCATACCCTTTTAAAACCACACAGTAGACATTTCATGATTGTCAACAGCTTCAATTAAGCTTGCCCACCACCGCCTTACTTGCAATTGCATAGTAAACCCCACAAGGTATATGCAATAGAAACAAAATAGTAGGTATTTGCATAGAGCACGTTTTTGCTCTAGTATTTTTTTTCCTCATTTCTTTTAATTTTTATTGACTATTTACAAAATATTTACAGCTAAGCAAAAAATCGAGAGAAAAAAACTGCAACTTACAGCTGTGTCTATTGTTACCTTTCATGACATGTTATCGATGAACAATATCTCACAGTATTATAGACTTTTCCTTTCGCAAAGCGTCCAGACACTCTATGCAGCACTCTATGGCCTCCCCAAGACATAATACCAGCAACAATAACAACAAAGTGAGCAATCAATAGCACAATACAAGTAGTAACAAAGAGCTGTGGTTAAATCTCCTGTAGAGTATAAAATATCTAAGGCTTTTAGGCTTTCTAATAATCGCAGTAATTTAAAACAATCAATTTTCGAGAACTAGCAAATGATTATAACATTTTATTAAAACTGAATCATTAAAAATAACGTTATTATAGAAGTATAGTTCTTACGTATAATTAACATAATACTTTCCCTCTAATACACCAATCGTTTAATTACCATTGTTTATGTTCGACTATAGCATTTTCTTGTTATGTTTTAATGGCAATTAATGATTTTATAGTGCGTCATTTATGTGACCACTTGCGTTTATAGTCGTGACAAGGTTTTCTTTGTCGAAAACTTGTTAAACATGAACTACGCACATGACATTAAACAGTCACTGTGTGTGTGTGTTTTTTCCTCAATCTGATTTGTAGTTTTATTTTGCAATTTTGTACATTCATATGACTCCTGCTGACGGGGAAAAAACGACAAAAAACATATTTAGCCATATCTTACAATGTCAGCATAAAAACATACGCCATACATAACTGTATAGTGCGTACACTAGCGTGGACATGAAACAAAACCAGTTGGCTGCAAATATTCCAACATAGTCAGGGAAAATTCATTCATACGTTTTCAAGTAAATTGTTGAGAGGGCATTGCGTGCGATGCCAATCAACAGTAATGTTTAAGTTGAGTGCGTGTGAGTAATATTGTGGGGAAGGGGAAAATGTTCTTTAAGAAACGTGTTTGTTGCTTAAGTCTTATGTTTGTTGCTCTCCGCACGATGGAGGTTTGTTCACACAAAAATGTTGTTTGTTATGTAAGCTCAAAATTTTATGAATTTCATGAACTTGACATCGTTTTTTGCGTGTGCGACATTTTGTGAATAACACTAGGCGACATAACAGTTTTAAATACGAGGTAGGGCTGTAATTTGCTTATGTTATATTAGGATGGAGATTTTAGATTAGGGAATCAACAGACACATTGCTTTATGCATATTTTCACATTTTATTTTGTCCTTATTGAGAATGGAAGAACCTGTGCTTCGAGAAAAATATACTATACATTCTTTTTGATCCATCATCGCTAACGTAGTGTTACATTATAGTATAATTGATTTTGTATATTGTAAGCTGCAAAACGATATTGCCGCTTCCAACTAAAGAGAATGCGGTGGCTGTTATATCATGTGCTAATGGTTGAAAACGACCCAAATCAAAAGGGTTCAGCAATACATTCGGTATTTAATTAAATTCCAAAAAATTCCATGGTAATAAAATTTACATTGGCTTAAATCTGTTTTAATGGCTTTTAAATGAGTAAATAAATGCATATTTTCAAATGAATGTGAAAAGCTGTTCCATATCATTCGTGGGATGTAAAATGGAATGTAGAATTTTACATTTAAAATATGTATCTTGTGGGTGCCGTTGGGCAAGTAAAGTGAATCTTGCATCTCAAGCCGACTCACAAACTAGCTCGAACGTTGTTCTTGATATATTTTTTATCATAAATAGCGGCAGATAGTAAGCGACGACACCTTATGGTTGGTCTAGCCACCCGCCTTCAGGTAAAGTAAAGGCTGTGAAAACACGAAAAAGAAAAAGTAATAAATGGAACCCAGCAAACGTAATAAGAACCATGATTTAAGGATAAGGAACGTCCGGACACTATACAGAGAAGGTGCCACTATACGGCTGGCAGATGTTCTCAAATGATATAAGGCTGACATCATCGCCATCCAGGAGATGAGATGCATTGGACAAAGATGTTCGCGATGCAAAAATTGCGACATCTATTACAGCTGCCATACGGAAAACACGAATTTGGATGTGGACTTGTAATTGGCGAGAGACTTAGTAATAGCCACTATCCGCATAAAGGCGAAATAATTCTACATCACGCGGATTTGTGCTATTGCCCCGATGGAAGATAAAGACAATGAGATTTACGAGCGCAATGCTGTGCCGTGGCCACGACATTAATTTTTTTGTTGGGAAACTTTAATGGAAAAATAGGAAGGGAAGATGTGCTTGGGGACCGGCAGTGGCATAGTGGTTAGAACACGCGACTACCATGCGCGAGATCGCAGGTTCAAACCTGGCTCCAGTCATCTTAAAAGAAAAAAATAAATAAAATTTTCTTTCATTGTCGGCTCCCCTCGAATGTTGTTTGACAGCAATTTCGCAGTATTAAGCGTCGATTCAATCGTCGTGTCTAGTAAGAGCTTCTCAAAACAGTGACGTTCGCATTCGTCGATAAATAAGTAGGTGCCGTTAGTTGTGAATCTAAAAATAGAAACCGTGTTAATTCACAACAACGCGAGAAGCTATCCCATACCTCATTCATGGGGTGCAAAGGGAAATTAAGTTTTTTTTTAAGTCAGATGTGCTTGGTCCAACAATCGGTAAATTCAGACTGCATACCAACACGTCAGACAGGGGGTTAAGGCTGGTTAGCTTCGCAGCGGGAAGGAACATGGTAGTAAGTGGAACCAGTTTCCAGCACAAAGATATCTTGGCTATCTCCCCTATCAAAACACCAAAAATAAAATTTATCATGTGGTAATTGATGGCAGGCATGCATCTAGTGTCATGTCATACCTGGTTGCAGACAAGGTGCGCACAAGATTGAGCAGAGCGAAAAACGCACGTATACAAACACAAGGAAAACTGGACATCACAAAGCTGCAAATTCCAGAGATAGCCACTGCCTACTCCTACCAGCCATCCCAACTACTACGACATAATGCCTCTACTTCTGACGTTAAGGAATGGCGCAAGGAGACTGTAGAATAAGCGAGACAGCTATTTAAGCAAAAAAAAAACGTCAGATGAAGGGATGGGAGAACGAGGATATAGAGCTATACAGGAATAGAGGTGAGGTCCAAAAATATTACCAGAAAGTAAAATAAAAAGGTTACGGTAATGGGCTCACCCCCTGTTAGGACTGGGTTGGATATCTGGTTACAGATAGGCTCCAGCAACTGCTGGTTCCAGAAGGCAGCGCTCGTAAAGGTATCACGCCAATTGTTGACGACGGCTTAGATTGCCCACCATCAAGTCGAACTGAGGTAAGAACAGCAATATCGCGGTTGAAAACTAATAAAGCAGCCGGTGCCGATAGACTTCCGGCAGAGCTCTTCAAGACCGGTTGCGAGGAGCTGATAACGAGCATGCACCAGATACGGCGCAATGTTTGGGTTAACGAGTGCATGCCCGATGATTGAAATCTAAGCGTATTGTGTCCTGTGCTGAAAAAAGGTGATCCAAGTGTGTGTTCCAACTACCGCAGGATCAGCCTTGTACCCATCGCCTGTGTGCTATGTGAAAGACTAAAGACAGTGTTATCCAACCTAATCGTGGCTTAAGACCTGGTAAATCAACAACTGACCAGATATTCACACTTCGGCAAATCCTGGAAAAGACACAAGAGAAACAGATCGAAAGGTACTATCTTCGACAGCCCGATACGACAGAAATTACACGAAGCCATGGCTGAGTTTGGTATTCCAGTAAGCTGATACGGCTTTGCGGAATGACGCTGACTGACACGAAGTCTTCAGTGAAGATTGGTAAAGACCTTACGGGGCCATTCTGTATTAGACGAGGCCTAAAACAAGGCGAGAACCTATAGTGTGACCTCTTGAACATAGTGATGGATCTGATAATGAGGAATACTGTAGTAAACACGAGTGTCAAGATATTCAACAAAAGCCACATGCTACTCGCGTACGCTAATGACGTAGACATCATAGGTCGAAAACTGCGGGATGTGAATGCAGCCTTCTGAACGAGGACAAAACGAAGTTATTAGTTTCAACTAAAAAAGAATCCACTCGTTTGGGAAACTGCGTGAATGTTGACAACAATAATTTCGAAAAAAGTCATAGTCGATAGTCATTAAATGCTACTGCGGACTAAGCTAGTGATTGATAGACAGAGCCCTCTATCGACGAACAAAAATCCAGCTATACCTGATACTGGTTCTACTTGTCTTAATGTATGGTTCAGAATCCTGGGTTATGACACAAGTGGATGAATCGATTTTGGCAATTTACGAGAGAAAAATACTTCCTAAAATATATGGGCCCATCATCGTTAACGGAGAGTATCGGCGTCGTATTAATCATGAGCTGTACGAGCTGTACATTGATATTGACGTGGTCAGACGCATTAAGGTGCAACGGTTGCGTTGGCTAGTTCATGTTGTACTCATGGACGAAAATGCTCCAGCTCGAAAAGTCGTCGACATTGTACTCGATGGACGGCGCAGAAGAGGGCGACCAAAAATCCGTTGGAAAGACCAGGTTACTGAGAACCTTACGGTGTGACTAACTGCAGAAGAAGCGCGGAAAATCGAGGCGCTTATAATATTTTCCAACGTGCGGTATATAATCCAATGGGATTGCAAGGAACTGCCAGCTAAGTAAGTAAGTAAATTTTCGTGTATTTTGAATAGACTTTATGCCGAAATTTTAAAAAATGTGTTCAAAATATATTTTTATTTCCACAATGTCGTTGAAATTTTAGTTTTGTGTGATGAATTTATTTTAAAAAGATTTGTACCTGATTATGTACGTTATTTTTTTTTTTATAAAATCTACTCAAAAATACTTATACTGACGAGAATCAAGGAATTATGGGTCGAATAGAGCAAAAATATAATTTTTTTTATTAAATTATTTAAAAATAAAAAAATTTAACTTTTAAGTTAGTAAATTTTATCCCCTTATTATGATTCATTTTCCGTCTTTCTTGGTTGGTGGGTGAAATGTCTACAATTTGCTAAGCGATCCCCTTATTATTATACATACTTAATTTTCCATGTTTCTTTGTTGGGCAAAAAAATTCTTTCGATTTCAAAAATTACAATCACAAATTTTATAATATTATGCTTTTATGAACAAAAATGGGTGTGTTGGCATCAAAATTTATTGATTTCCATTGGTGGCAACCAATGAACCATATTCTATTGTTTTCCACAATTGGTTGTTTCGTGTAGTTGCAATTGTTTAAATTCATACAAAAGCGCATTTCAAATTGTATTTAATTTCAATGTTTCCTTATGATTTATGATAAACACAAGAAATCACAATCAAATGTGATGATAGAGCGGCAGCCGCATGATAGGAGGGGTGGGATGGATGGTAGTGATAAAGTCCAAAATTTGTTACAATTTGTTTAAGACGTAATAAAAATGTAATACACGAAAGAATTGTATGACCTAATTTTATTGACACTATATGTAATTTGTGCTGTTATTATTAGGAGTTTGTTGCTTAAGTCTTTTCTATTGCTAGTGTTGAGTAAGAGGTGGCACAAAAACACAAAGTCAAATATTGATGCTTGTAATATGTTTACATTCTTTATGTTATTAATGTTGTTACCTGTTTAATTACAATTAGTTTCTGTTATATTTAAACAAAAGCTTAAATTAAATATACACATAAGAGTTAAGAATAAATTTTTATTTTAACTTGTGTTAAGAAATTACATTGCAGCCTTTTACTAGTAGCATGAAATTTCGTTTTTATTTTCAAGGCCACTCTATGATGGCGAATAGTGCTTTATTAAAAACCGAAAGTAGTTGAATCATTTTAAACCAGAACACACACACACACGTTTCGTTTTTCTAACGCAAACGGCACGCAACCTTAGTTATAGAACCTTCAAATTGATTTTAAGTTTATCAAACTTTATTGTACCACTCAAACTTAAGGCATACTAACAGCTAATCATATGATTTGCCAAATATTTTAATACGAAAAGCCGTAGAAGCCATAATCAATTCCTATATTTACACATAATCAGCAAAATTTTAATTATGTGTCTGCCAAATCATAATTAACAAGCTATCAAAACCACAGCAACATATGTATATTTGTGTTTAAACGAAATTCATCTCAACATGCTTGGTAGAAGAAAAAAAAATTGAAGAAAAATTCGCAATCAGGAAGACAATGTCTGCATGTGAATGTCTTCACACCACATTGACGCCATTCGTTTTGATATTTGATATGAAACAAAAATTGGTAAAACACTTTAAGACATTTAAGACAACCGCCAGTAGATAGACAGAGTGATAGTCTCGACAACAAAAAGCATTGCTACAAACTTTGCAAGATATTGCGTTATTAGAGACAGATATGCAAATTTCAGTAAGGGGAAATAAACGAAATGATAGAATCTATGGCCGCACCACTTCAAATCATATGGAAATCCGTATATGATTAATGATTGTATTGATCAATTCCAAGAAGTTTGACATTTAGATTCATTATGTGCGAGCGAAGAAATTCTAATTTCATGCACTTGCTATAATCATGCGGATATGCAATTAAAGTGGAGAGAATTTAAGATAATAGTATCGAAAAATAAATGTAAAAATATTGGAAAAATTAAAAAAAGTAGGAAAATAACAAAAACTAAAATATGAAAATAACCTATATGTTTTTATTGATTGTTTATTATTTTCAGAATAAGAAGTGTATATAGGGATGTTGATGTTTTAGGGTGCCAGGATATCTGAAATTATAGGGATAGATGGGAAGCCCGAAAGTTCTACCAAAAGGTACAAATCAAAGGTTTTGGACATAAGATCCCCACGTGTAAGTACGGTGACGGAAATCCGATCTCTGACATTCGGAGTGTGCTGCAAATATGGAGGGAACACTTTCAATCTCTACTCGGAAACAGCATAAGTGACGAAATCACTTCAATCATCGACGATGGAGACGATGAAGACTGTCCACCACCGAGCCAAAACGAGATCAGCTCGGCAATTTCACGGTTTAAAAACAACAAAGCTGCGGCGGCATTGAGCTTGCAATGTGCACGCACTAACTCATAAACACGATTTGGCTCAAGGAATGCATGTTGCATGTCCGATAATTGGAATCTGAGTGTTCTATGTCTTGTGCTTAAGAAAGGCGATCTAAGTGTGCGTACCAACTATCGTGAGATCAGAATTTTAGCCATCGCAGTTTGGTAACTCCTCGAAGCTGATACGAATTTGCGTGATGACACTGACTGACACAAAGTCTTCAGTGAAAATAGGCACAAATCTAACAGAGCCTTTTTCTATCAAGCGAGGATTTAGACTAGGCGATAGTCTGTCTTACGATCTCTTTAACATCATAATGGAGATGATCATGCACAAGGCTGCAGTAAACACGACTGGCACCATTTCCTTAACAAAAGCCACATGTTGTTCGCGTATGCCGATGATATAGATATCATTGGCCGAGAACTGCGGGATGTTACTGCGGCCTTTTCGAGCTTTGAAAAACAGTCGGCAGAAGTGGATCTGGTGGTTAATGAGGACAAAACCAAGTTATTTGTATTTGTATTACTTGTTTGGGACGCTGCGTGGTCGTTGACAGCTACAACTTTGAAGTGGTAAATGATTTTGTCTACCACGGCTTCGCCATGAACAAAAATAATAATGTCAGCCTGGAAATCAAGAAACGAGTACTGATCGCAAACCACTGCTACTATGCGCTGTGCAAGCGTCGAACGAATATCCAACTCTACAAAGACTCTGATCTTACCTGTCTTGCTCTACAGCGCAGAATCTTAGGTAATGATGCAAGCGGATCAATCTATTCTGGGAGTTTTCGAGAGAAAAATACATTGCAAAATATTTGGACCTATTACCGTTAACGGCGAGTAGCGCCTTCGAATGAATCATAAGCTGTATGAGCTGTACAACGTACAAGCTTGGTATCTAAGGAGCGCAAAAGACCGAAGCGCTTGGATACTTTTATTACGGTTACTGATAGATAAATTTCTGTTGTTGCTGCCATTAAAGAAGAAGATGTTATATTCTGTCCATCAACGTGTTAAATAATTTTATATTTTTTTATATTTTGTATTTTATTTTTTATATTTTAACAGTAGAAAAACCAAGGTAGCTAAAATGTGTCAAGTAATACACATGCTAATAACTTTAGGCCAGTAGCAGTTGTATGTATTCTAAAATAAATCTGCGTAAATATTATATAACATTACTTAACTCACACTAGAAAGTTCAACATTTTTATAAAATATTCTGCTTTTAAAACCCCAAAAAACTATTTAATACAAAACTTGTTACTCATACAAATTTGCTTAGTACAATCTCTTACATTACGCTCATTTATAACAATTCCAATTTAATTGTAACAGTAATAAACTTTTATTTGACCTTACCCAAAGTAATTTAAGAAAATACCTTTAATTCCAACAACTCATTTGAGACAATAGCATTTCAATGATTATACCAAAATGAAATCTATAGCCCCAAATACACTTGTTATGGCCCATTATGTATACTCGTATGTGCTCTGGTACGTGGTCACAGTCAAATGCCACAGTTATTACCATCATTCATGACCCTCTTTGTTTTCAGGGGAAGAGGGGGAACACGTAAATAAATGCCGTTTACAATTTACGATTATTCAAGGTTCGAAGTTCATTTGAAAATATAAATCATAATTGACTGAATCTATTCCTTAAGGTAGCAGATGATTGTAACGAATTCTCCAAGAATTTTGATTGATTTGTTTTTAGTGAGCCGATAATAAATCATGACAAATAAAGGCGAATTGCCGAAACGCCTCTCAAAACATAAAATTGACACACAAATGAAAAAATAATTACAACTCAGACTCATAGCAGCAAACGAAAAAAAACACAAAAACGACAATCCGATTCAGTTAAACATGTTGGACAGGCATCAGACACTCGACGTTGACGACGTTGAAGTTTTTGTGGATCACCACCGGCGGTGGTTAACAGCGTTGAGCTACTTAGGAAACAATTGTATCTTAAATTACCATAACATATGACCAGCAATTAAATGATCAAATAATCACACAGCACTCGTACTATTGGAGCGGTCGGTAACTGGTCAATTGGCCAAATGGAATTGTATGGGTCAAATGGACTGCAATGACAAGAGACTGGCAGTCAGAGAGCGATAGAGAGAGAGAGAGTGGATCTAGAGCTGTGATGTTGCTATGTCGTCGGTCGTCCATAAAATTGCTCGTAATTTGTTCGAGTTAAATTATTAATTAAGTATTTTTGGTGTGTTTGGCGCATTTTGGCGCATGTTTTCTGTGTTTATTTGTCGAAACTGTTTAATTAACTGTTATTTGTTTCAACAAGATTTGGAATTGCTTAACAAATATGAGAATGTCGTTGTGGTGGGGTCCCTCAAGAGTTGTTCTGGGAGGGGTCGTATTAATAGTAATTATGTTAACTCGTTAATAATGAGTTTTTTGTAATTTAGTAGCAGTTTTATGGCGCCATACTTACTATTTGGGTTTTAGTTATTGCTGCTGAACGGAAATGTTTTGGGCGTAATAATGAACTGGTTTTAGAATATGGCATTCAAATGGTATCAAGGAGTTGCTGTTATATTAAAAAGAGTCTAATAAGGTTAACTTACTTACTTACTTAGCTGTCACTTCTTTGCAATCCTATGGGATTATATACCCCACTAAGAAAAATGTTATATGCGCTTTGATCTTCTGCATTTCTTCTCCAGTTAGTCACACTAAGTTCTATGAGGTTCTCAGTAACCTGGTCTTTCCAACGAAGTTTTGGTCGCCCTCTTTTGCGCCATCCATCGAGTTCATTGTCGAAGACTTTTCGAGCTGAAGCATTTTCGTCCATGCGTACAACATGACCTAGCCAACGCAACCGCTGCACCTTAATTAGTTTTCGACCGATACTGTCTACGTCATCAGCGTACGCGAGTAGCATGTGGCTTTTGTTGAATATCGTGCCACTCGTGTTTACTGCAGCTTCCTCATTATCATCTCCATCATTATGTTGAAGAGGTCACACGATAGGCCGTCGCCTTATTTTAGGCCTCGTCTTGTATTAAATGGCTCCGAAAGGTTCTTGCCAATATTCACTGATGACAAAGGCGCATAGTCGTATCAGCTTCGCTGGAACATCAAACTCAGCCATGGCTTCAAGTTATTTCAGCCGTATCGACCTGTCGAAGGCAGCTTTATAGTCGACGAAAAGATGATACTTGTCGATCTGTTTCTCCTGGGTCTTTTCCAGGAATTGTCGAAGTGCGAATATCTGGTCAGTTGTTGATTTACCAGGTTTAAAGCTACACTGATAAGACCCGATCAGATTAGTTAACACTGGCTTTAGTCTTTCACGTAGCACACTCGACAGGACCTTATATGCGTTGGGTAATTAGATGATCCCGCTGTAGTTGGAGCACACACTTGAAGCACCTTTTTCCAGCACACGACATAGTACCATTAGATTCCAATCATCGGGCATGCACTCGTTAAGCCAAACCGCCCGTACGAGCAGGTGCATGCTCGTTATCAGCTCCTCGACACCGGACTTGAGGAGCTCTGCCGGAAGCCCGCCGGCACCGGCTGCTTTATTATTTTTCAGTTGCGACATTTTTTTTCTTACCTCGTAGTCCACCACCAAGTCAAGGGGGACTACCTAAGCCGTCGTCGACAATTGGCGGGATACCTTGACGTGCACTGTCTTCTGGAACCAGCAGTTGCTGGAAGTGTTCTCTCCATATATGCAGGACACTCTTCGTATCTGTAACCAGATTTCCATTCTTGTCCTTACGAAAAGGAAGCCCATTACCATAAACCTTTGCTTTTACTTTCTGGTAAAATTCAATCTCATCGTCTTTATCTTCCGTCGGGGCATGAGCACAAATCAGTGTGATGTAGAAATATTTCGCCTTGATGCGGATTGCGGCTATTCGATCACCAGCAGAATTTAACCGGAGAATAGATGTCTGAGTCTCTTGTCAACTACAAATCTAAATCTATATTCGTGCTTTTCCGCATTACAGGTGTAATATCTATAATATAAAAATAAGTCGCTGAATGTGTTGCTAAGCGCAAAACTCGAGAACGGTTGGACCGATTTGGCTCAATTTTTTTTTCAGTTATTCGTAATTGCCAGGAGTAGGTTTTTACGAAAGAAAATTTCGGAAAAAAATCTTTCGGAAAAGCCGGAAAATTGGAAAACCCGAATATTGCTTTTTTGTATGAAATTGTTTGTGCAATTGTTATGAATGATTTTTCGAATGGAAAAATAAAAAAAATTTTGTTGGAAAATTCCGGAAAAATTCGAAAAATTTTAATACTATTTTTCGACGAAATTTTGCTTTTTGTCGTACTATTTGATAGTTTTGAACGATGTAACTTGCGAAAAATTTCGGATAATTATTCCGAAATGACTTTCCGAATAGAAAAATATATAAATTGTCGGTGGAAAACTCAGAAAATTCCAAAAAAAATTTGCATTTTTCGGCAAAATTTTGCATTTCATCGCCTGATTTGGCCTGATTTGGCCTGATTTGAGGTAAATCGCATATTAAATTTTTGTCTGTTTTCGAATAGAAAAATAGAAAGTTTTAGTTGGAAAATACCAAAAAAAAGTTCTTTTTTTTCGACAAAATTTTGCATCTTATCGTATGTTTTTGTAATTTTTGGCGATGTAAATGTGAACAATTTCGAACAATTATGACTTTTGAAATTGGAAAATAGAGAAATTCTTGGTGGATTTGGATGCCTTCGACGAAATTTTCCATTGTATCGCTTGATTTGATGATTTCAGATGACATAAAGGTGAAAAATTTGTTGTGTTGCTGAAAAATTTCGGATTATTGTGAAATATAGTGTGAAAAATGTATAGTAATTTATCAAGAAAGAACGATGTCCCAGTTTGCTCCATTTTTTTTTAAATTTTTCATAATTGGCAGGAATTTTTTATGCCAAAAAATTTTGGGAAAATCCCTAGGAAACGCCGGGAAAATTGTGTGTAATTGTTACGAAATGGCTTTTCGAATGCAAAAATAGAAAATTATTAGCGAAATACTCGGAAAATTCCGGAAAATTTAACGGGATAAATAATTTCTATATATATAAAAATGGTGTAATAGTAATTCATATAGTCATTCATCAATTGAATACGGCTGGGCCGATTTTGCTCAATATTTTTTTCAGTTGTTCGTAATTGCCAGGAGAATGTTTATGTAAAAGAAAATTTGGGAAAAATCCTTCGGAAAAGTCGGAAAATAGGGAAGCTCGAAAACTGCCTTTTTGTATGGAATTCTTACGGAATGGATTTTCGAATCGAAAAATAGAAAATTTTTGTTGAAAAATTCAAAAAATTACGGAAAAATTCAAAAAAATTTTAATTTTTTTCGACGAAATTTTGTATTTTGGATAATTATTCCGAAACGACTTTTCGAATGGAAAAATAGAAAAATTCTTGGTGGAAAACTTGGAAAATTCCGGAAAAGCTCGAAAAACTTGGATTTTTTCACCGAAATTTTGCATTATATTATATTACTTGATTTGATGAAAATCGCAAATTGAATTTTCGTATAAAATTTTGTAAGCCATTGTTCCGTAGTGGCTTTTCGAATGGAAAAATGTTTGTTGAAAAATTACGGAAAAATTAAATAAAAATTGAATTTTCTTTTTCGACGAAATTTTTTATTTTAAAGTTTGGTTTGATAATTTTGGACGATGTTAATATGGAAAATTTCGGGTAATTATTCAAAAATGACTTTTCGAATGGAAAAATAGATCGTCCTTTCGAATTCAAGCGAATTAAATAAACCATTCGATTGGCTTTTGTGATGACAATCAATAAATTGCAAAGCCAATTGTTGGAAGTTTGTGGGATCAATCTCGAATTCCCCTGCTTTTCGACGGTCAGCTGTACGTTTTCGGTTCGCGTGTCGGCAAACCGTCTTCAATGTTTGTTTTTGCGCCGGAAAACAAATCGAAATACATTGTTTATCAGATCGCTCTTCACTAATTTCGAATAAATTCAAATAAATTACATTAAAATTTTAACTATCTGTATTATTATTACCCTGGAGCTTATATGAAGGCGTTAACTTTGGAGCGAGACAAAGTTCGCAGGGTACGAAGTTGTATGGCAGAACAACGTTTGCCGGGTCAGCTAGTATGTAATAATTTTTACGTCGCGTGCAAACCTTGTCCTTTCCATCTCAACTCCTAGATGGCGGTGATGTTAGCCTTATATTTTTTGAAGACTTCCACCAGTCGCATTTTGACACCTTCTCTATAGAGAGTCTGAACTTTCCAGGTGCATATCCTAAAATCATGGTCCTTATTACGTTTACGGGGGTCGTCAACACTTGGGCGTTTTGTTACTTTTTTGTGTTTTCTTAGCCAGTAATGGACTTGAAGAGGGGTGGCTGGCCCAACCATCAGGGTTCACTCACTATCTGCCGCTATTTATGACAACAATATCACAAACAACGTTGCCCAGGTGCCACCACGAAGGAGGTTGTGAATCGACTTGAGAAGCAAGATTCACTTTTCATCCCCACCGGCACCCAATAAAGTTAACTAGTAGATAATAAATCAATTTTGTAAAATCTATTTACGAAAGCATAACTCTTAGAGAGGTGAAATCAACATAATGCTTCCAATTAAGGCATTATAATGTGGCATACCCCTTCTCATTAGGTTAAAAATTAAAATGAAAAATATTAGTCCTTAGGTTGATTAACAATTATTCGAAAATTTAAAATTAAATGGTATTGAGTTTAATATTTTGTACGAAATGCCAGTATATATAATAATAGTATATAAAATAATAGAACAACTTTGTCAACTTAATGTCAAAAATGTTGGTTATTTTCAACTGATAGAAAAAGTTGTTACAATAACCTAAATCTCTTCTCTTAACCCTAACTGTGTTGCAGTGATTCAGAATAGAAAGTAAATTATAATACAATAAGGCTGCGTTAATGATACTATTGTAATATTTTCGCCAACAATATATAACATTTTGCTCTGTGTTTAACACAGAACATTATATACAAACAAGCATAATTTTTGTGGTCTTTGTATGGAGAATTGTACAATTTTAATTTACTTTCAATTGAAACCAACGACTAAAGCTATGCATACTCCATGACAATTCATATTCACCCAAATCAGCAAATCCCCTCGCAATGAATATTGCTACAATTGTCGAAAGTCGAGTGATTGCATGATATGACAGCCAGAGACAAAACAAAAGACTTAAGCAACAAACACTGCAATAAAATGTAATGCATATAAACTGGTGTTGTGTGTGTGTCTTGATTATTATTAATTGTAACGGAATGTTTAATGTCGACCACAAACATACACGACACGATGTGTAAGTGTGTGAGTGCCAAATATATTGTCACCCCAGACAATACATGAACAAACATAAATAGTTAATTAGTATAGTCAACCTTAAGTGCAGGCAAATGGTCACTAAGGATATTATTACCAACATTTGAATTCTTTGAGTAATTGCTTTATGTCATACCGGATTTGATATTGTAAATCATGACTGATCATTTTTTGTGTGTGTGTATGCATTTTACGAGTGGCTGAAATCGATGACTGCTTATGCAAATCTTGCAATGTTTATATTTATAGATTTTTTCGCCACAGCAATTGGTCTCTGAAAAGAAGTTCAATAAAACTAAAATTGAAATACAATTTGAATACGATCTTGATGTAGTGCCTCGTTGTTGTCGTTGTATTTGATAAAACTCAATATCTTATTACGGAGGGGGGAAGGGATTTCCTACAATCCAGCACAATTATGTTAATTCATGCTTGAAATCTTTAATGGTTAATTGACATCTGTGGTTTCTATCCGTTTTATTACCAATTGAACAAATGGTCAATTGTTATGATTTGCTAACTGTTTTGTCTCTTGTTGTCTTTGCACCACCTCTCTTCCCCCTCACTCGTCGTCATATTGAACCGTTACATGTCGTGCTAACCTTGATGCGATTACATGAATTTAATTATAAATTCCCGCAACAATGAAATCACAAATTTTGTTACAAAATTAATGTTGCACAAATTTCGCAGAGAAACCTTAAGAGGCTAAAAATAAAATGACAATAAATATCATTTTGTTGTTTGCTGAAACCCATAATTTAAGTCATAGTTATCATAGTTATTTCTTTGCACAGCGACAAGTTATTTAGAAAATAAATGAAGCATAACTTAATACTATTTCCATTTGGTGTAAAGTGGAGTAAAGTTAACTGTAGCTGCAACTGCATTTCAAAGTCTTTACAAGCCAAACGCGAAGAATGTCTATGGTTTGGTTAAAGACTTAAACACAAACGAAAACCTCACTAGATATTTGTGGTCGAAATATGTAACTCCCACCACAAGAAGACGTGGAGATCAGTTTGCAGGCAACACTTTATCCGCATTACTGAATGTTGGGTAATACGTACTCGTAATATGTGAACCGAATTAATTGAGCAATTAATTCGAATCAATTAGTAGACTACTTGGCAGCACAAAATATTGATTAAGTTAATTATACTTTTACTTTATTGCGGATTTATGACAACAACGATCGAGAGAAACGTAGGTATTTAGGTGGTGAATTCTAGTTCATTTAGAGTCGTTTAGAAATATGGATTTGTTGGTGTTCTGAGAATTGCAGTGAAGTGAACGAACGCAATTAGCTGTCTGAAGAGGAACTGAAATCAGGTGTGACGGTCAGTTTTAAAAATGAAATGGCATGACAGCTTATTGATAAAGGTTGAGATAAAAACATTAAGAAGAAGAAGTGAAAAAGAAAAGATACATTAGTCACATTGGTAATAAGGTAATATAAACGATAAGCATTTTTTGCTTATCAGTTGTAGAAATATTAATAAATGCCATAACAGTCATTCTTCTTCTTATATTAATGATAATTCTTAGTTGGTTTGATCTTAGTATATCTCTGCGTATTTTTTTTTATGTTAATTTGTTATTTTTCCTACATTAGCATTTCTTAGCTGTTTGTTGTGAGGAGGTTCCTAGTAATAATGGCAATCATGACAATTTCAACTGGATAGTGTTTGTATATATTTACCTTATGTGATACTAGTCTAGTACTAGTAATTTAATACATATTGATATATTTTGTTGTACTGTCTTTATAAACATACTGAAAAACAGTATGGAATTGATGTACACATACTCTGATACCATGTAATTTACTGAAATTCAGCTGGATTAGGATTGTGTTTGAGCTTATTGTTAGAGCAGACGTGTGAATTAAAAGTTTTCTCCGTGCAGTGTTGTACGTACGTAAAATTAAAATAACTTACCCATGCACAATCCCTATTAATATATTTTGAAATGAAATATTAAAAATCATCGCTGCGCTAACCAAATCAGTTATGTGTAATTTTTCGGATTTTTTTTATTGCAATTTTTTAAAGCTCTTGTGGTCGTTCATCAACCTTAAAATCCCTTTCGCGATATCTTGATTGGTTTCAAAGCTATCAAGATCAGTAAAGAGTAGAAATTATGAAAAATGTTCTAAAATAAAAAAGTTTCTTCGCTCTCCTGAAGTGATACAATTTGATATCCAAATAGTACTCGACAATATAAATACGAATATGCAGACGAAATTCTAATATTTGATTATTAATTTTGACGAAATTTTTAATGTGGGTTAGTGGGTGGAGTGGATGTGCCCTAACTCAATTTTAGTCCTAGGGAGAGAGAGAGAGAGTGAGCAAGGAAATTTTGTAAGATATGTTTTAGAAAATTTTTTAATTTTCCTCCACTATGCAATAGTAAAGCATTTCGTGCTTACTTGTTTCTAAAATATATTTAAAAATAGAAAAAAAAAAATGAAATAATTTTGACAAGAAAAAGTTTTTTGTTAAACAATTAAAATTACTTTTACTCCATGTCTTAAATTTTGTACCATACGTTCGTTCTATTATGTGTTGAATAAAATTCATGTATTTAAAATATTCAAAAGTAAAAACAAAAACAGTACAGAAATTTCAGTCAGGTGAACTGATTGATAAATACTCTCACTTATTGGGTGTATTATTACTCGATTACTAAGTTGGTCGAAATGGTACAATTTTATGGGAGGTAGCGTAACAAAATTAAAAATTTCTACTTTCGAAATCTACCAAAATTTGATTTTCCGTTGATGGGTAACTGTACATTTAACAAATCGATAATTTCCAAATTTGCTATAATTGATCAACTGTCCGCTTTCGAACACAAAAAATGTCAAAAGTCATAGTTGTAAAATAAATTGGGATTTTGTAAAAGACAAAAGTATGTAGTAAACAAAAAAAGGTGTGCTATATATGAGATGGTAGAAAATTGAGATATATATCAACACCTTTGTTAAATCCCTTTTAGTGACCTTTTGCTCAAAATGTTGTAATTGGCACCATGTCGGTCTGCAAATGCACCCTATTTTTAGTTTGGCTACCCGGCTCAGATAGGAGTATTGACTCGATATAGTTCAATAATACAATTTTATATGTCTAATAGCTGACCGGGCAGACTTCGTCCTGCCTAAAGAAGTATGGATTTAAATGTAACTTTTTTGGGTGCAATATATCTTCGGGTGCGTTAGATTCTTTTCAATGATCATATTTTTTTAATGAAAGAAATTCAATGCGATGCTTTTGATAAAAGAACGTGTATGGGAGAACCAAAGAAGTGTAAATATTTTAATCAGTGGGTCATTACACACGTGAACATGCAAAATAAAGCTGTTTCATGCGAAAAACATAGATTTTCCAAATTCAAGCTGCAAACTTGAAAAGACTGTCCTTCAGCTTTATTGATTATCATCGCAAACTCTAATCGAACTGAAAACTGTAATTATTTAAAATCAAACGGCAAATCTGTGGGTATCATTGGCAATATATCGGTTCCCTTATATTTTCTGTTTAAATTAATTAAGGAACAATAACACCATCATGGTTTGCTTCCTTAAGTATGTAATGCGCGATCAAAGGCTTGAAATCAATTTTTTGTGTACCATAGTACACTTCTCCCTCACTATAATATGACATATTTGCAACTTTTTTATCTCGATATTATCTCGGTGTTCTCAGTAAATTTACAATTAATTGCACTGTTCTGCAACGCCCAAAAGAGTTGCAGAATACAGGTGAATGCAGTAACCAACGCGATAAGTTTTGCGATCAAACATTTGCCAAAATCAATGATATCAAAACCGATGAATGCATCAAGGAAATAAAATCCTCCACACTCAATCGTAATTGCTAATACATTTTTATTACAACGTTGTGTGCCTTTCGTTATTCTACTTGAAATAGATGCTATTGCGTTTGGAAGACAAAATTGGGCAGGACCACCCATTTTTGGCTAGATCACGCATACTCGTGCTTATTGCACACCCTATTTCAAATCCCGCCCTTTTCCTTTAAAATACGTATATTTATCTTAATTGAATACACACCAAATTTCATGGTCATTCGCAAAATAGTTCTTCAGACATCACATTATAACAAATTACGTTTAACGGGCAGGGCCACGCCTAACGATCTAGTACTTCAGTTACCACACTTTAACAAAGTATTTCCCATAGGCGGAGCCACGACAGTTTTTTACTTAATCATATTGTATCCACTCCTAATTTAAAGTCACTTATTGTAGTAGTAAGACAGATATTGCATTTCTGGTAATGAGGTGGAATGGGTGGACCACACCTGAAGAACATCGGTTGAATGCTGTACCATCCTATAAGTTTCAAATTTTTTATACATGATGAATTTCATATCAAAACCGATATTCATTGAATCCGACCCTCTCAAATTTTAATGAAATTTTGGATACAGCTAGATTTTTACTATAGAAACACAACCTCATTTTTAGAAATTGCATTTTTTAAAATATGCGGGTGTGGCAAGGTATTGAAAAAAAATTAAGAAAAACCCCATTTTAGAGTTTAGGTATTTTTTTTGGAAAAAAGACTTGATCTTCGAAGAGTTTTCCAAGTTTTAACTTTTATTTTTGCCAAAAATTTTTTATCAGTGTAATATAAAATGTGTACTGTGTATGTTTTCGAAAGCTGACTTATAAACCTTTCTAATGGTACCAAGATCATTAAAATTGGTTGAGTCATTCCATAGTAATCGCAGCTTAAAAGTACCTATTACCGTAATTTTTCAAATATTTCGATACCATGCCACGCCCACATTTTTTCAAAAATGTAATTTTTAAAAATTAGGTTGTGTTTCTGTTGTTAAAATTTAGCTGTATGCTAAATTTCATTAAAATCTGAGAGGGTCGGGTTCAAAATGTCTCTTTTTTATTTATGGGTTTTGATATGAAATTCATCACATACATAAATAAAGCATTTGTCAGAGCTTATTAAATATTTCATTTCATTTCATTTCATTTCATTTCATTTCATTTCATTTATTTATATATTTTATAATCCAAAAGCCAATTTGGCCAAAAATTGATTATATAGAAAACATTTACATTATGTAAGATTAAATCTTCACAATTTAAAAATTTGGATAATTTTTGTATGGGAAAATTCGAAAATTGACTCATTTAATGGACCAAATGTGTCAAATGCTATGTTTAAATAGCCTATAACCATCCTCGAAAGATTGCCTTTCTAATGAATCCTGTTTGTTGCACATCGGTTCGGTAGTTTTCAAGTCTATAGTGGTCATACGTAGAAACAAATGTTCACTTTTATATATATAGATTTTATAGATAAAAAAAAATTATTCCTGAAAAATTTTCATTTTGATGAAAATTTTATTTTTTTAAAGTTATAAATTTCGTTACGGAGTTAGCCAGTAGACCATTGTGCATCGCTAGACTTACAGTTTTTCTCCTATTTCTCTTTAGCCAGTTATAGCTTTACAAAATACTAAATTTGGACTCGATTGCGTTGGTTGTATTGATATTTTTTCTCGATTCCTAAAGTGGGCGGAATACAATATTTCTATGGGAGGTACCAGAAGGTGCATGGCTATACTTCCTACTTGTTCTCCTAAACTTTATCCTGTTATAGCTTAACCAAATACAGAATTTGGGCTCGATTGCGTTGGTTGTTTTGATATTATTACTTGATTTCTAAAGTGGGTGGAGTAGTACATTTGTATGGGAGGTACTACAAGGGGCGTGGACATGTATGCCATTTACAATACCGTAAGAAGTTTTGGGGATATATGAACCTAAGCAAAGTTTCAAAACAATTGGTTACTTCTTTCGAAAGTTATCTTGCGTACCAGCCGGTCAGACAGACGGACATGGCTCAAACGACGTAAAAAGTCATGAATCGAATTTGATTTAAAGAAACAAAGGGTCTAAAGTGAATCCTTCTATGTGTTACATTTTTTGGTAGTATCAAATGATACATACCCTCCTACCCGTGGGATGAGGGTATAATGATCTTCAACCGAACAATGTAAAATTAAAGCCATATTGTTCAACATTTCTTGTATAACGAACCTCCATATGAAATGACGACTCTAATTAAATATAATAGTAATTAACATACAAATATGCCACCTACTGTCTAACAATTTATATGGATTTTTACACTACCAGTCTTTAATCAAAATAGGTCCAACAAAATTTTGGATGTTCACATTTATTCACAATATCATTTCTTGTGACAACAGTAGAAATATGTTAATTTGTGAATTGTTATTTCCTTATCAAATTTTATAATGGCATTGGTAAAATCTATTTTTATTTATTATCAATTTATATTAAACTAGCTGACCGGGCAGACTTCGTCCTGCCTAAAGAAGTATTGACTGAAATTTAACTTTTTTTGGTTGGAATAAATCTTCGGGTTGTGTTAGTTTCTTTTGATATTCGCATCGAAATTTAAGAAAAATTTTGAGGTATATTAAAAAATAATATAGTTATAATGACAGAAATTTATTGTAACGCTTTTGATAAAAGAGTATGTATGAAAGAACCAAAGAAGTGTACATATTTTAATCAGTGGGTCATTCTTCACGTGAACATGCAACATAAAGGTGTTCATGCGAAAAATTTGGATTTTTGCTAATTTTAACCGAACTGGAAACTGTAGTCATTTAAATCTAACGGCAAATCCGTGGGTATCATTGTTATACATAGTAGCAACACTTCGGTTCCCTTATATTTTCTGGGTAAATTAAATTAAGAAGGATAACTCAATCATGTATTGCTTCTTAAATCCTATAATACGCGATCAAGGGGTTTGAACGATGTTTTGTGTGTCATAGTACACTCATCTCTCATTATGATTTGACATGTTTGCAACATTTTTTAACCTGATAACTCATGTGCGGTTCTCGGAAAATTTAAATTTTTTGCTCTATTCTGCAACATCCAAAATAACTGCGCAATACAGGAGGATGCAATAGCCAACTCGATCAAACATTTTGCAAAATCAACAATATCAAAACCCATTGGTGCAATAAGGAAATAAAATCCTCCACACTCATTCGTAACTGCTAATATTACACTGTTGTATGACGTTCGTCGATCTAAATGTAATAGAATGCAGATTTGAGAAATGTTTAAATTCGTGATTATTCGACTTTTCTGCCGTAGATCTCAGTTACATACACCACTGGTCTCAAAAAATTGCATACCAAATATCAAGACGAATAGTGCTACAGTCTTTCAGCTATTGCTTTTGGGAAACAGAATGCTTGATCACGAATATTGGTGTTTATTCCACATCCTATTTCAAACCCCCCCTTTTCCTTTAGAATACGTATATTAACCTTAATTGAATCCACAGCAAATTCCATTACCATTTGCAAAATTACGTCCTACGGACGGAGCCACGCCTAATGATCTAGGCCATCAGATATTGCACTTTTACAAATTAGGTCCTATGAGTAGGGCTATTCCTACTAATCTAGTACTTCAGATACCGCACTTTAACAAATTAGCTCATGGGGGCGGGATCACGCCTTATAATCTAATCCTGATAATATTGCATCCACACCTGATTTAAAGTCACTTACTTTAGTAGTACGCCAGATATTGCATTTTTGTTAATGGGGTGGAATGGATTGGCCTCACCTCAGAGACATCAGTTAAATGCTGTAGCATCCACTGAGTTTCAAACAAACTCAATTTAAATCTTATATACATACATAAATATACCATTTGTCTGAGTTATTTGAAAATTCAAATATTGACAAATTTAACATTGACATACTATTTAAATTTTCACAATTTAAAACTTTTGAACATTTTTTGTATGGGAAAATCGAAAATCGACTCAATAAATGAACCACATAATTCAAATGGAATGTTAAAGTAACCTATAACGATTCTCGAAAGATTGTCTTTCTATTGATGCCGGTTTGTTGCACATCGGTTAGGTGGTTTTGAAGTCTATAGTGGACATACGTAGAAACAAATGTTCACTTTTATATATATAGATTAATAATTTGAATTGTTTATTCCTGCAAATATTTGTTTGTGGTTAAACACACTTCTATATATGAAATCCTAGTTCAAATTCTTATTGGGATATTGGGAATGAATTGTGGCAAAATTTGTCTCGGCAAAATTTAATATTTTGCCACTGCTATTTATGTAAGACAAAACAATAATTAATTCTTCAAACCATTTTTTAGAAAAAGAATTACATTTAATTTAAAAATAAAATTAAGATTAAAAAATTATTAACACTCCAATGTGCCCAAAAATAAGAATCAGAATCGTCTACCTAATATTTATCCCAATCATGTGGTTCGATATATAATATCGTTATTATATATTATTTTTATTAGAAACATTTCAACAAGATTGCTTAATTATAAAAATCCAAGTGACTCGATATTGTATATAAAACTATATTAATTTCCTTATAATTTTAACTGTAAGTCCATCATTAATTTAACTATAGTATGAAGCTTGTTCTACCAATAAAAAGTGATATGACATACATTTTTATCATAATTTCACAAAAAAGAAACAAGCTTAAAAGTGACAAACTTGTCGGTTCCATTTTAGCTATTGCCGTAACTTACTCAATGGTCATAATTCTGATACAGAAAATAAGCGACAAATTCCTTTCAAACGATAGTTGAAAATTTCACATTTAAGATTTTTTTGTAATTTCAGCAAAAACTTAATCCTTCAGCGAAAATTTAATCTATAAACCAGCCAGTTTTTCCATCACATATCTCTGACAACTATTCAATTAATCGTAATTCATCAATTGCAAACCAATCACTTTTCTGGGCCACCAAATATTTTGTACGGTTCCTTTCAAAAAGTTTTTTTCTTATACAAAAAAAAAAAAACACCAGTTAATTAACCATCAAAAATTTGATCTAATGACAGTGCAGAATAAAAAAAACAAGGTGTGAATTTATTTATTGTTCAATAAATAAATGTATGCACTCACACTCGCATACAAGAGCATAACATTATGTGCAAGAATACGTACAAGTAGTACGAGAAGTGCCATTGCCACCGGATAACTTAAAGCAGGAATCAACAACTATGACAAGCAACTAATTCATTCATTCATTCATATATTTTGGCGAGTAGAAGCCAAAATAACGAAATTGTAAAAAAGCGACAAATCACACAAAAAACGTAACAAACACTCAGTAGTACTGAAAACATGAACAGTGCTCAGGCCAATACTCCGACGATTTTTCAAAACCAATTACTAAACAAATCAAACTCTAATCGTATACTGATTTCTATATTTTACTCTCGCTTTTAATACCTATAAACTTTGTAAATCTATTGTGTACGCTCACCAGCAGCGGCAGCAACAAAATAGGTTGGTTCACCAAATGTGTGCTAGATGGAGCCCATATACGAGGTTGGCAAACGGGAGATGGGAAAAATGAGGGGAAAATCATATCAGTTAGCTAGCATTCTGAGATGTTATGTTTAGATTATATTATTTATAATCAAATAATTGTATAATTTGTAACCTACAAGAATTTGAATAAGAATCATAATAATAACGATTTTATTAGCAAAATGGTGCAACAAAACACCGGTTTTGTTGTGCCAAAAAATATTTTTGTAGTACTTCCGACATGATTCATTGTTATTACAAAAAAGGTATGCATGTATAAAAATAACGGTGAATTAGGTCATTTGTATGGGTGATGCTTAAGGCTCGTATCTGCACTGTTTTTCGCAGTACTGTACTGTTTTTCGACATCAAAAACTGCGTACTGCTTTTCTCCCTCAAAGTACTGTTTTTCGATACATACTACTTTATTTCCCTTTGCACCCCATGAATGAGGTATGGGATAGCTTCTCGCGTTGTTGTGAATTAACACGCTTTCTATTTTTAGATTCACAACTAACGGCACCTACTTATTTATCGACGAATGCGAACGTCACTGTTTTGAGAAGCTCTTACTAGACACGACGATTGAATCGACGCTTAATACTGCGAAGTTGCTGTCAAACAACATTCGAGGGGAGCCGACAATGAAAGAAAATTTTATTTATTTTTTTCTTTTAAGATGACTGGAGCCAGGTTTGAACCTGCGATCTCCCGCATGGTAGTCGCGTGTTCTAACCACTATGCCACGGCCGGTCCCATAATAGGAATATAAACGGCGAACAGCGAATTCACGCAATAATATTGTTTACTTCAAAAATAAGCTCAAAGAAACACTAAAAATGTGTCAAGAGGATGATTTTTTTGTTCCCAGCTTTAGTAGCAGAAAAGCTAAAACTTATTGACAATGAATACAATTCGATTGAGATGTCTGCTTTACGTACTGATTTTTTCGGCAATTTTGCCTGCTTTGATTTGAATGCTTTTATAATAATGGAATGAAGTTGAAGCCGTTATGAACAAGTTAACCAAATACAATTTGTACGATGCAGATGAAAATGCGGTATATTTGCACGCCCAATTGAGATATATTAACAATGAGAGCCAAAATTATGCAATGGAGAGAAGGCAATGTTCCAAATGTGGATCGGTGGGTGGAGATATTTATTCATCTCAATAACGCTGATTGCGAATTCAAAGAAATGGCCACGATCGTTGAATATATTTTATGTTTGCCAGGAACTTCAGCATCAGTGGAGCGAATCTTCTCTGCAGTGAACAAAACTTGGACGTCAGACAAAAGCCAATTAGATGTGATGGCGATTCTGACCGTCAAATGTAATATGAAGCACAAATGCGTTGATTTCTACAATTGCCTCAAAACGAAGCCGGCATTGCTTATTTAAATTGCTTCAAACGACAAATACAAAACAAAGACAAAAGTTGATTCTGATGGAAATGATTACAGCTGATATACTGCGAAGAGTACTGTTTTCTCAATCGATGTACTGTTTATTTTTTAAAAATTTCAATGAAATGTACTGCTTTGGTTCAAAAAAATATACGAGCGTTAGTGATACTAGAAGGTGTGTTGCAAATGTTTCCGTATTTCTGGTGTTTTGACTACTTTGTAATCTTATATTGGTGGTAGAGGTAGGTGGGCGAGGGAGGGCCATTCTGTCTAATAACACTCCCATATATCCCTTAAAGTAGCTATTAGTGCTTGTAAGGATCAGTGAAGATTAGTTATCGTGCCCACCACCCACCAGCAAGTCAGATAGACGGGCATGGTTCAGTAGTCTTAAAAAGTCCTGAAACTTTTTATCGTATCAAATGATATATACCCTCATGCCTAAGGGTGAGGGTTTAAAAAATAGGTTTTCATATAAGGCTTTGACTATTCGTTCGTTCTTTCTGAGTTGGGTTCACATATTTTGCCATGTTTCGATTCGAAAATACCAAACAATCGGGTGGTATTGATTTTTAGCTTCTCAAATATCCAAAGTTGCTTTTAATGCTGATTTGGTACATTTTTTTAAATACTATGGCAAGAATTTGTAACATTTTAATATTTGCTAAATTTAATCGTAATTAGTAGCCAATCTGAGGTCTCCTTACAGATTATTTTATTTGAAATCTAGTAACATTATATTATATTTCAATATAAGACCAAGTGACACTTTACATGAACTGCAATAATTCCGATTTATTGAAGTGAATATAGTATATCAACCATATATGTGCAACATAATTGCTGGTATTTTGGATTAAATTACATTTTAATTTATACCAATACAGTTTCGCCCGTTCCATGCATTTATTTTTTTGCGAACCCAAAGAAAATAACACATAATTGTCGACCAGCCTAAAAGACTTTCGGTCCTCATGCATAGTCCACCCCAATTAAAATTGCTGGTACTTCGTATGAATTTGCGTTAATTGACCTAACTTGTCACGCTGCTCCAGCAAAAACCGGTGACGTATGAATATTATGCATTACGATTTTTATACATTTGTACTCTTACTTAGCTATTGTCGCTTTAACTATTTGTTTGTTGTTGTGTTTTGTCTGTTTTTTATTTAATCTAATTCTGCCAACTATGACAGAGTCCATGTTGTTGCTGTTGATGTTGTTAGCCACTTGGTAGTGCTTTATGCTGCTGTTGCTGTCGAATGTTGTTGAATGTATCGGTTTTTTGTTGTTGTGTTGTCGGTCGTTTTAGCGTTTAATAATTTAACCCTCTGAAATAATGACGGGTGAGTACTCAAATCGTAGCGCAGAGCGAATGTTTAGTTTTGGTTTTTGTATGAGCGCGCATATGTGTATTTGTGTGTGTGTGTGCGTTTGTGTGTTTGTCGTTTCTATAGTTTTGGGTTTTATCACGGGTGGAGTCTGTTCCAAAAGCGTGTGTATTAGCATTGCGATACAATATTTTCCATCGTGCACCGGAGTTGTTGTCTTTTTGTATATAAAAGAGATTTCCTTCTTGGTTCTAGTTATCAGTTGGCTGCAATACACAGAGTCGTCTAGACGTCTACTACAAAAAACACTCGACTAAATAATTTACAAATCCCATTTAAATATTAAAATGGCTTTCTTTAAAGTGAGTCCTTGGCGGGAGAGAGAAACTATACTTGATAATAAGTGTTAAGAATATAAAAAAGGACAATAATTTGAGAGAGAACAAATTGGAAAAGAATACTTCATATATATAAATTTATCAAACTTGATAAAAATAGTGTGTTATGTATGGTGTTGATATAACAGTGTTTGTGCTTTGTTTCATTTCATATCGCAAATAGTCCTTGATTTGCTTGGCTGTTGTGGGTGTTGCCACCGCTGGTGTGTTGCATGGTGCTCATGGTCCTGCCTTGTATGCTGGTGCTCCCGCTGTTTATGCTGGTCATGGTCATGGCCATCCCGATGAGGGTTTGGATTATCATGTAAGTATCAAGTGAAGGTCTTTTGTGGCATCTTGAGATGCCAATGTTCACAGTTCACGCGGGGAATTTGAGAAAAATTTAAATAATTGTTTTAGTTGTGGGATGGCACAAATATGTTGCGGTTTGGCTTGCCTAGAGCCCATGAAGTGGCATAAACCGAATACGATATTGCTTCAAATGAGGAGATCTTTGATTAGCAGCGATTGAGAAGACCACAACAATTACATATTTGCGTTGTATATGATATGGAATAGATGTTTTAAATAATACAAAAAATCGGATCCATTAGTCCACATTTGATATTTGAGATGTTGAATGTATTACATCTTTAAATAAGATTTCCAGAAGAATTTCAGCTTAGGCTGTGTAAAAATTAATGCATATGTGTGCATAGTATTGAAAAATATTTAGTAATTTTGGGATATTTCGCAAATTTATTAACTTTTTGGTGTACCTCAAATTCTTCAGGCTAGAGTCTATCCAGATCAAAAATTCATAATATGAAAATCGTTAACATGGTGTTAGGTTTCTTGATTTTCAATCAACAAGTTTCCTGATTGAATGTCAATACTACTGCTTCCTCACACTACCTACCCGCATAGGATTTACTATTTCACCTTTTAGATATACACAGAGAAAAAAGAAGTTCGTGTCTTAAGTCTTTTGTTTTGTGAGCAATCTTTCTTATGTGTTAGCAAGAAAGATTCCACAGGAGACTGTTGTATTTTATTTTGTGCCAAAAATCAATTAAAGCTTCTCGAGTTAGTAGAATACACAAATTGTTTAAAAAAGTTCGTTTCTTAAGTCTTTTGACTTATAAATGTTGTAGGAAACTCATAGAACTAATGAAAACTTGTAATAGAGTTATACAGTAGATCTATGGCATGTATTGAAACAATACACCAAATTGGCTATCGAGATCAGAACGTTTTTACTGTTTGAGTTAATGGCCAATTCAGAATCACAGACAATGATGGCACCTTTCGAACTTCGTCACGAGTTCATCATTAGATCCATTTGTGACAAATTGGTACCCGTTGGTATTATTGCTGCGGTTTTCTTTATATATTTTGAAGATTTTGTTATATTTATTCACTTAATACGTTTTTCTGCACCTAACTGTTTCAAATCTCAATATTACTGCTGACTATTATAATGAATATCTCATTAACAAATACAAATATTG
The DNA here is from genome assembly GCA_964034835.1 of Muscina levida. Taxonomy (NCBI): domain Eukaryota; kingdom Metazoa; phylum Arthropoda; class Insecta; order Diptera; family Muscidae; genus Muscina; species Muscina levida. The sequence goes on from OZ035883.1 coordinate 5,911,680, forward strand.
AACTTTAATTATCTCTTATTATTGAGTTAAGTTCAAGTTTTTTGATGTTCAACTCATAGCCAATTATATATAAACATCATTTTATTTGTACCACTTCAAATGCTTGCCATGTCTGTAAACAGTTGTTGTAAACATCGATTCATATATTTCTTAAATATCCTAATTCCCACACTGAAACGTTGCAGCTCATATTTCATTGGCAAAGCAATCCGCACACATGTGGTTATCTCTTTAAATTATTGTATAATTATTGTGTATTATGGCTTCGTTGAATTACTTAATATTGTGGCTGCCACAATAGCAATCTTAGCGATAATCTCAAAGAGGCAACAACACGCAAAGTGTAACATTTGATTAAATAGATTAACATCGAGTATGAGACGAAAGATATAACGAAATTAAAGCGACAATTTTATGGGTTTTTTGTGTTGTGTTGTGATGAGTTCATAAAGAATACATTAGTTTGGAATCTGGTAGAATTTGTGAGAAAAATCTGTGACGAAAACTGCTGAAAATTTATTTTGTAAAGCTTATCCATAATCTTCTGTTAAGGCCTGAGTCTATCAACAAGAAGAACTAAATATATTTTCACAAATTTAAAAATCAAATTGAAATTGAAACTATTCGCTGGGCTATAAATAATAACTATCTTTATTTTGAACAACGTGATTTGTTAAATGTTTTGCAAAATATTGCAAATTTAAAAATATTAAGAAGAAGTTCTTGTTTTTCACATTTTTTTTGTGTTAAGAAGTTTGTGTCTTCTTTTGTTGTAATAAAATCAATCTAATGTGCAAATGAAATAATTATAAATCCATCACAATGTACATCTTTTTACTTACAGTGTATATTACCTGTAGTTCTAAAACTTTATAGTAAATTCTAAACTTTTTATTTAACAGTTTTAAAATGACTTTCAATTTCTTCTCCATTGTAAAGTATTTCCATTGTGTTGCGATAGAAAGTTTGTTTCTTAAGTCTTTTGTTTTCATAAATGCAATCCAAAGTGCACAGAAAACTATTTTAGCATTTGTATCTTAAGTTTTTTAAAAGCAGTGTCATGAATTTGTATCGCAGTGATTAGCGTGAAGTATTCGTTTTCGAATATTCTCCTAAAGGTGGAACAAAAAGGAGCATGAAGGTCAGGCAGATGTGTTGATTTTATTTTTAAATTATACAAAATGCATATCTGCATCACTTGCACTATATCTTCTCCGAAGTTCTAAAACTATATAGAAAATTCTTAACTTTTTTAATTAACAGATTTATGATGTTTTTCAATCTAATTTTATTACACATTACAACATTTAAGTTTTGTTTTCATTACTAAAACCCATGTAACGTTATTCATCTATATATTCATTGTTACTTGATGTTGTTGCTGTCGCCGCTGCTGCTACTGTTTTTGTGGTCTCTTATTGTCTTGAGTCTGTCGTTCATTTGTTCATTCAACATTACATATTCATGTAAAGTGGCACACACACTAACGTTCGTAGTCGTATTATCAAATGTAGCACATCAGTCTCTCTAAATGAGAAGGAGGAGGAACGTCTAAACCGATGCCAAGCTAGACGGATGAAGTAAAACATTTGTGTTTGTGTGCAGGCACTAATTTAAGTTATAGTACGAGCAATGCTACCACAATATTTGTTTATGACAACAATTGCTGACAAACTTGTGCTTAATAAAAGCAAGTACAATAGTAATAATAGTAGTCTTAATATGTTTATGTATTACAATCTTGATTAGTCATTAAAGCATAAGAGCGCGAAGTGTAGACAGATATGCTGTTTACACTTCATTATTGTCGTAGCCCATTGGCAAATATTTAATTAAACCAACTTGATTGTCAACAACAATTCATCAGCTTTGCTAGATCAAGGGTTAATTATGGCTTAGTTGGAGTTACATGCTAATGTTTGTTAATTTAACTATTGTCATTTCTTTGCAGGCCTACCCCAAGTATCACTACAATTACGGCGTTGCTGACTCACATACCGGTGATGTGAAATCTCAACACGAAGTCCGTGATGGTGATGTAGTCAAGGGCTCTTACTCCTTGGTTGAACCTGATGGTTCGGTGCGTACCGTTGAGTACACCGCTGATGACCACAATGGTTTCAACGCCGTCGTGCACAAGACCGCCCCCACTGTTCACGCTGTTGCCCACCACGCTGCTCCCGTTGCCCACGCTGGCCCAGCTGTGTATGCTCATGCTGCTCCTGCCCCAGCTGTGTACGCTCATGCCGCCCCTGCTGCTGTTGCCCACCATGTTGCTGCCGCTCCCGCCATCCCCTATGCCTCGGTAGCGCATCACGCTCCTGCCGCTATTGCTGTCGGTCATGGTTACGGTTATGCCGGTCATGGTGGTCATGGACACTACTAAGAAGAAGCCATTTGTTTGTAAACTTATAAAAAATTTAAATTATTTAGTTTAGTAAGTAACAAAAAACAACCACCCCATTGCTAAATAACACCCCCGACTTTGATGACGACCTCGATATTTTAAAGGCTTAATGAAGCGGCAAGAAGAACACGATAACGATTAAAGAAAAAGCAAAGAAGAAGAAGACGTAGAAAAACTAGAAAAACACAGGAACCAGAAGGTAGAATTAACTAACAAAGCAGTGAAATGGCAAAGTTTCGATTAAACTGTAAAAGAATTGAAATGGAACAACAAAATACTCTTAACATTATACTTACACGCTATTGTAAATAGTTTCCAATGGATCTCCATAAAAACCCTGGTCCTCTTCGCAATCTCACGTCCTTATACCTACTTCTTTTCGACTCTTGCTCAACCCCCAACTCACCGTCCATCACGGCTCGTCGTGATGGTACTTTTATTCTAGTGCTGATTAACTCTCAACTTTTTTCTCATCATCTGCATTATCACTTTACTTCATTATATCTATTTATCTTTGAATCACTGCCCCGCCTCACCCTCATCCATTTTCATCGTTCACATCTCCATATCGTCGTTGTTTTGCCACTCTCAAATCTCAATGATGATTCAGACGATCATGGCATCGATCTGTTTTATGACGTCAAGCTGTTTTAATGCTCACTTGTATTTATGTACTGTGGCCACTAGAGCTGCAAACTTCACATAACGAAATACATTTGTAAACTATTGAACCAAGTATTTAAAATCAGTGTATTTGAAACGCTTTTTTTTTGTTGTACATAATACACTCTCACTCTGCATAAATATAATGAATACATATTGTTAATTTATAAGTCTTTTTTATGTTTTCCATTACTATTAAACGAATGCGTTAATGCTATGAATAAAATAAAGGAAAAAATGTAGTGAATTAAAAAAAAATAATCTAAAACAAGTGTCATGAATTCGCATCGCAGTGATTAGCGTGAAGTTTTCGTTTCCGACTTTTCTCCTAGAGGTGGGACTAAATGAAGGTCAGCCAGATGTTGCGGTTGGAATTGTTAATGGGTTTGGTTAATATATAATTTGCGTTGTAGAAATTAATTGACTGGTTGTAATTTATATTGGAATGGGGATGTGGCGAATTGATTCATTGAACTTTAATGACAATTCTGTGATTGAAATTGTTGAACAAATTGATAACTAATAAATATGCATAGGTATTTGTAATTAATGTCACTGAGTGATGGGTTTTTCATCTACGCAATAGTTAATAATATTCCTGGATATACTCTCACATTGTAGAAAATTTACTCTCCTGGTTGATTAATTAATTTGTCATGGCTTTTTGTGTCATAACTCATCAACAGAAATGAAAAAGACTCAAACTAAGAGACAAATTAAAATCGCTGATTTATTTGATTGTGATGGATTTGTACAAGCTCCAAGTCCACACACAATTTTAAAGTGCAGTAATCAAATATAGGGATATTATTAATAAAGTCGATAGTCTCTTACGACAAGTGTGTTCATTTGATTTTAAAGTTTTTTGCTTCTCCTGTAAAATAACCAACATGTTAGTTAGGGACCTTTGCATTTCAGCCGACGAAATGGTGTTTTTTTGTGTCAGTTTGTTTGATCCTATTTTTATGTCGCTTTTGTGTTGTACTATTTGCAAATATAAATTGTAGTTCTAATATAAGTCATATTACAACACAATGTTTCACTGCATTTGCAATAAATTTTGTATGTATATGGCGGTTTCATAAAAACTGCAGTGTATGCATTATAGTTTTTAAACATTTTTCGATAGATATGGAGAATGTAATACGTATGTAATAACATAAATGCCGTTCTTCCCTTTTTATTTTAGATTTCTTAGCATTTTTTACAAGTCTGTCAATTGTCCACAGCAATTATTGGATTTTTTTAATACTTCTTCCATGAAAATATCAGCCACAATAAAATACGCTAGTGAACCGAAAGAAAATCTACGTTTTTGCTGATAAAAGCTGTTTTTATATATGAATTAGCCATTATCCAGGGGTGAAGTTTTCTAATTTCTCAAATTATATTTCAATGATTTTTATTCTTAGATTTACTGGAACACTTTAGGACAGGGGGATCACGTCAAAAGATACCAATTGATGTTTTTTAATGACCTTAAATACGAAATTAATCCAATATATGTATTACAAAATGAGCAAGATCCCCTTGCAATAAAATGAAGTAATTGAATTAAGTCTTAGACATAACAAAGCTACGACAAAAAAGATTAAATGTTATGTGTTCTACTCATTTCATACGTTTGTTCCAAGTTAAGAAACTTTGTATAAGGATCAAAATTTGGTATTCCTGAAAAAGATAACTAAAAATACTTTACATTCATTAACGTGATTGATAAAATTCTATGTTAAGAAATTACAAAACTGAGTTCGTTTCTTAATTCTTTCGTTTGTGCTATAAGCTTTTGTGTTAATAATTTTGGGGTCGATTTAATTTTTGTATTGTATGCAGATACGAGATGGTAATATTTAATTTGCTATTTAAACTGAGATATAACTATAGCGAAATAAGGCAAATCTAGCTGCTAGACCTTAAAAATCCTTTTTTTGCAGAATACTCCTGAAAAAACGACTTTTGTGAGCATACCGTTGGATGAGTCCTTGACTCTTTCCTAGGATACTGATATTGCACATATTGTATTGAGTTAAATATCAAAAATCATTGAAAAACTCAAAAAATACTTTTTTTAAAAACGGCCCAGCTGGATCTTAATCCTAGGCACGACATTTTTTAGGATTCATAATAAAACAATCCAAGGTTTATTTTGGGGAGTGGACCGAAGATACTTTTTATGGCGAGTCGGCCTAATACCCAATGATTAGAATCTGAGAGTTCTCTGTCCTATGCTTAAGAATGCCGATGTAAATGTGTTGTCATAACGCGGAATTAGACTTTTACCCATCGCATACAAGGTTCTGTCTAATGTGTTATGTGAAAGATTAAAGCCCATTTTAGCGACCCTGATCAGTATGGGGCACGACCTAGTTAATCCACGATGGACCAGATATTCATTAGAGTGGCCATAGTGGAAATTTTTTTGAAAAGTTAAATTTTTCGCACTGAAAAATATGAAGTTGGGGATAAAAATAGTTATGCATATTTTTTTTTTTTTTTTTTAATTCCGAGTACCTCCGGGTTGAGCCCAAACTTTTATTACATTACCCATTTAGGCTGAAGTGCAGAATATGGGGCGGGAGCCCTATTAAAAACCAAAAATAGGCCGTTGTCTTCATCTTGGTCCCCAAACATCGGAATGGGAGGTCAAAGTTGGCGCTCAGACCCATGGGGCCCGGGGGGTCAAAAAAGGGGCCCCTTTCGGTTCTATGATGACCCCCCAGGTGCGGGTACTCAAGTGAAAGATATTTTCGAGACGAATCCAACGATGTTATTTTTAGGTTCCTACGGGTCTCCTGGACCGAGTTAGAGTCATTTCCTGGATATACCAAGAAAAAAAAATTATTTTTAACTAAACTTAAAAAATTTTAAAAAAATTTTTGCGTGCGGCGCTATTAAACCCAACATAGGCGTACCGTCATTTCACCCAATGTCATTTCGCCCAAAAACAACCATGGTCGAAACATGTCATTTCGACCAAAAACCTAACTACAAAATGACATATCGCCCAAATGCTATGACAGAAGACCCAACTCAATTTTTTTGGGCGAAATGTCAGACTCATGACGACGGCACGCCCTGCTGCACACGTCGCAGTCAGTCTTGTCATTGTGAATCACGTTCATGTAGATTCAAATTATGTTACACAAAATGAAGACTTAATGCCGCCAATAACCAATTATGTATTTCAAGATCGAAAAAAAAATTATAAAAATTTAAATACGGCTTAGAAATACAAGAATACATGTCTTAACCCATTAGTGACGACAGTTACCATATGGTAACTTCGACAGCGTTAGATATTGCACGCAATAAAATAAACATAGGAATAAATGTCAAGAATTTTTTTTTTGATTTCATCAAAGCATGCTTTTTGATTTACCGCTATGCGACCAGACGTCAGTAGCGAGCGTGGGGGATCATTTAAAATAGGTGTTTTTCACATGTGCGCAAAACAGCAATATGGAGGGATATAAAAATTCACTTCATATTAAAAATATTTTTTGGTTGTTTAAAGACTGATATATCAAAGACTTTTAGTTTTTGTTATTTGAGAAGAATATGAAATATCATAACAACGTATTGCATCAATTATTTTGTACTTGGTTCTTTTTATTTGACTGTTTTAAAGCTGTTACCATATGGTCACAGTCGTCATAACGCTAGTAAAAATGGATATTTTTCTGAAATTTTTCGACTTACTTTTTTATGTAAAATTAGTTTTTTAACTAACTTATATGTAGTACTGACAACATCTTTAAAAAATTCCCATTATTTCGCTCCCGCCATTAAAGGGTTAATATGTAAAAGTCGTATCTTGTTTTTTTACGAAATCGCGTTTTCACATATTTCTGGTAGGCATGATGGTGAGAACACGCGACTTCTATGCCGAAGATCCCAGGTTCGATTCCCGCCTCAAGTCATCTACGCTTTTCTTTTATTGTCGGCCCCTCGCAGTATAATGGCGAGTAAATCGGCATGTCTATTAAAAAGCTTCTCAAACAGTGACGTTCGAATTCGTCGTTAAACAAGTAGATGCCGTTAATTGTGAATCTTAAAATAGGAAGCGTGGTAATTCGCAACAAGGTGAGAAGCTATCCCATACCTCATTCATGGGGTATCTCCCAGGATCTCTCCTGCATAGTAGTCGCTTATTCTAACCATTAACCCATTAACCCCGAGCATAATACAAATAAGTTTTCAACTATTGTTTGACGCCAATGTAAACTTTCCTTTTATATATGGGTATTTCCACAGAAGTGTCAACCGTGATCGAAAAATGAAAAGTTGGAAAAAAAATTTCTGACTTGTATTATTAAAGACGAATACTTAAATTTTATTAAGTTAAAATGTCCAAAGCATTTCGTAGTTTCCAAGTTGATTTAACGGACTGCAAAATTGCACTCTTTTGCTGGTCACTATTTTTAAATATTAATATTTACTGATGATGAAAGTCCACCCTTATTATAAAATTGTGGTTAAAACAATAAATAGCTTCAATTATAGCGTAAAATTAGCAGTTAGCAGCAATATTTTGATTTTATTGGAGTTTTCATGTAACATTCGTGGTCAACAATTAGTGGAATATAACCTTTATGGTTTTCCCTAATTTCGCAAATAAAACAATGGCTTAATCAAACATTTTTTTAAGCATTTCACAGATATGGGACATTTTGTCACATAACGTCAGTAACATAACGTAGGTCTTTATTAACTCGTGGTTTAAAACCAGAGGAACAAATTTGCCCAACAAAAATATATTTTTATGAATATCTATTTTATAAAATTATTAAGTGCATATACTAAATCTTAAACAACACGCAAACTTTTGAAATTTCAAGAACTGACATAAAACGCACTTCTATTTTGTGTAGCATAACGTAGGCATTTGTTTTGATAATATCTTGGATTGTAGTTTTTTAAATATGACGCCTTTTTTACATAATGTGCAGCTAGCAGGGAGCTATTCAAAATATAATATAAATTACAAAAATGTTCAACTTTTATGTTCTTTTTTTCAATTGAATCGTACGATCGTCATTCGTATGGCTGGAATTACCCATATATTAATTCCTACGGTGAAATTTAAGATGAACCGGTGTTTGGCCGAGTCTGGTATCTGGATTGCCGATTGGAGCCTCCAGACCTGCTTTATAACACATAGATGTTATTATCAGATTTACTATTGAGTGGCGCCAATTGCTTGTCACGGATCATTGGCAACTCGGGTATTTCTTGCAGCCGGAGTTCTCCCCAGACTCTCCCCTTAAAACCGCTAATTGTCCGCTGCTGCTTATTTAATTAACACCTACCCGGCATATCTGCTGGGCGTTCCACTATACGCACTCTGTGGACGCGTCTGAAAGCACTAAGCTGAGCTGTCCTTTTCTTGTATGTTGCTAGAAGATCTATATTATATTGTACATATTAACTCAATCTAGCTCTTTTCTTTCATGCTTACAACATACACGCTGACTCACTGACGGATATGCTTACATCGATTGATTTTTTATATGGAAAAGCAAGAATGTTTAATCATGAAATCTAAGAGATTTTCGATGATAAATTCTAATTATTACATAAGGTATGACAAGTAAGAATATCCCATTCCATGAGGGAAGGTGTTAGACTAATATCTGCTCAAATTTACTGCTGCTTTGTTAAATTTTAAAGTATTCACTAAAGACAATCCTTATTAACTGCAAACGTTACTAAAGTTATGCAGAAAGTATATATATTAAATCTTAAGAAATCACTTTAAAACATCTTTGTGTTACCATAAACAAAATTTGATTTGGAATTTATATCAAGCTCAGGGGTTTTGAAATAAGTTTTTTAGCTGAATAATATTCTCAAAATGCCAGGCAGTCTGTACAGCTGCTTCAGAAATTTTCAATTTAAATAAACTCCTATGTTTGTCATCATCTGTAGACGTTATTATATTAAAGTTTCTCTCTTAAGTCTTTCGTTTATGATCGACATTCCTATTGTGAATTGTTATTCACCATTGCCAATGTTTAGTTAACATAGTCATATTATTATCTCGCAGCACAAAATTATACCACTAATAACTAACAATATTTCAGCTTTAAATAATTTCTTATTACAGCATATGCCAAGGCGAGTTTAAAAAAAACCAACAAGAAATCAAAAGTGTTTCTACCGGGCAAAACGTTTATTTAATCATACCATTTAAAATAGTAGACGTAGTAGTCCGACAACTACAGGTGGAGACAATATGTAGAGTGTCGTGTGAATATCGACTGAATCATTTCCTGTGCATTGATATACTTTAGGAAATTTCTAAAGAAATATAATCACAGTGTCTAGTTATTGCAACTAGAATATGTACGTAATTAAAGACATAATTAAATTAAATTGAAATAAACAAGTTTATAAATGTCAATACGTACGTGTGTGATACTTGTAGTTTATATGAGAAATATACTATCGTTAACATATGTGTTTGGGATAATCTGTAAATGCTTTGTTGGAATATTATGAGCAATGATAAAATCAATTTTTGACATGAACACAATTGGCTAAGGGGTGGATGGTGATAGCAGCATTTTGAGATGGAAAATTTGGACATAAGATTTCATAAAACCTGAATTTTTGATTATAGTGATAACTTCCGCACTTTATTATAAAATTTAAATAATTATATTATTCTAGCTGACCCGGCAGACGTTGTCCTGCCTAAAAATTTATTTAAGGCTAATAACTTTTCTAAAAATAGCAGAGTTTAATATATTTTCAAATAAATTTTACATTCATTACTATGGTTATCACTAAACTTTGGTTACATTGAGATAAGTTAGGTGGCCTTAGTTTGTTTATGATCGTTTTTAAAATTTAAGAAATGATAATTGAAATGTGTAATACATTTAAAATAAGAACAAAATTAAGTAAAAATTTCGTGTCAATGATATATATTTTTTTATAATAAAAGGCTGAACCCGGCGTGCTACCCCAATCATTATGAAATTAAATAAAAAGTGTTTATATAGTGAGAAATAAATAATTTTATTATAAATTAACTATTGTAACGCTCTAGGATACACAATGTTTTTAGTTTGTCTATTCGGAGCATAAACAAACAAATCGTCGGGTTTTCCGGGAGAGTGCAACGCAAAGCTGTCCATGGGAAAAAACATGCATTTGACAAATTTAAGCCACAAACTTACAGAGATTGACCTTGAGCTTTATTAATTGTCATCGCAAACGCTAACCGAACAGGAAACTGTAATCTTTTGAAATCAAATGGCAAATCTGTTGGTATCATAGGAATGCGTGGCAACAGTATATTTGTTCACTTATATTTGCCCGTTATAATGGTCGCTTCGATTAAATTGTTTCGCATTTTTTTTACTGAAAGTCGAGTGCCATTGCAAAGCCGTGGTGGGTCGATGTTCCGCAGTAAAATAATGAGAACTCCACTTTTAAGTTTCAACAAATGTGGTGGAATACCTGGGACATCAAGTGTGTTTAACAACTCAACAGGATAATTGACAGCATCCTCATCTCTCATAACGGTATCGATGGATTTGTATGTTGCTGCAGTTTCGCTGATTTTATTTAGAATAACACTGTTTATTGAATTGACATCAATGTTTTTGGCAGCAAGTAACGCTCGTTCAGATAACCATTGCTCGTTTTTGAAATTACGTTCGATATTTGGAAATACACTATCGATTAACTCTTCAATGGATTGTGTCATTTTGCAAAAGTCAGGTGGTAACGTAATGCAATTTGTAGTTGGATCCGTTAGTATTTTTCCATTTCCAAATTCCAACAACTGTTTTGAAAATCGAGTAGCTGATGCATCGCGTTGCAGCTGCACTCGCATATTTGTTGTTAGTTTCAGTGTGCGAACGTGGTACCATAGAACAGAACATTTAAGACACACATTAAGCTCGTCAGCTGGGGTTGCATTGGAAGTACAGGCAATGTTTGGCGGAAATCACCGGCTAACATTATTAGTGCTCCTCCAAAAAATCTTTTGTTGCTTCTAAAATCCTGTAACGTGTGATCAAGGGCCTCTAAAGATTTTTTGTGGGCCATTGTGCATTCATCCCATACTATGATCTTACATGTTTGCAGGACTTTACCCATGGAGGAGTTTTTTTAATTATGCATGTGTGCGTCTCAGAGAATTGCGGTTTGAGAGTTAATTTAAGTGCCGAATGCGCTGTTCTGCCACCATCCAAAAGTGTTGCTGCTATACCGGACGATGCAATGGCTAGAGCAATATTATTTTGCGATCGAACTATAGTTAAAATCAACGAAATCAAAAACGTTTTTCCTGTACCGCCTGGTGCATTAATAAAGTACAATCCACCACTTTCATTAGTAATTGCTGTCATTAAAGTGTTGTATACCGAGAGTTGCTTCTGCTGTAAATGTGGTAGGTTTTCAGCCATAAATAATTCGAACTCTTTTGGATTGTAATTGCTTTCTCGTTGTACATCTTGGTCGGACGCATCATCGCCTGTTCGATTAGGACTAATCAGACCAACTTGCGAGAGGGTCTTGTTGTTTATTTGCCAGCACTTGTCTTCTAGTAATCAAGGCTAAAATTTATTAAAAAAAAAATGGGCGTAAAAGTGGGCGTGGTCGAAAAAAGTACCCTATAAATCATGCCAGAGTCCCAGTTAAATGCTGTGAAAATTTCAGGAAGATCGGTGCAGAGGTTTGGTCTCCTATAAGGTACAAACAAATAAATAAACAGACACACATTCCATTTTATATATATACTAGTGGGCCCGGCAATGCTTCGCTATTGCACATTAACTTGTAATATATTTCACATTTAGGTCTACAAAGTACTTTGAAAACGTTCATCAGCAAAGTCATATCTATAGTGCTTACATGTAGATTAAGTTTTTTCTGTATGTAGGGCGAAAAGCCACTTCTTCCAAAAATCGGAAACAGACATTCCGCTGATTTAAATAATTTTTATTTTGATCTGTAGTAGCGGATACTAACTATCTTTTTGGGCATAAAAAACATTTTGTTATGCCTTCTCCGCCTATTGACCGCAAATGAAAATTCCGTCTGAAGCTTCATGCCTTTAGCCATAAAAACTTCTTTTGTCATGTCTTCTTATCACACGGATCAATAATATTCCGGAATACTATTTTTGTATTGAACTCGTATTACCATTTTTTTGAGATAATTTGGTCACCAATGTTTGGCTTAACAAAGTGATGGTCTCACGCGCTGTATGGCATATTACACCGTCGTGTTGGAACCATTTCTCGTTCAAATAATGTGCAATGACATGATAAATAAAAAAAATCACTTGATCGTCCACTGGCTCAAATTCTTCCACCAGTTATATCTTATATAGATGCAGGCCAATATCTTTCTTCAGCATTTGTATAGACCGAGTTGCTGAGAATGGCGTCGGTTTGATAAATTCGAGTCCCCTGTCACACTTACGTCTAAAACGTCGATGGCTTCTATTAGCTGCTGAGATGGATCATTATATGCACACTCAACTTCACAAAGGGCTCCATAAGTTTGGCGAACAGAACGTGCATTTTGAAAATAAATTTGCAAGATTTGCAAACGTTGTTCTTGTGTAGTTTTTACATGGTGATTTTCCAAAGTATACTAAAAGAAGTTCTATACGTCAAAAAAAATTACCCCATATATAGGTTATTTACAAATATTTGCTTATGTTATCTCTGACATACTTTAAAAATGTTAATTGTGCCCCAATAAAACAAAAGGTGTTTTCCAGTATAACTACAATGAATATTGCATTTTTTTCTGAAAAGTAACTGGTGTACGGACCATTATTTGATACAGTTTAAATATTTAACTATTGAAGTGCGTGGCAGCGCTTCGGCACTTTTTACTTATTAAGTTCCAAATAGCCTGTTCATTAGGGCGGAACAATTTGTTCGCGTCTAAAAAAACGTGGTAATCGTATACCAGTATCTCAATGTACGATGAATTCTTAGACAATTTCGCTTAGAAACTATATGTCTACAATCAATTCCTAGTTCGCGCTGAGAAGCATGAATATTTCAGGTTTAGGTATATTTTTAGCAATTTTTCAGTTACGTCAGACGTACCATCCCGATGTTTGGAGACCAAGACGAAGAGAATAGTATATTTTTGACACTGTTTTTTATCCCGCCCAATATTCTGAAAAATGATTTTTAGAAACTTACGGCCTTATTCATAAAAAATGTCTAAAGTAGGTATGAAGCGTTCTCTAGCTAAAGTATTCTTCAGCTCTAAAAAACCTTTAATAAGAAATTGTATTCATAAACGTTTTTTATCAGTACTTTAGCTTTATGTGTTCCGGTGGCAACGCCGACTGTTATTTGTCGTTAATGATGTATAAAAAAAGCTTTATAGTCGGATACAAAAGCTTTATAATCGGATACCAAATATGTATTTGCACTTACAATAAATTATGAACATTATTGTAGCACAATTTTTCATTGACTACGATTCTCGTGACGATAAAAAAGACGTTAAAGTAAAAATTGTATTAAAAAATTTTATTTTATTTTCCTTATGTTGAAATTATATTCGGATACCGATTAAATTTTTTCCTTGTTTTGATTGTTTATACATCTTGAATATTATTTCATTATTTGCAAATTATTTTTGAAGAATTTTGGAGAAATATTTTTTAAAATGGAATTCATGAATGAAAAGTGTCTATTTAAATACTTTTCTATGTGCGCGATGATTAAGAAGAAAATTTCCTACACAACGAATGCACGCAACAACTCTTTCCAATAGGGAAAATGCAGAAAAACTGTAAATAAAGATCACAAATTTATGAATATAGAATAAATTGTACAAACGTCAAGTTATAGCATGTTTAAAGTGGAGACAACCCTACTTTAACTTATTGAAGATGTAAATCGTTTATGAATATTGTATTCTCGAAATTTGCTTAAAAATGGCTTATAAATCTCTTATAAGTTTTTATGAATAAGGCCGTTAATTTCCGTATGCCAACTCTCAGAGGTCATAACTTTTTAACCAATACATAGATTTGCTTCTGTAATACCTCATTTACTTTGTTGGGAAATTAGTTTTACGCAGAAGGTCTCGAAAAATATATATCTGAAGTTTTCGGTTTGTGCTCATTTAAAAACCCAAAAAAAAATTACTTCTTGTAAGCGCGGAATACCTTGTGTTATCGAATATTGCCATTTTCACCCCCTAAATGTAGAAAAATCCAAACAATGTGTAGCCTATGTTACTCGCGGGGTTATTAGGAAGATTCCCTGAAAATTTCATCAAAATCGGTCCAGCCGTTTTCGAGTCCCTACGTTACATACATACACACATCCTCTTTTATATATATAGATAGATTTATAATGATAGATACTTTAAGTAATATGTATTACATTATATATAGATTTGACTGAACAAAGGGGGAAAGACTAAACGTTTTACGGTTTGAATGGTTGTTGGCTGATTAATGGAAAATTACAAAACATTTTAGTCGGGTAAACTGACTTACATATACCCTAATCCTCAGTAAAAAAAAAAATAGGAAGTATATAAGTTTAATTGAGGTACTAGAAGGGGACAAACTACGTGATTATTGAGAACTATAACTTTAAAGTAGTAGACGATTTTGTCTACCAAATATAAAAATGTCAGCATGGAAATCAACAGACTAGTATTGATCGCAAACCGCTACTACTATGGGCTAAGCAAACGATTTAATGACAAAGCGCTCTCTCGTAGAAAAAAGATTCAACTCTACCAAACTCTGATCCTACCTCCCTGTAAATGACACAAGTGGATCAATCTATTCTTGGGAGTCTTCAAAAGAAAAATACTTCGCAAAATATTTGGGCCCTTCATCGTTAACGGCAAGTATCGCCGTCTGATAGATGAATTTCTGTTGCTGCTGCCAATTAAAAAGAAGAAAAAGGCCAGATGGGGCGTGGCTAGACAGTTTTTTCAGCAAAATTTTATCTTGTTATTGCTGTACTGAGTACAGAATTTGGGCACGATTGCGTTGGGTGTTTTAATGTTATAAAACGATATCTAAAGTGGGTGGAATGGTACACTTGTATGGGAGGTACAAGAAGGTTCGTGGCCATATAGCCCATATCCAATCACGTAAGTAAGTTTAGAAAAATATTAACAAAAGTTTCGAAACAATTTGTTACGTCTTTTGAAGGTTATCGTGCATACCAACCGGACAAACGGACATGGATCAAACGACTTAAAAAGTCATGAATCGAATTTGGTTCAAAGTAACCTAGGGTTTGAACTGACTTTTTCTATGCGTTACACTTTTGGGTCGTATCAAATGATCTATACCCTCCTCCACATAGGGTGAGGATATTATAATGTTACACAAAATGGACATTACATTTTTACGGATGAGAGCTTTGCATATTAAAACATATTGACATATTCGATCCTAAAACGGCTGAAGTTAATACATTCGAAAATGTTTCCAAGTAATATGATATATTCTTTTAGCTGTACGTTATGACAGATACCGCTGTGCTCCATATAAATGACTGACGATTGAATGAGTCGATAGGTACCAAAATAATCCCTTGGACCAAAGCATATGTACATTTCATCTAGGATTTCTTCATGTAGTATCAAGTGAAATCTGTTAGAGATAAGCCGTCCTATGCTGATTAATTTCATATCGGACCACTCCAATATAAAACTTGATAACAATTAACAAACGTTATTACTAAGTGAAGTGTGACTACTAATATAAAGTGATTTTATTAACTTTAAAGTTAACTCATTTCCCCAACATTAAATTATGCAGCTTAATTTCAAAAACCTCTCAAATTATACATTATACAAGCCTAAAAACAGCATCTACATAACCACATTAAATCTCACTTAACATATATCAAATTGTTGTGTCATCATTTCCCGAAGACATTTGTAACACTTCCTTATTACAATTGGGGCAACCATTCAGAACATTAGCTTATGTGTTCTATGTGTTCTACAACACTTTAAGCATTATGCAAATTTCTAGAAAATCCAACGGAACATTCTTTCATTTCAATTTTGTTTTATTCAATTAAGATTTTTACAGAACAGAACTCTTCCTGATTCCGTCATATATAACTAGGAAATAAATACGTCGTCCCACCTCATAAATATATCATTTTTGTTAAGTTCAACTTTTTTTTTCCAAAAAATCGCACCAGCTTGCAAAAAGCCAAGAAGCTCATCCTATTTGTAGGAATTTTGTTCACACACACACTATTTTTAATACTCCCATTCAAGAATTCATTTGCCCACCCATAGTGTATGGCGTTTAACAAATGCTGTTATTAATTTATATGAATCAAAAACGCAACGAAGCGTTAAATAACATTTAAATCAAAATGTTTAACCCTTGTTACTGCTGCTGCCAAGTCAAGAGGGGGCAAACTGAAAACTAACACGAAACTGTCTGAATATTTAAGACTAATTAATTTTCAAGCACGAGTACACGAGTAAAAGATGAAAAATTACTCGAAGACGCAAATGAAACTAAAAGTAAACAAGGTTACATTACATAGTACATAGAATACAACGTCGCATTATACTTGCAAAAATGTTAAATGAATTCAATAATTTTAAGCCGCTTTTTTCATATCACCTCATAGTGTACTATGCTGTGTGTATTCTTTGGTGTCCATAGAATAAGTGCTCTATTAACCTTTACAACATCGTCGAGGCAATAAAAAAGATGAAATATTTCATGTTTCTTAAATATCATGGAACAGATGACACCATAACGTGTCTTCATTCCGCGGAATATATCGTTCGATTTAAGCAATCAATAAATGACACATGGTCAATGTCTGAAGCTTTCCAGAATTGTTTTATTTTTTTCAACTTGTCGTTGGAATTGTTTAACTTGTATGCGACATGATGACATTCAAGTTGTGTTGTGTCTGCTGTTGTTGTTGTTGGATATATTCATTCGCTCATTGTTACAATTGCGTACTTAAGTGTTTGTGATACATACTCGATAATGTATTGTAGTGTATCGAATGGCTACTGGATTGGATTATGTTGAAAGTGTCTTATATTAATACATTCAATTGCGCTCGAAGAAAATTTAATGAAAAAATTAAGAAATTAAATCGTTAAAAAATAACTTTTTTATAGAAATGTTGCAAAAAAAAATTATATTTCATAAATAAAAACAATTCTCCTCAAAACAAGATATATGCAATATTAAATCAAAGGGTCAGAAAAATTCAAAATTTAACAAAAATGCAAAACAGTTATAACGAATTCGGAAATGATTTGCAAGAAAATGTTGATGTAGGTTCCTAAAAATGTTATTTTTTAACAGGTAGAAAAATTACATATTTGAATATTCGAGGGAAATTAAAATTTTTAAAGATTTAACACAGTTGCGAGGGCACTACAACCTCTATGGAACTAAAACTGTGAAGGAGTCAGTTAATATTGTTACAGTATACGAAGAAGTTGTATATCTGAAAGTGACAATGGGCTACATGAAATTTATACATATTTTTAAGAAAAATGGTATAAGCACTCAGTGTGAGCAATTCATAGTATGCCCATTGGAATTCTCATTCACTTAAGTTGCTACATTGTGTAAGTGTATATGCTTGACTAGCATTAGTCGTCGAAAGGTAGCCGAACTTCTACTAGTGCAGACCATAAGCCATAAGTTCTTTTCAGAACTTGTGACTCCCTTTTTTACATCGCCTGTTCCTTCTGATCAGGTGATAATACATACTCACAGCGACTTCGGTTTAATGATCCAGCACAGCGACTTCGGTTGACTGTTCCACCACAGCGGCTTCGGCTGTCTGTTCCCCCACAATAACTTCGGTTCTCTGTTCCCCCACAGCGGCTTTGGCTGTCTGTTTCCCCACATCGACTTTGGTTGTCTGTTCTCCCACAGCGGCTTCGGTTGCCTGTTCCCCCACAGCGACTTTGGTTGTTTGTTCCCCCACAGCGCCTTGGTTGTCTGTTCCCCCACATCGGTTTCGGTTGTCTGTTCACCCACCGCGGCTTCGGCTGTCTGTTCCCCACAGCGACTTCGGTTGTATGTTTCCTTATAGCGGCTTCCGCTGTCTGTTCGTAAGGTAGTTTATGAGTATACTAGCTTTCCCGGCTCGCTTTGCTTCACCAGTACTTACAATGAACTCCATATACGGTTATAGCTTTAGATATTTGGTCTGGGTGATGGTACCAGTTTTATCTGTTTTCAGACTTTTTATTCTTCTCTAATTCTATACGCAGCAAATCTAAATACATCTTCGTAACTAAACCTTTAGGCATTTTCTTTGGGCGATATTACCAGTTATATCCCTTTTCAGTATTTTTACAACTACAAAACGAATTTCGAAAAATGACTTCACATCGCACAACTAAAATATTCACTTCAATATTTGAGACTTTACCTTTAGCCATTAAGTTTCAGTTTTAATACTCTTCGGCCTTTTTTTACCCCTAAAAGGTAAAAATTCCGAAAACGGTCCTTGCTTCTTTCTAATTCTAAATTATCATGAATATATCATTCGTTTGGTCTGGGTGATACTAACATTTCTATTTTTTTTTCGATTTTCTACCCAGAAATATCGGATTTAAAAAAAAAACCTTCAATCCAATTTGATGTTGAGCATGCCAATATTAATTTCTTCGATTATAGCATTGGCCGATTCGACCAATTTGTACTCCTAAAAGTACAAATATTCAAAAATCCATTCTAAAATGAGGTTTATTCAAAAAGGGAACAACCACCCCAAATTTCATCATTCTATCTACAGCCAGTAAGCAATTTTAAATATATAGATTATGGAAATGTTATTACAATCGTTTTATTAACGAATAACATGTTTTCCAAAAGTGGCGTGGCACCGCCCATTTCCCAAAGAGACGTAATCCCCCATGTACCATTTACATATGTAGCAATCTCATCTTTTTACCTTTAATGGCTCTTGAGATATGAGCTATGCCACGCCCCTTTGTCTAATTATGTTGTCATGCAGCCTATGATAGAGACCCTATGGACAGTATGACGCAAAGAAAATATAATTGCAATCGGTCCATTTATTTGGCCAATATAACTATGTTTTAAAAAGGGGCGTGGCAACGCCCATTATCCAGCGAGACGTTATCCTCTTTGCATCAGTAACATATGAAGCAAATCTCATCTTCATACCTCTAATGGCTCTTTAGATATGACCGATTGAAATTTCGGTTGGTGTGGGCGGTGCCACGCCCCTTTTGTCTAATTAAGTTTTCATGTAGCCTATGATAGAGACCCTATGGACAGTATGACACACAGAAAATATAATTGCAATCGCTCCATTTATTTGGCCAATATAACTATTTTTTTAAAAAGGGGCGTGGCACCGCCCTCTGTCCACAAACAAATTATTTGTTCTTATACGTCCGATATACGTAGCAAATCTCGACTTTGTACCTACTACTTAATTTCCCTTTGCACCCCATGAATGAGGTATGGGATAGCTTCTCGCGTTGTACCTGAAATGGTTAAAAAGATACAGCCATTTCAAAATTTTAGTTGTATGGGGCGTCTTAGTGCGCGCCTACGTCATTAAAGGAACCTACATTCCAAATATCACGGTTCTAGCTTTAGCCGTTTGAGCTGGGGAGTGATCAGTCAGTCACCCAAGCCTTTTATATATATGGATTATAAGAACAAATGTATGTATAACAATAACCTGTAGACCGAAGCCGATCTTATGCTGCAACTTGAACCCGATCCCAAATTCCGAACCTGCTAGTCGTAGCCGAGTTAACTGCACGATCTCGCACTTGGATTCAGCACGAAAAGCAGTTGTTTGATACCGTAAACCAATAAGTTATCTGTCGTTTTTCTAACACAAGTGTATTAGAAGAAAATCCAACCATAATAAAAACTATTTACTAACCCTAGGCAGGAAAATCACTTGTGTTCTTATTTCGTAAGGTTTGTTAGTCCTTATGCAGACCCTGGACGAGATTGAGTATACCCCAGCCAAAGAAAACCCCTCGTTACAAGGTACCAGTAGGTCTGGCAATGTAGCCCATTTGCAACACCGTTTGTAGTTTTGGGGAAATATTACGGCTCTATGAAAATGCCCCAAATGCAAAATGCCCAAAAAAAAAACGAACAAATTACCCAAAAAAATTTCCATACAAAATTGGGGAATTTTTCATATGAAAAATCCCCCATAAATTTTGGTTAACTTTTCATTTATTTTATTGGGCGTGCCCCCCACCGCATTCGTCTTTTAATAATGCTAGATTTGTTTACAAGAATATTTTTCATAAATTTTGTGGGGTATTTTTTATAATTTTTGAGGAAAATTTCGTTCTTGAGTTTTGGGTAATTTTTCATTTTTTTCCGCCCAATTTTATTTTGGGTAATTTTTCGATTTTTTTTGGGCATTTTGCATTTGGGGCATTTTTCATAGAGCCAAATATTACCTCGTGCAAAATTTCAAATCATTCGGTTGCATCTTTCGAAAATTATTGGCTTACCAGCCAGACAGCCAGACATGCAGACGGGTTGGGTTAGATCAAGGGAATGGCCCTTCCCATAAGACACTATTATGAAAAACGTAATACCTGGTTTAATATGAAAGTGAGATCTTTGGAGCTTTGTGCGAGTTTGTATTCCACTATTGGGTGTAATTAACTAAAAACGTGTAAGATTAGAACCTGATTTTCCTTTACATCACATTAATAAGGTATGGGATATTTTCTCGCGTTATTGCTAATATACACGCTTTAAATTTTTAGCCTTACACAACGCCACGTACTTATTTATAGACGAATGCGAACTTCAGTTGATTTAAAAGCTTTTACTTGACCTTCCGCAGTACAATTTGGAAATAAGCACTTACTTTTTTATTTGAACGCTATTATTTTTAAACTCACTCAAACTGGACCTACAATCCGAATTTAGCTGTTTGATAAGATTTTACTTGTCATAATGATTGAATCGACACCACTGCGAACTTTCTGTCGTCAAAGTCGATGGTTTTGACGATTATAGAAACGTAGAAGACTGAGATGGGAAACGAAACCTGGATCTTCCGCATGACAGTCACGTATTATAATCATCATGTCACTAAGGTTCGTAATAGTACGCGCAGCACCTTCCATTTTAACAAAAACTTTGTAGGCAGGAGGACTTTAGCCAAGTAAGCCAGTAAATAAAATTAAGAAGTAGTATGTTTTTATGCCTGAACCTAGCTATTTTGTTGTACTTTATTTTGACATGAAAATTTTATTTTAATTGTTTAAGTCACATTCTCTATTAAGCGAAATAGCAAATTTCTGTGAGTGTAAAAATATATTGTACCCAATATATATTCTGACTACTAGTGTATGGACACATGTCACCTGTTTAGCAAGTGATCTTCATAATTTACAAAATTCTTTAAATATAGTGTAATAGTGCTAAAGCTGTAGTTGCATTGATTTTTATTCTAGCTCATTTATAAACTCGTTACGGTTTATTCAATGCTCTTAACATTTGGTATATCGGGGAATCTAGTATATTATAAGAATTTGAAATGGAAGCATAATTCATGTTAAAAATAGCATTTTACATTAAATCGTTGAAAATAAGATTGGATTAACAGAAATGTTCTTTTATGTACACGTGTAAACAATTAAACTGTGTAACTTATTTTAATGTTTTGAAATGGTTAACAAATTAAAGTCTACAAACGACAATATTTTAGTAATATTTCTAAGAAATAATTTAGATCAGAATGAAAAAAATTGTATCAAAATGTTATATAAACTAAAACTATAAAATTACATTAAACGAATACTATAAAAAGTATGCTCAGACTTCCGCCAGCTGTCTGCGCATATTACAACCAATGAAAGACTTAAGGTACAAACTTTATAAGAACATACTTATACAAATCCATTTAAAATGATAGTTTGGTTCAGATGTCAGCACAGTAGATGCCTGGAAAAAAACTAAGTGCGTTATGTAAACATTCAAAATATATTTTTGTATAATTAGTTTGTATTTATTGTTTGGATGAAGATTATTTCTATTATTACTTATAAAGTTTTGTTTTCAAAGAGTTGTGTGAAATGGTTTAGGTGACAGCTGGCAGGGCGGATAGCTATTTCAATATTATCCAAACTATCTCATCAGCACCCTTTGCTGTGATTTCTCCAACTATCATCACAACCTTAAGTGTTAAAAGCTTTAAGAAACCATCGAGAAGTTCAAACATGTATAATTTCAAGTTTTCTTTGCATTTGAGAATTTCAGAATATTAATTTAAAAATTACCACAAAAAATAACAAACTTACACGTCACAAATTTATAGATTTTATTAAGCCATGTTAATTGATATAATAAATTGCATTAATGCTCCTTTGAATATATATTTTCTAATGAGGTATTAAATTCCCGTCCCAGTAGCATTTGAAAGAAAAAGAAAACAATTGAAATAAAATTAAATTGGCTACAATGATGGAACGTTGATGAGAATCCACTACAGATGAAAATAATTTAATTAAATTTACAACCTTAAACAGTGTGAATTGTTAAAGTTAAGTTAGTTAAGTCTCTCCGTTGCCGCGATGCGGTGATATAATCCTCGTATTTTATATCTTATTTTATGTGAAGAAAAGCCGGCGAATCAGCCAAGTGCCAAGATATCAAAAAGAAAATGTTAGACTTATAATTATGTAAAATAATAAAATGAAACGATAGGGTCGGGTCATAAATATACAAAACACCCAGAGTGTAAAACTCAGGCGCATAACAAGTAGTCGTCACATTAGAGTCGTTGGGTGGGCGCTTTGCTGTGTTGACTTGTGAGCTAATGCTAGACATCGTTTTAGGGTTTGGATGATGGAGTGGTTAAGAGGTGGTGTGATCAGTTGGGATAAATTGGCAATAGGGTATTAAAACATGTTCGATATACATTAAGAATGATAGACAACTTTATATGAAATAATTAAAATTTGATATTGTTTAAGATAACTTAATAAATTTATAATAATCTTTAAATAACAGAATTTTCAAAATGGTCATTTACATTTTTTAATATAATTTTTTTAAAATAAACCTAAAGGTTATTTTTTTAAAAAGTGTAAAAACATAAATTTGTTTAAAAAGTTAAGTAATTTCCAACGTATCTGGAACACGTATAGACGCTGCCAATACGCAAAAATCATAATGGTGACCAGGGTTCGTGCTAGAGTATACAAAACCGAAACTGGAGACCGGCAAAACAGTTTTTTTTTTGTTGAAAACCGTCTGCCGGTTTTCAGAAAATATCGAAGCTCGAATACCCGGTGTAACCGGTTTTTTGATGTCGTTTTTCCGTTTTTGCCGGTTATTCAAAATAAAAAAGTTGAAGATATCGATTTCTTGTCATGGAACATCCCGGCAAAAATTGTCTAATCACACATTTTTGTACAAAATTTTAGTGTTCTGAAGGCAATTTTCTGACTTTTCTCGAAATAGCGACGAAAAGGACACGTAAGAAGTGGAAATGGATGGTTAAAACTCTTAAAATTTAAACGCGCTCTTCCATATGCTTTTTTACAATTTCTAAATGAAATTTCTAGTAATAGTAAAACTTTTTATACCAGGAGACGAATTAGACCCCAAGTACCTTAAGACCAAATTCGTTTCAAGACCTTTTTCAGATGACTGAGCTATGTCCTTCTGTCTGGCTGGTTGGCTGGATAGCTGGTGAGTAGGATAACATGAGTAAACCTTAACGGATCGGTATAAAAATTTACCAGTATTAATATTTTTCAAAACGAACTAATGGCATTGTAAATGGGCAGAATAGCCCACCCCTTGCTGTACCTTCCATACAATTGACCGAATTGACCCTCATAGTTTTTTGTTAGGACAATAAATTCGGTAAAATTTTGGGTAAGATGTTTCGCTTATAAAATTGGACTCAGGAATGAATATGGACTAAATCGGTTCACGTCTTCTGGTACGTTCCGTACAAAATGATCTATTTTTGAAAAGTTAATATTTTTCCCATAAAATTCCACACGATCGTCTGGGGGATAATGAAATGGCAAATGTCGACTTTCGCTATCCACACACTTCTGCATAAGTTTTCTGAAGTTTTCAAGAACTAACAAGCATGTCGACTGGTATTCTGCCAATGATGACTACTCGTGATATGGCAGAGGTCTCTGGTGAAGTTCTCTGGGTTTTGTTTCACTCCAGTACGACATATTTTGTTTGTTTACACACCCACTGAGGTGAAAATGTGCCTTATCAGTGCGCATTTGAAAAATATTCTAAATGACCTGTCCAATGCATGATGGCAACTGAAAGGCAGACGAATACAAATCTTCCGTCAGTCACTATAAGCAACGCACAGTCTCCACAATCTTCGACAAACAGTGCCGACACAGCCTACAGTTAAAAAAATCAAATTACAGCACTCCACCCTATAGCCGCCCTGCTCTAGATCGTAGCAGGCTAAAAAACTTACGCGAGAGTTACATAAAAGAACTTAAGTCTCTCTCCTCAGTCCCAGTAGGAGATTAAATACATTTATTGTGGTGCCTTCCATGGCTAACTGGGCCATGATTAAAATAGGTGTTCTCACGATTTTCACTTCCTTCTCTATCCCTTCCCACTTTCCTTCTTTCTCTACCTCTTCCGTTCTAACGGAAAATCACAATGGATCATCAGATCTCGGTGTATAGTGTGATCTAGTTTTTACCAGATTACACGTGTTTACAACCTAACCTAAAATAACCTATTGTGCAAAATATATATTGTAACAAAAATTTCTCTATTGTTCTCTCTCTCTGAACTAATACGTTGATAGATTATTATTATGTTGTATTATAAAAGTGAAGATTAATACATTTTTCTCATTAACTCTTACCCAAAATAATTTTATAGATTACATAATTTTTATTCAAATGTCTATCCCTACCTTACTACACCACCCCTCGCCCGGCCTATGGTCACCGCATTTGATGAGGTAATTAATTTATAGCCTTTGATGTTTAACAAGCTGTTACAGTTTTATTGTTAAAACACTCGAATTAGCGTCGCCGCTATCCACAGCGTTATGCCACCTGCTGCACATTCGTCGTAGAAGAGACTACAGCCCTCGTGTCACGGTTAACACGGGTGTCAAGTGCAACGACAAACAGTAGAAATTGCGATAAATTGTGAACCTGGCACAATAAACTACGACGACCTCCACAAGATAACACTACCACAAAACCTAAACGTGGTTCGTTAGCAAGCAAAACCGAATTGCAACATTGGAGCACCATGGACAACATGTAATTTCGGTTACAATGAATTCAGTTAATCCTATTGTCACTGACGGTCGTTGAGATGGCCCCGTGACGCGTCTAATTATAACATTTGTCAAAAAAAAATACTTCACTAATTATAAGATGTTCATTGCATTCATTAAATCACATTAATTCAGTGATGGCTACTTGTCTTTGTTCGGCGGTTCATAATCAATCTTATTAAAAATAATATGAAAACTTTAATTTGTATTCTCTTATACTATGTTAATAAAGGTATACGAGTGGTCAGCCCCTATTTAACATTCAATTGTCAAGTCCTTAAGCACGCATGTCATGTTTGATGTCTCATTCTGTTTTTTTTTTGTCTGTGATATTTGTTTTTACATCTGGTAACTTGCAGAACATAAATGATTTCAATGGAAACTGACATGAATTTTTCTTACTGTATACTTGTGTTATATTAAAACAATTGTGGTTTTAATTTACCCTGAAGGTTATCAGCATAGAAGAGAAAAAAATCACAAATTTGGAAAAACCTAAACAATTTACATATGAATAAGCTGCAAGTACATTAGTATGCTAATGTTTTTCTTTTATTGTGTTAAAATAGTTTAAGAATGCGTTTAATTGTGGGAAATTTTTATTTGGCTTCGTATTTTACCACAAACCTGTCACCTTGATGATAAATATATTTTTTGGGTAAAGAATTATTTCTTCAACCACGGTGAGATATTAAAGTTTTGTGGTAGGAAAACATTAAATACTTTAAATTTTGAAGGAAGTTTCAAAAGCGAGCGATAAGTAAAAGATTATTTTTGAGTAGGCATAGTTAGCTCATATATTGAGTTAAAAAAGAAATATTCACATACTAAAGCACAAAAACAACAATTACAAATTTTGGAAATGCATTGCTGAGAATGCGATTGCGTGGCATTGCTATTAATCTGGATAGAATAGATTTCAACAAACCAACATAAACAATGACAAAATTTCTAATAAAAAATTGACTCAACATATATACAAAATCTTTAACGTAAATTCATGATTATGCAAATATTATGGAATCTCCCAAATGTGGTTAGTCGTCATTAGTTAACCCCAAATGTGCACAAATTGAAGCCATTAACAACAAAACATTTTGTCTGCCACTGAAAATCATCGAAACTACAAACAACCTTAAAAGACATTCACATACACATAATACCAAAACATATTAATAACAACGCATTTCCGCCAAAATGCAAACACCAAATTCAACTGCAAGCCATCTTTTCGCCCCTACTTAGAAAAAAACCCATGCTTGTGTCTTAAGTCTTTTGTATGCAACGTTAATGCGACCAAAAATAATAAACAATTACCACTCAGACACTTTGCCACCATTGTTTGTCATTGATCATCATTAATATTTCTGAGAATATGTAACACTTTAATTACATCTAACCTTTGCAATTAAGCACAAAGAGACTCTGCTCAAATTTTATGACATTTTTAAACTATTGGAATTATTAATAAAATGATATTGAATAGCAGAAAAAAATGTGATAAAACCACAAACTGACATTATACTCATTTTGTAAAATTCTCACCATTTGATCTGATTTTACAAGCTGCTGCCTTTAATTCGTTCGTACTCTGTCCCATGGTAGCACTGCTCGCACCGTATTATTAAAGGCAACCTTGGTAAATATTTATATCCACCACAGAGGAAACTTGGCCAAGAATACATTACAACAATAATTGCAATATTTGTTTTTATACCTACAACAATTTGTTTTATTCTTATTATTTCTATATAAGAGGCAATTATAATTGTTTTTTTTCTTCTAATCTTAGAAAAATTCACATGATAAAGAATTGAATATGAACTCGTTGTTGTAATCTGATTCATAGCAGCTAAATTGTGTATGTAGCAGCGTAGTTAATATAAACGAGAGTGAGCTACAATTTATTGTAAATTCTAAATAATTCTCAGCGTTTTGTTGGGCATTTAGTTACGATTATGATTGATGGTGTTTAATGGAGCATTTATTGTCATCATTCAAAGTCACACAAAAGTTCAAACATAAAATTATAGGGTTTCATTTACAAATGAGTTAAGTACAGTGAAAAATTACACTAAATTGATAGGGCATAAAGATATGATATTGGAATATGATAACAATGGCTTAAAAGTGTGATGATTACTGTTGATGGACTGAATTAAAAAAATGTTTAGTATATTTTCAAATAGTTCTCCATTGTTGCATGTTATTATAAATGTTAAACGGAATGGACGTAATAAAGAGATTTCAGTGTTTTGTCGAGGTAAATGATCGTAGGATTGTAACATAACTATAAACACAAGGAGATAATGTTGGCATAAATTTGGCATCAAGAAGTGGTTGCAATTTGAATCGAAATCGATCAATTTACCTACATACAATTCATTTGTTAACAGTTCAGTGCTTAAATTAATGTTATTTATGAAACGTTGATAAATTGATGCCAATTTACTTTATAATATTTCAAAACTTGGGTGCATGACAAATAAACCATAACTATATCTGATATATAGGAAATTACAGCAAAAGTTTAATCAAACTCTAATGAAGGGTATAGGAGGCTATATAAAATATACTGACATAATTACAAATAAGTCCGTGTGTTACGTGTAATCATAAGAACAGTCCATCTGATTGCAGTGCAATTTGAACACATTATTCTCTGGATTATTAGAAGGGTTTCTAACATTATTATGTAATCTTTAGACACACACAGACATAATTGTTTGTGCATCTGTGTGTTACACATATACATCTAGACTGTCCATCCGATATGGACGAAATTTCAATTAGTTAGTCTTAATATGTCTCGAATGGTTTGTAGAGTGATTTATTTGTGGTATAATATAAGTATTATTTTAAAATGATTGAGTAAGACTAATGTTTATTAGAAGACTTGATTTATTAATTTCTTATACAAGCTCAATTAAAACAGCACATGTCGGATCTGTTGTTTTTTAGCCATAGGGATGAGGGTATATATCATTTAATATGAGAAAAAAAGTGTTACGCATTATAAAGGGTGGTTAAATTTTATGGGCCGACGTTGATTTTGAATAAACACAAATTATTTATGAAATTATTGTCATTTCTTTTTATTATGATAACTAGTGGGCCCGGCAATGCTTCGCTATTGCATTTTAAATTGTAATATATTTCACATTTAGGTCTACAAAGTTTGAGTTTATTAACTTATGTAACTAATTTCAAGCAACTCCTTAACATGAAAGTTTTCAAATTAAGTGTTGTTGTTTTAAATTCTAAATATCATAGGCTCTATGACGATAGTAAAAAGTTCATCAGCAAAGTCATATCTTTTACAAATCGGAAACAGACATTCCGTTGAAGATTAAAATTCAATGTAGTAGCGGTAACCGTCTGTATACTAACTATCTCTTTGGGCGTAAAAACACTTTTGACATGCCTCCTCCGCCTATTGACCGAAAATGAAAATTTCGTTTGAAGCTTCATGCCATTAGCCATAAAAACCTCTTTTGCCATGTCTTCTTCTCACATGGATCAAGAATATTTCCGAATACTATTTTGTATTGAACTCGTATTACCATTCTATGAGATAATTCGGTCACTAACGCTTGGCATTACAAAATGATGATCTCACGCGCTGTATGGCATTTTACGCCGTCGTGTTGGAACCATTTCTCGTTCAAATAATGTGCAATGACATGATAAATAAAAAAAATCAATTGATCGTCCACTGGTTTTAGTTCTTCTACCAGTTGGATATATGAATATAGGCCGAGATCTTGCTGAGAACGGCGTCGGTTCGATAAATTCGAGTCCCCTGTCACACTTACGTCTACAGCGTCGATGGCTTTTATTAGCTGCTCATATGGATGAGTAGATGCACCATAAACTTCACAATGGGCAAACAGAACGCGCATTTTGAAAATAAATTTGCAAGATTTGTAAACGTTGTTCTTGTGTAGTCTTTACATGGTGATTTTTCAAAGAAAGTCTCAATGAAAGTCTCTCACACTTCACACACCTCGCCTGAGTGACGAATTGGTTGACCTAAAATAGCAACAAAAACGGTAAATGGGGTTTTGTTGGGGGTCAACTGTACATTAAATATCCACATGATTCAAAATCCTAGCTGATACTTTTTTTAAGATAAAAGGATTTTTCGTTTATTTACTCTTTTAGAAGTGTCGTTCGTTGCCCCATGATTATTGAAAGCGTACAGACTTCAGCTTTAAGACACTTCTATCAAAATTTAAGTTTTCTGCAATAAATTAAGCTTTCCCAGCGCGAGCTAGGAATTGATATTACACACACAGTTTATTGGTGACTTTTTCTAACAATTCATCGTAGATTTGGTTACAATTTTTGCGAATAAAAAAACTGGCCCACCTTACTGTTCATATCTCTAGGCGAACTGCAATATACTGTGGAATTTTGACAGTTATAACTGTTTATTTTAAAAGGGGTGTGGTACAGCCCACTACCACTCTTACAGTAATTTATACTGCAACAACAACATATGTAACAAATCTCATCTTCATACCTCTTATAGTTCATGAGATATAGCCCTTTTTATTTTCATGTTGTATGGGCGGTGCCACGCCCCTTTATCCAATCACAACCAAATATAGCCAGGGACTATCTGCAGGTCATCAGTACCACTTGGTAAAATTTTCGTATCAATCTGTCTATTGGGAAATCCTGCAGAGCGGTTCTGAAAAGGGGGCGTGGCACCCCCACTTCCACGCTGGCTGTAATTAATATTGCTCCAACAACATATATACCAAATCTCATCTTCATACCTCTGATAGTTCATGAGATATAGCCCTTTTGATTTTCAAGTTGTATCAGCGGTGCCACGCCCCTTTATCTAATCACAACCTATTATAGCCAGAGACTATCAACAGGTCAACAGTACCATTTGGTCAAATTTTCGTATCAATCGGTCTATTAGAAAAGCCGTTAGAGCGATTTTTGAAAAGGGGGCGTGACACCGCCCACTTCCACCTTGGCTGTAATTAATACTGCTCCAACAACATATATACCCAATCTCATCTTCATACCTCTGATAGTTCATGAGATACAGCCCTTTTGATTTTCAAGTTGTATGGGCGGTGCCACGCCCCTTTGTCCATTTGGACCGAATTGTAAATATAAACCAACCGGGGTGCCACCCAAACTTATACAAAAAAAATTATGCAAATCGGTCCAGCCGTTCGTGAGTTATAAAGTCACAACACACTTGCAACAACTTTTTATATATATAGATATTGGTATTGTTCAATTATGTATGGAACAAAATATCGACAAAAGGCACACCTCGGCGGCACACTTACATCCGATGGACCAAATTTTCGATGACGCTGAGGCATAATTGAGGTTCTATGCCATTAATGTGCCGAATTATCTCATCTTTTAGCTCTTGAATTATTGCTGGCTTATCGAGGTACGCTTTAACGATTTTTCTAAGGCGTTTGATCTAATAGATCACCACATTTTGTTCCAAAAGCTCTGGTACTATGGAATTCGTGGCAGAGAACTTTCTCTTATAGAAAGCTATTTGTGCAATCGTCAGCAATTTGTGGAGGTTAATCGGAAGCGTAGCTCTCTTGGTAATGATAAATATGGAGTACCTCAAGGAAGCGTTCTTGGTCCTCTCCTCTTTAAGATATATCTGAATGATGATATTGATAACCCACATATCGGGAAACATGTTCGTATATGCAAATGATGTTTGTTTAATTTACCCATTTATT
Organism: Muscina levida; assembly: GCA_964034835.1. Lineage (NCBI taxonomy): Eukaryota > Metazoa > Arthropoda > Insecta > Diptera > Muscidae > Muscina > Muscina levida. The sequence goes on from OZ035883.1 coordinate 5,942,777, forward strand.
CATGAAATAGCAGTGAAAGCTTACATTGAACGTGATGCTGCCATAATTTGTAAATTTGCTAGAGTTAATATACTATTTCTAAATGCAGGTAAAACCAAAATTATACGTTTTAAGCCATATAGTTATGACAGCACGTTTTCGATATTTATTGATGGTAAAAAAATTGTGTAGGTAGACTCTGTTTAATATTTAGGACTACACCTTCAAAGCAACCTGTCATGGGACATACACATGCAAAAACTTAAGACAAAATTATCGCAGGCCGTAGGATTGCTGTGCAAATTTAAAAACAAGTTTGACAAAAACACAAAGTTCTTGATATATCAAGCATTAGTTCAAAGCAATTTAAATTTTTTGATAGTACTATATGGTTACAAGAAAAGCAATGGATTCAAAGCGGTTCAAAGAATGTAAAATAAAGCTCTCAAAGTAATAGCAAATCTTCCTGTAAGAACTTCAACGTTATCATTGTACAATGATTTTTTCCCAACAGTGTTACCATTATATGGACTGTATAAGTTACAGTTAATGATGTACGTTTACAGGTGTATACATAATATTGGTCACCATACCATTCATCTGCCTGTAAATCAGAATTTTTTTAACACCAACGAAACTTTAAGGGTTTGTAAATGTAAATTGGATACGACCAAATAAAGAATTGATTACATTGGAAGTTTTACATTTAACAATTTACTACAATCTTTGAAAAGTATTACGCGAATAGCCGATTTTAAAACCTTAATGAGAAGGTATTTGTAAGAAAATATTGCAGAACTTCTAGCATAATGATTAATAAACATTACTGTTCTTAACATATGTAATATTTATTTTATATTTTCCCAAAAATAACCCCCAAAGAAAGAAGTCGAACGGTGTCGAATCACATGATCTTGGCGGCCAAATGACATCGCCACCACGTGAGATAACAAGGCCATTAAATATGTCGCGCAGAAGAGCCATTGTTTCATTAGCTGTGTGGCAAGTGGCACCGTCCTGTTGAAACCACATATCGTCCACATCCGGGCCATAAAAAGTTCTTTATCATCTAACGATAGCGAACACCATTCACAGTAACTGCCTGACCGGCCTCATTTTGGAAGAGACATGGTCAAGAGGCATGAGTTCATGCAAGTCTTTATGCATAATGTTCATCAACGACGAGCGTGAGAGGTGCAATTGTTGGGCACGATGACGAGTTGAGGTAAACGGCTCTTTCGCCATACTATCGCGAAAAGCATCAATATTTTCTGCAGTACGAGCTGTACGCGCATGCACTGGTGTTTTCACATCTCCTACAGACCCAGTTTGCTCAAATTTTTGCACGATATTTCCGATTGTACGCAAATTTGGACCGAAAAAATCACAAAATTGTTAAAACAACATTATTTATTCAGTCATTATATAAGAATTTAACTGCTTGGCCCAATTAGCTGTTTGTGCAAACATTTTATGCTATATACTTATGTCGTCTCTATGAAAGATGACTTAAGGAGTGTTAAGTCCAGTTAAATTGTTATTTCTTATTGGCCTTAAGCGGTTTATAGAACAATTTTACTGCACAAATTTAATTTATAAACCATTGATTAGTTATGTTTATATATTAGTTATACTTTATCTAATCACTAAACTCGCCGCCACAACAGTTAATTATACTTTTCACCGAGCTCTTAATAATGATAATTGCAAACCAATAACCATAAAATCTTTTGACAATTTCTACAAAGGAGTCCCTATCAGCATATTTAAAACTGTTTAACTTTAACAATTCGAACCACTCTTCACATCCACTTCAACGATTGTGTTGTATTCATTATCCACACTCGCCATGGACTTACTTCAACGTAAACAAATCGTATAAGTCACCTCACTTTAATAGAGGTGAATATTCATATATCTCTCCCCATTACGACGAACACCAACGAAACTTTAAGAGAAATCGCTATTTCCTCTTAATATTTGTTACACTTGACTTGGTGTAGGTGAATGCGGTAACCGTCAAACAATAAAACTCTTAATGTTGAAGTCACGGCTGTATGATCACATCTTTGCTTGGCTCAGCTTAAACGTCATATCGCACAATACTCTTGGTACTCATTGTATATGGCCATTGGCAATACTCAACGCTCACTTACTACTACCGGCTGTCATAGCTACTGGCATTGCTCATTTGCCAAAAACAGACTAGCGATGCTCAATACGCTTCGCTGCTCGTGATGTTGGTGGTAAGTTTAGCGAACGCTGTGATGTTTAATCTTGACGTACAGGTGCTTTTGGGTATATAATGCAAACTTGATCTTAGAATAGTTACAGTATTCCGGGCAAATTCAAAGTGTTCGAAACCGTGCTTGAGAAATACAAAAAGTAAAATATTGAAAAGAAAAAAAGGAAATCTGAAACGATAAGATTTGAAAAGACTTATAGAAAATAAAAACAATAATCTCGATTAAAATTAGTTATTTTGATAAGAAGTATACTAAAAAAGTGTTTTGTTTTTGTGTTTTGCAGATCAATAACGATAAAATTTTGTGCTCATCGAACGAATAAAATTTAATACTACAAAAAATGTCTCCCATCAGTAAATTTGTTATCCTATGTGTGGCTTTAAGTGCTACTGTGGTATATGCACGACCAGGATATGCTGTTGATTATTATGTGAGTGTTAATGTGGGACAATTAATGAATGTGTGTTTGATCAAAGTGTAAATGTATTACTACGAATACATATAAACTAAAATATGGCATCAACTAAAAACTGTGACAATGACAACTATAAAGTTGATCCTAAATAAGTGAACTTCAATATTTTAAATCATGCAGTGTGCTCAGTATTCAATTTTCAATATAGGCTATTTTGCCATGTTGTTTGGATACTTTCCTCCAAATAATTAAAATCCTACCATCTGTCTAAATTGCTTTGAAATTTCATATAGGAAGTTTAGTTAAAGCTTTCATACTTTAGCTTTATCCACAACATTCATTTTCATCTGAATACAAATTGTGAGGATGTTATTGTTAAATATTTGACATGTTCAATACAATGATGTAGAATTGGTTCCAAGAAAAAGTCTTGATGATACTTGTAGTTCTTCTTGTCGATATCAATGTTTTTAAAATATTAATTAAAGTACCTAGATATCATTATCCGTTGAGTGTTCTAAGTGTTCCCTCGTCTTTTTCAAAGTAAAAAATACTGAAAATGACAAGAGATTAAAATGTGAATCCCATAACTGGATTCAAATCTTCCAAAAGCATTAGTACTTTTTTAAAGTTTTTCACGTTCCTAGTCAACAAAAGATTTCTAAATGATCTTGATAAAAAAAAAATTAAAACATAAAAATAGGAATTAAGATATTTATTTTTATATATCAAATCCCACTTTTATAATCTTAGCAACTAATTACAAATAAAGGTTAGCCATTAATTTTTAAATTTTGGAATATCAAATGTCCTTCATATTAAATGTTTAAAAACTATGTATAAACGACAATTCATATTATATAGAAGGATAAAGGGTGAAGAGCCATAAACGATTCCTCTAAGTTAACAAAAAGTGATACCATAATAATATGTTGTATATGAATTAATTAATATACAACATGAAGCAAAAAGTATATATTTTGTTCAATCAATATCATTTACAAATTCTTTAACCGAACAGCTATCAAACAACGAACAATGTCAGAGATAAAATCAGTGAAGCTTTTAAATCATGTAGACAAACATGCAATATAATAAAAGTTTTTGGGGTTTTGTCCAACTTGCACGTCATTGGTGTAAAAAAAATGTATTATTTATTTTATTTAAATTTTCTTAATTTATATGTTCTTTTCAATTATTTAATAATTATATTCAAATTATCGTTCTCTTCCCAGGATCACCCAAAATATGCCTTCAATTACGGCGTTGCAGATCACACGACGGGTGATGTTAAGTCTCAGCATGAAACCCGTGATGGTGATGTAGTAAAAGGTAAGAAACAACAACAATTTTTCCCCCTAACTACATTTTGTATACATGTATAAAATAACGCTTTGCATCTTACACCCCCATCAACAGGTCAATATTCTCTAGTTGAACCTGATGGCTCTATACGCACCGTCGACTATACCGCTGATTCCATTAATGGTTTCAATGCTGTGGTAACAAAAACTGGACCCACTGTACATGCACAAGCTGTCGTGGCCAAACCCGTGGCCATTGCACCAAACCCTGTGGTAGCCTATCAACCTGTGGTTAAACATGTGGCACCTGCCCCCGTGGTGGTGGCAGCACCTGCTCCTTATGGTAAGTTGAAGCTTTATTTATATTACTTACCATTAATATAATAAACCATACCCTTAAGGGGAAAAGTCAGCACTTCGATAGCACTTGCATTTAAATAGATAACATATAACCCCGTTTAGATATAACAACAACAACAACAGTAGTTGGCTGCTGATGTGTCACATTGCCCGCCTGCCCCCTCGTTCCTTCACATTTTCCGTTTAGTTGTTTAGTTAGCCTCCACCACCTTCGCTTTGTGTTTGCAACAATCAGTGTTAATTATCTTAAATGAAAAACAGCAACAACAACAACAACAAAACAATTAACAACAAAAATGTGCATTGTTTTTTCTTCTTCTTCTCTCTCTTTATTTCCATACCGCAATGCAAAACATTTTCCCACCTATTCCATACCATACTTGTATCATTCCGCTCCCCCTTCAACCATAAATAAATCAACGATGCAGGCATTGACACATATCGTATGTTAAAGTTATTCAGACGTCAAGCCAATCACTACAATGGTCAGATTCTGAAATTACGCTCCGAAGAGGATAATCTCGATGACTACGAAGAGGCGGAGGATTATGCGGGAGATTATAAAGATTATTGAGAGTGAACTTTGAGAGCACAAACACGAAACCAAATATTAATTAACGACACCACACATCGATATATATTTTAAAATAAACGACGCACAACGAGAATTATGTGAAATTTTAAAGAAATATTGTAATCTTAAACTTAAAAGAAAGAGTAATACAAGTTGTGTGAATCTATGTTAGAAAATTGTTCAATTGATTGATTGATTTTTGTCATTGGTAGTGTTTTAACTTTACCACATGCAGTTTAATATTAAAATGTTGAATACTGTCGTCTCTAAAAAAATGCAATACATTTGGTGCCAGTTTTAATACCTAGAACAAAAGACTTAAGACACATACACGAAACGTTAAGAAATGTTATAATGATCAACCGTTAATAATTAACTAGAGGATGTTGCCATCCAATTGCTTGACATTTGGACTAATTATTCAATTACCTTCAGAATTTTTGTTTGAAAATATTATGTGCGTCTCAAGATATCAGGTCAAGTTTGGAAATGCTTCAAAAATAAAGTTAGCAGTAAGTTTCATGCTAGTTTTTGTACATAGCTTACATTGTCAATAATCAGGTGACGTATCACATCAAGTTATATTTTTCTAAGATGTCTTGCTTTCATTACTTAAAACACTCAAAATTACAATGTTAATACAGTCTATCAGATAATCGGAACTTGAGGAGTGACCTAGTGCATGTTGTAGGTCTGATCGAGTTCAACATGAGTCTGTATTCGTACTTAATTTCCCTAGCACTCTAAAAATTATGTCTTATGGTTAAAACCTCAGCTGTTTGTTAATTTCCTAACTTTTAAGCATATGAGTCAGTTAAATCTTAACCGATTTTTTTTCTTAACAGTTTCTGAAATTTTCAACAATATATATATAGATAACTTGTCATATATGTCTGTTTGTGACTAGAAACAGCAAAGTTCTCTTGTATGAAAAACTTCTAAAATATTTCCAAAATGGCACACCTCCATCCGATGGTCCAAATTTTCGATGACGCTGAGGCATATCTGAGGTTCTATACCGTTAATGTGCCGAATAATCTCATCCTTAAGCTCTTGAATTGTTGCTGGCTTATCGACGTACACCTTTTCTTTCAAATAACCCCAAAGAAAGAAGTCCAACGGCCATTGAGATAACACGGCCATTAAATTTTTCGCCCAAAAGAGCCATTGTTTCGTTAGCTGCGTGGTAAGTGGCACCGTCCTGTTGAAACCACATATCGTCCACATCCATATCTTCCATAAAAAGTTCGTTATTATCTCACGATAGCGAACACCATTCACTGTAACTGCCTGACTGGCCTCATTTTGGAAAAAATAAGGCCTGATGATGCCGCCAGCCCATAATACCAAACAGTTGCTCCTTGAGGGTGCATTGATTTTTCGACAACCACTCTTGGATTATCATTCGCCCAAATGCGGCAATTCTGCTTACTGACGAATCCACTGAGGTAAAATTGAGCCTCATCACTGAAGATGATTTTCTCGAAAATTTATCTCCACTGTAGGCATTTCTTACCACCATTCTGACCATTGACGACGTCTGAAATGGTCAAGAGGCTTTAGTTCTTGAGTCAATTGTACGTTGTAAGCGTTTAAATGCAAGTCTTTATGCATAATGACCATCGACAACGAGCGTAAGAGGTGCAATTGTTGGGCACGACGACGAGTTGAGGTGGACAGCTCTTCAGCCACACTATCGTGAACATCAGCAATATTTTCTGCAATATGAACTGTTCGTGCATGCACTGGTGTTTTCACATCTCCTACAGACCCTTTTAGCTCAAATTCCGATTGTACGCACATTCGGTCGATTAAATTGACCAAAAAATCACGAAGAGCATGATATGCATTTTTATTTGAACGCCCATTTTCATAATAAGCCTAAATAACTTTAACACGTTGCTCGATTGTGTATCTTTCCATGGTTCGAATTGAGTTAGTCTGAAATTGAGAAATGTCATATGAAATGCATAAAAGAACTTGACGTTTAAGTGTGGTTCACATTCAACATCGGGCTTTGCAACTTAACCACCCTTTATATCAAATTTTATCTCTCTAGGGTAGTTTCGCCCTCTCCGCCCACTGATCGAATATATCAATCTCGTCTGCAAATTTTATTTTAAAGTGCCGATTGCTATCTGTGTACCAAATTATATCTCCTTAGGGATGAAATACAGATTTGCCACGCCCTCTCCGCCCACTGATCAAAATAATATTATCGTCAGTAAAATTGAACTTGAAGTTCCGGGTACTCTCCATGTACCAAATGTTATTTCCTTGGGACTAAAATACGAATTTGGCACGCCCTATCCGCCCACAGATCGAAAATTGAACTTTTTGTTTGCTATCTGGGTATCAAATTTTATCTCTACATCAAGTCTCTACAAAATTTCAAAGAAATCGTAATAATTGTTAAGAAGTTATTGAGTTATAATATTTATAGTATCAATATGGATGGATGGTCACGCACAAGAATGATGGGTTTGGAACTCAGTGACGAGTTCAATATGTTACCATACACCTTTATGAGAATTTTACACACTCTGGTGCATCATCAGCTATATAGCATAGTATAATTATATATTTTCATGTAAACACCCAATGTTCGTGACTCTGACAGAGACACAGTTCAAAGATTCTATAGCCAAAATAACTTTTTTTATAAAAATATTGCGAAATTTATTATCATTACTAAAAAACTCAAAATTCATAGAAATGCATTAAAATTTTTGCACATATGCACTTAAATCCATTGTCATAGTCCGCCAATAATCAAATTCAAGACCATTACCAATTTTATACTTTTGCAATCTTAAAGTAAATCAAAACCACAGTTTGTGCGTTTTTTTTTGTTTTCTCGTTCATTGAACAATTTGCCATCAAAGCATCAAATGACAACAAATGGAAAACAAATTTAAAATAATACAAATCAATGAAATCAAAATATACGCACAAGCGCTGAAAAAAACACAGTTCACAGTTTTATGGTTATTAACAGCAATTTCGGTTAACTTTAAGAAAAATAACACAAAAATATACTGTGTCATGTTAAAACACACGCATTAAGAGAGGCATCTATTGTTGCATTGACAATAGACTAACCGGCTGTAAAAAGGCAAGCTCACAATAACTTCAATGATTCACAAATGTTTTGAGAAAAACTGCAATAGGTTATAAAAAATGGAGCACATAAATAACAGATTTTATTATTCAGATGAGAATATTGTAAAACTGCAATGATAAATGCGCCTTTGAAGATAATGACAAAGTTCGTGTCTTAAGTCTTTTGTTTGTATGGATTCAAAAAGAAGAACAATGCAGTTGTAGGCAATCGTAAGGTATTTTAATGTTAAATGTAAACGAAATATGGTATTTAAGTAAAATTTTAGAAAAATGTCTTATAGTTAAGTACAAGGGTTTTCGAAACCACATAGAAAGCACAGAAGCTCTGCAGCAAACACTTGTTGGGCTGATTAGCAAATTTTATAGAAATGGCAAATTGGAAAGATAGCTAGTCGGTATTTGATATAGCAAAAGTTGCGGGTACCACAATGGAATTTACTACCCTAAGTGTGTTAGACAGCAACCTGTTTAACCTAATCTAAGCTACTAGTTACGTCGCATTGATTACTTAGTACTTGACTAACGTCGGTTGATATTTCATTGCAGTTCATGCAGTTACACTCAATGCGCAAAAAGTTTTTGTGTTTAAAAAGCATAATTATACAAATGACAAACAATTCTTGGAAATTATATAACTTATATTGTTCACAATTGAGTTTGTACATCACGTGAAAGTACTACTCGTAGTAACAGGAAATGTGCTACAAATATATTTGATATTAAATAATTTATATTAATACATTCAATTGTGGTAAATGCCAGATATACTCATATTGATATATTTGTAATACAGTTGAGTCATATCGTTGAGATAGCGCTGTGACATTAAAAGAGTGTATAATTTAGAACTTTCTTGAATGATTATTATTTTTGTTGAACATTTCTGTCCACTGTACTTTAAATAATTGATCAATTGAAAAATGTTCATGTAACTTGTAAACAAACTACATAGTTAACTATAAATTATGAACATTTAAGGCTTAATGTTAAGAATATCACAAAACATAGCCAAAATATTGAAACCACTCCCGATAAAAATTACAATTTAAAAAAAAAACTGAAAAAATGCTTAAAAAAATTAGTTCGACCAACAAAGTAACCTAAAAATTGGATTTGATAACTCAAAAAAAGAGTTGCCATCTTAAGTCTTATGTTATAAACCTACCAACTAAATTCTATTAATCGCATTCAATCGCACAAACAAAACTTAGCTATAGCTCACAATTCGAATCAATTCCCACTTTACAGTGCCAAAATGTGGGTTAATTAAATTCTGTACCCAGTGAAAAAACTTTTCCCAGAGAAAAACAAACAAACAAAGGAAAACAACACGTAACGAGTTTTTATTAAAGTTTTTCTACAATGAAGAATTTAAAATGTTTTGTTTTATGCAAATCTAACACAGATTTTCTCACTTACACCGTCAATGCTAGAAATCAGCAAAAAAAACTCTTCACTCACTCACTGTATGTTTTTTTGAGCATGGCTTAGACTACACTGGAGGAACCTGAAGATGCTATTTGTGTAAATGTGGCATAATTACCGTGTGACTCTTATGCTGTTAGATTTGTGCAACAGAAATCTAGTGCAATAATACGTTATTACATGATTTACTAATGCTAAAGCTACTTGGGAGTTCATATATAAGCAAAAGATGTAATCAACAATTGCATATGAATGATGATGAATCTATTACAATGACAACAACAATAACGACGCTCTAATCTAGCTGATGTCTTAGCAACTTTATATCTGAGTCTGTGTGTGAGATTTTGTTTTAATTATAAACTACATTATGACTAATTTCATAATGTTCGCGTACTACATCAGCCTATATTAATTATAGGGCTCAATTTAAATCGGCCATAATCATTTGTCGGCAAATGTCATTATCTACTACAGTTCATTAGAGGCAAAGGTAAAAATGTTTCAATTTGGTGGAAAACTTACAACGCTATAGAGTAGGAGTCATGCAGACATACAATGATAATGTAGTTACATGCATTACACACATAAGCAGATACATCATGTAATGCCTGAATGAAATTTTTCGTACAATTTTTCCACAACCACAAGTTTTGAAGTTTTCCTTTTATTTATGTGTGCCTTAACAAGAAAACTAAGGTGTTTATGTTAATAACTTGTTAATTTTTTGTTTCATTTTTAGATTTAATAATACTTTAACCTCTTTGTCTTTGTTATTTTCAGTTCATAAGCAATATGTTGCTCCTGCCCCCATCCATTACGATTATGATGATGGTTATTATGGCAACGGTCAATACGAATATGTACCTCAATATGCCAATTATGGCGGTTATCAACATCATCACCAATATGCCGGTCATTATTGAGCTGAATTCTCGCCGAGGGAGACAGGATAACATGGAAAATTCCAAAATTGCTAATGATTAGTACAAGTGTTTTTGTTTTATTTTTATTATCTGTATAACAAAAGCAAATGATGATTTTGTATTTAATTTATAACATATTTTATTTTTATTGTTTAATTTTATTCCAAATTTATACAAATTATTTTAAGACGTATAACATTTATTTTATTTTTTTTTAATATGATATGTTTAGTTTTTAAGTTTTAAAAAGAATGGAAACCAAATTGAAAATAAATTGAAATTGTTTATACATACGAAAACAAAGTTGAAGAAGTTTTAAGCTTATAATGCTGGCAAAGGATTTGAAAAACTGATGCCTTGAAATGACTCGAGAAGGAAAAGTGTATGAATACGCTCCTTATTCAGTGTTAAATTAAGTGAAAACAACAAAGGAATTAGGGAAAAATTAGTTCCAGTAAATGTGTTACAGTGTCGGATATTAGTTTTCCATTTCTACGGTCTTTACTTTTTAAACTGACTATTGGGAATATTTGTGAGTCCTTTTTTCTCTAGTAACTATATAAAATACACAATAATAAATTATCAGCAGACTAATCCAATGATAGATAGCGAATTTCAAAAAATTTAATTAAATTTCTTTACGAGTTATCTGGAGAGACAATTCGTCATTAAAACGGGATTATAATATCAAAGGGTGAATTACTATGATTTTTTTTAAATTCTGAATAAAACGATTATATGAATCAAATGTTGTAATCTTTATTACGGCCTTTAAAAAACCTACTTTCACGTTAGTTATTAGATATAATTTTGGCAGCAGCTTACTTCCTAAATGGCATATTCGGAATGTGCAACTGTCGATCAATTGCCATCGGTATCTTGCGACTAATGTTTGCTTCCATGTCTTGAATCCAAGCTGAATTTACGACTAATGGATCTTTTAAGCCTTGAAATCATGATCCCTTTGCAAAATTTGCCAAGTTGTTGTAAACGAGAGGCCAAGATGATGCGGACGGTTTACAATAGATTGGCCACGGTCTTTAGATACACTCTATGCTTCAGCCTCAATAATCTCGTCACTCTGGGCTACGGTTTTTCAGTGGCGTATGATTCAATAACGTACCTAGAGACTCAAATATGTGGATGGTATTGTTAATATTTGGCTCAAAAGTGCCAAAAAACATTTTTGAAGGCTGCTTTCCACTATACTTAAACTTAATTTCCCTTTGCACCCCATGAATGAGGTATGGGAAAGCTTCTCGCGTTGTTGTGAATTAACACGCTTTCTATTTTTAGATTCACAACTAACGGCACCTACTTGTTTATCGACGAATGCGAACGTCACTGTTTGAGAAGCTCTTACTAGACACGATGATTGAATCGACGCTTAAATACTGCGAAGTTGCTGTCAACAACATTCGAGGGGAGCCGACAATGAAAGAAAATTTTATTTATTTTTTCTTTTAAGATGACTGGAGCCAGGTTTGAACCTGCGATCTCCCGCATGGTAGTCGCGTGTTCTAACCACTATGCAACGGCCGGTCCACTATACTGCAGAATAATTTTGACACGTTGTTGCAATGTGAGATATCCGTAAATAATACGTGATTTGTTGAAAAAAAATAATATTAATATATAACTTCTAAATGAATCACACTTCAAATATTTCTTACTTCTTGTTAAGGAAAATTTACGATACTCTGACTGTATGCTAAGATTTAACAATTAGAAACAGCAAAAAGTGATGATTTTGTGGTTCAGGGCCAAAAGCAGATTTATAATTATTTTAAGTAAATATTTTATAAAAAAAATTATACTTAAACAAACCAGATGCATGGTTTATCGCCGTACAGTGGTTCAAAATCGACTCCCATCGGAAAAAATTCAAGTAATAAGTTTAATTTTTACAAAAATCCGTGAAGACCTAGACATAAATGTATAAATTTATCTTGAAAAATTTGTCATTCTGTCTTCTCTTAGAAGCTTTTAATACAATAAACATACTCTCAATGTTATGTGGTATAAGTTAAAACCTAATTTTCGTGATTACTATTCTACAGTATCGATTTTATATGAATGGCCGCACCAGCTGGATGTCTTCAAAACTTTTGATACGAAAACTATAAGGTGTGGTCTTAGGTCATTGAAAGATGGCATCGAGCATTATGTTAACTTAAGTAAGAAATAATTGGAATTTAAAGCGGCCATGCCCACACAATCTAAATCGATTTTTTCGCAAAAAAATTTGCTATCGACGCCAATATGTTTAAATTTTTAAATACACTATTTTGAATAACAATAAATATCCAAATAAATTCCAAGTTTCATCAAAATCGGCCACGCCGACAACCGCTCATTCCGCAATATGGGTTTTTGCATAAAATCGATTTTTCCGCATGATATTTTCCAATTCAAACAAGTGTCCAAATTTATTTTGGACATTTGTAGTTTGTCTCTTGACAATTTGAGGACATCAATTTTTTTTATCCATGTTGTATTGGATATCCTATCGAAACGAGGCGCGTATAGTTATTCGTGGCTTCTCAATGGCTGCGTTAAGCCTTTTGGACATTTTTGACTCCGACGTCAATTTTAGATTTTTCCTTTTTGACGGTATATAAGGTGACCTATTGTCTTTAAAACGTTTATAACTCTCGTATTTGTGATTAATAATAAGTACTTCAAAAGCAGAAGTTTCTTATTCTATGGAATTTATCAGAAATAGGAAATATTAGGGTGTAAAAAACGGACAAATTATTAAAAACTAAAATTTACGTCGGAGTCAAAAATTATCAATAGGCAAAATGTAGCCTTGATTAACCACGAATAACGATATGCGCCTCGTTTCGATCGGATTTTAATTGACGATACAGCATATAAAATACTATTGGAAGAGGATATTGGGTGGGCGGATCAGAAAAAAATCTTGATTTCCTCAAATTGTCTTCAGAATAACTTTAAAATTGAGAGGATGAAACATAAACTTTTTTTTGGACCCTATCTAATATATTTAAAACTTAAAAAACTTAATTTCCCCTTGCACCCCATGAATGAGGTATGGGATAGCTTCTCCGTTGTTGTAAATTAACACGCTTTCTATTTTTAGATTCACAACTAACGGCACCTACTTGTTTATCGACGAATTCGAACGTCACTGTTTGAGAAGCTCTTACTAGACACGCCGATTGACTCGACACTTATACTGCGAAGTTGGTGTCAACAATATTCGAGGGGAGCCGACAATGTTTTCATACAACAATATTTTTAAGATGACTGGAGCCAGGTTTGAACCTGCAATCTCCCGCATGGTAGTCGCGTATTCTAACCACTATGCCACGGCCGGTCCCAATATACACTTTATAGAATAAATAAGAGATGTAAACCAAGTTTCATCGAAATTGACAATGCCCATCGCCCACCGACCATACAATCTAATATGCGCTGCAGAATATTAATAAGTTTGTTCGACGATGCACAGTGGTCCGTTTGCCTAATCTAGCGTAACGAAATCTACATATGAAATCTAAATATTTTTTATTAAAACTGAACTGAAATGACATCTTTCACAAATAAGCTACTTAGGTGCTTAAAAAATTTCATCAGTTTTCGGTTAACAATATCAGATAAAATATCACTTTTTGCTAAAACAAATAATCGATCTTCATAATCAAACATATGTCTATAGATCATCATCGTTACACTTTTAAAAAGTAATGCTATGTGACAGTCATTTGGATCTTGGGGAGTGACATAGTGCATGTTGTAGGTCTGGTAGAGTGCAGTATACAGGGTTATATTGCACTCTACCAGAAAGATCTAAGACTCTTCTTTCCAAACCTGTTAAGGAATCAAAACTCGGTTAAGAATTGACTGAGTTAAAAGCTTATAAGTGAGAAAAGATCCGTAAAACCGGGTTTTGAACCGTAAGTCAAGATTTTGAGGGTATTAGAAAACTGTGGTATACTGGATTATATTGTTCTCTACCAGAACTACAACATACACAAGATCACTCCCCAAGTTCCTTCAATTTTATCCATTTTGTCATAGTGTGTAATTGTTAAAAAAATTGATTTTTGCCATCATTCTACTGCTGTGACCCGTATCGCTGCTAAAGCTTTTAAAATAAAAAAAGCCTATGAACCACTAAATTTGTTTAAAACATATTGCAAAATTCGTTATCATGACAAAAACAAAACGATTGTCATAGTCAGCCAACAATCAAAATTAAGGCCATTACCAATTTCATACTTTTGCAATCTTAATGTAAATCAATTTCATAGATTTTTCGCTTTTTGTCATACATTAAACAATTTACGAGTAAACGTCAAATGGCAACAATTGGTAGACTAGTTTAAAATAATAAAAATGAATGCAACAATAATACACTAATACATGCTATGATCTTGTATGAAAGTGATTTATTGGTATTGATATGATGCAATGTTTCTATTTGTACACATATTCAATCCTACAGTTTAAAGACGAAGCCGGGCTTCAGCTTTTCAAATAACCCTTATCAGACATATACTGATGACAAATCACTTGACTTTACGCCGAAATGTCTACCAAAGAAGCATACCACCGCGCAATTTAATATCGATGGCTGCGTGGGTGCATGATTTCAGCATTACCTAAATGGTAGTTGCTTGTTCTTAACCCTATACTACGATCTGTTTTTAAATGTGATTAAATTTTGAGGGAGGTACTAGATTTAAATGAAAGCACATTAAGTTGTTCACTAAACTACCATAGCTCTGTAAACAAGGCCATGACAAAATCTATGTATGCACATTAGAGAGCGTCAATTTTTTTTCCGACCAAGCGTTTGTCAAAATCGTAATCTACGATAAATTCTAAGAAAATTTGCCCAAGAAACCATGGGTCTAAAATCAAAATCGAGCCCTCGGGTTTTAACTTGAAACCTTTCGTATTGAGGGAAAAAATCCACAACATGCCTCGAAACTGCACCGGAATTGATCCTAGAGGGTTCGAATATGTGACCGACCCCCAGTCATCAATCCTTTCTAGCATTTTTCAAAAACATACCTAAACCTCACCTTCACCTCCAAGGGAGCTACCATACAAAATTCTAGTTTGTATAAAATTTGTTCCCATTGCTTCAACTGCTCTTACAGGAGTAAAATGTTTGTCTGTCCCCCAATATTTTTGCAACCCCACCAGTTTCTCAGAACATATCTACCCTATCCTATCTTCAGCACTTATTTTTTATGAAATAAGCTCATGCTGCTTCCATGGTATCTCCTAGAGGGGTAAAATGTATGACCGACCCCCACTAGTATTTCCCTCCTCATATGTTTCCCAAACATACCTACGCCCTGTCTTTACGTTCTATACAAAAATATGTATATAAAAAGACTAGTGGACCCGGCAATGCTTCGCTATTGCGTACTTGACGTATACTTATAAAATGTTTGGCCTGCTAACTTAAAGGGCTAAGTTTAGGCGTCGATCTTGTATGCTCTGTAAACAATTTGTTACCCCAAGTTACCCTTAACCTGATCAAACTAAAAACATATCACTAACCGAAAATAAAAAGTCCGTCAGAACATTCATATCTATAGCGCCAAGTACGACCTGTATACAAATACAACCTTAGATCGGAAATAAAATGTCCGCCTTCATATTCCGGCTGACAGAAAATAAATATTATGTCGGTATATTCATATCTGCACTGCCGAGAACTATAAAGCCTCATTTACACTACTGACATCAATGTCAATGTTTTCTTTCTAAATGTGTCAGCATCATGTAAATAAGATTGTTTTGTCAAAGTTTATCGACATATTGCCAAAATTTTGGATAAAACCAAAAAAGACAGCAAAAAAAATTAAAAATATTATGAAGCTAAGAAAAAACAATTGTACTTTTTTGTACAATAAATTTACTTTTTAGTAAAATAAATTAAATTTTTTAGTACAATAAATTGTACTTTTTTGGTATCATTATTATGTGTGTATCAAATATCACCGGTCTAGGGATAAAATACAGTTTTCCCACAACTTATTGAGAATAACAATTTCGTCTGCAAATTTGAACATGAAGTCCCAAGTACAATCAGTGTTCCAAATTGTATCTCTCTGGAGCAAAAATACAGTTTGGCCACGCCCCTCGGCTCACTGCTGTTTTTAAATATTCATATTCGTGTTATCAAGTACTATCTGTGTATCAAATTTATATCTCTAGGGCTAAAACTCAGTTTTGACACGCCCACTCCGCCCACTAATCCAAAATTTAAATTTCGCGTGCATATACGTGTTGTTGAGTACTATTTGTGTACCTAATTTTATCTCTCTGGAGGTAAAATACAGTTTGGTCACGTCCACTCCTCCCACTGATCCAAAATTTAAATTTCGTCTGCATATTCATATTCGTGTAGCCGAGTACTATCTGCGTACCAAATTGTATTTCTCTAGGGATAAAATATAGTTTCGCCACACCCCTCCACCCATTGGTCCAAAAATAAAATTTCGTCCGCAAACTCATATTCGTGTTGCCGAGTAGCAAATGTGCATAAAATTGTATCTCATCCGCCCACTGGCCCACAAATTCGCGTTATCGAGTACTATGTGGGTATCAAATTTTATCTCCCTAGCTCTAAAAGTATATTTTGCCACGCCCACTCCGCCCACTGATCCAAAATTTAAATTTGGTCTACATATTCATATTCACCTAGCCGAGTAATATCTGTGTAACAAATTTTATCTTCCAAGCTCTAAAAATATGTTTTGCCACGCCCACTCTGCTCACTGGTCCAAAATAAAAATTTTGTCCACATATTCATAATTGTGTTTCCGAGTACTATCTGTGTACCAAATTGTATCTTCCTAGCTCTAAAAATATGTTTTGCCACGCCCACACCGCCCATCTGGTCAAAAATTCAAAAGAATTATAGCCTACGGCAATTTCCATATACTACACTTTCTGTCTTCCAAATTTCATTGAAATCGGTTCAGCCGTTTAGGCGTGATTGAGAACAAACATACAAACAAACAGACAGACATTCACATTTATAATATTACTAGTGGACCCGGTAATGCTTCGCTATTGCTTAATTGTCGAATACCTATAATATGTTTGGCATGCCTACTTAAAGGGCTGAGCTTAAGCGTTGTTCTTGTACGCTCTGTAAACTATTCGTTATCCCAAGTTACTCCTTTACCTGATCAAACTAACAACGTCCCGCTAACCGATATTAAAACATACGTCAGCAAATTCATATCTATAGCACCAATTTCTATATGTATACAAATATTACCTTATATAGCCCTAAAAACATGTATATATTCATGGCTTATTTAAAGTACTGACATCATTGTCAGTATTTCCCTTTAAATTTTTTTGACAAACATTTTCTGACGACTTATTGCCAAAATTTTTTACAAAATAAATTGACGCAGAGTAAATAGTCCATACAATTTATTGACACAATTCTTCAATTCTTGCTCTTTGCTTCAATAACAGTACTTTTTGACAGAAATAAAAGTACTTTTTGATACAGTAAACATAATTTTTTACACAATTAAAAAACTTTTTGGTTCAATAATAGTAATTATAAGTAAATTTAAAGTATTTTTAGTACAATTAAGGTACTCTGTGATACAATTAATTGTTTTTTTTTGTGCACAATAAAAGTATCTTTCAATACAATAAAATCTACTTTTTGGTACCAACAAAGTACTCTTTGATACCTTAAATGTTTTTTTTAGCAATAATTGTACTTTTTTGTACAATAAAATCACTTTTTAAATTGTACTTTTGGTACAATAAATGTACTTTTAGTACACTAAATAAATTTGTATATCTGTATATCAATTATTATCGCTTTAGGGCTAAAACAGTTTTGTCACGCTCCCTCCGCCCATTGGTCCAAAATGCCATCTACATATTCATATTCGTGTTGTCGTGTACTATCTAGGTGTCTCTAGGGATATAATACAGTTTTCCACGCCCACTCCGCCCACCGATCCAAAATATTAATATCGTTTGTTTATTTATATGCATGTAGTCGAATACTACCTGTATATTTCATTTTATGTCTCTAGGACTAAAATACATTATCGCCATGCCCCCTTCCCCCAATAATGGAAAATTAAAATATCGTCTACATATTCATATTCGTGTTGTAATGTACTTTTTGGGTGCTAAATTTTATCTCTCTAGGGCTTAAATACAGTTTTGCCACGTCCACTCCTCCTACTGACCCAAACTTTAAAATTGGTTTGCATATTTATATTCGTGTTGTCGAGTACTATCTGCGTATCAAATTGTATCTCTCTAGCACTAAAAAAAGTTTAGCCACGCCCACTCCGCCCATAGGGTAAAAAAATTACAATATATATAGCCTATAGTAATTTCCATATAGTACACTAACTGTCTTCCAAATTTCATTGAAATCGGTTCAGCCGTTTAGGCGTGATTGAGCAACAAACATACAAACAAACAAACAAACAAACAAACAAATAAACAAACAGACAGACATTCACATTTATAATATTAACTAGTGGACCCGGTAATGCTTCGCTATTGCATAATGGACTAATATTACAAAATTAACTTAATAAAATACTCAGATATCAATTTAAATTAGCTCCCATTTATAAAAGCTGTGCATATGCCACTTTTAAACATACTTTGGCAACGTTTCCTTAACTCGATAATAATATGTTTGGCTTGCTTACATAATGGAATAATTTTGAGCGTTGATCTTAGTCCTCGTTAAACAATTCGCTACCCCAAGTAACTCCCAAACCAGTCCAATCAACAACCTTTTATTGTGTCGAATGTTACATCTCACTATGACCATCCGCCCGCTGATCGAGTACTATCTGTACACCAAATTTCATGTCTCTAGGAAAAAAATATCAAAATTGTCGTCTACAATTTCAAATTCTATTTTTCTAAGACTAAGGTTCGATTTAAGCATGCCCCATCCGCCCACTGATTGAATATAACTTAGTAATTGTTGGGCATAGAATTTATAATTGTAGTGCCAAGTTATATGTATTTTTACGCCCACTAAGCCCATTGGTTCAAAAATTAGAATGTCGTCTGCATATTTATATTCGTGTTGCCGAGTACTATCTGGGTGTCAAATTTTATCTCTCTAGCTCTAAAAAAGTTTTGCCACGCCCACTCCGCAAATTGGGTCAACAATTAAAAGTTCGTCTGCATATTCATATTCGTGTTCTCGAGTTCTATCTGGGTATCAAATTTTATCTCTCTAGCTCTAAAAAAAGTTTTCCCACGCCCACTGTGCCCATTGGGTGAAACATTTAATTTTCGTCTGTATATTCATATTCGTGTTGTCGAGTACTATCTGGGTATCAAATTTTATCTCTCTATCTCTAAAAAAAGTTTTGCCACGCCCACTGTGCCCATTGTATCCAAAAATAAAATCTCGTCTGCATATTCATATTCGCGTTTTCCAGTACTGTCTGGGTATCAAATTGTATCTCTCTAGCTCTAAAAAAGTTTTGCCACGCCCACTGTGCCCATTGGGTCAAAAATTAAAATTTCGTCTGCATATTCATATTCGTCTAGCCGAGTAATATCTGTGTACCAAATTTTATCTTCCTAGCTCTAAAAATATGTTTTGCCACGCCCACTCCGCCCACTGATCCAAAATTTAAATTTCGTCTACATATTCATATTCGCCTAGCCGAGTTATATCTGTGTACCAAATTGTATCTTCCTAGCTCTAAAAATATGTTTTGCCACGCCCACTCTGCCCACTGGCCCAAAATAACAATTTCGTCAGCATATTCATATTCGTGTTGTCGAGTACTATCTGGGTATCAAATATTATATCTCTAGCTGTAAAAAATGTTTTGCCACGCCCACTCCGCCCATTGGGTCCAAAATTTAAATTTCGTCTGCATATTCATATTCGTGTTGCCGAGTACTATCTGTGTATCAAATTTCATCATCCTAGCTCAAAAAATATGTTTTGCCACGCCCACTCCGCCCATAGGATAAAAAATTACTAAATATATAGCCTATACTAATTTCCATATAGTACACTAACTGTCATCCAAATTTCATTGAAATCGGTTCAGCCGTATAGGCGTGATTGAGCAACAAACATTTATAATATTAATAGGATAGGATAGGATAGGATAGGATTGTTGCGGCACCTTACAATTACCAGTTAATTGTATTAATGTCTTAAACACTACTTTGCAATAATATTTATGAATGAAGTAGTTAAAAAAAATAAGTGTGATTCATATAAAGGCTATTTTAATTTATTTCCTACAGATCACGCATGACTTATGTGAAAACTTTTTTATTATTTTACTTTAAAATGTTATAAAATGCAATCTATATATATAAAAATGGTGGCAAAAATGTATAGTAATTCATCAATTGAGAACGGCTGGGCCGATTTTGCTCAAACTTTTTTTCAGTTGTTCGTTATTGTATTACATATTGTGTGTAATTGTTTCGTTGTGGCTTTTCGGTTGGAAAAATAGAAAATTTTGGTTGAAAAATTATGGAAAAACTCCAAAAATTTAAATTTTTGTTCGACGAAATTTTACATTTTATTGTAAGTTTTGATAATTTTGAATTGAAATTTGAAATATTCGGATAATTATTCCGAAATGACTTTTCGAATGGAAAATTAGAAAATTCTTGGTGGAAACCTCGGAAAATTCCGGAAAAAATCGAATTTTTTTGATTTTTTCTACGAAATTTTTCATTGTATCGCTTGATTTGATGATTTTAGACGACGTAAAGATGAAAAATTCGTTATGATGCTTGAAGAATTTCAGAATATTGTGAAATTTATTATGGTAAAATATTAAAAGCAAAATGGTAGAACAATTTTCAAAATTTTCTGCATAAGCATAATGCATTGGTCCAATTGTTCCAAACCACATTAAATACAATGCATTATGACGTCCACAAAATCATTATCAGAGAATACAAGAGACCCTTTGGATGCCATGTAAGACAATTCAATGCTCCCACTATAAAAGAAGACGGAATTTTTCTCAAGCTTCGGGATGGTGGACAAGTTGGACGAAATGGCTGACGACATTTGCACAGAGTTCGCACGACAACATCCAATTTCGATCTTGAAATTATCTTCTGATCAAAGACATGTGCGTGCTAATGTGTGGCAGTCTACTGTCGAAATTGGGAATACCAGCGCAAAATCGTTCAATGCATGATGCATTCAATCGCGAATTGCAACAAGAACAAGACTTTGATCGAGTTGAGCTAACTGAAAGAGTCCGAACAAATGTGGCGCTCTTAACTGCCGAGCAAACGAATGTGTACGATTCAATGATGAAAGTTGTTGACATTGGAACGGAAGCATTTACTTTCTCGATGATGCCGGTTGGACAGGCAAGAGATTCGTAATTTCTTTGATTCTAGCAACAATTCCGCCTAGATCGCAATTAAGTTAGCTGTTGCATACTTTGGTATTGCTTCCACAATCGAACTGCACATTCCACTTTCTTCTCACGGTTGACAACACAACGTGTAGCGAAATTGTTGCGAAAATGCTTAATCATTATTTGGAATTAATGCAAGATGGCGCATGAACGAGCATTGGAGGCAGATGACCTAACAATGAAAAATTTTCGAGGTCTTTAACGACAATGAGGCAACCAACTATTCGACAGAATTATGCCAGTTGTGCATAATTTGCAGCTGAAGGTGGGATCGATCATGATCATTTTACGGAAAATGAATCATCCGAAATTTTAATTAAAGCGACGATCATCAAGGGCATATGCAAAAGACAGGAAGTCCTTATCCCTCGAACCTATTATTCCAACCGATCTCCCCTTCCGATTCAACTCCCCATTCGATTGGCTTTTGCGATAACAATCAATAAATCGTAAGGCCAATCATTGGAAATTTGTGGAATCAACCTCGAATTACCCTGTTTTTCACAGGGACAGCTGTGCGTTGTTTGTTTGCGTGTTGCGAACAGTCTTCATTGTTTGTTTTTACGCCGAAAACAAATCGGAAAACATTGTATATCAGATCGCTCTTCACAGATTTCGATTAAATTCAAGTAAATCAGATTAAAACTTGAACTATCTGTGTTTTACTATTATATAAAAGCGTTACCTTAGGAGCGGGCCGAAGTTTGCCGGGTCCAAAGTTGTATGGCAGAACAACGTTTGACGGGTCAGCTATTTGTTATAAAAAGGCATACATAGCAACAAAGTCTCCTAATTATTCAGCGGAATAAGGAAAATATGTGTTTTGATCTTCCATGTCCAATGTTCCCTATTCCATACACACATGTGGTACCAAATTATTATACAAATGTACTTTTAAAACATAGTAACAAAATAAAATATTTTTACAAAATTAAAAATGTTTCATTTAGAAGCTTTTTTTCATTTGTTGTTTCCAACATATCACGCATAGCTAATGAACACATTTCATTTCTTATTTATATTCAATGCCACGAAATTATTTAGTACAATTCAATTATTCAAATGACAATTAGCATTATTTTTATAAGTTTTTAGTGAACTTAACGCAATATTGTATATGAAGATCATAATTAGACATAAAAGCCCAATATTTTATGTTTTTCCAAAGATTTTGGTTTCAATAGTTGGAACTTTCGAATAGATCACCTACTGAGAATAAAATTTGAATAATCAGAGATTGCTCTTTCGGTGTGTAATATAGATTTTAACAACCAAAGCTACTTAAAGTGTTTTATTTAAAATTATAACAAAAAAACCTTAAATGCATCACTTTTTACTTAATAGCATTGCGATTACATTACTCACTTAAACAACAGACTATCCTATGTCTTATTTAATCCATATAATGGTTAACTAGCAGTATTGAATTTAAGACAAACATTAAAAAATCAAAATTTTCCATCGTTATTCACTTGCTTTTCCAGCGAGATATTAATATTTGTTTAAGTTGAAACATGACTACAACACTATTTGTGCTATTTCTTATCAAGCTAAAATATTAGTTTTACTACATGAAAGCTGATTTTTAAATATTTTCATACTCCAAAAAAATGTTCTGAATCACATCACCCCACGAATCTATATTCTAAGTTTTCAGATCCAATGCTTTAATTCAGCATTTGTTTAAAGAGTCTGGCAGATGTATACAAACTGTCGTTATATATAAAGAAATTTAGTTCTAAGAATGTTTTTACATTACAATATTCAAGGTTGTCTAAAGCTCTGTTAACGCATCCGTAATTGCAAACATATTATCATATTAATATGGCAAATTATTTTAAAAAAGTAAAATTTAATTAAATCAAACTGAAATTATATGCGAGACAATAAAACAATACAAAATGCATTTTATCGATAAGATTACCATAAACTAATACAAATTGTAGGCTTCAAAATTAAAAAATAATTTGCAGCAGATGTAATACACATATAAAGCAAGTCTTTACATATAAGAATGTAGGTTGCATAATTATTTGATATGTACGACCATAAATGGCATCCGACGCTAACAACTAGTATTGTTTAAATATACCAACAAGCATTTGGCGGCATAAAAATAAAAAAAGTGATGCAAAGTATTCATCACATGTAAAGTATGTTTCCCAAAGACAAAGTTTGGTTTGTAAGTTTGGCGCTATTTTTTGCCACAATTTGCATAGAAAAGTCTTTTTCCTCACTTCCTGTTAATTGCTACAAATTTATGCGATCATTTCATTTTCATGGTCTGCCGTTACAAACCGACCCGTGTTTTTTTTAAACAATGATCGTTGAATAGAAATTTTGATGAACTTTTTTTTCATCTTACGTTATCAATTGCACAACAAGGTGAGTTGATCTCTAACAGAGGGTAAATAAAATAAAAAATGCAACAATTCTCATAAATCTTAGTGGATAGCTTTAGTGAAAAGCTTAGCTAATACCAAAAAAACCATTAATGAAGCTTTGTTTTAAGAAAAGCTTACTCAGCATAAACTAGGTTTTAAGCTAGACTTATAAACAGTGTCAACCAGAGCTTTTCGTTTTTTTTTCAATAACGAGGCATACCTTCAGGCTGCACTGTTTCAGTGCCCACCTCAAACAAAAGACTTAAGACACATACTTTGTTATTTCATCCATGCTGCTAAAAGGAAAGTCTAAGTTGCACCTTCGCCCACCTTTGGCTCTTTAGCTATGTGTTAGCAATGTGGGTTAGTAAGGAAGCATTTGTCACATATCTTACTTAGGTGACTATTTTAATTGTCATCTGCTAAAAACCAACATATTTCATAGAAATCAAAACATATCGCTATCATATCTCTTAAGTTGCAATATTGAGTTATGTAGTAGCGTCAGCAATATATATAATACTGTTTGCGGTTGCCGTAGTAGTTTTTGTTGTAAATTATAGCAACAGCATTAAAGCTTACCAGTTCCGCTTTAGAGCAACATGGTAATAGCAATTCAAAGTATCAATTATATAATTAAGAAAATCCACTTAGTGTATATTTGCATATTAGTGTCATAATTTATCCGATTTATGAGGGCTTAGCGGCAACATTGTGCGTAGTTGGGCGCAAAGAAATCCATATAGCTGCTAGTGCTTACATAAATTAAACTATAATTGCAGGTGATATTAAAGCCATAACTAAATTGTTATATAGTCAGTATTTTCTCAGATAGTTCATTGGTCAGTGGACAAGAGGAATACCGGACTAAAGAACCTGATAGCAATATAATTGGTAAGGGTAATGGGGTAATGCATTTATCGAAGATAAGAAATATATTTAGCAGATATATGTATAATAAATGAGAAATAAAATTAGCGCATATTACACACAGTAGTCAGACAATAAGTATTGGTTTATACATGACACTTTCGTCAATTTAAGCATCGGAAAAACTTTTGTTGTGGTTTATCTTATATTTTATGTTGGATATTTACACTCTCATAAAAGGTTATGCAAATGTTGTACCCATATATTTTGTTTTCTAAGCAAATCGTCGCAATTCAAGCAGAAATTTTAGTCACAATCAAAATTTAATATTTAATTTAATATATTGTATTACAAGTTTTTTTGTAACTAAAAGTCACTTGATGCAAAATTTGAATCAGGTGAACTGACTGATAAATACCCTCACCCTATGTTTTATATTGTTATCAGATTGTCGGTTTTCAGAGGTTTTGCCTACTTTTAAAAAATAAATTTACTGACCAAATTTTTATATCCTCCAGTTGTCCGTTTGGAAGTTATGGGGGAAATATTAATTTTTAAAAAAATAGGTCATTTTGTATGGGAGGTACCAGAAGGAGTCAGCGGATATACTCCATATTCATTCCTAAGTCAAATTGTCATAAGCTTATATGACTGACGTAAAATATGACTGAATTCAGTGTACTTACTAAAACAAAGATTTGTCTGCTATTACAAGACAATAAAACTGACCAAATTTAAATTTTGCTTCAGTGGGCGTAGTGGGCGTGGCAAAACTGTAGTTTACACCTAGAAATATAAAATTTGGTACACAGGTAGTACACGGTAATACGAATATGAAAATGGAGACGATATATTAATTTTTCATCAGTGGGCGGAGGGGACGTGGCCAAACTTTATTTTAGCCTCAGACACATATAATTTGGAACACAAATAGTACTCCATAACACGAATATGAATATGAAAACGAAATGTTGATTTTGATCAGAGGGCGAAACAAAACTGTATTTTAGCCCTAGAGAGGTAATATTAATTACCCTGATAGTACATGGTAATACGATAATGAATATGGAAACTACATATTAATTTTGGATCAGTATATTTTAGCCGCAGAGATAGTGCTCGGCAACATGAATATAACCTTGCGGACGAAATTTTAATTTTCAACAATAGTGAATATGCAAACGAAATTTATATTTTGGATCGGTGGGCGGAGTGGGCGTGGAAAACTGTTTTTTAGCCCAAGAGAAACCCCGATAGTACACGAGAACACGATTATGAATATGTAGATAGCATTGTGGACCAGTTTGCGGAGGGAGCGTGACAAAACTGTTTTATCCCTAGAGCGATAAAATTTGATAAACAGATAATATTCGTTAACAAAAAGTACAATTATTTTTATCAACAAATTCATTTAGTGTACTAAAAGCACATTTATTGTATTAAATAGTAAAATTTATTGTACAAAAAAGTACTTTTATTGTATCAAAAAGTACGTTTATTTTTCCAAAAAGAACATTTAAGGTATCAAAAAGTACTTTATTGGTACTAAAAAGTAGAATTTATTGTATTGAAAGATACTTTTATTATGCACAAAAAGAACAATTAATTGTATCACAATTGTATCGCAATTGTACCAAAAAAAAAAAATACTTTAAATTTACTAATAATTACTATTATTGGACCAAAAAGTTTTTTTTTTAATTGTGTTAAAAATAGTGTTTACTGTATCAAAAAGTTATTTTATTTCTATCAAAAGTACTGTTGTTAAAGTAAAGATTAAGGCCTAAAAGAATTTTTTTCTTAAATTCCTAATATTTTTAAATTTTATTTGCTGACACTTTTGATAACATGTTTTTCAGAATTGTGTCAGTAAATTTTAATATGTCATCAGAAAAATTTTTGTCGGGGAAAAGTTTAAAGGGAAATACTGACAATGATGTAAGTACTATAGATGAGCCACGAATATACCGACAAAATATTTTTTTTCGGTCAGCGGAAATGTGAAGGTGAACAATTTCTTTCCGATCGGTGGGCAGAAAGGAAAGTGGGAATAATGTTTTTAGGGCTATATAAGGTAATATTTGTATACAGATAGTACTTGGCGCTATAGATATGAATTTGCTGACGTATGTTTTAATATCGGTTCGTGAAACTTTGTTAGTTTTATCAGGTTAAGGAGTAACTTGGGGTATCGAATAGTTTAAAGAGCGTACAAGAACGACGCTTAAGCCCTTTTAATAGGCGTGGCAGACATATTATAGGTATTCGACAATTTAGCAATAGCGAAGCATTGCCGGGTCCATTATTTTTAATATATGTCTCTGAAGACATAATCTATCCTAAATGTATTTTTACACATAACTTTCCATATCCTTTGATTCGATTTTTGACTACAAATTCAAATTTCAAACTACTGTGGAAAAAAATGCTTCAACATTGTTACTGTTGTCGTTGATATTAGTTTGGCTGACTCTCGAAAAAGTGAGTTGCACTGTGCAAAAATGGTACCAGAACAGGTACATCACACTACTTTCTTTAAGAAAATATTAATACTGGTAAATCATCATAAGGATCAGTTTATGTTTATTCAATTTATCCTGCCCACCAGCTATTCAGCCATCCAGCCAGACATACGGACATAGCTCAATCATCTTAAAAATTCCTAGAAAGTCTCCTCCTCCTTTTTCTCGTTTCAAATGATTTAAATCCACATCCCTAAAGGTAAAGGTATAATAACGAAATAAATTCTAAATATAACCCACTTCTGATCGGTCGCCACAAGGATAACAATTTTTAATACTTCAACATTGAACTACTTTCTAAAAATTATATTGCAAGTGGTTGCAAACCGGTTCAAAAAAATCAATATGATATACAACAATTCCCAAATTACTAAAAGTAAAAAATCGCATTTATAACTGAACATAGCTTCAACCTAATGATAGTATGGACATCCTCATAATAATTAGAAATTACTCAGGGCCTTATAAGTTCACAGCGTCATCCTATCTAATGTCGCTTAACTACACACACACCATTTGACATCTCTATCAACTCAACGTGTGCAAACAAAATTAGAATGTTACAAACAAATTATTTTGCAGTAAATGGAACAAAATAACATACTAACATGTGCAGTACTTATGTGCAAATATTAATATTTACTTTTCCCCCACAACATTTGCATTTAACACATGATAAGCACATTTAAGCAGGTCACCACCATATTCGTGGTGCACTCCAACAGAGTTGGACATTAGCAATTACTTAATGCCTGCACACAAGCCACTGCACACGCTATCGCGTTACATGGCAATTTGTTAAATTCGCATTGTTAATTAAACAAATATGTTAACCATAGCACACCGTGTACACGGTGACTATAATCATTGATGATGATCTGCCAACAGCAAAATCAATAAGTGATATAACTATGATGTTTTTTTCCTGGAAATGATAAATGGCAGTTACATGCATATGGAGACTACTCACAGCAGTGCACTGCCGAATGTTGAAGTTAAATCGATATTTGCCACTGACTAATTTATGATGCTGCTAACCTTGAATACGATTTTATCATCCGCTAGCTGCAAACTTCTTTTTTCTCTCGGTGTGCAAGACACAACAGCAGCGATCAAATTAATTACAAATCACAATTCGAAGCAAAAGTAATTACAAGAGGTTAACAGATCGGATCAACTACTCACAGGCAAACAAACACACACACACACTTATATCACTTTGGTAAATATAATATAATTAACCGAATGCATATGCCAGTTAACAATATCAAAAAATTAACAGATAATAAATGATTTTTATCACCTGCAGGGATTTTTAGCTACACCATTATAAATTTAGTACGCATAAACTAGATAAACGACATTAAACAACGGCTGAGTTCTACAATTATATGTTACACTGAGAGAAGAATCAACAGCGAGTGGACGACAACGCTAATAAGCTACTGCTGTACATTTCAAATGCTATTGGAGGGGGAACAAGTTATCGCACTGGGGGTTAGATTGACTACATTGTAGCAGGCACGTACAATACTTTTATGTTTTATATTTTACCATAAATTCCTCGTATTAACCTTACGTTTGTATAACTTGACTTTGTTATTGTATAATTTAGCACTGTCTTTTCTATCACTGTAGTCTTAAGTATCAATTTAATGTTTGTTTAAATTATACGCTGCCGCAAAGCTTGAATGACAGTTCATTTGTTACAAGATCTTTAACAAACACTTTTTATATTATGGCAGTAAAAAGGTTTATTTCCGAGGAATCATTTAAAAGCCTTCATTCACTTGCAGAAATTCGTTACAAAAGACATAATAGAAAATACTGACATATGATTTATAGAAAATTGAATTTTTTTTTTAAACTCGTTCATTTTTCATTCTTAATGCATTGCCTAATTAACATATAAATAAATTCCAATTGCAATTGTTGTTACAATTGTTTTGTATTAAATTGCAATATGTATCGGTAAAGTGCAAAATCAATCCGACAACCGATACAAAACTCTTGATAGAAATGACGGCCAACGATATGAAAGAGAATTATTATCTCATGTAGTCAGTCAAGTGTTAAATATTTCCGTCGAAGAAAATCAGAATTATAGAAATATTAATTGTGTTAAAAGTTGTGAGGGACATGGCGACATTAATTCCAATTCAAATCAGGTACGAGGGTGTGAACAACAGGCTAGAGAAAATATGTTAGCAGAACTGTGGGAGGGGAATAAGGTTGGAAATGGTCACAGCAACAGTCTGACATAAAAATTTTCTAGGCGAAAATTGTAGAAAAAACTTAACTTCCCTTTGCACCCCATGAATGAGGAATGGGATTGCTTCTCGCGTTGTTGTGAATTAACACGCTTTCTATTTTTAGATTCACAACAAACGGCACGTACTTGTTTATCGACGAATGCAAACGTCACTGTTTCAGAAGCTTTTACTAGACATACCGATTGACTCGACACTTATACTGAGTTGCTGTCGACAACATCGAGGGACCTTCAATGAAAGAAACATTTAGATGACTGGAGCCGGGAGTCAAACCACGGATCTCCCGCATGGTAGTCGCGTGTTTTAACCACTATGCCGCGGCCGTTAGATAGCTATGTATTAGTACTTATGATTTTGTATGCTGGGATCGAGTTAGGTCATCTTTATTATTGACTTTCTTAAGACGTATTTTTTTGGTTGAATACCAGATCATAAATGTGTATTGATATGGAAATTATAACGATAATTCTCAAAAAAAAAATTCATATGAAAATCGTCATAATAAATTGTATACAAATTTTCGTGCTACATACATAACTAAGTCCCAACTTTGAGTAAAACATTTGTTTTATGCAATATTATATATTACATATAGATTTACAGTCATAAAGTATATCATTAATCAACTCATTTTATCAGTCATCTTAAAAAAAAGAAAAAAAAAATTTCTTTCATTGTCGGCTCCTCTCGAATGTTGTTGACAGCAACTTTGCAGTATTAGTGTTGAGTCAATCGGCATGTCTAGTAGGAGCTTCTCAAACAGTGACGTTCGCATTCGTCGATAAACAAGTAGGTGCCGTTAGCTGTGAATCTAAAAATAGAAAGCGTGTTAATTCACAACAACGCGAGAAGCTATCCCATACCTCATTCATGGGGTTTAAAGGGAAATTAAGTTTAAGTAAGATAATATTTTTATACTGAGGGTTTAAATATGATTCGATAAGAGAAAAAGTGTTTCGCATTACAGAAGATGTGCTTAACCCTAAGTATCATAAGACTTCGTTTCAGCACTTTTTAAAACGATTGAGCAATGTCCGTCTGTCCGACTGGCGGTGGGCGGGATAACTCGAGTAAAGTTTAACTCGAGTAAAGTTTATTCGAGTTACTCAGTAAACTTTAACTGATCGGTATGAAAATGTACCAGTATTAAAATTTTCCATAACAAATCAATAGGATTTTAAATGGGCGAAATGGCCAAACCCGTTCTGGTATATGTTTGGAGAACTATATTTATTTTATAACTTGCAAACGGACAACTAGAGGAAATTTTAATTTGGTCAGTTTAATTATCTAGCATAGACAAACCCTAAGAAACCAGAGACCTTTACCACTCCTGTTTTGTTACCTCCTATACAAATGACCGAATTCTTTCTGACAGTTTAACATACATACCTCTTTTGTAAGTACACTGAAAACAGTAAAATTTTGCGTAAGATGCACGCTTATGAAAATTTGACTTGGAAATATATATGAACTTTATTTTTTCACTCCTTCTGGTACCTCCAATAAAAAATAACCTATTTTTATAAAATTAATATTTCTCTCATAGCTT
Organism: Muscina levida; assembly: GCA_964034835.1. Taxonomy (NCBI): domain Eukaryota; kingdom Metazoa; phylum Arthropoda; class Insecta; order Diptera; family Muscidae; genus Muscina; species Muscina levida. The sequence continues at coordinate 5,974,153 of OZ035883.1, forward strand.
CCAAACAGGCACCTGAGGGATATAAAAATTTTGTCAGCTAATTTATCATGTAATAGGAGGCAAAAACTTAGAAAATCTATCTATTTGACATGCCCCTTGCATATATTCTTTGAATGTGTACCGAAAAAATTGTGCCAAGGTAAGCACCTATTGAACCTTGATTTACGGAAAAAAAACCAGACACTTTGTGCTGCCCCTAATGAATACCTCCTATACAATAAACATGTCTCTGGTCCAATCTACAACCGTTTACCCTTCACAAGAGACAAATAATCTATCTTCTTAATATATATAAATTACGTGTCACGTTGTTTGTCCGCGATGGACTCCTAAACTACTTAACCGATTTGAATCAAATTTGCACACCGTGTTCGGTTTGATCCAACTTGAAAGATAGGATAGCTTACATCTTAAAGGGGCGGCGCCACGCCCCTTTTTTCAAATATCGCTCAGACGGCTTTTCTAATAGACCGATTGATACAAAAATTTTACCATGAGGTACTGTTGACCTGTAGATAGTTCCTGACTACATTTGGTTGTAATTGGATAAAGGGGCGTGGCACCGCCCATACAACTTGAAAATTAAAAAGGCTATATTTCATGAACTATCAGAGGTATGAAGGTGAGATTTGGTATATATGTTGTTGGAGCAGTATTAATTACAGCCAGGGTGGAAGTGGGCGGTGCCACGCCCCCTTTTCAAAAATCGCTCTAACGGCTTTTATAATAGGTCGATTAATAAAAAAATTTTACCATGACGTACTGTTGACCTGTAGATAGTTCCTGACTTCATTTGGTTGTAATTGGATAAAGGGGCGTGGCACCGCCCATACAACTTGAAAATTAAAAAGGCTTTATTTCATGAACTATCAGAGGTATGAAGATGAGATTTGTTATATATGTTGATGGAGCAGTATAAATTACATCCAGGGGGGAAGTGGGCGGTGCCATGCCCTCTTTTCAAAAATCGCTCTAACGGCTTTTCTAATAGATCGATTGATACGAAAATCTTACCAAGTGGTACTGTTGACCTGTTGATAGTCCCAGGCTATATTTGGTTGTGCTTGAATAAAGGGGCGTGGCACCGCCCATTCAACTTGAAAATTAAAAGGGCTTGCAGTATGAATTACAGTAAGGGTGGAAATGGGCTGTTCCACACCCTTTTTAAAACAAACGGTTACAACTGTCACAATTCCACAGTATATTGCTGTTCAACTAGAGATATGAACAGTAAGGTGGGCCAATTTTTTTATTCGCACAAATCGTAACCAAAATCGGAATCTACGATGATTTTTAAGAAAATTTCACCAATAAACTTTGTGTCTAAAATCAATTCCTAGCTCGCGTTGGGAAGCATGAAGATTTCAGATAGAGATTTTTTTTGTTTTTAAATGAGCACAAACCGAAAACTTCAGATATATATTTTTACAGACCTTCTGCGTAAAACTGACTTCCCAACGAACTAAATGAGGTATTACAGAAGCAAATCTATGTATTGGTCTGAGAGTTGGCATACAGAACGTAAGTTTTTAAAAATCATTTTTCAGAATATTTGCTCATTGCTAAAAAAAAAATCTCTACCTGAAATCTTCATGCTTCTCAGCGCGAACTAGGAATTGATTTTAGATATATAGTTTCTTAGTGAAATTTTCTAAGAATTCTTCGTACATTCCAATACTGATATACGGTTAACAGGTTGTTTTTTTTTTGACGCGAACTAATTAATTCGCCCTAATGATCAGGCTATTTCGAATAAAATAAGTTAAAAGTGCCGAGGCGCTGCCCACGCACTTCAATAGTTAACGTTTTACCTGTATCAAATAATGGTCCGTACAACAGGCAGTTGAGGATGCGCAGACTAAAATAGTGATTTTTTTTAGTTTACTTTACAGGTATGTATTTTTCAATTACTTCTCAGGAGAGCGAATCGGTAATAAATCATATAGATAGAAAAATTAAGCAATATTCATTGTAGTTATACTACAATGGTTAAATTTTTATAGTATATCAGATGTAACATTAGCAAACATTTGAATATAACCTATGCATGGGGTATTTTCTTGACATATAGAACTTCTGATAGGTATAAGTGTAAATCTAGCTGTCATACTAATGAAGTGTAATAGACTTTCTTTTAGTATACTTTGCAAAATCACCATGTAAAAACTAAACAAGAACAAAGTTTACAAATCATGCAAATTTATTTTCAAAATGCACGTTCTGTTCGCCAAACTTATGGAGCCCTTTATGAAGTTGAGGGTGCATGTAATGATGCATCTGAGCAGCTTATAGAAGCCATCGACGCTGTAGACGTTAGTATGACAGGGGACTCGAATTTATCGAACCGACTTCATTCTCTGGAACTCGGTCTCTGCAAATGCTGAGAAAAGACCTTGGCCTACATTCATATAAAATCCAACTGGTAGAAGAAGTAGAGCCAATGGACGATCAATTGATTTTTTTATTTATCATGTCATTGAACATTATTTGAAGGAGAAATGGTTCTAACACGACGCTGTAACATGCCATACAGCGCGTGAGACCATCACTTTGCTAAGCCAAACGTTGGTGACCGAATTTTCTCAAAAAATGGTAATACGCGTTCAATACAAAAACAGTATTACGGATTATTCTTGATCCGTGTGAGAAGAAGACATGACAAAAGAAGTTTTTATGGCTAAAGGCATGAAGCTTCAAACGGAATTTTCATTTGCGGTCAGTAGGAGAAGGCATAACAAAAATGTTTTTTTATGACCAAAGAGATAGTTAGTATACAGATGGTTCACGCTACTACGGATCAAGATAAATAATTTTGATCTTTAGAGATATGTATGTTTCCGATTTGTGAAAGAAGTGGTTTTTCGCCCTACATACTGAAAAAACTTAATCTACATTTTTATTAGCATTAACAACAATAAAACTTAAGTAGTAAACTTTAATGTTAAGGAGTTACTTTAAATAAGTTACATAAGTAAATAAACTCAACATATTTTTGTCGAGCTTTAGTGCCGTTTTCAAAGTACTTTGTAGACCTAAGTGTGAAATATATTACAAGTTGACCCCATTTGTCCCAAAATGTCAGTGAAAGTTAGGGATGGGTTGTATATGGTCACCCAGTCCACTAAATGGCTTTAGATAGAATGGCGAACATTTATATTGGTGCACTTCCTATAGAATTAGAGAGCTTCACAAAGTGGTTTTTTGCATTTCGAATTTATTTAGGGGACAAAGACGAAAATGGGAACAACTGTTGCTCTCACCCAGACCAAACGGTTAATAGGGTTGCTGAGCCAAATGAAGGGATTTTTGGAAACTGGAACTCCTTGGAATAAAAAGGGGCAAGGTACTATCATGGCTCAGACCAAACACCTAAATTATCAATCACCCAGTACAACAATACAAAAAGTTATATGTCAGCCAATCGACTTAAAAATGTGGTTTTAGAATATATGCCTATCAATAAGTAAGTTTTTATCATATCCTGGACGACACAGCTGAAACATTTTAACAATTCTTACAAATGTAATTTTTTAGATTTATATGAAATACTGAATATGTCCGGGAGTACCTCGCCCTTTTAATTTAAATATTTCAGAGACCAAGTAATAAACCAATCGTTATTAGATTTCAACTGCACTCAAAATTTTTTAAAATAATTTGGAGGCGGGACGAAGTCTGCCGGGCCAGCTATATATATATATAAAAATGGTGGCAAAAATATATAGTAATTCATCAATTGAGAACGGCTGGGCCGATTTTGCTCAAACTTTTTTTTAAGTTGTTCGTTATTGGCAGGAGCAGATTTATGTGAAAGAAAATTTTGGGAAAATCTTCCGGAAAAGTCGGAAAATTGGAAAAATCGAAATTTGCCTTTCTGTATGGAATTTTGTGTGCAATTGTTACAGAATGGCTCTTCGAATAGAAAAATGGAAAATTTTTGTTGAAAAATGCGGAAAATTCCGGAAAAATTCAAAAAGTTTGAATTTGTTGTTCGACGAAATTTTGCATATTATCGTATGATTTGATAATTTTGGACTATGTAACAGTGAACAATTTTGGATAATTATTCCGAAATGACTTTCCGAATGGAAACATAAAAAAATTCTCGGTGGAAAACTCGAAAAATTCCGGAAAAACTCGAAAAATTTGGATTTTTTCAGAAACATTTTGCATCGCAAATTGACTTTTTGTATAACTTTTTGTGTGAAATTCTTCTTGGTTGAAAAACAGAAAATTTTGGTTGGAAAATTATGGAAAAATTCAAAAAATTTGAATTTTTTTTCGACGAAATTTTACATTTTATTGTGTCTTGATAATTTTGATTTTTTAATTTTTGAAAATTTCGGATTATCATTCCAAAATGACTTTTCGAATAGGAAAATAGAAAAATTCTTGGTGGAAAACTCGGAAAATTCTTGAAATAAATCGAAAATTTTGAAATTTTTCATCGAAATTTTTCATTGTATCGCTTGATTTGATGATTTTAGACGACGCACAGTGGGGTAAAGTCACGATCTGGGCGGCCAAAATTATTTGAAGCAAATTTATGAAGCAGAATGGCAAAATATTACTCGGTGAGGCGTAAAAAATAATAATATGTTAACATTCGGAGGGTAGAGGTTGGGACCGTTTTTATACAAAAAATGGTTTTTATAAAAATTTTAAGATTCGAAGTATTTCCCATATATCTCCACAAGGTTGCATTTTAGAGGCCTACCTCCCAATAACTTTTTATTCGTCTGGATACCCTCTAACTATAAATGCATAGAGATATAGGACATCCAGTATTTTAACTAAAGTGGTTCAGTAAAACCGCAGAAATTATAGTTCATTCTTCTGCAGTAGGTAAATGGCTATAAAACACAAAACCGCAAAAACCCGCAAAATTTTTTTTTTCCATATGAACAATACGATGTTAAAGATTATATATAATCACAGATTGAAGGGGTGAAAAGGGGTGATGCATAACTTTTTGTCCATAGATCGATTTTGTTTCCCATTGAAATTGACAAAAATACCATATTTTTCAATGCTGCTTTACTAGTATGAATTTGAATTATAATTTTATTTAGCTAAGTGTATTAAATAATATTATCCTGCTTTATTATTTTCCATTTTACTTAAATGTTTAAACTTACCACACGCCTTCCCATAGCCTGCTAAAATTGTTGCTTTACCTTAACGCACCAAAATTGAAAATGCACAATTAGCAACAAGTAACTTTGACAGCGTGTAGAAAACGAATGTAAGCAAAATGGAATGAAAAAATAACGGAATCTAGTGAAGCATTTTGTTCTCTTTACCCTACAATCGGAAATTACACTATGTCACAAAATTTCAAAAGTTTCTGTATCCCGGACATTTAATAATATATTTTAATGTAAAATTTCATTCTGAATTCTAATCTGCTCTCAGATATTTGGAAAGTAGAACAGTTTTTGAGATATGGTCAAATTTCCATTTTTAGTGTTTTGAAAAAAGGTAGGTCTACTAAAATGTAATTTTCTCTGGTTTTTGTTCACCGATGTCACCGAGCTGTGACGAAAATAAAAGATAATAAAATTATTTATTAAAAAAACGATACCTGATTAAAATCCTATCATAAATGACGAAGTTATGGCACTTTAAAGTTAGATTATTGTAAAAATTTTAATGATTTTTCAAGTTTTCGCTGCCTTTAATTAAGTTTTTTTCCGTGTTTCCGTAAAATTTGCTCCGGTTTCAGACCATTACATGAAAGAATAATATGTTACAAAAATTTGTTGCCCTTGGTCATTTGCATTGTGTTATTAAAAACATTGATTTTTGAGAAATCGAATTTTGGCCGCCCAGATCGTGTATTTACCCCACAGTGCGACGTAAAGGTGGAAAATTCGTTGTGCTGCTTGGAAAAATTCGGTTTATTGTGAAACATATATGTATAAAATCGGTGTAAACAGTGTGTAATAATTCATCAAGGGAGAACGGCTGGCCCATTTTGTTTTCAATTTTTATTCAATTGTTCGTAGTTGGTATGAGGGTTTTATGCAAGATCATTTTGGGAAAATCCTTTGAAAAAGTCGGGAAATTGGAAAAATCGAAAATTGGTGTTTTGTATGGAATTTTGTGTGGAGTTGTTACGGAATGGCTTTTCAAATGGAAAAATAGAAATTTCTTAGCGAAAAACTCGGAAAATTCCGGAAAAGTCCAAAAAATTTGTTTTTTTTATTGAAAAAATTTTGCAATTTTCGCATGATTTGATGGTTTTGAACGATGTCTAGGTGGAAAATTTTCGGTTAAATGTTGGTTGGTAAAGAGAAAAATAATATTTAAATAAAAAATCCGTCGAACCCGACATTGGGAGTGCCAGCGTCAAATCGTTCGATGCAAAATGCATTCGATCGCGAATTTTAACGGGAGCAAGACTATAATCTAGATGAGCTGATCGGAAGAGTTCGAACAAATGTCCCGCTGTTAAATACCGAGTACAAGAACGTGTACGATTCATGATGAAACTGGAGGCATTTACTTTCTCGATGCTCCGAGTGGGACACCTAAGACATTGATAGTTGATTCCGGCAACAATTTGGTCAAGATCTCAAATAACGTTAGCCGCTGCATCCTCTGACATACCTGTCACATTGTTGGAAGGCATTCGAACTGCAAAATCCACTTTAAAACTGTCGATGAATCTTCTCACGGTTGAAAAGCCAAAGTATACAATGACCAAGAATTTCGCAACGGCGAAGTAGATGCGGGAATGCCAAATCTACATTTCGGATGAATGCTCGATAACGACTAAATGAGCTTTGGAAGTAGTTGACCGAACGATGAAGGATTTACGAGGGAATTTTAAACGATTTGGTGGGGCTATGATTTTGCTCAAAATGTCTAATGGTGCTGATTTACTAAAACCATGCTTGAAAACGTCAAGAAGTTGTAATTGACCAAAAAATAAGGGGCTCATTCCAGAACCTTCCATTTTCTGCTGAATTCCCGAAACAACTGCCAGCGCTTGGCAATGGCCTAATTCGGGTTGATGTTTTCGACAGTTCACATTGTTGGAAAAGTAACTCAAGACATTGCACAAAATTATAAAAATCTCGATTGGATTAATTTACGGGCAGTATGTTACTAGCAGAGAAGAATAAATACATTAATATCTACAATTTCAAATTAGAAAGTTAAATCGCTTGAGAACTGCATTCGTACAAATCTGTTTACAGCGTGACCATAAAGGATGAAGCGACCAATAATCCGACCGAATTTTCCACTCGCTTAATATGCCGCATAATTTACAGATAAAGGTGGGATCGATCATAATCATATTGCGGAATCTGTATCAACCGAAATTGTGCAACGGTACGTGGTTGTCCGTCAAGAATCTGTTAAGAAACGTGATTTCAGACGATCATAAAGAACAAATTCAATAATTCGCAAGGCCAATCGTTGGAAGTATATGAGATTAATCTCGAATTTCCCAGTTTTATGTACGGTCAGTTGAACGTTGCCTTTTCGAGTTTTGGAGAACCGCCTTCGTTGTTTGTTTTTGAGGCGGAAAACTAATCGAAAAACATTGTTTATCAAACATTCTCTACTGAGTTTATCTAAAGGCATAAAATTGGGGCGAGACAAAGTTCGCCGGGTCCGCTAGTAATACATAAATAATTTTTATTTAAAATCGGTTAATTTCAATAACTCAAGTCTTAAGCAATAACTTATATTAGGCAATGGTATTTATCTGTCAGTCTACCTGACTGAAATTTCTGTACTGGTTTTAATAATTTTCGTAATGCGCTTTGATGTTGTATGTAAATACATTGAAAAATCTCATTGTTTTTTTCTGCTTCCCTTGCACATTTCTTTCCATACATTTCCTATGTTAAAGAAATACATTAAAATTGCCTGCATCCAAAACATGCACCACATAACGTTTGAAAAAAACCCACCCTAAATGATTGACATTCGTCAGCACATAACAGACAACGTGTGAATACTTGAAGTTTCAAAGCTTCGAATTAAATAATTCTCATTCAGATTGTTGTTCATATAATTTAAGAATCTCATTAAGAGTTGACCGTAGCATACTTACCTGGCGTAGGGTTTACCGTGATCATAAAGGCGGTTTCCTTAATGTAAGGCTCGGTCATTGGACATCCGACTGAGTTAACCTCCGCGATTATTCCTAATGTGAATAATTCGTGTGTGTAATTTTTGTTAGCCGGGAATGGCCTACGAGCCATCCCGATATTGAATAATAAATTGCATTTTAAAATAGAAAAATTACATATTAAATGTGTTAAATTGATATGTTGTTACAGCGTAACATCTACTTTCCCGATAATGACTTAAACACTTACAATCAGCTAGAATTGTCAGGTGGAAGTCTGCTTAACTTTAATACGCGAGTGAGCTGAAAGAATCTTATATGGGCCATTAAATGTTTTACATCCTATAAATCAGCCGTAGCTAACGGAGTAAGTCCAGTACAACTACTTCAGTTCTTACAACAATCTTGTAGTTGGTTAGAAATAATTTTCAGGCTCTGTCACATGCTGGGATTCGCTCCCAACAATTAGGAGCAAAACAAAGTGGTCAGATTATTCACTATTGCTAGGACAGAGGAACACCGATGGGAGGGCTTAAGGGTTTTAATGGGAGGGCTTATGTCTCCACTTCTATGGTTTAACTCAGTCAATGAACAATTAGAAATGGCCCAATGCCAGGTAGTTGCCTATGTAAAGTCGCTATCGGCCAACACTGGAGAGTGACTCCAAAGGTCACTATGCGCACTTATACAGCAATAGTTAGACCAATATTTATCTGGTATTGTAGTTTGGTGGAGATTCCTTCCCAAGAAATACATTTTAAAATCCTTGAAACAATTTCTAAGATCAGCATTGATTAGTGTTACTGGGGCAATGAAAAAAAACTGTCAGATGTATTGTAAACATCAACTCAATTCACGTAAAAACATACCACTGTATCTCATACATTATACCAGTAACTAATCTAAAGACTTTTATTCAGAATAGAAAACAGAATACTAGTACCCAGCAAAAAAATACATTACATTAGAAGCACATAGTCACACAATCACTTACTTTCTTGGTTGCCAATTTCAACGTATGCATAATAAACTACATAAAGAACAAATACAAATATTTACGATTACTCGATCGATTTTTTTCACTGAATGTAATTTTTTAATCTAAAGAACTTGTTATTTTAGTCTCATGCCTTGTAAAAGGCATATCGAGTACGGAATCGGTTGCCTCAAAAATTGTTAATTCCATACTCGATTGCTTTTTTTAATTTTTTACTAGTTGTACACGATTTATCACGATCGGTTGGATCAAAGTTGGTGAAAGAGTAGGCTCTGACATTCATTCACCGGACTTCAATATATATTTCACCTACAAACAAAGAAACACATTCTCTTGGATTGCCCTGCATTAGTTAGAATAAAATCTAGGGTATTCGAAAAACATAAAAAGCACCGAAGCCCTGCTGGAAATACATGTATGACTGATCAGCAAATTGATAGAACATTGGCTAGATATCTAGTAAGTATTTGCTGTAGGGAAAATTACAGGTATCACAATGGGATTCAATAGCCTAAGTGTGGTAGACAGTGTGCAGTCTTGCACATGGTTGATCAGTCAATCCAAACAGAAGTTATAAGGAAATTTGAACTAAGCATGAAAGTTATCAATCTTTTGAAATAAGGTATCGATATGATAATTTTTAACAATTGGACATTTAGTTAAGGATATAAAGACACTTAAAGTTTTTCATATGAATATCGACGGGTTCTTACTGATTTAAAGTTTAGTTCCCAACTAATTATAAGTTTAGATACCAACTATATCTTGGTGTTTTCCCAACTAGTGTATGGTGATCATAACTTAGTCTTCATTTTGCGATCGGACACTTAGTTAATGATATATTCGTTTTCGTGTACAACTGTATTCCAACTGTATCTTATAAATTTCCAAATTATAATATGATCATATTTTTGCGAATCGAACACTTAGTTTAGGATATGAATTCCAACGGCTTCCCAACCAATTCAAGTTGAAATCTCAACCTATTTTACGATGAGATCCCAACTGTAGCTTGGTGAATTTCCAATTATTGTATGGTGATCACAGATAAATCTCCTTTTGCGATTGGACACTACGTTTAGGAGATAACTGCACTTAAAGTTTTAAAAACAGTCATCTAGCAGTATTTTTTAAACAAATGTTCGTATTGCTTAAAAATATTTTAATCAAAGCATCCTTTGAGATTTGCGCAACGAATATCGTATAAGCATAAAAAACCATTTATAAGCTCTTTGATTAACATAACTCTGGCTCTTTGATTAACATAACTGAAGAACGACTAGTCCAGTTTTCGTATTTCTCTGCATAATCAACAGTTTCGCAGTTATAAATAAATAAGGCAAGAACAGAGAGACATGGCAATGACACTTATGAGTCATCCATGCCAAACGGTGCGATTTCGGGAAAAAAGTAATACAATGAAACCGATTTTTATGTAAATTTGCAGATTTGGTCCTCTACAAATTTGTATACAAAATATCATCGAAATGATTTCTTTCTAAATTAGACCTCCCCAATGGACCACCTATGATGAAAATATAAAAATATGTTGACATCCAATTCAACTTAAAGTATTTTATTTAAATCTACATAATAAAGTATTAAATCACCCTTTATTAGAAAAATGCTTTTAATTGTTTCTAATTTCGTTATCTATCAGTCTTTACTTTTGTCGGTAGCCAACTGCACTCGTATCTGTTAGCTTAACTTTATTTAATGGGGTAAATCATTGAGGCCTAAGCATTAAATTTAACAAATTTATCATCAAAAGCTGGAATAACATATCAAAAGAAACAGCCAATAGTCTCTCAGTTTCTTTAAGCCAAAAATCACCTCATTTGGCTTCAATTAAGTGAAATTTTACTAACCAATTTATACGATTCCATTAATAAAAAAAAAAATTACCTTATTGTAACACAACACACCCGCAAAAAACAAATCGGCTACCTAATGAAGCTAATAACAAAGCAATTCACTAACTACATTTGAACTATGTATGCTAAGCCTTTTTATAAAGCCATGTACTCATACGTACTAATATTCCAATTATTTATTGTAATACAATGTTGTTGAAATATCCTCTTTGTTACAGCATTTGTAGTACTCTAATTATTGTATTATCCAAAAAATCGAATTTCATTGTATCGTCGTATCTTACAATTGATACAATGGGATATAGGTCTAAACAATTCGTGATGAATTATGAGATGAATGATTTGGCAAAAATTAATGAGGTACAAACCATTTTACATTACGCTAAACCGCAACAAATTTGAAGTGAATAATTGTGGCAAATTTTCAGTTATGCGTTTTTAAAAAAAAAAAAATGATGCTCTCGATTTTTCACTATTACTTAATCTGCAACATCAATAATGCCTAAGGGTTATTGAGGCAATTAATGAAACTTGTGTCGGTTGAATTTATTTTATTAGATTCATTTGGCAAATTCAAAAATATAACTGTGAGACAGGGACGTGAGTGCAAATGTCAAAAAGGGGGGTAGAGATAATAAATGAATTTACAAAATGGCATAAATAACACATGACATATTCATCTACAAATAAGCCCTGTGTGATAAAACTAATGACTTCACAAGCTCAGTTATAATTATAAAATAATGATTAGAAAATTTTCTTGTTAGCTATGCTGAATTATAAAAATTTTACACAGTTAAGTATAAGTAAAGATTTAGTTTCTAAAGGCATAATTTATATTATGGTCTTGCAGAACCAAATGTCAGTATAGTCAGTATTTTTGTTTATTTAATATATTTTTTACAACAACCATAATGTGGCTGATGCTACCCGGAACAATATAAAATTTTCCCTCTACTAATGCAATAAAATCTACATCCGCCTTTGATCTCTCTTCACATAATAATAATCGGCACAATCTCTTCAAAAGGGAACAAATGACTTGGACTGCATTGGCAAATGGCATTTGGCTTTAATAATTGTAACTTGTAAGATTGTTATTATTTATCACAATATTTCAACAGTAACATTAAATATTACAACAGAACTTAAGTAATAAAATAAAACAACAGATATTGGGAAATTTTGCGCAATAAATTCACTGACTGATATTAAAGAGACAAAAAACCAACAAACATTTATTAAAAGTTTCCAGCATAAATATGACACTAAGCCATTCGTTGGCTTTTCAACCAATTTTCACAATGTGCCCAGACAAACATATACAAAGGCGTCATAATCTCTTTCTAATGGCACACGTTCGTATGTGCCAATTTACTGGTGGTTCACATATTAGTTATCAATTAACCTTGTTTAACTGTGCAAAATGTTTAATTATTATGGAATTTTTCATGTTCGCATAAATTTACATATTCCATCCACCATTGAAGTTAACTTTAATAATAGCTCTTGAAAAAGAACAAAGACGGCTGCTACTGGTCGCGCAAAAGAAAACAACCAAAAGAGATGACGGACTGACTGACTGGAAATACGTTTGAACGTTTGATCGTTTGTTCGTTCGTTTGTATGTACCGATTTCAAATTCTATGTTATTAATTTATTATTGCCAAGAATTGTGAAAATGTAATTGCAATTAAAAAGCAATGCAATAATGAATTGTTGTAACTAATGACAATTGAACGAACGCGCTGTTTGTTGACTGTTGTTGTTTTGCTAATGTTAAACATTAAAAAGGCAACGTGTATAGTTGTTAAATATCGCCAAGTAGTATTAGAAAACATTCTATCTATCAGTGGGAGTTTTCGATAATATTTCATAAATGAAGTCTTAAGATGGAAGTTTTTTTAATTGAAATTGTTGTAGACAAATGTTTGTGGTATCATTGAACAAGAGGAATTTTCATCGTAATACAGATTTAGAATGTAGGCGCACAGTGGGACGGTTTTTAATTGGTTTCTTGTTAATGATATTATGTGGCAAATAAAGCATATTAATCATTGGTGTGATGATAATGTACTTATACGACTATAGAAGCAGAGATAAATATGTATCTAGAATATATTATGTCTAAAGAATATATGAGAACATTAGACATTAATATAACAAACTATCTTTTCTATTTCTATGACACAAATACCAAATACGTCTTCAGTTTAAAACTCAATGTTACTCCAAAAAACCTTTTGCAGTAATACTTAAAATAAAACGCAACTCTTCACCCTGCTCAGCGCATAAACCACTCATAATGCCACTCTCGTCTTTGATCATATCTTAAAGCCAATTTAATGATCCCCAAATCACGTGTGACCCAAAAATTAGTAACAATTTGAAAAATTTGTCACAACGTTAACGATCGTTTTTGTTATCGCGCGACAAATACTCGCATCTAAGCTTAACTTGCATATCCAACAACACAAAATTCATCTACAGGGATCTATTAACGCGTTTTCCTTTGTTGTTGCTCGCTGCTGTTACCAGGGCCAAACGACAAAGTGGTTATTATGGCTTTTTTAATTAATATGCAATTTGGCTTTTGAGTTTTGAAGTTTTCAATTTTGTTACACACGATTTAGTTTGTGTTGCCCCTGCTGCAATCTTACAAGATATCTTTTGTGATGGTTTGTTTGATTTGTTTACAACATGCCACTTATCATTCTGTCAGTGCAACATCATAAATTCTATAAGACTCTGTGTGGCAGCCGAATAATTTTATGCAGAGAGACGAGCTACGAACGTGTAGACAAACGGCAACGGGTTAGCTACGGCAACAGCATCCAGCAGTGGGTGTTTTTGAAATGATGTTTCTCTTGCGATATCTGTGGCGAAGATATTCATCGCCATCATCGTCATGAACAATATCAAGAAGATGGATAAAAGTGAATTGGAACAATTACGACTGTTCGATATTGAAAAGAAGCCACAGCGATGTTAATTGGAATACATGAACTGTTTGAGGTTTTGAAATGAAAACAGATAATCAACATCGGCAAAAATTAATTGCATATTTGAAAGGTAAAGGTATGAATGGAACATTTTAATACAAGGCTTTGAACAATGTGTTTTTGTGATATAAATGTATATCATCGTTAATGAAGATTCTATACGTATATTGGCGTTGCGATTAATGAACTGCAGTTTTATTAAATCCAATTTCAATACTGGTTAAAATTATTATAGATTGCATTATTCGATTTAGGTTTTGTAATTGTGACAAATTGCTCATTAATGCTACAAGCTTAAAATGTAAAAAATGTCTGCAATAAGAAGAGTTTGCATATTTAAATAATATTTTTTTGTAACAATGTGCAGCAAAATGGAGGCCTTTGTCTGGGGAGTGAATAATTCCTGCACGGAATAAAAGACTTTTTGAAATGTACTTATTTCTAGATTCTTCCTAAGTATAACTATTTTGTATGGCATGATGATGTTTACCGTCTGAAAACTAAGTTTTTTAGTATTTTAGAGGATTTTTGATAAAAAATATGTTCAATGTTCTTCAATGAAATTTAATGGAAATTCATTTGAAGGACATTTTAACCAACTAGCTCAACTTCTTACAGGTCCTTTTAATCCTTATTTCGAGAAAATCAGAAAATTATCTCAAAAGGGATTTTTTGAAAAATCAAATGTTCTACAATAATGTTGCACAGAAAATGTTACTAGGCATGTTCTTAGACGATATGTTTAACTTTTATTAATCTTGTTTTGGTTCTTTTTCACAGCACTGTGTGATTAGCGACCTAACATCATCAGCCAGTTATGCACAGTGGTGCTGAGGGTCTTAAGCTGGCCCGGGGAGTATAATCTTCTAACCAGTAGTCAATGTCTGTATAAAAAAATATCTATCTCTCCGAGAGCTTCGAACCACTATAAGAAATAATAAAGAATATTTCTTGCTTGTGTCTTAAGTCTTTTGTTCTCATTGGGAAACTAAAGTGATCTAAGCCAAGGCTGGGGAGGACAGTTTCCCCGTAATTCGGCTTTGAGGAATCGAACTACATTATAAGTTTTTTGTGTTACAATAATAGTTTTATACCAATTTTAGTATTTTTTTTTTTTTTGCTTCTACAGTACACATCTTTTTGATTTTCCGATTTAGGTTTACTATGTGGACAAGACAATCTTGGCAATTTATTTTTTTTTATTTTGACTTTTAACGAGATATATATGCAAAAATTTCTAATATTGTATGAATTTAGGTTATGTTATGTTATGAAATTTAAAATGATGTAGTTCGATTCCTCATGTACGCCAGACTTGTTTTTTTTCGACTACCACAGTGTATTTAATACAATTTATCTACTGATGCGTTGATGGTTGGACCTTTGGACTTATATATTTTTTGTATGTGCATTGGTTTGGCATGATTTCACCAGTGAAAATACAAACTTTTTTAAGAATTTATGATATCGACAATTTTATTAGTTGTTTCCAATATTTCGATCAACTTCTCTGGACATCTTCAGGGGATCTAGTTTTAACTTGAACTAAAGTCATTTGGAATTTGTATTAACAAAAATTAAACACAAGACTTAAGTTTACACTTTTGAAGAAAAAAATCACTCAAATATATGTAATTTTCGACTGCTCCTATTTAAATTCGTCAAAGACATTTTCAAATGTAGATTTTCTACAGTAATATTAACTCGTTCGGTAATTATGAGGCTCGACGAATATGATACTGTTGTGTATTCCCGAAATTAAACAAAAACTCTTTTGTTTTGCACTTGGCCAAATTTTTACCTAATGACAACAAATTAAGATTGTACTTCAAGATTTCCCATTTTTTATTCCGAAGTATGGGGATTTAAAAAAAATGGAATTTGAAAACAAACTTAATTAAAGTTTTATTATATTTTATTTGGGACCGGCCGTGGCATAGTGGTTAGAACACGCGACTACCATGCGGGAGATCGCAGGTTCAAACCTGGCTCGAGTCATCTTAAAAGAAAAAATAAATAAAATGTTCTTTCATTGTCGGCTCCCCTCGAATGTTGTTTGACAGCAACTTCGCAGTATTAAGCGTCGATTCAATCGTCGTGTCTAGTAAGAGCTTCTCAAAACAGTGACGTTCGCATTCGTCGATAAATAAGTAGGTGCCGTTAGTTGTGAATCTAAAAATAGAAAGCGTGTTAATTCACAACAACGCGAGAAGCTATCCCATACCTCATTCATGGGGTGCAAAGGGAAATTAAGTTTTTATTATATTTTATAAAATACCTTAAATTTGTAAACCTACGAAGCAGTACTGATATCTCTATGCAATGATGTTTGTGTCTTAAGTCTTTTGTTCTCTATAAAAATCAATAGTTTATGTTTAACGCGTAGGTAGGGATAAAATATCTGACATGACAATACGAATCAATTACAATGTTGCTGATCACTATATTTCAAGTAGACAATGCTGAATGTTTTTAAACTTGTTCAGCTTTTTAGGTAGCATGCGTTATTAATACTTAGCACACTCTTAAAACTGTAACAATTGCAGTTACCCAAAAAAAAGGTTTTATGAACAAATTTTGATGATTTTTGAAGTTAAGTCCAAAACATGACATGTTGGGGTTAAATAGACTTCTAATTCAGTTTCAGTGATCCTAAAAACATTAACTAGCCAGGGCCCGATTTGGGACTCAGAGCATCAATTTGTATACCCTCACCCTACCGGTAGGAGGGTTTATATCAATTGATAGATACGACCCAAAAGATTTGTAGGTTTATTTAAATCAAATTCGATTCATGACTGTTTAAGTCGTTTGTCTGTCTTGCTGTCCGGCTGTAACATATAGAAGGAGTCACTTCAGACCCAAGGTTTCTTAGAACCAAATTCGATTCATGACTTTTTAAGTCATTTGAGCCATGTCCGTCTGTCTGTCTGTCTGTCTGGTGGCTGTCCGACTGGTTCGCACGATAACTTTCGAAAAACGTAACTAAATGTTTTGAAATTTTGCACGAGTTCATATTTTCCCAAAACTACTTACGGTATTGATACTTCCCATACACAGAAAAAAACGCATTCTAAATATTAGTTTAAAATTTAAAATTTTTGCAGAAAAAGTACTTAAATATTTAAGTACGAATAGTGCTAATTATTCTTAAATCAAGTACAAAACAAGATAAGTTCAAAAATGTAAGCTTATAAATCAAGTAAGAAACAAATTTTTACATAAATCTCTCCGTTCTTGGATCAAGCATTTTTTACCGTACTTTTGACATGATTTAAGTACGGAATACATAATTTTTTTTTTTGAGTGTACAAATACATCATTTCGCCCTCTTTAGAAATCGAGTAATAATATCAACAAATCCAACGCGATCGTAGCCAAATTCTTTACTTTGTAAGGCTATAGCCGGATACAGCTTTGAAGAAAAAAACTTGAAGTCTAGCCAGGCCCCATCTGGTACAGCCCACTTTAGAAATCAATTAATATTACTAATAGAACTAACGCGACCGGCCGTGGCATAGTGGTTAGAACACGCGACTACCATGCGGGAGATCGCAGGTTCAAACCTGGCTCCAGTCATCTTTAAAGAAAAAAAATAAATAAAATTTTCTTTCATTGTCGGCTCCCCTCGAATGTTGTTTGACAGCAACTTCGCAGTATTAAGCGTCGATTCAATCGTCGTGTCTAGTAAGAGCTTCTCAAAACAGAACGTCACATTCGTCGATAAATAAGTAGGTGCCGTTAGTTGTGAATCTAAAAATAGAAAGCGTGTTAATTCACAACAACGCGAGAAGCTATCCCATACCTCATTCATGGGGTGCAAAAGGAAATTAAGTAAGTTTAAATAGAACTAACGCGATAGTACCCAAATTTAGTATTTTGTAAAGCTGTAACAGGATAAAGTTTTGGAGATAAAATCTGGAAGTCTAGACACGCCCTTTCTGGTACCTCCCATACAAATGTACTACTCTGCCCACTTTAGAAATCTTATAATAATATCAATATAAAAGAAACTTTTATGATTTACTAAGTGTGAGGGTGTATGTAAGTCGGGTTGTCCGACAGAAACTTTCTTACTATTTTTAATTTCGAATACATTTTTATGAAATCGTAATTATTGGCACCAAAAGTACAATTCGGTATAATAATGCACTTGTTTTCACAATAAAAAAAAAATTTAATATAGTAAACAAAAATTACTCTTAGTACAATACAACAACAGTTATTTTTATTGCAATAAAAGTACTTTCTGTGTACAATTAAAATACTCTTTGGTACAATAAATACAAATAATGAGACGAGTATTAATCGCAAACAGCTGCTACTATGCGTCGAGCAAGCAATTTAATGACAAAGTCTTCTCACGACAAACAAATCTCCAACTGTAATAGACTCTTCATTTCTGGCTCTATAGGGCAGAATCCTGGGCGGATCAATCTGTTTTGGGAGTCTTCGAGAGAATAATACTTTGTAACATATTTGGACCCATTATCGTTAATGGTGAAAACCGTCATTGTATGTATGTTACAATGTGCTGTATAACGACATTGACTTAATCAAGTGCGTTCAAATAGACCGAATGCTGTGGCTGGGACATATTGTACGAAAGGAGGAAAATGTTTCAGCTCAAAAAGTCTTCGGCAATAAAATCGATGGAGGTCACAGGAGGCCCAAAAATTCGTTGGATGGATCTTGGTATGACGAAGACCTAACTTTTTGAAAAACACAATAAACGTACTTTAAAACGCTGTTTAACAAAACCTTTAAAATACATTTGATGAACATTTCTTCTTTCTACTTAACCACTTATTCACATTTAATAAATTACCCACTTCATATACGACTTTTTATGCAATATAGAAATGTTAACCATAACGAACGTAGTGTCGACCCGTCATGAAATATATCTCAATTTTATATTCTTTCTAGACGTTGCCTTTAGGCGTCAACTCTTTCAAAATCCCCTCTTAGTGATTCGTCTGCGTGATTTTTCAACTGCATTTCGTCATTTAGCCAAATAATGTCATCCAACGTTATATGCGCTCGTAAAAATCTCACATTTTCATAAGTTTAACACGATTCTTTGATGTGCAGACCTACTTACTCACATATTCATTGCTGTATGTTAGACTGCTCATAAAATGTTAGAGCCCTTCTAATTTAGATTTTTTTTTTGTGCCATTCTCATTGCTGGTGTGGCGCATTTGAAGTTTTCTGCTCTCAAAATGAAAATTAAATAAACCCGAACGGTACAAATTGCACGAATTACCTTCAAATTAAAGACAAAAAATAGGAGTTGCAATTGTATTCTACTGCACTTTTCTTGTTCGTATAGTTGATGCTGGTGTGGTGGTAGTAGAGTTGTTGTTGTTGCTGCCACCACCATCGCTGTTGTTATTGTTGCTGCTTGCTTTTGTCACATCCCATTATTTATATAGTAAAGACGACAACAACATGAATATTTATATATTATATATATGTATATGCATGTATTTGTTTAAAATTCTGTTATAGAAAAAAACAACATCAGCTGTAACAACAATGCACTCATTGTATCTTCTTAAAGGTTTTTTCACTGTCGTTGTTGCAGTGCACAGTGGAGGATCCTTATAAGTGGATTTTGTGAAAGACGATATCACTGTTGTCTACTACAAAGGCCAAAGAAAAAAATGTGTTATTAATTAAATTATTTATGTAAATCAAATTCTTGATGAACCAACATAATTTCTAAAAGATGTCTTCCAAAACATTTTTAAATATTACACTGTAAAAAAAATGTGTTAATATTCAATCATATAAATATTTCAGTGGTAAAGATCTAACATTATGCTTTTAAGAATAAAAAACTATATGTAAGGATAACGAAACAAATACTCTGCTTGATTGTTTATAAAAACAAAATTAAAATTTTTTTTTTACAGCCAGAATGTAAAAACAATGCCACTATAATTTTTTAATGGTCGAGAGAAGATTTAATGGTATATTGTTATTAAGGGCTTTTTCTATTAAAATTTCTAAAAATATTTTTTTACTTCATTTTGAAAATCTGGTTGGAACATGTTTTAACTGTAGTGTCACTATCCGCCACATCGCATTACATCACATCTCACAAAATTCCCCCACTGTGAGGCATATAGAACTGAACTGAACGAAATAGTTTTTTTAAGCCAAAGTTTTTTTTAAGTATTTCTTTAGACGTTTGCTGTGGTCTCTTTTGGATTTGGGGGTATTACACATAAATTTGAACGTTCACTGGAAACATTTTAAGTTTGGCATACGTTAAAATAACATCACTTGAGCAGAAGTAACGCAACATTTAATAAAAGTGCGCGCAGTGCAACAACAACAACAACTAGAAAAAAAACACAAAATCTCAAACAGAAGACACAAAATAAATCGGTGCCGCAGTTTCAAAAAGTGCCTAAGAGCGACAACAAACATAAGCTCACATATGAGTGAATCGCTATTTCGTTACTGTTTTTTTTTTGTTTGTTTTGTTTTCTTAAGAATTGTTTAGATATCGTATAAATTTGGCAATTGTATCAATGAGATCAATGCACCGATCTCAAACACAAGTGACTGAGTGAACACGAAAACATACAAGTCGACAGATACACAATAAAACAAGGAAAAACGTTTACCACATCGGCGGCATCAGCTGCATACTCGTGCAAAATAAAGAAGAACCAAATGCAAATTAAAATTTTTTGAATTGCAATCATTTTGAAAATTCGTGCAGATACCTGTTAATCGTCAATTGAAACTCAAACAAAAATTGAAAGTTTTGTTTCGAATTGTATACAACATCATAAGCCGTTCATACTGGATTTGGGTTTTGATAAAACAGCAACAAAGGAAAAGGTAAATTTTGTCCGTCTGGTTCAAAATGTGGAAGTTGGGCTTTCTTTCTATTTCCCTTGAAAATCAATTAATCATTTCATATTTTATGGGTCCACCACGCCAATGTTGAACTTTTACCTTTGGAAATGAATCCCTTTCATTATTGTCGTGTTTTTTTCTTTTTGCTATTGTGATACTTCCTTTGCCGCTGTAGTAAGGGTGTATGTCTGTGTGTTTTGTCTAAAGTCTTTTGCAACAGATTTTTTTCCTTTTTCAACTGCCCTGAACTTCATCTTAAGCTTGTCTTTGCTTTTGGGAGTTTCGTGTTGTTGCCTTACGAAATCTTTGATTTATTTTTACGGTCACTTCATTTTCACTCTGCACCTTGGGGAATAATGGTTTTGGGGTAAGTAGATTGTGTTTGAAATGCAGTTTGTAACAAGGAATATTAATTTTTTAATTTGTAGAAAAAGCTTTTTGAGAGGGGTGTAAGTTAGTCGCTCATGGATATATGAAATGTTTTAAGGTAACATTCATATGACTTGTGTGCTCCAAAATTACATTTACGAATCTAAAAAAAACACGCTTCCGTTTATAATTAAATATTATATTTAACAGCAGTTATTGGGGTTATTATATAATAATACTGATTTTTAAATAAAAAGTGAGAAAGACTGGAGCCGTATATGCATTTTGTATAATTGAACATTACTTGATATCTCACTTCTTGCCTTTTTATTACAAAAATCATAAGCTGCCAAATCAACTTTTTTGGTTTTTTTTTAATATTCTCACCCTATGGGTAGGAGAGTATATATCATTTGATACGACCCAAAATTTAAACACATAGAAGGAGTCATTTTATACCCTAGGTTTCTGTAAACCATGAGACTTTTTAAGTCGTTTGTGCTAGGTCCGTTTGTCTGTCCTCTCTCTGGCTGTCCGGCTTGTACGCACGATAACTTTCGAAAGACGCAACCAAATGTTTTGAAATTTTCCATAATAAAAATAATAATATACTTTTATATTTTATTAAATTATACGTTGTAAATAAAACGTCCCTGTGTACTTATTATACAGCACATAAGCTATTATTATATTGAGGGGATGAAAACTACGCGGTGTTTTTACATCAGGAATAAATTTTGTCTTGTTTGGTTAATTAACTTAATTTATAAAGAATTTAAGATCATTTACAATAATGGCAGATTTTGAAGTTTTTCAAACAATTCTGACAAAATATTTACAATTTTAATCTAACATTTCTTGAATTTTTATCAGAATATTTTGAAAATAGTTAACACGCCTGACATATTCCGTTGGTGTTTGCTGACAGAATTTAGAAATGAAAGCAAGTCAATAAAATAATTGTTTTGATTTCAAAACAAGTTAGAAAGTTTCAGTCGGGTTAACCGACTTACATATACCCTTACCCTCAGTAAAAACATAACATTTGCTTAACAAAATACAGAATTTAAGCACTATTACGTTGGGTGTATTGATATTATTACTTTATTTCTAAAGTGGGCGGAATAATACATTTGTTGGAAGGTACCAGAAGGGGCGTGGCTAGAATTTTAGTTT
This sequence comes from Muscina levida, assembly GCA_964034835.1. Classification (NCBI taxonomy): domain Eukaryota; kingdom Metazoa; phylum Arthropoda; class Insecta; order Diptera; family Muscidae; genus Muscina; species Muscina levida. Next base: position 5,996,539 of record OZ035883.1, read on the forward strand.
TTTTACTAAATACGGAATTTGGGCACGATCGCGGCACCCGTAGGGTGGAGGAATTAAAAAATTGAAAGCAATGTATTTCGATACGCTTTTATACGCAGTACCAAAAATAACAATTTATTGTTCCAACAGTACAATTGTGGCATCCAAAAGTACTAATATTTTTATCAAAAAGTACTTTTATTGCACCAAAAAGTACATTTATTCTTCCAAAAAGTACTTTCATTGTACCAAATATTACTTTTATTGTACACAAAAAGTAACATTTACTGTACACAAAAATTATAGTTTATTGTACAGAAAAAGTAAAATTTATTGTACTAACGCGTACTTTTATTGCACCAAAAAGTACTTTAATTATTTCAGAAAGTACATTTATTGCACGAAAAGACTCTTTTGCTACACCAAAAATTAGTTCTATTGTACACAAAAAATTAAATTTGCTGTACACAAAAAGTACAATTTATTGTTCAATAAAAGTACAATTCATTGTATAAAAAAAGTACTTTTATTGTTTAAAAATGTACACTTATTGTACCAAAAAATTTTTACTATACCAAAACTTAATTTTATTGTACAAAAAAGTACTTTAATTGTGCCAATAATTACTTTTATTGCATCAAAAAAGTTATGTTGATGTGGCAAGAAGCAGGAATGGTTTTATACCAATTTCTTGAAATGTTTATACCCTTAACTTCCCCTCACGCACAGACCGAAGGGTATGTTCTTTGATTTGTAACGCCCATACGGAGACTTGTTATGTATGACCCAACCCAACTTTTGAAACCGATGTTTTCCGATTGGGATACAATTTTCACCAAGGCTATTCCTATTGGATATTGATAAAGACACAATTAAAGAAGGAAATATATTACATTAAACATTAAACAGGAAATATACTTTAAAACTCATCTTAAATGGGTCGATAAACTAAGATTTATGTTATATTATACTAGCTGACCGGGCAGACTTCGTTCTGCATAAAGAAGTATTGACTTAAATGTAACTTTTTTTGATTATAATAAATCTTCGGGTGCTTTAGATTCATTTGATATTCTCATCGAAACTTAACAAACAGTAAAAGGTTCATTAAAAGATCATATTTTTTAGTGACATAAATTTATTGCAATGCTTTTGAAAAAACAACATGTATGGGAGAACTAAAGTAGTGTACATATGTTAATCCGTGGATCTTTATACACTTTTTAAATTCAAGCTGTAAACTTGAATAGTCTGTCCTTCAGCTTTATTGATTGTCATCGTTACCATTCGCACAATAGTTATACAGATATCGCACTATAACAAATTACGTTTAATGGGAGGGCCACGCCTATTGATATACATAGTACTTCAGTTATCGCACTTTTAAAAATTAGGTCCTATGGGCGGGACCATGCCTACAAATCTAGATCTACAGATACCGCACTTAATAAATTAGCTCCTACGGGCGGGGCCACGCCTAAAAATCTAATCCCGCCAGTTTTTGACCTGATCATATTGCATCCACACCTACTTTAAAGTCACTTATTGTAATAGTTAGTCAGATTGAATTTTTGGGTAGACAACACCTCAAGAACATTGGTTGAATGCTGTAGGATCCTATGAGCCTCAAACATACATAGAAACATAAATTTATCATCTGCCGGTGCCATTTAATTCGTCAATATTTAAATTTTGTACAATTTAAAAATTTTGAAGTTGTTGTATCGGAAAAATCAAAAATCGACTCAATAAATGCACCAAATGTGTCTAAGTAGCCTATAACCAACCTCGGAAGATTGCCTTTCTAATGAAAACGATTTTTTGCACATCAGTTGGATGGTTTTAAAGGTTATAGCGGTCATAGATAGAAATAAATGTTTACTTTTTTATATATAGACTAGCTGGCCCGGCAGTCTTCGTCCTGCCTCCAAGTTATTGTAAAAGATGTTAAGTACAGTTAAAATCTAATAACGATTGGTTAATTACTTTGACCTCAGATATATTTCAATTTAAAGAGCGAGATTTTTCCGGACAAAATTTGTTCTTTATATACCAAAAAGATTATTTCAGTAAACTACGGATAAGTGCACATCGCATAAATGCAAAAACCGCATAAATGCACTGGAACTTGAAGCCATTAGCCTTTTTTATACGTTTACATACAAAAATACACGGATAAGTGCAACACGTATAAATGCAAAAATCGGATAAATGCACAACTTCTGCTAACCTGAAAGTACTTTTTTAGTACAACTTTGCATGCATAAATGCAAGTCTCTCATAATATGTTACATAAATGTAGATTATGATTTAGAGAAACTGGAAAAAAAATATGTAAGGTTGGAACAGAAAACACGGTTCAAAAACAGATTTCAGACTTTTTCAGCACACGTATATGTATTTTGCAAAAAACAATGTTGCAAAATATGATTGCAATGATTCATTAACAGCTCTTATTTTGGCACAGAACTGAATATTTTTAATTTTTTTTGTATAAAATATGATAAACACTAAAGCAATGAAATATAAATTTGTGTTTTTTTTTTACCTTAAACTGCAATAATCGTGCACTTATGCAATGTTTGTATATATGCAATAGTTGTGCACTTATCCGAGTGTTGTATAAATGCAAAAACCGCATAAGTGCACAAAAAGTCGCGCGAAAACCGATATGCACTTATCCGTAGTCTACTGTATATATTATTGTAAGAATTGATAAAAAAGATCGGCAGTGTCGTCCATGATATGATGAAAACTTACTTATTAATAGGCATATATTCTAAAACCACATTTTTAAGCAGATAGCACTTTGCCCCTTTTTGGGGTAAAAAAAAGGGGCAAAGTGCTATCATGTACGAATTTTCAAAAATCCCTTCATTTGACTCAACAACCCTTTAAAACGTTTGGCCTGGGTGATAGCAACAGTTTTTCTCATTTTCGGGTTAGTAGCCTTAAGGTTTGATATGGGAAAAACAACTTTGTGAAGCTCTTTAATTTTATAGGAAGTGCGCCAATACAAATGTTCGCCATTCTACCTTAAGCCGTTTTGTGGTCTGGGTGACCATCTATAGTCCATCACCAACTTTCACTGACATTTTGGTACAAATCGGTTCAACCGTTCTCGCAATTAGTGGTGACATTAAAATATACATCCATTTTTATATATTGACTTCTCAATAATATTGATGTTTTAAAGATGTATATATGTAATGTTCTCACTGGTGACTAAATGACATTGCAAAAATTAAGTGTATCATAATCTAAACACCGGCAACTGAATAAAAACATACATCCAACATTTTCTCATGTCCAAAAATACATGTTAAGTTTGAGTAATGTCGGACAATCGATATAAATTTTCGAAATAATTCAACTACAGCCAACTCAACAGCGGGTCCATTTATACAGAAAAAAATTTCTCATATTATAACAAATATACATTCTAAATTTCAGTCAAATTGTTTAATTCGTTAAAATTTTCATTATAATCCCACCCTAGCGGCACCTACCGGGTCCAGTTATACAGAAACTTTGTTCTCATGATCACTCAAATATACATACTAAATTTCAGTTAAATTGGTCCATTCATTTAAATTTTGATTAAAAATACACCCAAACGCCACCTACCGGTTCCATTTGTATATACAATTTTTTCTGATGATCAAACAAACATACATTCTGAATTTCAGTTAAATTGGTCCATTTGTTCAAATTTTGATTATAAACCCACCCCAGCGCCACCTACCGGGCGCTGGTGGACCACCCTTAATCTTTAGGGTGATGAAAAATAGATGTTAGCCGATTCTCAGACCTACCCAATATGCTTACCAAATTTCAGAGGAATCGGTCAAGCCGTTTCGGAGGAGTATGCAGACTAACATTGTGACACGAGAATTTTATATATAAGAAGATAGATATACTCTATTTCAAAATACACCCATTAAGAATAAAAACTTAAAAATTTTCATGAGGTTTAAAAAACTGATCTGTGAATTTTAATAAGTCAAATCTTATTGGTGATAATAACCTAAATTATCGAACTGTGTATTCTGCATTTTGATTTGCAGCCTTTATTTTAGCTAGACTAAGTAGCATGGTTAAGACATGACAAAGGACTGAGCCAGCAGGTCTATTGTTTTGATGACTCACCGCAAAACATTAATACTCTCAGAAATACTTCAAAATAAGGTAAGGAAATGTTGGCTTTGATTTTTGAAAATCAGTTCATCACAAATATAAGAAAAATATCGTTAATACCCTTTCTGACATATGCGAACAAGCACTGACGTTAGACAAAACAAAAACAATTTAACAAAAAAAAACAATAATTGAAACAAAATTTTCATAATGAAGATTAAACAAGATGGCTTGACCACTTTTGATCAGTGCAATTATTGATCTGAGACACATTTTTTAAATACTTATGTACGAATAGGGTGTATTAAAAATTTATACTGAAGTCCGTTAGACGTATAAATAAGTACCGCCACTGCTTATAATCTTTATGAATGAAAATCTTGAATATAAGCTAAACTAACTTCAAACCAACCAACAGTTATTAAATCTGTGTGGGCGCTGTATTTATTAATTTCAATACAATTGTATAATATTCCAAAGTATTTTTTGTACTTCTACATTTACATTGTCCCACAATCCTTGCACTTTACACTGTTGCATACCCTGTGGTCGTTGCCTACCACACCACCCAGAATTCACACTTTGTCGCAAGTTCGAGTGTATTTCATTTTCCTCTTTTTTCGTTTAAGTTAGATTTGGTAGCAAAGTCACTGTTACAGCCAAAACTATATGTTAATGTTTTTTCCTTTTCGGCGCATGTACAATGAAATTCGCTCTTGTATTTCACATGACGCTACGGTGGTTACCAGAGGGGGTTTAAGGTGGTTGTAGTGGCCTTTTAGGTTGTATGTTCGCTTAATTTGCATCGTTAAACATTTAAAACGTGATTTGGTATATTTGTATGCATTTTGTTTTGGTCTATTGTGTTCATGTTATGATTTCACAGTATGAGTGTGAGCCTTGGTTTTGGGTGATCACTGATTTTATTTGCACCATCTACTAGCGTACAATTTCCGCAGTCCTAATTGTGCGGAGTAGTATGTGCATTTTTAATTGGCATTTTTGTAGATTTCAGTTTGGCGTTTGTACCGTTTGTGAAATATGTACGAATGGGAAAATCAATAAATTTTTATCGGCGTTTACTTTGGAAGTTTAATTAGTCTTCCAATTGAAGTATTTATATAACTGTACGATGGGCGTCTTAAGCAGGCCCACAAGTAATGAAATAACAAGATCAAGGTTGGGCGTGAAGGTTAAATGATGACTAAAAGGACTTAACGAAGGCAATAGCGCTTGTTTTTTATGTAATTAATTTTCCCCAAAAAATGATAATGGCCAACCTAAAGAGATATAAAGATCCTTATGACAAAACTCACAAGGGACAAACAGTTTATTTTGCCAATTATTAAACTGAACCTAAACGTATATTTCAATTTCGGCCTTTAAATTTGATATTTATTTTAATTGATTTCCAATTTCACACCTCCTTTAAATAATTTTAAAACATTTCTCAATCTGTGATCCAAATATTAGTACCATACACAATTTTTAATATTACTTGTTTTCATCACGCTGCTCTACCGTAAAAGGTCCATCCACACAATTTGACATTAAGTATGGAATCTTTATTTTTTTGTTCATACCTTCTGTCCGACCCACTTCAACTGCATAAAATATGTTACCATTTTAATCGCGAATTTCCCAACACACACACACAAACAAAAAATTATAAACAAAAACTTGTTTGAATTGAAAACTCTAGCAACAAAAACAAAACATGGCAAATTCGGTAACACGAAATGGAATTGAAGACAACAAATTATATTTATTTGGAAGTTGTACTATGTGTACAAACACACAGACCTACATACAAGCATTTGCACGTTATTTAGTGTTAAAATTAACTTAAAGACAATGTTTTGTTAACAAACTTAGTAAATATTTTATGGAGTGCATTAAAATGCTATTTATGTGTCTGCCTGCGTACATCCCAGACTGGCATTAGAGATTTTTCATGAAAAACAAAAATGCCTTCAGGTTGCCGTCCATTGATTAGGAATATTTAACCCTTGGTGGAACAAGTTTCAAATACGATTTAAATATTTGGAAGTATAATTTGACTAACTATAAATCAAAATACAAACAGTTAGTGATTATAAAAACAAAACTGGCATTGCTAATAACTCATATTTTCCAACATAGATGGAACATGGACAAGACTTTTGCTTTTACTAGCGTTAATAAAACTGCCAGTGCGATAGCCTTAGGCCTTAAGAACTTTTTAAAATAAACAGGAAATTATAATAATAGCTATATATTAATATATTATGATGTTTAAAATACTCAGTTCGAATAATAAAACATATTGATATCTTCTTCTTCAAAATAAATTTTTATATTTAAAACATGATGATCTGGCAGAATTCGTCCTGCCTCCAAAGATATGCATAAAATTGTTTTGCACTGTACGATTAAATTACAATTGGTTTTGGATATGAAACATTTATTTTAAATAAGTAGTTATTGTTTGATGCAATAAAAATACTTATTGACACAATAAAAGTACTTTTGGTACAACGAAAGCACGTCTTCATCAAATAAATTATTTTTTTTGGAACAATAAAATTACTTTTTGGTTCAAAAAAGTACTTTCCGGTACATCGAAAGTTCTGTTTCATACAAAAAAGTATTTTTTGATATAGTAAATGAATTTTTTGGTCCTAAAAAAGTACTTTTTGGTACCTAAAATACTTTTTGATACAATAAATAAATTTTTTTGTTAAAATAAATATAATATTTTGTACAAAAAAGGTACTTTCGGTACATCAAAAGAACTTCTTTATAAAATAAAAGTACTTTTCGGTACAATAAAAGTAAATTTTGATACAAAAAATATACTTTTTGTTGCAATAAAAGTACTTTTCGGTAAAATAAAAGTACTTTTGAAGACAACGAATAAATTTGTTGGTCAAATAAATGTACTTTTTGTACAATAAATGTGCTTTTCGTTACATTGAAACTACTTTTGTTACAAAAAAAATTACTTTTTGATACTATAAATTGTACTTTTTGCTGCAATAACTGTACCTTTTGGTACAATAAATTGTGCTGTTTGGTACAATAAAAGTACTTTTTGGTGCGATAAATTTTCTTTTTGGTACAATAAAATAACTTTTTTATACAGATGAAGTACTTTTCTATACAATAAATTGTACTTTTCGGTGCAATAACTGTACTTTTTAGTATAATAAAAGTACTTTTTGGTACAATAAAAATACCTCTTGGTACAATGAAATTAAATTTTGGTACAATAAAAGTATTGTTTGCTACAATAAAAGTACTTTTCGGTATATTAAAAGTACTATTTCATACAATAAAAGTACTTTTTGATAAGTGAATTTGTTGGTACTGTAAAAGTACTTTTTGGTAAAATAAAAATACTTTTGGATACAATAAATAAATGGTCAAAAAAATGTACTTTTGGACTATAAAAGTGCTTTTCGATACATTGAAACTTTTTTTGGTGCAAAAATAATACTTTTTGATATTATAAATTGTACTTTTTGGTGCAATAACTGTACCTTTTGGTACAATTAATTGTGCTGTTTGGTACAATAAAATTACTTTTTGGTGTAATAATAGTTCTTTTTGGTACAATAACTGGACCTTTTGGTAAAATAAATTTTGCTGTTTGGTTCAATAAAAGTACTTTTTGGTGTGATACATTTTTTTTTTGTCCAATGAATGTACCTCTTGGTACAATAAAAGTACTTTTTGATACAATGAAAGTACTTTTTGATACAATAAATTTTACTTTTTGTAGCAATAACTGTATTTTTGGTATAATAAAAGTACTTTTTGGTACAACAAAAATACCTCTTGGTACAATGAAATTACATTTTGGTACAATAAAAGTACTTGTTGATACAATAAAAGTGCTTTTCGGTACATTAAAAGTATGGTTTCTTACAGTAAAAGTACTTTTTGATAAAATAAATGAATTGTTTGATACAATAAAAGTACTTTTTGATACAAAGAAGAAACTTTTTAGTATTATCAAAGTACAATTGGTGCAATATATGTACTTTTTTGTATAATAAGCTAATATTAAAATAAAATTACTTTTTGGAACAGTAAATTAAGTATGTTGTCCAATAAAAGCCAAACGTACTTACAATAAAAGTACTTTTTGTAACTTTTAGAAACAAATAATGAATGTTTGGTACAAAAAATGTCAGTACTCTTTGGCGCAATAAAAGTACTTTTTTGTGTAATAAGTCGAAACGTCGGATGCTCAAATGATGAAAATAATCTCTTAATTTGACACCAAAATGACCTTAAAAGTCCGTTAAAAATAATTTTTAAAAGTCCTTTTTTTTAAACGGATTTATTTTTTTGGTACACAAATTTACTCTGTGGCAAAATAAAAGAACTTTCTAAAACAATAAAAGTATTGTTTTGTGCAATAAAATAATTCGATTGTACAATAAAATTGCTTTTTGTATAGATAAAGAATGTGAACAATTCCGTAACCATAACTATCAAAGCTCAAGTCAACGTAAAACTATGTTCGAGGTAAACTTAAGACAGAATATCAAATGTACTATGATCACTATGATTGTACATATACAACCGTATTCGTAAGCATTTATCAAAGGTTTATAAATCAAATTTTCATAGAAAAATCGTTCTACAAACCTCTAATAAATTATTATGAATAAGGCCTATACTCTGTAAAGGATAATGCTGCGGCATGACTACGGCCGAGATCAGGGTTTAATTTCAATTTTAGGAACATACTCTCGATGTTATCGACAGCAATTTCGGAATAGAGTCGACTCAATCGACATGACTACTATGTTAAGAGCTACTCAAAAAGTGCTGACGTTGGCATTCGTCATTAAGCAGTAGGTCCCGTTGTGTGAGTGTTGATTCATGCTAATACAGCTCTCAAATATCTCATTCATACGATGAAAAGTGAACATTTTTATTTTTTGTTTAATTATCAACTTATAAACTTTGTCACCTTTTATCTATTCTAAAAATACATTAAATTCAAATTTTCCCACCAACCAATATAAGTCTTTAGCTCAATTCTGTCCCACCCACTTGTGGGTTAATTTACACGCTACTATAATTGTAAATTTATTTCATAATAAAAAGAAAATGTTCGTAAATAATATTGCATGTGTTTCCATTTCGGTTGTTGCTACGATAAAGTGAGTCGTTCCTATTTGGTTTGTGTTCACCTCAGCCTCACTTCTATCATCTCGAGTTCGAAATGTTTAACACCACATCTAGTCCAGTACATTAGTAAGCACAAGAAGAAATTATTTGGTAGTGAGTGTGCAGAAGACAGCTATTGAATAGATTATTACAACTTATCCGGCTCCTCTAAGCATTGTGTCACTGGGAAATGTCAAATCGGGCTGTAATAACAGATTATGGCAATAGCAACAACTCATAGCCATCATAACTATCCCCCCCACTCCACTCTATAGATTTTACATTGCAATAAACTTTTTCAACTTCGACTCTGGCTGTTATGACGACAACATTGAAAGTCTAGTGCTGCACTGGACTGGACTTTTTCCCCACGCTGCAACCACAAAACTTTTAGTGTGTGTATGTGTGTATGTAAGCCGGCAAAGACATTTGAAAGACATAGCGCTAGTAAAAGCTATTACCCACTGCTGGTGGCATATTTTTCGCCTCCAGTGAATATTAGCAATACCAATAGAAAACCACTGTAATTGAGAGAGAGGGGAGCAGGGGAAACCTCCCGTAGTTAGAGTCATTTAGACATAGTTGCATGAGGTGCCGTCTCATCTGTATTGTTGTTGGCCACAAAAGTTGCCAATTGTTCAGACTCACTTACAAAAGGTGAAGAGTTTATTATTAATGTGGGTTTTTTTTTTCTTTTTCTGAAACGGATGAATCGTAAGTGAATTAGCTGGGATTTTCTTAAGTTGTCTTCTTTAAACCGCAATGAAATTGTCTGAAGTTGATGGTGATCTTTGTTCGCTTGATTTATAATCTTAATTGACATTTACATTTTTATTGAGTGGTTTGTATGCTGATAAATGTTTTAATTAGACGGTGGGAAAGGTGAGTAGGTAGAAGTGAAAGAACTATGAAAAAAAATTGAGGGAAACGTTTGCTCTTTTGCCTAATAGGAAAAACATGTACACTAAGAGCTAGTCCTTTTATTTCTAAACAAAATGTAATAGCGCCAAAGATGCATTGAAACCACATATTAAAAAGTTGCTATTACTTGTGATATCAACTAACATTCTCACGTAATCAAATATTTTTTTGCCCCACACACGTTTGCCTTAAACTATCATGAAGTTGTAAAACAACTTCACTAACAACATTTATTGGCCCTACAGATCGTTAAGATCCTTGCTAAAGATTTCCTTATTGCATTTCACATATACTTATTCGGATACTATCGTAAGATACCATTTGTTTTATTTAAAACGGCAAAGGAAACACTTTAAGACCGAATTGGCAAAAATTGAGATCATTTACACGAATTCAAACAAATCCCCCATCACCACCCTACCAACGGAAAAAAGGGTCAAACACAATTGAACTCGAAATCAAAAAATGCAAACATTTTCTTAGATGATTATCGCACACTGAGCTGGAACAACAATATCGTACGATCTGCCGCCGGTGCAGAGCAACAGTAGCCAGCCACAGGGATCAAAATGCTGCTGAGCAATGTTCGAAGCAAATTGATTAAATGCAAGACAGAAAGGCGGCACAAAAAGCAGAAACAAAAGAAAGAAGTGGCTGCAGTCGGCCGTTTGAGTGGCGGCAAGTGTGAAAAATGTTAATAATTTGTAAAACGTTTTAATGGCAAAAATTGTATAACGTGACTGGGGGTATACGATTTAAGAAAAGGCGCAAGATGTTGACTTGTAGTTATATAAGATTTCTATTTTGGTAGTGGCTGACTGTCTGACTGGCCATTTCTATTCATTTCAAAGGGACAGTTTATGCGATTTTGCTAACATGATTTTCTCTTCTCTTGTATTCTCTTTTTTGTTTCTTTGCAGCAACACAAACAAAAAACTATTAACAATGAAAGTGAAGCTATTGATAAGCATTTGCTTCGTGCTGCTAATGGCAAGGAAAGGCATTTGTCGGGCTCCTTATTTCATGGAATATTATGCAAATTATCGTGATTTTCAAAATGATGATAAGGTAAGGCTATGGAGGAAATTAAGATGTTTAAGCAAAATAGAATGTGGTATTAAAAAAATCATAAATATATATGAGAAGAGCAATAATATTTGTGTTTTTAATATAGAAATTGCATATAGGATGTTTTTTCTTTGCCTCTTCTTAGTTTTTTTTTATATGTGGTTTCTTTCTTCCAGGTAAATTACAAATTCCACTATTACATTGATCATTCACCCTCCAAAGTTCATATGATGCACATCGAAGAGCGCCATGGTGATAAAGTGGTAGGCCAATATGGTCTGCTTGAACCCAATGGTCTGGTGCGCAGTGTTCGCTATCAGGTTGTGGGAGACACTGGCTTTCAGAGTGTGGTACACACTCGCACACCCTACAGCACGACGCACATCCGTCTGACGAATCAGAAACAGCCAACGTTACCGGTGGTTTTTAAACAACCCGTAGCATCGGTTGTTTGATTTACTTCAGGTGACATTTAAGCATTAAGTTATTATCACTCCACATGATGTATTCTTGTATTATATAAGTAATGTTATGCTTTATTTTCTACTGTAAACAATAACGCACATTACAATCCATAATAAATAATAAACAATTCATTTTATATTTTAATTCTTAAGTTCTTAAAGTTTCTTGTTTATATTATGCAATTCAGCTTTGGTCATCACACTCCTGTGAAATAGTTATAAACAACCACAACACAAAAAAATAACTTTATTTGCTAAAACTGCTAAAATTTGTTATGCTATTTATTGATGAATGGTGGGTTTGGTAAGTTTTCAATGCTGATTTTCATAGCGAACATCATAATTTGACTAAATATTACCAAATGGTATCCAGATAGTAATCGATCAGGTTACATTATATATCAGAGCAATGGCACAAAAAACAATTGCATTAGTAAAAATTAAGGAGAAAATATATTAATTTTTTACTATAAAAAATATATAATTTAAATTGACAAAAGTATGAGATATATATAAAAAACGCTCTACTAATAAATCTGGAAGATAGGATCAATGTATTAGTATATTGTTACTATTTAGGTGATATTTTGCACACTGCTCCCAACTTATTCGAAAGCATTGTTTATAATATATCTTTAATAAATTTATAGTGAAATTTTTGAACTCATTCTAGATTTTCGTTTTTAATTAAATTTGTTATAATATACACATATATATAGATTATACGCATTGAAGAATATACTGTGCTTTTAAGTTATTGTAAACTTTTGAGTTGAAACTTATTTGCAATCCCTAAGGGGTATAGATATATTTTATTTGACACAACCAAGAGTGTAACACCTAGAATGAAGCATTTAAAGTAACAACTAAATATTTTTCGACGAAATGTGTGTTACATGACATTTTAATTCAATTGAGCTATGTCCTTCGGTTCACAGAATCTATAAGGAGAGGTTCTACATCATTAAATGGCACAAATCGGCCACGCCTTCCGCCAACCGCCCATACAACCCTAGATGGCATTCTGCATAAGGGTTCAAAAGCAATGTTCAAAGCAAGTTTCATCAATATCAGCCTAACGCCAATACAACCAAATTTGTTTTTTTGCATAACTTTTCAAAACTAAAATACAATAAACATTTATCTACAATACTGCATCATTGGGTTCGTGGTTCGATTCCCGGCACCAGTCATCTACACTTTTCTTTCATTGCCGGCCCCCTCGATGTTATCGACAGCAACTTCCAGTATAGTGTCGACTTAATTGGCATGTCTAGTAAAAGCTTCTTAAAGTGTGAAGTTCGAACTTGCCAATAAAGAGTAGGTGCCGTTTGTTGTAAATCTAAATTAGAAAGCCTGTTAATTCACAACAACGCGAGAAGCATCCCATACCTCATTCAAGGGTGTAAAGGGAAATTAAGTTTTTAAGCTTTACTGCATCATTAGAATTTTGAAATTGATACCAAAACCTCACTGAGCCGCTAGCTATTGGTAAACCCAAAATTGTCGCAAATAATAATTGATCATCTCAAAATTTTGCACGGGTTAACGTCCTTACAAATGGATGCCAACAATTTAAAATGGGCTATGTCGGCCCACCTCTTCTGCACATCCCATACAGATTGACATATTTGTATACCCTTTACCACGCGCTCGAACGTTTTTAGAGCTAGGAAGATAACATTTGATACACAGATAGTGCTCGGCAACATGAATATGAATATGCAGACGCAATTTTAATTTTGGGTCAATGGGCGGAGGGGGTGTGGCAAAACTGTATTTTAGCCCTAGAGAAATACAATTTGGTACATAGACTCGGCTACACGAATATGAATATGCTGACGAAATTTTAATTTTGTATCAGTGGCCGGAGAGGGCGTGACCAAACTGTATTTTAGCCCCTGAGAGATAAAATTCGGTATACAAATAGTGAATATGCAGACGGAATTTGAATATCCGATCAGTGGGGGAAGGGGCGTAACAAAACTGCATTTTAGTTCTAGAGAGATAAAATTTGATATATAAATATGCAGACGGAATTTAAATATCCGATCAGTGGGGGAAGGGGCGTAACAAAACTGCATTTAAGTCATGGAGAGATAAAATTTGGTACACAGATAGTATTCGACAACACGAATGTAAATATGCAAACAAAATTTGAATTTTGTGTCAGTGGGAGGAGTGGCGTGGGAAAACTGTATCTAAGTCCTAGAGATATAATATTTAGCTCCCAGATAGTACACTACAGTACGAATATGAATATGTAGACGACATTTTATTTCTATCAAAAAGTAATATTGTTGAAGCAAAGAGCAAGGTCTAAAAAATATTTTCCTAATATTTTTAAATTTTATTTGCTCACACTTTTGACAACATGTTTTTCAGAATTATGTCAGTAAATTTTATGGACTATTTACACTGCATCAATTAGTTTTGTCAAAAATTTTGGCAATGAGTCGTCTGAAAAAAGTTTGTCTAGAAAAAGGTTAAAGGGAAATACTGACAATAATGTCAGTACTATAAATGAGCCATGAATATACCGACAAAATATTTATTTTCGGTCGGCGGGAATGTGAAGGTGAACAATTTGTTTCCTATCGGTGACCAGAAAGGGAAGTAGGAATAATGTTTTTAGGGCTATATAAGGTCATATCTGTATACAGATAGTACATGGCGCTATAGATATGAATTTGCTGACGTATTTTTTTTATATCGGTTAGTGAGGCGTTGTCAGTTTTATCAGATTAAGGAGTAACTTGGGGTTGCGAATAGTCAACAGAGCGTACAAGAACGACGCTTAAGCTTAGCCCTTTAAGTTTGGCGTGCCAAACATATTATAGGTATTCGACAATTTAGCAATAGCGAAGCATTGCCGGGTTTACTAGTATATATGTAAATGATCAGCATCGAATTCAGAGTAGATTTAAAGATGTTCTTCTATTTGTATGTCTTTCTGTCTGAAATTCGGAATGGAAGCTTCAATCCTCTAAGCGGAGCTTAAGTTTTAAGATAACCATATCAGACAAAATTTTATTTTGAGCCCATAGAAACACCTACTTTTTTTTGGGTATGCGTCTGGCTATCCCGACTATTACAGCCTTTGTTAAGAGATATCGAACTGAAATTAGAAATGCTAGCTCTAAGACGAGCAAGATTGGTCAAAAACTACTCCCACCTTCCATACAAACTGGCCTTTTCTGAGGAATTGCCACCGCGATTACAGACGTAGTTGAAGAAATATCGGAAAATATCTAAGATGAGAAAGATCGGACAAAAACTACAAAAACTTCACCATGTCATAAAATAAAATTAAGATTTGTCCTCTCGAAATTTTAATATACTCAACTTAAGTTTCCACTCTGTAAAGAAATTATGAATCCAATGACCTTCAGTGTGTTATTAATGAAACCATTTAAGAATTATAAAATTTTAACAAAAAAAATTAATAATAGAGAAGAATTATTTTCCCTACAACGGCAATAACATTAAACGTAATTTCTTTAAAGTTGTGCAATTATCACACACACTATTTTACCTTATATTAACAAGATTAGACTAAAAAAATTAATTAGTTGATTGCAATTTACCTTTTTATTGTTACCGCATTCTGATATGACCTTATTTAAAGTAATGGCATTCTGGCATCATCAAATTCACACTATAGTGATTGGCTGCTGCCATTTATAAAACATTAGTAACTTTCGTGCGGCAACTACAATAAACTGCCTTAAGAGTTTAAAAACATTAAAGTTTATTCACCTTTACAAAAAGTGTTAAGCTTTATGTTGTGCAAAAAAGGGAATGATTTTGTTATTACCAAACTATCGAATAAAGTAAATAGTCATGCTCATAGCATGTGGCCGGTATAGAGAATAATTCAAAGTCACTTTTATTAACATGTAAGCAAATATCAGCACATTTTAATTGTGCATTAACTCACAATTATTTACATTGTTGCAGCTAAATTGTGAGGTATCCGGGCTAGTGATTGTCTATTCAAGTCCCCTGCGGTGTGGTGCTTGTGTCTTAAGTCTTTCGTTTTAAAAGCCCTCCGATAGAAACGGTTTATTACTAAGATAAACTGAAAAAGTTTTCGAATGAATAAATATAGATTGAATTTATTCAGTGTTGAACATATATGAGCCACTTACAAATGACATACATTATGACGACTATTAGTCATTTATCTGTATCATTATAAGAAAAGTTATTTTTGTTTTATATGTCTTTTATGACTTTTAGAACAAGTTGGTGAAGGAAGAGATCCACGGCTTTCTGTAAAATTATGAAAACTGGATATATCAACATTAGTTTGTTGTTCTCCATAATCTTATTTCTGTTGTCTGCCATACTTACACATGTTGTCCTTTCATTTATTATTTGACATTGATTAAAAAACTTTTTTTGGTTTATCTTTAACATCTAATTATGTTTATTTACAACTTCTCATCGTTATGTGTTATACAAATCTATTAAACGTTTCTTCTCACTTTAACGTAGATTTCAATTTAAGTGAGCGTAAGTTTTATTTTCGGTTTTGTTAATACTAAATAATTTTCAGCTGCAAATAATTGTCTTACCAATGAAAATATGGCATAATATTAACTGTGTATGTGTGTGTGTGTGTGTGAACAAGGTTTTTAAAATTTACAGTAACTTCGGGGTTGTCTTAGCATTCTGGTGATCATAAAACTTAAAACATTTTTATATAAATCAAACCTTGAAACCAAAGGTTTGCAACACAACAACTGGGGCGGGGCTAATAAACTAAAATTAGACAAAACAAATGGAACTGTGCCACTTAAACATATAAGACTTCCTCTTTACACTTCATTCAGCTCTTCTTGTTCAACTTCTCCTTGGATTTGGGCGTTGAGTCTTTGGGGTAGATATATTTCGAATAGAATTTAAAAGATGTTGTGGATGATAATTTTGTAGGAGATGATTTTGTTGATAGCACAGAACTGGGTGTCGTGGTGGTGGTGATCTTGGAACCAGTATATATCACAGTGCTGCTAGGCCATTTCAACAAACTGTTGAAACCCACCGAACTCTGTTCTTCGGGCAGTTCTTGGGCATAGGTATCCACCCACACTGGTATAAATTCGGGTACATTGCGTTTGGAGGAGGCTTCCACATTGTTGTCGTCGTTTTCCTTAAATTCATAAAATGACACAAAGGATGTTAAAGGATGAAGGTTATTTGGATACACAAATGAGTGGTTAGCAATTTGGGGAAGATGAAAGCATTGAAATTTTGTTTTGAAAAAATGCCAAAAGAAAAATATTTGTTTTTGTATAAAATTTTCCAAAAATTTTATTACTTTATTTTGGTTTTTCGAAAATACTTAAATATACATTAGAAAAGAAGTCGACTTCTAAAGCCGTTCTACGTTTTTACTTCTGTAGAGGGTAGAGAGGCGTAATAAAGCTTCACTGAGGCAGGAAATTCGGTTTCGGTTTCTTACAAGTAACGATAATTATAAAATCTTACATAATTATGTGGCACATATTTGACCTTCTCGAATGCTTTGTATTTCTTCGTTTTCGCATTGTATTTCCCTTGTAATTTATAGCCTTCACTGTCACTGCTGGGAGAAAGTGCATTTGCCGCTGCAGCCGGGAACTTGGTGGCGGTAGTTGTCGACGCCGTCAGCGTGGTGGCAGTCTTGGGCACCACAGCCACATATCGGATACCGACATTGGGTATGTATTGTGGTGACAATGCGGCAACTTGCTGCGATTGTTGGTTGTTGCTGTTGCTTTGTTGTTGGTAATATGTGTTCACATTTTGTGCCGTTATGAGGGACCCGTAATTGTTGTTGCTATTTTGGGTATTAAGATTGTAATTGACATTGGTGTTGAGCGTTTGTTTAGGACGTGAAGGTGGCGGAGGCACATAGCTAAAAGGGAGAAACAAATAAGCAAAACAAAAAAAGCAATATTTAATATATTTTTTTTTATAATTTCTAAAGAAATTTTCACAATTGCGGGTGTTTTGTAATGATGTAAGCCCAAAGGCTGTATGTTACTTTGCGGTAAGGGCTTTAAGAGATACAAGGTGGGACCAGCGAAATTTATTTATGTCGTAGCCCTCTAGTCATGTCAAATATTAAATTTCATATAAAATAGCTTTACTTCCGTTTATTGGTTATATAATATAGTTGATACTGATCTAATGATTGTAGTGATATAAGGATTTTTTACAATCATATGCCGACAATCGATTGCTTTTACTGTGGTCGTGTTTATGAGAAGTTACCCGCCAGTTTTTAAAGAAATCAATTGCCACTAAATACTAGTTACGTAGTCGATTACAGGAGGTTAATTTCAACATGATACTAGCTATATGGTAGAATACAGCGAACTAACTACTGAGCTTGATCCAAGTAAACGAGGACGGGTCAATTTGAATGCGTGTTTGCTAAAATGATTTGTTTTTTTTTATTTCGTCTTATTTGCTGTTTGTTACGATCAATTTCCAACGAAAGTGAAGCAAAGCAAAAAATGTCCAGTTAGTTCAGTGAAAAAAAACAAACTTGAATATTTAGTGGTGGAGTTTTAAGTTCTTTAGTCGCAATTTGATAATCGTGGAAGTAAAGTGCTTGTTATTAATTATATTATTGTAACATTAGTTAAAGAAGTGATAATCTGAATATTACTTTGATAAGTATTTAATAAGTATTAATTAATCAAGTATTAATTTATCAACAGTCCCAAAAAAAATAGGTCCGTAGTCAGTAATAAAGAACTAAAGTAATAGTAGGAACCAATGTACCAGTTACGTAGTTGGTATGTCAGAACTATAGCAGTAGCTAGTACATGGTAATGCAGAGGAAAGTGAGTATATTACCCCCAATGACAAGCCCATGTTAAATTCGCCAGTTTAAAGCCATTGAAGGTAAATTAGACGGAACTAGTCATGTTTACTTAGGAACTAACTATGCTACAGGTTTTGAACTAGTTCCATTTCCTGGCGGGTAATAACTCTGCATTTATCTTCTATATATATAAAAAATTGTTGCAAGTGTGTTGTGACTCCATAACTCACGAACGGCTTGACCGATTTGCATAAATTTTTTTGGGTGGCGCCCCGGGTGGTTTATATTTACAATTCGGTCCAATTGGACAAAGGGGCGTGGCACCGCCCATACAACTTGAAAATCAAAAGGGCTGTATCTCATGGACTATCAGAGGTATGAAGATGACATTTGGTATATATGTTGTTGGAGCAGTATTAATTACAACCAGGGTGGAAGAGGGCGGTGCCACGCCCCCTTTTCAAAAATCGCTCTAACGGCTTTTCTAATAGACCGATTGATACGAAAATTTTACTAAATGGTACTGTTGACCTGTTGATAGTCCCTGGCTATAATAGGTTGTGATTGGATAAAGGGGCGTGGCACCGATGATACAACTTGAAAATCAAAAGGGCTACATCTCATGAACTATCAGAGGTATGAAGATGAGATTTGGTATATATATTGTTGGAGCAGTATTAATTACAGCCAGCGTGGAAGTGGGGGGTGCCACGCCCCCTTTTCAAAACCGCTCTGCAGGCTTTCCCAATAGACAGATTGATCCGAATGTGGTACCAAGTGGTACTGATGACCTGTAGATAGTCCCTGGCTATATTTGGTTGTGATTGGATAAAGGTGCGTGGCACCGCCCATACAACATGAAAATAAAAAAGGGCTATATCTCATGAATTATAAGAGGTATGAAGATGAGATCTGTTACATATGTTGTTGTTGCAGTATAAATTACAGTAAGAGTGGAAGTGGGCTGTCCACACCCCTTTTAAAATAAACAGTTATAACTGTCAAAATTCCACAGTATATTGCAGTTCGCCTAGAGATATGAACAGTAAGGTGGGCCATGAATTGTTAGAAAATGTCACCAATAAACTTTGTGTGTAATATCAATTTCTAGCTCGCGCTGGGAAAGCTTAATTTAGTGCAGAAAACTTAAATTTTGATAGAAGTGTCTTAAAGCTGAAGTCTGTACGCTTTCAATAATCATGGGGCAACGAACGTCACTTCTAAAAGAAGCGCAAAACGGAGTAAATAAACGAAAAATCCTTTTATCTTAAAAAAAGTATCAGCTAGGATTTTAATTCATGTGGATTTTTAATGTACAATTGACCCCTAACAAAACCCCATTTACCGTTTTTGTTGCCATTTTAGGTCAACCAATTTGTCATTCAGGCGAGGTGTGTGAAGTGTGATAGACTTTCATTGAGACTTTCTTTGAAAAAACACCATGTAAAGACTACACAAGAACAACATTTACAAATCTTGCAAATTTATTTTCAAAATGCGCGTTCTGTTTGCCCTTTGTAAAGTTCTCTGCAAATGATGAGGAAAGATCTTGGCCTATATTCATGTATCCAACAGGTAGAAGAACTAAAACCAGTGGACGATCAATTGATTTTTTTTTATTTATCATGTCAATGCACATTATTTGAAGGAGAAATGGTTCCAACACGATGGTGTAAAATGCCATACGCGCTGTGTGAGATCATCACTTTGTAAAGCCAAACGTTGGTGACCGAATTATCTCATAGAATAGTAATACGAGTTCAATACAAAGATAGTATTCGGAAATATTCTTGATCCATGTGAGAAGAAGACATGGCAAAAGAGGTTTTTATGGCTAAAGGCATTAAGCTTCAATCGAAATTTTTATTTTCGGTCAATAGGCGGAGAAGGCATGTCAAAAGTGTTTTTTACACCCAAAGAGATAGTTAGTATACAGACGGTTACCGCTACTACATTGAATTTTGTAAAATATATGACTTTGCTGATGAACTTTTTACTATCGTCATAGAGCCTATGATATTTAGAATTTAAAACAACAACACTTAATTTGTTAACTTTTATGTTAAGGAGTTGCTTGAAATTAGTTACATAAGTTAATAAACTCAACATATCATTATCGAGCTTAAGTACCGTTTTCAAAGTTCCTTTTAGACCTAAATGTCAAATATATTACAAGTTAAAATGCAATAGCGAAGCATTGCCGGGCCCACTAGTTATTTATACAAAGCAATGTTAAATTTAGTGGCCAATGAAGTTAATATGAAGGTAAATTTTTGTTGATTCATTTCAATATCTAAACGTTTTATTAAAAAAAAAAAACTTAGAACTTGCTGCAGTTTAACGATGATGTACACAAGAATATCTTTTAGAACCATTTCATTTCTTCAGCCCACTAAATGCAAGTGTTATAAGAAGCTATAGCAGTCTTATAGAAAGTTCTTGAAGACTTAAGCATTTGAACGACATTGTCATCTGTGCTGTCGATTTTTCTCACTTTATCTAGCTACACCTTCACTACGAAATTTTGAGACGTCATCAATATTTTCAAACATCCAACTATGTATTTCATCATTACTGCGTAAAATATATGGGCCCATCATGGTTAACGGGGAGTATCGGCGTCAAATGAATAATGAGCTGTACGAGCTGTACACTGACATTGATGTGGTCAGACGCATTAAGGTGCAGCGGTTACGTTGGTTAAGTCATGTTGTACGCATGTACGAAATTGCTGCAGCTCGAAAAGTTTTCGACAATGAACTCGATAGACGGCGATCAACGAGAAAAGACCAGGTTACTGAAAACCTTGCTAAACTGGGTGTGACTAACTGGAAAAGAAGCGCAGAAGATCAAAGCGTTTATAATATTTTTCAACATGCAGATTGCAAAGAAGTGCTAGCTAAGTAAGTAAGTAAAAGTGTTTAAATACCTTGCTTTTTAAGAAAACCTGTTTCGGTATTATTCGAAAAATAACTTTTTCTGATTTAGAACAAAAGCACAGAAATCACATCAAAGGGTGGTGATGATGATAGTTTGGCTACTATCGAAATAGCTATCCGCCCTGCCAGCTGTCGCATAATCCACACACACACAACTCATGTTAAACAAAACTCAATTAGCAATAATAGAGTAGATCTTAAACCGAACCATGAAAACAGATTTACCCGAAAATTTTTATATAAACAGTACTGTATCGAGAAACTTTTTTAAATTTCGCTAACATTTCTTGTTTTTTAAAACATCACCTTTAGGGATAAGTATATCATTTTATACTAGAAAGAGTGTAATGCATTAAAGAAGACAAAGTGGGTTCTAGCATTTTCAGACAAAATTCGTTTCAGGACTTTTTAACACAATTGACTTGTCCGTCTGTCTGGCTAGCTAATCGGCACAATAACTCGAGTAAAACTTTACTGATCGTCATATATCTATATTTATATACATCTACTATAGAGATGGAGTAATAATATCATTACACACAATGCGATCGTGCCCAAATTCTGTATTTAGCAAAGCTATAACAAGATAACATTTTGGAGAAAAAATCTGGAAGTCTAGACACGCCCCTTCTGGTGCCCCCAATTCAAATGTACCACTCCGGCCACTTTGGAGATGGAGTAATAATATCAATACACTCGACATGATCGTGCCCAAATTCTATATTTTGTGAAGCTAATAGGACAAAGTTTTAGAGAAAAAAACTGGAAGTCTAGCCGCGCCCTTCTTGTACCTCCCATACAAATGTACCACTCCGCTCACCTTAGAAATCGAGTAATAATATTAATATAATAGAAAATTATTATGTTTTACTGTGGGTGAGGGTATATGTAAGTCGGATTGCCCGACTGAAACTTTCTTACTGGTTTAAATAGAATTTTGTTTTCACAAATTTATTTAGTTATAACTGCGAAACTATTGATTATGCACATATTATCATGTATGAAGAGATTAAAGGAATTTTAATTCTTAAATATCGTTTTTTTTTTCGTCAAAGTTGATGCCCCTTCAGTTATGCCCCCCAAAATTGGCATTAAGAGCTTAAAGGCTTTAAGCCCAATGCGACAAGGTTTAACATACTCCAATCGTGTTCTAACTTTGGCTATCCTAAAATCTGCAAGACATCATTTTCGGGGGGTGGCACCGACAAAGAACTTCTTGCATTATTCTAGTTTAATGACGAACATCTTAATATTTTGAGAATCAAATAATGCTGATAAACTGGTCTCTGAAGTTGCTCTCTACATCTTCTCTACGTTCAGATAAATGAAAATAACTGCGATAGTACTCGAACTCACCCGTACGATAGTCGCGTTATTTATTACTCATGCTATGGTTGATCCCTCTCCTAAATACCACACACCTTTTAAATGTGACAATATAAAAACTACATAATAGTGGTTTTCATATTAGTAGAAATTATGTTACTGCGTTTGAATAAAACTAACAAAAAAATTGAGCTCCATATTTACATACATATTTGTGGCACCCAAAATGAATTTTAAGCTTACGTTCGCCTAAGTCTGAGGGTCCATATAGCTAGACACTGTATTTATTTTCACTATGGGTCATATTTTATTAACTAGTAGGCCAAATTTTAATTTTTAATTTTATGGGTGTTTTTTTAACTATTTTATAATTCCCACTTTTCTAAATAATTTTTATTTACCAGACCAGTCAAAAATAGGACACTAAAGCGTAAATAGTCTCTTAAAAAATTGCCTCAACCAAATTCGTAAGCTCAGTGATGACATATAATTAATGGCACATTTAGTGTTTTGCCATCAATCTATTTCACTCTTATTTATCTCTACATTCAAAACAACAACAACTTTTATCGTTATCGCATTTCTCCCAAATCACGCATGCCGAAAACTGGAAAACCATTTCACAAATTCATAAACTGGAACACGACGCAACCAGACTAAATTATGCATCGTTATGTTGCAACAACATTTAGTTATGATTTGCCATAGAGTTTGTGTGTCTTAAGTCTTCTGTTTTGAACATCCAGTAATTTCCATGCAAATACCGTAAAATTTTAAATGAAATTGCTAAAATTTCAGGCTGCTTAGTTGACACTTTTACATTGCGAAATATTGCAATCAAGTTTTGCAATATTAGAGCAAATAAGGCCGGTCGGCCGGTATGATACAATTGCAACTGGCCGCAATAATAATGATGATGATGATGCTAAAAACATGTTTGTAAGCGTCTGGCTACTCAGGCAACAAGTGCCGCTTGCCTATTGATTCACTATGATTTCACACTTACATATAAGGATTGGGATTAGGTATATCATTGCTTAAATCCTCCCAAACGGGCGCTGGTTCTCGAAACGGTGGTATCGGTCTCACCGTCGTCCGTGGTGTTGGTGGTATTATGGGACCTGTGTTTGTATTCCAATCCACTCGTATCGCCGTCGAGATTGTAACAAAGCAGGTGACTAGCAAGTAATTGATTCCTGTGAGCTAAAATAGACAAAACGCAAACGATAAGAAAAAAATCAAACAAACAAACATTACAAATGAGTTTTAAATGAATACACCACACATTCAATCACTCAGTCAGTCAGTCAGTCATTCATCCATTCATTCAATCATATCTTTACAGAAATCTTGGCAAATAATTTCATATTTACATTCTAAATTTTGAAAAGCATGACTTGAAACATTTGTTAAACAAACAAAGCTCGCAAACGAGTCATTCACTCTTTGACAAAGTTGCACAGAAACAATTGAATCGTTGGTGCGCAGGGTATTTTGTCAGTGTCGTGATTGCCATAACCGCAAATAGAGTTAATAATTTGTTTATTA
The DNA here is from genome assembly GCA_964034835.1 of Muscina levida. Classification (NCBI taxonomy): domain Eukaryota; kingdom Metazoa; phylum Arthropoda; class Insecta; order Diptera; family Muscidae; genus Muscina; species Muscina levida. The sequence goes on from OZ035883.1 coordinate 6,020,907, forward strand.
TTTGCAAAAAAAAAGAAAAATTATTACTTCACACCTTCGTTGAGCGCACAAAATACACAAATGATTTATATGGCAATTTTGTAAATTTGACACATAATTCATTCAGTTGTATATGACATTTTTAACAGATCATTTAACAATATTCCTGGCATTGTCTCATTTTTCTGTATGTATTTAATAATATATTGATTCGTTTTGTTACTATATTAATTTATGGTAATTTGTTTAGTTGTTCAAAGAAAGGGTGATAAAATGTCAAAGAAAATTAGTGGATTAAGATGGAATATGTCTGAAAGATACAATGAAAAAAAACATGAATGCATGACTGCACACTGAGTGTGCGCATGATTGAGTGGTATGATCTCAGGTTCGTGTCTTAAGTCTTTTGTCACGTATACTGGGGTCTTAATCTCTCATTTTTTTATGTAGTTCATGTAGTTGGTGTTGGTGTTAAGCTTCTCTAGATCCTTATTGTTCTGTGCTGATGCAAAAATTAACTTGCAATTATAATTTATCGCCATTTAACACAATAATTCCCAACATTGTTCTCTATCACTCCACACTTTGCTTATGTTATTTATTTCTATTGTTGTGTCATTAAACATTTATGTTATTTAAACAATTAATTACACATTTCAATTTCAATATTATTTGATTTGAACTTGACACCATAATTCAATCTGTTGTAATTGCCAATTATTTCTATTTGTTGTTGTAATTGTGTAAAAATTAAAATTGATCATTTCTGGCCGGCTGGCTGACTGGGCTGTCGTGTTTGTCATCATTTTCATTGTGAGTGTACACAAATGTTTACAACAACAACAAGATTTTCACTTAAACAAGTGAAACATGTGTCACATAATTGTTTGTTTCCATATTAATGGGGCACACAGCACAGGGTTGTGGGGAGAGGGGGGATTTGAATAGTAATATAAACGCAAACTGATGAGGAGCTACTAAGTAATATTTTTTGTAGTTATGGGAAATTAATTGATACAGATGCTCTTATGTTCTAAAGTACTGATTATTTTGAAGTGATGCTAAAATGCAGATTGTAACTTAAGACCCCAGTAAATATATTAAAAGCGCCATAATAAAAACATAATTAATAGACTGAAAAATTGCTACTAAATATTAATCGTTGATGTCATATGTTGATATCTACATCTTGCCTTACACAGTACAACACATGATTTTGGGACTTAGTTTTGAGAATTGCACGTGAAAGTAGCCTTAAAAATAAAAACTTCTGCATCATTTATTTTGTCAAGTTGGCTGCATAAATAATTTTATGGCTTTTTTGCTCAAAGTGGATTTTTAGCACTTTGACTTAATTCTAAAACGGTTATATCTCCGTACACCGTACGGAATATCTCTTTTGTGTCTGAAGCAAAGTTGTGGATAGTGAATAGGTGCCAATAATTGGTACAATAAATTGTACTTTTTGGTGTACTAATTGTACTCTTTGGTACTAAAAACTGCACTTTTTGCCATAATAAACTGTACTTTTTGCCATAATAAACTGTAGTTTTGGTACCATAAATTGTACTTTTTGTTACAATAAATTGTACTTATTGGTACCATAAATTGTAGTTTTTGGTATCATAAATTGAATGGGTACCATAAAAAGCACTTTTTGTACAATTAAATGTACTTTTTAGTACAATAAGTTGTACTTTTTGGTACCATAAATTGCACATTTCGTTACAATAAATTGTACTCTTTGGTACCATAAATTTTACTTTTCGTTACCATAAATTGTACTTTTTCGTACAATAAATTGTACTTGTTAGTACAGGATTTATAATCCAATTATTTAGCAAAAAAGGTGAAAAATGGCAATGGGTGTACTTTTGGGGTAGGTTTGTTCCGCATTTTTATACCTTCAAACTACGGGTAGGAGAGTATATATCGCTTGATACGACCCAAAAGTGTCACACATAGAAGGAGTCACTTTAACTTTAGGTTTCTTTGAACCAAATTCAATTCATGACTTTTTAAGTCGTTTTGGCCATGTCCGTCTGTCTGGCTGTCCGGCTGGTGCGCACGATAACTTTCGAAAGACGCAACCAAATGTTTTGAAATTTTGCACGAGTTAATATTTTCCCAAAACTACTTACGGCAATACAAATGGGCTGCATGACCCGCCCTTTCTGGTACCTCCCAAACAAATACATCATTTCGCCCATTTTCGCCCATACATCATTAACACCCAACGGGATCGTATTTAGTAAAGCTGTAACAGAATAAAGTTTTGGGAAAAAAAATTGGAAGTCTAGCCACGCCCCTTCTGGTACCTCCCATACAAATGTGCCTTTCCGCCCACTAAAGAGATGGATGAATGATATCAATAAATCCAAGTTATCGTACCCCAATTCTTTATTTAGTAAAGCTATCAGGATAAAGTTTTGGAGAAAAAAATTGGAAGTCTAGCCACGCCCTATCTCGTACCTCCCATACCCATTTGGTACAGCCCATTTTAGAAATCGATTTATATTATTAATAGACCTAACGCGATGGTGCCCAAATTCTGTATTAAGTAAAGGTACAACAGGATAAAGCTTTGGAGAAAAATTTGGAGGTCTTGCCGCGCTCTTTCTGGTACCTTCCATACACATGTACCTTTCCGCCCACTTTAGAGATGGAGTAATAATATCAATAACTCCAACGCGATCGTACCCAAATTCTTTAAGCTATAGCAGGATAGAGTTTTGAAACAATAACTGAAAGTCGAGCCAATCCCCATCCGGTACTTCCGATACCCATCTTGTAACGCCCGCTTTAGAAATCGGTGAATATTATTAATAGATCTAACGCGATCGTGTCCAAATTCCATATTTAGTAAAGCTCAAGCAGGATAAAGTTTTGAAGAAAAAAATGGAAGTCTAGCCGCGCCCTTCTTGTACCTCCCATACAAATATACCACTCCGCCCACTTTTGAAATCGAGTTGTAATATCAATATAATAGAAAATTTGATGTTTTACTGAGGGTGAGGATATATGTAAGTCGGGTTGCCCGACAGAAACTTTCTTACAGTTTTTCTCCTATTCAATATCTACAACTTTGGTTCAGATACAAATGAGCTATTCCGTACGGTACACCGAGATGGAACCATCTTAAAATATAGAAAAAGTGATAAAAATCCACTTTGATTTAACTTGACGAAACGAATCAAGCAGAAATGCTTATTTTTGGGGATATTTTAACGTGCAATTCTCAAAATTTAGTTCTAAATCAATATACTGTGTTACTCATACCAAAGCTGCTATTGTAGTTGACCTATTGGCATATGTATTTCTATACAACATTGGTACAAAGGAATTCTTAAAAAATAACTTTTTTACCTTGCGTCCTATAAACGGGGTATAGGAGAGCAATTGAGTGATAAACATGGAATTATTGTTAGACTCACACAACGGCATTTACAGTTTAACGACAAATTATAATGACAGCTGTTTGGGAAGCTTTTACTAGACATGCCGATTAAAAATTAGAAATTGCTTTTGGAAACCAATAAATCTATTTAATAACTCCCCCTTATGACTACACCCCTGATCCCGTCGCCATAACCATAACTAATTTCCCCCCTCCTTACACTTCCGCCAATGTAATATCATAATTTGTAAATTACGTGCCGGGCCGGTGACTTAAATAGTATTATTGAATACCTTATCGTCACATCATTCACAACATGCAGTTTACGTCCATTAGACACATTAACACATTTTCCAATACGTGAATTTCTCATGTTCGTACAATTTCAGTTTCATTATCAACTTTACACGGCGCAACTGCAACTACGAGTTGTTGCAATTGTAGTCATTTCATGGTCCATGACGATGTTACATAAAACTTTTCACTCATCTCTCACCTCGTTCAACGTGTTTCCTAGGTGGGGGTTATTGATGTTGGTAACAGCGCGAGCGCGCTACTAGTAACCCACTGTCATGTTGACTTAAATATATTATTTTCCATTTGTTTTTTTAATATGTTTTGCCATGTCTGTCTGTTTTTCTGTGTTTTTTTTTTGCATGTGATATTTGTTGTGGTATTGTGTTGCCAACTTTATACAATTATGCGGTTTATTCAATTCAAATATATGTAATAGTTGTTGTTGTTGTTGTTTGGTATTGTTGTAGTATCAAGTTTTTTACAATAGACTCCTTTAGCGCCCATTTGTTAATGAATATTCATTTTTGTCTGACTATTGATTATTATTTAGTAAAAATGCAATTTATTCTACCATTTTATTATCGAAAGTGTTAACAATGTCGTGTGACATTGTGGTTTGCTCTAATTTGAAATCACTTATTATGGAAGAATTTTGTACTTAACGAGCGGAAATATAATGCGCTGAAATGGAGGGTATAAATTTGCTGTGTGCTAACTACATGTGTATGTGTGGCTGCTTGTGTGTTCGCTGCATTCTGGATGTTATTGACAACGGTCGGTCATGCCATAAATTTGCTATAATGATATTGTAATTTCGTATGTTACGATAAGTTTTGTTCAAAGCCAAAGCCATTAGCTCTTGATTTTATCACTTGTTGTAAGATTTGTGATTTGCCAAAAATAAAAACTGTGTTGCTGTGAGCGTTTTGAAGTTTGCCAATAAGTCAATTTTTTTGTGTAGTTTCGAAAATCTAATTTTGGAAACATGGCTATTGGAACACTTCAAATTCAAGTGAAATATCGTTATAAATAACAACATTTCACCATAAAAACCTATGAAAGCTATGTGAAACTAAGGGCAAAGCAATGCTACTAGGTAAATTTTATTTTTTTGTTATTCTTGATCATTTTGATAGAATTATAAATAATACTAATTTTAAAGGCAGAAATATTGTGAGAAAATGTGGAAAAGACTCTATAGTGATTACTGATCTTATCATTTTCTCTTTCTCCTTCTACAGAATTATGTAGTCGCAACGAGGCGTCTTGATGCCTAGTTGTTGTATCTGTGCGCATTGTTGCAGATATGTCTATCAACAAAATTTTATTATTTTCTGAGAAAATATCAGTTTATGGCGTAAAATTAATACATATGGGTATATTATGTTATTTAGCAAAATGGAAGTGTTGCGATTACATTACCACGAACGCCTTAACTTAACAACCATTTGGGGTTTCATTGGAAATGAAAAATGTTAGTATTTTTTGTTTCTCTTTCGTATCCCCTTTAAACATGTGGGAAAATCTTTAAGTTGCGCAGAATGCCTATAAACTTAATAGCTATTTGTTTTTGTAACATACATATGGACAAGAAATGAATTTTTATTGTAAAATTATGGACAATGAAAATGTGCTTAGAAATTTGCCATATTTTGAGAAATTGCTTTGTTTTCTTCTCAAATACACTGGTAAATATTAATAATTTAAAGTAATTCAAATTTCACTATTTTATCTGAGATGGTGGTAATTGCAAGAGTGGACACAGAAGTTATTTCGATTTTTTCGCAATCTACGAAATATACAGTTTCTGATAAATTGAATTATTTTCCATATAGAAACTGTCAGTTAGTATATTCGCCTTTAAAGTTTCAAATTCTAGGGCAAATTCAGGTATTACTTGAACTGTTTTTCAGCTAGATTTTACCACTGATGTCATCTCATGCTAGTAGACAGGGATAGTGTCAAGAAACACAACTTCATACTAGCTCATTTTTTGTCAGTTGTCACTTGCACCCCTTTGCTTCTAACCCCCTCATATATTGAGCCTACAGTTACCTTGAGATTATCTCTAATACCCTCATACTTAGGGGTGATCAGGACTTTTTATGAAGATTGAGCCATGTCCTTCTGTCTGAATAGACGGTGGGCAGGATAACGAGTAGGCTCCACGAAAAGCCCCCCAATGAAATAACGCCCAGGAAATAACCCCCAATGAAATAAACCCCAAAAAATAGGAAATAACACCCAAAAACAGTGAATGAAATAAAATCCAAAAATAAATGAAATAAACCCCAAAGCGAAAACGAATCAACCCCCAATATTTGGGGGTTATTTCATATGAAATAACACCCAATGATGATAATGAAATAGCCCCCAATGAAATAAACCCCATCAGCAACAAAAATGAAATTATGCCCAAAATTCATAAAGGAGTCAGTTTCACTAAGGATTTCAAGAAGTCCAAGTTCAAAAGACCAACAGCAAAGTCGCAAAATTATTGACTTGAATCACGTGGATCGTAGATCGTTGTAGCCCTGCTCTACTTTTGCAGTTCGGAAGACAATTTGTCTTTTACGTTTGGCCTTTACACAACCACCTCCACTGTCCACAAGCAAATCAAACTCTCTGCTTTTATTGAAATCCTCCTTCTGAAGAACTCTTACAAATTTGAAAAAAAATTCCATTCTTATATATCATTCTCAAAATGAAAAAATGCTCGTAGCATATTGTTGATTTTCTATACGTCAATATGAAAAATGGAAATATCTGTAAACATTCAAAAGATATTGTTATATATACACAGGCTAAAAGTTTTCTTGTAAAAGGCCTATTTTTATATAATTATAACCCCTAAAAACCAACAGCGATATGATACAAGTCCCAAATTTAAAAAATTTGTTGGGTGTTATTTCATTGGAGATTATTTCATAATTTGAAAACCCCAAATGAGGAATGATATAATTCCCAAAAATATATGAAAAACCGCCCAAAAAATTTGGGAGTTATTTCATATGAAATAACACCCAAAAATGTATGAAAAAAATTTGGGGAATATTTCATTTCTCGTTTGGCCGTTATTTCATTGGGGGGCTTTTCGTGGAGCCTAACGAGTATACCTTTAATAGTTTTTATTAAAGTTTATCAGTAATGATATTTTTCAGAACGATGTTGTGGGATAACAAATAGGCAGAATAGTAACACCCCTCCATGCACCTGCCATACAAAATTTCCTACATTTGCAAAATACAATTTCTTCCATAACTCCCAAACTATTTGATGTAAGAACATTATTGGCATAACTTTTAATTTTTTATTTTCTGTTTGTGCTCCGTGGCTGCTCGACGTAGCTACCGATTTATATTTTTGGTATATCCTGCATATTCAAGCTATAATAGAAAATATGTTGAACGAATTAAGGAGTCCATACGAAACTCGGTCTTTAAAAGTTAGATGTCAAAACACGTGTAATGAATCCGGATTCACAAATTTAATTATATTAAAATCAATGTATGCTAAGAAAAGTTTAAAAGTTAATATATCGTCGGTATACAGCGTATTGATCAGCGTCGAGCTCTGAGTGGATTTAAAGATGTCCGTCCGTCTGCCCCCACGTTTATAGTCGTAGTTTAAGAGATATCGAGCTGATATTTGGTATTTAACCTACTTTTTGTATACAAGCTTCTATACCCCAAGCGGAGTTTTTAGATGGGAAAGATCGGACAAAAACTACTCACAACTCTTCCATTTGGGGGGTTAATAAGAGTGAGAGTTTCTGTTTGGTAAACCGACTTACTTATAGCCTCACCCTCAGTAAAAACATAAAATTTGCTAAAAAAAAAAAAAGTACAGAATTTGGGCACCACTGAGTTGGGTGTTTTGATATCATTACTCCATTTCTATAGTGTGCGGAATGGTTCATTTGCATGGGAAGTACCAGAAGAAAAAGCAGACTTGCGATGCAATTGCTTGCGTTTTTTGAATGTAATCGTGCGTACCAGCCGGACAGACAAACAAACGGACATGGCTCAAACTACTAAAAATGTCATGAATCGAATTTGGTACAAAGAAACGTAGAGTCTAAAGTGACTCATCCTGCATGCTACGCGTTTGGGTCTTTTCAAATAACTTATACTCTCCTACCCATGCTGTGATATTCACAGCTCATATAATCAAAGTATTATGCTAAGTACAGAGGCAAAACTTTATTTCCCTTTTACACCCCATGAATGAGGTATAGGATAACTTCTCGTGTTATTGTGAATTAACACGCTTTCTATTTTTAAATTCACAACTAGCGGCACCTACTTGTTCATCGACGAATGTGAATGCCACTGTTTGAGAAGCTTTTACTAGACATGCAGATTATCTAGACAATATACCGCGAAGTTGCTGTCGACAACATCGATTGGGCCGGCAATGAAGGGAAAAAATTTAGTCACGTGTTCTAACCACTATGCCACGGCCGATCCCAAGGTAAAAACCATTGTCATACCACTGTGATATAATAACATTGTCAGATATCTGACAATCGTGTAAACACATAACGTTGTCATTGAAAATCAATTTTTGATTGTCAGATCTGACATATGCAGCAGATCTGGCAATTTTTGCCATACTAAAATCTGAAAATTTTTTTTGGTAGAAACATTTATTGTCTATTTTAAAAAGAGAATCTAAAATATATGGGAAGGGCTCCATGTCTTGAACAGAGTTACGAATTTATTAGGGAATATTTTTTGCAAAACATTTAAATGATTATTACGACAAATTCCATTTTTTAATGACAAAATGTACCAACAAAAAATACATCAAAAACATAGTCAAAAATGGAAATTAAATATATTCACAATGTGTTCATCATAATCCCACTGCAAACAAACAAAGCCTTTCAGGTGTCTATACTTTGGAGAATTTTGCTATTCACTCTTAAGATTTTTATTTGATGCAAAATTTATCCACCTGCCGGCCAATGACCATATATACTGTATACACATAATTTACGTATCACAAAAAAATTACAGTATTCTGGACACATTATTCTTAGGCCAAACAATGACCATAAGCCAAGGTTCACACATGCGATTCGCTATATGCGAACAAAAACAACAACGTTGTACATGGACAAACAGGTGGACGGACGGACAAAAGTAAATTTATTGCGAAAAGTTATACTGCGTTGATCGTTGCTGAGTTAAAATTATGACCGGTTTACACAGTAACACCGTATAGTGTAGGCATTAACAATGGGTCAGCCTAATAGCTGTAAACTAAAGACTATAATATATTTGAAGCCTAAATTTAAATAACAAAAGCTAAGTCTGAAATGTTAATGTTTTAATTAATAAGTTTGTAATATTACAGGTTACGACTTTGAATTTAGAACATCTAAGGTGAAAACAAAAACATATATTCGAATATAAAAAGAAATATTAACTATTTTCCATAACCATATAATTGCAAGCTTGTACTTGTTTGCATATATCATGACAAAATTACAGTCGTATATCATTATTAAACCACCACAAGTATTTGCTGCAAATTAGCATATATTCAATATTCAATAGCAAACATCGCATATGACAACTGCCAAGTTGTTGCTCGCCCTCCACATCTCTTTAAAAGTGAATTGAAACACTGATGTCCAATTCATTAGATGAAATATACATTTACAGTTTATAATTAAACAGAAGGTGTTCCATGAACCCAAGAATGCATTGTTCAACAAATTACTGTCTGACTGATGCCTTAATGAAAACTGCAAACTAGAATGTTTGCTTTTTACTTGGATTACATTTGCAGCATTTGTTGGGTCGAAACCTACTTCATTGTGTGTTTGGCCATTGCGAAAACCAAAATGATGACGACGTATAATGATGATGTTGCCGCCGACTTATGTTTGGAGGCATATGCTTACTTCTCTAGCTGACTGATAATTTCGTATTCCTAAGATGTTACATAACATCTCACACAGCATTAGCAACAACAACAGAAAAAACAAAGTGGTAACCATAAATAATCAGATGCTACTTGAAGCTGCCCAAAATTGTATACTGCTCACCCCAGAGAAGGCAATAGAAGCAACAACAACAACAACAACAGATATTTTGTACAATTTGAAAGGCTTCATGTTCGACAACAATTTGGCTAAAACAAGATTTGAATGCGAACTGAGATTGCCGTTGACGGGAATGTGGAATGAATTGCTTCTTGGCGATTACATGGAATTAAATTGTTTAAATTAATAACGCTTGATTTAAAGCAACGGCATCGACATGGGCAACGCTAACGGATATTATTAAAAATATTAGTGTATAACATTTGTAATGGATACTATACTAAATATATGTGTAAAAATTGGTATTTAAAGAAAGAGGTTCTATTAAATATTAACAGTAAAAATAACCAAAAATTAACAAAATAACATAAATATTTCTCCAAGAGAGTTTGTCGATCGTAATGATTACACAGTGATACAAATGTGAAAGAAAAAAAACATACAGGGGTTCTCATGCAGCATTTCTGTTAGACTGAAGTCCATAGAGTAAAGTTGTACTTTTAGTTTTTCTCGGTCACTTCGTTAAGTAATGTTTTTATAGCAAATTAAGTGAAATGGCGATATTCCCAAAATTACAAGTTCCAAAATTCATAAGTCTTCTCTTTGTAAACCGATTTTTAAAAGCTTACATTTGTTGTAAAGCTATGACTTTCACCTTTTATTGAAAAAAATAATTTAGTTTAAGCAAAACAACCCCGAAAAAAACTGCCGCCGTTTGACTATTTTTTAACCGATTTTCAAAATTATTTTTTCTAATAAAAGGTGAAAGTCATAGCTTTTAAAAATGGGTTTACAAAGAGAAGACTTATGAATTTTGTAACTTGTAATTTTAGGAATATCGCCATTTCACTTAATTTGCTATAAAAACATTACATAACGAAGTGACCGAGAAAAACTAAAAGTACCACTTTACTCTATGGACTCCAGTCTAACAGAACCCCTGTATATTTTGTGTGTAGCACAGTGTTATTTATCAATTTGTGTTAGTGTATCATTCGATACTTAAGATAAACGACCAGAAAAGATTTTTTATTGTTGATATTAACGGTCAATTCATTGTCACGCGCTAGGATGACGCGTTCCGAACTCCATGACGAGTTCATCTTCAGACCCCTTTGTGACGAACTGATGCACAATGGTACATCATCAGCTGTATATAATTTGAATTTGACCGTTAATATTCAACATGAGAATGGAGGATATATTTCTATTTATTTAAATCTATAAATAATATTGGCATAAAATTAGTGATCAATGATAACGAATCTGTGTTAACTTCCCTCGCTATCATGTTCCGTTCTTTTCATACCACCCTCCTTTAAAAACATACCCCTAAAGGGCAAAAAAGCTTTTGGCAGACAGTTTTTGCAGATGTAGACAGCCGTCACTTTGTTGTTACTTTTTTTTTGCACAAACCACCCCACAAGCTGTTACTCATTTTTTTTATTGCACAAGGGTTGAAAATGTCGCACGCAAGTCTGGGCACATTTGTTCAACCCCTATATGGCAATATGTAACCACCCCATTTCCTGTAAGCGCAAAAGGGATAAATTCGTATGAAAGCTTTTACGCTTTCATTCTTAGGGTAATTTCATATTTTATTACAGAATTGGCATAGCCATGATTTAACGCCTTACCTCTACCGCTACTTCTTTGTTTAACAAAATTCAAGGTTTCACCACCACAAAAGTGTCCATTTAGAAAAGTTGTTGCACCAGTTTGCTTCTTTTCAAGCCTACTACATATATTTTAAATAAATTAATTTCAGATTTCATTTTCATTGAGCTGCCAGTCATAGAATCACACTTTACTGGTATTCATTTTAATTGTTGTGTTAGGAATATAGATTAAAACTTGTCAAATGGTTATTATTATTAAGTCAATTCATTCGCATGTCAGATTAAATCTAGATAGTGGCAAGACAAGACAAGACCAAACTTTAAGAAGCGAACTTAATCAATTCAATATTTGAATTTGTTATGGCAGATTATAAGGCACTTTTTTTCATTGTAATCTTTAGCAAGTTTTGAATTGATGCCAAAATTTATATATTATGGTCTGAATTAGTTACATTTTAGTTGAAAGCAGAGGTTGTTTAGTTTATTGTTTATTATATGGTTGGTTTACAAGACAAATTGCAGTAGGCGATTTTTTTGTGAAAAACAGGTGTTGTTTTATGTATTACCTAAAAACTTTATATTATTTTAATATTTACTTTGATGTATTGGCATTTTTACAGTTGTCTTTTACGTATCATTTCTTTTAAACACAAATTTAAAACATCCACTAAAAGTAAAACATAAAACTCCTTCCCTTGACTTAACTGTACACAGTTTACCAAAAAATAAAATTATTTACACTGCACAAATGAGGTATGGGATAGAATATCGCGTTGTTGTAAATTAACACGCTTTCTATTTTAAGATTCACAACTATCGGCACCTACTTGTTTATCGATGAAAGCGAACGTCAATGTTTGAGAAGCTGATTACTAGACATGCCGATTGACTCGACACTATACCGCGAAGTTGCTGTCGACAACATCGATGAGGCCGGCAATGAAGGGAAAAAATTGAGATGACTGGAGACAGGAGTTGAATCATAAATCTCCCGTATAATAGTCGCTATTAAGCCACGGCCAGTCCCTTTACACAGTTTATTTCTTTAGAAATCATTATAAAAAAAATGGTACATTAGTCTTACAGTGTAAAAATTTTTAAGGTAATACCTACAGTGAGGCCCGGGCCTAGGGCGGCACGATTTTAAGGGCGCCAAAATTTAAATTAAAAATAGTTATGTCAACCAAGCAAAGAGCAAATGAGAAGAAGAAACATTTATTGCTTTGTTCACATTTTTTTCCAGTGAATTTTAGAAACTAAATTTCAGTTTCTTGCCTCTCTTGTTTTTATCGACCAAGCAAATGAGAAGGAGCAACATTTGTTGCTTTGTTTACATTATGATGACTCGTCGCAGAAAACTTTATTCAGTTGAATTACGGGTAAATGAAAGAGTATCATTTTCTGGACAACAACATTTTCGTACAAATATTTATTACCCCATTTTGAACACTCTGCGTGTACAGTTATCAGAACGTAAAAGCACATACGAAAAGCTTTTTGTAAACTTCAACTTTTTTTATCTATATATATAAAAAATTGTTGCAAGTGTGTTGTGACTTCATAACTCAAGAACGGCTGGACCGATTTGCATAAATTTTTTTGTATGCGTTTGGGTGGCGCCCCGGGTGGTTTATATTTACAATTCGGTCCAATTGGACAAAGGGGCGTGGCACCGTCCATACAACTTGAAAATGAAAAGGGCTGTATCTCATGAACTATCAGAGGTATGAAGATGAGATTTGGTATATATGTTGTTGGAGCAGTATTAATTACAGCCAAGGCGGAAGTGGGGGGTGCCACGCCCACTTTTCAAAACCGCTCTGCAGGCTATCCCAATAAATAGATTGATACGAAAATTTTTCCAAGTGGTACTGATGACCTGTAGATAGTCCCTGGCTACACTTGGTTGTGATTGGATAAAGGGGCGTGGCACCGCCCATACAATATGAAAACAAAAAGGGCTATATCTCATGAACTATAAGAGGTATGAAGATGAGATTTGTTACATATGTTGTTGTTGCAGTATAAATTACAGTAAGAGTGGAAGTGGGCTGTACCACACCCCTTTTAAAATAAACAGTTATAACTGTCAAAATTCCACAGTATATTGCAGTTCGCCTAGAGATATGATCAGTAAGGTGGGCCAGTTTTTTTATTCGCAAAAATTGTAACCAAATTTACAATTAATTGTTAGAAAATGTCACCAATAAACTTTGTGTGTAATATCAATTCCTAGCTCGCGCTGGGAAAGCTTAATTTAGTGCAGAAAACTTAAATTTTGATATAAGTGTCTTAAAGCTGAAGTCTGTATGCTTTCAATAATCATGGGGCAACGAACGTCACTTCCAAAAGTATCAGCTAGGATTTTGATTCATGTGGATTTTTTATGTACAATTGACACCCAACAAAACCCCATTTACCGTTTTTGTTGTCATTTTAGGTCAACCAATTCGTCATTCAGGCGAGGTGTGTGAAGTGTGATAGACTTTCATTGAGACTTCCTTGAAAAATCACCATGTAAAGACTACACAAGAACAACGTTTACAAATCTTGCAAGTTTATTTTCAAAATGCGCGTTCTGTTTGCCCTTTGTGAAGTTTATGGTGCATATACTTATACATCTGAGCAGCTAATAGAAGCCATCAACGCTGTAGACGTAAGTGTGACAGGGGACTCGAATTTATCGAACCGACGCCGTTCTCAGCAACTCGGTCTCTGCAAATGCTGAGGAAAGATCTTGGCCTATATTCGTATATCCAACTGGTTCCAACACGACGGCGTAAAATGCCATACAGCGCGTGCGACCATCACTTTGTAAAGCCAAACATTGGTGACCAAATTATCTCATAGAATGGTAATACGAGTTCAATACAAAGATAGTATTCGGAAATATTCTTGATCCATGTGAGAAGAAGACATGGCAAAAGAGGTTTTTATGGCTAAAGGCATGAAGCTTCAAACGAAATTTTCATTTTCGGTCAATAGGCGGAGAAGGCATGTCAAAAGTGTTTTTTACTCCCAAAGAGATAGTTAGTATACAGACGCTTACCGCTACTACATTGAATTTTGATCTTAAACGGAATGTCTGTTTCCGATTTGTGAAAGATATGACTTTGCTGATGAACTTTTTATTATCGTAATAGAGCCTATAATATTTAGAATTTAAAACAACAACGCTAAATTTGTTAACTTTCATGTTAAGGAGTTACTTGAAATTAGTTACATAAGTTAATAAACTCAACATATCATTATCGAGCGTAAGTACCGTTTTCAAAGTACTTTGTAGACCTTAATGTGAAATATATTGCAAGTTAAAATGCAATAGCGAAGCATTGCCGGGCCCACTAGTAACTTATATAAAATAGATACAAATGAGTTAAAAAGTCAAGCAAATAAACTCGCCAAAAAGTATCCTGATGATCTAAAAGAGACTTTAGCAAATGAATGCATACGTTTACATTATCAACTCAAAGATTCATTAGCAGGTACTGAAAACGTCCGCTCGGCACAACATATATCGATTCATTACATTCAAGTAATCTTCAAGATGTTTAGCCCAATGTCCACATAGCTTTACGAATTATTTTGAGTATCCCTACTACAAACTGTTCTGCAGAAAAATCCTTTTCCACCCTGAAAAGGGCAAACAACTATCTACGGGCAAGTATGGGCCAAGATAGACTTAATCGTCTAGCGTTGTTGTCTATTGAAGGCCAATTAGTACAAGAAATAAACTATGAAAATTTAATTGACGTTTTTGCCCGAGCAAAGTCCCGAAAGACTTGATTATTAAAAGAAACACTGATTAAAGATTTTTAGTTATTTATTTTAGAAAAATAGTATTGTTTTTCAAAAGATATGTATAAAGTAACTTTAATTTTTTGCAAAAACTTTTGTTATTCTTTTATATTTGCATACATATGTATAATATTTACATTTATTTTATTTTTATTTTGAAAGAGAATTATAAAACTTGTTATACACTGGAGAGCAGCAAATTATACGCTCCACTATATTTCAATGCAGATGTACTTCAAGGGTCATAATCCAAAAACCGAATATGAGGAATGCAAGAGAATCAAAAACTACACTTTAACACCCAACAACAACAAAATTGTATTTAGTTACGCTCACTTTTTTATTAAAACAAAAAGCAAACTTAAAATAAAAAAAAATACTTTGTAATAATGCGTATGACCTCATTTATTTTAAATAAATTTCAAAATGCCTTTTTTGCCTTTTTTTAGGGTTTTTGGGGTTGAACTTTCTAAGAAGTCCCAAGCCGCTATTTTGCCGATTTTAGCTCTGCAACGATTTTTTATTGCCTGTTGTTGGAGTACGTTTTATGAACAAGTATGCCCCCCACATTTTCAATAGGGTTCATATCATGGAAACAACAACAAACTTCTCTAAGTCTTCAACGTTTTCTGTCCGAACCCAACCTTTTGTTTCCTTACTGGAGTGTAGACGCAATCTTTTTCTGAGAAATTTAAGTAATCTCCTGGTTTCGCTTCAAGAAGGGCAATAAATTAATTTTCAATATGTCTCTTCGGGGTAATGCGACAGCTTGGAAAGGTTTTTTTGTTTTTTTTTTTTGTTTATTGGATTATTTTTTGTTCGAAAATGTGTTAGAATTTTGACCCTTGGGGTCAAATTTTGAAAAATCCCACAAAAATTTCTCAAAAGTCGGGACATCAGAATACGGTCCTCGAGCAAAGTTTCTTATTTTGATCCCTAGAAAACGATTTTCCTTGTCACGTGCTGATGATAATAGTTTGGCAACTATCGTAATAGCTATTCGCCCTGCCAGCTGTCAACAGAATCCATTTCACACAACTCTTGTAAAATAAATTCTATTAGCAATAATAGAGATAGATCTTGAACCGAACGATGAAAACACTTTTATATATAAACTATATTTCCTATAACTACCCAGCAACAAAAATAAAACAATCGTTTATATGCATAAGAATTTTTATAACTACCAACGAAACGATAGGTGCATATATTTCACTTTCAAAGAAATGCTTGCAAAACATTTCCAATGAGAGCAAAATGAAACTGGAACATACTGTTTAGTTAAAAAAAAATTACATGCTATTCCTTCTGAAAAAAAAAATTGATTTTTTTAGGATGTTTTAAAAAATGCTTCACATTATTGTACATTTTAATTAGTGCTCGAAACCAATAATGTTGTTACGTGTTTATGAGTACTGATTTAAATGTACTAAAGATTCGTCATAATAATGTACTTCCATCCGATGACAACTTCATATACAGGTTTTTACTACTTACACTGCATAATAGACATCTTTGTTAACAATTTTTTTCTGGATACTGAATAAATTTAGTAATTCTTGTTCTTTATGTGTCCAATATTTTTGGTATAATTATGTTCCGCTGCTAAAAGCAGTGTGACATAGCACAAAATTTTAAATATTTTGTTATTGTCAACAACATAATATTCAATTGCAATTTAAAATTATCAACATGTTATCTCTTGTAAAGTCATATGTTTACATGTTACTCGTGACAAAAATGTTAAACAGTAATCTAGATATTTTCCGACATACGGCCACACATGCTGTCGTGGTGCGTTTTATACTTGTATATACTTTACATAGGTACGTCAAAAAGCGTTAACTTTTTTGCGTCACAACATAGCAACAAATTTATTTACAAGTAGTATTAGTCCACTTCTTGTAACATATATGTATACACATATGTCATATGGTTGTAATCTTGTAAGATATAGTTAGATGTCATCTTACTAAAATTAACATTAGTAAATTATACTGCACAAGTGTAAATATGCCTTAATAAGAATGATTTACTTACACGTTCGCACATGCAGTTTGTAACAATTCCCATGTTGAGTTCATAAATTTACATTTGGTGCTGATATCTTTTATTTGAACACAATAATCAAGAAAGAAGCACTCAACTTGTGAACATTTTAATTTGTTATTGGCTGTCCTGAAAGTTTAGTAAAATCTAAAAATGTTGTTACAAAAATGAGGTATTAAATTAGGAATTAGTAGATTTCAGATACCGGAGGATTATAAAACAATAACTAATATAAGAAAATGTACCCAGTAAAAAGTGACACAAAAGAAGCAATCGAGTGAGGAATTAACAATTTTTGATCCAATTGATTTCGTACACGATTACCGAATCGATACCTTCAACAAAGCATGATATGTTCTAAAATAATAAGTTCTTTGGAGTAGAATCGATCGAGTAATCGTAATAATTTAGAATTTATTTTGTATTGCATACATAGAAATTGGCAACCAGAAAAGCAAGTGGCTATATGGCAATGTCCTTCCAATGCAATGAAATGTTTTTTTTTTGCTTGGTACCCACACTTTTGTTTCTGGGAATAATGCCAAATATTTTAATGATTTATTAAAGATAGATTAAATATTTTATAAGAGATCAACATTTTATTCTTTGTAGTGTCATGTTTGTGATTTTTTTTAAGAACTTGAGTATGTTTACTTCAAAATAGTTTTTGACTTCCTTAGTCATAAACTGCTTTTGGTCTATTACACAATAAAAGCATTATGAATACCCATTTTTAACACTTGATAAACTTTTCGTTGCCTGCTGTATAATGTAAGTTTGCCAATGGTATTTAAATAAACAAGTCTATCAATGATAGTTAACGCAATACCACATGACATGTAATGAAATACGTATCTTGGGGTATACATTCTATTTTTTAATGGGTCCAATATATGCTGAAAAACACAATAGTGCATATATAATTATTCCATATTTTTGGTCATTAAGTTGACAATTTTTTAACATATGAGACATTATCAAACGTATTTAAACAATGCCATATTTCAAATTTTAATACAAAACATTTCTATAACTTCTAAACTACTGTTATAAATATCTACCGGAAATACTGCTTATATAAAACAGATGTTTATATTCATAACATAGTTAAATTCCAGCACACTCCCATTAACACCTTCCGTTCATTTGTTATCGACCTTGTGGATGATCATGTTTTAAGTCTTAATCAAAACGAATAAAATTTTAACATATTCATTATGCGCTATAACTATTAATAAATTAACATCAAATTTCTCTTTAACACATTTTTACTAGCGCTGTTCTCATCATTAGTAAAGTTTAACGTCCTAGACATTTATGATGCTAATAAAATGATCAAAGTTTTCACGCGACTCAATAAGACATTCAGAGAAATAGTTAACATTAAGCAATTAACATAAAATGAAGGTAATGCATACATGTATTTTTTTAGTGATCTCCACAGTATTTTATTAGTTTGCATTATTGTGAAAATAATAATGAAATTTTTTTTTTCTATAAATATTAGAAACCTGACCTCGGTTAAATGTTGATTAAGAGAGAGAGAAAACAAAAACTTAACTATTATGTGTTGTGGCGAAAAATTCGGTACAGTAAAGATGATTGCTTCTAGCTGAAATTGCATAACAGTGTATTAATTAATATACAATTTATAAAAGAAAGAATACATCTACATACAACTATTGTTAAAAATAAAACACAGCAAATTCAATGGAACGACTAAAATTTTGTCTTTATTAACTCACAAATTTCATGGCGTTTAATGTTTAAAAATAGTTGCTGGCATGTACTTAATTTAATTTCCCTTTACATCCCTTGAATGAGGCATGGGATAGCTTCCTGCATTGTTGTGAAAAATAACAGGAATGAAGTGGCCAATTCTCAGGTCCATTTCTGGAGATAAATCGCTCTCCAAACGTTTGTATAATAAAATAAAGAACATTTGCCTCTGGCGTATGTCATTCACGGTAATGTTGGCACCGGTATCGGATTTAAATGAAAATGGGCCAATGACGCCTTTGACATGTAATGGAGTCTTAACAGTATAGTGTTCAAATTCTTAAATTTTTCAGAAAACCGGGTTCGGGTTTATTCGTAAGTAACCTTTTTCCAACAATTTGGTTCGGAATACCTGATGTAGTAAAATTCCCTCTCAACCAGTTTTGTCCAGCTTTTCGGAAATTGCCAAAATAAATATAAATGTAATATGAAAACATATGAATATCGATAACTTAATTCTAAAGAATGCTAAGTCGACTTGGAATGTTTTCAAATAAATATAATTGTTGAATTCTTGAAAGATAATTTGAACTTAGCATATAAGTAGAATCTATATTGCTCACAAACTTTTTAACACGTTGTACACTCAGCTAAATTTAGAATTAAGGTATCGATATGATAACAGGTAAAGGCGCATAGGAATAAAGGCACTTTAAGTATTTCATATGAATATTGACCATCGTTTTCCATCCATTTTAAGTTGAGTTCCCACCCGATTTCAAGATAAGATCCCAACTGTATCTTGGTGATTTGCTAACTATTGTATGGTGAATATGAATTTGATTATCGACTACTTCCCATCCATTTTCAATAGAGTTCGCTACATAATTCAAGATTAGATCATAACTGTTTCTTTTTGTTTTCCCAACTATTTTATGGTGATCACAAATTGAGCTCCTCTTGGTGATTGGATCTTAGTTCGGGAGTTGATGGCAATTAACATTTTTCTTAGCCACTTCAAGAAAAGAGGAAAAGTCATCTAGCGACATTTCTCAAACAAATTTTCATTTTGCATAAGGATATATCAATGAAAGCTTCCATGAAAACAACGTTCTATATGGAAAATTCCCCAAAACTATCCTGGCAATGTTCTGTGGAAATACTTGCCAAGTAACTCAACTTCTAAATAAACATATATAAATAGTGATTACCATCTTTTATTAAAACCCGGTTAACTGACATCAAAAACCCGGTTAAACCACTTTTTTGAAAAACCGTTTAGATTGTTTCAATTTCAAATATTTTACTTAACATTCTCAAGAGGATTAAGCTCTCTCTCCAAAAACGACAATTCTGCTTGTTTACATAGCCGTTAAGTAAGAAATGAGCCTCATCGCTGAAGATGATTTAACGATAAAAATCTGGTTTAATTTCTAGCTGATTCTTAGACCATTCACTATACACACAACGCAATTGAAGGTTCACTGGCTTTAAATCTTCCACCAGTTGAATCTTATACGGATGAAGGCCAAGATCTTTTCTCAACATATTCCAAGTAGGGGACGGGCAGAGATCGTGTTGCTAACAACGACCACGGATTGATAAATTCGAGTCCTCTGCTTCTTCTTTAAGCCCGGTCTCGAATTGGATAAATGTTATGCAAAAAAGAATATGTGTCCATAAATCGATCCATTGTTATGAGTTATGAGCATAGTAAACTTGACGAAGTGCTCTATAAGTTTGGAGAACAGAACGTGAATTTGGGAAATATATGATGGGGTTGTCAACATTAAGAGGGGTTATTGTTTTTTCTTTTCTTTGTGTTTTCGTTATAATTGTTTAGTATATGAAAAGTGGCTTATTAGGCCACCGCGATCATAGTTTCTTGGGGCTGCCAAAGCCACTAAGAGAGCCTCTGTGTTGAGCTTCAGGAACTTTTGTTACTTACTTCCTAAGACGCATCGGTGAAAGCATGCCGATTAGGTTACTCAACATTTCGCCTTCTCACATTTGCTATCACTGAACGGATGTTCTTGTTGCGGCTACTGATAGATCAATTTCTGTTGTTGCTGCCATTAAAGAAGAGAAGAAGAATGATGGGGTTAGAAGCCAAGGAATGCAAGTGACAAAAAGTTTATTTCGGGATAAACGCCTTCAAAGTTGGAGTTTCTAGTGCAAATGTATGTATTACTTGAACGTTTTTTCGTTTTTTTTCGCCTAGATATCACTGCTAATAAAAATTCATCTCATTAAATGCTAGTAGATTAAAGATAGCGACAAAGAACACAACTACACACTTCTCTAATTTCTTGTCAATTTGTCACTTGCACCCCCCTTAAATGTCCACAATTAATTAACGTTGTTGTGGTGTAAGTTTTTGCATGGTGACGGTAGTCAAAAACATAACATTAGTATGAAGTGAAACTTCCCTATCGGAAGTTCTAAAAAAAAACCTTATATATAGAACTTATGAAACAAAATTTGTCAGTACCAATTTAAATCCTTTTCGAATGATTTCAACAAAAAAACATCTTGCCACATGTTAAAGTCCGCATTATTCCAAATCTTTTAATTTTTTCGAAATTTCCTAAAACCTTTTACATCTAAACCACATTCATATTGTCATTTCTAACGTGCAACCGCTTTTAAGAGGCGGATTAAGACACCTCAGGTCAACTTGTATTAATCACACACATTCAGCGTGCAATACCTTAGAGAGACAACGTTCGTGCCTTAAGTCTTTAGTTTTTCTATTACTCAACCAGTGGCTGCCAACAATTTGGCAATACCGTTAAGATATTTGCCCCTTCCCCTACCAAATACTGCAATATTTTGCTAACAAATTTTTATGATTTTATTAACTTAATTGAGTGTAATTTGAAATAATATATACAATATATAAAATAAGTAGTAAAATCGCAAATGATCTTAAACGTAATTTGGGTCAAATCTCTTATCTTTACATCTCTCTTTAGCTACTCGGCGCATTAACGGGAAACTCACGTCATACTTAAGACTTATAGACCACTATAAGCTAAATTATTTTATTTTAAATTTTAAATGACTTAATTGTTCGTTTACAATAGCACTGTGGCATTTACAAAGAGGAAACCAATAAAATATATTTTTACGACTTTTTAATAAATATTCATTATTAGTCATTCAATTGTGATGTAAACAACTAACATATTTGTGGTGGAGTGGAGAACGTCAGGATGGAGGTGGCACTGCCTGAAAGACTGACCAGTTTTATGTTTAAATCTTGATCGTGTGGCTCTGTATATAACACATTAGCATATTAATGTGGCATCAACACAATACTAGAGCTTTACTTGTGTACAGATGTTTGATGGCAGATGTTTGTTGAGTGTCTGTAAATATATATGTACATTTTATCTTATGTACTAAGTTGAAAATAGTTTTTAAGTTCAAGGTTATGTAGTCATTGTTCATATGTAGTTTCTCTGCTCGATTGCTTCATTATATTCTTAACGTGTTCATAAAGTTGGCTTTGTTGGTTTTTTCTGTTTTTATTTTTTTTGCTACCGTCGTTGTTGTTTTTGTCGTTGCCGTTGGCTTCTTTATATATTTCACACTAAACTCATCAATTAAAGTCAACCTTGATTGTCGTGTGGCAGATACATGATACATGCTTCATGTCAAGTCAAGTGAAGTATAGTGGTTTCGCCGTCGTTGTCAAACTCTCTTAACAACGACTTGCATGCAGTCATGTGTAGTCAAGTGTAGTCGTCTCATAATTCACTCAACTTAGTTCCCCAAGCCAACTATGTATGCATGTATATTCATATGCGGCCGGCAGCAGCGACGACGTTAAAATACTTTAACATATTTATGACACATATGGTAAGAATAATTGCCACAATCATTAACTGAAATCTATAATTTTAACTTATATGAAGACGCTGTTTGTCGGTTAAAATATACAACAACAACAAAAATAAACGAAACTCCACAAACAAAAGACTTAAGACACAAATCTTGACAAGAATCACATTAAGTTTGTGCCAAGTGATAAGCGCTGGCATACAAAAGACTTAAGCAGCGAACTTGGAGACAAAAAAAAATTTCTAATTTATGAACGCAGCAAAAATTTCGTAAGTGGTTTTGAATAAGATGATTAACTTGATTTAAGCTGTAAGTGATGTTTTGTTAAGCAAACAAGTATTTCGGAGTGTGTTTGTTGTTGTGTGAGAATTAGAGAAAATTACTATTTAGTTTATCTGCTAGCTAAAGTGATGTTCTGGCTGCTTGGCACAAGCAAAGGTGTTAAAACAGTAGTTGGGGAGGATTAATGTTATATGGTAAGCAACAACGAAAATTAGTAGAGACAGAATAATTTAGCGGTTTGTTAGCCAAACAAGTATTTAGATGTATTTATAAGTAGCTTGAATGAATCTTAGAATAATGTTAGTTAGCTGAAGTGATGTTCTGGCTGTATGACAATTGTGTTAAAACAGATGCTTGGGCAGATTAATGTTATAATTTATGAACAAAAATTAATACAGACAAAATCTTACATACGAAGATGATATTAGTGCCATGTGACAAGGAGTTCTTGCGGTTTTAAAACAATTTGGGATTTAAATAGTATTTTATTGGAAAAGTGTTAAAAATACTTTTACCGTCAGAAGAGAAACGTGATGTGTTAAATTATAAGTGATTACGGGGATGCCCAAAATCCTTCTCCAAATACCATTAAACTGTTCTAAAGTAAATAAAATCATAAAAATTTGTTGGCAAAATTTTGCAGTATTTGGTGGGGGACAAATAACTTAACTGCATTGTCAAATTGTTGGCAACCACTGGTTGAGAATTAGAAAAAACAAAGATATGAACCTTGTCTCTCGAAGGTATTGCGCAGAATGTGTGTAATCAATACAAGTTGACCTGATCTATCTAAATCCGCCTTTTGAAAAGGGGCTGCATGGTTGAAATGACAATATGATTGTGGTGGAGATGTAAAAGGTTTTAGGAAATTTTTAAAAAAATATGTAGATTAAGCGTTGTGCAGATTTTCAGATGTTATAAGATATTGTGTTCAGTCGAAAATATTGGATAGGAATTTGTTTGGTGCTGAAAAATTTGGTTCTTTAGGTTTCATATACAGGGCCTTTTTTGTTAGAACTTCCGATGGGGATAACCGTAAAACTAGCTGTCATTCTATTGAAGTGTGTTTGACTACCGTCACCATGCAAAGACTTACACCAGAATAACGTTTATAAATTGTGGACATTTGAGAGGGTTAGCAGCAAAGCTGCGCAAGTGACAAATTGACAAAAAATTAGATAAGTGTGCAGTTGTGTTCTTTGACACTATCTCTGTATACTAGCATGAGATGAGATGATTTTTTATTGCCAGTAATAATATCTAGCTGCTGTAGGCGTGAGTATGACAGAGGACCCGAATTTATCGATCCGTGACCGTTCTTAGCAACACGATCTCTGCCCGTTCACTACTGGGAAAATTTTGAGAAAAGATCTAAACATTCATCTATATAAGATTCAAATTTTATGCATCGATGAGGCTCATTTCAAGTCGGTATATATTGGGGAAATCGGCATATAGAAGGTTATTTTCATTGAATTTTTTATTGAAATATGCTTAAGCAAAACGAAAGTTTGTTTGAAAAATACTTCTTAGATGACTGTTTCCACTCATCTTAAAGTGGGTGAAAAGCCGTTGTATTCATATGAAAAATTTTAATTTTCTTGATCTCCTGAACTAACATTCAATCGCAAAAAGGAGCTCAACTTGTGGTCGCCATACAATAAGCCATCGCGGCTGTAGACGTGAATGTGACAGAGATCCGATGGCCTCTGAAGAAAGATCTTGGCCTACAACTACATAAGATCCACCAAGTGCAAAAATTAAAGCCAATTGCGTCATGTGTTCGATGAACCTGCTGAGAATCATCTGGAAGTTCAACCAGATTTTAATCGTGTGAAGTCATCTTTAGCACTGTGACTCATTTCTAGCTTGACGGGTATTATATAGTTTTTGGAGAGAGTGCCGTCCTCATGAGACTAACAAAGTGACGCAAAATTGGAACGACAGAATGGCATTCATTTTTAAAAACATAAAATGTAAAACAATTTGTGAGCTAATTGAACCAGAATTTTGGTAATTCCATGACAAACAATTAGCAGAATAGATAAAATTTTAAACAAAAGACTTAAGACACAAACACGTACACTGCTATTAAACCATATTCACAATATGATTAGATAACTTCCCATTAAAAACGTCTCGAGCGAACAAAAGACTTAAGAAACAAACACGTACCAAGCTTTCTAATAAAATTCATAACATCGATAGAATTTATAATTCTACATAATACCAGTGTAATCCTCCAAATGCAATGCAATATATATAATTTGTAAAACTATATAGTACACACAATATATTAATATTCATTTACAAAATTATAGTAAATATTCATGTACTAGCACCTCATCTGCAAGTGAGCACAATAATAACTGTAACATGACATTGACGTGCTGCTGTTGTCAACTTACAGCACATAAATCACCATTAAACGCATTCTCCTCCTCTCTCAATTGTGTTAAACTGTTTACAACTTTAATTATTGTCGCATTTATATTTAATAAATGTTATTAATCAACTAGTTCATATACCAATTAGACAGCGAACAAAATATGAAAACAAACTGATTGCTAACCTAGAGTTTGACATCAAATTGATATTAACCAAAAACAAATTTATAATTAATCACAAACGTAAATATAAAGATTTCATTAAATTGCTGTATGAAATAAAACGTGCTTGCTACAACTTCAACCGTTGTATAATATTTACGTAACAAAATAGTACTGATTTTAATTAGAACCTTGTTTGGAGTTTTTGCTTTTTTGTTTTTTTACTATTTATTTATATGAAATGCACTATGATAAAGGCAATGTTAAGTTTTATAGAAATAAAAACACATTTGTTCATAAATGTTAAGGTTTTTGTTTTTAAATTAAGGTGAATTGAAAGCGGAAACACTTGAGTTTCCATGGGCTCTACGAATACATACTCAACATTAACAGTTGTATTGTGTACATTTGTTACGTACCCCGTTGGCTGTTTTCTGTTTTTCTTGTTTTTTTTTTTTTTGTTTAAAAGTTGCCATAAAAACATCCGACTCGTGGTATATGGTAATTCTTCTAATTAGTCGGGTATCATCTTGGTTGGTTAAAGTGATAAAAAGAACTAATGATACATCTTGTTATTGTATCTTTTTTTGTTTTTGTGTCTTAACGTGGAGGGAACGTTAAAGATAACTCTGCAGAGTTGTGGGTAAAGGAAATCATTTTAAACGTAGAAGTAAAAATGGAAGTTAATTTAATGGCGTGTTATCTGATGTTCTTGCCTTAAGTATTTGAAAAAAGCGTGAACTATAGGTGATTACAGTATTTTAATGTCGATGTAAGAATAAAAGAATGTATAATAAAATGAAATTCACACTAATATAATAATTTAATATAAATATGTGTGTATGATTTACGAAAAATAAACTAAAGACATCTTGTATGGTTAACGACACATGTAAGGCATGATAAGGCATTTGAGTGGCCCTGTAGCATTTTGCAGATTCTAACACTGTCTCCATTTTAAAGTTGCTTTCTTATTTGTGACGCATATTTTAAAGCTTTAACGGTGTTGGAGAACAACTGGTTTGTATTAAAATTATAAATATCGATGCAGTGATTTGTAAAGCACTATTTATGTAAACAACCACCCTATTCCAATTTTAGAGTACCAATCTGAAAAAACTTTGTTGTTCTTACAACCAACGCACAAGCAAACACTGAATTTCATGTATATATAGAATCTATAATAAGGCATAATCTATGACTACTTCTGGTTAATAAATTAAGTATTTAAACATAACTGCGAGCAAACCTGTTAAACCAACATAAACAGTAATAAATACAGGCCTAAAAGTCGATGTCTTAATTAACCATAAACAATTTCCAATTTTAACCATTTTAGTAACCATCATTAAAATCTGTTGGTCTTTAAATAAGTAAAGTCAAAAGAATAATTAAAGTTAAACCTGTAAAAACAAACATAGCTCTTAGATTCGGTGATATTAAATCAAATATAAATAATCATTGAATATAAAAACAATCAATATATTATAATGAGGTAAATATGTTATAAAGTTGTAAGCTTGTATATCCCTATCCGTATTAATATTATAAATGTAAATGTTTGTCTGTTTGTTTGTTTGTGTGTTCGTCTGCTTGTGGCTCAATCACGGCTAAACGGGTTAATCGATTTCTATGAAATTTTGAAGGTAGTTAGTATACAGTAACGAAATTACTACAATGGGCTATACGGTTTTAAAATTGTTGACCCAATGGGCGGAGTGGGCGTGGCAAAACTTTTTTTGAGCTAGAAAGATAAAATACGATAAACATAAAGTACTCGACAACGCGAATATGAATATTAAAACGAAAATTTAACTTTGGACCCAATGGGCGTAGTGGGCATGGCAAAACTATTTTTTAGAGTTAGTGAGATAAAATTTGATACTCATACACAGGGCCAACACAAATATGCCTGGAAAAAACTAAAAATATGCGCATTAGATAAGCACGAAAAACACTAAAAAAATGCCTTTAAAACTTATAAAAAATCCAAAAAAGATTTTGACGCGTAGTTAATTTTTTTCACCGAATACATTTTATTTTTAATAAAAATTCATCACAAATAGTTGAAAATTGAATGAAGTTATTTTTTACATTTCATTTATAAGATTCAGACTATTGATTAATTACTCTACTGTAAAGAAAATTATTAGGTAATTTAATGGATTTACTTATTTACTTACTTAGCTGGTACTTCTATGCAATCCCAGTGGATTATATACCGCACGTAGAAAAATATTATAAGCGCCTCGATCTTCTGCGCTTCTTCTCCAGTTAGTCACACCGAGTTCTGTAAGGTTCTCAGTAACCTGGTCTTTCCAACGGAAATTAATGGATTTTAAGGTATAATAAATATTATGTATACGGCTTCTCCATAATTTGTCTCAAATATTCTTGATTTCCGTTATTGAAATCTTGATCAAGGATAAAACTTGCTAAGTGTTTTATATGTGAAAATCGGGAATTATTTTCAAATATATATGGTTTCTGAGGGAGTTAGAAAGTCCAAGTAGTATAATGTGTGTTGACTTTAAAAGTCCCACCGCCCATTGTTTCAACTTAAAAAGTTTTTTTTTCGCAATGCTATCTGTCCTGTCATATTTGAAAAGTGAAACCCTAATTGACTATTTCTCTTTTGAAGTACGCATTACTTCAGCCTCCTCTTTGTTACACTATTTAACAACTTACCTTACGTGCTTTGATAGTTCTGCCAACTATACCAACGAGTAGTGGATAGAGCTTTGCCACCAGCTCTATCCGCAACTCTACGTAGAATTCATTGAAATTCTTGACTACGGAATCCTTTATATAAACACAAAATAATATTTAGTTTAGTTAGTACCGGAAATTCATACTTTAAAAAATACAGTCTTTAAAAACCCCAAAATATGCTTTTATATGCATGAACCCCCAAAACATGCCGGTAAGACTACAATATGCAATTGCATATGCAAGAATGCATTGCATACTTTTGCTGGCCCTGGCTCATACAATACCCGACAACTCAAATATGAATATGCGGACGAAATTTTTATTTTGGACCCAAAGGGCGTAGTGGGCGTGGCAAAATCTTTTTAACAGCTAGAGAGATACAATTTGATACCCATATAGTACCCGACAATTTTTGTTCCAATGGGCGGAGTGGGCATGGCAAAACTTTTTTTAGAGCTAGGGAGATAAAATTTTATACTATGCAGACGAAATTTTTATTTTGGACCCAATGGGCACAGTGGGCATGGCAAAAGCTTTTTTTTGAGCAAGAGAGATACAATTGTATACCCAGATAGTACTCGCAAACACGAATATGAATATGCAGACAAAATTTTGATTGTTGCTCCAATTGGCGGATTGGCGGATTGGGCGTGACAAAATTTTTTTTAAGAGCTATAGAGGTACAAATTGATACCGAGATAGAACTCGACAACACGAATATGAATGTGCAGACAAAATTTTAATATTTAATCCATTGGGCGGAGTGGGCATATTTTAGCTCCAGAGATGTCCAATTTGGTACAGACGTAATTGTTATTCTCAATCAGTGAGCGAAGGGGGCGTGGCGTGTATTTTATCCCCAGAGCGATAATATTTGATACACAGGTAATAAGATACCAAAAAAAAAAAAACAATTTATTGTACTTAAAAGTACATTTATTGTACAAAAAAGGTAAATATTATTGTACCAAATAGCACTATTATTGTATAAAAAGTACATTTATTGTACCAAGAAGTTCATTTATGGTATCAAATAGAACTTCATTGGTACCAAAAATTAAAGTTATTTTTATACCCTCACCCTTCGTTTAGGAGGGTATTTATCATTTAATACGACCCAAAAGTGTAACACACCGAAGGAGTGACTTTAGACCCTATGTTTCTTTGGACCAAATTTGATTCATTACTTTTAAGTCGTTTGAGCCATGTCCGTCTGTCTGTCTGTCGGGCTGGTTCTCACGATAAATTTCGAAAGACGGCACCAATTGTTTTTAAACTTTGCATAGGTTAATATTCCCCCAAAACTACTTACGGTATTGATAATGGGCTACATGGACACACCCCTTCTGGTACCTCCTATAAAAATGTAACAATCAATACATCAACGCGATCGTGCCCAAATTCCGTATTTAGTAAAACTACAGCAGGATACAGTTTTGGAGAAAAAACTGGAAGTCTAGACACGCACCTTCTGGTACCTCCCACTCAAATGTACCATTCCGCCCACAGAAATTCAGAAATCAAGTAATAATATTCTCACTTGTTTGGTACCTAAAAGTTTTTTAATTGTGAAAACATTATTTTTATTGTATCAAAATTTACTCTTATTTTTATCAAAAAGTACTGTTGTTAAAGCAAAAAGCAAGAACTACAATTGTTTTATCTCAGCTTTATAATATTTTAAAATTTTGTTTGCTGACACTTTTGCAGCATTTTGACAATTTTTTTTCAGAATTATTTCATTAAAGTTTCAGAACTATTTACACGGCGAATATTAAGAAATGTTGGAAAAATGTTTTTATGTCTATATAAGGTAGTACTTGTGTACAGGTAGTACATGGTAGTACATGGTACATGCATTTGGTTAGTGATACGCTGTAAGTTTGATCAGATTTAGGAGTAACTTTTGGTAACAAATTGTTTACAGAACGCATAAACTTAGGTCTTTAAGCAAACAAGCCAAATATGCAATAGCAAAGCGTTGTCGAGTCCACTAGTGACTTCTATTTTTTCTTATTTCTATTATAAAAAATCCTCTAGAATCTAACTTGTTTTTGTTAATGATTTTTAAAACTAAATCCCCTTAATTTGGTTCGGGAAGAGTAATTTTTTGCTTTTAAAGTTGGTTCTCTTACCTACATGTCGTACAAATTTCGAAATGGAAACACATAATACAGTATATTATTAATTTTTATGGATATTTTAAAATTATATAAATATAACAAAATATTTATTGATTAAAGAATTATTGCTACACCAAAACAAAATTACAACATGAATCTGTATACCAAAATTTTCTAGCACCCTCAAAATCTTGACTTGCGGTTCTTCGCTTTTTCCTCACTTATGAGCTGATAACTCAATCAGTTTTGAACCAATTTTTGATTTATTGGAAAGAAGATTCTCAGGTCTTTCTAGCAGTATATTTAGTTCTATAAATAACTTGTACCATCTGTATAGTTTTTGATTTAATATTGCAAACTTTTCAGTTTTTTTTTCACAATTTTTAAAGTTTGAATATATTAACCACTATTTAATTAATAAACCCAAAGGGGTCTGAAGATGAACTCGACATGGAGTTCGAAATGCTTCATCCTAGTGCGTGACAATGAATTGACCATTAATATCAACAATAAAAAAAAAACTTTTCTGATCGTTTAGCCAAAGTATCGATGATACACACTAACACCAATTTTTTTATTTTATTCAAAAAGTGCATGACGACACACATAAAATTAATATTTGCTTGTTAGAATAGGTTAACCACTGATCAAGTTATTCAAGTAAGTCGAGAAACACAATTGTCATAACTTCTTATAAAATCAGTATAATTTTTGTGCCTTTTAAGACAGTAAGATGTAAATATTCCTTTAAAATAATTTACTTTTCGAGAGCCATATAAAAGCAACAATACATCCTTCTTTACTCTATGCAATTGATCATTACTTTTCTTTTTGCATTTATGCAATTTATCATCACTTTTATCCTAACATTGTGCCAGTATTTCAAATCTCTTTTTACAACCTTTAGTGTAACCTTTTATACGCTACCGCCTCTCAAGACTTGCTGTCTTTTTTTCTATGATCCCAATTTGGCCTGAAAATTAATTTTTCCGGGCATCAATTTCCAACAGAAGCCAATATTGGCAGGGGATCTACTCCACCCCTCATTGTGTTGAAATATTTGCAATTGTTTGTTTGTTTTTTGATTATGCGATATTTTCTTTTGCCTTCAACTGTGTAATAACTTTATTATTGTGTATTTTTATTTTGTTTATTTGTTTGTGTTTTCCTGTGGCTGCTTAGTTTCTCTTATCTCTTATTCCCAACCACATAAATTCTTTAATAATAATTTTGACCTATTGCATGACCCTTTGGCAATAGACCTTTTTGGTTAGTTATGACCAACAAACACTGGGCAAATAACACAGTTGAGTAGTTAACTACAGATTGTATTGTGTTGTGTTGTTTGTTTGTTTGCTGTATCACCGTAGTGCGGTGGTTATTTTGGTTGTTGCCGTTGTTGCGTCCATGTAATATTTACCATTCGCTAAATTAATGTTTTATAGATTTAAAACAAATGACTTACATTAATTTGCAACATTGTAGACCATTGTTTGCGATCGACCTAAGTACGGCTCGTGTAGATATTTAATAGAATATGCTATGTTGTTGTTGTGTCTGCTTCATCAAACATACAATTATTGCTTTTATTATTTTAACAAAAATATAGAATTATATAATGTTGTTGTATTTTAATAACGTACAACACTGGTTATTGGGTGTTCATTGTCTGTCAAAGCATAAATGACTGAGTAGAAAATTAAATATTATTCAAACAGCAGGTTTGTGTCTTAAGTCTTTTGTTTGCTGCTCATTGT
The DNA here is from genome assembly GCA_964034835.1 of Muscina levida. Classification (NCBI taxonomy): domain Eukaryota; kingdom Metazoa; phylum Arthropoda; class Insecta; order Diptera; family Muscidae; genus Muscina; species Muscina levida. Next base: position 6,053,089 of record OZ035883.1, read on the forward strand.
AATCCCATGCGCAGAGTTCATTATCGCTGGCAATTTCAACTTAAGTTGTTGTGCGCTGTACTCTGTTTGTGGCAAAAGTTCTTTGGCTTTAACAAAGAAAAACGAGTTTGTGTCTTAAGTCTTTTGTTTGGGTATCCCTGTTAATTGCAGGAATTTGTTAAATCATTGCGTTTAATTTAAAGAAAATTCGCAGAATATAACTTTTATCGCATGAAAGCTCAAGATCGGTTTTGTTAGAATAAATAATTATAAAAACAAAGGGCTTTTTTGTGCGATCCTGTGATATTAATGCTAACATAGCATGATGCCATGACTGTTCATAGTTTTAAGTTTGAAGTATGTTACCATTGTCTATTAGTGCTCTAATTTAAACACTTTGAAATGACATCATTATTTGCCTCTTCCTTGTGGCTTTATCATCTTCTATGATTGTTTTGTTTTGTAAACTTTACATTTTCTTTTCTAGGTTTCTATTTATAGTCATAAATCACTTTAAATTTATTTCAATTTAATTAAGAATTCAAGTTCAGGGTCAACACACAACTTCATGTCAATAACAAACATAGGCATTCAGCTGAACATGAATATGTTAACAACCAACCAACACTGTTGTTACAATTTTATGCGCCTTTGCTTATGTTATATCTGTTTGTATGTGTTGTATGTGTAGTCCAGATAAATTATGGTTATTATTAACAAACAATGCCTAAAGCCATACAAACTGTGAAACAGCAACCCCCATCGAGACACAGATCTTAAGAGTAACACATATTTGCTTTGAAGTGTTAACATTTATGTTGCTTGCTTATGTTGTCATTGCTTTTAAGTGGAAAATTGGTATGTTGAACTGGGGGGCGGGGGGAGTAAAAATCATAGTTAAACTTGTCGGAAGTATAAGACGACTGCACCATAACTATTATTTATCGTTACAGTTGGCAAAGTTAGTTGGTGTAGAATGTTTAATGTTAGATGTGCGCCAGAATCTCATAAACATGACTGTGATGGAGGGTGGTATGAAAAATGGGGGGTTGAATGTAAATACAATGGAACGGAAGCAAAGGAACAGTAATATGCGAGAGTTTGATTACATAGAACAAAACAGTTATTACACAGTTCAACATTTTTCATCTCATTGATGTGGGACTCAATTCTCAGAACTGCACGTGAAATAAGTCCCAAAAAGAAGATGTTCTAGTTTATTCAAGTTACATGCCACAATAAATTAATATTAGTTTTAAGTTAGTAAGTAAGGTTTTTTTGTTTGATTTAACTCGAGAACCAATAGTCCGATTTAGCTGAAACAAATTTAAAAAATTCAGAATTACAATCCTTTTTATCTGTTCGTATAACGTTTCCCTACATAAGCCAAAGTTTCACTTTCATATTCATCAAATAACTTTGAAGTGGGTTTTTTTGTAGCAGTTTAAATAAAACTGTTGTACTCCGTGTCGTATGATTTACGTGGAGAATTACTTATGATAATCATACGTTATGTTATGTCAAATAAAAGGCCCCAAAACGTGACAAATTCCCCAATACGATACTTACTAACTTCAAATGAAAATTAAATTATTACATGTAACATGACAAAACAAATGACGCAGAACTCCTTTTTTTTGGGGCTAAATACACATGCAGTTCTCAGAATTGAGTCCCAAAATCATATGTTGTACTGTGTTATTCTTCATACTTCCTCGTGCTTTCCTAATTATCAGTTTGTTTGACTGTTCTAAAAAGTTATTTTTCGCACAAAAGAAATAGACTAAAATCTCTTTATAGTTAAACTTATGTCAACTTCAAACAGATACCTAAGTAAATAACTTGAATAAAACAACATCTTAACCTCATGCCTCGTTAATGTACCACGCTTGCTAAGTCAAAATTACGATAATCGGCAAATAAACATCATCTTATCGCATTTCTTCAGATCATAATGTGCCCCTTAGCATTTGTTGTTATTTTCACATTTGTTTACTTTTCAGCAAAACAAGAAGATATTAACACCACATCAGGTAATAAAATCGCTTGGAGCCATTAACACTTCCAGGTCATTAACATCATCAGCATCACCAACACAAATACTTTGCGCAATTATACAGACATACTTTTTTTGCCCACCATCAACTAAGATTATTTCACATTAATTGTTAATGACAATCGATTAAATTGTAGGTGACCAATCCGGTCATGACTGGCTACATTTGATGGAACTGTCCAAATCGTCACTAAAAATATGTTGAACTTTAGCTATGATTACGTTTTTAAGCATCATCATCTTGTGTAAGGTTGGCTAATTATGTGCCTGAACATCATCATAAAAACAACTAGTAAAAAATAGCAATTTTGTTTTAAAGGCGTTGCACAAATATGTGCATAACAATTTAGCACACACAGCAAATCACAACGCAGACATCATAGAATTTGACCAACCCCCAAATAAGATGAAGGCGTAACGTTGCATTTGATGTGTTTTTTGTTAGAAAATAACTATTTTTGGGCAATACTCAAAATATCGCAAATACATCACAATTGTTTCCGCACATAGCTGTGCCAGACGAATGCATTTGAAAGTGTGGGAACCTAAAGCATCCAGTGCGCCTTAATACTTTAATAATTGCTAGCAATAATTGTAAAAATGCTTATTATCTTGTAGTCGTCGATAATTCAAGTTTAATTCGTTGTGGCTATTATATTATTTGAAATATTTGAAATTTAGACAAATCATGAACATTGCGAACAATGAAAACGAAACAAATACCAATTCACACTAATGGGCGACCATTAGAAATCTAATCCACAGAGGGCAGACAAAGATGTTTATTATTTTAAGTCAGAAAATAAATGATTTCCGTATTTATTTTTTGTGTACTATAAGTGCAAGCAATAATAGTGGTTGTTAAAATGTTAATACAAAAGACTTAAGCAACAAACTCGACCCCATACTGGGCATGATAACTGCTAAATGCATGAAATTTTGAAATACTCATTCGTTTTGAGTTAAAATCTATTGCTCCAGCTGCATATAACAGTAGTTTCTGAAGGAAGAACGATATATTCGATTTGTAATGGTTAGCTCAAAAACAATAAATCAACCAATTGTGGGATCATTGCACTTCAATTGTTTAACATTTTAGTAATTAACCTTAATTGACCGGTTCAACCAGATGCATATATGATAATTTAGTCGCTAAAGAATCGTCGTCGTTGTTGGTTTTGTTAATTCAGGTTAAATTCCTTTAGCATTGTTTTGTATTGCAAATTTAGGCGTTTTTATTGATTTTTCTTTCTTTTAAGACTCACGTTTTAAAGTTTTTTTATAGCACCTCGTAAACATGTTTCAAAAATTAATTTCGTTTAAGGTTTCTAAATGACTTGTAAAGTTGTTCATTCTATTACACAGGGAAACAAGGTATTTGTTGTTTAAGAACTGAATATTGTTTTAAAGGTATTTTGGGACGCTGAATCCAAATATGCACTTGGTTTTTTTGTATCAGCTCGACTTTTCGCGATATACCGTTATGTCCATAACTAAGGCACTTCCACTACAAATATTTAAATAACTTGAAAACGGTTCACCATATTCAATTAAAAAAAAACTTAAACTCGTCAACAAAATTATCTTTAATCCGTGCCTACATTGTTTTTAATTTGGCCTAGTAGTTTAAGAGATATCGTTGTAGTTTTTAAAAAAAAAAATAAAAATTTTAGTTTTTTAAAAATTCATAAAAAAAATAAATGCAACACAAATCACAGTGTTTGTCTTAAAACATTTAGTTTAATATAGTGTGAATCAAATAAGATTTATTTCATTAAAATCTCTGCACAACTTTTGATTTTGTCAACAATTTACTGAGATAACTAAATTTACAAAAATCACGATTTCCATACAAAAATAACATTTATTAATATGTTTGTGAAAGTGTAACTCTAGCCAACCTTAACGGATCGTTATGAAAATTTATCAGTATTAATATTTTTTGAAACGAACGTACGGGATTGTAAATGGGCGGAATAGCCCCACCCCTTCTGGTACCTCCCATACAAAATTACCTATTTTTGGATAATTAATATATCTTCGATAGCTGCCAAACAGACTACCGGAGGATATTGAAATTTGGTCAGTTTATTTATCTTGCAAAAGTAGACAAACCCTGAAAAAAACCGAAACCGTTGCCATACCCCTTCTGGTACCTCCCATACAAATGACCAAACTCACCCCAATAGTCTTACATACATATCTTTTTTGTAAGTACACTGAATTCAGTCAAACTATGCGTAAGTTTTACGGTTATGTAAATATGAATCAGGAATGAATTTGCACTATATCGGATCACCCCTTCTGGTACCTCCCATACAAAATGACCTATTTTTGGACAATTAATATTTTTCCCTGAACTTCCAAATTGACAACTGCCGATTAATTAAATTTGGTCAGTTAATTAATATTGTAATAGGAGGCAAAACTATAAATGAAACTATAAATAAATTTGCAAATTTGTCATGATTTTTTAAAATACAAAATTTTAATTTTTTTTTGATAGAAACAAAAAATTGCGAAAAATCTGTTATCACCGAACTTATCATAACTCATTCAATTTTCAATCGATTATTATGTACGTACATGTTTTAGAAAGCTATTTTAATATGATATTCAATAAAGCTAATAAAAATAACAATTTGCCCCCAACCGATTAACTTTCAGCGTGAAGAAAATTAAAATGTGTAATTTTTGTTTTTTTTTTTAATAAAACAGCCGTTACTCAGTCATTTTTTTTTTTGTAATATTAAAAATTTGATTTTTTTCAAAGGTAACAACGATAACTTTAAAAAAAAAAATTTAAAATCCGGCTTTTGAAAAAAAAATTATGATTTTTTGAACTATAATTTTTTGGAAAAAAGTCGACAATACGATTAGTACCTGTAACTTAAAAATTCGAGCTGATGAAGAAAAATGGAGATTAGATTTGAAATCAGCGACCTCAAATTAGTAAAAAACAGCCATCGAATTCCAAACAACACTCAAAAAGTTCAATTTTGTTCCCTTGTGTTATTATTGTCATCAGTTTTTCATTTTGTTACATTTTTGAACTTTGACAAAATTTTTCAAATTACACTAGTTAACAAAAGCGAAACAACGAGAAAAGTTGAATAGAATTTGAGATATATGACACTAAATTTTGGGTTCTTTTTTGAAAGGTACTTTCATATATCGTACAATATATTGTTTTGAAGATAACAGAGTGTTACGTACATAGTATGGCAAAAGTTAACACCCAATATGCTAGTAACGCTTCCCTTAATATTTTAGTTAAATGTTAACGCAACATAATTGATTTTTTTCAAAATAATATTCTCAAATCCGCTTTATGGCCAACTAAAATTAGAAATAGTCAAGTCAAAAAATGTTTCCTTACCTTGTGAATGGAGGGCAATTTACGAAGATAATTTGGTATTGAAAATGACAATTTGAACATCATTATTAAACAATATATTTAGGCAATTCAAATTCATGAAGTTTCCCTAAGACTCAAAAGATCGAGAGTGGGCCAAAAGTCCGTTTGAATTGGTAGCATCGTTGAGCGGAGGTATTATGAAATGCTACAGCAGCCAAGGGATATTCTGTTACATGGCGTCATTCGCGTTCATTCATTAGGCATATGCGAGTACGTACTATCGATTTTTTGCTCATTACAACATACGGCATAAAAAATACAACATCAACGACACAATTGATCAGAAAATAGGTGCAGACGTTAGGGGAGACAGGTTCAACAATAAATCATCTACGATTCGACTGACCGACATAGAGATGCCCTACTTTTATGAAGATCAAAGAGAATATGATGTTACATTGAAGTTAAGTTAGTTTTAATCAAAGTACAAGGTTTCAGCAAGGTTTTGGCCAATGGGAACGACCACTGTGCACCGTATATAGTTTATAGTATTTTTTTAAAACTTTTTTTTTAGTTTTAATTAAAACACTTAAATTATAATAAGTTTTTAGCCGCAAAGCAGTGTGTCATAAAGAATATTAGGAATGTATTCGCGAGCAAATGTAGAAAATGTCACGAAACACCTTTTAAGTCACCATTGAAAACTTTCGCTCTTGGTTGCAGCAACGACAAATAATAACGGTTTACATATGACCGATGTAACTTTCCAAAAACAAATTCCCTTTCTGTGTTCTTTCATACCATATATACAGTTTTATTATAATTTTTATCTTGTTATTGTTTTATGATTGTTTGGTCCACCATGAGGAAGAACTAGTGATTCATTTAGAATCTCTTTTTTTATTCTAAAACTAAACACTTAAAGCCAAAATACTGTTCAGCAACAACCCAGTGTCTCTTCACGAATTTAAGTAGCGTTTTCGGAGAAAATGTGTCTAAATTTTCAAGGAACACTGTCAAGTCTTCATTCACGCTGCAGGTTGCATTAGTATTAAAATAATTAAAGATCATATATATTTGATATAATTCCGATAAAACAAAATCCCCCTTTATGTGCTTTTATTATGACTTAACAGTTTTTATCTGGCGTATCTAGATTTTGCTTTATCATTATTTAAAAAGTAAAAATACTTTTGGTCCACCCAGTATAGTAAATGGTGTTTCATTTAGAAATTTTTTGTAATTTTTTAAACTTAAAATATTATCAGTTGTCTGTATTTTAAATATAAACCCAAAAATGCAATCTCTGACATTTACACTTTAAGAAAAATTTTTTTCAAATGTCGTTGCGACTAAGTTGCACAGTGGAATGACTTCATACATTTTTTTGCAAAAAGCTATAAGGAGTGGTCCTATGTCATTTAAAGTTATCACCGAACATTATAATGACTAAATAAGAAATAAAAAATGGAATTGCATCAAAATCGGCCAGGACCCCGCACACCGCTCATACAATCCCACTTGATTTTTTCGCATAAAATTTTATCTGTCCAACCAAAAGTATTCAAATTTGGTACATACACTTTTAAAACAATACATACAGCTCATATAATCCAGATATATATCTAAATGTATATATCGTTGGAAAGGTCTAAGACTCTTCTTTCCAAAACTCAGTTACGAATTAATTAAGTTATAAGCTCATTAGTAAGGAAAAATCTAAAAAACCGGGTTTTGAACCACAAATCAAGATTTTGGGTGTGTTAGGAGTCTTTGGTATACAGGGTCATGTTGTACATTACCAGACCTACATCATGCATTAGGTAACTCCCCAAGTTCCAAATGACTGTCACATAGTGTTGTTAGAGCAAAGTAAAATTTTACGGAATTACAACTGATAAAACTTATAGGATTTTAATTTTTTTACTGGATAAAACCCTAATTGCCAATATCATAATTTAACTTCGATTAGATTTAAAAAGTCTTAAGCCGAAAATTTTTTTATTTTAATCACAATCGCAAAATTATCGCTCTGAGCTATTACATTTTCTCCACCTTCTCGAACAAAATTTTTCAAATGTTTCATTTGCTATTATGCATCGTTTTTGTCATCTTCCGCATACAATATTTTCACCTAATAAAATCAACCAACAAACCACTGTCCACACCTAGCCTTTAAGTAAAACGATACCTTCATTGTAATGTGTCACCTACAAATTGAACTGTTCGTGTCTTTTGTCGGACACAGATATGCAATTTGTTATCTTAATTGAGTGAAACAAGCGATTTCTTGAACTCATTTATAAAACGATTACAATATTATGATAATATGCCACTTGCTCACAACTCGGCGATCATTAATTGGTGCGAAACGTCAGGCAAAGTCACCAGCACAGCACCACCACCACAACCACCAACCTACGAGCAACATAGTAGACGCATGAAACGACGACCAATTAGCCAATAGTTCGGGCATGTGTGGCCATGGTGTTACATGAAAAATGAACCATAATTTCTTAACATTAATTACTCATAAACATACAACAGCGGTATTGGTATTTAATTATCCATCATAAATTGTGATCAATAACAGATATTATGTTTAATGTCTATCATAATGCTTACGGCGATGACAATGACGGTGACGGCGACATCGATGTAGATATTGATGTCGAGTAACGTGGGGAGGGAAGCAACAGACTCCCACTGTCTCAATGGCCAATTAGCAATTGAAATGTTTTAACTTACAAATATTTCCTCATCACACGACGTCCCTGTACTTAAAAATACTATGCAATTAGTATTGATTTCATTTAAATCACTAAAAATTTTGGCATTATCGTTTTATTTGTTTTCAACTCAACTCGTAATTTATGTTTCGATCACCATACACAATGCTTTAATTAACTAAGAACAATGTCCTTGCCACTTGATAACTCAGCGATTGTATAATTTATGTAAGCGTGGCTGCCATATTTTGTAATTTGGTTATTTATGTCCGAACTGCTGTATGCATTTTATTTGTTTTACATTTTGTTTTTGTTAATTAACATGTTTTCTGATGAAGAAGTACTTTACCAAAGCTGCCTACACTTGTTTCCGTAAACATTTCAGAGTAATAAAATAATTTTGTTTTCTTTTAGTATTCATCGTTTTTTGTTATAACAAATTATACAGTTAAATGACATTTGCCACTAAATGCTATAAATTGTTGTGATTCATATGTACATAAGTGTGAGTGCGTTAATATGTTAATGCAAGTGTTGTTGGCAACAAACAGGCAATGACCCAGAATTTTTATTAAATGTCAATAAACGAATGAAATGATTATGGGCAAGAAGTAAATACTCAAATTGGTTAATACTAGCACTGATTTTTAAATTAATTGATGTAAAGTTTAATTAAAAAGTTTCGAATTTGGCGGAATAATGGATATCGAACGAAAAGCAATAACAGTTATTTTTTGTTGGTAAATGTCATACATCTATGGTCACAAGTCAATGTTGTTCTTACTCGAGTTATAGTTTGCGAACACTGATATATTTTCAAGTTCAAATTGAAAGACTTAAGAAACAAACTTAAAGGTATAGTCATAAGCCATATTAATATACATACATATGGAATGTTTAAAGTTTGCATCACATAAAACATTTTAAAAAACCGGCAGGTGGGGTAGCATGTTCTTGCTTAAGAGAGTGTTCCTTAAGTGTAAATCACAGCATAAGAATAATATATTTTTTACAGTATGTACTACGGATTTTGTGTGCAAAATTAATATGCAAGAAAATGAAAACATATATGCTTTTCTGATGTATTATGGTGCCTCTATTTAATATGTAAGTATTCAATATTTTAAATTCTACAGGTAAGTTTTATTTAAAAAAAAATCTCCTTTGCGACCAAACGACCAGCGTTAGAACAAAGTTTTGCAACAAATTGGAAGCAAGTAGTTGTGAATCTAAAAAAAGAAAGCGTGTTAATTCACAACAAATCGAGAAGCTATCCCATACCTCATTCATGTGGGTGTGAAGGGCAAATTAAGTTTTTTTTTAATCAGAAAAGTTTGGGTGGCTAATTTTAAATTGGCTAATAGACTTATCGGTAGTAGATTATCAGATATTTATAACACTAAAGCTAACTTAAGTTTTAATTAAACCAGTAAGAAAGTATCAGTCGGGCAACCAGACTTACAGTAAAACATAATATTTTCTATTATATTAATATTATAACTCGATTTCTAAAGTGGGCGGAATGGTACATTTGTATGGGAGGTACAAGATCCGGGGGGGGGGGCCGGGACTTCCATTTTGTTCTCCAAAGCTTTACAAACAATTCTCTTATCGGATAATTAGTTTTGAAATTGTCATTAAATATGAAAATACCCACAAGTTTTCCGGAAATATCTATTCTTGTAGAGAATATAATTTAATCTTCACTAAATTTTTTTTCTTTATTGAGATTTTTTAAAGCAGTTAATGGATTTTACTTTTAAAAAAGTTGTTAGACAAAAAAAGCTTAAATATGCAGCAAAACATGCATTTATTATCAAATTTACTTAAATTTGCGCTTAAATATGCAAAATCACATATTTTTCGTTAAATATGCAATAACGAATCTTAATAGTAGAGAACATAACATAGAGTAGAGAACATAATCTTGTAGAGAACATAATTTAGTTTTCAATAATTTTTTTTCTTTATTGAGATTTATCAAAGCGGTTAATTGGTTTTACTTTTTAAAATGGTTGTTAATCAAAAAAGCTAAAATATGCAACAAAAACATGCACATATTATACAATTTACTAAAATATGCGCTTAAATGAGATAAATCACATATTTTCCGTAAAACATGCAATTACGAATGAATGCCACAATAAATGAAATTTCATGATTCGTAAAAAAAACCTTACCGTTCCTATTTTCAGATGTCCAGGAAAAATATGCATTTGCATAAGATTCCGTTCTCTAGTTAAAAATATTATAGGTTTGGCAAAAATTCGTTATTGATTTCTAATCAGTTGTAATTTTACTCTAAAGCGGTCTAGCGTCTAGGTTACTGTATGCCCGATTTGTCAACAAACGATTGATATTTATCCATACTTTAATGCAGATCAAAGAGGACATGCCTGTACAGTCGATACAAAACGTTATATAGCCATGCCAGAAAATTTTCTGCCCTAAAACTGCTGAATTTCAATGGATTTAATCAACGATCGTATGAGCAAGATGGAGCAATATGTCATTTTGATTAAATACCTTAATTATTTTATACAACTTTCGATTAACTCTACTGTTCATTTTTATAATTTCAATTTCCGTTTTACACCATCGAACCACCACAAACTCGAATATAAAACCCTTAATTTACCCAATTAATATTTTAAGATGATAATTATAATATACTTAATTTAATCCGTTTATTGTCTATATTTACATTGCACTAAATATAACTTACCATGATTGTTATGTAAATATGTTGTTCTCCTTTCCGTTATCAAATTAGTTTCAGGTGCAGTTAATCCTTTCCTGCTTTAACGTCGCCGCGTCAGTTGATTAAAATGATTGTTGTTGTCACAGCTCTACAATTTTAATGAGACCATTAAACGACAATTATTAACAAACAACAAAGTACACTTTCTATAAAAAAAATACTATTTTAACTACAAACAAACAACAAAAAAACACTTAGGTTGCACCAACACCTGGGCAAACGTTTCATTAATAACCGTCACAAGTTTCGGATATTCGATTACAAGTTACTCTCTACGGTTGTTTAGTAATGTGACTCTGAAGGTAAGAAACTTAGCAACAACAGCAGCAACAACAAAACACCACACACATCTTTGGAGCATGAAACGTGCAATGGTTAGGCAATAATTGTCAGTCAGATACGTTTCGATTTCTGTTTTGCTGTTTATGATTTGATTGTTTCTTTCTAAATTTAATATTGAACACAAGTTTCAAATTCAATAACACCTTGATCGGATTGTTGTTTATTTATTATTAAATTTCATTTGACATGATTGCCGTTGGATGTTAACCATCAACACAATAGTAACATTGGTGGCAGAAGAATCAACAACAGTAGTAGCAACAGCAATTGCAACAACATATGTGTAACTTCTAAAGCCTTTATTTTTGTTTGTTTAATTTTATTACATCTCGTGTAGTTGTCGTTGTATTAATTTACACTTAAAAGATATATTACACATCCAACTAATTAATGTCAATTCGTTAGTTTGCCTGAAATATTTTCTGTAATTTTTTGATGTTTTGTCATTTTAAACGTTTAGTCTTTTAATCTTCCTATTTAGGCCTTTTGAAAGTTAACTGGCTTGGCTGGCTCATTGATTAACGAACAAAGAATTTATCGGAAGGCCTTAAACGCCAGCCAGCGAACAAGACACGCCAATGTACTAACATGTATTGTTTGTTTTTGATTTGGTAACATTTCTTGGCCAAAATAAAGATATAAAAAGAGACTAACCAGGCGGCCGACCGCAAAACCAAAGAAATTAATTTAATTGAGTGTCTACGCATTCGGAAACATGAGTAGTAATAGTAAATCACATCAATTTTAGATACGAATCAACGCGACATTTTTATTATGATCTCAATTAAAATGTCTTTTAACATTAAACGGCTGAAGAAATGACCTAGTCACACCTCGAAACGAGGTGGGCGTACTAAGGATGGGGATGGATGATGTGAAATGTAATATGCGGTATGGTTACTAAACTCAAGACTGTCCAATGGGAATTCAATGCCATAGCGTAACTAAGTGAAGTACAATGTGCGTTCAGCTTACGTGATTACTATCATAGTACGGAAAGTAGGAACAATTTTAATATTTAAAGATAAATATTATTTTTTCTCAATATAAATATTTTTTTCTCGTGAAAGTATGTAATTTTAAATATGAAGAGAACAATTTTTTATCACACTCACGAGATTTATCTACCGAGCACTCATACGAGCATTATATCTACTCCTTACAAATTAATTCTCACTCAAGCGTTTAATCAAGAAATTATGTTAAGGGGGAGAAATTCTCTGCTAAAAAGTGTCGTCCACCGTACGCGTGTGTTTGAGAATGAAATTGACCTTTGTTAATATAAACTGTTTACAACTGTTTCAAACAACACGTTAAATGAAACTGACCTTTGTCAATTTCCAAAGAGAAGTATTTTTAGCTTTAGCACTTTAGCACTCCGAATGCAAACAAATCTTTCGTGTAAGTTATTTTTATGAGGGAGTGTTATCTTTCCTTCTCTTTCTTTAGAAAGTTCAATACTTTTAAAGCATGTATTGTTCACTCATGAAAGATAAAAAATATAACTTTCGTAAATAACAATTACTTTCACTAGAATTATTTTTTTTGTCTCTGAGCGTGAGTAACAAAATAAGAGATAAAAATTAAAATACCTTTCGTGAAGCGAGATTTTCCGTACTATGATTACTATCGAAACTCTAGTGCAATGAAAACTTTGCACTCAGTACAACAGACGACACAAAAAAGAAGCTCCCTCCATTCAATTGATTAGCAAAAGTGTGCATAAGTTCATGAAGACAGGTTTAACAATGAGTCCACTACGAACCGGATAACAAAGAACTTTAAAGGGATCCTGATAACGAAGATCGTGTAAGAGCCTCAGTTTGTGAACAACTTTGAATTTATACTCAAAAGCGGTTAAGCGTCTAAAAGGTGACCAGAACATCTTTAAACCACCTTCTTTACAAAGATTTACATTAAAATCCTAACAAAATTCAAATGTAACAGGAATTAATACCTCACTGTCATCTTCACAGTATTCAGTATAATAACGAAATGATCGAAAGGTTCGCCGGCTTTAACACAATTTTTTCTCAGACAAGTCACTCTCCCACTTAAATGGGTCTGTAAGTAGGAGCATTTTGAGTTTTTGTCCTAAATTGAAGCATCAAATCCCACTACATTTATCCAAGGTTGCTGTATGGGCAAATTTGTAAAGAGCAAAGTGGGCATACTGTTACATTGAGCAGTATACGGCCATACTACAGAACTTCGTTACTTCAATGGTTCAATGGAGGGGGGTTTTAGTAAAATGGGGCAACATGTCACACCCACAAAGACTTAATAGGTGAAGTTTGCGAAATTTTTAGGCAAAAAAGGATATCCAATCAACATATATTATATATTTTTCGAAGCCCACACTTATCCCCAATGGACATTTTAGGGATACCATTAAGTTACGCTTTTAACAGTAAACCAGAATCTCTTGGTGAAAAAAGAACGTAGTCGCCAGAAAATGCAGAACATTCCACGAAACACAGCCCGTCATGGAAAATGAACTGCAGCAGTATCAAAATGATCAAGGATCACAATCTATTTGTAGACCCTTACCATACGGGTAGGGGGTATATACCATTTTATAAGACTCAAAAGTGTAATACATAGAAGGAGTCACTTTAGACCCTAGGTTTCTTAAACCAAATTCGATTCATGACTTTTTAAATTGTTGGAGCCATGTCCGTCTGTCTGTACGGCTGGTACGCACGATAACTTACGATAGACTTAACCAATTGTTTTGAAACTTAGCATGGGTCAATAATTCTCCAAATCTACTTACGGTTTTGCAAATGGGCGCCCCTTTTAGTACCTCCCATACAAATGTACAATTTCGCCCACTTTAGAGTAATAACATCAATACACTTAACGCGATCGTGCCCAATTTCTAAACTTAGTACAGCTATCGCAGGATAAAGATTTGGAAAAAAAACTGGAAATCTAGCGACGCCACTTCTGGTACCTCCCATACAAGTGTACCACTCCGACCACTTTAGCAATCTATTAAAAAAGTCATTTTACCCAATGCGATCTTGACAAAATCCTGTATTAAGTTATGCTGTAGCAGGATAAGGTTTTGGAGAATAAACTGTAAGTCTGGCCACGCCCCTTCTGGTACCTTCCATAAAAATTTACCATTCCGCCCACTTTAGAAATCGAGTAAAATTATCAACACAGCCCACGCGATCGTGCCCAAATTATATATTTAGTAAACTTATAGCAGAATAAAGTTTTGGAGAGAAAAATGGAAGTCTAGCCACACCCCTTCTAGAACCTCCCTTACAAATGTACCAACAGCATCTATAGTTTATGGACGAATGCAAACTTCAGCTGTTTGAACAGCTTTTTACTACATATGCCGATTGACTCGACACTAAGCTGCGAAGTTTGATAACGACCATAACGAGAGGGCCGCCGACGAAAGAAATGTAAATGACTGAGACAGGAATTGAACCCTGGTCTCCCGCATAATATTCTGGTGTTCTAACCATAATATCACGGTCAGCTAATAGATTATTTTGAAAATCCTTAAACAAATTTTATAAAAATTCTTCCGTTTTTCCCTAAAAGTGTGACTTTCTGTAAGTAACTGGTAATCGGATTCAGTAACACTAAAGATATGTGTACACTAAGTAGGTCTTTTACCTTAATTTGTTTCCTAGAATCATTTTTCAACCACTTTTTTTAGACCTCCCTACCCAAACGTATCTTAACCCGACTTATCACACCACCACCAACCACCCTCATTTACAACCAACTGGCCAACTTTGCCTAACAACAAGTGTATGTCAGCACTTTGTTACAAATTTTTAAGCGCGTATTTGGTAAACTTGGCAAAATGACACAGTTGTTACTGTTGTTTTTGTTTTTACCATTGTGCACACACAAAGCATTTAGAAAATTTAATGGTCTCTTTAGACATCAGTTTGCATTCGCTATGCAATTGTATTTTCAAGCCAAGTCGAGACAATTTTAATGTCAAACAATATTGAAAAATGTTTAAATTATTCAAAAGAACTTGGGAATCATCCACACGATTCGTGGGAGTTGTACGGACACGGACGCAACTGAACAACAAAAAAACTTAAGCAACAAAATCGAATGGAAACTTTGAACTTAATTCAGTTGATTGATAAATTATGAGCATGAAACGTGACTTCTATATATAATTAAATGACTTCAAATGAAACGCAAACACAGCCAAGTGAATGAAAACAACAACAAAATACAAAACAAAAAAAAAGAAATTTTATGCATTTTAGAAGGACAATACAAGGTTCATTTAATTAGAAATACCAGATGCAGCTATGTTTTGTTACAGTTGACTATTGTATGTTACCAACACTTCCTGCAAAATTACAAACTCATTATGAATTATTATATTTCTTCACAATTTCTCTGTAATTATTAACTAATTTTCTGCTTTTCTTCCATAGACTTAAATCTTTACTATCACAGAGTGTGCCTTACACAAAGCCTCTTAGTTTGGCAATAATAAAAAAAAAAACTATTTAAAATAGTCATAAAGATGTAACCTAATTGCTGGCAGTTATGTAGCTTTCAGTAACATTTAACCACATTTCACCCACAGAGACCGGAAAATGTTATGATGATGATCATCATCATTTAACCTTAAGCTCGCAAAAAATTGATTGTGCAAAATATTAAACTCTCTTTAAGGTTTTGAAACAGTTTCTAGTGTTGAGGTTTACATGTGAAAATACATGTGTATTTATGTCATCGTTGCGACTTTCATTTGCTCTTGTTTCTGTTGCTTTTTGCGGCCACCAAAAAACCCTAACGAAATATCGTAAATTTCAAGATCACCAGATTTTGATAAGCTAAAAATAAAAAGTTAAAAAAATGTCATACACAAATGCTTACGACAATTTTAAACACAAAATAACGCAATTACTGCACTTCATACATGAAGTTGCGGTTTTTTGAGCATTTTTTCTTTACATTCATATCATGTGAGCAATTCAAATGATGATATTTTATTATCTAGACTTGCTAGGGTGCCTGTATTTGTGAAGTAAATTATTATTTTTCGGCGTGTTAGATGATCGGTCTGCGCTTGTGCTCGATTGGTCCTTGGCAGTGGGTTTTTGTAATCTTGATGAGAATTTCTATGAATGTTCTATAGTAAATATATTTAAAAATCAATTTAATGTAACGAATGTGAAAAAAATAAAATAATCACATCATATTTAATTTTGAAAAAGAAAAAAATTAAGTAAAATATATATGGAGGAAAAAAATTATTTTAAAAAACTAATTGTGTTATTAAAGAAAAGTTTTACAATTTGTTTTATCTTCATGGCATATTAAACACCGTGCGACACTTATTTTGGGTCATGAAAATGTCATTATTCTTAGTTTTTAAAGGGACTTGACAGTTTACAGTTTAAAAGGATTTGAAATTTTTAAAATAATACATAGTTTTCCCTTGCACCCAATGAATGAGGTATGGGATAGCTTCTTGCGTTATTGTGAATTAACACTCTTTCTATTTTAAGACTCACATAACGGCACCTACTCTTTATAGATGAATGTGAATGTCAGCTGTTTGAGAAGGTTTTACTTGAGATGCCAATTGACTCGACATAGTTGCTGTCGGCTACATAAAGGGGCCTGCGATGAAATAAAAATGTAACTAAATGACTGAGACAGGAATTAAACCATGGATCTTCCGCATGATAGTCACGTGCTCTAACCATAATAACATGGCCGGCGTTTTTTTTTGAGATTTTTAAAGAATGTAATTATTCCAAAATTTTTTGTAATTTTCCTGCCAGTCCTCTTAAGACCGTATGGTCTTTTGGCTATCTAAATATTTGTTTATGTTTTTAGGAAGTGGAACAAAAAAGTTTATAATAAACTGAGATAATGAAATAATTTCCGAAGACATAAGAAGGGCCCAAGGTCCTTCGGTTAGGTTAGGTTAAACAAGTCTGCAAGACAGTAGACTGTCTAGCACACTTAGGCTAGTGAAGCACATTGTGATAACTGCAATTCTACCTATAAAAAATATCTAAAAATTTGCTGATAAATTCTGAATGTACTTCATGCATTGCTTGCGCGCTTAATCCAAATGCGATGATTCGTCATTTCTTCATCCTCCTTCATGCAGCATCTAAATAGAGTGGAGTTTCTATGGTCTAACCTAAGATCATGTTTCCTAACAAAACATTGTCCTGTTAATGTTCGCATAAATGCGAAAATCCTACCTCTAGACAAATTTAGTAGTTGCTTAGTCCTCTTCTTGTTCATTTACGGTCAGAGAACCCTAAATTGTTCGCAAGTTGGAGTGAGTCTCCATTTATAAATAAATGAAGAGGTAGAGATCGGCATACCAACACATACCAAAATTACATAGGGAGTCGTTGAAAGACAAGGGCATATGAAAGGCCTGCATGCGCATTAAAAAGAAGGATTGGCAAATTAAGAAAAGCTATGCAGGTGATCCCCTAAAATTGTTTAGTTATTTTGAGAGCACACCGGTTATTTGCAGATATATCTCTCTAGATAGATATATCTCTCTACCTCACGATTGTTAGTCAGTTGCGCTTCCATCTAGCCTATCATGCATTCTCTGATGCATTCGAATTGTGTGGCAGATCCAAATCATAAACTGTTTTAAGACAACTTCCTTGTGTATACACATTCACCACTTCTTTTCAGAGAAGGGAGACGGAATTTAGCATTCCTTTTCATAGAAGAGAGATGGAAAGTGTATACTTCTCATAGAAGGGAGACGAAATGTGTATACACATCGAATGGTGGAATAACAAATCATTAAAAACCCTAAATCTCCCTTCTATAAGAAGGTCGTCAGCAGGGGCCTTTCAAGAATGGAGGGATCATGTACTCGGAATTTTCAGAATGGAAGCAGACGGCCTGTTTTCAGGCATGTGGAAACAATGCCCGATGACAAGACATCGGAATATCACAGAAGGCTTGCCTGCTTGTAGAAGTCCTGGCCAATTTCGATATTAGGTGGATGCAGATTATTCGGAGGGTGGTGACACTATTTGTCAGTACTTCACCAAACTTATGTATAGCTGTGATTTCAGTCGTGGCATGATGGTTAGAACACGCGACTGCCATGTGGGAGATCCCAGGTTCAACTCCTGACAAAAAAAAAATTATTTGTTTTTGCCCCCTCGACGTTGTTGTCAACAACTTCGCAGTAAAAGTGTCGAGTCAATCGGCATGTCTGGTAAAAAGCTTCTCAAACAGTGACGTTCGCATTCGTCGATAAAAAAAAGTTGGTGCCGTTAGTTGTGAATCTAAAACTAGAAAGCGTGTTAATTCACAACAACGCGAGAAGCTATCCCATACCTCATTCATGAAGTGTAAAGGGAAATTAAGTCTTTTTAAGAAAGGATACCGTAGTATACTCTCTCGACCAACTTGGATCCATTAGTACAAAATCGGATACCACTGGTTCCACTATTTCTATTCGAGATATTCATATTCGAAATAAAAGTACTTAGATAAGTTTCTGGTAATAGATAAGGGATACGGAATCCCTTTTTTGGGAATTGAATTGATCCGGATTGTAGTTTAGCATGCCCAGAATGTTCCGATAACCTAACTCCACATTCTCTTATTCCTACCAGATATGCGGCAGCAGCTGATCCAGGCATGATGTCAGGAGTCCAGATGTTTATAATGCCACTAAGTGCTGACATTGCATTCATTGCCTCATTAACTCTTATCAATGTTGATTTTTGGATTTTTGTCCAAACTACGATACCATAGAAAAATATTGGTCTAAATATTGCTGTAGAAATCCACATACAGTGACCTGTGTGACCATACAGTGGCATTCCCCAGCGCTTGCATATTTAATCTTTTGGTTTTCCTTGAGAGCATCTGTTCCTGTCGGGCATAAAATTTACAAAAGTTGACACTGTCATACTTCAGCGATGAAAACATTAAATACTAAAAATATAAACCACTATGTTCAAAACGGTGTAATGTCCTAGCAGTAGCAGAAAAGTCCTCTCCACAATACAAAATAAATTTTTTTTCTTAAAATTGGCAAATTTTTAACTTTATCATTCAAATATATTATCAATCATACTAAAATTATAAAACAATTTTCAAGGACACTAAAACAGGTCAAGGACCAAGGAAATCCAGATTGCACAAGGACCAAGGAAAAAGGAAATAATTTATCTACACCGCAAAAAAAATCAACAAAACCAGCGCCATCTTTGGTGGAATTCGTCGGTTAAACATATTTCCTTGACAGAGTTGCCAACAATGATCGTATGATAATCGGATTACATGCCCACCTACTTTCTCTAGCTGTTACAACTACATCAACAAACCCGAAAAAATCAATAATTTTGAAAAACAAGATTATACTTTCAAATTTAATGTAATTGGCAAATTTTCATTGAGATCGAAATGGGCAAGATACTTTTAAAATAGAAAAAAAATTCAGTCTTTATGAAGATAATAATTTTTACTTTTTGGAAATTTTACACTTTCATATTTAAATATGTTACCCGCTATGGCAAACTGATATTATGGAAATAATTCCAAAAACATTGTACAGAGCCAAACTCCTTGAATGAGTACCAAATCCAGTACTCCATAAAGATGACAAATTTTAAACTTTCTTTGGTAAACTGATTAAGGGAAATATTTCCATGGATATTGAAATGGGTCGAGGTTCTTAAAAGACCTAAATATTACATAAATTTGAGCATTGTTTTTATTGGACCAATCAATTTTGCCTTAGAACTGCTAATAGATAGGTAGGAAATATATCCCTGTGCACTGTATTATTTATGGTGAGCAATTTGTATGCCAGTATAAGGAATAAAATCCGGGAATGTTATCTGTCGCAGGGTGGTGACTGTCATTTAAATGTTTAAATTTGTTTTTCAGATGTGTTTGAATTCAGGACACTACGCATGATTGTCGTATATATATACGACTTCTTATCACAGTCCATCAATATATTGGATTAAGTGTAAAATATTAACCTTAGAACTCTACTAAATGTACTCCCCACAGCCCTGAAAAGTACTCCGCAGACACCTGCATAACTTTGAAACGCAGTCATAGTGGCAATACCAAATTCAGGTAGGTGTGCTAAAAATGCCCTCTTTATGTATAAATTACTTTTGCTTCTATATCAACCACTTCACATTATACAGTATTCAAACCATCAATTAACATCATAATGACATGTTACTTCAGCAAACCATGTACAGGATGAAACTTGCCACAACGTCGTAGCTGCTGATATGATACCTCTACATACGTTCTTCGCACTACAACTTCTGAGCATATTAAACAACCCGATGAGAACATAGAATAAAATCCGGCTAGCAGAAAAAAACACAGAACAATACATCATCGGAATATGTCACATCAGTGACATTGAACAGTAATAACCATATTTTTATACAAAACATTTGAATCTTGCTTTAAACTATTATTTAATTAATGACCAGCACATTTGTGATATATTTTTAGAAATGTATTCGTATGTGATTGTTTTTAAGTTATGGTATGGTATAAACGTTTGTATTTTAATCAATCTTGACAGTCGTATTCCCACATTTCATGTATCCAAGTTCCATTACAGCTCAATGGAATGCTGAAGTCATCATAAATCATCCAGGCGCACACACACAAACGTAATTATTCTAATAGAAACACTTAACAGTTTGAGTCATTTATGCAGATGATGTAATGCTCGAAGTCATCATCAGCTCAAAATATCACTTAAGTATCCTCGGTAATATGGTATGTTATGATATGTCATATGGTATGTGCAACAAAAAAGGCTTAGAGTTTTCATTGCTGTTGGTGCCAAGTTCTTTCTTCTTTTATAAAATGTAATTCAGTTCTTTTTCAGTTATTTTCTTTTAATTCAGTTATTTTCTTAAATTTATTGTATTTTTCTAATATTTAATTTCTTACAATTACTTTACACAAAACACTTAACGAGCGTTGTTTAATTTTCTGTTAACTTTGTACGCAATCGACCGCTTAGGCGTGACAAAACACGTTGAAGACACGAGCCACACTGAATTCGCTAAATGCAAACGCTTCAACTCCAAGTCTTTTTTCTCCAATCTGTCGGCATACGAATCGCGCTAAAACATCTCAAACTCAACAAAGTCAACAAACATTGACGACGACTAACGTAATCCAAGTATTGTTGTCGTCTGTCTTTGTATTGTTTGTGTTGGAAGCAGCAACTACCACAACAACAACCACCATACCAAGTAACAAACCAAGAGTAAAACATATCCTAAACCGGGTTTGATGTGTCCAACAAATGTAAACAAACAAATGCAAAGTTATTACCAACATTTTAGAGAGAGAGAGAGAGCTAAGCGCGCACGATGGCTCAAAATTATGTGCGGAAAGAGCAGCAATTTTGTAGGAAACAATAGAGAAATTTCAATGTGAGAGGAGAAATTCTAAGATTAGCAACATGTTGCTAGAAAAAAATGTTGCCAATGATATTTATATGATGTAAATAGTTGTTATCAAGACATTTGTTTTGGTTGAGAGTTTAGTGTAGACATGTATAAACATAATATTTAACAGTAAATAATTGAGCGACATATATATTTAATCCTTGTATTTGAAGTTTTGCTATGAAGTTTGTGTCTTAAGTCTTCCGTTTTTTTACCGATAAAAGAGATTTTGGTGTACTAACTGAGAGAATTTATGATTTAAATATGTTTGATAAGACAAACTTAAGATATTTCAATATATATAGTACACAAATTTCAGTCAGGTGAACTGACTGATAAATACCCTCACCCATTGGTAGTGTTGATATTGTGACTTGATTTCCAAAGTGGGCGGAATGGTACATTTGTATGGGAGGTATCAGAAGGGGCGGGCCTAGACCTCCAGTTTTTTTTTAAAACTTTACAAAACACAGAATTCTGGTAGGATCGCGTTGGGTGATTTGATAATTTTACTCGATTCCTAAAGTGGGCGGAATGGTACATTTGTATGGGAGGTAACAGAAAGGGCGTGGCCATGTAGCCCAATTGCAATACCGTAAGTAGTTTTGGGGAAATATTAACCCATGCAAAGTTTCAAAATAATTGGTTGCGTCTTTCGAAAGTTATCGTGCGTACCAGCCAAACCGACAGACGGACTGAGAGACGGACATAGCTCAAAGGACTTAAAAAGTCATAAATCGAATTTGGTTCAAAGAAACCTTGGGTATATACCATCCTACCCGTAGGGTAAGGGTATAAAAACTTTGAAATAAAAATTTAAAAAAAAACCCAAAAATCCCGAAAATTGTTGAGTCGCTTTGAAAGACTTATGCAGTCAATCCTTCTTTTGCTGCAGACACTCATTTTTTTAAATATTTACATAACTTATTACATACAAACGTTCTCATTCCTTTGCACTCTTTACTGTTGGAATTTTACTTTACATATTTACACTTTTGCAGTGACATTAATTTACAACACTTTGTATGCATTATTCATTAATTCTGGTGCTCCTTGAAAAACAAAGTATGACTTGAGACACTGACTAAGATAAATGAAGGGCAATAAATAGTTAGTTGGTTGAACGTTAAGACATTGAGATGTTGCCAGAGCGTGACCAGACAATGGCCCACCACAAGGTTGGGAATACAGAAAAGGTAGCAAATTAAAGCAGAAATTTGCATAAAGCCCAAGTGTCAATGCTAAGGTTATGATTTTGATCATGAGCACGATCAACATCTGCTGTCATGTTGTTTACATCTAATTACATATCCAGTATTTGAGTTCTTCCTGTCTTTATGCCATCTGGATTATTTTAATGAAGTGCTAATATGAATATGCATAAATATTTTTAGAGATTCCTCAGAAATCGATTGATGCAAATGTTTTGCCTGTAAACATCATGAGTATCGACGGTCTTAGGTTGTGTCTGTTTACATTTTTGTTTTTATACATTTGTTTTGTTTCTCATATTGTTTATTTATTTATTATGCTGTTTGTGTCTTAAGTCTTTTATTTGCTTATCAATATAATAAAATTTTGTGTTTTCGTTGTTTTCATTCGTCATATTGTTAAACAATTTATTTATTTATTTCATTGGGCAGCAAACACGTTTTTTGAGAGTTGCTACTGATACGTTATATTTTGAGAATGAAAACGTATTGCCGCCTGGACACATCAACCTACGCAATATACTTATTTACAACTAACGTAGAGCTATATTTCATTCAAGGAGAGTGTAAATTTAAACAAATGACGTCAATCCTATTTGTACTTAATCATTCGTTTTATATGTATTTGCGGCTGTTAAGATTAATTTTAACGCCAACTTTTAGCTGAATGTTGCAACCACCATTGTTTACTGCACGCTGACTGTGAGAAATCCAACCCCCTGGTGATGTTATTAATAACAACAATTTCAGTAACTTTTCCAGCAATGACTATCGAATTTTATACTTCTCATTTGTTGTGTGATGAGTTCAGCATAAGAACCTCATGGCGAGAGGAGAAAAGCATACTTACCTGGCGTAGGGGTTACTGTGATCATAAAGGCAGTTCCCCCGGAGTGAGGCTCGGACATTGCACATCCGACTGAGTTGACCTCCGCGATTATTCCTAATGTGAATAACTCGTGCGTGTAATTTTTGTTAGCCGGGAATGGCGTACGCGCCGTCCCGATATAAATAAATTAATTTCATATCGTAAAATATATCAAGATTAACTTTATTCCCTAAGGAGTAAATATAACTAATGGCATATTCAAAGTTATAGTTTTGTTATAATTACTTATTAAAGTTTTTAATACATTCTTAACCATTTTGTAAAAATTTCTACAATATAATAAAACTTTGAGATCAATTAAGAAAATCATGCGTTTGAATAAATTATTTAAATTAAAAAATTTCCAAAAATAACCACACCCACCGACTGTCTGTAAATTACAAATTAATATTATAATTATATTGTAAACAGAAGTTGTCTGATAAGGAGATATTTTTAATTTACATTTTTTATTTTTGAGTACAACTTTGTATTAATATTTTTATGTAAATTCGGTGATAGCAATGAACGAGTAATGTCGTTGAAACCAATATCAACGTTGGCTGATATAAAACCATCAACTGAATTGTCTGACATTTTTTGGAAATTAAAAAAGGTCATAAATAAAGAATATATTTTACTTAAGGTACGATCAAAAGCATGCCAACAGCAGTCTTCTCTAAGCAGAAACCATCTCTAAAATCGTTAACTTTGGAAACGATTTGTTAAATCCTTTGAAAATACCAAATATAATAAGACAATTCATTAAATGAATTTAAATAACAAATACAATTGATGCGTAACATTATTACGACTTCTACATACATATCGAAATGTAAATAAAAGAAACTTTGAAATTTATTGAATAAGGTCGGGACGGCGCGTACGCCATTCCCGGCTAACAAAAATTACACGCACGAGTTATTCACATTAGGAATAATCGCCTTATTACTTTTTAGAGTACTGATGACAATTTTCTTTCTTTACATATTCTAGACCGTAAGAAAATTTTTTGAAAGTTGTGTGCCTTCACTAGAAAATATAGGCTGAAACGTAGTTTGTATTACATATTCTGTTAAACTACTTTAAAGATCCTATTAAGCAAACATTACATTACGCGTTACGCATTGCTGTTACTTTGCTGACGGCACAAATTCAATTGCCAGACATTAGGAAAGCATTGAAATACACTTACATCAGTGTAGAATAGAAAATTTGTTATATTTCTATACAATTGTGTGATGAACTAATTACTTGTAAAAATTTCATTTAGGTCACTATGGTTCTGGTTCGTCATTTGTCTCCTCGTTAGCTTTTTATTATTTTAATGCAAATTGATACCGAAGTCGTACTAATTATAGCATAAGTTGTTTAGGAACACCAAAGAACATCGCCGTAGTTATCAGATTGCAAAATAAACATAAAAAATGTTCAGTCATACATTTGATTTTATATATAGCAAAATCCATTCTCTGCAGGTGATGGCACTCAAATCTTAACACGCGCAAAGCAGAAATATACAGATGTGTTTGTTTCTTAAGTCTTTTGTTGTCGATGGTAAACAATTGATTTTGCATATAAAATGCTTCCTTTGTGTGGACAATAAAAGTTTTGCTAGTGCGCTGGTCAATGACATTATAAAAATATGATAAGTAATAACAAAACGAAAGACATAAGAAGCAGACATGAGAGCATTGCATAATTTATAAAGTATACAGAAATTCCACATTATTAAATTGATCTCGATGAAGTCATTATCGATAACTTGTTATTACATCTTGATAATAATTCGACAGTGATAGTTTTTGGCGAACATTTTCTAAAAAAACCCCGGACAGGACAGTTTTACCCTTATTCGGTGGCAGAAATTGAACTGCATCATTAGTGTTTTGAGTACAAAGACGGTTTCATACAAAATTACTTTTTCGTTTTTGCTAATAAGGTAGAATTTTTTTTATTACATTAAAACAAAATTAATTAAAAAATAGTATATTTTTACTGAAGTTTAGATCAAAAGGGTGTCAACAGTATTCTTCTCTAAGCAAAAACCCTTTCAATATTTGTCTTAGATGCTTAAATAAAGACTTTGTTGATTATTTCATTATTACTTAACAAAGATTATATGCCGTCAAATCAATTTTTACAAAATATTATGGTTAAACTAATTGAATTGACAAATACAATACACATAATGCTTAACAATCTTATACTTCAATATGAAAATTCTTGCGCTGTTATTAAGTAACCAAAACTTACTTTGAAATGTATTTAATAAGGTCGGGACGGCGCGAACGCCATTCCCGGCTAACAAAAATTACACGAACGAGTTATTCACATTAGGAATAATCGCGGAGGTCAACTCAGTCGAAGTGCAATGATCGAGCCTCACTCCGGGGGAACTGCCTTCATGATCACAGTAACCCCTACGCCAGGTAAGTATGCT
This sequence comes from Muscina levida, assembly GCA_964034835.1. Taxonomy (NCBI): domain Eukaryota; kingdom Metazoa; phylum Arthropoda; class Insecta; order Diptera; family Muscidae; genus Muscina; species Muscina levida. The sequence goes on from OZ035883.1 coordinate 6,079,287, forward strand.
TTTCTCCACTCGTTATGAGGCATTTATGCCAAAAAGGTAACTAAATGAATGAGAATTATGGTACATACAATGTACACCACTCATACCCAAAATGCTTTTTTACATATAAGTTGTGTTGTGTTCAATGGCAGCAGTATAAGGGAGGGTTCGTTTATTTAAAGACATATGCTCAACTAAATGACCAGGTAGGAAAAGCATTAATGTAGTAGGCAATAGATTAAATGACCAGAAGTGAGCGAGTCGCAAAACTTGTTATATTAACTTTATATAATAGCGGTGTATGGGCTATTAAATTATTTACTAAAGAAAATTTGTGTTTTTTCAATATACTCTCAGCTATAACAAACATTTTGAAAGGTTTGTTGATCTCGTGGGAAAATAAAAAAAATATGTGAAAAGCTTGAAAAATTTAGTATTTTGTTTTGTTTTGTTTATTTAGTTCAAACGGCTATGTTCCTAGTTATCCAAACACTAAAATGTTTTTTTTAGCCTCTCAATATAGTTATGCATTTAGACACAGAATTTTATCTGTTTTAATTAAATTCTTAGGAAATTTGGTGGTCTATCTACCATAACCACATAATTTAATGTTCTGCTAGTCATAGTTTTGATTTTGCACTTAACAAAGTCTTACCCCTGCGGATGATGCTACTTAAGTTTTAACACATCCAACCAGTAATAAACAAACGTTCTTGTTTCTTAAGTCTTTTGTTATCGATGTTTAACAATTGAATTTACACATCATGTGCTTCCTGTCTAGGGATAATAAAAGTTTTAATGATCGATGCTGGTCAATGACATAATCCAAAAGAGATTAACAATAAAACAACGAAAGACTTAAGAACCAAACATGAGTGTGATGCTTAATGTATACATTAAATAGTTCATACTATTCAACTGATCTCTATCTACTACTCTATACCAATTTATCGTAAATATTTTTCGACTCTAACAATTAATACTGAACTTAGACAGAATTAAATCAATTAAGATGTTAACAAATCTGTAGGCTTGAACTTCTTTGAAACGAATTCAAAGGTGGACTGTAAATATGTTACGACTTTAACAATCAATATTGAGCTTAGACAGAAGTAAATTTAATCAAATCTGTAGACTTGAAATAATTTGAAAGTAAATCAAATGGTGCGGATTGGTTGATTTTAATGGATTATTATCGCATAAGCCAGTCAGTCATGATTTTTATATTGTTTTCTTTACTTTGGCATATGCTGCTGTTGGATAGTTGGCGTCAGCACCGTAAACAGCTAAAATTTTAACTCATCAAAGCAAGAACAAATATTCCAGTTTTTCCTGCCTGAGTTTTTTTTTCAATTTTTGTACATTGTGAGTGACTTGAGAGTGATTATTCAAAAATTTTGCATTTTGTATAGTGTAAAAATGTTTAGTACATTTATGTAAAAAAGCGATAAGTATAATCAATAAAAAACACGGTGGTAGTCGAAAAAAAGACAAAACTGGACTCGACGGTTTTGCCCTAATTCAGACACGAGGAATAGAACCGCATAATTAGTCTTTTTGAATTACAATGACAGTTTCAAACAAAATAATTATTTTTCAGTTTTTTTACTTTGACTATCGTTTATTATGCATAACAAAGCAACAGAAACAATTCAACATGAAGTAAAAATGATGTATTTTTTAAACGTTGCTGCTAGACTAGTTATAAATCTTTAATTTAAAATGTTACATTTTATTTGATTTAATTAATTCAAAATATGATAAAAATTCAAATCGAAATTTCAGTTAAGAATACTCCAAAGCAATGTAGCAAATTATAAAAATATCCTATTTTTTATAATAACAATTTTTTTATAATATTTTAAACTATTAACAGATTAACAGATCGCCAAGGTTTGCTATGGTTTTTTCCTGAAATACATTTCTCCTTGTTATATTTAAAATCGATATTAACATTTAATATTACTGATGTATTTCAACATCCATCGTTGATATTCTAAGTCTGTGTGAAATTGATTACTTAATGTCGGGACGGCGCGTACGCCATTCCCGGCTAACAAAAATTACACGCACGAGTTATTCACATTAGGAATAATCGCGGAGGTCAACTCAGTCGGATGTGCAATGACCGAGCCTCACTCCGGGGGAACTGCCTTTATGATCACAGTAACCCCTACGCCAGGTAAGTATGCTTTTCTCCTCTCGTCATGAAGTTCTTATGCCAAAAATGTAACTAAATGAATGAGAATTATAGTACACATAAATTTCAAAAATAATAACAAGAGTCTTACTTATTTGCGGCATTGAGTCAATGACAGCAACATAGGGGAGGGTTTCTTTAAAGATGTATGTAAAACAAAATGACCAGGTAGGATATAGCAATAATGTTGTGCGCAGCGGATTAAACGAACAGAAGTAAGCGAGTTGCAAAATTTGTTAGACTGATGATAAATTATTAGACTGATGACAATTTGTATTTTTAATATACTCTCAGCCATAACAAACGTTTTGAAAGGTTTTTTGATCTCATCAGAATAAAGATATGTGTGAATAACTTGAAACATATTAGTTATTTTGTTTAATTTTGGCAATTTATTTTAAATGAATAAGTTCCAAGTTACTTACTCAAACTTGTGCTTGATAGCCTGTTTATATTATTTTGCATTTAGACGCAGAAGTTGCGTTTCGTTCTGAGTTCTATGGTAATGGAATATGGCTCCAGTAATTTAACGACCAAAAACACATAATTTGCTGTTAGCTAATCATATTTTTGGATTTGTATTTAACTAAGTATAATCTCAAAGGGTGGTGGTACTCAAATTTTGACACGTGCCAAGCAGAAATGTAGAAATGAGTTTGTTTCTTAAGTCTTTTGTTACCGATGGCAAACAATTGATTTTACACATCATGTGCTTCTTGTCTATGGAGAATAAACGTTTTGATGATGTGCTGGTCAATGACATTAGGCAAATGTTATAAACAATAATAGAACGAAAGAATTAAGAAACAAACATATGCGCCGCCCCTAATGTATACACCGCACAATTCAACTGATCTCTATCTACTATGTTCTTCAATTAAGATTGATTGTAAATATTTCTTGATTTTAACATTTAATTCTGGGCTTTGACAGAATTAATCAATTATGTTATAACCAAATATGTAGGCTTGATGTACTTTGAAAGCAAATCAAAAGGCGGATTGTAAATATTTCTCGACATTAAAAATAAATATTGAGAATAGGCAGTAGTAAATCAAGTAAGATGATCAAATGTGTAGACTTTGAACTAATTTGAAAGTAAACCAAAAGTTGGAAATTAGTTGTTTGAAATAGATTACTTTTATACAATTCTGTCAATCATGTTTTTGTATTCTGTTGTCTTTAGTTTAGCATATACTAATAGTTGGCATCAGTTTGAATGACGGCTTACAGTGTGTGTTTAAGAAAACAAATTTTTTACTTTTAAATAAGTGATCACCAGAGCAACTAAACACGTTATAAAAATAGTTTTTCTTCAGAATAACTATATAATTTATTTTTAATATTTAACACTGATGTGATCTATCGGATCGCTAAGGTTTGGTACATTTTTTGCTAATTCATATTTCTTCTTGTTATATTTACAAGAATATATAGTACCTTTCGGTACTATTGGTAGATATTGAATATCGATGATATTCTGGGTGTATATGTGAAATTGATTTAATTATGTCGGGACGGCGCGAACGCCATTCCCGGCTATCAAAAATTACACGCACGAGTTATTCACATTAGGAATAATCGCGGAGGTCAACTCAGTCGTAAGTGCAATGACCGAGCCTCACTCCGGGGGAACTGCCTTTATGATCACAGTAACCCCTACGCCAGGTAAGTATGCTTTTCTCCTCTCGTCATGAAGTTCTTATGCTAAATGTGAGGCAAATCAAATGAGAAGTATAAGGTACAAGCTGTGAACTACAACCATAGAACGTATAGGTTTCTCTTTAAGGCTGTTAATTATGTGGTGCAGAGTTTTAGGAGAAGGAATAAAAGGGGAGGGTTTGTTTAAAATAGTGTACTAAACTGACTGACTGATGAGGTAAAAATGCCACTCAAGTTGTGCAGTAAATACGGATGAGTGAACAATAAAAAAGATACTATAAGTGACAACATCATTTTTCCGAAAATATTAAAGAAACGCGCTATGTTGAATTTTGATATTTTTTTATCATTGTGTGATAAACTCATTATTGGTATAAATGTCACTTAGATCACTATGGTTTTCGGGTCGCCATGTGTAGTTTTATTTAGTACGTAAACATTAACCACAATTTTATAAATCAAATATTTATTGTAAAACCGTTTCGAAAACTCGTATCAATTACAAGAATAAGGCTCTTGAACTCTTTGCTTCTATTAGTTATGGACCATTTACACAATGTAGTATCTTGTATAATTTAAGGTAGAAATTGTATCCTATTCTCTATTTTATTCCTTTGATTTTTTTATAATTTAAACGAATTAATTTGCATACTACTGTTTATGTTTGGATATATTTCCAAGAGTCCTATGCACTGCTACATAGTAGTGTAATAATGTTTTGAGTAACGAACCCAAAGCCAACCTAATTTTGCTACAAAGCCATTAAATTCAGTGATACTGTAGAATATTTTCGAATATGCGTGTAAAAAACATCACACTTTGCGGGGGATGAAAGTCAAAATGTGACATGACAAAAGTGAAATGATAATTTCCAAGTACAAAAGCGCTTGTCTCTTAAGTCTTTTGTTTTGCATGGCTAACAATAGATTTCATGCATAATCTGCTTCCTGTCGACGCAAGAAAACAAAACTTTAATGGTACACAGGTCAATGGCATTATGCCAAATGGTTACCTAAGAATAAAAACAAAAGAGTTAAGAAACAAACTCGAGCACTTTACGTAATGCGTAAACCACACAAAATTCTATGTTTTTTTTTCCTAACTGATTACCATTAAATACTCTAACCAGTGATTATCTGTAAATATGTCTCAACTACAACAATTAACCTTGAGCACAGATAGAAGTAAATCAATTAAACTTAAAAGTCAAAAGTGTAGGCTTCACACACACTAAACAGGTCACCGGTAATCGATTAAGTTAAATCTAAACTGAACTGTGCGTAAAGGCTTAAATACAGCTGATTGGTTATCTCTCATTTGTGACTTCTTGTCCCATAACCCTGACAATGTTGTGGTGATACCAACGCTCAGTCGTATTTAGTCGATTTACGCATTTTGTGTGAGCAACGAACCCGGTGAAAAGGTAACAAAGAAACGACAACCAAAACATAGCCTGAAACAAGTAAATACTCTTATCATCATTCGATATGCAACAGTACACAATGGCAATAATAAATGACCAATTGTGAATATGATGACGGCGCCGACGACGACAATGACGAAAACAACAACAACGACGGTCACATACGCGGCCTCAACACAATACAAGTGTTGACAACGCAAAATGTCGTTTAGGTTTTTTTGTGTGGTGGCATACAAATGCATTAATGTGCCTAAATACGCACACATTAAATGGAGGAGAACATTAATTTAATGCGTAAATGATTAATGATATTTTGAGTGAACAACAATTTTAAATCGGCACAATATAAGAAAAAAAGCATAGTAGTATTTAATAGAGCTGGCTTCTACATTGATGATAATTATACTCTCAGAGGTTAATTTTATTTGTGATCATTAATATTAATAAAAAAGGGGGCGTTTCGTAGTTAAATGAGTTAGCATACATATAGATACATTAGTGCGTATTACACAGAGGTTAAAAATGTTATTTGCAAATTTGTATTATAATCTTTTAGTCATGTATATTACTAAAGAAAAAATAAGTATAAAATAGTGCTCTTTTGTCTTATTGTAGATCAATTGAATAGAAAACATTTTCTAATTATTACATATCGTAAGTATAACATTCCCAAATTGTGTTCATTTAATACCAAAACATTTAGTCTAGTACTCATTCTCAAGCAAACCATCCCTTATGCACTACTGCAACCTTTCAACCACAACAAAAGGAAAATTTGAAAATTTAGCAACATTTTTATGTAGAATAAACTTTGTATCTCATAATTCTCATTCGTTTGGTTACACTTTTAGCATAAGAACTTCATAACGAGAGAAAAAAAAGCATACTTACCTGGCGTAGGGGTTACTGTGATCATAAAGGCAGTTCCCCCGGAGTGAGGCTCGGTCATTGCACATCCGACTGAGTTGACCTCCGCGATTATTCCTAATGTGAATAACTCGTGCGTGTAATTTTTGTTAGCCGGGAATGGCGTACGCGCCGTCCCGATATTAAGTAATCAATTTCATACATACACCTAGAACATCAACGATATTCAATATCTATCAACAATATCGTAAGGTAATGTCGATTGTAAATATAACAAAAAGAAATATGCTTTAGGAAAAAGTACCAAATCTTGGCGAACTAATAAAACACATCAGTGTTAAATAATAAAAATAAATTAAATAGTTATACTAAAGAAAAAATATTTGTATACCTTGTAACTTTGTATAAAAATATTTGTATAACTTGCTGCCTTATTTTAGAATAATTTCAACTAAAATGTAGACTATTTGAGTTATACCAAATATCAATTTATCCAAAAAATATAAAAAAAGTTCCACATTTAAAATTATCAAAATATAACTAGTCCTGTAGCGTTATTAATAAAAATTTGCCTTACACTTGTTGTTCTGTTTCGTTAATTTTTTATGCATAATGCAATTTTTATTGATCTATACCGAATAAATTTTTGTGAAAATTTATCACAAAAAAATGTATACCATAAAAACATAACATTTTTGAATGAAAATTGGATATGTTATATTACAAAATGTACACAAATTTATAATAAAAAAACTCAGATTTAACAAAACACAATGTTTTTTCTTTTATTGAAAATGTTTACTTTCCAATTAGTTCGTCATCAAATTTAAAAACATCTTAATTTATTTACTACTGCCTAAGCTCTATACTTAATCATAAAGTCAAGAAATATGTACAATCCACCAATTGATTTGCTTTTAAATTCATACAGATTTGATTACATCATAATCGATTTATTCCTGTCATATCTCAATATTATTTGTTCAATTCGAGAAATATTTACAATCAATCTAAATTGAGAAACATAGAATATAGAGATCAGTTGAACTGTGAGAAAATATTGCGTGGTTTATACATTATGCGCGGCACATATGTTTGTTTCTTAACTCTTTCATTCTATTATTGTTAATAACATTTGCCTAATGTCATTGACCAGCATATCCTCAAAACGTTTGTTCTTCATAGACAAGAAGGCGTGTAAAATCAATTGTTTACCATCGATAACAAAAGACTTAAGAAACAAACTCATTTCTACATTTCTGCTTGGCACGTGTCAAAATTTGGGTACTATCACCCTCAGAGATTATACTTTGATCAAAACAAATTATGATTAGCTAACATCAAAATATGTGTATAAGAAACAAACTCATTTTTACATTTCTGCTTGGCACGTGTCATAATTTGAGTACCTTCACCCCCAAAGAAAACAAAATTCAAATATATATATAACTAACATCAAATTATGTGTATTTGGTAGATAGACAACTTGAGCCACACTCTTTAACAATATAATTCAAAACGAAACGCAACTTCTGTGTTCAAATTCATAATAATAATATTGATAGGCTAAAAAGCACAAATTTGTATTTGTAACCAACTAGGAACTAAGTCATTTCAACTAAATAACCTAAAAAAAACCAATACTATATTTTTTTTCCTAAAATGGTCATGTAATTTAGTATTTATCTTCAAACAAACCCAACCCTCCCTTATACTACTGCCATTGACACAACACCACATATAAGTAAGCATCTTGTGTATGAGTAGGGTACATTATATGTACTATAATTCTCATTCATTTAGTTAAATTTTAAGCATAAGAACTTCATGACGAGAGGAGAAAAGCATACTTACCTGGCGTAGGGGTTACTGTGATCATAAAGGCAGTTCCCCCGGAGTGAGGCTCGGTCATTGCACTTCGACTGAGTTGACCTCCGCGATTATTCCTAATGTGAATAACTCGTGCGTGTAATTTTTGTTAGCCGGGAATGGCGTACGCGCCGTCCCGACATAATTTAATCAATTTCAAATTTAGTTTTGTTAACTTAATAACAGTACAAGATTTGACATATAGAAGTCACAGATTGTTAAGCATTCTGTGTATTGCATTTGTCAATTTGATGAGTTTAACCATTATATTTGGTAAAACTTTATATACCGTCATTGTAACTTATACTATGATGCAGTACGATACTGTACCCGAATGGGGTAAAAATGTTCTCTCTGGTTCGCCAAAAACATTGAAATCATAGTCAAGATATAATAACAAGTTGGGACCGGCCGTGGCATAGTGGTTAGAGCACGCGACTGCCATACGGGAGATCGAAGGTTCAAACCTGGCTCCAGTCATCTTAAAAAAATTGTTCTTTCATTGTTCTAAACTTCATAAAAATGAAGCATTTTATGTACAATATCAATTGTTTATCGTCGCCAACAAAAGACTTAAGAAACAAACACAATTGTATATTTCTGCTTTGCGCGTGTCAAAATTTGAGTACCATCATCTGCAGAGAATGAATTTTGCTATATAAAAAATTGTAAATTGTTAAATTTTGTTATGTTTATTTTGGCAATCGGATAACTTAAGCGATGTTCCTTAACAACTATACCCAAAATGAATCACAACTTAATTAGTTCATGGTATAGAAATATCAAAATCCTTCTATTCTATACTGATGTAAGTGATCTTCAGTGCTTTTCAAATTGAGACATCACACTGTCTGACTATATAATAAGTGCAATCAGCAAAGTAACAGCTATGCGTAACGCGTAATGCAATGTTTGCTTCATAGAATCTTCAAAGTAGTTTAGCAGAAAAGAACATATGTTAGTCACAGTAACATATTTACGTTTTCAGCCAATATTTTCTAGTGAGGGCAAACAACTTTCAAAATTTTTCTTATGGCCGAGAATATATTAAGAACAGAAATTGTCATCAGTACTCTAAAGGTTAATAGTCCCTGAACTATTAATGTATTGGGGCACTAAACGTTGGTATGTATAACAAGTTTTTCAAATCGCGGATTTCGGTTCATTTAATGTATTGCATACAACAATAAAGGTTTTCCTACCTGATCATTCAGTGCAACATTCTGTTTGAAAACAAACCCTCTCTTTTACTTTAACCATTCTCACACCACCACAGATATCTCTGATTATCTTATATGAAATGAGTGTAATGAAAATCACGCTTCTTATAATTCTCATTAGGTAAGTAAAATATTTAGCATAAGAACTTCATGACGAGAGTAGAAAAGCATACTTACCTGGCGTAGGGGTTACTGTGATCACAAAGGCAGTTCCCCCGGAGTGAGGCTTGGTCATTGCACATAAGACTAAGTTGACCTCCGCGATTATTCCTAATGTGAATAACTCGTGCGTGTAATTTTTGATAGCCGGGAATGGCGTTCGCGCCGTCCCGATATTATTAAATCAATTTCACCAGAAAAATAGTGAGGAATAATTTCATATAAGTATAACAAGTCTCAATCGATACACGGCAACTTAAGATGCCCGAATCTCGATTCCGTGGGAGAGGGAGGGAAGAAGTAAGGAGAGGGGTACCAGTATTTGGAGACACGCTTTGGTGTTGTCTTCAAGTGAAGTAGTGTGCATATTGATTTAATAATTTTATATACTAAAATACAAATAAACAAATTAAAATGTGAAAGTGTCACAGCAATGAAATATCCATTAAATATCAACAATGAACTTTGTGTATTTTGATTTCAAATTAAAAACCAAAATTTTATAATAAAAAAAGATTTCACACAAACAAACATAAATTGTATTGTTTATTTCACATTACCATTTGTTTGCCTTTATATTGGTCCAAATTTTCTTAACTGTTTTCTATAATTAAAATAACGAATAGTGAAACTTTTAAATATTACATTGGTCTGCAAAATGGAACAACAAATTTTGAAATGCAAAAACCTGTTTTTTAATATTTTTTGACTACATTAGCCTCGTTGCAATAGCACAAACAATCTGACCTAAACATTGACCTGGAGATTGTGAATTCCTATGTATGAAATGCTTATAAGTTAAATTTTGGTGGACCAAAAGGCTTTTAGTTCCTTAGTTTAGTGGCGGGCTGCTGCCTTCTGCCTTCTTCTGATTCAATACCTCTAAACTTGCCACGTATCCGCTGCATACTCTTGCATTTTCCTGATATAGTGCTATGTTCCGTATGGTTATTCCGATGTATGCTTGGTAGGCAGGTCCTGGAGAAACAGAGGCTGCAGGTACAGCGACCACTCACACCCCAATGTGCAAAATAAATACAAAATCAAATTTATTACACAAATGTTTGTTCATTGGAAACCATGTCGTTTTTTGAACCAATCATAACATACTTAGGTTTTAAAATACAATTAACAAATCAGTAGTATTAAATCAAAAATTATACAATTCGACATACTTCCTAAGAATTTCAAATTAAATTAAAAGTGTAAAACAAACAATTTGACGCAAATGTATTTCTGGTATTCTACAGCAAACAACATTCCTAAAGCTGCGCACAAATTTTTTATATTATAATGGGAGCAACAAACCTTTAACAAATATTTTTTAATGACAGAGACAATAATTAAAATGCAAATTGTCATTATTACTCTAAAGTTAATAGAACACATATAGACAATTTTAAAAGATACGTATAACACGTTTTGTTGACACTTTTACTTGTTTATTTGTTTTTTTTTTACAAAACATTGAAGCGATTTCACCACCCATTCATTTTAACATCCTTTTTTGAACACAATCACCCTGTGCCCCTCAATCACATATCAGTTAGGCCTATAGTACTTCCCATTTGCTTGTACCCTTAATTCTCATTTGGTTTGTTAAAATTTCCGCATAAGAAAAGCAGACTTACATGAGGTGGGATCACTGTGATCCTGAAGGCAGTTCCCCCGGACTGAAACTCGGTCATTGCACATCCGACTGATTTGACCTACGCGATTATTCTGTGAACGCCGTATGCGCCCTCCAGACATTGTGAAATCAATTTCACTCATACACCCACAATATGAATGGTATTAAATACTTAATTGTAATATCAAAAGGTAATATCGATTGTAAATACCACAAGGAGAAATATGTTTCGGGGAAAAACGTACCAAACCTTGGGGATCTGTAAGTCACATCAGTTTAAAATATTAAAATTAAATTGTTATAATATAAAATAATATAATTTGCTAACCTTAAGAGAAATTTCCAGTATTTGAATTTTTATCATATTTATAATTAACTGAAAACAAATAAAAATGAAACATTTTAAATAACTGATATATAACTAGTTTAGCAACAACGTTAAAAAAAAGTACATAATTTTTACTTCATATTGTATTGTTTCTGTCGTGTTACTATACATAATACAATTATTTATAAATTTATACTTATCACTTTTTTTCGAAATACATCAAACATTTTTATACTATACAAAATGTGAAATTTGTGAATTATCACTCTCAACTTACTCGCTTTACTCACAATGTACAAAAATTGAAAAAAAAAAAAATTCAGACAGGAGAAATGACAACGTTTTTTTCTTATTTTAAAATCTAAAAATGGTGAGAAAATTTTTGTAAAAATGTTAATTTGTCGCCAACTATCCGACTGCAGTACATGCCAAAGTAAAATATAAATTCATGACTGACAGGTTTATGCGATAATAAGCCATAAGTCTAAGCTCAATATTAATTGTTAGAGACGAGAAATATTAACAATCTACTTTTTGTTTTGTTTTAAGTTAAGTTTAAGCACACAGATTTGATTAGATGTTAATTGATTTACTTCTGTCTAAACTCATACATAAATCGAAAAACATTTACTATCCCTTGTTATTGAGTCGTAAATAGAGATCAGTTCAATAACATGAACTATTTGATAAAAGCATCACACTCATGTTTGTTTCTTAAGTTTTTCGTTGTGTTATTGTTCATCACTTTTGCATTATGTTATTGACCAGCACATCATCAAAACTTGAATACTACATAGACAGGAAGCACATGATGTGTAAAATCATTTATTTACCATCGATAACAAAAGACTTAAGAAACAAGAGCGTTTGTGTTAAAACTTAAGTAACATCATCCGCAGAGATAAGACTTTGTTAAGTGCGAAATCAAATCAAAGACTAGCAGAACATTTAATTATGTGAATATGGTAGATAGACAACCATATTCTCTAAAAATTTAATTAAAAAAGAACAAATTCTGTGTCCAAATCCATAAAAATATTAAGAGGCTAATAAGCATGCATTTCAGTTTACAGACAACTCGGAACTTAGTAGGTTTAAGTAAATTAGCTAATTCCTAATGTGAATAACTCGTGCGTGTAATTTTTGTTAGCCGGGAATGGCGTACGCGCCGTCCCGATTTTATTAATACATTTCATTAAAAAAATAGTGTTGGTGGATAAAAATGGGGAATAAGGACTTTTCATTTAAATAAAATCAAATGGTGTCTTATGATTCATTGAGAGTGATTCGCCTCCGTAAAACAATTGGAAGAAATCAGAAATTTCTTTTTATTCATTGTTGCCCAATGTTAACAAAATAAAATTTTCAAATGACCAAAAACAAAATGAGGTCTACATTAGACTTGTATAGTTCCGGAACGAACTAGTTCCAATGAACGATTCCATATAGTGAACGGTTGGAACTAGTTCCACATATTCCGCTCTTTTCGTTCCTTTTGCTTTTTAGTTCCTTCTGCCCTTTTCGTTCCTTCTGATCTTTTCGTTCCTTTTCTAATTTCGTTCATTTGATATTTCGGCTATTCGTTCACTTGTTCTTACGTTCATACGTTCTAAAGTGGTGGCATCACCACAACAAAAACAGGAGACAATTTTTTTTTCTGTATTTTGCTATGAAAAATGATTTATAAATCCTCTAAACAAAGACTTTAAGAGCTATTTTTTTAACACACTATTTAAACAATTTGAAAATACTTTATAAACTTTTAAGCAGCTCTGACATTTTTCAATATGTTTGTTTGAAAATCGTTCACTTTATGTTACGAAAAAGACCAAAAACAATCAAAACATAGTGAACGAATGAACGAAGTGATGAAAATGAATAAGTGAACGAAAAGATCAAAAGGAACGAAAAGGAACGAAAGGAACAGAAGGAACGAACTAGTTCCTTTTGATGAACGGAACTGAAAGGAACGATTCACCAAAAGGAACTAGAAAGTCCAACTCTTGTCTACAGCTCTCATGGGGATCTCCCTCTTAAGTTTTTTCCAGAGACCGTAACTGTTATAACTTTTATTTATAAAAGTCCCTCTGTAAGAGTTATTTTCTGATTTTTATTTTATCTCTCCGAACATAAGACTTATTTTTGATTTATATTTTAAAAGTCCCAAAATAACAATTATTTCTGATTTATATTTTATCGCTCAGAGATAATAGTTATTTTTGATTTCTATTTTAAAAGTCCCACAATAATAATTATTGAAGACTTTTTGAAATAGAAATCAAAAATAAAAATCATTCAATGAGTTTTTCAAATCAAAATCGAAAATAAAAATCAGCCTGAGACTTATATTTTTTCTGATGAAATATAAAACTCACTTGAAGACTTTTAATTTTTATTTGTTCAAATAAAAGTCTTTTGGTTCAATTGATATGCAAACAATATTTATATTCTCGCCAAAATAATTACAATTGTGGGACGTTCGGACCATATTTAACTCATAGCTACACAATGCAACGAAAAAACGATGGTTTTTACCATCACTCTTAGGGATGAAGGTATATGTATATCATTTGTTACAAATAAAAGTTTAACGCATTAAAGGAAACGTGTTAGACCCCAAGTATCTTAAGATCAAATTGTTTCAGGCCTTCTTAAGACCATTGAGCCATGTCCGTCTGTTTGGCTAGCTGGATGGGTCGTGGGCAGGATAACTCGAGTAAACTTTAACTGATCATTATAAAAATGTGCCAGCATTTTTAAGTTAAGTAGACAAACGCATAGATAACCGAATCATTTGACACACTCCTTCTTGTACCTCCCATATGAATGACTAAATTTGTTCCCTTGTTCTACAGGCATATTTTTTCTGTTATTAGAGTGAATTGTGTCAAATTTTGGACAAGGTAGCTGAATAATGGTTGAATATAAACCTATTTTGAATTTTTCTGTGTATTTGGAAAGGAGAGACTATGGTCTTTCCAAATCTATATATATGTATGTAACTTGTCATAAACTTTTGGTTTTTTTTTTAATTTTGAAGAAGTTTTTAGCCAAAACTTTTTTGCATTATCCTAATGTTTATTATATTGTTCAGAAAGTGCACACTGTCATGATTAAAACGCATACTTGTTTATAAAAATCGGTTAACAAATCGTTAAGTTATTCATAATTTTCAAGGAATCTGGGGGATAATTTCATTTGGTCGGAGAATAAATGCGATCTAACCCAAAAAAATGTAAAAAAGATCCCTTTGGCGTTAAAAATAAATGTCAAAAATGGATTCCTTGACCCCAAAAACAGTAAGATACCTGTGATATCATTTAAGATTTTTGTTTAAATTAACAAGAATCCCATTCAAAATGACCCAATGCCCAGAAATAGTTAATTTCTATACATGGAGACTTTTTGAAAGTATATTTAGCTCACTAGCAATTTCTTCACTTGACTGCAACTTCACCACCGATTTGTTTTATATATAAAACCCCTATAAATTAACAAACACAATCGGACGGACAATCGGATGGAAACTGTATGTGCATGGATATAGCTTCTTATAACGTAATGTACTAAGTATGTTTGTATTAAAGCGTTGTTTTGGAACAAAATACAATATTATGCAATACAAATGATTCTTGGTTGAATAAAGAATCTGCTTCAAAGGACAAGAGTTCTATAAAGATTTCTACAGTACCTCTGAGCATCCCAATGAAGCTATGATGCTCTTGTAAAACGATCCTTTGGGATTAACGCGAATAACGTCTTCAAGCTGAAATACCGGCAAATACTAAGGATTGATAAAGCATGTATTTGGTTGCATTTGCGAACTTGTAAAACGGTGTTGCGTGAGATTGTACACACCTGCCAATTAGATAATTTTTTTTCGAGGTTAAACAATTTTGCACCCTTTTTTGCCATGTTTAACTCACAGTTCGCGAACTATAAGTGAACACTTAGTCCAATTATTTTTAGCTAAACTTGCTCGTCTCGTTGAGCTGATCAAAATCATATATACATTTCTTTTATTACAAAAAACAATAATGACGATATCAGCAAAAGACTTTTATTTCAGCCCTAAAGAAATAAAAATCATTAGGTGAGTTTTAAATTTTGTTTTGAAAAATATAAGTCTGTGATTGATTTTTATTTTTCGTTTGGCAAAATAAAACTCACTTCGTAATTTTCATTTCAAAAAGTTTTCAATAACTCTTATTCAAAGACTCAAAAAATTTAAATCAACAATAACTCTTATTTATTGAGGGATATAATATAAATCAAAAATAACTCTTATTTGATGAGCGATATAATAAAAATCAAAAATAAGTGTTATTTGGGACTTTTATAATAAAAATCACAAAATAAAAGTTTATTGCGAAATTCTACAGAGGGAGTAAAAACCAATGTAATGGTGTACTTAAAATAATTTTAGCACATTTCCTTCACATTGATTTTTTTAGTTGTAAAATCGATCAATAACAGTTATTTTCGGTCCCTGGTTTTTTCTCATGAACGTTTTTCATTCTAAGTTAAAACTATTATGAAATTTTTCAGTTGGGAAAAAGTTCATTGCAGCCAAATAAACATTTGATATAATGTTAAGTTATTTCTTGTAGAAGAACATTATGTACTCTTAAAGAGGATGTTTGGGATTGTTAAAAATTATACGTTGTGAAGAATTATATTAGTTGAATATTTTAAAAGTCTATTACGGTCATAGGTGGAGAAATTTTTTGTGTTTTATATATATAGATTAAATCAATATTACGAACAGCTTTAAGGATATAAAAAACACATGATCTAAATGTAAATGGCTTTTCCTTTGAAACTTTAATATATCACATTTTGAAATTTGAATGTGTTGTGCTGCAAATTTTTAAAAAAAATATATATAACACTGTACGACACGATTTTTCACCCGTTCAACTGACCAGATTCTGAAAATATAGCTCAAAAAAAGATATACGTATCTCCCAGTTTTTCTAGATCAGCTCATTCAAGTTTTTTGCGAGCAATTCAATTTTTGGAGCGAAGCTCCCATACAGCGACTCGACAAAAAAAAAAACATAATTGTTAAGCATATTTAAAAAAAAAGTCTATTTTTTAGAGCATATTTTATGATTTTAAGAGAATATTTTGCTATTAAAGGGCATATTTTAAACGCATAAAACACGATTCTTAGTGCATATTGTCCTGATAATGAATATTTCCTCTATACGAAAATTATTAACTTCAAATCGAAATATCTCGACTCCCAGACCTGACCAAGCGAAACACCGGAACACGTATAATTTTTTTTTACCAATATAACTTTTCGTGGTAAGAATAGCCTCCGCCGTGTTGGACTGTCGCACAGTTCATTATTAGTCCAGCTCGCTAAAGTATCCAAAAATATTTCAGAAAAAGGTTTTTTTCTGATATTATAAAGAACATTTATTTATATTGTAACTCATTGCTATGGATCGGCTATGAATTACAGTATCTGTATATCTAATAACATTTGTTTATTTATTTTCTAGTTTTACGAAAAATATACATTTTTCATAAATAAAATAAAATTAACACAAAAATATTTCATACAATATATTTTAGCAAATTGCATTATTTATATATTATATCAATTCATAAATATACATCAGATATGCCAACTGTCGAAGGCCTTAAATTCAATACTCACAACAACTACAATCTTAATAAGTCGGATACCAGATAATTTACATATCATAACTAACTTCAATTGTAAACTAATGCGATAGTTGTTTAAAACAGAAACCACAATAAGATAACTTTATGACAAGTTCAAGCATTTTTCCTAAGCAATTAATTATGACAAAAGAAATGGTACATTTAGGCAGCCCCAAACGTTTGTAACACCATATAAATGATGAACTGTAATAGATGCTACACATTAATCAATTAACACTGCCCATAAAGGGTGTGACAATCAAATAAACACATATAAATTTTAATTCAACAAATATTTTTCATTAGAAGGCAGTCAGATACAGTATCAATTCGACAATATGGAATATCTTTTCTTGTCAGTTTTTACTCATATTGGCTGTGTATTGAAGTGTGACTTTTATTCGTTACCATTACTACTTGTCTGCTTGTACAAAACGCTTAGATAGCATGCGCATACAACATAGGGTAGTTTTAATACATTGCTATGGTCCATTACACATTGTCTTTGTGCCAGCGTATGTTTGGTTTTTTTTTTTTTCAACCACCGCTATGAGTTAAGATACTTTTCTATCTCTACTTTGTCCATTGCTTACACCACACATTTTGTTTCATTCAATGTTATGTTGTCTACAACATATTCACTGTAATTCTCATTGGGCTAAGAACATTTTGTGCATAAGTACTCAGTGTTGAGCTGAGAAAAGCATACTTACCTGGCGTAGGGGTTACTGTGATCATGAAGGCAGTTCCCCCGGAGTGAGGCTCGGTCATTGCACATCCGACTGAGTTGACCTCCGCGATTATTCCTAATGTGAATAACTCGTGCGTGTAATTTTTGATAGCCGGGAATGGCGTTCGCGCCGTCCCGATTTTATTAATACATTTCAAGAAAAACAAAAAAATAGAGTTTGAGGATGAAAGGGTTTTCCAGTGTTAAGAGAATGTATATGAAAAGCATTACCATCTAAGTATATCAAATGATGTTTAAGGACTCTTTTACATAAAACGATTGTACACAAGAAGGAGTTTAGTGTATATTAATACAATTGCGATTTCGTTTGAGATATCTTAATTTGGATAACAAATCATGACTCTTTGTTTTCTTGTGTAATTATAGAGATTTCGCACAATTTTATTTTCGCTGAGTTTTTAATTCAATGTTCATTTCGGTCAAAAGTGGAATAGTCATGTTTTGAAAATTACCACCTCATATATTATTGAAGATATTTAAGACAAGAAAAATATTGTGAAATGTGTAAGTTATGAAATAATTCTTAGTAAACATATCTGGGAACATTTCATTACATTAAGTAATTAATTGTCAATTTTAAATATTTTTGAGCTATATTATTTTATAGATTAATAATTTTTATAGATTTTTTTAAAGTGAATTTTGCAAAACAATTCAAAAAAGTTACTTAAGTATTGCAGATACAAAGATAGTGTACTAATATTTATTTTTATTATAAAAATCATTCCAAATATAAAATCCACTGTCAATGAACTACCAATTTATCATCGAGGAAGTACATTCCCAAAATATTGAGAAAAAAAAACAACATTGTTTCAACACGACGGAACAATACTCATGTCAAAGATCAAATTAACACATTTACTAAGGAAATCCCGCATAAATAAATAAATGTTTCAAAAAACATTGACTAATTAACTTAACACATTAACTGCATTAAAACATCACTAGAACTGTGGCTTAGAAGCGACTTCCACAATGAGTAACTGATCTTTAACGTTTAACGGATAAACATTATTTCAAATTCATTGAATTGCTAATAATTTCCTTACAAAAGGAAAGAGACATGCATTTATACAATGTGACCAATAAAATGATTCTCAAATTCACAAAAATCCATAAACAATTTGCGAATAAAGTCAAATGTCAATGTCCATTATTGTTATTATCATTATCGATTTTAGCACATTAAATGTTTTATCGTAAACGTTCATTTTTGTTCGACATGAAATATTTGTTATACATTTTGCACAAATAAATTTTTGCAAATTTTTTATTAAAAACCCATTAAAAACTCATCAAGCGATACAATAAAATCATCTTTAATTTTATGCACTCTTCACTTGATTTCTTGCATTGTTGTGTTCTAACAATACGGAACTGCAGAATTAATGAAACTGAAAAACATCTCGTCAGCAATTTGATACATAAATGAAACGATTTGTTTGATTTGTTGGTTTGTTTATTTTGGCCATATTTGTTTATCTTAATTCTTATTCACATTGCCACATAAGGTGAAATTACCAACACGTTGCGGTGTCATTAACTTATAAATGCGAATTGTTATTTAGTTGAGAGTGCGCATTGATACGGACTAAACGTTTTTTGAATGAAACAAATCGTTGTTTATACACATATTACCGAATATGAAATCATTGTGAGGAATTTTTTTTTAACAAAAACATTAACCTAGAGGTTTCATTCTCATTAAAATTTTATTTCTTATGTTAAATTTGGATATTGGATTGTCATGGAGAATCTATTTGTATTTATGGGGAATATGTAAAAACATAAACTGATATCGCCCAATTACGCTGCGGTTCTTTATTGGTCCAAACAATTTATACATGCGAACTTTAAATTAAATCGGTTCATAATTGCGTCATAGACTAAGGAGTGACACAGAGGCAACTGTTATATATATTCTAGAGTCTAAATCATCCCTTTAAAAATATTACATATTATTGCTTGATTCATACATTTTACAGCCCAATGACTTTATCATCCACCCTCGTATTATATATACATTACCTAACTGTCAACTAATCAATACTTTTACAATTAGGAACTAAACACCATCGTGTGTATTCGTTTGCATCTCTTTTGATTTCCGTTGCAAACAACATGCAACAACGTGCTATTTCAAGACAAGAAACTTCAAATCACTTTTCAATCGAGTGACACAGTGTCACCCTGACTTTAAAAACAGTAGCAAGGTTAGCCATTTTCCACTTCTATCATTTGTAAGAATTTTTGTAATTGCAATTGTAATTTAATTTATGTTAATAGAACTGGAAATGCATCGCAGTTAGATATTCAGAATTCAAATAGACAGCAGGTTGTTTGTGACATGTGGCGCAGAGTCTCGTAAGTAGAAATTTAAATATGCATTACTACGATCGTTTCATTTGAAGTTATATATCAAAAACAATTTACAAGATTCTTGCATTAGATTAAACACCATTAAAATTAATTGATATAAAACTAAATCAGTGGGTTAATACAGAGTTCTATGTGTGTGTGTAAGTGCTTTAAATATATGTGTTAATCCTACAGCATTTCCAGTTGTAATTTGCAAACATTCAAATTCATATTGTGAAAAGATATACAGAAATTGGAATAATAAATTGATGTTGAGCTATAACAGTTGATTAGGGAATTCAATTTGAAGTAGTTAAGATATGAAAATGGTGTAAAATATTTGTTGTTAAAAAATTTAAATTGTGAAATCCTAATTAAAAAAAACCAGTACAGAAATTTCAGCCAGGTAGACTGACTCATAAATACCTTAACCCATTGGGTGTATTGATATTATTACACGATTTCTAAAGTGGGCGGACCATGTAGCCCATTCGCAATATCGTAAGTAGTTTTGAAGAAATATTAACCCATGCAAAGCTTCAAAACAGTTGGCTGCGTCTTTCGAAAGACAGACAGACAGAAATGACTCAAACGACTTAAAAAGTTATGGATCGAATTTGGTTCAAAGAAACACCTTATATTAGTTACACTTTTGTGTTGTATATACCCTCCTACCCGTAGGTTGAGGTTGTATGTATTTTTCATTGTCTCCTTCAAAATAGTAAGCTCTACAAGATTGGACTTTCGGCCAGAGGTGAGGTACCAGAAGGCGTATGAAAAATGTTTTGAATTTCAGAGGTTTCCTACTATAACAAGATAATTAAAATTACCAAATTAAAGCCTGCAATTTTTCGATTGGAAGATATGGGTGAACTATTAATTTAGCAAAAATAGAGGTGGAATCGTTTTGCAATACAATAATTTAATTTTGAAAACTTTTAACGCTGGTAAATTTTCATATGGGTGAGTGAATATTTGCTCGAGTTATCGCGATCTAGCTGGCCAGCCAGACATACGGATATGACTCAATAGCCTTAAAAGTTCAAGGAATGAATTAAGTCTTAAGATACTTGGGGTCCTTAAATGTTTTACACTTTTACTCAAATCCAATGATATATACCCTCAACATCTATATATATACTGCTTACACAGTTATTGAAAAAAAACAGCATTACATTATGTTTATTTCTGCAAAATTACATCATACGAACGAAGCCACAGTCACTGTCACTTAATCTCCTTTTTTAATTAAATAAAAAAGAAGAATGAGGTGTAGAATGGAGGATACCTCCCTCAGTCGGTATAATTTATAATACCCAAAAAATAATATACCCGGAATTTATTCGACATTTGGGAATAGGGAATTCCATCTATACAGACATTAGAAGCAAAACTAATAAAATGTTCGTAGGATGAGTCTTACTCGAATGCAAAATCCTCTCCCTTATCTCAATCATGGTCTGCAAAGGTGTAAATAAGTTTATTCTTTTAAGTTGGTTACATTCGATTACATTTAATTTAATACTAATCCATTCTTTCGAATCCAAATCAAAAAAAATGAGTCAGACTGTATGATGATGGCCAGATCTCGACAGTTTCATGCGGATGGTCAGGGTTTTCGACTTAGCTTTCAACATAGACATCAAGTAGTATAGCATATAAATAAAACTCTATTGTTTGGAATAGTCGATAAACTTAAGGTCCTGTTAAAGTAACATTAATATGGAATGCAAATTCGAAAATGCAATATATTTTTCTCCGTATAAAACGAAGAATAAAATCTTAAAATCCTATTCATTTAATTTTTTTTTCGAACATAGTAATCTACGATTTACTTATAAATTAATACTACGTCAGTTCAATTGGAATGTACGATTTGTATCCCAAAAATTAAGGACTCCCAAAACAGGTGATATGACAACATAAGAAGAAGTGAGGTACCACATTAAGATGTGACATATTAGACTTAGCGCTTTTGCTCATCACTAAAAACCAACAACAAATAATGAGATAACTGTACTTTTATTTTTTGTAATTGATGTATTTTTTTACTTATTGTACATTACTGCATAAAAATCTCAATTTCTAAAAAGCGACTTAGAGCCTTTGCATGTTTCATTGATCATGCTCCTGGTTACAGTAGTTCTGACCTTTCTTTCCCTTTTATACCTTTAAATAATAATGTAGAATAATGTCCCTTGTTTTGCGCTCCCTCTGATGTTGCTTCATCCATTTGGTCTTGATCCTTTTTATACCCAAAAATATAAATTTCGAAATTTTGAGGAAAACCTAAGTATATATATATCAAACATCATGATTATCGGCGCTCTATTAAATCTACACTCAAAAAATATACATTATTGATAATGACTAAAGTTTCAACATGTCGTAGGTGATGTACCCCCAACTAATGAGTAAATGGTTAGGCATAATTGATGTTAACTATGTGTTGAGATAAATACTGTTTAAACTTATAAATGCTGGCATTAAAACCTGTTTAACCAAATATAATTGTTTTTAATGACGCATAGTTAATAGTAACGAGGTTGAAGGAAAAACTAAAAACAACACGATTATTGTAATTCATTTATTAACATTTGGATTACTATTTATATACAATATTGGCTTTGCATTTCAATTATTTTTTGTATATTGTGTTGTGATGCATTTAGGATATTTTTCATTGGAAATTTTGTTAAAATTAAAAAGGGAAAAAATATAAATAATTTTTTTTTTTTTGACCCCTTTTTGTGTAAAATTGTCTTATATACTTATATAATATGTTCGAAGGTCCATGGTAAGCATAAATATTTGAATTTAATGAGTATGAGGGCATGCATCATTTGACACGAGAAAAAGTATACAGTATTTACCGCTTATATGCACGCCGGTTATAAGCATTTATCGTTTATATGCAGCCGAACTTGAACAATCTTTCTTTTGTATATAAAATACACGCAATATTTTTTAATATATGCATTTCGCCTATATGCATTTCTCGCATTTATGCACCAAAATTATGTAGGATTTTGAGAAATTGCATGTAAAAAATTCTCATATATGCACTGTCTAAATTTTTCACCATCAATAAGGAAAATGTACGAAAATTGTTTCATCGCAATTAAATAGCAAACTGTTTCACCCCTTTTGACTCATTTGTACGTTTGCATATCTGATGTTCGAATTTTTTCGAAAAAAAAATTATTTAAGCTAAGAGCATTTACAAAAAAACATATGAATTGCATTCAAATCTTAAACTTTTTACTTTAAATTATTTATTTTTTTAAATTATTAATTAAAAACCGACTGGATTTAAGGTGAAATATAATTTTAAAGTCAAAGCACTGATCTCAAAAAAATTATAATACATATGTATAATATACTATTATATATTGTATATGTACATATTAATACGTATTTAATGAAATTGAATTTACAAAATAGTTACATTCATACATATGTAAATATTGATCTCAATAAAAATGTTAAAAACACAAAACAAACTAGCAATGTGCATCCATATTCTGTTTTTACAATTACATTTTACGTTTCTGAACTTCTGGTGCATGTATTACTAAATACATATGTACATAACATATTTTTTATATAAGCACCACCGATGCAACTAAGCGAGTTTTTCTACATGCACTGCAAATGCATATAACCGAGTTTTGGTAAATGCATTTCCCGCTTATAAGCACTAAAAGTCGAGCAAATTACGAAGTGCATATAAGCGGTAAATACTGTAACACATTAAGTTTGGCCCCTAATAACTTAAGACCATATTCGTTTCAGGACTTTTTAAGACGATTGAGCAATTTCAGTCTTCTCTGGCTGGCTGAATGGGCGGTGAACACAATAACTCGAGTAAACATTCACTGATCCTTATTAACATTTACTAGCGTTAATAGTTTTCTTAACAAAGTTATGGGATTGCAGAATAGCTCCAGGATATTTAAACTTTGTTGGATTAATAACCTTACAAAGGAAGGTAAAACTCCAGAAAACCGAAACAATTGCCACACCCTTTCTGTTACCTCTCAATTTCCCTAATTCACCGTCATATCTCTACATGCATATCTTTTTTGTAAGTACACTAAATTCAGTCAAATTTTGCCCAAGGAAAACGTGTACACAAATCTTACTTAAAAATTAATATGGGCTAAATTGGCCTACCTCTACTGATACCTTCCATACCAAATGACCTATTTCAGTTCAACTGATTGAGATTTCTGTAATGGCTTTTCTACATATTTCATTGTTAATTTCAATTAGTTTTCAATGGTACTAGTATTTCTAAATTAATCAGTATTTTGTCACTTTTGTTTGTTTTTTTTTTGTCAACTGTAACTTGAAATGGTGTAATCGATGGTTTAATACTTAAATGTGTGCGTACATGTATTTTAGTAAGTTAATTATATATATAAATTAATTATATATGAAGATACTATTGCTACTCGTTCTACTAAGGTTTCCCTTGAACTTTTTTGTAGGTCTATGAGCACAATTTGAAGGACAAGGCATGCGTGTGGTAATGATCAAGTGAATGTTTGGCAAATGTTTAAATGTTTGTCAAAACGCATTTTACGTAGGACTTGTCATAAATGGCAAATCAACTGCAACTAAATGACAAATTAAATGCTAAACGTAAGCAGTCATATTTAATTAAATTTATTTTAAATGATTTTTGAAGTTCGCATGGTCCAGATATTTACTTCTGTTGTTATTAATTTTAATAATAACAAAACTTCAACTTCATTATCAGTACAACTGAATGGAGTTCGATTCTTCGTACCCGAATTAGAGTAAAATCTTTCTCTTGGGTCTTGTTGTAATCGTGTTTTCTTTGATATAATTGCTAAAATTTTAATTTGCTATTCCTTTGGTATATCTCGATGCATGACTATTTTCGAGCCCATACATATAAAACCGCTTTAATTCACACCCCATTTTATTGTTTTCAAAAAATGTGATGTAAATGAGCAATACCTTGAAAGTAGTTAGTAGTCCCTAACGAATGTCATTGTTCATTTTTGCTGCTTTAAAAACACAAAAGAAACCTCAAATCTGTCTAAGTGCTAGAAATGAGAACCATTTATCCTCCCAAAAAAATATTTATTTCAACCCCGTATATACAAATTTTTTGGTTTAATTTATTCCTCAATGGTCCTCACATAAATTTCTTTACCATACTCAGGTGGTTGTTTACCTTTCACGTAAAACCGGTAGCAAAATATTATAATCAAAAAAAATATTTTGTTTATCAAAAGACGATAACATGAGAATATGTAAATTATTTATGAGCTTATTTGCATAAACTTTAATCGCCAGCAAAAAATCGTATAAGATCTTCAAACATACCACATTTCTCTGTGAATGCTGTGCACAGCTTCTATACATCATTAAAATAGTGAAGATGTTAGCATTAAGAATCATTAATCAGTTTTAATCATCCGCATGTATCATCAACTCCTTTGCTTATTTTTGGTGCTGTAACTTAACTTGACCGATATTTCCCAGCTTAACTCAAATACGATTTATCGATTACACACAACCAGGCAAGTCCGTCCATTCATTATTGGTCTAAACACATCATTTGTACGGTTTAGAGGGTATTTCATTTCAACCATCACCAGAGAGTTAATTGAAAAAGAAACACAATATGTCCGAATTTATGGAGTAACATTAACATGTATTAACTCTTAGCTGACCCGATTTGTTTTATTTTTTTGTTGTCTTCTCTTTTTAGTTAGTGAATAGTTAGTGATTTCTGGGTCTTCCAAACACGTGAATGAGTAAACACATTTTTGAATTTAATATCGAATATTAATAATGACTTTGTTTAATAACTTTTTCATGGTGAAGACGAAGTGAGTGAATATGAATATCGCCGACAATTGCAATCAAACACAATTAAAATGCAAAAGATGAACATAACTCGGGTAGTTGCAAAATTATACTTTTAGATAACGCCCTATGAGTTATTTAATTTGTTTTTAATTGTGAGTTGATGGAATTGGAATTTAATAGCAAAAAATAGTTTCATAAGTAATAATAGTTGTAACAAATTAAATATCGGTCTGGTTAAATTTAAATTTGTGGTCAAATATGTGTGTAAATTGTATGTATTATATCAGTAACAGGTGCCAATATAAATAATTTTTATGGGAACAGTATGAATACAGATGACATGTGATTACAGCAAGTCTGCGCTGCATATCACTCAGTGGATGCCACGGTGATAAACTCCGCCAGAATTTTTATTGCTGGCACTTCTGAAGTCTCTTGTATATTCCAATTAGCTGCAATCGACCCACACCCTAAAAGTCAACATAACCCAGGCCATTGCTTAAATACAGCCATATCTATGCGGCAGAGCCGTTGTAGCAAATAGGACCACACCTGCCTCCGTGAAAAGTTGCGGTGTACACATAAACAATATAATGCTTATTCCACGCACAATGGTCTAAATAATAATAAAATAATTGTTAATAGTTTAATTTTTCATTCCATTATCGACCTGGCTTTATTGAAAAACCGTTTATGTAGAAGTAAATGTTTCGGCATAATTGTATTCAATATGAAGTTTTTTGTATTTTTCCGATTATTATTGTGACTACAGAAAAAATTTCACCGATTTCACCCATATTTCACACAATTTTGTTGATAACACTATGACACAATTTGAGGGTCATTGTCTCGGGGGTCAACCAAACCAATATCAAACGATAGCATTTGATCTCAGTAACAAAACCCTAAACTCCATTTTGCTCCACTACGTCACAAATTTTTTTTACAGTGGTTTGAAGTTTCAATTTTTTGGTCAAAAGTCGATTCAAAGAATATGAAAAATTATCTATAAAAGTACATTTGGGGTATATCATGTCTTCGGAGACCTATACTAAAACATTCAGGGAAATATTTTCTCGGAACATTTTAACCCCCTAACTGCCACCCGTGTGGGACATTTTTGGCCCAATTTTGAAAAACTGTTTATATGTCAACTTTAGAGGGAGGTCAAGGCTTAGAATCTTCGATAATAATATTTTCCGGAAAATTTCACTAAGGGTCACCGAAGACAAATGGCCTCTACGAGTCAAAGGTTATAAAATAAAATCAAAATTAAATGTTAAAAATACTACTTTTGAGCAAAGAGTGCAACAAGCTTTTTCGGGAGTGAACCAAACTAATATCAAACGGTAGCATTTGACCTCTGTGAAAAACCCCTAAACTTAATTTTGCTCCACTAAGTCACAAATTTTTTTTACAGTGGTTTGAAGTTTGATTTTTTTTTTGTAAAATGTCGAATCAACGAATTTGAATAATCATGTGTAAATATACATTTAGGATAGTTCATATCTTTGGAGACATACATTAAAATTTTCTGGGGAATATTTCATCAGAACATTTGAACCCTCTTGCTCCCACCCGTATGGGACATCTTAGGATGAATTTAAAAAAAACAGCTTTAGAGTCAAATTTCTTAAAATGTTCAGCATGGGTGGCAGATAGAGGGTTAAAATGTTCCGAGTAAATATTCCCCGGAAAGTTTTAATGTAGGACTCTGAAGACATGAACTAACCCAAATCTATTTTTACACATGATTTTTCATTTTCTTTTAATTAACTTTTGGCCAAAAAAATAAAACTTCAATCCACTGTAAAAAAAATTTGTGACGTAGTGGAGCAAAATGGAGTTTAGGGTTTTGTTACTGAGGTCAAATGCTATCGTTTGATATCGGTTTGGTTGACCCCCGAAAAAGTGTGTTGCACTGTGTAATCAAATTTTTTGTATTAAGATTTCGATTCCTAAGGATTATATGTACTATAAAAGATCTATTCTCATGGTAATATGGAAAAGTGATACAACATAGTTATCATACCCTCACCCTTAGGGATGAGGTTATACATAGACATTTCTGCCGTCTGGAAATGTGGAACTCATTAAAGGAGTCGAGTTGGGCCCCTAGTATCTTAAGACCAAATTCGTTTCAAGACTTTTAAAGACGATTGGGCCCTTGACCGTCTGTCTGGCTGGTAGGCACAATAATTCGAGTAAACCTTCACTAGTCCTTGTACAAATTCACCAGTGTTAATAGGTTTCTACCTGAAGCTATAAGATTGGAAATAGGCATAGTAGTCCCACCCCTTCTGGTATCTCCCATACAAAATGTCCTATTTTTGAAATATACATATTTCTTTTAAAACTTCCAAACGGGAGTTATGAGAAATTTCAATTTTAATTTTAACCCGTATGAAACATTTTGACAAAGTTGATTTTAAGTGGGTTCAAATGTTCTGATGCTATATTTCACTAAAAGTTTTAATGTATTTCTCAGAACGCATGAACTATCGAAAATGTATTTTTACATATAATTATTCATATTGTTTGATTCGACTTTTAACCAAAAAAAATCAAAATTTAAACCACAGTAAAAAAAATTGTGACGCAAATTGGAGTTTAAGGTTTCATTAATGAGGTCAAATGCTACGTAGAGGTTATTTGCCTTTGGTGACTCTTAGGGAAATTTTCGGTGAATTTTTCTATCAAAGATTCTAACCTTTGACCTTCCTTGAAATTTATATTTTAAGCTTTTTTTCAAATTTAGGCCTAAAATGTCACATACGCGTGACAGCTAGAGGGTTAAAATGTTCCGAGGAAATATTCCCCAAATGTATTTTTACACATGAGTTTTCATATTCATTTTACACATAATTTTTCTATTCTTCAAAAGACTGTTAAAAAAAATTGTGACGTAGTAGAGGCTACTGAATATGTCGCGTATGATGAATTTCATATCAAAACCTATAAAAAAAGGGACATTTTTAACCCGACCCTCTCAGATTTTAATGAAATTTTGCATACAGCTACATTTCACCTACAGAAACGCAACCTCATTTTTAGAAATTACATTTTTGAAAATATATGGGCGTGGCAGGGTATCGAAATATTTGAAAAATTACTGTAAGTACTTTTAACCAGCGATTACTATGGAATGACTCAACCGATCTTTGTGCCATTAGAAAGGTATATAAGTCAGCTTTCGAAAACATACATGTCAAAATTTTATATTACACTAAAAAAATTTGATTGCCAAAAATTAAAGTTTAAACTTGAAAAACACTTAAAAGTTCAAGTCTTTTTTCCCAAAAAAAAATTTTTTAGATAGGTCTATTTAATATAATATATATATAACATATCTAAAAACTAAAATGGGGTTTTTTATACTTTATTAAATTTTATAACTAAATGCATCTCTTGTTAACTTCCTTATATTTTGATATCTTTGTGTCACAAAGAAGAATAAAATGCCTAACTTTGAAAGTTGTACAGATTTTTTTGGTAATTCATATAGATTAGAACAAGAATCGTATTATCAAATTTTTCAGACACCCCCAGAAATATGGACTTAACCTTGATACATATTTTTTTATTTTTTTAAATTTAATAAACAATTTTGCGCAAAAAATACTGTTGACTCGGAATATTTGCTAACATTTAGAGAAGTTTCATCTAAAGATATAAAAGAATGGAAGCTTTGAGCTCCTGTAATAGTTTAAGCATTTTTATACCTCTAAAATAGCTCTTCTTTTGTTTTGTTGTAGTCGTCAGCGTCAGCATAGGTCTTAAAAGTTTGTGAAGCCCAATGATAAATGTCTTTCGCCGATGATGCAAAGGGCTCACACATACCTTTTGCTGGTTTTCAACTCCAAGTTTGATACAATTCTTTGGTCGCAACATTGTACATTTTGTAAATGCCATTTGAAGTGAAGGATGTTTTTTTCTAAATTCATAGTATGTTTCACGAAGTGATGACAGCATTAGTCAATGCATATGGGTATTTCCTGGCGTTGCGGACGCACGTTTTTTTTTTCTTATTTTGTAGTTTTCTCGAAAAGTTTAAATTTTTTGAAAATTATGTTCGTATTAAAAAATGTGGATTTTGGACAGTACTATAATGTTCTTTTAATGAAACTTTACTTAAAATGTTGTATTCAAAATTATGACTAAAACAAAGTGCGTTACGGACACACAAAAGTTTCCACAGCAACTTGAAGTGTCTATGAAAATTTGTGAAATTTAGCGAAATTTCTTATGTAATCAGTATATTTTCCTTTGTAAAATAAACACACTTAAAAAAAGTTTACCTTTTAAGCTACTTCAATCTAAATGTGCGTTGCGGACACACGTTACGGACACACGCATATTTCTATGGATAACACAGAGCGACAAAAAAACAATACCTGGAAAATTATACAATTTTTCTGGTAGGTGCTGCTGAGCACTACAAGAATCTGTTTTTCAAATTTCTCAAAACCCCTAAAATTTTTAATAACGGGTAAAAACTGATTTTTTGTACATTTTCGCACTATAAGCCAGTTACTTGGATAAATATGAACCGATTTTAGGTTTCTCAGCGGATTTGGAAAGAATAGACTTTCCAACGATTTATAAAGTTTGTTTCAATAATAATACAAAAACAACAAGTTAAAAATACAGCAATTTTTTACTATAAAATTGTCCGTCCTTCCCTGGAAATACCCATATCGGTTTTGATATGAAATTCATGGTATATGAAAATTATTTGTGCCTTTGAATTACTTTATGTATCTGATATCCATTAAATTCTGAAATAGTAATAGTAGTATGTATAATAAGTATAGTCGAGTTCTTCTATTTTAATTATTTAAAATTATTTTTTTGGTGTGGTTATAATGAGTGCTGTTTAATAAAACAAAAAACAGAATAATCTGTTTAAAAAAGTATAGTTTAAAAACTCAAATGTTTTTCAAACATATATTGAACGAACTTTGCATTTAGCGAACCTAAATGCCTGGTCCATGGGAGTTCGCTATAAACGTATTCGACTATAGTATATAGTACTCGTACTAGTAATAATATAAAATTCATTAATTAAATTTTTTTATGTATCTCAAGGACATTTTTGCTGCTTCCGCACTCATGATTTTCATTTCATAATATACGTTTTTATTCCACGCAACGTACGAAAACGTGTTTTTCGTCAAACTCGTTATGCGCTCCCATGCAAAACCATCCCATTACCGGAGATTATCACGTTTATCGGACAACATTCAACTATGTATGCTTCAACTGACCGTGAAGGACACCCGAAATAATAAGCAACCCCTATTCTGTGCAGCCGCTTCAAATGGGACATTTGCCTTTTTCATATCAAACTCACACACACACACAAACTTCTACTACTTTTAAAGTCGGTCAATGTAAGGGGATGAAAATCAAATACCAGTAGCATTTGATTTTCAGTTTTTTTTACATATCCTTTATTATGAGGTGGACGAAAGCAAAATGCCTTTACTACTGTATAATCCCACCCCATTTGCATAAAGTTTCTTACAACAAATGAAAAAAATGTACAAATATGAAAATGTCCGGTTTTGTTACCCTTATTTGCATATTTCTACGGGATAGCTGAAAATCGGTCAATGCATATGTAGTTTTTATAGGAAGTAGGAGACTAAGTGATGTACTCTACAGTAAGACAATTTTGGCAAAATACTTCGAATACAAATGAAAGATGGAAAATAGCTTACTATAATATATGTAATGTCCATAAAATGACTTTAAAACCAAAAGTTAATGTTAGCACAAAATTGTGACTGATTTGGTTTAAAACACTGTCATATAAAAGAAAAGAGAAAAGTAGTAGATGTGCATTATTTTCCATTTATATTTAGCCCTGCTGATTGAGGCAGCTTTTACTTCAATACAGTTTTTATGTAACAAATCGCACAAAATTCTGCTGACCCCAGGTCTGTCGCATCTGACCACTGGTCAAGTTCCGATTTATAAAAATTTATCCTCAATTTCGTTTGTCTCATTAATGGATAATGGATTTCATTAATGTCGGGAATGCGCGTACGCTACTCCCGGCTACCAAAAATTGTACGCACGCAATATTCATTATGTGAATAGTCGCGGAGGAATACTTAATCGCCAGTGCAATGATTAAGTCTCACTCCGGGGGAGCCGCCTTCATGATCACGGTATCCCCTACGTGATGTAATTATAACTTTGACAGCTCTGCACAATATACTTATGGCACCACTCTGATGGACCAAACGAGAATTATAACGCGCAGTCAGAAACTTGACAGATTACTGAATCAAACTGCAATCAAAATTACAAATTTAAATAATTATTTTTTTTTACACTTTCTTAAAACTACTCCTTTCCAACGGAGGGTGATTGTATGTGAGAAGAAGCTTTTAACCCAATGTAAAATTTACGCTCTGCCTCAGATGACAAAAAAACAGTGCCAGGGGTTAAATTCTACTTGAGGATAGTGAAAATATTATTTCTTAGAAACTAGTTTCTCGGCCGAAAACTAGTTTCGCGAGCACACAACACAACAACACAATAACTTTCCCCATTAACCCTTTGACAGCCAACGGGCGCTAGAAGATGACCAGTGGGGGCAACAGCAAAACAAAATGTGACAAAAATGTTGGTATAAGAAAAGTCAATAGCTACAAACAGTACCCTATTGCTATAAAAAGTTAATATAACCTATTATATATTTTAAAATTTTATTAAGCATTGATGATGGTCACTTTTATGCAAATTTCGTTCTTCATTTCTGATTTATCTTTCACACTTATCCTTTGTGGCCGACAAAGGGTTAAATACTATGTAAATCATTTAAGGGTTTGTTTGCATTAAAGGATAGTAAACGTTTTTCTTAAACTAGTTTTTCAAGGGGCCGTCATTTGAAACTTGTGTAAAACCCAAACAATTTTTCTGCTCCTCTCCGCTCCGCTCTGCTCTGCTCACGCATCTCAACGAAGTCCATACAGCGCAATCACACTTACACATCACACTCACATCATCATCATTGCGCCACTGCACTATGCCCATAGCTTCAAAGGCATCCGACAAATGCTCATCACTTCATACACGAAACACACATCAGACGGTTAACACATCACGGCCTGTCAGTGATAAAGTCTCTGAGATAGAATTGTGAATTATTTGCGCTAAAAAAACTCTATTAATGTTTTAATTATCTCTTGTTGTTTGTCTAAACCTCAAAATACATCAAAGTGTCATATGGCTGAAATAATTTACCTCAGGCTATTAATTTAATGCCAAATATCTTGAAATAATTTCAATCAATCAAATTATGGCTTTTGTTAAGTAGAACCCGTGTGGTTGTGGGAGCTTTTGGGAGAGATGATTGGGACAATGTGAAATATTTGAAATTGCGACGATATCGAACGAGTTTAATGAACGTTAACCTTGAATGGTATCAATCAAACAACAACAAACAAAATAACAGAAAAAAACAATTGAATAAAATATAATAAAAAAAAATTAAAATTCTAAGGAAGGATTACACCAGATGAATGGTATTTGCGCGGCTGATATGATAACTACCTAGACTGCAAGGGAAATTATTGTTTTATGTTTATAGTAATTACAAACAAGTTTCTAACAATTTAATCCCTTCTCGTCAAGTAATTTATGTATTAATGTATTTAATTCATTTAAAATTGTCAATTTGCCAAAAATTGTTTCTGTAATCCGTCTAATGTTAGAGATCACGTTTTTTTTAAAGTAATTAGGGCGGAAGTATTCAGTAAAGGATTATATCTTTTAAACATGCAATCTGTTAAGTCTGCATAGTGTTAGGGTTTGACAATTTTTAGAATTTTAATAAAATTCACTGGAAGTTTTTTATGAAGATTTTCAAGGATAATCTATATACAGTCAAAACTTTCTATAACGAACTCCTATATAACGAAGTTTTCTTTATTCCGAAGCAATTGTAAGAACACTGTGTTTTACTTTGAGTGTTTGGGTTTACTTTGAGTGTATTTTTATCTCCATATAATGAATTTCACTATAGAGAATATTTCCCTATAACGAAGCAGTTTTGCGACCGTAACTTCAAGATTGAAGCGTTTTCAATCTCTATATAACGAATTTATTCAAATAATTATTCGTTATTATTTACATACATCTCTTAACAGACTTATATGAATACGAAGAAGAAGCTGCCGATATTGTGAAACCGTTACCCACATATAGACAACTTTCTTCATCAGTTGAAGGTTTCGGTACGTATTTGGAAATGAAAACCAACGTACAAAATACTGTGTTTACTTCTCTAAATGTATTAGAAAATTATATTGAAGAAGAAAAGTGGAACAATGTACTTGAAACCAAAATAACTGATTACTACAAATAAATGTTCAAAGGAATTAAATTGTTCTTCTTTTCTATATAGCGAATTTTCTTTATAGCGAAGTAAATATCCAGTCCCTTGGAATTCGTTATAGAGAGTTTTGTATATATATATTTTAAAACTTTTAGTCCCTTGTCTGTTAGATTCTACAAAATGTCACTTATCAGTTGATACATACTTTTAAATCATGTTCAATTCCATTGGGAAGGGTGTGACCATGTTACTCACATATTTGGTTATAATTCATAAATAGAAAAATTATTATTATAAAAAAGCTGTGATTACCAAGAATGTTAAGTTTTAAAAGGTTTAATAACAGATAGATACTAAAAGAACTTGATATCTGCTCACAATGTCCATTAAAAGACAACGAAGACGGGTGTGTCCTAAGGAATTTAAGATTTTAAAAATCTATGACTTTCAGGTTAAATTCTGTAAAATTTTCTGTAGAAAGTCCACAATTATTGTGATTTAGGTAATTGTTTTTATTGTTTTTGATTGTGTTAAGTACTTACTGTTCACAAAAAAACTGGTTTTTCTTAATAGAAAACTTTTTAGAAAAAAAAACGGGTGTGACACCATTTTACGACGGGTGTGACCTAGTAAAATAAACTCTAAAAGTATGAAGAAATTAAAGTTTTTATAGAGTTCAATTATATAACAAACATAAAGGTAAAGATATTAATAAGACATATGGGTATTCCTAGCGTTGCGGACACACGTTCTTTTTCTTATTTTTTAGTTTTCTCGAAAAGTTTAAATATTTTGAAGATTATGTTCATATTAAAAAATGTAGATTTTGGACAGTATTATAATGTTCTTTTAATGAAACTTTATTTAAAATGTTGTATTCAAAATTATGACTAAAATAAAGTGCGTTACGAACACACACAAACTTCCACAGCAACTTGAAGCGTCTATGGAAGTTTGTGAAATTTAGCGAAATTTGTTATGTAATCAGTACGTTCTCCTTTGTAAAATAAAGAAGACATGTTGGGGTTTTTTAAACAACTTACATCACACTTAAAAAACATTTACCTTTTATGCTACCTTAATCTAAATGTGCGTTGCGGACACACTCATATTTCTATGGATAACACAGAGCAACAAAAAAACAATACCTGGAAATTATACTATTTTTCTGGTAGGTGCTGCTGAGCACTACAAGAATCTGTTTTTCAAATGTCTCAAAACCACCAAAATTTTTAATTACGGGTAAAAACCTTTTTTTCGAACTTTTACGCACTTATAAGCCAGTTACGCGGTTAAATATGGACCAACTTCTCAGCGGATTTAGAAAAAAGAGACTTTCCAACGATATATAAAGTTTGTTTTGTTAAAGTTCAATAAATTTATTATATGATTACAAAAACAACAAGTTTAAAATATAGCAATTTTTTACTATAAAATCGTCCGTCCTTCCCTGGAAATGCCCATATATTAATTCGTTATCGTATACATACATCATCATTAGAGTGGGTCAATTTTTTTTTTCAACCAAGCGGTTATCAAAATCGAAATCTACGATGAATTCTAAGAAAATTTGCCCAAGAAACCATTTGTCTAAAATCAAAACCCAGCCGATTATTAACAAGAAACTTTTCGTATTGGGGAAAATATTTACAACAAGCCGGCAACTGTCCCAAAATCGCCCCTAGAGGGTTCAAATAAGCGACCGAGTAATTTTTCCCACCTTCCATACAAAAATCAAATTTTTATAAAATTTGCTCCCATCGCTCTAACTACCCTATAGAAGGTCAAATGTATGATCGACCGTCAATATTTTTGCAACCCCAACAGTTTCTCAAAACATATCTACACTCTATTTTCAACCCTTAAGGTGGTTTCCATACAGATTTTTTATTTTTATAAATTTGTTTTATATTAACTCCAGCCGCTCCCATGGTGCATCCTTGAGGGGTAAAATGTATGACCGACCCCCACTAGTATTTCCCTCCTAACTTTTTTCTCTGACATACCACTTAAGGAGGCTCTCATACAAAATGCACTTTTGTATGTACCGGCCTTTGCAATAGCCAGTAGCAAAAACATTTTATGTCAGTTATATTTAAGAAAACCCAAACATTGTGTTTGTTATGGCTTCCTTTTTTACCCAGAGACAAGTGAGATCAAATGTTTTCTGTAACTAAATACTCATATAATTAAATA
This sequence comes from Muscina levida, assembly GCA_964034835.1. Lineage (NCBI taxonomy): Eukaryota > Metazoa > Arthropoda > Insecta > Diptera > Muscidae > Muscina > Muscina levida. Next base: position 6,115,811 of record OZ035883.1, read on the forward strand.
AATGTTCACAAAGTTTCACTATATTATTAATTGCACTTACATTGTTATTTTTGGAAAGTATTAATGTTTTATCATGTAAAGTAACAATTTTTTTTTAACTCTTGATATATATTTACAGGACGGGTGTGACACAAAATTCGTATATTTCTATTTACTCATAAAACTTTTATTATAAAACATACAAAGCCGAAACAAGTTTTGTCTTTCCAGGGATTACAGCTTTTACTTATTAAGATAAATGGAATATAAGAAAATGTTAATGTAAGTCCTAGTGTATAAAGTTGGAGATGAGAGTGTTCGTAATATTCACATTTCAAACTGTTGCCAAATTGATAAAAATTAAAAAAATATAATTTTTGATTTGTCCGTAATTGTCGTTCTCTTCTACATATTAATTGACAGATTTTTATTTAAAATATGAAATTATATTTTTTCCTGATAGGGCCGATTTACGTGGAATTGCCCCACTACAACTTGCACGGAAAGTACAAAATTCTTTAAATAGGTCATATTTTACCAAACTTGAATGTCCATTTAGAATAAATTTTGACAGAAATCGTCATTGGTCTTATGTTATCTTTCGTAGAAAAATATTTTTCAACATATGTATGTATTTTTTAATTTTTTTTCTCAGATGTTGTTGTTGCTTCTATGTAACTATTTTTTTATGTAAGATTTTTTTTATTACATTTTTTAATGTACAATTTTCTCTATTTACTCAATTATTACCCAACCCCCGTTTATTCTGTCACTTATCAGAAATGTAAACTCATTATTTTCTATACCGTCAATACATTAACGTACGTCCTCCCGCAACAACGTATGTCAAACAGTACTCCCTAGCGAGTCTTCAAGTTTGTGTCTTAAGTCTTTTGTTTTTGCACAACATTTTTTTCCAGAGTCTCACATAGCGCTTGTGTCTTAAGCCTTTCTATATATGTTTTTTTTTGCTCATTTTATTTGCAATTCACTGTCACAACATTCATTTCTAATTTTTATTTTATTTACATTTATATCATTTCAATTTTAAACATTTTTGATATTTAGCCATTTTAATATTTTTGAAATATTTAATTGCGCCGGTATAATCGACAACATTGTAGCGTAAAATGTTTACAACTGCCAATGCCAAATAGACTAATAGCAAAATGTACAACAGTTTATCACAAAGTAAAATTATGGCCAATACAGCTTCCAATATGTTGAGAGTGGCTTTAAATTCATCCAACCATAGGACATCATCGTTTTTGGGTACTGTAGGGGGGAGAAAGAAATATACTTAGCGACACAAAATTTGTTATGAATATTACGAAATCGATTATATGAACTGAATTTCACATAATCACTTTAAAAAATTGAATTAAGATAAAAATATAAAAATTATGTAAAAGGGGATACACATAATTTTTCAGGTTCAGATACACTTTCTTTGTACTTTTTTTTAAACTTAAAAGTAAAATTAACGGTAAGAGTTTACTCTGAAGTTATTGAAATTTAATTTTTTTAATTTTACTCACTTTTAAAATTGGCCAAATCTATGGTGGAATTAGCATCTATTTTCAGACAGTCAAATATTTCGTCCCAAAGTCCTTGGGTTGCCAGCAAATCAAGCGACTGGCAATGAGGCATTTTTGTATCAACTGTTTTCAGTTTTCACCAAATAAATAATTATGTATTCTCAATCTTGACATCTTTTTATTTCACAGGGGGATACATATGTAATAAAACTAGTAAGGCGGTTATATTCGGCTATGCCGAAGCTCAGATACCCTTCACCATTTGTACAAATGGTGGTAAAACTGGTTATTTGCAGTATAACTACATATTAAACTTTGTACTACAAAACAGGGGAGTTGGTGAGAAGTGGACGTTACTTTTAGCTTCACACATCCATTTTGTCAGTAATTTTGTATCGATTTTATTCGATTTACCGATAAGTTTATGAGTTGGAGCTTATTTTTATAATTTTTGTAACTTCCCAAAAATGGGAAGTTGTGTGGGATGTGGGATTAGTTTAAATCCGATCATGATTATCTTAGAACTTAGCCTCTGCTTCTGGACAGAAGCTTACATACCAAATTTCAGCCCGAAAGCTCATAAACTACAGACGGACACTCCCAAAAAGGGGGAGTTTGTATGGAAGGTGGGAGAAGTATTCGTCCGATATTGCTCATCTTACAACGTAAGCTCCTATTATAGGATTAAAGCTGCATATACAGTTTCAGCTCAATATTTCCTAACCTACGACTATAATCGCGGGGGCAGTTACGCGGACACCCCAAAAAAGGTAGTTTTAATTGGAGGTGGGAGTAGTTTTTGACCCACATTGTTTATCTTAGAAAGTAGCCTCCGCTTAGATATTGAATCTTGCGTACAAAATGTCAGCTATATACCTCTTTAAATACGGCTGCAATCGCAGGGACAAACCCAAAAAGAGGGACTTTGTATGGGAGGTGAGAGTAGTTTTTGACCGATCGGTCTCATTATAATATGCAACCTCCGCTTAGAGCAGAAAAGCTTTCATACAATATTTCAGCATGATTTCTCTTAAATTACTACTGTTATCGCGGGGACTGACATATGGACACCCCCAAAAAGAGGGATTTTGTATGGGAGGTGAGAGTAGTTTTTGACCGATCGGTCTCATTTTAATATGCAACCTCCGCTTAGAGCAGAAAAGCTTTCATACAATATTTCAGCATGATTTCTCTTAAATTACTACTGTCATCGCGGGGACTGACATATGGACACCCCCAAAAAGAGGGATTTTGTATGGGAGGTGAGAGTAGTTTTTGACCGATCGGTCTCATCTTACTACTCAACCTCCACTTGGTGTAGGGAAGCTTGCATACAAAATTTCAGCTTGATTGCCCTTAAACTACAACTGTAATCGTAGGAATACCCCAAAAAGAGGGATTTTGTATGGGAGGTGGGAGTAGCTTTTTACCGATCGCTCTCATCTTACTACTCAACCTCCGCTTAGTGTAGGGAAGCTAACACACAAAATTTCAGCTTGATTTCCCTTAAACTACATCTGTAATTTCAGGGACAGACGGACAGACGGTCACCTTTAAATCGACTCAGATTTCGATGCTGATCATTTATATATATATATTGTCATACCTACCACGCCTCCTTATGGGCGTTACAAATGGAAGAACAAAATGAATATACCCTTCACTCCGTTCATACGCATGGTGAAGGGTATAAAAATACTAAACATTAATACTAAACATCAACTTGTAAGTATTTCTGCATGTTTTGGTTGTATGATTTTTATATTATAAGTAACCTTAACACTGTGGAGAGGCTCAGCAGAAAAGTTAAAATATTTCTGAATTAATAATGCGGAGACGAAAGGAGACAATTATATTATGGTATTGTCCTTATTGCACCAACTTAAATACAAACTATGGAAAAATTATACAAATTATAACCGTCCCTATCGTTCTACCGCATAGTCAGTTTTGATTTTTTTTGTTACATATTTCTTAATATTTATGTAGCTTGATATGAATCCGACCGTGGCATAGTGGTTAGAACACGCGACCCCCATGCGGGAGATACAGGGTTCGATACCCACCTCCAGTCATATACATTTTTCGTTCACTGCCTGCCCTTCGATGTTGTCGACAGCAACTTCGGAGTATAAGTGTCTAGTCAATCGGCATGTGTAGTAAAAGCTTCTCAAGCTGTGACGTGACAAGTAGGTGCCGTTAGTTGTGAATGGGCACAAGTTAGTATTTAGATAGCACCGTGTCGAGCAACATTAAGAGTTTAAATTTTTGCATAACTGCGGTCCTTAAGTGCAATGAAAATAAATTTCAAAGTGTCGATGTATTTTCAAACTTTCATAACTTACATTGCCTAACCAAAATTAATTTTTTTTTACTTCGTTTAAGCAACTGAAATTTGAATAAGTATTCACGACCTACCCTGTCGCTGATGTTATCGCAGACAACAACCACCACTGTCAGTAGTCAAATGCACAGAATAATTCTGTGGTTTCGAATCATAAATATTCGGCCGTACACAACCATCAAATGTGTAAGCTATCCAATTATCTAAAAATCCTGCCCTTATTATCTGTGTTATACAACTGACAAAAATATATTTTTCTCTCAAGTAAACTGACTGATAAATACCCTTTAACCTATGTGTGATATTGTTTAAGTATTGAGTTATCGAAATTAACAGATTTTTATTTGAAATTAAATGTATATTAATATTTGCCCGCTTGTAGTAACACGGTAAATTCTTCAACAAATATAAAAAAGTTCAATTCACTATTTCTGGACACCTTTTTAAAAAAATGATTGTATTCACCGGAACTACATCTCCGCCATTTTGTTTTTGCAAAATTTTACCCCGGATTCAAAATCAGCGAACCCAAGATGTCCGCCATTTTACATCCTCCATTTTGTTCTTCTTTTTATTTGACTCCAGATTCAAAACCAGCGACCCCCAAAACCCTCATAGTTACAGTATCGGTTGAATTCCAGCATTTAAAAAAAAAATGTGAGCCATTTTGTATCCCTGTATTTGTTTTTTAAAAATTTGACTAAAAAATTTGACGCCAAAAACCCCCTTAGACATAAGGGGGTATGAGAGGTTTTGGTTTTCTGAGGTTTGGGCTACTATTAAAAGATAAACTAACAGTTCAATTGGAAGTTATGGGATAAATATTAATTTTCCGAATATAAGTAATTTTGTATGGGAGGTACCAGAAAGGGTGGGCCTATTCTGCCCATTCATAATATCCATACTTGATTTTGGAAAATATTACTATTGGTAAATTTTCAAAAGGTTTACTCGAGTTATATAGTCCACCAGCCAGACAGACGGACATGGCTCAACCGTCTTAAAAATGAATTTGGTCTTAACATACTTAGGTTCTACATGTCCATAATAATGCGTAACAGTTTTTCCCATATCAAATGATACATACCCTTATTGCTAAGCACAAGGGTATGAAAATATCGAAGTTAAATAACATAAGATAATTGTGTCAAAAAATTTCAAAATAAAACACAATTTTGCGGTAATATTAAATATTTTTTAAAATACGAAAATGTCGGTGAAGTGCAATAAAGCCCATTCGATTGGGAAATAAGGCCATATGGCTTTATTATCACAGAAGGTGTGAAAAAAGCCATTATGACATTATTTAACCTTTGACATTATTTTGAATAAAATGTACATATCTAGTATGTTAGTTTTGCGCACCCTAGTCTAGCTGCAAAACCAGCACCAGTGCACGCCCCCTGCCGCGTACGCCGCAGTAGCGCGAGACGTATGCGGTGGGTGGCACGCCCACTTCATCAACATCATCACGCTTTTACATTACTTTTAGTCGCATTTTTTTATTGGTATGGCATTATTTCCACTTTGATCGGAAATTTTTATATGGTGTTATTACCAATGGCTTTATTGCACGGCGCCAAAAATGGCAATTCCGAGAAAATCCATTTCCTTGCCAATTTATTACATGTAACACAATATTTCGTAATTAATTGAGACCATTAAAATTAAAATCACACTTTTTGTCAAAACAAAATTATAGATAAAGAATTAAGATTTTGTTTTATTTTTATTTAATTAGTTAAAATTAAAAATATAAATTAATTTTAAAATATTTTTTTTAATTATTGCAATTCATATTTTAAGTCTTAGTCGTCAAATTTTTTTTTATATGTTTAAAAGAAATTTAAAAAAAAAATTTAAAATATTCTTTAAATTTTAATTACTACTACATGTTGGCGAAAAATATAATTGTGACCATTACATTATTGTAGAATTAAGATTCTGTTTTAGTTTTAGAAATTTAATTTAACATATTTAATTAATTTAAATATGCAATAACTCAAAATGTTTTTGAATTTACGGAATATAATTTTTTTAAATGAAAAATTATAGTTGTTTTTAATAAAATGTGCTCATTAATTTTATTTGAAATTAAAAGTAAATTTAAAGATATATATCTTGAAATTCCCTCAATCGCCCAAATTTTAATAATTTTTTAAATAAAATTTTGGTATAAATATACACTGAAATGTTAAAATATTTTTTCAATATATTTTTGAAGCCTATCTTCTTAATTTTTTTTTACGTTTTTTATAAAACAAGCACCTTTATCTCATATTTATACATACCGAAAAAAATTACAAAAAATTATTTTATAAAATAATCTCTTATTAATAAAAAAAATTAAATAAATATTAAATATTTTCTTAATTCAAAATAATACTACATGTTTCCAAATAATTTAATTGGAACAACTAACATTTTAATCAATCTTGGTTATTTGTTTTGCAAAATAAAATTGTTATTGTAGAATTAAGTTGGTTTGAATGAAATTTAAAATATTTTTTTAAATATTTGCAATACTTTTAGTTGTTTGAGACGCTTTAAACAAACTGTTTTTTTTTTGCAAAAAACAATTGTTTTGAAGAATTATGATTCTGTTTTAGTTTTCGAAATTAAACTAAATTTAAATTTAAAAATGTCACTTAAATTTCAAAATATTTTTTTTATAACATCGAAAAAAATATAATAAATAATCTCTTAATTTTAATAAAAAAAATTTAAAAAAAATATTATGAAATATTTTCTTATTTCAAAATAATACTACATCTTTACAAACATTTTAATTGGGACAACTAAAATTTAAATGAATTAGTTTTTTGTTTTGCAAAATAAAATTATTATTGTAGAATTAAGATTCTGTGTTAGCTGTTTAGTTTAGTTGGTTTGAATGAAATTTAAAATATTTTTCTAAATATTTGTTATTATATTTTTAAAGAATTTATAATCAAAAACGTCCAAAAATAAAAATTTTAAATTACAAAATTACAAAATTTTAAATTAAATTACTAAAAAAAATGTTTATTTTTGTTTTTATAAAATAAGCTATACTTTTATATATAACTAGCATTCCCGGCTCGCGTGGCTTCACCCGTATTTACATTAAATCTTCTAAAGAATTGAAGAAATACAGGTAAAATGCAAACGCTTTATAAGACGAACGAACACACAATTTATGTGATTGTTGCTTTATCCCATTGGTCTGAGTGATTGTACCGCTTTAGTCCCATATTATCCCTAAAAGAACGAATTTCAAAAGAGACATACATACGTATCGCACAACTAAAATGAGCTGGTACTCCCTCTAATTCTCTAGAATGCCTATATACGATTATAGCTTTAGCCGCTTGGTCCGGTCCCCTTATGTTAATTTTTGGTCCCCTTATGTTAATTTTTTTAAAACCACCATCTGGTGGCTCTCTAATTCTATATAGATTTTCGAAACTCTGCCTGTTCGGTAGTACCAAATTTATCCTTTTTTCGGTTTTTTACACATAAAGAACGAATTTCGAAAAACTACTCCACATCGCACAACTAAAATATTCACTTAAATTTTTGCAACTATACCTTTAGCCATTAAGTACAAGTTTAACCCCTTTTCGGCCCTTTTTAACCTTAAAAGGTAAGAATTTCCAAAACCGTCCTTGCTTCGTTCATATTCCAAGCCTATAAAAATTATTATGATTATATCATTAGCCGTTCGGTCTGGGCGATAGTAACATTTTTATCTCTTTGTCGATTTTTTTATCCAGAAATATCGGATTTCAAATAAACCTTTAATCTAATTTGATAGCGAGCAGGCCCATATCAATTTCTTCGATTATAACATTAACCGATTGGTCGGATAATTTTTACCCTTAAAAGTACAAAAAACCGAAAATTCTTTCTATGCTGGCGTTTATTCGAAAAGGGAAACTATTGCCCCCAATTTCATCATCCTATCTACAGACAGTAGACAATTTAAATTTAAATATATTGGATAATGTTATAACAACGTTCTGTTAATATGACCGACGTAACAATTGTTTCAAAAGGGCGTGACACTGCCCATCTCCCAGCGAAACGTAATCCCCCATGAACTCTCTCATCTTCATACCTTTAATGGCTCGCGAAATATGACCGATTTAAATTTTGGTTTATGTGGGCGCTGCCACTCCCCTTTGTCTAAATATGATTTCATGTAGCTTATGATAGAGACCATAAGGATAGTAACATATTACACAGTGAAAATTTCATTGCCATCGGTTCATTTATTTCGCCCAGATAACGATTTTTTTCAAAAGGGGCGTGGTACCGCCCATTTTCCAGCGAGACGTAATCCTCTTTATATCAGTAACATATATAGCAAATCTCATCTTCATACCTCTAATGGCTCTTGAGATAATACCGATTGAAATTTTGGTTTGTGTGGGCGGTGCCACGCCCCTTTGTCTACATATGTTTTCATGTAGCCTATGATAGAGGTCCTATGGACAGTATCATACTTAGAAAATTCAATTGCAATCGGTCCATTTATTTAGCCAATATTACTATTTTTAAAAAAGGGGTGTGGCACCGCCCACTTTCCACAAACAAAGTATTTTTTCTTATACGACCGATATACGTACCAAATCTCGACATCGTACCTATAATGGTTCAAAAGATACAGCCATTTTAAAATTCCAGTTTTATGGGGCGGTGCCACGCCCATTTTACCCCCTTTCAGTCCGAATTTCCAAAAATCCCTTCTTAGTGCGCGCCTACGTCATAAGAGAAACCTACATTCTTAATTTCACGGTTCTAGCTTTAGCCGTTTGGGCTGAGGAGTGATCAGTCAGTCACCCAATCCTTTTATATATATAGATTAACTTAAAAAATTGCTTTGTTTTAAGACATTTTTTATGTTTGAAATATTTTGTTTTAGATTTTCTTTAATAATTTTTCTTCAAATTAACAAAAGCATGGAAAATGTGTGTTTTTGTTTTCTTTTATTGTTCTGTATGGTAAAAAATTAAACTTAATAAAATTTGTTTCAATTTTCAGTTCTCAAAAGGTACAAAAATTTTAGGGGTATACTGGGGGTGTTTGAAAGTAGCAGAGAAATAACGTAATGTTAATAGTGGTAAAATATTTTTAATTTGAGAACATGTCAGCCTTTTAAAGTATTAAAAAAGGAGCCCATTTTATTCTTCCTAAGGTTTAAATAATATACCCTAATTTGGCAATGGTTTTTGACTTTTCGTGGCCTTCTTTGGCAATAGTTTTAGGTCTTCCGTAAACATATCACATCGCTTTTTCAACTAGTCAATAAAAAGATATTACGCGATTTTGGAGTCCTCGCACCCAACATATAGCACAACCAATTGGCTTATAATTCAAATTTGCCATTACCGGAAATTACTTAGCATTTTGGCAACTTAGCACTGCTACAAAATACAACACAACCCGAAAAAATACAACACTGGCATTACAAACAAAGCGGAAACAGCGCCAATTTAACAACAGCTGACAAGCTGCCAACTTACACGCACACACTCACATTCACTTTGGGCACACATCAATAGCAAGCAACAACAACAAGTATCTGTAGTCATCCACAGCGCACAGCTACAAAACTAAACAATCAAACAGCAGAGGTCAGTTTATTATTCTCCGTCATTGGATTTTGTACGAAAATTGCGCGAGTTTCGTGTTATCGTCATCAGTCTGTCTGTCTGTCGCCTCGTTTGTATTGTTGTTCGGGAGTTTCTTTCACCTTATTAACGGATTTCATAAAGTGAAGCGAGAAATTAAGTGACATTGTTGTTGTACAGTGAAGTAGAAGAGGAAATCAAAAGCACAACAACCACAGCAACAAAAAGAAGTTTAGTGTGCATTAGCTATCAAAAAAAGTATGAGAAAATATTGATATGTAAATATGCTAACAAAAAAAATATAAGTAAAACAAAAAAAATGGCAAAACCTCAATGTGGAAAGCCAGTTGTGGATATTTATACACAAACTAATGCAAAAACACAACAAGTTTTGTCTGCACTAAGAAATTCCTTACAAAAAAGTTCTATATGGATACCTACTACTAGTTGTTGTTGTTCAATGAACACAGAACTGCGGACCACGACGACGTCAAGAACGACGACGACTTAATGTCCTGTGAATGGGCAATGCCATTCCTTTTTTTGTGTGTTTGAAGAATGCGTTGCATACACTGCGAAAAATCACTTGACAACAAATTGCATAATTTTCCAATAAACAAAAGAGGCACACACACCACCATGGTGTATCTGTCAGTTCGGAAGCTGACGTCAATATATCGCTCCAAGGGTATCTCTGGTCGAATGGCGATCATTGACTGGAACTCATGTTAATTATTAGCAAGAAAAAAATAAAGACTCAACGTTGTAGCCATTTTTGCCATCGCGTGTGTAATGTATAATCGATCACATTGTAAATTCCGCTAGCACACAGCGTCTGCGTAATTGGGTCAGTTTGTTGAAGTGTCTCATTGGGAAATGTAATAATGATGATATTTTGGCTGTTGGTGTTTCCTTAAGCGTGTTGCTTTAAATTCACCCCACATCATGAGCCCAAACGACACAAAATCTGTCAGCCAAAACATGACGTCATTCGCCAAAAAATAAAGAAGAAAAACAACACCAGAGTAATGTTTTTGTATCGTCCGAGTAGCAGCCACTAATTTCATTGTGTGTGCTCTTCTTTTCTTTTCTCACAACAGATGTTTTGTATTGTGTGATCATTCTTTTGCTATTCTTCCCCCTGAATTTTGTATCATTCTCTATCTGTTTGTTGTTCGTATTTTTTATCGAGTGATCTACATCACACCTTTTATTGCAACAACAAAGTGTTGTGTGTGAGTTTTTGTTGTTGTGGTTTTGGTGCTTTTGTACCACCACTACATTATTATTATTGTCATATCAACCCAACAACAACAAAATATGGATATTAATCAAGATTTGTATTCTGGAAAAAGAATCCGAACATCTGTTTCTCTATTTTTTTCTCTCGCACTCTCTTCCGTCTCCGGTATTAATGAAGTTGGGTGGATGGGATCATTGTTGCCAGGTTTGCAAATTTTTGCAGGTACTTATGTGCTTAGAATAAATACCTGTAATGTGACAATATAATTTTGTTTATTTTTTAAAAAATTATGATATTTGCGATACGTTAATACGAAATTGGTTTGTGATCTGCGAAAAGCAAAATGCAGTTTACGGGTTGGGTCTACAAAATATTATGATGCACCCTTACAAGATGCCCAAAGAAGAAAGCTATGCTAAAAAATCTAGAGAACGCTGGTGGGGTCTGAGAGAAGTAAGTTGCAGTTTTCGGGTTGGGGTCTCAGAGTCCAAAGAGATTGCAAGTGTTTATGAACAGTAACAAATATTGTTGGCATCATGCAAAAAGGTCCCAAGTCCACTTTGTGTATTTCTGAGTTATACAAGATTTAAAGTTTATGACCGTTTGTGTTTTGTAAATAAAATTTATTGGTTTTGATACAATATCTAAAAAACTACATGACAATTTTTGCAGGACCGAGGCATTTGCTTCATTAAGTCCATTTCACAAATAAGTGTATGGCAATATTGGGGACGGACCCTAGGTTCAAAAATGTGTTGAATTCACGGGTCACGGAAAAGTGAATATGTCGTACCTTCAGTTCTGTCCCAGAAATACGAAAATCAAGGTCAAGGTCAGTTGGGCCCGGCCCAATGGGTCCTTAGTAGCGTTTTCAAAACCGAAACCGAAAACCGCCTAACCGGGTTTTTTCTCCGAAACCGTACGCCGGTTTCTTCAAAAATGTTAATTTCGAATACTCGGTTTAACCGGTTTTTTGATGTCGGTTAACCGGTTTTTGAAAAAAAGGAGTATTTTAACAGAACATTGCTAGGTTAGATCTAGGCAAGTCGGCATAAAGGTTGTTATTATTTATCCCATGTTTATTGGGAAAATCTCAAAGGAAGCTTTTTAAAATTTCTTAATTCTAAAGCAAATTTTGATTGCAAAATGCTTCTAGATGTTTCTCGTCATCTTTAAATGTGTGGGTAGCCGTCCGTATTCATATAAAAAACATTCAATTGTCGATATCACCTAAACTAAGCATCGAATCAGAAAAAAGAGCTTAATTTGAGATAATTATACAAAATTTGTGAAATCAATAAGATATAGTTAGGATATCATCTTGCAATGGCTGGAAAGCCGTCGATTTTCATATGAAAAAGTTAAAACTATGTGTCCGATCTCAAATAGAAGCACAATTTATGATCACCATATACAATAGTTGTGAAATCACCGATACACCAACGCAGTTGAAACCTCATCTTAAAAAAGGTTGGTACCCCACTTGTAATGGGTGTGGAGCGTGTTGATATTCATGTTAAAAGCTGTAAATGCAGTTATCTCCTAAACTTAGTGTCAAATCTTAAAAAGATGCTTAATTTATGATCACCATACAATAGTTTAAAAATCACTTAAATACAGTTGGGATCTCATCTTGAATAAGATTGGAATGGGTGGAAAGCGGTCGGTATTCATATGAAAAACCATTTAGTGCCTTGATCTCCTTTACTAAGCGTCTATTTGTAAAAAGGAGACTAATTTTAGATGAAATCGATGCCTTAATTCTAAACCATGCTAAGTTTTACAGAAACGCTATAAAAGGCTTTGTGTGATATAGTTAGATTCCACTTTTACGTTAAGGTCAAATTTTCTTATAACTTATGTTTATATAGAATATAAATTAAATAAAGTCTAAAAAAAGCACTAATTAATTTCAAACATGCTAAGTTGACTTAGCATACTTTAGAATAAAAGTACCGATATTCAATTTTAATTTATTTTTGGATTTATATTTGGATTTTTTTACTATTTTCGAAAACCGAACGAAACCGGTTAACTCGGTTTTTTACTTAATCAGATACTCGAAAACCGAATTGTTGGAAAAAGGTATTTATCGAATCAACCGGAAACCGGTTTTCTGAAAAATTCAAGTATTTGAACACTATAGTCCTAAGGGAATACAAAATAGGGGCCTTTTGGGTTCTTTGATGACCACATATGTGTGCGTACTTAAATTTATGGCACTATCACCACCATTCCAACCATGGTATTTTTTAAGTCATTTAGATACCTTACACCTAAGTATTATAATATGAACCGAAGGGATTCTATTTTGGGATCCCATGGTCGCCGGTACAATCTTTGATCTTGGTTTTCGTGTTTAAAGCGTATTTGGCAGGGGTAGCATTCCCTGGTTTCCAACATCGCCGGTCAACTGAAAGTTAAGCGAAAAAAGTGTCCCTTGGTTTTCAAGATGGCCTCTTATGTTGGTATTCAAATGGCCAGTATTTGAGGTTTATTGAGAAAAATCCAACAGGGTTTTATTATTAGGTGATCAGACCAAGGAAAGAATTTTGTGCATTAATAAACCATTTATATAATACTTTGCATCCATATGGGCATCTACAACAAAAAAGGTCAAACAAATATGAAAAATTCAAACTGCTCAGAAAACTTTTTACTATAAAATAATAATATTTAAATGCCTACATATTATATATTTATTTAAGAGCATTTTAAATTTGTAATTTTTTTTACCAAAATATACCATCGTAAAAGAAAAAAAATATTTTTTTCTAGACTTTTTGACCAATTTTTTCAGTGTTTTAAGCTTATTTAAATGAACCAATAACAATCTTATAAATTAGAGGAGAGAGAGTGAAGTTCGAATTACGGAGTAGACTTACATTTTATTATTCATTGATAGTGGACAGACGCTGTCAGTTTTTACTGAATCACAGTATTTTTTCCCCTTTGGAATTTTTGTTGCGTCCGTGATGTTGCGTCCGTATTAGTTCTGTACATTATTAAATAAAATCTAGGAGATAATTTTCATATTTTATAAGTCTACGAACAAATGTTATCCTGTGACCTACATATATGTAACCATTAGAAAAATAATGTAACCAAAAATCTTTCAACTTTGCTTATTTCTATTGAAGCCTCTAAAGAACTTCTGTTTTTTGTTCCTTTCGTTTTACTGTATATTTGCTTATAATTTTGTACCTATTTGTACTAAATTCTGCAAAGATATTTCAAAAATGTAGTAATCCTTCAGCGATTTAGAACACTAAAAGTACAATTAACTTTTCTGTTTCCTTCTTATATTTTGGCGTAGTAGTTAAAAGCGTGCGAATTTTGCGTCCGAGTCACTGGGAGATGCCCATATAATACGACCTTTTGCGACGTTAGTTCCTGGAAAGAGTTTTCCTAGTAATCTGTAACAAAATCCGGTTTCCCCATGTCTCAAATATGTTTCCAAAATTTCCAAACTTTTGTCGATTACTTTTTACTTAACACTTTACTGATCGTAAGCCGAATTTGATGTATCATTTGATACACTTAACGTAACATAAATTTAAAATATATTAAACACGATCGACTAAAACTAACAAACAAACAGTTTAAATTACTTTTTACATTAATTGGAATTTTATGAAAATTTAAATTTAAAAAGAAATAAAATTGTCCTTAAATACATTTTTTATAGTGAATCCTAAAAAATTAAGAAGAATTTAATTGTTTACCAACAACAAAAAATATACTTTTTTTAATTTTATTTTTCAAAATATGTTTGATATCATTTTTATATTTTTTTGTTCAGTTTAATTTTTATTTTTGTGACGTTAAGCATTTTCTAATATTTTTTCCAAATTAAAACTTATCACAGATTTTTCCTTATTGATCTTAAACGAATCCATAAAAATTTCAAAACGTTTTCAAAAAATAGGATCCTATGGGTTCCCCCGTATTTTTGTCCAGATCATCGGTATTGTTGCTAATTTGAAGTCGCTGAGAGTAAAGGTACGCTAGTTATTGCTTTCATATTAATGCGTCGTATGGGTGGAGCCACACCCTTTGATGCGATCCTGCCAATTTATACGTACACTGAACTCAAGAGAATACATTCCAAGTTTCAAGACAAATGGTGCTTGAATACACCAGATATTGCAGTTTGAAAGATATACATAGTTATATGTGAGAGCCACGCCTACATATTTAATCCCGCACATGTTTGGCCTGACCACAATATTACTGTTAAATGCATCCATACCTAATTTGAAAGTCGCCCAGGGTAATAACACGCCAGATACGGAATGTTTGTCAATGGGGTCGTATTGGCGGGGTCACACCCCTTGATCTGATTCCGCCTATATTTTTCAACAAAGTGTCCTCCAGATAGGATCCAATGGGTGGGCCCACGCCCACTTGATATATCAAAATTTCATGTTGCCTTTTGTTAGGGTGTTCCTTATTGGATTTTTGGGAATTTCGTAAAAAAAAGGTATTAGTAGCAAAGTTTGACATCGAGCTCCACCTTCCATTTGTTATTTACAAAATTACGAATATATTGTGCGAAATTTCGCATCGATGGTTAGACGTTAGAGTGTGCCGCAAAGAGGTCAAATTTCGATTTTTGTGTTGAAATCAGTTTATCGCCGCTGAATACTTTCCTGTTTTAGATAGATGAACTAGTAATACGTCGTTGAATAGGTGAAGTGACGACCTATAAAAGCATATGCTTGAACTTACCGTATCTATTATAGATATCGAGATAGTTGATGCAAAAGTGTGGGTATTTTTGGAAAAAAAAATTAGCAAAAAATTTTGAAATTGTATTGCGATGTATATTATTGCAGACAATCAAATATTTCATCAATTTAACATATATCAGGTCAATGTTTACAAAAAATTATAAGAGCATATTTAAAATATCTCTATCCGTTTCCAAAATATCAGGCTGATATTGTTATGTAAATATTTCAACTTATGTTATCCATAACATTCCTGTGATGATCTTAGTTGTGTAAAAGATGTTAAACCCGTATTTTCAAAAAACCGGGTATTAGAAACTCGGTTCCAATATGTTGATTTTTAATTTTTAGAAGTATATAGTAGCACTGGGGATAAAAATACTACATATAAAAACTAACTTTCTTACATCTACGAATATTGTTAAAGCTTTTTCATCACAAAACCACTGTTGACATTCAAATTTCATAGAATAATTTGATGAAAAATATACATATTTAGTAATATATCTATGTTAAAATGGTATACCTCCTCAATGGAACATTGGATGGTAATGGTTTTGGTGTCATTAGAAAGTAGACACAATGAGTATTCGGATGGAACTACAGATCATAATCTAGACTCTATAGTATTTGCTATATTTAATGTCAAAATAATGGTTTTTAAAGCCTGATATCTCGGGAACGGTTAGAGATATTGAAAATATGCACATATACTTTTTTGTAGACTTTGACTTGATATATGCTAAATTGTGGAAATATATGGTGGTCAGCTAAAACCTACTTCGTAAAGCTGTTTAAAAAATGTTTGTTAATTTTTTTTAAAAAAATACCCCCTCTTTTGCATCAAATATCTCGACATCTGTTAGAGATATGGTAAGTCCAAACATATACTTTTATAGGTCGTCACTTCATCTATTCAACGGCATATTAGTAGTTCGTCTATCTACAAAAACAACAACAATTCAGCGACGATAAACTGAATTGAACACAAAATCGAACTTTGACCTCTTTGCGGCACACTCTAACGTCTAACTATCGATGAGAAATGTCGTACAATATATTCGTAATTTTGTAAATAACAAATGGAAGGTGGAGCTCGATGTCCAACTTCGCTACTAATACCTTTTATTTAACGAAATTTCCAAAAATCCTATATAAGGAACACCCTACCTTTTGTTCCTTTTAGACTTACCACTATATTTCAAGTAGATCAGTTGAATGGTATAACTTCCTACAAACTTCAAATATACATAATTCAGTTTTTATATAGATGACCTCAAAATATAAAGTCGTTTTGCGCGGCTTAATTAATTATGTTTTCCCGTGTAAAAAAGTGGAG
Organism: Muscina levida; assembly: GCA_964034835.1. NCBI lineage: Eukaryota > Metazoa > Arthropoda > Insecta > Diptera > Muscidae > Muscina > Muscina levida. The sequence goes on from OZ035883.1 coordinate 6,132,602, forward strand.
ATCTTATAAGATATGGCATCAGATATAATTAGATCCGAAATATGGTTATATCTGCTTAGATCAGAATTGATCTAATTGGATCTAATGTTGTCCGAAATTTGTCAAAGATATAATTTAAAAATTGTATCATATCCGATTAAATTATATCTAATTTGATCAGAAATGTATTGGGGATCTATTCAAAATTAGATCGTGTAAGATATAACAATATAAATTGTATACACAAAAAAAATCTTTAAATTTCAAACAGTTCATATATACCACCAACTTTCAACATAAATTTCATTCGTATACCAATAACATTTGATTTTATGCTAAAAATATTAACAAATCTAGTGATCAAATTATATCTCAACAGATCCAACAATTTTATATATTTGCTTAGATCCAATTTTATCTTATTATATATGGCAGATGTAAGTGGATCTAAATACAGATAGATGTGATACTAGATATGATATAACAAGATCTAATTGTATATTTCAGCATCTAATCAGATTCAATTATATATCCACTTTTTTAAACGGGTTATATGTTTTCTTGGCGAAACAGAATTAGATTTTTCGTATGGATTAAGACTCCACACTATAAGCTTTGTTTGAGTAAATACTATTAAATTAGACAATCTTCTTTGGTTTTCGTAGTTTATATACTATTTGATAAACACAATGGTCTACATCTGTATCTTCTACGTGTATTATTTAATAAATTAAATTGTTTGTGCTAACGCCATCATTTGGCAACACTGCTGTGTTCATCTCATCGTTTTAATCCATTTAATTCTCTTAGGTATCATTCATTATCATTCACATTATCGTGTCATCATCTGGTTGGTTTTGTGTACACGTTTTCCTCTTCTAAATAAAAATACGTTTGTTTGTCAGTCTCCACACTCATGTATTCTATTGTATTGTCTTCCAATGTTTTCTCGTCTTTTCAACTTAAATATTTAAAAGTTATTCTGCACTTTATTTTCTCGTTTTTATGCACGACCATTTTTGGCATGTTGCTCCTTAAGCGCTTAGAGCTATCAGACCAAACGACTTTAAGATCTCCGCAGCTCAGCGAAGAAATCACAGTAAGAAGGCTTTGAAGGCGAGAAATGTCAATGATTATGAAAAATGTCATAAAACTATAGCAAACGTAGCTTAAAAGTATTACAGTGTAAGCTTAGCGATTGATGGTGCTGATGATGATGCCAGTATAAGATTAGTGAAATCCGCTGTGCGGCTGATTTTAACTAACATTTAAAAAAGTGGAAATCAGGTATTGAAAATAGTTTAAACCTTATTTGGAATGAAATCGAAACTGTGAAATCTTAAGTGTTTTATGTTTTTTCACAAAATGGCAATTTCAAAAAGTAAAATCAAAACCCACGATAAAACTTACAGAGGCTAAGGCGAATTCTTGTGTTTTTACAGTTTGACAAAAAATATAGATATATGTTATTTGCAATATTTCTTACAATAAAAAGCCAATTTTTTTCAAATAAAGTTAAATTGTTTTTAGCAGAAAAGATAAAGCCTTGATAAGCTAGAACTATCCAATTGAAATGTTTGATTTAATTATACTTAATGTAATTCCTTTTTAAATTCATATTTTAATAGTACACCCCTCGTTTAAGCGCATTTCTATCACTTGCCTGCAAAAATTCCCATAAATCTCTCGAGATTATATTTGTGAATCCCAACACACACACACATCTATACTACAACCCACTGGGCGTTATGCTGCCCATTGTAATCACATTATTATTTATGTGGTACCTTAACCTAATTACATCTAAATCAAAAGTTGAATCCAACACAACCCAAAATTAATAATTTTCCATTATATTATGGGAATTTGCGACATTAAATGAAAATTAATAAGTCAAGTGTATAATGTCTATTGCCATTCAGCCAGCCAACCAACCACCCCAGCCACAAATTGACTGACAGCTCGAACGACCGACTGAATGAATGGAAGATATCAGATTTTAAGTTATTACCATTAATGAAATTTGATAACACAGTTAATTCAAGTGCGCGGGGATTGTACCTAAGCACCTTATTTGTTTACAACCCAAATGACTACTGGTACTTTTGTTGCTCTCGTTAATTTGAGGAGGCATAGAATGATAACAACAATAACACCAACGAAATCTTATTAAATTACATTCGATACTTCGTGTATTCATCGAATACAAATTGAAATGCATTTGAGTCGAGTCGAAAATTTTTGGCTAGAAGGTATCATTTGCATAGCGGCAAATTATTATACATAATTATATTGAAATTTAGTTAACTAAAAGACGTTGTTGTACTATGGATTAAAGGACATAATTGAGAATGGGTAAATGGCTCATGTATTTATATGTGACCGGTTTACAGTGGGTGAAATAGAAGTCAATGTATGGCGAACATAGATGTCTGAGTAGTATTTAAATAAACAGCAAATTATTTTTTTAACAAATTGACAAGAAATACAAGAAAACCAGTAAGAAAGTTTCAGTCGGGAAACCCGACTTACATATACCCTCACCCTCGGGAAAAATACAATTTTCTAGTATTTTACTATTATTACTCGATTTCTAGGTATAGTAGGTACCAAAAGGGTTCCAGTTTTTCTCTCCATAACTTTATCCTACTTAAGTTTTACTAAATACAGAATTTGGCCGCGACCGCGTTGGTTGTATTGATATTATTTCTCCATCTCTTAATTGGGCGGAATGATACCAGAAGGGGCGTGACTAGACTTCCAGATTTTGCCTCAAAAACTTTATCTTGCTTGAGCTTTACTAATTACATAATTTGGGCACGATCGCGCTAGGTTTATTAATAATATTAATCGATTTCTAAAGTGGGCGGTACCAGATGGGGCGTGGCTAGAGTTTTTTCTCTAAAATTGTATCCTGCTATAGCTTTACTAAAAAAAAGAATTTTTGTACGATCGCGTTGGATTTATTAATATTATTACTCCATCTCTTAATTGGGCGAAAAGGTACATTTGTATGGAAGGTATCAGAAAGGGGGTGTGGCTAGACTTCCAATTTTTTTTCCAAAACTTTATCCTGTTATAGCTTTACTAAATACACAATCTGTGTACGATCGCGTTGGGTGTACTAATATTATTACTCGATTTCTAAAGTTGGCGGAATGATGTACTTATATGGGAGGTACCAGATGGGGCGGGGCAATGTAGTCTGTTTGCAATACCGCAAGTAGTTTTGGGAAAATATTAACTCGTGCATAATTTCAAAACATTTGGTTGCGTCTTTCGAAAGTTATCGTGCGTACCAGCCGGACATGCGGACAGACAGACGGACATGGCTCAAACGACTTAAAAAATCATGAATCGAATTAGGTTCAAAGAAACCTAGGGTGTAAAGTGATTCCTTCTATGTGTTACACTGTTGGGTCATATTAAATGATATATACCCTCCTACCCCCTAAAACATTTTTATTATCAGTTTAAGCTTAGAGGAAAAAAATTTTATTGTAAAGATCTATGCAGTCACTTGAGTAAATACTACATTTTAACATATCACAAACTTAATTTTTCAATAATACGAAATTACTTTGTACAAACTTACTTTCACAACACCTTTTGCCTACCGCATTTTGCCACCAACTGTATACACAAAGTATTTCTTTCTTACCTACTAAGAAATAGAAATAAATTAAGTATTTGTGTGTAATGATGATGACTAATTCCCTCAAAACCACAAGTAAAGTTTAGACACGTCAATTTTTGTTTGTTTCGAATTCCATAAACCGAGGGTCTAATGCCAAATGCAAACACAAATGGACTTTCACTTATTATTTAACTTTTAGAATAGAAACAAACACAACTAACAAACAGCGGCGACAACAATAACATTTACCCATTTGTGGTTGTCCATTCTTTGGCACTGGTTATTGCCTCCATTTGGGTATTGAGTCAAAGGTCCCATAAAAGAGTTACTACCAAAGCGGCCACGTTCGATACATTCAGTTCAATTCAATTTCGTAAGTAACCTTTGGTATTTAGTATTTCATATTTTTCTCTGTATTCTTGTATTGTTTGCTGTTGTTTTTTAATCTTGAAAATGTTTTAATTACTTTTCATGATTCTTTCATTTCGCTGCCTGCCGGATTCGTTGTCGCATTATTTCTATCTTTGCACAACAACAATCTGTTTACTTTTGCTCTAAGGGATATTCTGGCTGCAATAATAATAGAAAAGTAAAAAAAAATGTATCTTGTCACCCCGAACAACGTTTGTTATAGTCTTGTTTAGCACGAAATGATAAGACTTATTTACGGGGGATCGATGATAACTACCTGGTAGTAGACGGAGATATATCTCCAGGACGAGAATAATTCAAATTTTTGGTCATTTTGTATGGGACTAACGAAAAGACCTTATACGGAACCAACTGAGAACTAAGGGAAAATTCGGTTATACTATATAGTTAAAGCTCGTATCTGTACTGTTTTTCGCAGTATGGTACTGTTTTTCGACATCAAAAACTGCGTACCGTTTTTCCCCCTCAAAGTATTGTTTTTCGAGACATAATAGAAATAAAAACGGCGAACAGCGAATTCACCAACATGGAATGAAGTCGAAGCCGTTAAGAACAAGTTGAGCGAATACAATTTGTACAATGCCAAATAAAAAAACACCAAATTTCGATATATCAAAAGCTATTGTACGATCGACAAAATTATGCAATGGAGAATAGGCAATTGTTTCGATTGTGGATCGGTGGGTGGAGATAATTATTCATCTTAATAACGCTGATTGCGAATTCAAAGAGATGACCACGATCTTTGAATAAATTTTATGTCAGGAACTTCAGCATCAGTGGAACGAATCTTTTATGCAGTGAACAAAACTTGAACGTCAGGCAAAACCCGATTAGATGTGCAAACATTGAAGGCGATTCTGACGCGTCAAATGCAATATAAATGCGTTGATTTCTACAATTACCTCAAAACGAAGCCGGCATTGCTTATCCAAATTGCTTCAAACGACGACTACAAAACAACCACAAAAGCTGATTCTGATGGAAATGTTTCAGGTGATGGAAATGATTGTTAGTTTGTAGCGCGCACTGTATTTCTAATTGTAACCAAACGTATACACCAAAATTAGATGATCATTAATACTGAACTGTTACTTATTTTATGATTTACTTTCATAACACCATAATTAGGTTCATTAACATCATAAATATCATTAGATGTAATACTCCAGTATGTTTGTAAGATCACGCCCACAACTTGTAATAATTTGCTCTTTCTCTCTTCCTATTTCTCTTGCTCTCTGAGAATTACAATACAAATAAATCATCCTACATTAACCTCGCTCGCTGAGAGCTCGCTCTATTTATAAGATCTATATTGTATTCCTTTACGCACTTTTAGTTATTGTTAAAGGCGTAACCTTTCGCACTAGATATTTGTATGTATGTATTTCGTAAAATCAACTCTCACTGCAAAACGGTTCTAGACGAGTTAAAGATTCTCATAGTTGGTATAAAAGGAGAACATAATTTGTAACTATTGTTATTCGAGCTAACTTAAATTGTTCAATAAACAGTCTAAAAACTTTAAAGCTTTTTTTCATTTAAGAAAGGCACAAATTAACACCCAGATTGTCACTTTGAGCAGGAAGACCATTTGGCTACTGCGGACTTTGACAATTCTGCTTAAAAACTAATACTAGTCGTACTGTAGGAAGCCTTAAGGCTACTCAGACACTGGTCTCTTAACAGAGTTAAATATTACAAAATAAATAAATACAATAATAGGAAATACCCTTTCCTACAACTGGCGCCCAACGGAAAATTACCAAATTGTGCAACGTCTGAGTTGGAGTTTTGGCTGTGGAGAAGATTGGCGACATCGGTTGACTGCTGTTTAAATCAGGTTTGTGTTGAAAGGTTGTTGTGTTTGGTAAAGGAGTTGTGTGGTCTTGACGCAGTAAAAACCGCGAGGTTCGGAATATGCCCAGGAACACAATGAATTCGCAAAATACAGCCCAAGAAGTTTTAGTGCAAAACACCAGTGCAGCAGTATCCAACGACCATCAGGCTTCACCTAAAATGAACACTTCTACGAATATTGCACTTACAGAAAATCAATTTAGACGTTTGATGGGAAATATAAATCCGCGTAGGGATGCGAAATCAACATTTAGCACCTGTAGTGCCAGGTTTACTGGTGGTCAAAATACGGCGAAAGTGGATGATTTTATAGCGACCATTCTCGTGTATAAAGAAGCGGAGTGTATTTCAGATGAAATGGCCCTACTTAGTTTTCCATTATTACTAGAAGGCTATGCCTCAACTTGGTGGCAGGGACTTAAACATGAGGCAAAAACATTTTCTGAAGCTATCGAAATGATGCAAAATGCGTTCGCTCCACCTAAACCAGACTGGAGACTATATGCGGAAATTTCGCAAGACAAACAAAAACCAACAGAAACAATAGATAATTTCATATGTCGGAAGCGACGGCTTTTCGCTCAGCTTAAAGAAAAGCTTTCTGAAAGTGTAATCATTAATATGATATTTTCGCAAATATTGATTTCTATTCGGGACAGAATTTCACGAGAAAGCATTACTACATTTAACGACCTTCTTACCCAGGCACGTAACATTGAAATGACAATTACGGAAAACAAGGCTAAATCTCTTGAAAAATCGGCAGGTAGTTCGGAAATTCGTTGTTCTTTCTGTAGAAAGAAAAATCACACAATTGAAGTTTGCTACAAGCGAATAGAAGCGGATAAAAGAGGAAAAGCAGAGGAAGCCAAAATTAACTGCTATGGTTGTGGAGCTGTGGGCTATTATAGGTCCAACTGCCCAACCTGTAATTCCAAAAACGTTATGGAAAGTCCAAAAGAAATCGATTTTAATTGCATCCAAACAACCGTAATAGGGAGAAATGTTCCAACCGTAAATGTAAATCTATTCGGCTTTAAAGGGGAGGCTTACTTAGACACAGCGGCAAGGACAAGTGTCGCAGGTCACCGATTATATCAGAAACTGCAAGAAAAGCAGATTAAATTTCAAAAAGTATTCGCCGAAATAACTTTAGCGGATGGAACTGCCCATAAGGAGACTGTACTCTCGGCCATAACTGATATTGGCATTGGAAACCGAATTAAAAGAATTCGTTTTATATGTTTGCCGAATGCCAAAGGCAATAGGACTTTGCTTGGTATAGATTTCCTTGAGCAAGCAGGAATTGTAATGGATCTGGCCCAGCGAACTTGGCACTTTAAGGACGAACCACAAAAAATATTTGAATTCTTATCAAAACCATCAAAAGTGAAAGATATTTTAATTGGAGAAACAACGGTGCATGAAAGTGTTCCGAGTTGTTCATCAGCCGACGGCAAAATGGATGATTTTATGTCTTGGTTTGTGGAAAACAACAAAGAGTCTACACCAGCTCGCACCATACAAGCAGATTACTCAAATGCTGATGATTTTTCCCCCGGTGGTATTCTTCGTATATTCGAAGATTGCTTGCCGCAAAATTTTGAAAAACCTAGTCCAAATGCTGTGTTTCCCCCATTAAAGAAGAGAAAGGAAGATATACATTCACCAATTTCACCTAGAATTTATCTAAACTCCATAAACTTTAATATGTGTGTAAACAATGCAACGGACCTTGAGGATGAGCAAAGAACGCATTTATTACAATTTTTAGAAGATCACAGCGAAATGTTCGAAAGTATTAAATCGCCCATTAATGACGTCTATCATAAAATAGACACTGGGAACCATCCACCAATTTCTTGCCCACCGTATCGGATTTCACCCGCTATGAAACAAAAACTAAAAATGGAACTAGAAGACATGTTGTCACAAGGAATCATAGAGGAAAAAATGTCTCCTTGGGCTTTCCCTACTGTTCTTATACCCAAAAAGGATAATACTATAAGAGTATGCGTGGACTACAGAAAACTAAACTCGATCACCGTAACTGATACTTACCCTCTGCCTCGAATGGAAGACTTGTTGCAGGCTGCTAAAACAACACCGTATATGTCTACACTAGATCTCAAATCCGGTTATTGGCAAATTAGAGTCAGCGAAGATGATAAACTCAAAACAGCATTTACGACACCATTTGGAATCTATGTGTTTAACAGAATGCCATTCGGTCTTAAGAACGCTCCCGCAACGTTTCAAAGAGTTATCGATAGATTTCGAAATAGCCTGCCTAATATACTTATCCTGGCATATTTGGATGATATGATCATATGTTCAACGGACTTTAAAACTCACCTTAAAGATTTGGATCAAACATTTAAAAGGTTGAAAGAATTTGGTTTTCATCTTAACAAAGACAAATGTCATTTTTTTAAGGCTGAAGTGAAGTATTTAGGCCACATTTTGACAAAAACGGGAATTAAAATTGATCCAGAAAAGACGGGTGCAATACTAAAACGTCCACCGCCTAAGAATGTAAAACAACTTTTATCATTCCTACAAACTTGCTCATGGTTTAGGCGTTTTGTGCCAAATTTTGCAGAAATATCAAAGCCACTTTCATGTCTGCTTAAAAAACATGCTCTTTGGAAGTGGAATGTTGAACAAAATCGTTCATTTGAAAAATTAAAGGAGTTGCTGACATCCCCTCCAATCTTAAAACAGGTCCAAGAAGATCAGCCATTTTTTCTTAGGACCGACGCAAGCAACTATGCGATTGGGGCTGTTTTGCTGCAGGGGGAGAAGGAGCAAGAACACCCGATAGAATATGCAAGCCGCCTTCTGATACAGGCCGAACGAAATTATTCGACAACGGAGCGCGAAGCACTTGCCGTCGTTTGGGCGGTACAAAAATTTCGAGGGTATATTGAAGGATCTAAAGTCTCCATTCTCACGGACCATCAACCATTAAAATGGTTATTTTCCCTGAAATCTCCAACAGGAAGACTGGCGAGATGGTCACTTTTATTACAGGGGTATAACCTGGAATTTAATTATACACCTGGAAAACAAAATGTCGTTGCAGACACACTTTCCCGACCCCCTTGCCAAAAAGATCAATGTTTGGAAAACTGCGAGTGTAACTCTATTGAAATCGATTTTCCAAGGAAGGGACTAGAGGAGTACCGTAACGCACAATTGTTAGACGAGGATTTGAAGAAAATTATAACAGCCTTTGAGAACAATGACGAAAATGTCAGGCGATACACACATCGAGGGTACATTTTAGTGGACGGCGTTCTCTACAGATATTGTTCTGAACAAGATTCAGAAAATGGGCAGTTAGTGGTGCCAAAATCTCTCCGTCAACAAATAATGGCAAAATATCACGATGACCCCACTGCTGGTCATTATGGCATCGATAAAACTACGCATCGAATTACCCCCCTGTTTTATTGGTCAGGCATCAGAGGTGATATTGAAAATTATGTTAAGGCTTGTGAGGAATGCAAGCGATACAAACCGACGAACATGAAACCTGCAGGCCTTCTTCAAACACTAACCACCAATAAACGATTTGAAATAATAGCCGTTGATTTATTCGGACCATTGCCAAAAACAAAAGAAGGATATCAGTGGATCCTCATCGTAGAAGATATTTGTAGCAGATGGGTGGAACTATTTGCCTTAAGGGAAGCAACAGCCGAAAACTGCGCACTTATACTTTTAAATGAAATTATTTTACGATTTGGAGTTCCACGAAGACTACATACAGACAATGGTAGTCAATTTATAGCAGCATTAATGCAAAAACTTATTTTCTGTTTGGGAATAAAGCACTCATTTACACCAATTTACCATCCACAAGCCAACCCAGTCGAGAGGAAAAATCGGGATCTTAAAACACAATTGTCAATATGTGTTGGAAAAGATCACACCAAATGGAACATAATGTTGCCGGCTATAAGGTTTGCCATGAACACTGCAAAGTGTGATAGTACCGAACACACAGCAGCATTTTTGACTTTTGGCCGTGAGTTAAGAACCCCGACGGAAGTACAACACGATTTTCGAGCCATAGTAAAAGCTGAAAATTTCATACCACAGATAACACCACACCTTTTAAAATTGGCAGATACTTTGGAAATAGCAAATGAAGCTCAAATGAAAATGCAGGACAAAAACAAAGAATATGCTGATAGAAAACGAAGACCCCAAATTGAATATAAAATCGGTGATAAAGTTCTGGTATCTACACACATTTTAAGCAAAGCAAAAGATGGGTTAACTGCAAAATTTACTCCCCGAAGAGATGGGCCGTATAAAATACTTGCGAAGAAGGGCTCATCATGCGTTACTATATCGTCTTTGGACAATCCAAACACTCCTTTAGCAAATGTACACACATCAGCACTAACACCATACGAGGGACAAAAAGATACACCTATTTACCCAATGCGAAAGAGAGGTCGTCCAAAAACATCAACACAAAACAGAAACCAAACCAACGAACTATCATCAGAAAATACAAACCAAATCAACGAACCACCAACACAAACCTGCAACACACCTACACTACAATTAAGAAGATCAAAACGGTTGGCGAATTCTTCACATAACTAAATGTTCTGGTCGCATCATCGGGACGACTAATGCACCAGAGGGGGAGGTTGTAGCGCGCACTGTATTTCTAATTGTAACCAAACGTATACACCAAAATTAGATGATCATTAATACTGAACTGTTACTTATTTTATGATTTACTTTCATAACACCATAATTAGGTTCATTAACATCATAAATATCATTAGATGTAATACTCCAGTATGTTTGTAAGATCACGCCCACAACTTGTAATAATTTGCTCTTTCTCTCTTCCTATTTCTCTTGCTCTCTGAGAATTACAATACAAATAAATCATCCTACATTAACCTCGCTCGCTGAGAGCTCGCTCTATTTATAAGATCTATATTGTATTCCTTTACGCACTTTTAGTTATTGTTAAAGGCGTAACCTTTCGCACTAGATATTTGTATGTATGTATTTCGTAAAATCAACTCTCACTGCAAAACGGTTCTAGACGAGTTAAAGATTCTCATAGTTGGTATAAAAGGAGAACATAATTTGTAACTATTGTTATTCGAGCTAACTTAAATTGTTCAATAAACAGTCTAAAAACTTTAAAGCTTTTTTTCATTTAAGAAAGGCACAAATTAACACCCAGATTGTCACTTTGAGCAGGAAGACCATTTGGCTACTGCGGACTTTGACAATTCTGCTTAAAAACTAATACTAGTCGTACTGTAGGAAGCCTTAAGGCTACTCAGACACTGGTCTCTTAACAGAGTTAAATATTACAAAATAAATAAATACAATAATAGGAAATACCCTTTCCTACAAGTTTATTTTTATATATTGAATAAAATATATACCGCGAAAAGTACTGTTTTTCAAATCGGTGTACTGCTTTTTAAAAACATTTCAGTGAAATGTACTGTTTTTGGTCCAAAAAAATATACGAGCGTTATATAGGTATAGTCCATATCCATTTCTGACTCAAATTTCACTAAGTATACATTAGATAGGGTTGCTTGATATGGTGAAAAAAATGTTGATGCTTTCACACTCCAGTTTTAAAGTTTGTCTGAAGACAATTTGAGGACATCAAATTTTTATACCCTTCACCATGCGCATGAACGGAGTGAAGGGTATATTCGTTTTGTTCTTCCATTTGTAACGCCCATAAGGAGGCGTGGTAGGTATGACAATATATATATATATATATAAATGATCAGCATCGAAATCTGAGTCGATTTAAAGGTGACCGTCTGTCCGTCTGTCTGTCCCCGCGATTACAGCCGCAGTTTAAGAAATATCGAGCTGAAATTTGGAATGCAAGCTTCTATCCTCAAAGCGGAGGTTAAATAGTAAGATGAGACCGATCGGTAAAAAACTACTCCCACCTCCCATACAAAATTCCTCTTTTTGGGGGTGTCCATATGTCAGTCCCCGCGATTACAGCAGTAATTTAAGAGCAATCAAGTTGAAATATTGTATAAAAGCTTTTCTGCTCTAAGCGGAGGTTGAGTATTAAAATGAGACCGATCGGTCAAAAACTACTCTTACCTCCCATACAAACGCTCCCTTTTTTGGGTTTGTCCCTGCGATTGCAGCCGTATTTTAAAAGGTATATAGCTGACATTTTGTACGCAATATTCAATATCTAAGCGGAGCCTACTTTCTAAAATAAGCAATGTCGGTCAAAATTACTCCCACCTCGCATTCAAACTACCATTTTTGGGGTGTCCGCATAACTGCCCCAGCGATTATAGCCGTAGGTTAGGAAATATTGAGCTGAATTTGTATATGCAAGCTTAAATCCTATAATAGGAGCTTACGTTGTAAGATGAGCAATATCGGACGAATACTTCTCCCACCTTCCGTACAAAATCCCCCTTTTTGGTGGTGTCCGTCTGTATGTCCCTATAGTTTCAGGTTGCTCAGGCTGAAATTTGGTATGTAAGCTTCTGTTAAGAAGCAGAGGTTAAGTTCTAAGATAAGCATGATCTGATTTAAACTACTCTCACATCCCACAACTTCCCATTTTTTGGGAGTTAAAAAATTTATAGAAATAAGCACCAACTCACCAACTTATAAACTTATCGGTAAATCGAATAAAATCGATACAAAATTACTAACAAAATGGATGTGTGAAGCTAAAAGTAACGTCCACTTCTCACCAACTCCCCGGTTTAGTGGTACAAAGTTTAATAAATTATAGATGTAGTGCAAATAACCAGTTTTACCACCATTTTAACAAATGGTGAAGGGTATCTGAGCTTCGGAATAGCCGAAGATAACCGCCTTACTAGTTTTTTTGATACCTACCGCCCCCTAAAAGCATTTAATATGTTATATCATCATTTGATTTTCAATCGAAACGAGGCATATATCGCTATTTATGGTTAATCAAGAGCTGCGTTTTGCTTATTGGATATTTTTGACTCAGACGTAAATTTTAATTTTAGAGTTTTACGCGGTATGTAGGGTGACCTATTGATATTCAACACCTCAATATTTTTTTGTTGTTTATGAATACAAATATATACTTTAAAAGCTGAATTTTCATATTTTTTCTGATCTTTACTACTCAAAAAAAGTATTAATGTTTTCTAATTGTCTTTGGACAAACTACAAAACCGAGGGGTGAGTGCATCAACTTCTTTTTCGACACTATCTAGTGTAATCTTGCGCAAAATATGACTGAATTCAGTGTAATTATAAAAACGATATGTATGTAAAACTATAAAGGTGAATTCGGTCATTTGTATGGGAGGTACATACAAGTATGGATTTGTTTGTTATTACGAGGTAATTAAACATACCAAAATTAAATGCCTTTCAACTGTCCGTTTAGAAGTTATTGGAGAATTATAATTTTTCGAAAATTATGTCATTTTGTACCAGGTACCAGAGGTACCAGAAGGGGTTATCCGATATAGGCCATATTCATTGTTAAGTGAAACTCTACAAGCGTACATCTTACGCATTATTATAACGTATGTCGTAGTCGATTTTCGATAACATTCGATTGTTTTTTTTTTATTTGAATAAAATTAGTAATAACAAACAGAAATGTTTATGGTTGAGAATTTTTCATCATCTGATGAGGAAGAATATGAAAGGAGCAATGACATGTGGTATTTGAGTTGCACAAACGACATTGGCGATGCCATATTTTAAAAATGACAAAGATTCGACGTGACTTCGACATACTTAAAAAGTCACCTGTATGGACCTGCAAAAATATGTTTGATTTCAGTGTACCTCCAAAAAAGATAATGTAAAACTATGGGGTTTAATTAAGTCACCTGTATGGAAGGTACCAGAAGAAGTGTGGCAAACGTTTCGATTTTCTGAGAGTTTGTCTACTATTACAAGAAATTTGAAGTGACCAAGATCAAATATCGTTAGTTGTTCGTTTGGTAGTTATATGAGAAATATTAAGTTTCCAAAAATAGACAATTTTGTCTGGGATGTTACAAGAAGGGGTGGAAATTATTAATAGTAGTAACGATCATTAAAGGTTTACTAGAGTTATCCTGCCCTCCAACCAACCAGCCAGAAAAACAGAAGGACATGTGTCAATCGTCTAAAAAAGTCCTGAAACTAATTTGGTCTTAAGATATTAGAGGCCCAACTCGTCTCCTTAATTCGTTACACTTTTGCTTCGTATCAAATGGTATAACCGTCATCCTATAATTTGAATTTTGGAGTTTTATTTACAAACAATTAGGTACTAGATTTAGCATTAGTTACTGGTTTAAATAATAAAAAAAATAGTTATTCTATATGTTTATGTTAATAAATTATAAATTCAATATAGTAACTACAAAAAAACACAAAATTTTCCTCATTCTCATGTCAGATTGGAAACATAGAAGCAACTTCGAACCTATTTGATCCAACAAATTTAAATAAAACCATTTAATTTGCTTAAATTGTTACGATTAAGTCGCCATTCTGCCAAACTTTGCAACGCATTTGCGGTTTATACATTATATATATATATATATATATATATATATATATATATATATATATATATATATTAAAAATGTCAGTGAAGTCAGATACATTTTCAGCTGCTTTGTCATCCAATTATGAAGTTTTTAAACCAATAGTACATTAGTATACAAAATGCTGTTATAGGTATTTATAACTGGTTTCGACTTTGTATTGTTTTGCTATACATATGGAAATTTTCTTTAGGTATAAAGTCATCTGATCTACTTGGAATATTATTTTTTTTATTGCGACAACTTGTTTACTTTTAATGTGAGCTAATGTTAAACGATTTTTTTTAATGTTAAACAATTAAAATGCGTGACAAAAACTGAACGAATCGAAATTACATGAGGTTTCACAATCAATTGTATATATTTCGAACATGCTGAACTTTATTGGGTAAAATTATAACGGATGAACAATTATTAGAGTGCAATATCGGTAATATAAACTATTATTTATACGTCTTCGTCGTGATTTTTTTGATTGTTTTTGATTTTTGCACTTAACACCTCCAAAATATCTGAATTGGCCTTATAATTTTAATTATTTATAATTTATAAAGTGCAAGAATGTCATTTCTGGTATCAGTTTTGCTGTAGGAGTGCATATTTCGTATTTATACAAAAATTTATCGTAAAAAATAACAAAAGAGAAAACTCACAAACATAAAAATGCGACAAGGTGGGGACGCTAAAGTAATATTGGCATATCTAAGGATTTTCCAGTATTTAACCAAACCATTAAAGACACTTGTACAAGTGTATCAATCCAACTAGATTCCTAATTATATCTTTTCAGTTGAAAAAAAAATTATATCGAATGGGATCATATTAAATCATATTGATACGAAATTAGTCCTTTACTTTATCCTACATATATCATTGATGTAGTAATTATATCTAATTGTATCCGTAAGTTTGTGATGGAAGTCAATTACATGTAAAATGTTACAACGGGTGCAATATTTTAAAATTTTATATGTAAAATATAAATGGATGTATATGCATAGATGCTGTGGGATCCATAGTATATAATTATATATAACTAGATCCAATTAGATCAATAAATAAGACTTAATTACTGCAATTCTGATTTGAAATGGTCCAATTAGTTGCAACTATTTTTCGGATATAACGGTATCTAATTAGAACCAATATGTGGAGCATCTTCTTCGTTTTTCATAGGACTCGGGTCTCGGGTAAATTCAATCACCACATCTAATTGAATGTGATCTTTAACGAAAAAGATACATTATCATTTGATTACATAAAATTATGCTGCAAATAAAACAATTGATTTCTGTTCCCCTGTGTTGTGTTTTTTTTGACGATTTTAATGAAAACTTTTGGTTGTATAACTTGGAAACTGTTTCTTGGAAATTTTTAACATTTGAACAATCTAAACATGACTCACAAAATAATATTTCAATACGGAAAACATCAAAGCTTGCTATCAAAAACATCATGTAAATGCTGTCATCCTCCAGAATGTTATCAATAATCTTTGAACTTCAGGGATTTTTTATACAATAAATTTCGAAATCAAACTTTATTGATAAGCCAACAATTGACTAATGGTCGAGTGTGTGTGCTAGTGAGTGCATATGAGCTCGTAGTTCTAATGTGTATATAATGTTTTATTTCATACACATTATTTGCAATTGAATATAAATTTAACATTGTCACGCTAAAAGTTTCGTGTTCAAATTTGAATTTAATTTATAAATACAACAAAAACTGTAAATTGTAAATCTTATCAATGACATATTTTTTTCTAAATGAAAAATTACAAATTTGCATGGTTCTAAGTTGAAAAAGGTTGCCATAAACTATTTCAATTGCTTAATTAACATTTCATATTTCACAATAATCTTTTCAAGTAACTTAGCTTTAGTCTAACAAATTCATAATAACAATTTTCACAATACTATATCGTTGTAGCATCTTGAGAACAGAAATGACGCCATCAAAACAAAGATTAATGAAATTATCAATTTCAAAGGCAAACATTTAAATTAACAAACGACCTTAGAACGACCAATAAAGACTTTGCTGCTGCCACCGTCAGTGAGAGCAACAATTGACAAGTATACATAGCCGCCCAACAAACACTGGCCAAAAATTAAACCAAATATTTTACTACAACGATAAAGATCTCGAGCCTCATTTGGAAAAAGGTCTCCACACTCATAAATAATTCAAATTCTACGAAACATAAAATGTGAATGAATACGACGAAATACTAAAATAGAAACATCTGCGAATGAATGTGAATGAGACGGGCAATAAAAAATTTGCAAAACATGAGAATTATTATGTATTTTAAGGACTAGTCTGTGAGTAGTAAGTTAAAAATGGTTTTGTCTATTGCTTTTATTGTTGAGGTCTGTAACTCGTTTAGGTTTAAAAATAATGACGTCAATATATTTTAATGGCTGCTGCGAATGCGAAGCAACAACCAAACGGAAGGATATGGAAATTGTGTTGATGTTTAAAGGTGTTATGTGGGATGTGTGTGTGTGTGTGGGCTGTTGTTGTTTCTTTTTTATGGATGATAAATCGTTGGTCATTTTTAAACGATAAAATAATATGCTATTGAATTTATATCAATCGTTATGTTTATGTATCTATTAGGATTTATCTTAAAAACGTGACAATTAACTTACTTTGTTATGCACTTACATTGGTGGTAATTGCATTGAATCAATTACATATTTTGTGGTCATGCAGAATATAGTCTTCTCCATAGCTTCTCTTAAATGACATACTTTGCTTTGAGATAGTTTTTAATGATGCTTTTATATGCGTTTTGATCGACCTCTTTGGCGTCGTCTATTGATTACGCTTTCGATGAGTTTTCTTACTGGAACATTCGCTCGTGTCGACCCAACTATTATAATCACTGTATTATATGCACTTGGCGTGTTTAAGATGTCGGTATAAAGTTCACAGAGCCGAAAACTATATTAATTAATAGAAAGTGTGGTTGCAATTGGGTCTAAATTGACCTCGACATTGTCCCATTTATAGATCTGATTATATATTTCGATACTTTTAGATTTTATTATATCTATATAGATGGAATTATATCTGCCATATATAATTGTATCAAATTGCATCCAATGGGAGTTTGCACATATGGTCGTCTTATAATATAATCTTGTGGATACAATGTGATATGATTAGATAAGTTCAAACTTTAAATAAAATCGGGACAATTTGTAGATCTAATTAGATATTAGACCAGATTTGATATAATCTGATCTTATCAGATATACACACTTTTCGGATCTCACTACATCTATTTGGATCAAATCGTCGACCAATGTAGCTTGGGCGATTTTCGGTTCTAGTATGCAAACTTGTTAAGAAAACAAACTGAAATTTTTTCTTTAGAAAATTTGAATGATACATTTTTGTATTATTACGTACAATTTTGTAGAGATCAGTTAAAAAAATGTCATATATAAAAATCACAAAAAAAAAAATACTTGCAAGAAAATTAACGTTTTATATCCTCATCTTTAGAGATGAGGGTAAGAGTGGGTCAATTTTTATGGAGTAAAAAAATGCAACAAGCGGTTATCAAAATCGTCATCTACGATGATTTGTAAGAAAATTTGCCCAAGAAACCATGGGTCAAAAATCAGAAGCGAGCCTCCGGTTTTTAACGGTAAACTTTTCGTATTGGGGAGTAATTCACAACAAATCCCACAATTGCCCAGGAATCGCCCCTAGAGGATCCAAATGTATGACTTCCTAACATTTTTCTCAAACATACCTACTCCTTGTACTTTCCATACAAAATTATCTATTTTTGAAAAATTAATATTTATTCCTTAACATCCAAACTGACAACGGGAGGATAATTGAATATGGTGATTCTAGACTAATCCTTAGAATATCGAAACCTTTGCTTCACCCCTTTTTGTGCCTCTCATACAAGTGACCAAAATCACTCTTATAGTTTTACATACATATATTTTTTTGTAAGTACACTGAGTTCATTTAAAATTTGCCCAAGGAAAACGCTTATAGAATTCTGACTTAGAGATGAATACGGTCTATATTGGCCTTCCCCCCTGGTACGTTCTGTACAAAATTTCGTTTTTTGGGTAAATTAATATTTCATCCATAACTGGAAAATATTTGCACAATTAAATTATCTTGTAATAGTAGACAAATCTTCAGAAAACCAAAATTTTTGCCTCTTCTTGACCAACATTTACAAAGAAGGAAGCCTTCAGATCTTATTAATACTTAAATGTCACTTGTTTGAATTACCCCTCTTCTTGCATCCCATACAAATAAACGAAACCACCCTCTTAGTTCTACATCAGTGATAGACATCCCATAGCCTCGCGAGACCGGCAATAATTGTTTTTTTTTTTACACAGACACGATCGGCAATTCGCACGTACTAGAAAGTTTTTTTTAAATCAAAACAGTCAGTGTAATGAATACAGCACCATACACTCTTGTTTTGTATTCAAGTCAAAAATCGTCACAAGTACAGACAGAGAAACAATATTCAACGATTGTTGAAAGAGCACGATTGTTAAGAGACACCGTATACAATACAAAGCTTCCAGTGCGACAGCACACAAGCACACCTATTTCCAACCGTTTCCGCTCCTCAAGCAAGAAATTATATAACATAGGTAATAACCTTAAAATCAGTTAATTTCAAGAACTCGATATTTAAACAATATCATAAAATGACAGACGGAAATTTCTGTACTGGTTTATGTTAAGAGATGTTCTCTGTGTGTATGTATTCAAAGCATAAGCCAGCAATTTTCTTAATAAATCATTAACTAGATCCTGCAGCAATCATGATGATTAATATGACTAATGATATCCAACAGTTTATCAGAATCAGCAACAAATAAAACATAATCTTTAAATTAAAAACATTTCCTTTGAAATGTGACCAATTTCTCATCAGATTTATTGATAAGGATTTGGTCATGCTTTTACAATGAATTGTTGATTTTCATTCAATAAATCCAACTACATACTAAGAATATTAAATTATTGTGTGTTAACAACTTTCGAAGTACGCGCCCACACACTACGTATCGGAAATGATTTTCAATATGAAGCGTAACTTACATTAATAACTACTTCAAATGTAAAAGTAAAAATGATTAACATTATTTATGATGTTTACTATTTATAAACTTTAACATTTTCTTGCGAAATACCTGTTGCGGTGTACAACAACATCCTTACTCACCTTATCGTCTGTCTGGAATTCGTATTTGTTTTCTATAAATACAATGACCTCTTCCCTACCATAACAATTAAGAAGAACAGAAAAAAAACCTTCCCAGTAGTGGTTTTTCATACAAGCAATAAAAAATTGTTGGCTATATCAATGAAAATTCGCCATTAGAGCACAATGAAAACACAATGCTAGAGAAGCTGAACCAAAATAAAAAACAAACATTGATTTGTGCTGTTTTTGACCAACTACAAAAATAGATTTATTTCGACCCAATGTATTTGAATACAGTCAGTACTGACGAGTATATCACGACCGTCCATAGCTATAAAGCTATATGTGCAAATCGGTTATATCTATGGCCAAAGCATGGCGGCCAATGATGAATGCTCCTCTCTCGCAGGGGCTGCCACACCATCATCATCAACACCACCACCCAAAGCTTGGCAGTGGCACTTGGTGGTGACGATGAGTCATAGCCATAGCCACACAGCGAACTCGTATTTTGTACTCGATTCGCATGTGAAATATTCAAAGAAAAAAAATTCAATATTTTCCAAACATTTATTATGATTTCATGCTCTCGGAATTACCTTGATGGTGGCAGAGAGTTGTAGTAAAAAATTTAACGTATACAAATTGGATTTATAAATAATGTATTGTACGAAAAAATTAAATATGTATGTTTGTTTATAGATATAAACAGTTTTGCTTAGCTATTGTAGCATTCAACATTGTATTTAAATTAAATTTTCCATGTTGCAAATTTTTGGGAAAGGGAGAAGGGGGGAATTATGATGTCATGTGGACGTATTGTCATATTGATGCAATAACTTGTATACATTTTAATGCTCTAAGTTCATAAACTGACTTAACCTATCACATAACGTAAGATTTATTCGCATTTATTTCTAATTAGGAATATAATTCTGTATAAGTTTATGGTTGCATGACATAGGAATTATTGTTTGTTACATTACGTTATGATTTAATTTCATGTGGATGAAGAGGATTATAAATGATTAAGGAAATAATGGTAACTGCAAATGAATTGGCTTAGGAAGCCATGTGTAGTGTGTGTAGCTTTATATTTAGTCATTATTCAATTTCTTTGCATAATATTTTGGAAACTAAGGTTGACCCAAGATAAAAGACAATATGCTTAAAGTCCCCATGACCGAATTAACAGAAATTCGTTGTAACAGCTTACCAACAAAAAAGGTATTAGACTCCTGTGTATTTCTTATAACATAGTGTCTATGAGCCAAAAATTGGGCATCATGACTGCTCTAAAAGAAAAATAGATCTAATTTGATCCACACAAAGAAATTTTATCAAAAGTCTGTGGATTACATAAAGCCGTTACTCATTTCATGTATTCAAGTTTCCTCATTCGGTTACACAAAACTTGTCTTCCCTCTAATCCGAGTTTAACGCACTTTGTAGTCTTCCGTTGAGCGCTGCATTATATCGCCAAACATCAAAACTTATTCCATGTTGAATTGTATTCTCTAATGTAAGGACATTTGTGCGACAACCTACATTTAAATTAATTCCATAGATTTAAAGTTCATAAATATTTTATAAATGCGTGTAAACCTCATGGGTAACGCAAATGACACACAACGTGACTATATGCAAGAATTGTAGTCCCTCGGCCGCCCCCGTCAACTCGACGCCTCTACTAACCCATTGTTGCAACTGTAGTGTGGTCAATGCAATTAAAAGGATTCGTGTTGTGTATGTGTAAACTTCACGTTGCATTCGCCCAGCTCAGTGTTGCAATAAGGATTTGTTGACATTTTGCACTCAGACTCAAAGGGATGCATAGCAAATAGGGTGGAACTGTAGAAACACTTAGGGGGCATGTTCAGTTTTGCAGTGCTAAATTAAACCCAAAGTGAAGTGGAGCATAGTTCATTACTCTACTTATATATATAAAGACAAATTTGGTGGTTGATTCCCACTAGACGATCAAGACACATATAGGGGCAATGATTTATTTCAGACATGACCAGGTAAATACAATTCATCTGCGTATTGGCTGTAGTAGTAAAAAACTAAAGGATTTTTCAACAAGTGTGGTGTTCGATGTTCCAGTGGACTGAACAATGATGTGTGTTAGATATTTACGAAACAATTTTTATACCCTCATCCTAAAGAAGACGTGTTAGACCTCAGGACTTTTTAAGACGATTGAGTCTGTCCGGCTGGCTGGTTGGCAGGAAACCTTAACTGATCCTACCAGTATTAAAATTTTCCAAAATGAAGTAATGGCATTGTAAATGGGCAGAATAGCCCCACCCTTCTGGTACCTTCCACACGAATACAAAATTAATATTTCTTCCATAACTTTCAAACGGACAACTGGAGAACATTTGAATTTGGCCAGTTTATTTATCTTGTATTAGATGACAACACTAAGACAACCGAAACCCCTTTTGGTACCTTCCATACAAATGACCGAATTGACCTTCATAGTTTTTCATACATATCTTGTTTGTAAGAACACTGAATTCAGACATATTTTGCGTAAGATAAAAGCTTATGTAAATCTGACTCAGGGATGGATATGGACTAGATCTGCTGACCCCTTCTGGTATCTCCCATACAAAATTACCTATTTTTAGATATTTAGTTTTAGTTTTGTTCTTTAAATTCGACCTTTCTTAGTTATCTTTATTTTCTTTATTTTTAGATCAAGCTCGAGGTCAAGTTTAGAAATAATATTTCACCAATTACTTCCAAACAGTCAGCTTGACGACATTTTAATTATGTCGGTTAAATTATCTTGTAATAAAAGACAAACTCTCAGAAAATCCAAACCTTTGTCACTCTCATTCCGATACTTCTCATACAAATGACCAAATTCACCCACATGGCTTTACATACATATATTTTTTTGAAGAACATTGAGTTCAGTCATATTTTGTGTATGATGTTCGATAAAGAAAATTTACGCCATAAATTTATATCGACTATATCAGCCGACCCCCTCTGGTACCTCCCATACAAACTTACCTGTTTTGGGGAAATTAATATTACTTCTATCTGTTCCAAACGGACAACTGGAGGATGTTTGAATTTGGTCAGATAATTTATCTTTTAATAGTAGACAAAGCCATACCATACCACCTATACTAATGACCGAAAATAATTGTTAACTATTAACGTGTGTGGACGGCCTCGGTCTTTTTAGCTAACTTGGTTATTTATTTTCATAACGATCAAACTATTATTACGACTGTTATAAAGGTTTATTTTAAATGGGGCGTGGCACAACCCACTTCCACCCTGGCTGTAATTCATACTGTACCAGCAACAAATGCCAAATATCATATTTATACCTCTTTCTCTTTCATGAGATACAGTTTTAAAGTTTTAACTTTTGCACCGCGCCCACTGATCCGATCCCGGCAATTTTTTGTTGAAACACGAACTTTGCTGCCAAATGCATCCACACGAATTTTCAAGGCGAAGTTAGAAACAGTCCTCCAGATATTTCGGTTTCAAAAATAGGGCCCAATGAAAGGTGCCACACCTAATTGATATATTTAAAATTAACATTCTGTGAAAATTTCAAAAAGATCGGTCAAGCCGTTTCATTTTTATATATTTAGACTTGATCTTTGACCTCTTTGGGGCACGGCTAAAAATATTTCGATTGTGCTCAAATTTTGACCATAGCCGTTTTATAATAACTAACATAATATTCCACTCGGGCATTAACTAAAATCCAAAGTTGAATTTTTACTGCCTGTACCTCTTGTACCTTGTACTTCTTATACAAATTAGTCAATTTTTAAAAATTAATATTTTTCAATAATTTCTAACTGATACTCCCCAAGACGATGATTATTTTGTACTCATAGGTGAAACTTATGAAACTGGGAGGTTTACTCCAATCGTTTGAAACTATGATTATTTTTTAAGATTTTTGTTTTAATTAATAAGATAATTTTCCCTTAGTTCTCTATTAGTACTAGAGTATCCAATCGATTAATCGTTGTTCGATTAATCGAAGAATTTTTTTCGAATAATTTTTCGATTAAGAAAAAATAGTAAATTTCGATTAACGAATAATCGATCAATTCAAACCGATTAATCGATTTAAATTATTTTTTTTTAAATTATTAAAAAAATTTTAATTAACAATTTAGACAAGGCAAATAAATCGTTTTCAAAGGATTTGACTGTCCACCTCAAGTTTAGAAAAAATGATAGACGAATAAAAGTGCTTAACTCACTTGTTTTTTACCTAAACTCGGAAACATTCCCCATAAATGATAACTTTTTAAAATATAGCTCCAAAAACGGAAGCAATAGACTTTGCCTCGAAAATGTATGATCGGTTATTTCACACTAAAGCTATACAAAATATATCAGATGATGATATAGTGTTGGAAAAAGAAGATGAAATAATTGAAATCAATGAAAATAATCTTTTACTGGAATTGAACGATACTAAAAAAAGTATTCAAAATTTTAAAAAAATGGAATGTAAACTGTAATATAATTGCTGATTTTCTGTAAATAGATAAAAGAAAATAATCAGAAAAACTAGAAAAACTTTTCAATGCAATTCTTTAAGTTTCACCAATATCTACTTTAAGTGAAAGGGTGCTTTCAAAGTCAAGCTTCATTAAAACGAAACAAAATTCGACTAAAAGCCAAACATCTTAATTGCATATTATTTTTAAAGGATTTTTTTAGAAGATGTGACTAAAATCTCTTAAAATAAAAAAGATCTCATTTTGTATGTACCTAATTAATTATTATTTTTATTAAACGTTTTCGAATTCACGTGAATTATTATTTTCTGTTTGTTTTTACGATTTAATATTATTTTTACGTTTTTTATTAATAAAATTCAACGCCTACATTAAATTTGTATATTTTTCACGTAAGGTATACAGATATACAGAAATTATTCGACTTATTCAATTAATCGAATTATTCGAACAATTTAAAAAACTTAATCGATTAATCGAGCAAATTAAAAATCACAAAATCGATTAATTTTTTAATCGAACAAAATCTAAACCCGATTAATTGGATACTCTAATTAGTACCATACAAGACATTTTCGGTAACCCCATACAAAATTACCAAATGCCCAGAAATAGTGAATTGCATTTTTACATTTATTGACGAAATTATTTTTGGTCAAGATGTAATTTCAAATAGAAAAGAAATAAAATTTTTCCAAATTTTTTTTTTTTGATCTCTAGCTGGTTCAATTATGTCAAACTAGATACAATTAGATAAGTTATAATCCAATAACATGCAGCTATTTCTCGCATCTGCCTTGTTCTAATTAGATACATTGTGATCTTTACCTTTTGGAAAATGTAAATTTTCTCCAACATTTATTTGCATATTTACGGAATATGTAGAGAAGAGCATAAAACTCTTAAAAATATAATAAAATTTTTTTATTTTTAATTTAAATTTAGTTTTGTTTTAATTTAAATATAATTACAAATTTTGACTTAAAGATTTTTCCAACCATCACTGAAATTTCATTTTAATTTGCCCCTATATTGTCACCTCTTTAACATCAATTGAATTTAAGGACTCGTGTCCTATCACCAACTATTCAAGATTCACTGTATGTACATTGTAATTACTACAACAATTTCAATTGAAACTTAATATGTTTTTTTTCTTCTAAAAATTATGTACATACATAGTACATACAATGCAAGTAGTATGTTAGGTACGTACTGTCAGTCAGACGACGGCAGTCTTTCACTGCTTGGCTATTATGGACGACAGTAATTTAACTTTCCCTGTGGCGATATTTAGCGACAATGGGGTTAAAAAAGTGTCATCATCATCATTATAATAACAACGATGAGAGGGTGTCATTGTCATTTATTGTGTCGTTGGTTACAAATATGTGACGCATGCACAATAACTACACTTGTTGTTCGGGATGGTGGGGGCCAATTTCCAATGAGTTCAATACGTAATGATGCTAAAGAGATGTCTGATATAAATTTAGCTGGCTATGAGGTACAGAGCAGAGGGACTATTGGCCGATATTACTTTTGAAATTTACATCATAATTTGTGTTAAGCAAACAAATGAATGGCATTTACGTGTCGACGTCTCTGTTACCGCCTTCGGCGGGGCACTAGAGATGGCCGAGGGATAGCCAACGAAGAGAATGGCAATCACATTCTGTATTATTAGATTTTCTGCTGGTGCTCATTTCTACTCTGAAACTAAGTCACGTACATAGATTTTTCTTGAAGACCATGGAAGGAGAGCTGATACTTCCGTTTTCAAACTTGTTTCGTGTTATACGGATACACGTACACAGGTAGGTAGGTAGCTAGGTAGGTGGCAGCTAGGCAAGCCGGTATGCAAGCATTCGCAATTGTGTGTGCGATTGCACTATCAAGTTAAGTGTATGGATGCTGCAGCTACAAGTTTTAACTTAACCCACAAATCTGAGGAATTTGCAACGATCCCCACTTCCTAAAACGCCAACGACGAGAATAAATAAATGCAAAGACAAACATAGAAAAACACAACGCCCATACTCGAGATGTATTACAACATTTTGGGTTAGATTTACTTAAAACCGCATTAAGTTTTTTTTTCATAAGTAGGCATGTAACTATGTAAATAGGGGCATAAGTACAGAGTGTGTGTGTGTGTATGTGTAGTCATTCATTTGCACGCATTCACTCAGATAGCAGCTGTACAGACAGACAGAGGACGACGACAGAGTACATTCACTTAGCAGCGCACTCGCTGAATAACTAAATTAATCTGCGACGACAACATTTGTGAATGTAAAATAATGTTTGCATTAAAATAATTTTATGCTACTTCACGTATTTCGTTACGTGGCACCAATTTTATACATAGCATAAAAACGTCTTCACTCAACAGTTGGTATAAATTTTAAATGATCGCTCTTCTAATGTTTATTATGTGATTTAGTTAATGTTGCTGTAGTAGTAACATTTATACATACATGAATAAGTAAATAAAGTCTTATTCCTACGACATGCAAAAACAAATTTTACTTAATATATTTAAGTTAAAATATTTTAATTTTGGAACTATGTACAGTGAAACTTCTCTCAGTAAAACTTGTCACTGGGGATCGCCGATTTCTACGTTACAGAGAGGTAAAAATTTATGAAAAACGTTAGGAAATTGATCTTTTTAAAAAAAAATCGTTATAGAAAGAATTTCGCTATAGAGCAGTTCGATATATGGAAGTTCGACTGTATTTAGATTCGTTTCTTTTGTTCTTAATTAAATGAAAAAAACTTTTAGCCAGGTTCAAAGGTAGATGTCTAAATTTATATTATTATTACAATAAAACTATGTACTATGAAAGTACTACTTGGTAGAATAAAAGTACTATTTGATAAAATTAAAGTACTTTTTGTTGCAATAAAAGTTCTTTTTGATACATTAAATGTACTTATTAGTATAATAAAAGTAATTTGTGGAACAATAACAATATTTGTTGGTGCCATAAAAGTACTTTTTCGTATAGTAAAATACAATAAAAGTATTTTTGATAACACAATAGTACTTTTTGATATATGGAAGTACATTTTGGTACAAGAAAAGTACTTTTTGGGTACAAAATATTTACTTTTTGGTACAATTATTGTACTTGTTGGTACAATTAATGTAATTTGTAGTACAAATTAACGAATTTATTGGTACAGCAAAAGTACTTTTTTAGTACTTCTTGTACCAAACATTTATTTTATCAAAAATATTTGTATTGTACCAATAAGTACTTTTTCGTATAATAAAAGTACTTTTTGGTAAAACAAAATTACTTGTTATAACAATAAAATTACTTTCTGATAATAATTTTTGGTTTAATAAAAGTTATTTATGGTGCAATAAAAGTAATTTTCAAAACACAATTTGTGCTTATAGGTTCCATAATTTTTTTTATACCCTTCACCACGCATTCAGTTTGTTCTTTTATTTGTAACTACCATAAGAAGGCGTAGGAGGAGTAATGACAATATATCATTCCAATTTGTATATATTGTATATATGTTTATTAGGGCGGCGTCGAAATGTATGAACGATTTTTTTTTGCGATAAATTAATTAATGCTCGTCCGGAATGTTGTGCCATTTGATGTAAAAAATACGTGACGAAAATTTGAGTAAGAACGGACAACTATGTCCTGTGCCCTAAAGAGATCAAAGGTCAGATTCTTATTAAATTTAGGACAATCAAACTGTTATTATGGCTGTTATAACGGTTTTTTTTAAAGGGGCGTGAAACAGCCCACATATACACTGTAATTCGTACTGTACCAACAACACATACCAAATATTAAAAGATTACTAACTTTGTCGCCAAAAATATCAAAAATAGGATCCTATGGGCGGGCCCCACATGGCATATCAAAAAGCATGTACCCAATATTCACCATCGACTACACAGCTACATTCTGTGAAAATTTCGTTCAAGATCGTTCAAGCCGTTTTCGATGCTATACGGTACTAAAAAATTAAAATAAACAAGCTCAATCTAATTTTCATATTTATAGATTTTACCTTTGACTTCTTTGGGCACGGCTAGAAGTCGTCGGTTTATGCTAAAATTTTGACCATAGTAGTTTTATAACAACTGTCACAATATTCTGCTCGGGCATTACCAAAAATACAAAGTTGAATTTTCGCTCTCACCTTAATGTATATAAATGATTAACGTGGAATTCTGAGTCAATTTTAAGGACAAAAACTACTCCCAACTCCCATACAAACTCACCCGTTTTGGGCGATATTTCAGAGCTATCGAACTTAAATTTGGTATAAAAGCGAGGTTAGGTTTTAA
Organism: Muscina levida; assembly: GCA_964034835.1. Classification (NCBI taxonomy): domain Eukaryota; kingdom Metazoa; phylum Arthropoda; class Insecta; order Diptera; family Muscidae; genus Muscina; species Muscina levida. The sequence goes on from OZ035883.1 coordinate 6,161,148, forward strand.
GATGAGCAAGATCGGATCTGTCTCCTCAATTACAGCAGTTGTTTAAAATCTATTGGGATGAAATTTTAAATATAAGCTTTTATCCTCTAAGCAGAGATTAAGTTCTAAGCTGAACAAGATCGGACGAAAACTTCTTTTACCACCCATACAAACTGCTCCTTTTTACGAGTTTTAGGGGTTAAAGTATTCCTAAATTTATAATTTAAAGAGAATTGAGTTATTTACGATCTTAAGCATCTGGAGCATTAGGGTATAGGAATTTGAAATAATCTTAAAATACACAAATTTATCAACAATACAGTAATATTTTTATCACGTGTTTTATAAATAGTGAAGGGTATCTGTGCATCTGAATAGCCAAAGATATTTGTCGTTCTACACCATTTCCAATTGAAATTCAAAGAAAATCAATTGAAATTCAAACAATCCATTTGAAATTCAAACATTCCATTTGAAATTCAAAAAACATCAATTGAAATTCAAAATTTCCACTTGAAATTCAAAAAATATCACTTAAAATTTAAAAATCGTCAATTGAGAGTTAAAATACATCAATTAAAAATTCGTCAATTCAAATTCGAAACTCGTCAATTGAAATTCAAAATTAGTCAATTGAAATTCAAAACTCATTAATTGAAATTCAAAACGTATCATTTAGAATGAAAAAGAATTGAATCATAAATCGTGAATTCCAATTGATAAGTTTTGAATTTCAATTGACGAATTTTGAATTTCAATTGACGAGTTTCGAATTTCAATTGATGAGATTTGAATTTCAATTGACGAATTTTGAATTTAAATTGACGAGTTTCGAATTTCAATTGATGAGTTTTGAAATTCAATTGATAAATTTTGAATTTCAATTGATGTATTTTCAATTTCAATTGACTAATTTTGAATACACAAATTTATCAACAATACAGTAATATTTTTATCACGTGTTTTATAAATAGTGAAGGGTATCTGTGCATCTGAATAGCCAAAGATATTTGTCGTTCTACACCATTTCCAATTGAAATTCAAAGAAAATCAATTGAAATTCAAACAATCCATTTGAAATTCAAACATTCCATTTGAAATTCAAAAAACATCAATTGAAATTCAAAATTTCCACTTGAAATTCAAAAAATATCACTTAAAATTTAAAAATCGTCAATTGAAAGTTAAATATTCGTCAATTCAAATTCGAAACTCGTCAATTGAAATTCAAAATTAGTCAATTGAAATTCAAAACTCATTAATTGAAATTCAAAACGTATCATTTAGAATGAAAAAGAATTGAATCATAAATCGTGAATTCCAATTGATAAGTTTTGAATTTCAATTGACGAATTTTGAATTTCAATTGACGAGTTTCGAATTTCAATTGATGAGATTTGAATTTCAATTGACGAATTTTGAATTTAAATTGACGAGTTTCGAATTTCAATTGATGAGTTTTGAAATTCAATTGATAAATTTTGAATTTCAATTGATGTGTTTTCAATTTCAATTGACAAGTTTTGAATTTCTATTGACGAATTTTTAATTTCGAATGGAAAGTTTGAATATCAATTGAGTGTTTTTTTATGTTTGGTCTCAATATCATACCTCAATCAGTTATCACATGTAATCTCTATTATTCTTTTTAATAAAAAGTGTTATTTTATCATCAAATAAAATGCAACGTCAGTTTTATCTAATTTTTTTGAGAAGAACCAATTATTTTTGATTTTTTAAATAAAAAAATTTTAATTTTCTTTTATTTAAAAATTTTAATAATTTCTTTAAATTGTCAATAAATAATATTTTCAAACAAAAAATCACTTTTTTCGGTTTGTTAATAATGAATATTTGTTGAACATAACCTTCTCGATTTTTTTGTCGCATCTTCCAAAAGTTTAGGTAATAAACCTTAAGGACAATATCTTTTAGAAATTAATTCCAGCAAATAATCCGTTTACTGTGAAAACTCTTCACAGACAACTTTATTTCTTCCTTTGTTGAAATAAAAGATTGTCTGGAGAATCCGCGTAGCGATAACATCTATCATCCACTTGTTGGCGCCTGCGATTTACAACAGACGTTATTAGTATGTGTGGCGTTTCAAGTCAGTTTCCGTTTCCAGCCAGAAAGTAGGAAACCTAAGTATATTACACATAAAATAATTATTCAAATTGGTCTTCCTTTACCTAATGCATATTTTGACGAATACCCGGTTGGGTTGTAAGTTAATTTACTATATCCATTATTTTCTATTTGAACTAAACGCCAATGGGTAGCAAACATATTTAACGTCCAGTCCCGTCTTATTTATTCAACGTATTTCCTTTTCAATTCTATTTATAAATTTCCAACCAGCAGACTAATTAAATTGCTTTGATAGAAATTTTTCCTTTATGCATCAGACAAAAGGAAAACGTGTAATCGATTTTTCCACTGATTTTCATCTGGATTCTTCCATTTTTACCTTTGGCATTGCAATGTAATAAAAGTTAACCGCATATTCTTCATTATGATTAATGTTACTCTATTATTTTCCTATACTTCTAGGGAAGCGAAGGCACAGCGCGAGACAAAGACTTTTGAAGAAATAAAAACCACACACACAAATACCCTCACAAGAAGGGATTGCATTTCCTGGCAGAAAAGAACTGCGTTTTACGTTTTTCAGCAGGCACCAATCAGCATTTTTTAACTCCCCCCTCACCTAGACGAGACGACCAGAGGGCACAAAACTTATCTTAGACATTAATACGAACGAAGCACCACAAAAGGCTAAAACAACAACAGAGGGAAAAAAGAAGCAGACAATATGAGTAAAGCCACAGGACCCACACCACCCCAATACACTTATGTGCCACCGCCATCGGCACCACCATCCTACCAGGAGGCAGTGGGTGGCGTCAAGCCCGTCGGCCCCTTCACACCCGTCATTGCGCCAACGGCAGCTGCCACAAATGCCACCATTGTCACCACAGTTGTACCCATCGGACGTACGGCCACACACATGATATGCCCCTCGTGCCATGCAGAGATTGAGACTACAACACGTACTGAACCTGGAATGATTGCATATTTATCTGGTTTTGTAATTGCATTGCTGGGGTAAGTCACCGTTGGACAGGGTCAGAAGATGACATTTTAATTTTCTCCTTTCTTCAATTGCAGATGTTGGCTGGGCTGTTGCCTGATTCCTTGTTGCATCGATGATTGCATGGACGTACATCACACTTGTCCCAATTGTAAGGCTTACTTAGGACGTTATCGGCGATAAGGAAGTTGAGGAGGGCCGTCGAGTATCGAATTACCCAGCAACCCCCCAAAGCACACACATACGCACCGTTCTATAAAACACAAAAGGAAATAAGAAAAAAAAAAAAAACACAACAAAATCTATAAAATACGCTTAGAAAATGTTTTAAAAAACAAGGCTTAGAAGAGGAAACTGTGAAAAAAAACCTTAATATTGAGAAAATTTTTGAAATTGTTTAACTTTCGAATAAAACGCCACAAACACCTGAAAACTTAATAATCTACCCTTCCAGCTAATTTGCTTCATAGAACACTATTAATTCAACCAGGCGTTGAAAACAAAACTTGCTCAAAATGCCTAACACATAGTCGTCGCTCCACGTTTTGTTATTGACAAAACATTTCCAAACGCGGATACATCACAAACAAAATACGCAGGAACGTCCCCAAATTATTTGGCAGAAATTTTTTATGTTTATCTAAAACAATAAAAACTTAATTTATTAACAAACTTAATGTAAACCATACAAGATTCTAACTTTATAATGCCAACGATTGTAATCGTTAATATTTTTTGTAATTAAATTTCTATCTTCTTAAAATCATAAATTTTCAAATTGAAGTGAAATGAATTCAATGACTAAAGCAAAACCGATAATACTCTAAATAAATATTAAAAATTATTAATTATTGCATATACTATATTTGCCTACAGATATGCAACAATTTCCTTAAAACATCATAAATACAACCAACTTATTGCCACTTGTATGTACAATGCGTATGTATGTATGTATTTTTTAATTTTCAATACTATTATTATGTAATACCAACCACACACACACAATATGAACTAAATGTAATGAAATAATAATAATAATTTACATTGAAGAATAAATGATATTGAATTTTTCTTAAATAAGTTTAAAAAATTTTTATGTACAATAAATGTAAACAACAAAATATGTAAAAAATACTGTTGATATCTTTTTTTTAAATTTTTTTACGTAAACGTGGTGAGAATTATTATTTAAGCTGCCGGAGTAAAAAATTAGTGAATCGAAGCACGCCAGGGGTTGTTTAGCTATTTGTATATATATAAATGTTGTTTTAAATATTATACTACGGCTAACACTTTTTGATAATTTTTTTGTAAGTTGGCGTGCTTGGATTGAACTCTTCTTATGTAAATATCTCTTTATAAATTACAATAAAATAAACAAAAGCAAAAGATAATATTATTGGAATTAAAATTATTTCCGATGAAGTTCTAAAGTACCAACAATAACGTGGCATGAATAAAATTTTTAAAATCCTTAATTTAAACCAATTTTAGAGATTCAACTTAAAATTAACGACTGATGAAATTTTGGAAAATAACAAACACCATAGAAGAAACTAAAGTATGGTTAACACGCTATCTACCCATATCTACTCATATCCCCTCAACAACATGAGCGAGATAGCCTAATTAGAGAACATGTAGGAGTAAGCAAAGAAAAACACATCAAAATTATAGCAAAGTAATTCTGAATTATAGGAAGGTGGATAGGAAATCAAAATGATAGGAAATCAAAAAGAAATTGTTTTCTTTAAAAAATCGCCCGATTTTTTTAAAAAAAAAAATTTGCCTGAGGCGCTACTCCAACCATCTCAACCGTTACAACTCTAATTTAAAAAACAAATAATATTTTAAAGCGATATATCCAAAAAAAAAAATATAATAACAATACATAGCTTTTTTTTTTAAATATTTTTGAAAATTTTCTTCATTTTCTCCACTTTTATCCTTTTTTTAATCAATTTTCTTCTTTCAAATATTTCTCTTTGGACTTTTTCTTGAATTTCTTGAAATTTTCCTTTTAAACCCTTAAAAAATTCAAAATTTTCCCCCATTTTTAGTGACGTTTCATTTTTCTATGGAATTTTTCAATTCATTTCCTTAAATTATTCTAATTTTCCATGATTTTTTTGCGGGGTGTTTCAGAAAAAAATAATTTTTTAGGTGGTTTTTTTTTGGGCTCCTGTCCCATTTTCTGCACTTTTTCCTAAAATGGTCTTATAAAACATTATCAACCAAAAAATTATTATTTAAGCAAATTTTCGCACTTGGCCGTTTTCAAGTCTCGATTGTAGTCAATTCGCGATATCGACCCATATACTTATAATCTTTTTAATAATTTTGAAAAAAAAAATATTTTTTTATAAAATTTTTGCCAATGTAATTTTATTAATATATAGGTTTTACATTTTTTGGTTGTTTAACAACAATTAAAGGAAAAAAAATATTTTAATCATTAAAAAAATCTCATGATTTTTTATTTGCGTATAAAAACAATTTTGTTAATATTTTTTTTGTATGTAAGTTTAAATTTGGTGTGGGTAAGGAATTAAAGCATTTATGGCTTCGAAAATAATGCCACGGACCGGCCGTGGCATAGTGGTTAGAACACGCGACTACCATGCGGGAGATCGCAGGTTCAAACCTGGCTCCAGTCATCTTAAAAGAAAAAAGAAAAAAAAGAAAATTTTCTTTCATTGTCGGCTCCCCTCGAATGTTGTCGACAGCAACTTCGCAGTATAAGTGTCGAGTCAATCGTCGTGTCTAGTAAGAGCTTCTCAAACAGTGACGTTCGCATTCGTCGATAAACAAGTAGGTGCCGTTAGTTGTGAATCTAAAAATAGAAAGAGTGTTAATTCACAACAACGCGAGAAGCTATCCCATACCTCATTCATGGGGTGCAAAGGGAAATTAAGTTTTAAGTTTTTAATTTCTTTTTTTAATATTTAATAATTTAAATAGTTTTGTAAATGTTTGCGTCTAGATGAAAAGAGCAATATGAATCGTGGTAAAACAATCTTTTTTTAAGTACACAAACTTAGCAAAAGGGCATAAAGGGGACCTGTTTTGGACTCCCTAGGGCCCACTTAGACCTTGGTTTCATTTTTGAGAATGGCATCTTTACTTTTTTCACTGTTCGATTAAGTGCGATTCAGCCACATATATATTTATCCAGACGTTTGTCACTAAACAAGACTTGCTAACAAAGTTTAACAACCTCTGCATTAATCCATAAATTTTTCGCAGTGTATTCATTCATTATTATTCCTTATTTCCAGTTTTAAATCCTCAACATTGTCACCGACATTTTTGTCATACCACACACACACACAAGCATACAGTTGTTTTTTTCCTTTTCTTTCGATTCCACTATATTAAGTCATTCGTAAACAAAAGGCACACTCGTCGCCGTCGTAGTGAAAACAAAACCAGAAAAAAACAAATCTTGATTACAACAACTTGTTTGGTTGCCTTCGTCGGCCTGCCGCACATTCATCCACACACATGCATACAAACGGACAGCGACGTACATACGTTTCTGGTTGGGTTGTGTTTGTTTTGAGTCGTTTTCCTTTTATTCCACTATTCGGCCACCTTATTCTCTTATGGCATAACAAACTGAGAGGGAGAGAGAGAATTCGAATAAGAGAGAATGAAATGGAATAGAAGTAAAGGCAAAATGGAAATGTATGCGTACGATAAATTGAACGAAATAAAAAATTAAAGATTAGAAGAATTTTTCATTTTGACAAGTAAAAAGCCCCAATGAAGGTGTGAAACGTAAAAAAATTCTAAAATAATTTGCAAGAGAAAAAGAATAAAAGTATTATATTAAGAAAATTGTGCCAGAATATCGAGAGTGAAATAAGAAAATATAAAAAGCCAGCAAATTAAAAGAATTTTAAGTGGAATTTACGCTGTTTGTGCTGTGCCACAACCACCACCGCCGCCACCGTCGTCATCATCATTGCCTGCCACAATGGTTTTACGTTCGGGAATCATTTTGCCATTTCAGTTTCGAGACACAAAAAAACTGTTGATGATTGGTGTTCCCGAGGAAAATCGTGACTTGAGTATATGGGATTTGAAAAATGTCGGTGAGTGCTGGAAGTATAAGGCCGTGTGCTGCCCTAGTGTAGAATTGCGTAAATTACGCTGAATTAATTAACGAATAATTAGATGAAAAATACTTAAGAACCCCTCTCCCCGGTTCTGGCCACCACTATTCCTACACATTCCGCGCGCCGTAGTCTGTGGGAATTCAAGTGTGTATTCAGTGCAATTAAAATTTTTGCTATCTTTGCTTTGCTCTGCCTCTGGTTGTTTGTTCTATAGTAGTTTTCTCTGTGGGTTTCTGTTACGAGCAGTGTTACCGTGTTTGGGCAATGATATTCCACAGAAATATGTGCGGGAAAATCATTGAGGGTAATAATATAGGGCCTGTATTTGTATGGGGAAAAATCACAATATTGGGATGCTAAATTACCAAGGTTACCGATGTGTGGAAATTGGGGGCAACGCAAAAAAATGGAAGTTGGACTATGGCATTTATGGCAGATTTTCAATAAAAAAAAAAACATTATTTTCGTCAAAACTCCATACTTCGAGGACGCAAGACAAAGTTGTGTAAGTTTCAAAATCGGTACTCATATATATCCCGATGTAAATCTTGCCTTAACCTACTAATACACCATTTAAACGCAAAAGCCAGTGTTAAAAATTGGAGCCTGGTTCCTATTATAATCCTATGTGTGGGAACTTTATTTCTTTATTACCACGATACCGACCATGCTATTTTTATGTCTCTGCACTCTACGGAGTCTACAGCCTTTCAAGCCTATATGACCCAATTACATTTAAAACATTATATGTTTCTTTTGTGAGAAGTCAATTGGAATATTGTTCTTTAATTTGGAACCCATTTTATACAATCCATTCTAACAAAATTGAAAGAATTCCAAACATTTTTAAAAATTTTGCTTTTAAAAAAGTTAGGTAGGCGGATGGAACTATTCCATATGATGCTCGCCGAAAGTTTTTGGGCCTTCAATCCCTTAGAGATCGAAGGACAATATTTTCAATAATGTTTATTATAACATTATTTCTAATGAAATTGATTGTATTGAGTTAAAAAATCTTGTATCGTTGTATAATCCTCCTCGTGAGTTACGTCATGACCGTATTTTTCGTGAAGATTTTCATCGTACTAATTATGGAATCAATGAACCAATCGCAAGATGTTTAAAGCTATGCAATAGTTTTTCCCCTTTAATTAATTTTAATAAAAATAAAGTAAATTTTAAATTGAACTTATTTAAAATTTTTAACTAATGGAATTTAATTTAATTTATTAATTGAATTACTGTAAATTTGTAAATTAGTCTGTAAGATAATTATGTCAGTAGACTATTTCTTTTGTGAAATTTTTTTTTTTTGGAAATTTTTAATTAAAATTATTTTTAAAATATTAATAATTTTACAAAGATTGATGTTGGGAAACACTTTTTGCAGTTTTTCATTTTTGATATTTTTCGTTAATTTTTTTTTAAATGTGTCCGATCATTTTTCTGAAAGAAATTTTATTGTACCTGTCGTTGTTTTAGATGTTTTTTAATATACATACATATATAAGTTCAGTTATAACTTAGTTAAAAATACTTGTTTAATTATTTTGTTTTCAATCGAACTACCTAGAAAGCTTTTTTCCTATTTAATTTGTTTTGGAGAAAATCTTTTCATTTAAATTTGTCATTAGGATTGCGCGAAACAAAAATTACTATGTAAGTTTTTCATTTGTAGCTTATATATATATATATATATACTAACAAATATTTTATATCTTAGAATAAACGCTGCATAATAGTTAAAATTTGCTGGTGTTTTTATTGAAAAGAAGATTAAGCAGACGTCAATGACAGTACCAAAAAAGTAGTTTTATTCTTCAAAAATTAGTTTTTTTTGTGCCAAAAAGTACTTTTATTGTAACTAAAAGTACTTTTAGTGCATCAAAATTTACTTTTAGTACTCCAAAAAGAGGTTTTATTGTACCAAAAAGCATTATTTTATTTTATATTTTTCATAAGATGCTTTTTACCAGTTCCCTTCCTTTTTACCAGAATTAGAGTAAAACCGTTAAGTTCGGCCATGTCTTCGAAAATTTTTGTCAAAAACAATCACAGTGTTATAGATACAAAACTGTTGCCGGGAATGTTTTACCAAATACTTATTTAAATTATATCCACATTTTTTTTTAGCAAATTGCGAATGTGTATTTTTTTTTTGCTTCAATGATATGTAGGAGGTTTTTATTAAATCAAAAAATATAGGTATACCCCTATTTATAATTTATAATCCGATAATTTATTTGCCACTACATATTTACTTGGCAGCCAATTATAATTTTTATTACAACCCAAGTACCGACATCTTAAATAATCCTACAGAATTTCCGGTTGCCTTGTCTTTTCCCAAAATTAATTGATGGCAATCATTTTCACATAAGATACAAGTCTGTTATTTCTGTTCTGTTTTTGTTTTGTTTTTATTCGTTGATTAGTCAATGGTCAATGGACACAATCGGAAGAGAGCGAGTGCCAATATGTGTTTCGGAGTAAATGCGCCGCCAGAGAATAAGCTTCTATTTTTAACTTTTTATTATTATACTTCTATATAAATTACTTGTAGAGCTTTCTGTTATACGCTGTCACCTTTACTATGGGGGCTTAACAATGTCACCACCACCATATTCTCCTCTATCTTAGCATTTATACGTATGTTGTGGCCGTTGTTCTCTAATATGAAATATGTTTATTTTTGCAGTTCGCGCTGCTTTTGGAATATACAATTTTGAATTTCGAAACAAAAAGATTGGATTCAATATACCTGATGAACTTTTGCTGCAGTATTTGGCCCAACGACATGACTTAACCAATTTCGTTATAGAAATTGGTCAGGGTAAGTTTAAATGTTTTGTGATAAATCTATCTGTGGTACTTTCTTTTTCAGTGAAAGTGTGTGTGTGTATATGTGTGTAACGGATATTTTCAAATTTAAAACTGTCATATCGTAAAATAAACGTTTACAGAAGACTAAAGCAGCGCGTGATGTAATTATAAATGTGTTTGTCGCTGACATTAATTAAAACTGTTATACTGACAATATTTTACAACCGTTTCTTTTAGATGAAGATATTGGATGAAATACATATGATTGAGTCTTACATGCAAGGCGATTAATTACGATGACTATTTGGTTATACATTTTTTTTATTTTTCAAACAGTATCATAATAACTTATTTGTGAGTTATATCGGTGTCTAATTTCTTTTATTAGTTAATACATAGGTACCTAAGTGCTTGGCATGTTTTTAAATTACAACTTTAGGTTTAGTTACTGAAACGAAGTTTATAAATGTTTCACATATAATGTCTAGGGTTTCCTGGTTCCCTTTGATATATAACGTCATAAATATAAAAAATCAAAAATTTTTACGTTTTCATTACTCGAATCACTATTAGTTAACAATTATGTACATCGAAAAGTTTTTTATAAGATTTGGAAGTCTGTTAAGTTTATATAAAACGGCTACTTTAAGACACCCTTCGTATAGGAGCTTTAGTGAAAAACAGCATTTTACTGCTAGCTAAATAATTTCATAATTGTTCTAATTAGTTTAATATGGAAAAGTCGCAATCTAATATGTATATCTCAGTTCTATTACAATATGTTATGGTCTGACATTGATACACTTGGTGATCATGTGGGCCTATGCGATAGTTCAGGAAAAGGTTAATAAATTAGAGAAGTTAAGAAGAGAAGTCAGAGAAGAAAAAATAGGAAGAAGAGAGATGGCTTAATCTAGAAAGGGCATATCTTGTTTTTTTTTTATGAAATGGAGTTTTTTGTATATTATTGTAGAATACCATCAAATACATGTTTCGTACAAAACAATATTTCGTTATGTTAATAAATAAAGAATTTATATACATTTAAAAACAGCCCTAACTGTCAAATAACGACAAATAACGTTTCAAATTAAGATACGCCTATTCTATGTAAGCCATCGATATGTACATTACTTAAAAGCATTGTTGTTGCTAATCCTTCTAAAGACATCCGAAATGTTTATTATTTATTTTATTTTGCAGATTAAACAGATATGTTTCAAATCAAATTTTAAATTTTTAATATTAATAAAATTTTTTGGAATGCGTAACTTTTGAATGATTAACTTTTCGGGTAAAATCCAACTTCGGTCTTAGTTCAAAATTGTATGTGCGGAAAGGTACAAAAATCCGGTCTCATAGTGGTCTTTATGAGCAGTTTCGGGTGCCTAGACAAGTTCATATTGTATTGATATGTTCACGAAAGTTGTTCAACGTTACCGTGGCTCTAATATTGGCGAACATTGTTAGTGAAAAATGTGGACTTCCTCATAGTAATGCTAGAAAAAGTGAAAATAAAATATTTTTTTTTAAACATTCAGAAATACGTTTCATTTTTGGCATACACTGTAAATAATATTAGTGCCGAATATAGTTCAGCGCTATCACGAATTATGAGTTAGCTGTTGGAACTGATGACACCTTTTTTCGAGGTGCTCACTGATTTTGAGAATCTTTTGAGGTCCAATAAAAAAATTGGTCACCAATGTCGCCTAACTGAGTATAGGGATTTATTACCCTTCGATAGTAGAATCGAACCTGTACTGTCAAGTTTTGTATTTTTTTTTACTTTTGCACTGTGTTATTAATACCTTTTAATTATTTTCTATACTATCCCAGTAGGGAATCGTCATACTAGTTCAAAAGTATGGAATTGTGAACTACTCCTAAAATGAACTAGTCCTAAACTATCGAATTTTGAACTAGTTAAAAGTTGTAAGGAGACAATTAACTACCGCCCGACTATAATTTCTGAACTAGTTCTATTCAAGTACAAAAGGAACAATCAACGCAAGGCTAGGACAACTACGTGTTAAATGAGACAGTTGCTTGTATGGAAGGTGAACTAGTTCACTGTCCTATGGAGAACTAGTATTTTACTAGTTCCGAATTAGTATTTTTCCCTACTGGGATATTTTTAACTATTATATTCTATTGCTTTTAACAGTTCTTTAAAAAATGTTGACCCAGTATGGAAAAAACTAGTTTCGAAACAGCTCCATAATTGTTCTCCATAGGCTGTGAGTCCTTTAATATCAGCAAATGTCTCATTTGACATGGAAATGATCAATGCTGGGGATTTATCCTAGGCTGGCCTCTTTGTACTATTAAATTTTTTGCTTTGGGTATGCATAAGTTTTTTTTTAAATTCTTAGTTTTCTGCAGAACATTTCGACGGATCGATAAGAAATATTTTAATAAATTTCAATTACATTACATTTTACTTTGTTTTTTAAAAAGTTCAAAAAAATGTTACAGAAAGCCGATTTAAAGTTTCAAAGTCTCTTTAACACATTCCCCCTTATGCCCGTATGCCGTAATCGACTTTCGGAAACATTCGATTGTTTTTTTTAATTGTCATATTTTAGTCTCATAAACGATTATATTTAATAAACGACAAAGATTCGACGTGACTACGACATACATAATAAGGGGGATATTGTTTAGATAATCCAGTGTCGAGGCTCATAAAGTACCAAATATATGAAAATACCAGATAATATTCATAGCATAGGAAACCTACTTAGAGATGGGAAACTTAGTTACGATTAAACGACCATGTACAAAATTAGGAGAGGAAAATCTAAATTAGCGTAAAAATTTTTTTTAAAAAACGATATATAAAATCATGGAAATTAACAGATATTTTCTCGCTGTTCAAGTAATTTATCAACATGCATTTAATGAGTCGTCTGTCAAATTAGTAAATAATTCTCTTATATGGGTATTTCCTAGCATTACGGACGCACTTTTTTTTTCTTATTTTGTAGTTTTCTCGAAAAGTTGAAATATTTTTTTTATTAAAAATGTATATTTTGGACAGTACTATAAGGTGCCTTTAATGATACTTTACTTAAAATGTTGTTTAAAAATTACACAAATTGCGTTAAGGGCACACATAATTTTCCACAGCTACTTGAAGTGTCTATGAAAATTTGTGAAATTTAGCGAAATTTCTTATGTGAAATAAAGAAGACATCTTTGTAAAATAAAGAAGACATGATGGGGTTTTATAAACAACTTACTTAACATTTAAAATACTTTTATCTTTTATGCTTCTTCAATCTAAATGTGCGTTGCGGTCACACGCATTATTCTATGGATAACACAGAGCGACAAAAAAAAACATCACCTGGAAAATGATACTATTTTTCTGGTAGGTGCTGCTGAGCACAACAAGAATCTGTTTTTCAAATTTCTCATAGCCCCCAAAATCTGAAGTTATGGATAAAAAAAAACGGATTTTCGTTGGTTTAACGCACTTATAAGCCAGTAGCGCGGATAAATATGAACCGATTTTAAGTTTCTCAGCGGATTTGGAAAGAAGAGACTTTCCAACGATAAATATAAAGTTGTTTTGTTAAAGCTCAACAAATTCATTTTATGATTACAGAAACAAAAAGTTAAAAATATAGCAATTTTTTACTATGAAATCGTCCGTCCTTCCGCTGGAAATACCCATATATAAAGGGATCCTACCAGTTTTTCTACCACTTATAAACGATTGACCTTTCGCGAGTTCTTCAATAAAGAAAACTCGATTTTTTATTTTTTTGTATTTCCTTTGATACGGTTTTAAATAAAACTTATTAACAATTAATATTTTTTGAATATGATTCCATTATTGACATGACCAATCTGTCGCTACCCCATGTATAGCCTTCTTTTCGATTATGTGCCGGTTAGTGGAAAATATGACGACTACTGGTACGAAAAATGTAGAGAGTTGTAATAAAAATAATTGTATTTATTTTTGATCGCAGCGGTATTATGAGTTCTCTAGACAATATTTCGAGCTTGAAACAGTTGGCCATATTAATTTAATATATGATTTACAAATTAAGCAGTTTTAAAGGACTCAAAGCGCATTAATTTTCTTCCTGATACTCCATGACTGTTTAGTCTGGAATCGCAAAAATAGCATATGTTACTTTACTTTACAATGTATTCTTTCATACGCTCAAATAATGCTTTGCGATGTAGAAGTTACAAATTTAAGTAATGAGTCCTAATCTTATTGCTCCAATGTTAGGCTTTAGAAAACTAAATTAATACTACTCCATGTGGAGAAAAAGTCTTCGATAAAAGCCGCTTTGTTTTTTTTTTTGGTTGTTTGTTTTTTAATAACACTTTCCAACTAAATTTAATTCTAATAAAAATATAAGCTATAAGCAGGATAGTGTTTGAAAATAATAACAGCACTTAAAATATTAAACAGCCGTAGAACTTTAAAGATTCCAACATTGTTATCACTCTGTTTACAATGACGCACTTTATACTTACATATATTTAACTTAACACGTATCATATGTTGCCTTCTACAATTGGATGTTATTTCAGTGTGTTTCACAAATCTCAAAACAAAAGAATGAACAATGAAGCGAAAATGCTAGTAATAAACAAATCGTCCGTCCTGTATATTATTGCTTGTAAGTCTATAAGTTTATATTGTCTATTAAAACACAGCATTTTAAAATGCTTTCTCTTGCAGGCAACGACGAGACCAACATGCTAAAGGAGCAGCTCAGCTATGAACCATCATGTTCGCAGAAGCAACTGTGCATTGCATTGCCACAAAAATCCAATGAATCGTCATCAAACGTAGACTCACCCTTGCCAACGTCACATATATCGCCACAATTGTATGGTATGAATGTTCCCAACTCTATGTCCAGCATAATGTCTAGATCTCGGTCACCCATTGATACAATGGAAAATCAGTCGGAGCATTCGAATAACTTGGTGGATACGGACCATAAGATTAGATTGTCGCAAGTGTATAACACAAATAATTCCGAGTCAATAACACAAGCTATAGGTCCCATGGTTATACCTAAAGCGGAGCAAGATGATTCGGATATGGTTGAGACACGGGATTTGCGTTACGAAAGGCAAGATCAGTTGATGCAGCAGCAGCAACATCAGTTACAGCAACAACACCAGCACGAACACCAGCAGCAGCAACATCACCACCAACAGCAACAACAACTGCATCAACAGCAACAACAGTTGGCTCAGCATTTTGTGGGCAGTTATGCAACACATCATTCGATACTAGCTAATCAAAATAATTCTGTCATGGCCAATCCGTCCTCACCATTGGCACAAGTTACTGCTTCGGCGCAGGCCCCCTCCCAAGGAGTGACAAATGTCCAGCAGCAGCATAATGTACCGACCTCGCAACAATCACAATACTCACCCGTCATGATGAGCCGTTTCAGAAGTAAGACTATTCACTTTCAAATAATATTCAATGATTTTATTGTGTGATTTATGTCTACAGGGCGCGGTGAGCGAATGTCCAAAGATCAAAAAGAATTGTATGTAAAATTTTTTGAAGAAAATCCCTGCATGTTGACCCAACGACGCAATGATGTTCTATTAGAACCTCTATGGAACAAATTGGCCAATTTGTTGAATAGTGTTCCCCAAGGTGCTGTGAAAAACGTAGAAGAATGGAAACAGGTTTATAGGACACCATTTGATCTATTACGGCAATTATCTACTTAATATTGTTTTTTTTTTTGTTGCAGACGTTCGACGCTTGGCGTTATCGAGTTTTCATGTATACACGCTATAATACCAAACTAGAAGGAGCTGCCGCTCAAAATCCCAAAAACTACAAACCTTTAACACCCACTGATCAACGAGCCTATGCTATGTGGACTAGTCATAAAAGTGTGGCCCCTCAAGATTTTGACAAAATGGAAATGTTCTCAAATCTTGATGAATCTCAGGCTGATTATGATTATTGACTAACGACAACGCCTATGTCTTCCTTAACTAGCTGGCGAAAATTCTAGACAAAGGAAACCAGTGCGAGTGTGTGCGTGTGTGTGTTACCTCGTTTAGAATTACTCGCCACAATTCTAATCTAATGTGTAACTTAGAAAACTAATTTTATAGTTTTAAGTTACTTGTGTTAAAACGAAATGACATATTTTTTATATAAAAAAATAAACTACATATATGTACATATAGTTATATATTTAAAGTTGTATAATAAAGAAACTTTGTTTATGCGAAAGTGCAATAAAGATATGAAAGAGTAAATGATGAGGTGATTACTTGAAACATAAGAAAAACTTACGTGGACCCAAATAGTTATTAAACGAAATGTTCGACACAACTTACCATTTTAATAATTGAGAAAATTATTTTGTTTTTATTCACTTGTACGAAAAGTTGGACATTTTTTTCTAATTTTTATACATCCTATAGTCTTTTAGTCTTGTAATTTATATTTATAGCATTCTAAACTTCTTTATTATAATAAATTATAGAATATATTGTCGGTATCCTGAAAAATTTGTCCCAAGTCCAATGGACTTAATGATGCAAATTGTCCTTAAAGTTGTAGCCTATGGCCTTTAAAAAAATCCCATGTCTATTTGAAGTACTTTTATAGTTATTGTACCAAAACCGATTCATTTTATGTACAAAACACAAGCGGTCATAAACTTTAAATCAATAATTTAGAAATACTAAAAGTGGACTTGAGACCCTTTTGCAGGATACCAACGATATACATACATTTAAATAGTTTTGAAAATTCTCAGGGCCCTTCAAGTACAAAAAAATTATTCTCTGCATTTTTAAATTCCAATAAACCTTTTTAAAAATTTAGGAAATTTAAGACAAAAAACATCTTCATATTTCTCTCAAAAATAAACGAGCAAAACAGACAAAATTTGCTTAATTTTTCCGTCAGCAGAGAACATTATATATAATGCACTTGTTTATTGTATCTAGTTAGAACAAATTCAGAGAAACTAAAGAAAATAAGGTAAACCAAACAAAACTTAGTCCATTTGATGGATTATCCATCTGCCCAAAACTTAGAGAAAGCTCAAAATCTTAATCATTGTCTTAACAATAAACAAATTAGTAAAGATGATGTGAGGTGTATGAAAAGAATTAACGGATTATCCCTATTGCAATGTACAATTGTTTGTCCTCGAAACCAAAACTCTTTAAAAATTTCAATTTCTAACACATAATTTCCAATTTACAATTATTGCCTAACTCACGTGAGTTCATCAATTTAATCACATTGAAATCTCTCGTTTTTTTTTTGTTTCCTTCCAACACACAGTTTTTGATCCCTGCAAAGACAACTATCATGCCCTGATATCAAACTGTGTCTCCTGCCGTTGTGGTTCCGCACAAAAACAAGCATTAGATTTACACGAACCTTCCAAAACAAACACTGCCAGTGTACATGAACTACAACATCACCAACAGCAACAACAGCAATTCAGTAGTGCTTCCAATTCGCAACATTCGCCGGGCAATGAGGAGGAGCCACCTCTAAAATTACGCATTACAAATTTGAACACACTGCCTTCCAACAACATGGACACCGAACACTTCGAGATAGAGCCTAAAATTGACTATGATGATGAATCATCGCCGCCTTCAGTACACACACAACAACAGCAACACTTGCCACCACAACATCACCACCACCTACAGCAGCAACAGCATCAGCCAGCAATAGGAGAGGGATCCTCTCACGCCACCAGTCAACAGCAGCAGGCGTCGGCTGTGGCCGCATTAGCGTTAAGTTCCTCAACGTCAGCATTGAAACTGCACAATAATCCCGATACGGACGATGATACGACGTATATGGAAAGGGAATTACAAGAACAGGAATTGCATTTAGAGCGAATGCATGAGTACTTTATGCAACAGCAACAACAGCATTTACAGCAACACCAGCAGCAGCAACATCAACAGCATCAGCCACACATAGAGTCACTACTGCAGGAATCCACTGCATCGAATAGCTTGAGACGTAAGTTTTGGTGGGCATACAGGGGCGGGCGGTCAGTCAGTCAAGATAATATCAATTTTCAGGATGACATTAACATTTCCTTCTTTTTTTATTGGTTTGCCCAAATGATTAGAACGCAAAGAACGCATGTCCAAAAAGCAAAAGGAAGTTTATGTTAATTTCCTGGAACAACATGCGATTATCAATGAACACAGACGCAATGATCCGGCATTGAATCGTTATTGGATTAAATTGGCCGACATCCTAAACTCAGTACCTCAAGGCGCCATAAAGCATGTGGCGGAATGGAAACAGGTTAGTAATAGTAGTTGAAAACAAAAAGTAGTTGCAAAGCTAACTGCCAAACAAATCGTAGTCATTGCAAAAGATTCCAACCAAAATGTTAGGTTGGAATCGAAAGAAGTTCTTAAAATGTAGCGAAAATGAATTTCCAAAAAGAAATATTTTACTATTTTAAGTTTGGTATTATAGTATTTGGTTTGTAATTATATGAGACATAGTTTGCAGAAACAAATTCGAATAAATTTTGGTTTGTAATTATATGAGACATAGTTTGCAGAAACAAATTCGAATAAATTTACATTTCACATTTTCGATTTGCATAACGGCGTTATATAGAGTTTGGAATAGGAAGAAAAGAAAACTATTTTCGCATATACCAATGTTTGATTCATATTAGGAAACCAATATTCATTTGTGTCTATACAAAATGTATTAATTTATTAATTTTATATTTAATAGATCATAACAAACATTTTTGTAATTCCATTGGAACGGGTGTGACCATGTTACTCACATTTTTGGTAATAATTCATCAATAGCAAATTTTTTTATTAAAAAAAAGTTGTTATTGCCGAGAACTTGATTTCTGCTCGGGTGTGACCTTAGGAATTTGAGCTCTTACAAAATTATGACAGGCAAAATTTTGTAAAATTGTCCGTAGAAAGTCCCAATTATTGTGATGTAGGCAATTGTTTATATAGTTTCTGACTGTGTTAAGTACTTACTGTTCGCAAAGACTAATTTTCCCTAATAAAAAACTTTTTAGAAAAAAAGATGGGAATGACCTATTTTAATTAACTCCAAAGGTAATTAAGTTTTTTAAGAGTTCAACATAATGGTAAACATAAAAGAAAATAATAAGACATATATTAATTCGTTATCTGTACTATCATATACATCATCATTAGAGTGGGTCAATTTTTTCCTCGACCAAGCGGTTATCAAAATCGTAATCTACGATTCATTCTAAGAAAATTGCCCTAAGAAACCATGGGTCTAAAATCAAAATCGAACCCTCGGTTATTAACGAGAAACTTTTCTTATAGGGACAAAATCCACAATAAGCCCCACAACTGCTCCGGAATCGCACCTAGAGGGTCACTCAAATTAGTACTTACCCCCTTTTTTGCAATCTTACATTTTTCCCAAACATACTTACTCCACTTCTCACCCCCTAAGGGGGCTTCTGTTCAAAAATCAAATTTTTATAAAATTTGCTCCCACCTCTCTAACTGCCCTAAAGCAGCAACTAGAGGTGTCAAATGTTTAACAGACCCCCTATATTTTTGCAACCCAACAGTTTCTCAAAACATATCTACCCTCTATATTAAATCCATTTCCATACAACTTTTTTTATTTGTATGTATATTATTTTTTAAATTAGCTCCAGCCGCTCCCATCGTGCCTGCTTGAGGGGTAAAATGTATGACCGATCACCACTAGTATTTCCCTCCTAACATACCTACTCCATATCTTAGCATCCTGAGGAGGCTCTCATACAAAATGCCCTTATGTACCAAAAAAAAATCATGTCAATTAGAAACCCCACACATTGCGTTTGTTATGGCTTACGGCAGTCTTCATTTTTTACCCAGGGACGGGTGTGAGCAAATGTTTTCTGTAACTAAATACTTAAATATTTAAATAAATGTTCACATATGGTGATTGTTGTTTATGTAAAGTTTATTTACTCATAAAACTTTTATTATAAAACATATAAGGTTGAATCCTTATGAGAAAGCAAACAGAAGTTTTGTCTTTCCGGAGATAACAGTTTTTACTTATCAAGATAAATTAAATATGAGAAAATGTTAATGAAAGTTCTACCGTATAACGTTGGAGATGAGAGTGTTCGTTATATTCTCATTTCAAACTGTTGCCAAATTGATAAAAATTAAAAAAATATATAATTTTTTCCATTTGTCCATAATTGTCGTTCTCTTGTACATTTTAATTGACCTTTTTTAATTTAAAATATGAAATTATAAAAAATTAATTCAATTCTATTAAAAAACTAATTATAAACAACATTTCTTTTCAAATAATTATTTTTTTGTTTAATATTTTTTATTGACATTTATTTAAAATTATGTAAAATTAATTTGTATTATGCTGTTTTTATTTATTTATTTGATTATTCAATCATTTACCAAAAAGTTTAAAAATAAACAGATCGAATTTAAAAAAAAAATTGGCGAAATATCCTAAGGCATAACCTTTTTGGACTTTTTAAACAATTTGTAAAAGTATGATATGTCTGAGAAAAATCTATTGAATTTCAATGCATATTATATTTATTTTTAAGTTTTATATTTAACATTTTAAAATTATTTAAAGAAACATAATTTCAAATCAAAATATCTGTATTCAGTAAATTGAATTTTGGTTTGGAAAAAACAATTGTACATAAACGTAAAATATCTAGTGCTCTAGGCTTGTCCCGGGATCCCGGGAATCCCGGGAACGGGTTTCCCGGTTTCCCGGGAAATCATCCCGGGAATCCCGGGAAGTAGAATTTTCCCGGTATAACCGGGAATCCCGGGATTCCCGGGAAATAAAAATTTTATTTTTTCTTCGGTTTCTTAAGCAAAGATGCACAGAATGGCTTGAAATTTTGCAGAAATCATAAACGGAGACTTGGTCATATTCTCCCAAAAAATTATGGCATTTGATGGAACGCTGTCCAAACGCCGGTCCGGGAATGAAAAAATTTCTATTACTTTCATACATTTGTATGACTATTTTCGGTTTTCCGGTCTATCCCGGACCGGCGTTTCTAAAGTACTTTTTCAAATAGATCGCGAGTCGGCAGTATTGAAGAACGACATTAGTACAAAATTTTCACGGATTTTTGTGACGTTTTCTTAACAGCTGCGAAAACGCCGGTCCGGGATAGACAAAAAACAGTAATTTTTTCATAACTGTATATATATGGAGCTTCGGTTTGTTAAACAAAGATGCACAGAATGGCTTGAAATTTTGCAGATATCATAAACAGAGACTTCGTTATATTTTGTCAAAAAATTATGCAATTCGATGAAACGCTGTTCAAACGCCTGTCCGGGAACGAAGAAATTTGTATTATTTTCATACATTTGTATGAAATTTTTCAGTCTTCCGTCTATCCCGGACCGGCGATTCTAAAATACTTTTTCAAATGGATCGCGAGTTGGCAATATTGAAGAACATAATTAGTAGACCATTATCATGAATTTTTGTGATATTTTATGAAAATCTGCAGAAATGCTGGTCCGGGAGGGAAGAAGTTTCTATTATTTTTTTCAGTTTTCCCGTCTATCCCGGACCGGCGATTCTAAAATAATTACTCAAATGGATCGCGAGTTGGCGTTATTGAAAAACATAATTAGTAGACCATTATCACGAATTTTTGTGATATTTGATTAAAATCTGCAGAAATGCCGGTCCGGGATAGACGGAAAACTGAAAAAAATAATAGAAACTTCTTCGCTCCTGGACCGGCATTTCTGCAGATTTTAATCAAATATCACAAAAATTCGTGATAATGGTCTACTAATGATGTTTTTCAATAATGCCAACTCGCGATCCATTTGAGTAATTATTTTAGAATCGCCGGTCCGGGATAGACGGGAAAACTGAAAAAAATAATAGAAACTTCTTCCCTCCCGGACCAGCATTTCTGCAGATTTTCATAAAATATCACAAAAATTCATGATAATGGTCTACTAATGCTGTTCTTCAATACTGCCGACTCGCGATCCATTTGAAAAAGTACTTTAGAAACGCCGGTCCGGAATAGACCGAAAAACCGAAAAATGTCATACAAATGTATGAAAATAATAGAAATTTCTTCGTTCCCGGACCGGCGTTTGGACAGCGTTCCATCAAATGCCATAATTTTTTGGGAGATTATAACCAAGTCTCCGTTAATGATTTCTGCCAAATTTCAAGTCATTGTGTGCATAATTGCTTAACAAACCAAAGAAAAACCCATTTTTTTATTTCCCGGGATTCCCGGGAAATATATAAATCCCGGTTTCCCGGGAAAGGACCGGGAATCCCGGGAAAACCGGGAATACCGTTTCCCGGGAAATGGGGAGCACTAAAAATATCCTGTTTTTTTTAAATGTCTAATTTTTTTTTAATTTTTTTCCATATTGGTATTGATTTATATTTTTTAAATTCTAAATAAAATCAAATATATAAATTATCTTATTTTTCAAATTAAATCTTTAATTCTTCAATTTTTATATTATTTCTTCTTTTACAGACATTTGATAATTGGCGCTACCGCGTGTTCCTTTATGCCCGCTACAATTCAAAAATATCCGGTGAAGAGGCGCTTAATCCCAAATGCTTTAAACCTCTAACGTTGACCGACAAGCGAGCCTACAACATTTGGATACATAATCCTGACACTGCCCCACCTGATCTAGAACAAATGCGTAATGTTTTCATGAATTTAGAAGAAGCTCAGCCGGAATAACAAAGCGATCAACAACAACAGCTCAAATCGAAACGTAGAAAATAATAATAATGAAACTCCTGCAGGATAACTAGAGGAAAATGTCTAAAACTTTTGTGCTATATAAGAATTGCCATGAATTTGTGTGCTAATACTGTCTGCCATACACGCGTCATATTGTAATTTATGCTGCACGCCAAACAAGAAAGGATCAGAATAATACCTAAACATAATACACGAGGGTGAACGTTAAAGGAATTGTAAAATGCAAGTGCACAGCAACTGCAGTAATTTGTTATAATTATGGTATATGGTATTTATTTTGAGTGCACTATCTTTGTACATTTGCGAGATCGAATAGTATTTTTTTTTCAATAAAAAAATTAAAGAAGTGTGAAAACTGCCGTCGGTAATCAAAGTGATGGATGTTTGATAAGTGTAACCTGTCAATCTGGCAGATTTTTATGAAGTTTGCTTTACCGACATAAACACGTAACGCAATTATTATTAACTAATTACTAAAATTGTTGTCTGTTTTTAGTCTTGTAGTTTTTTTTTATTGTATTATTTTTTTATTGATAAATTTTATGTTGTGCTTTTTTTTTTAATGTATTATATTAAAATACTATATAGTATATATATGTGTGTGTATAATGCTCAATAGTTTTAAGATACGTATATAAATTTTTTTATATTGTTTAAAAAATTCTGTGAACGATAAATAAGTTTGATCTATGTTGATATTTTTATTATTATTCATGTTTTTGTAAATAAACAAAATCTAACAACAAATTGAACAAATCTCAATAAAAACTGTTTAAAAAAACTTAAAAGAACACATTATAAATGATTTTAATTCGTAGAAAATTAATTAGTTCTATAGTCAAGGTAAGAAAGAACGTTACTTTAGTGGCTTGGAAATTGTAGAATTTTCTTACCTCCAACGAGATTTAAAATTTGAAATACTAAAATAGTGACTAAGAGCTTAATTTTGTCTCAGCCCACACTTAATGAATTGCGCTAACAACAATATTATTGAACATTTTGATCCGTTTACTATTAATTGTTTGTTAAATCTTAAGATAAAAGAAAATGGTCCTTTAAAGTGCAGAGTTTTAGAAAATAATACTTTTGAGTTTTCGCCGAAGCCGCAATCACAATACAAGGTGCCTTGCAATATTTGTAATTGATAACTTTGGTTATTAGTTATTTTATATAAGTTACACAATATACTTACCTAATAAAAAATATATGTGGCAAATAATAAAGAATTAACCGCCAGTCAAGTGAGCAAACACGTTTTATTTAGGACCTCGTATGATGACAAAAAATTCTTTAATGACTTTCAACAACGTTGTATTCTCAAGTATACAGTTTTATTCTATTGTCTGCATTACTCAAAGGAATCCTCTTATATGAACGTTTATTCAAAATCTTTTATGAAAGGCGACATCTGAAGGATATACACCTCAATACAATTAGAACCTCAGATTTGTATCATTCGTATAAATTAGTTCTCTTTCGAGAATTTGCAAGCGCTCTCTTCCTCCCTTTTTCCATAATTTTGGTGATTGTGGTTGATATTTATACTGATTGCAGCAGGTTAAATAATTATGTATACAAAACAATGGTTCACTGGTATTAGCGTTCAGACATCAATATATAATCAGAGTGAATAACTTTATTAAAGTTAAAGTTATGTTCTTAATCTTTGCAACAAACTGCAAAATTATAATTAATATTAAAATATGCACGAGATTATCATAAATAATCTGTTTTCGAGCCTTTTTTTTTTGTATATTACCGATCTTTGAAACGGGGTTCTTGTCTTCTCTATCGACACCTCGGACAACAACCAATGTGCGTAAATTTTTCAAAATGTCGGTCACGATAGTTTCTCATTTCCAGAAATGACAAACCTATCGTGAATGGTCAACAACACTTTTTCACGAACATTGGTTGTTGTCTCGGGTGTCATAAGTGTGGTCAACAACCATGAAGGCAGATGCACAATAACTAACATTTTAAACAGAAAACGTTAATATTCTAATGCAATATACAATTTCCAGCTTTCTTTGACTGATGTATGATAGAAAATGGGTTGTTAGAGTCATAAAATAAAATAAATAATAGAACTGTAATGAAATCATAACTATTGTATATTACGTTATGGCAAAAATTGGTGTAAGTTTCTTTCAAAATGTTTTTTAAGAATTTAAGCAGTACAGATAAACTGCAATGGAACGAACACCCCCCTAAAAGTACGAATTTCAAAATATGTATATTTTTGTATCGTACAACTTAAATGGACCCCCTATAATTCTAATGCTTTATCCGTTTGGTGTGGGTGATGGTACCAGTTTTTTTCCTTTTCATCCCTAAATGTTCGCATTTCTCCATCTGGCGGCTTTCTAATTCTAAAGGTAGATTTTCGTATCTCTACCTTTAGGCATTTGGTCTGGGCGAGAGTATCAGTTTTATCCTTTTTTCGGAATTTTACCACCTAAAGAATGAACTTCGAATAATTACATTACATTGCACAACTAAAATATTCATTTCACTTTAGTACCAGTTTTATCCATATTATTATTTTATATCATTAGCAATTTGATAGAGAGCATTTTCGAGTATATAGCATTAGTCGATTGATCTGGATGATGGCGTAAGTTTTATCCGTAAAAGTACGAATTTCCAAAAATTTAGTCTTAGCTGACATTTACTCGAAAAGAGTAGCAACCACCCCAAATTTCATCATCCTATCTACAGCCATTTCATCCAATCACTTAGTCAAGTAATTTCTATTAATATGACCGGCATAACAATTTTTCCAAAAGGGGCGTGATAACGCCCATTTCACAGCGAGACGTAATCCCCTATGTACCATTTATATACGTAGCAAATCTCATCTACATACCTTACATGGCTCATAAAATATGACTGTGAGAGATGCCATGCCCCATTGTCCAATTATGTTTTTATGTAGCCTATGATAGAGACTAAATGGATAGTGATATAGCGATTATTTCAAAAGGGGCGTGGAGCCACCCATTTTCCAACGAAATGCAATCTTCCTTGTACCAGTAACATGTGTAGCAATTCTCATCTTCATACCTCTAATGGATCGGGAGATATAACCGATTGAAATTTCGTTTTTTGTGGGCGGTGCCACTCCCCATTGTCCAACTATGAATTCATTTAGCCTATGATAGAGGCCCTATGGACAGTAACACACAAATAAAATATAATTGCAATCGGTCCAATTATTTGGCCCATATAACGTTTTTTTAAAAATGGGCGTGGCATCGCCGTCTTCCAACAACCAAAGTATTTTTTTTTATACGACCGATATACGTACCAAATCTCGACTTTAAACCTATAATGACTTAAAAGATACAGTCAGTTCAAAATTCGAGTTGTATTTAGCGGTGCCACGTCCATTTTACCTCCTTGCAGTCCGAATTTCCAAAAATCCCATCTTAGTGCGCGCCTACACCGAAATTTAAGAATTAAAATTACTTTTATCTGTTCATACATCATTTCTCTGCATAATCAACAGTTTCGCAGTTATAAATAAATTTATGAAAAAAATCTATTTTTTTATTTTTTTTTTTCTGGATTTTGCAGAGATTTTAATTCTTAAGTTGTGCCTCCCAAACCTGGCTATAGGAGCTAAAAAACTTGCAGCCTAAAGCAGCATGAGTTAACATACTCCAATCGTGCTCATGTCAAACTTATAATTTTTGGGGTCAGACCAACATTGATTTTTGCAGCCACCATACTGTCCATTACGAAAATAATTCTAAAAGTTCCTTAACGTCGCCCAAGGACAGTTAATAATAAAGCCGACAATTATTTTGATTATTTTTGTTACCATTATTTTTTTTAATTTATTAAAAAACTATTAAATTTTTTTTTGACCCAATATTTTAAAAAAATTTAGAACTTCTATTATAAGCTGGGATTTTTTACAGCAAAATTCCTATGCCTTTTTCAAAATTAATTAACACTCAAACAGTTGATTAAATCTAAAACCTTAACTTCTTCGATTCTTCAAATACAGATTTTAGATTTAAACACTATTTGATATGATGAGTTTTCTTTTATATATATCTGTATATATATATTTTTCTTTTCATTATTTTCATTCACAACATTTTCGCATTATTATTACACATTATTTATTTTATTTCAGTTTGTTATAATTTCATGTTTCTGTTCTGTTAGCTTTTTTCGTGTGTGTGTGTGTGTGTGTTTGTTTTTAACATTTAATAATGACACTGGGGATGTTATTTTATGTTTTCGTGTTTCGTTTAGCAACATTTTGTTGCATCTATGGCGTATTCCAAAGGTGTCATCTCTTTGATCTCCATATCTTTTGTGTTATCTTCAGTGAAATTTTATTGACAATTGTTATACTTTTTGTTTACTTTGTAGATTTCAATTTCGATTTACAATAAAATATTTTATTTTTTTTTAATTTAATTTGTTATTAATTACATGCACTTGATTTATATAGTATGTATATGTATATTGGTTGCTTTTCCGTTGATTCAGTGTTGTCTCTGTTATTATTTATATTTCAATTCTTGTTTTTATTAATTATACATGTTCATGTTGTTGTTTTGTATAAAAACTGAGTAACTAAAAATTGCTAATACTTAACTTTTGTCTGGTGTATTGTATTATTGTATTTATTGTTTAATTTGTTTTATAACTTATAAGAAAATAAAAAATTTTAAATTATTAATAAAATTATATAAAATTCCCTTAATAACTTTTTTTATATTAATTGTTTGTTTGCTATGTATATACTTAATTTTTTTACTTTATTTTTAATACAAAATATACAAATGACTGCTTAATCTGACGTTTGTTATATAATTTTTTTTTCTTTCTTTCGTAATGTTAACATTTTGTTTAGTTTTCCTTTTTCGTTTTTTTTTTGTTGGTTTGTTTGTTTATTGATTTACTTAAATCTAGTATTATTTGTTTAACTATAATTTAAGTTCGTTTATTTTAAAAATTTATTGTAACAACATTATTTTTACCTATATTTCTTTTTTGTTTTTGTATTGTTTGTTTGTTAAAAGTTTTCAACTTTTATAAATGTGTGTGTATCGTCGTCGTCGTCGCTTTTATGTTCAATATGTTTTATTTTTAAATTATTTAAACAGTTTTAAAAATTGTTTATCAATAATTCTTTTTGAAATTTTATTTTTCATATATATAATTGTTAACGTCTTTAGTATTGAAAAAATTCTACAACACTAATAAAATAAATACAATTTACGAAGTTTAAAAATAAACTATAGAAAAAAAGGTTTAAAGCGTTATTTAATTTCAAAATCTCATTAAAAAGTTGGGAGGGTGTTAGTACTTAGATTGTTTTGCTAGTGTGTGTGTGTATTAGTTAGTATTGGTGGTTCTTAGGGCTTAAAGTGCTCGTGTTGTGTGTGTTAATTTTTAATGGATTCGATTGATTTATCGATTAACAAGAGTGATTGACTTTCTATTGCTATTCAACACAACTTTTGTGGATTTCTAATTGACAAATAGTGTTCAGGGCGATTGTGATAATATTAAGGGAGTGGTGAGATACGATTATTGCTATTTTTTTACACATCATCAAACTACTTAAATTTTGGGTTAATAAATTTTTGATATACATTGTTTATATAATAACTGGGATCGGGTGTTTGGCTGTGTTCTAAAATTGAGCAACTGCTGCTGGGGTTTTGATGTCATTAAGGGCAACTACATTACATTTTAATGATACTCAAGGAAGGTAAGCAAACTAACGTAGTGCAGATAAAAAATTAAGAATTTTAAGGAAGTTTGTTTAAAATTCGAGTACATTAATGATGTTTGTACTAAAGCACGTGGAATTTAGCGAAATCATTTAAAATGTTAACTTTAATTAATTTTGTAAACAAATATATTCCAAGGTACCATAATTTCTATGCTACATATCGTTCCCTGAAATCCATTTGAGGAAATCTACATTTACACAAATCTTCAAATAAAAAAGTAAATTTATTTTATTAAAATTATTTAAGAAAAATTAGATAATAGTTGATGATTTTTTGTTAGATTTTTTTTACTGTTCGTTGCCAAACATTTTTCAGTAAAAAAGCCGTTCCTCAAATCAAATCTTCATAATGGGACCTCAATACCTCATTTGGTTTACGAAAATATTGATTTTCAAATACATTTGATCGGATATGTGAAAATATCGCTTATACGAAACCTATAGGCTGCATCAAAGACTAAATTTGTAAATAGAAACGGTTGCGTACATGCATTTTAAGGAAACTATTAGAAGTATAACATTAGGACAACAAATTTACAGGCATTTGTTTTTTAGGGATTCAAGCTTTAATAAGGCTCTTTTACGCTACTGGCAAATTTAGAAGTTCTTCCAACTTTTTGTTTTAAAAATTTAACTATTATTCAAATATTTAGTCAGTATTTTCTGACATCTTTTTTGAAGTTTCATCGGAATATTTTGAAAGTAGTTTACACTTTGGTGTTTACTGATGGTAATGTGACAAATGTAATAAGATGTTTTTCATGTGATTTATCTATATATGAAAACAAGCTAATAAAAGTATTGTATGGATTTAAACACACAATTAAATATTGAATACAATGGATTCCGATGCTTTGTTGTAACAAAAAGTAAAATTTATGTACCAAAACGAAAAATTTATGGTATCAAATAGTACATTTATTGTATCAAATGAACATTTATTGTACTAAAAAGTACTTTTATTGTACCAAAAAGTACTTTTAATATACCAAAAATAAAATTTATTGTACCAAAAAATGAATTTATTGCACAATAAGTACATTTATTGCACTAAAAAGTACTTTCAATGTACCAAAAAGTACAATTTATTGTAACAAAAAGTACTTTTATTGTACAAATTTATTGCAGTAAAAAGTAATTTTAATGTAACATATACAATTTATTTTGCTTAAGAGTAAATTTATTGTATGTACAAAAAATAATGTTGCACACAAAAGGTAATTTTATATTACCGAAAGTACCCTTTTAGTGCCAAAATGTACTTTGATTGTACAAAGAGTACTTTTTATTTTATCCAAATATTACATGTATGGTTCTTTCAATGGGCCGTGGCATAGTGGTTAGAACACGCGGCTACCATGCGGGAGATCGCAGGTTCAAACCTGGCTCCAGTCATCTTAAAAGAAAAAAATAAATACAATTTTCTTTCATTGTCGGCTCCCCTCGAATGTTGTTTGACAGCAACTTCGCAGTATTAAGCGTCGATTCAATCGTCGTGTCTAGTAAGAGCTTCTCAAAACAGTGACGTTCGCATTCGTCGATAAACAAGTAGGTGCCGTTAGTTGTGAATCTTAAAATTGAAAGCGTG
The DNA here is from genome assembly GCA_964034835.1 of Muscina levida. Lineage (NCBI taxonomy): Eukaryota > Metazoa > Arthropoda > Insecta > Diptera > Muscidae > Muscina > Muscina levida. The sequence goes on from OZ035883.1 coordinate 6,191,308, forward strand.
TTAATTCACAACAACGCGAGATGCTATCCCATACTTCATTCATGGGGTGCAAAGGGAAATTAAGTTAAGTTAAGGTTCTTTCAATGTACACAAGAAGTACAATTTATTTTACGTACTCCTTGGGTCCAAATACAACATTTTATTACATCATATAGGACTTTTACAGTACCAAAAAGTACTTTTATTTCACAAAAAGAGTACAACAAATTGTACACAAAAAGTACAATTTATTGTACCAAAAAGTACTTTCCGTGTACAAAAATGTACTTTAATTGTACACAAAATATGATTTTATTGTACCACACAATACTCTTGTTGTGCCAAAAATTATTTTTATTGTATAAAAAGTACTTCTATTCTGTCAAAATTTATTTTTATTGTAAAAAAAGTAGTTTTACTATGAAAAAGTCGGTTGTCGAAGAAAAAAGCAATAATTCAATATTTTTTTTAGTTTCTTAATAATTTTATATTTTATTTACAATCGCGTATAGAATTTTTTTCAGTATTTCATATGTCTGTATCTTATAAAATCATGAGATGTTCAAAAAAATTTATACTTTTCTTATCTCGACAGGTTTTATTTTTTGCTTCAAACCACATTTCTTATCATTGGCGTGATAAATAATCTTCGCCAATATCAATTTAAATTTAAATTTTCCATTTGAAATTCGAAAAATATCACTCGATGTTCAAAAATCATCAATTGAAATTCACAACACATCAATTGATATTAAAAACATATCAATTGAATTTCAAAATTCGTAATTTGAAAGAATTTTGAAATTTTTTTGATTTTCAATTAATTGATTTTTCGAAATTCTAATGGAAGACTTGAATTTGAATTGATATTTTTTACATTTCAAAAAGAATTTTTGAATATCAATTGACGAGTTTTGAATTTCAAATGTTTTTAAAAACATTTTATTTGATTCTCTTTGAATTTCTATTGGAAATGACGTAGTAGCTCTTAATTTTTTAAGTTGGAAACTTTTTTGTACAATAGCCGTTTGTCGATATTTCGCAGATATTAAACTTCTTGGAAAATTTAGAATAATGGATCCAGCTGGGAAATTTTCGAGTTTGAAATTATTTCTATACAAGTTCTCATTAGACAGAGAACAAGTTCACGTTTCATACAAACATCCCTCTCAATGAGCACGTAGATGTCAGATGCTTGTGTTGACTTTCCTTACAAAAACTGCCCTATTTAAAATGGAGATATCATAGGCTTGAGGGGAATTATCCCTTTGTCCCCTTATATAAATAGTTTAGATACTTTTCGATTAGTTCGAACTAGTTCGATTTTGAACTAGTATTACTATTCCCTGCAGGGCAGGTAGCAGAATTTTAAACAAAAGGCGTTTATTTTGTCCATTATATATAATTAATTTGCTAATGACTTTTCTGTTTGAAATTTTGTCTCCAAACAAACAACCCAGCATAGACATACTAATTCCAAAACGAACTAATTCGATCTAAGTAGTTCAGAAATATCTGAGCTAGTTCCGAAGAAATTGGAACAAATATTCGAACAAATATTTATGCAAAAAAAACATTGTACAAATTTGAAAATGTTTAGCAAATTAAGGTATAAAGTGGGTTGCCAAGTATAGTACTTCTTCCTATTCCCATAATTTATAACTTGGAAATAGCCTCGATAAATATTAAGTTTATAGCAATCGATTCAAATCTATTTGCAATCATGGTTTCAGCTATCACATGGTAAGCTTGATATTACGTTGTATTTTCACCCCCAGCATGTAAATTAAAAACATCTCTCCTACGCAATGTAAAACCCAATATATAAATATTTAATAAAAAATTCTAAAGAGTTAAAGAAAAATACATTAACATTGAGCAAATTATTTCCTTATCTACAATTTGTTTTAATTTAAAAAATGAAAAAATAAAATATTAGTTCATAATAAAAAATACTAAAAATTCTCATTGTTATTGTTTGTGTGGATGTGTGTTTGTGGGTAGTTATATTACATGCACAATAAAAATTACGCTTAAACCATTAAACTATACGTATGCTAACTATTGTTAATTAAACTTAACTAATAAAATATACGAATTCCTGAATGTTTTCTATATAAACAATATGGATACATATGTAGTAGACACATAAATACGTTTCTGTTTTTTTCTTTCTTTTACCAATAAAGCGGTGGTTACATTTGCCTTGATCATCACAAAACATGGAAACAATGGGGTAGGTAGGTGCAATCTTGGCCGTAGTATCAACATAAAAGACTTATGTAACTCACCAATAGCCATCCTCTCTACCACCACAGCTATACCACTTATACACTGGCGATTGCTATGTGTCTAACTCTACACACCTTGGAGTTACATACAAAACCCGCTGGTGGCCTCTGATACTAAACCTTAAAACCTATGGGCGGTGGTGAGGGTGAGGATTTTTGCGTTTTTACCAAACATGCTTGCGATGTATTGGCTAAACTGGCATCGTCCAAACTGTCCAAATCCAAGGCGGTATCTATCATTGTGGTGTCGTGTAAAATGCGCAAGCGACTCGAGCTTAACTCATTCGAGGACATTTGCAGTTTCACATTATCGGTGGCCGATGACGAGGCAACCAGCGACTTTTGCTTCTTGGGCAGAACATCGGGCACAGTGCCCGTAAAGTATTTACGTTTGTCTCCTCCATTCTGCGGCTGGGCCACAAAGGACGCTGAGACGGGGTCATCTAAATCTAAATCATCACAAAGCAGTGTTGAGGGCAAGTCTAGGGGATTGTGCATCTGTTGGACAGAGTGAGATTTGTGGACGCCATTGCTGTTGGCATTGTTTGGCGCCGGTTGGTGCTTACGTTCATCAATTATATTGGAGTAGACGTGCAGATTGGCATCTTGCTGATGTGTGTTGGCAACATTACCAGATGTTGCGGCACTATTGGGAATATTGCTGTACATATTTTCCGACTGTGATATCGATTTGGGTAAGTTATCCTGCAGCGCTGATGGCGAGGTGCCCATCATAGCGGCCGCCAGTAAGTTGGCTCCCGTTCCTCCCGTTAAGGGTATATCACTCAGGGGCGAGGTGTCCGGCGAGGTGGTATTCGACATGGAGGCATCATAGTCACCGTTAAATAAATTATTATAGCTATCGGAGAGATTGTGTCGTTCTCTGGCCTTGGAGGTGGCCGCTATAGCAGCCACAGCTGCCACTACCTCCGTATTACCCACCACGACCACTTCATCGTCGTCCAGGTGCTCGTTGCTGCTTAAGGCCAAGGCATTGGCATTGCCCAACTCAATGTCGTCCAGTTCGTCTCCCGACGAGTCCAGCATCTGCTGATTTCGTTGTTTATGATGGCGGAAGCGCTTAGATTGCTGCAAGTTCGGTGCCGGCTGATGATGAGCGGCCGGTACATCCATTTGCGACAATGGTATTTCATTGTCGACCAAATGGGCTAAACTATTGGAATTACCTGGAATAAAGAAATAAACGTCATTAGCACTAAAATTCCATTCAACTGTGAGTGGGGTGGGGGGAAATTTTTAAGAAACAATTATAGTTAACAATCAAATTCAAAAAATAGCATTCCAATTTTCTTTGTAGTGTTCGAAAAACAAAGGAAAAATCATAATGTGAATACAATAACATAAAATGAAGTCAGTTTCATTTTAAGATAAAGCTATAATATATAAGGTAATGAAATTACAACTAAACATTTTGTATAGATTAATTAACTAAATTTCGAATGTCAACTTAAAACTTAAAACAAGTGTTATATAAAAAGCTGCAACTTATTTTAAATAAATAAATTATTTACAATTAATTAATATGTTTGGTAATTATTTTTGTTTTTTCTTTTTTAGGCTAATAAACTCAAAACGATATAAACAAAATTATTTACAAACAAAAATATTTTGGTGGTAACACGTTTTCGATTCTCTACTTGCAAATGTTTTTTTCTTATTTCTGTTTTGTTTTTGTGGGGGGGTTTTTTTCCTCATCATTCAAAAACTTTGAGAACGATCATCGTTTCCCAGTAGTAGGGGTTCAACTAAATCAGGGGCTTAAATGAAACGAAACGCACACACGCACACACAAAAAATGGAAGAAAGAAAGAAAACAAGAAAAACGGTAAACACAAATTAAGGTAAGACAGACAACAACACAGATATTGTGTAGTAGACAAAAGTTGGTGAAGATACATAGGCGACAGGTTATATTGATAGAGTAGGCAGAGGTTAGACGATAATGACAAAATGTGAATATGAAGATTAGTTAGTAAGCTCGCAAATGGTGGAGAAAACGAAAACAACAAGGCGATATATATATGTATATGTACGTATATAGTGGTCGATGGTTGAGTGATCAATATCAGTATTGTGTCAGACAGATCTTAGCCGAACGTAAGTTAAAATTTTAAGGTATTTTAATAGTTTTATAATTTTTTTTTTAAATTTAACGTACAAATTTCTGTTCGTTTGTAAGTTCAGTAGCATTTATTTTTGTTTATTTAAAAAAAAATCACATTGTGGTACAATAGAAATAATTTGTGGGATAATAAAAGTACTTTTTAGTGCAACAAAAGAAAAATACACCAAACAAGTACCTTTATAGTACGTAAAAGTACTTTTATTGCCAAAAAGGACTTTCGTTGCACTGAAATTTAATTTTATTCTACCCATTATTCGCAAAACTACTTTCATTGAACCCAAAAGTACTTTTACTGGCTGAGATTTTGAGATCAGAGAACGAAAATGGGCTAGATCGGATCAAGGAGTATTGCCCTGACCATACGACACTATTTACAAAAAAATCAAAACTTGGCTTTATATGAAAGGAAGAGCATGAAAATTGAGCGAGAAACTTCTTAATAAATTAAATATACTCTACCAGATATCAGGAAAAGTATAACAGTTAGTCTTTGTTAATGAGAAATAAAAATAAAAATTGGGTTTGGCCGTATGAACATTTTAGTGAAATTAATAAAATATTTTATTTATTTTTTAAATTTAAAATAAAAAACTTAAAATTATTTTTAAGAAAAATATCCGCCTATAATATTTTAATTTGTTTTTCGATATAAGATAATATTGTCGTTGAGCCCCCGGTAAGCTTCATGATGGTTTCTTTTCAACTTCTTGAGAAAAAAATTAAATAGATGACAAAACAAAATTCATATATTTTTTGTCATTTATATTATTTTTTTCTCAATAAGTTGAAGAGACACCATCATTAAACTTACAGGGAGGTCTCGACGACATTATTATCTAATATCGGAAAAAATATTACAAAAATTAAAGGCGGATTTTTTGCTCTTGTTTTGAATTGTTGATCTATGTTATAGAATGTGAATTTGTTTTTATCGTTTGGTTCAAAATCTTTTCTATTATTGCTTATAAAGTTTGTTTAACAAGAGTTGTGTGAAATGGATTATGTTGACAGCTGGCAGGGCGGATAGCTATTTCGATAGTTGCCTAACTATCAGCCTTTGCTGTGACCTCTCCAATATCATCACAAACCTAAAGTGTTAAAAGCTCCATCAACGGATTGAGAAGCCAAAACACACTGGTGCGAAGATAGCATCAACGAAGACCACACGTCAGCATAACCCACACAAGCCCTTTCATAAAATTAATTTAAAATTGTTATTTAAATTTTAATAAAAAAATAAACAAAATTTACTTCTTTATTGCGAATGAATAGTAGAATAATTCAGCTTGCCACTACCAAAATAAAACTGCTTTTCCTCAATCCAGACCAATGTTAGAAGAATTTTGAAAAAAATTTCCCAAAATTTTCATACAGCCTAATCGCATTTTTTTTTTAATGCACTTATTCTTTTTCTGCGTTCTTTGAGGTACATCTTAGCAAAATTTCATCAAATTCGGAGAGATGGCTCAATATTAGTGTGATCGCTTCATTACCTTTATGTACTTTTTTCTACAAAAATTAAATACTTAGATTCCTAATTTTTTAATGAAATTTGCAGCTAGTTACACAAATAATAAAATGTTATACATTTTTCTACACAAATTTTAAGGTTTGAAACAATTTTAATTCTCGTGAGATAGAACTTTTTTATTGGCAATAAATGTTAAAAAAAATATTTGTAAGATTTTTTTAAATTTTCTTTTCGTGATGGATAAGATGAATGTCTTTTGGATGAGTTGAGACAATTATTCGGACTGGTTATTTTTATTTTTAGTCCAAACAATATGGATGTGAAATATAGTTTGAAATTATCCCTAAACCTTTTAAACGTAAAAGTGGCTTTAACACAATACAATCACTTTTAATGTGTTACTTGTTACACACACATATATACATACATATACATATATCGCAAAATATTGAAAATGAAATGTAAATTTTTTTATTCGAATTACTTTTTAAATAGATGTTACACACAACGAAAACAACAATTAAAAAATAAATAGACACAAAATATAAATTTTCTTTAACAATTTTAAACATAAACCAATAATAAAAAATTCAAACTAAAAAAAAAACCGAAAAAAACGATCATAAAAATTAACAAACATATTATTAAATAGAGAAGCTACTGCAAAATTAAATTAATCATTAACTTGCCTAATTATATTCCACAGAAATTATATAGAAATTGAAATGGAGGAAAAACAAACAAGAATAATTTAATTAAATTGTGAGTTGATTTTTGAATAACTAAATAGAAAATTTAATTCGAAATTTGGTAAAACAAAAATTGTTTAAATTTTATCGATATTTAATTTAATTTACAATAAACTGTATTTTTTAGATTTATTTCTGTTACGTTTAAAACTCACCGTTATGAAATGCTCAACAAAAACGTTTTTATAAAACCGCTCAAAATATCGCATTTTTATTTGTTTTAGTTTTTTTTGTTTAGGTTTTTTTGGTTTTTTTTTGTTGGGTAACGAAGCGTAAAAGTTAAAGAAAATTATTGTTTTTTTTTTGGTTAAGTATGTTGCTTTAAGAAATTGAGTATGTAACAAAAAGGAAAAAAGTTGAAAATTATATAAGAATAAAAAAAAAAAAAAATGATCGGTCTAGGCCGTATCATATTGAAGGATATCAGACACCACGGACTGAAGTAGATGATATTTAAGGAAGAGGATAATACATAATTATTTAATTGTAATCATTGTTAAGAAATTATTGTGATAATCTCGATGAATTTAAACTTTAACTAGTATTGAATTTGAATTTCAAAGGGATGTTGTTAAAGAGAGAGTAATTTTGCATAATATCAAGATCCTATAGAAAATTCATAAAAACAGGATCTGAAACAATCGACGGATACAGACAAATCGGCCAGTGCCGAAATTTAATTACTGCTTAACAGCATCGTTTCTTTTTTAAAAATTTTGAGTAATTGTTAATTTTAAGTTTCTCTCAATAAAGCGGAGTTTGCCTGGACTGACATTAGCTTATTTTAAAAGTGCTAGTATGTACTACTTTTAAAATAATACATTAAATATTATGATATTATGGTGGTGTTTGATATCCCATGTGATGTTAATAACATAACAAAGAATTAGTTTATAATATAAATATTTTGAGAGAAGGATTAGAGAGAGAGAGAGTGTGAAAGAAAGAGGCATTTGACAAAGAAAACAAAGAGCTGTGGATGATGACCACCTCCTCCCCGTAAGAAAATGTCATATCTTGTAAAGAATATGAAATACAATTACAAAAACTCAAATAAATAAAATAAACAAAAACTTAATTTTGTTTTTTTTAGAACGCATAAATGCTAATAACTTAAGTGGCTAAACCAAATAGACTCTAAATGAAATTTAACAAATATATAACAATAATTATAATAATCATAACAATAATAATAATAAATAATTAAAACTAAATAATAACTTATACTAAAGACGTATCACATTTTGGTCAAATTGAGTGTATTATGCGCTGTGATTAGGTTTTATTTTAAAGTAATTTTTATTGTTAGTTTGTATTAATGAATTTTTTGGTTTATATTTTCAGTTTTTTTGTTACTACTTTTTTTGTGAAGCTTCAGCAACATCAATTGTGTTCCAGTACAGTGTTTTGTTTGTTTTGTTCTCATGACTTATTGTTTGGTTATGGTTTTGTTTTAATATTTTATAAATATAATTAAATGACAACAATTTGTTTGGTATGGTATTGTCAGACAGTAACGGCTCGACCTAAGCATCGCGTTTTGGGTTGTATACAAAAGCGAGCCGCTACTGTAGCTGTTTTTAACATTGATAATTTTTCGTGAGTTTTTATTTATATCTCATTTGTTTGGTTTTTCTTTTTAAATTTATAACACTTATATAATAAATACTCTTTATAGATATCAATTTATTGACATTTTTTTTAATTGTGACCCCTTGAGTCATTTCTTTTAAAAAATCTATTATTATTTTATAATATTGTTTTCATGACATTTTGTTGTTGTTGTTGTTGTGTAAAAGGAACATAAATATGAGTTTGTTTTTTTTTTGTTCGCTATCAATTGTTTAAAATACTTCCGTTTTGAACTGCAAAATAATTCTATTAATTGTTTATTTCGTATTTAGTTATACTATTATTTTTTTGTTCGGTTTGGTTCATTAAAATGGCAGTTGTTAGCTAATTGTATTTATTTATAATTTTTTTTTTAGTTATGGTATATTTTCGAATTTTCTATTATTGTTTTATTATTATTTTGTTTGTTTTGTTCAAAATCATTCAATAAAATTTATTACTTTACGTTTTGTAATCTATATAAACACTATTTTCGTTTCATTTCGTTTTGGGTTTTAATTTAACAATTTCAAATTGAAACCTCATATAAAAAATTACAAAATTTATCAGTTATCAGAAAACTTAAATGAAACAATTAAAAATTTTTAAAAATAAACACATAAATATTTTCATATTCTACAATGTAAAATTATTACAATTATTTATATTTCGTTTTAATTAAATGTCGTTGATTACAGAGCTCTGGCATTAGGGTACTGTGTGTGTGTGTTTAGTTTAAGAAGAACATTACATTAAAAAATATATACTTTTACATTTAAATCAACAACGTTTTATAACATGACAGAATTTTTGGTATACCAATATCTATAAATACTTTGTTTTTAGCAGTTTTCTACAGTTTATATTCAGTTTTAAAATTCATGTAAGGGTGCCAAAACTAAATATATATGTGCCGTAACCCAAATATATATATGTATATGTTCGACATTTTATGTTAAAAAAGACTAAAATTTATGATCTATTTTATTTTTAAATTTATTTCAATTAGATACAAAACATTTTGGAATATCCAAATTCAATGACGACAGATATATGAAGTTTATGTCAAAAGTTTTGTTAAAAATGCAGTGCTTCGAAAGAGCTTTGAAATATATTTATTTAATGCTATAAACCAATTTACAGAAGAAAAACACATCAAAATTTTTAATGTTATATATAATTCAACAATAAATTATATTTCTAAAGTTTGTTTGGGGCAAAGATAGTAATAATTGCCTTTTACAAAAAGCGTAAGCCTTTTTCTGTACCAACACCAAAAATGAGAAAAACTGATTTGCTGTTGCTTTAGTGACCAAGAGACAGAAAGTTAGGCAAACTAGAAAATTTAAGTTTACATACATATTTATCAGGCTTCATAATATGGATTTGCATTTTATAGCACAATTGTAGTTTGAGTACATCAAGCATATTCTTATGCATTTTTGTTGTTCCAAAAAGTACTTGTGTTATACCAAAAAGTAATTTTATTGTACAGGGTGGCGCACCAATTTTGCAAAATAAGTCAAATACATTGGTTTCGTTTAGTAAACCTCTTGCTTGACATATCCCCATAAAAAAAATTCTGGTGCATTTAAGTTAGGTGACCTTGGAGGCCAGCGGAAAGTGCAGTTCATTGACATTAATTTGTTTGGGAATTTTCGTTGCTCCATCTTGCTAGAACCAAATGCTGTTGAAACAGATACGTCTTCGACACATTTATGGGTAAAAAACTTCTTCAACTGCTTTAAATAACGGTCCCCATTGTCTGTTTCTGTCACACGTAGCACGATTAGTGCACCACGCTGTATAAAAAGCAACCTTTATTGTACCAAAAAGTATGTTAATCGTACTAAAATAAACTTTAAATGTGCCATAAAGTACTTTTATTGTAACAAAAAGTAATATTATTGTTTCAAAAGAACATTTCTTGTACAAAAAAGTACTTTTGTTGTACCACAAACACATTTGTTGTACTAAAGAGTACTTTTATTGTATCAAAAAGAACATTTCTTGTACCAAAAAGTACTTTTGTTGTACCAGGAAGTACTTTTATTTTATAAAAAAGAACATTTATTGTAACTGAAAGTATTTTTATTGTACCAAAGAGTACTTTTATTGTACCAGCAATCCCATTTATTATACCAGAAAGTATTTTTATTGTATTAATAAGTACTTTTATTGTAGCAGAAAGAACTTTTATTGTACAAAAACGTACTTTTATTTTACCAAAGTGTACTTGTACTGCACCTAAAGATACCTTTATTGTACAAAAAAGTAATTTTATTGTACCAGACAGTACTTTTATTGTATGAATAAGTACTTTTATTAGAAAGAAATTTTATTTTACAAAAAAGTACTTTTATTTTACTAAAGTGTACTTTAACTGTACATAAAGCAACATTTATTGTACCAATAAATACTTTTATTGTAACAGACTGTACTTTTTTTGTATGTATAAGTACTTTTATTGTAGCAAAAATAAAATTTATTGTACAAAAAAGTAATTTTATTTTACTAAAGTGTACTTTTACTGTACCCAAAGGTACCTTTATTGTACCAAAAAGTTTTTTTTTTGTAATAGAAAGTACTTTTATTACACTAAAAAGTACTTTTATTGTACCAAAAAGTACTTTTATTGTAGCAGAAAACAATTTTATGACACCAAAGAGTACTTTTATTGGACCAAAGAGTACTTTTGTTGTGGAAAATTTTAGAAAATTTCTTGTACAAAAAGTACTTTACTATAAATAAAACTACTTTTACTTTACTAAAATTTTAGTTATTGTTATAATACCTAATAGTTAGTAATAATACCTAATAGTACCTAAAAGTACTTTTATTATATTTATTATATATTATTACAACATTAGTTTTTTTTTGTCTCAAAGAGTACTTTTATTGTACCAAAAACCTCTTTTGTTGTGTCATAAAATATTTAATTGTAACAAAACGTACCTTTTTCAAACAGAACATTTCATGTACAAAAAAGTAATTTTATTGTAACAAAATTACAGTTATAGTACCAAAAAGTGTATCAAAAAGATTTTTTTGCAAACTTTTTGTCGAAACAAAACCACCGAATAGCTGGCTTTGAATGCTTGAAATTTATCTCCCTCACTAGTTCGTATGTGGCGAAATCACTACTTACTGGAGACCACCTGTAATTAATTTACAAACACTAAGCAATGCATTTCATCATTTCGTTTTTTGTATGAAATGTCCACAAATAAGGTAAATCGCCACCACATCGTTTACCGCGACTAGTGAAATGGGTACCCATGAAAAGAGTACTTACATAGGTACCCAGAAAAACCTAACTTTCTTTTACACCCCATCAATGAGTTGTAAAGGAGAATTTTCTATTTTTAGATTCACCTACTAGTTTACTTTTACTAGACATTCCGATTGACTCGAAACTATGCTGTGAAGTTGCTTTTAACAACATCGAGAGAGCGCGTATTCTAACCGGCCGTGGCAGGCCGTATCCAGGAGTAAAAATTTTTAATAGCTTTAAATAGGGTAGGTAAAATTAATTCTCAGGGCACTCGAATCTCTGGGAGTATTTAAAATTGTCCTGAATGTCTTTTAATCATATATTCCATAAACATAGTATTTTCTTACAATGCACAGTGGGGAAAAAAAAAACATTTGAAATTTTAGGCCGCAATTCTTGACCGATTTTCAAAATTCTTTTTTTGTATTATTGGAAACAATATTGTGCACAGAATGTACGTTTTTTTTTATTCTGAATTCCTTACCGTTATTTTTTTAAAATTTGTCAAAGTCGATGAAAAAATAATTTTTGACTTTAATGTCAAATATTTTTTGGGTTACGTGTCCTAAAAATTTCAAACTGACCTTAATTAATGTGAACATATGTTACGAATTAAACTCAATGAAAACATAAGACAAAAAATTTTTTTTGGCTCAACTGCAAGTAAATATTTGGAGGCACTATTTTCACACTTTAACTCGGTGTCCTGCTCATAATAATTATCCGATTAGAACAAAACTTAATTTACAACCTGGAAAAGTTTTAGGAAAGTCGTATGTAAAAAATAACCCAAATCGGTGAAGGTCGCCATGCAATTTTTTTGCATATGTACCAAAATAATGCAGTTTTAAACTTCTAACAAAATAAAACTTTATGTTTACAAGTAGGCTAAGTAGTGTGCTTTTCATTTAAAAAGACCAATACCATAATACGTTACATCATCTGTCAAAATTTGGAAATTTGTTAAACGCATATACAAAATTAAATAATATTTGCAATATATAGGGCTTAAAATCGCAATATGAACATTTCATATGTATAAATAGGCTTAATTATGTATGCTTTATGATATTTTGATGCATAAATGAAAATAAGAGAGTGTAACTAAAATTTTTCCAATTTCCTCAGGAAATATATCGATTTTTGGGTTAACTTTAGTATTGAAATCTAAAAAGTGTTTAAGCGTTTCTCAGGATTCCTTATTTTGACAGACGATGTAACATATTAAGATATTGGTCCTTTTAAATGAAAAGCACACTACTTAGCCTACTTATAAACATAAAGTTTTATTTTGTCAGAAGTTTAAAGCTGCATTATTTTGGTACATATGGAAAAAAATTGCATGACGACCTTCACCGATTTGGGTTATTTTTTACAGAGGACTTATTTAAATCTTTTCCAGATTGTAAATTAAGTTTTGTTCTAATCGGATAATTATTATGAGCAGGACACCGAGTTGAAGTGTGAAAATAGTGCCTCCAAATATTTACTTGCAGTTGAGCCAAAAAAAAATTTTTGTCTCATGTTTTCATTGAGTTTAATTCGTAACATATGTTCACATTAATTAAGGTCAGTTTGAAATTTTTAGGACAGGTAACCCAAAAAATATTTGACATTAAAGTCAAAAATTATTTTTTCATCGACTTTGACAAATTTTAAAAAAATAACGGTAAGGAATTCAGAATAAAAAAAAACGTACATTCTGTGCACAATTTTGTTTCCAATAATACAAAAAAAGAATTTTGAAAATCAGTCAAGAATTGCGGCCTAAAATTTAAAATGTCCAAAAAAACTTTTTTTCCCCACTGTGCAATGTAATATTTTTTATATATATACATATTGTGCTTTAAAATGCGCATCCCTGATCGAAACCAAATGTTATCTTAGAAACAGAAGTTATGATAAATGAAATAGATTTATGATTCAGATATTTTCTAGATGTTTCTCCACTGTATTCACAGCTTTCTTGTTGTTAAAACCATTTTTAAAATGTGTGGTACAGATTTTTATTTTAATTTTTTAATATTTTTGAAATTTTTTAGTTATAAAAAGGATATTACTTATTTGAAACGACTACAACACACTAACTCCTATGTGCCAGAGCTATAACATTTATGTATATAAATTTATTTATTTATTGTTACTTTTTAATATTGTATTATATTATATTCTTTTATAAACTATATATATTTATAGTATATATATATATATTTGTTTTATATTTTCTGTTAGGAAGCGCTTTTGTTTATCAACAAATATTTATACACACAGAGACATAAATTAATATCAGTTGATTCCTCATTCCTTATTATTTCTCTGCTAATTCCTCATGTTTCAGTGAATCCAAACGTTTATTAACAATCAGTATACGATAGAATTAGAGTAAAGTTTTACATATACTTATATATATATATATAGAGAGAGAGTGAGTGTGAATGAGTGTTCAGTAGTTGTTGTTGTTGTAGTAGTAGTGGTAGTAGTAGGTAGTTAGTATTCGTACTCGCTGTTACACTTGGAGGTGGCGGTGTTTTCATTTCTTCTTTCATTTTATTAGTAGTCTTTAATTTTTTTGAATGTTCACAGAAATTTTGAAATTTGGCTCAAATAAAATTTGAGTGATCTAGTTGAATTTGTTCATCTTTTTTTGGTTGTTGGTAATACAAGGAGAAACACAAAAACGAAAATTATAATCAGAAATTTATAATGAAATCAGTTAATCGGTAATATTTGAAATTGCAATAATTCCTCACATTACTAATTAAGTGACTTGCGGAGATAGGAGGAAACTATGTTAAACACTGTGCTCTAGTAATGAAAAATTTAAATGAACCATAGGTATATTAGTATAGTTAGTATATATTAATATTATTGTGTGACATACATTTACAAGAGGAGGGGGGGGGGGGCGCACGGACTAGGACTGACAGCCTTATGTGTTAGTGTGTGTTTAGAGTGTAGGCATATAGGAGGGATGAGGATTTCGGTTGGGGTAACTACAACATACATTGTGTGTGTGTGTTTCGAAGCGGGCATTGATATACATAGTACATACACATACATAGATGTTTATACAGTTAAGGTGGGGCGGTTGGGGGGTTTCGGTATCTACTTGTACTCAAGCAGGCAACTAAATAGCAATTAAAAACAAAAACAACAAAAAAGACGCACACAGGAAGTTCAGTAAGCACCAGTGATGCTTTGTCGGAAACGGAAATGTCAAATCTGCTTTACTACACACAAAAACCTTAGGACACTGCATATTTGTCATACGTTTGATGGCTTAAGGATTAGAGTGGAACTGACACAGGGCATGAATAATGTTTACATTTAAGTTTTATTACAAACATCCTGTCGTAGGAATTGTGAAAGAGAAGCTTTTTCAATTAATGTTGGATTAGGAGGGAAATTAAAACAATTTCGAACGAGGCTGCAATCAAAGTTCGTTGAGTAAATTGTATGGGATTGAGGCAATTGAAACACACATTCTTTGTGGTTATTAGTCTGATAAGTAGCTCTTATTAGCTAGGTAGGCCACTATTGAATGACAACATTTGAAATAAAAGTGAATAATCGGGGGATAAGACTACTTTATTGAAATTTGCAAGCAATTTTTTGACCTGAGAGGTTTCTACAGAAGTACATTAAAAATCATATACGATGAGGAACATTGCAATTACAAAAATTCTATAACCATTGTTATTTGAAACAATTGTAATGCTATCGCATCAATAGTTTAAAAGTTTACTCAAACATTTTTCCTTATAAAATAAGGATGAAGTTTCTTGCTTATAATATTCAAAGATATACTCAAACAAAACTACACGTTTTTTCCTGTTCTTTCTAAGTTTCCTAAGTTTCATCGTAATCCTTCAATGCTATTTATTTACAAGGTTCTACTCCCCTCCTAGGGAGAGAGGTCCTTATTCATGCATTCCAACAAATACATAATTATAGGGGAAGGCTACGCATACTCTCACAACAAAAGCCCTACTCATTCATTTATTCATTCAAAAAAAAAACAACAACATATGTACACATATAATTTCAGGAGAAATATACTCAGGATATGGGTGGGAGCGGGGCGGTAGAAATTCACACAAAAAGATTTTGAAACAAATTCAAATTATTTAAAAATCTCCAAGATATAACATTTAGCTCAAAATCGATTTCAGCACAAGAATGCATAGAATTTGATACGACTGGAACAGAGCCACCGACACCGCCAACATTGATCCTTGGCAGTGGGTCTCGTTCGAAAGGCAACAATAACGGTAACAATGGAAAACCGAATCGTATTCGTCGCAATTCCGTTAACAATAACAGTAATGGCAATTTGGCAATTTTGATAAATTTCGTACTATGACGAATCGCTGCCCGCCGCATCTTCTATAATTGAGTTAAGATCGATATTGAATGAATACTCATAGAGATTTGAGTAGCGATCACGCTCCTTCCAGGGTGATCGGTGATTCATATAAAGATTTCTCTTACTAACACGAAATATTTGACTATCTTTTATCGACTGATCATCGTCGCATGGCTCACCGCCACCACCAAAATCGCACTCGCGAATTGTCAGACGATTCGTGGGTGACTTCAGTTCGAACAGGACGTCCTGGTGTTTGTACCGCGCCCGCATCGGCAGTGGCTGATAGCCGGGAATGACAACCTTTTGCGAGTCCACGGACTGTGTGGACTGACGCCGCATGCCGCGCCCCTTGTTCACGTTGAAGTTGCGCAGGAACATCGAGTCCGTACTCCGCTGGGGTGAGTAATACTTATAATCCGCGGGCGCCGGCGCCTGTGGAGCTGCCGTATGGATCGTGGTCAGCGTCGTGGTGCTGGCCGAGGGCGCGGCAGACGCCTGCAGCTGCAGCGTTGAGGGACGCTTCGGCTGTTGTTGCAAGGACACGCCCGTGGCTGACACCGGCGTGATGGCAGGCTGGACTGTAGTCGTGGCCACCGTGGTGACCGGCTGATGGTGCGGATGATGATGCAGCAGAGGCAGAGGTGAATTGCGCGCATCGAACGACGGTGAGAGTGGAAGGTGAAGTGATCGCTTGAGGTTCAAGCGGTACGAGGAGGCAGCTGGTGAGTGCATCAGCGAGGGTGTGGCCAATGCACTGGGCGTTGTATCATGATGTAACTGAAGCTCTTGTTGTTTTTGGTATTTGTTATTAAATTGATGAGCAGGTGGTAATAGTGTTTGTAGTGAACATTTTTGATGTTGATGTTTTTGTTTCTTGTGATGATGTTTGTTGCGTGACTTACCATTTTGCAAGTTGTCATAGCTGCGCGGCCTATAAACGCCGCCAGCTGTGGCCGCACTCCCCGCTTCCATGGCTGATGACGAGGTATTTGACTGAGTCAACCGATTGATTGATTTGATAACAAAAAACAAAAAAGGACAACCAGATTTCGAGAGAGAGATTGAGACAAGAGTGGGAGAGTGAGCTCAAGTAGTATTGGTGTGATGTATGATTGTGTTGTTTGTGTGTTGGTTGAGAGGGCAGATGGTTGATTGTGGTTTTTCATTAATTCATTTAGTCCATGGAAAAACGTAAGTTGGCAAAATCATAAGCAAAAAACACAATTTCGTAGTTTCAGGTTATTTAATCGTGTGTGTTGTTGTTGATGCAATTTGTTCGATGTTGTTTGATGATAGGTGGATTTTATTTTGTTTGCAACGAGAAATAAATGAAGAGAAAAAAAAGAACGAAACAATTGATCAGTGCATTATTAGGTTCGAAAAGATGTTCTCTTTCAGTAACACAGGTGCTCTCAAAGGAATCAGGAAAAAAGACACCGAGAGTTTTGAAAAGTAAGTTAAGTAAGATCAAAATCACGCACGCAATCAAAGATGTATATATGGAAATTCGATTGACTTACCTCATCGTAGTAGCGTGACTTCAAGTCGGAGCCACCTATACTGATGCCGCCGCCGGCGCCGGCGATAATGGGCTGCGAGGTGATCATGGCGCCGCTACTGACGTGTGTGGCACTAATCACATCACTGAGGGGATGGCGGGGACTCGAGTGTTGTTGCATTTGTAAAATGTATTCATCGGTAGCAATGCCACGCCTATAATTGTAAGAGAAAAATGATCAAGAAGGCAATGACATAATATCAAAGAATGAACAAAGCAAAATTAACCAACAATGATAGTTACAGTCATAAATTTAGAAAAATAACAATTCATAAACCCCTAAATTCACAAATTCATAAATTCATAAATTCATAACTTCATAAATTCATAAATTCATAAATTCATAAATTCATAAATTCATAAATTCATAAATAAATTCATAAAAATTTATAAATTCGTATTATATAAATACATAAGTTCACAAAAATTTATAGATTCATAAATTGATTATATTAATTTATATATTAAGAAATCCATAAATTTTTAATTCAAATGGAATCTTATCCTTGCTTACTTACCTATCTATAAGAGAAGGCGTCATCGGACCGCATAAAATATGGCAGCAATTTAAACAGATGTTCCCCCGAGAATACGGATTTAAATTGCGTTGACCGCCTTTGGAAGAAAAAGAGCCTTTGAGCTGGAAATAGGAAAAACATGTACTCACTCTTCTTCTTCAACTCCAATGCCTCAGATCACTGACGACGGCACCTGATACTTACATCTTCATTAGTTGTTTGATCACTGGTGGTTAAATATGTATGGAATCCCGCTAAACCGATCACAGACCATATGGAGAAGAAGCATATAAAGACCACAATCACAGTGAATGGAGCCTTTTTAATGACTTCAAATACTTCCTGTTCAGTTTTCATTACTACAACGACGTGAGGCGGTCAGAAGAGTGGAATAGAGAGAAGGCATAAAGACAAATGGTATGTATGTATATGTAAGTAAAATACAAACGAAAAAGGATTTCAAAGTCGTCATCCTTTGAAAATGTGTCTGTTTAATTTTAATTAAGACATATGTACGTACGTATACTCTACTTACATAATACTAAATGCGTCACAGAGCATGAAAATATGAACACAGCTAAAAAAGCCAACGAGACTAGAAACAGATAAAAGAAGCGATAATTACGTTTACCCACACAATTGCCAACCTAGAAACGAGAAGAGAAAAAAAAAACAGGGAGAAATGACATCAAATTAGAATAAAAGATAGACATCATCAAGATGAGAGAGAAGGCATCATTAATTAGAAGTTCACTTTAAATCTAAGTAAATTTCACAGAAGCAACAATAATGATCTGTCCCCTCTGTTAAAGGACCAAAATTGCCCGTAGACATATATTCATTAGTAGGAGTGCATGAGGGCGGCAAGCGTTGCCATAGTTTCACAATTTTCAAAGTTAAATATTATGTTTTGTTCAAAGTAGTATTCTCCCCTTTAAGTTGTAATGCGAAACAGTGTTAGGGTGTTTTGAGTTTTATTTTCTGTCATCAACTCAAAAATCTCTAGTGGATGCAATAGCTGAGAGTAATTTAGTCCATGGATAAGTAAGCCAATCATTAGTTTTTTTTCAAAAAATTTAATATCTAGATATGTAGGATATTTTCTTAAAATAGACATAAACAGATAAAACCAAACTAATTAATTTGCTTTGATGAAAAATTATGAAACCTGAGAAAAACTGTAAGACAAATAACATCACAACACTGCAATATTAATGCTAAATAGCTAAAATCAATACCTTCTTCTAATTAAGGTTCTTAAAGTCAGTTGTTTGATCTTTGTAGTACATTCATTTACACCTAGAATATGTACTGGTTCCCTTACCTAGGTGTGATATAATTAGTCTACTGATTTGAACTGTTTCACTTTCCACAGAGAACTAGTGAACAACATCAATTATTTGCAGACTATCGTACATTTTACCTCCAACGATGTCATAATATCAATAGCAGTGCATTGAATTTCCAAGTAACTTTAATTTAAAAGAAATTTCCTCTTAGAAGACAAATGTAAAAACTAATTAAAAGTATAAATGCAAGATAACAACCAGTAACTGAATACAAATCCACTGACTGAATGACAGTGTGTGTGTTTGCAAAGCGAATTTCATCAGTTTCTATTTCACTTTCATTGAAGGAGGCGTAACTAGATACAAGAGAGATGTCTCTCTATAAAATGTCGCAAATTCACAATCACTGCAGTGTCCCTCAGGGCAGGAAGGAGGCAAGGAGCAAATAATGCAAACCCAGTGTTCTCTATTCAGAGAAACACTGAAACACTGCAAGAGGATGTGTTGGCACAGTAACCAAGTTAGTAAATACTTGTTACCGAAAAAAGCAAAGAAATTAAGAAAAACTCATATATATTTCATACGTTTAATGGAGCCATGGCTCGAGTGTGACATAAACAGTGGTGAGAGGAAAAATAGCACAACACAGTAATATTGTGAAGGATCGTGGTATAATTAACAACATGCGGCGCAGATGATTTGGGCTCGAGAACCCGTTACATTTATTCGAGCGAAGGTTACTTCGTTGTTGTGACAGCAACTTCGAATAGTCGAAACAATTTGCATTTGCACGGTAAAAGTTACTCGAAAACCTATGAGTGAGACTAAATTGAGTTATGTCATTCCTATTTTAAGGACAAATCAAAATAAGACTTTATACTACATAGTATTATAATGTTTTGAAATTCTGACAAGTTGGCAACATTTTTATCAGACTATTCAGTAGGAAAAATATCTTCTTTTACAATGTCGGAAAACAGTTACAAATTGTTATTCGTATTTTTTGTCAAAAGCTCCTGGAGTAAGTGATACGCATAACTCACCAATGATGATGATGGCGATATAAGTCGAAAAATTGGGTACTATAAACTTTAAATTGTCATGAAGTAATATAATTTTATTTCTTCGACCCACAATCTGAAAAAAATTGACATATGTAACGTAACCAATCGTTGCACACGACCAACGTTATCGACACATTCGACAATTGTCACGAATAGTGAAAATGTGTGCGACAAATTAAAACAGCTACCAAATTGTGTTTCGATGAATGGGTCTCAAATTCTCTCTGGGTTCGAGGTAGACGTCTGTTTAATGAATATGCTCAAGCGAATACTAACATGTTCGATGTTGCTCGTGGGGATATGTCACTTCTTTTCTTGACCAAAAATACAAAATAGTTAATGAGAAATATGTTAAATTCTTTTTCGCAGTATTTTCTTTTAAATCTCTTTCTTTGACACGCAATATATGATCCCCTACTTTCAAACATTTCCCCTACAGTTTACTCAAGCCAATGGAACCAAATTTCCGCGAGAGAATTGGCTGTATAATATTAATATTAATATATCTCGATGCGTACCGAAAAGTGCTGTACGATGTATTCTCATTACATCAAGAGCGACCGCCAAAAAAGTTTATTGTCAAGTTGTTTATTGTTATCCGATTTCGATCTGTTTAATCGGTCTTCGGTCTGTTGGATTGAACTTTTGTTAGTTGAACCCTATTTCTATTGCCTTAACTCGACTTCGGTCTGTTGAATCAAACTTCTGTTGGTTGAACCCAATTTTTATTGGTTAAACTCGACTCCGGTCGGTTTTATCGGACTTCGGTCTGTTAGATCCAACTTCGGTTCGTTTAACATGACTTCGTTCCAGTAGCATTATAGAAATTAACACAGGAGAATTTTGTATCAACACTCCATCGGGTGCGATTATTAATTCGGGATATTTAAATCAATGCGATCCTGACCTGCAGATATGAAGCTGAGTTTCCGAAAAACCAGAATTACCAACACGATCCGGAATTTCTGACATGAAGCTGAGTTGCCGACAACTCCGAATTATCAATATATTCTCAAATTGCTGATGTTAATCGGAATCTTTGACAAATTCAAATTACCAAGACGATTACTATTTCTGATATGAACATGAATTGCCGACGACAATGAATCATCAATACACATTCGAATAGATAATATTACCTGAATCGCTGACGAACATGACTCAATACGGACACGAGTTGCCGGTACGAATCTGAACTGTCGAAACCACTGCATCATCATGCATCATTTCCGAATTGCTGGTAATAGCCTTTATCGCCGACAAACCCGAATCATCAATACACTGCCGAATTGCTGATATGAACCTAAATTACCGAAAGTACCCATATTCCCGAATACCTATAAGGTGACACAGTGATATGGGAAAAAAATTTCTGTATTTTGACAACGCCAAAGTTTGAGCACAATTGGAGTATGTTAACCCGTGCCACTGGTGGCTTATAGTTCCAAAGCTCAAGTAGGCACGTTTGGGGGTCTTTTGTTTAAACATTCTTCAATCGTGCCCAAACTTTGGTTATCGTAAAGACATAATTTTGTGGGGTTGGCGTTGTCAAAAATTTAACATCGATAGGCACAGATCACATTAACGCAACTCGAGCGAATACTAAAGTTTTCGATCATTTCAAATCGGCCTGTGTACAACTAACAGGTAAAACTACATCGCTATCGCTGAATCCAAATCAGAATTGTTTTCGTATCAAAAAACTGTATCCTGATTAAAAGTTTGTATTATCATAGTGGCATAGTGGTTAGAACACGCGACTACCATGCGGGAGATCGCAAGTTCAAACCTGTCTCCAGTCATCTTAAAAGAAAAAAAAATAAATAAAATTTTCTTTCATTGTCGGCTCCCCCGGAATGTTGTTGACAGCAACTTCGCAGTATTAAGCGTCGATTCAATCGTCGTGTCTAGTAAGAGCTTCTCAAACAGTGACGTTCGCATTCGTCGATAAACAAGTAGGTGCCGTTAGTTGTGAATCCAAAAATAGAAAGCGTGTTAATTCACAACAACGCGAGAAGCTATCCCATACCTCATTCATGGGGTGCAAAGGGAAATTAAGTTTTTTTTTTTTTATTATCAAAAAACAAATCTATTATTATTATTGCAAACTTTAGCGGCTCCACGAAAAGCCCCCCAATGAAATAACGCCCAAACGAAAATTGAAATATTCCAAAGATTTTTAGGTGTTATTTCATATGAAATAACTCCCAATTTTTTTGGGACGTTTTTCATTTTTCTTCGGCAATTTTTTCATTCCTCATTTAGGGTTTTCAAATTATGAAATAATCTCCAATGAAATAACACCCAACAAATTTTTTAAATTTGGGACTTGTTTCATATCGTGTATAATTTGGGTGTTATTTAATTTTTTATTCGGGGGTTATTTAATTTTTAAAGCTGTTGGTTTTTTGGGGTTATAATTATATAATTATATAAAAATAGGCCTTTTACAAGAAAACTTTTAGCCTGTGAATATATGACAATATCTTTTGAATGTTTACAGATATTTCCATTTATGTTCATATTGACGGATAGAAATCAATGGATTTTTTTTAAAATTTGTTAGGGTACTTCAGAAGGAAGAATTCAATAAAAGCAGAGAGTTTGATTTGCTTGTGAACGGTGGAGGTTGTGTAAAGGCCAAACGTAAAAGGCAAATTGTCTTCCGAACTGCAAAAATAGAGCAGGACTACAACGATCTACGATCCACATGATTCATTTCAACAATTTTGCGACTCTGCTGTTGGTCCATATTGACTTCATGAAATCTGACTCTTTTATGAATTTTGGGCATAATTTTATTTTTGTTGCTGATGGGGTTTATTTCATTGGGGGTTATTTCATTTTCATCATTGGGTGTTATTTCATTTGAAATATTTTGGGGTTTATTTCATTGGGGGTTATTTCCTGGGCGTTATTTCATTGGGGGGCTATTCGTGGAGCCACTTTAGTAACTAAACATTTTTGATTTTGCACATTCCATTGGTCATCAAAAAATTCTTTTGTCGGCTCCTGACTTATATTTTCTTATAATCAAAGTTTTTGCGGAAATTCGAATTTCCTAAACAATTATCAACAAATTAACAGTTTGTTTAGCCAAATTAATTACGAATACTCCATAAAATTCAATTATGTCCTCAGCCGTATTCTTAAAAATTTCATCAACACTGCGAATTTATCGCCCTCGACTGTCTCAATGAGGCGAATACCCTTCTAAAAGAGTAAATTTTCATTTAAGTAGCCCCACTTCAATATGAAAGAAATGAAGACAAAAACAAACTGGTAAAAAATGGAAAATGAAACCACTTCATACAAATAAAATACCCAAGAAGAAACCGAAAACACTACATCAGTACTAGTAGTGCGTAGTACCTGCACTTGTTGTAGTTGTAGTAGTTGCACTGTAGTAGTAGTAGTAGTAGTTCTAGATGAGGGGCAATGCTACAAGTAACAAACTTAGGACTACATCTGTGTGAATGCATGCGAATGTGTGTCGGGGACTGGTGGTGTGTCTGGCCGACTCTTCATTCATGGAATTTCTTTAACGTTTCATGTTTTTTTTTCTTTTTTCATTTCTGCTGCCATGATAAAAAGATGTTTCTTGTTGTTTGTGTTTTAATAATTTTCTTTTTTGCAAATTTGTTCTACTCTCCTTTTTCCCCCCACCCTCTGTTGGTACTATTTGCTGCCGCTCATATTTGTAGATTGAGCGCGCCCTTTTTGATGTTACAACGCTTCGCTTTCTTTGGAAGCGACGCAACACTTTCGCTTTAACACTCTTTGAAGGTCGTTTGATTTAGAAAACGGAAGTGCAGAGCAAAGAGGAAAAATTAAGCACAGTGTGTAAGAAATAATGAAGGATACGGAGACATCGGGGAGAGGGAGGCCTTGTGAGATGATATCGTTGGCGTTTGAAAAGATGTTTTAGATGTTGTTTATTAATGGAAAATTCATTTTGTTTCTTAGCTGCCGCGTCTACTAATTATCGTTAGAGGAAATATCAACGATGCTTAAGACTGTTTCATCGTCTCTCGGTCCTCTGTCTCTGTCTCACTCTCCATTTCGTATTATTATTGTATTATTTTGTAAGTCTCAAACTGTGTAAAGGGAGTTTCTGTTACATGTGTCCTTTTGATTGTTACACCTGGAGATGGGTGGATATATCGAGTACTAGATTGTTAAATGAGGATTTGTGAATTAGTGCAAAGATTTTTATCAAGCCGTGTAATTGCTGATATTTATGAGTTTTGATAAAATTGAAATTGCTTTGAGTCTGTGAGTTGTTTCATCGGCATCAAAGATTTGATATCTCAATTTGTAGGATAAGGACAACGTTATTAATTTATTGGGGTCAGCTTAAGTGTTTAGATGTGGTGCAGAGAAAGTTAAAGAAATACATTTCAAAAAGTAGATATTAAAGTTTTAAGATAGCCGAACCTGATAATCAGCATTGTGAAGTGTGTCACGCGATTGTTGCGATTTTACACTATTGGAATTATTTCTCTGGGGCTTGGTGAAAAGTATGGTCTATGGTAATAATAATGAGACTATTCAAAAAGCCTTATACAATTTTATGACACGCATCCCACATTGCCACATTTAACCATTTATTGTGTTTCATACATAAATGTCATAGAGTAAAAAATGCGATGAAATATAAAAAATTTTGTTGTATTTGGGCGAATCACTAATGATTTTTATATTGCGTTGTCGTTAGAAGGAAGAAGTTAGTTTTTGCATACATTTAAGATAATTTTGTAGTAGTGCTAAAATGGGCACCAATTTCGAAACCAGGATGTTCTTTTTCCATAAATTAGCGAATTACGTTAATTTTTGATAAGAGTAAATTTTCATTTTAATGCAATTACATAAAAAACTATTTGTGGTAATACAAACGTGCTATCGGTACAATAAAAATAGTTTTTGGTTCAATAAAATTATTTCTTCGTATAACAAAAGCACTATGTTGTGCAGTAAAAGCATATTTTACTACAACGAAAAGTACTATTTGGCACAGAAAAAAATGCTTATTGGTTTAATAAAAGTACATTTTATAAATAAAGTAAATTTTAAGTAAAACAAAAAGTTCTTTATAGTACAATAAAAGTACTTTTTGGTTCAACAATAATATTTCATGGTAAAATGCAAGCATTTTTTTGTGTAATATGAGTACTTTGTAGTACAACGAAAAGTACTTTTTAATACAAAAAAAGCATAACGGACTTTTTGGTACAAAAAAAGTAATTTTTAATATAACAAAGTAATATTTTCCAAAATCAAAGTACTTTTTGGTGCAAGAAAAGTAGTTTTTGGTACATGAAAAGTATTTTTTAAGACAATATAAGTAATTTTTGTTGCAATTAAAGCAGCTTTTAGTACAACAAAAACTATTTATATTTTACAATAAAAGTACTTTTTGGTGACTCTTAGTGAAATTTTCCGGAAAATATTTCTATCGAAGATTCTAAGCCTTGACCGCTGTTCAAAGTTGACTTGTTTTCAAAATTTGGCCAAAAATGTCCCATACAGGTGGGAGCTAGAGGCTTAAAATGTTCCGTGAAAATATTCCCCTGATTGTTTTAGCATAAGTCTCTGAAGACAAGAAATACCCTTAAAGTATTTTATAGATGATTTTTCATATTCTTTGAATCGACTTTTGACCAAAAAAAACCAACTTCAAACAACTGTAAAAAAAAATTTGTGACGTAGTGGAGCAAAATTTAGTTTAGGGTTTTGTTACTAAGGTCAAATGCAATCGTTTTATATTAGTGTGTTGCACTGTGCAATTTAACTTCATAAGTAATATCATTTTCATAAATTAAAAGTCTCTACCCATCTACAAAATAGTAGAAACTAGCTGATTCGTCAAACATCAACGAAATTATTTCGATTTTTTCTCCTTTTTACCTTACAGGTCTAAAATTTAGGGGAGCAGACTAAAACTTCATATACATATATAGATAAATAAGAAAGTACATTTATATATTTTTTAAATTTTGTCTCAAAAAGCATGCATTAGGCAAAATTGCTTTAATTGATTTGGCATAAAACAACTTACTAAATAAGTTGAAAATATCCTTATAATATTTTCAAAAAACTTTTGCACCAGCAGTTTTCCCATAAATTGAATTCTGTTTCATACAAAGTATTCTTTTCACACCCAACCTTCATACATATTAAGTAGTTTTTGTGTTCGCATTAATTAATTGGCACAAGCCTTATTAGTAAACCTCCACCATTTTCCAGCTTCAATGATTCTGGACTAACATTAATTCGGTCACATTCAACTAAACACCTGCCTACTTATTTCTGCTCCAGTCTCCTTCGCAAGCATAGAAACCACACGCAATTGCGTGAATTAGCAAATACTTTAACCCATTCACTTCCACGCCTGCACACATACATACACACATACAAAGGAGGCTTACGTATTTATTGTTGCTGTACCTAATGACAGACGGCTATGAGAGCTAATGATGTTATTGTTATTGTCAGTCTCCTTTGTTATGCCATATTGTTTTTATATCTCATTCGCCGCTAAAGTATTGCCGTGTTTTTTGTATTATATTTGCACTCGCTTCGCCTTATTTCATGCTGAACATAGGTATACACAGACGTAAACACAAGTGGCAACACCTTCACTTCCCACTTTGTTGTTAATTGCTATTGAGGCCAACAACACAATACAATACAACACAACACACAAACAACAAAATGTAGTGTAGTGTGAGTGTATTGAGCTGTTGGCCCATTCATAGCAACATCAGAAACGAAAGCTTTAACATCAACACCTGTGGAGAGCTTTGGGTATTGAATGAAAAGGATTTTTTCCCGAAACACTTCCGCGGACTTTCTTTGTTCACTGTGGCATTCTACAAAGCACTACAATTTCCTGCTGGAAGGCGTGAGGGCGGGTGTAGGAGCAGTGATGAAATGGTTAGCATGGTTTCTTTCTTTGCCAGCATTAATTACACAATGGCATTAACATTATACCGCAAATTATGCTAAATAATCAGAGATTTTCACAAGGAATTGCATTAAAATATTTATGAAACTTTTCAACACAACAAGGGAAAAAATGTTAATGATCCTGCGGATAAAGAGAGGAAGCACAAAAAAAGGACGGCGCTAAGGAAGCTGTAACGATAACCCACCAAAAACAATTGGGCTACAAAAACTTTTTTTGTATTATTAAATCTTAACATTTTACGCACAACAGACTTTTGTTGGCGGTATTAAATATTAAAGGTAATTGTGTTTGCCAAGTGTTGTGTAATTATTATTCATCCAGGTGGGACGTTGTTTAAATGGGGATTTGGGGATTTGTCTTTAGCTTTTGTCAAGTGCTAAAAATTAATGTTGACTTTGGCGTTGTTGCTGAGAGCGGACTAATTGTGATGCACAGTTGATGTGTTAATGTTTTATTCAATACATAGTTGTATTACAGAGACTATTTTAATTGATGATAGTGGCTTAAGTGTGAAGCTAATGAAATGTAAAATGGTTGTAAATATTTTGAAATTTATAGTAGAGCTGAATCTTCTAGTCATTGGAAACCAAATTTAATATGACAATAATTGTACCTTGAATCGCTTCTGGAACCCTAATTCTGACAGCAATTAATATAGCAATTAATGTAAGGGAAAGAACAAATGATCATTAACAAAAAACTAACTTATGCTTAGAAAATTGGTCCAACATGAAGGTCATATTTATACAGTCAGAGTAAAACGTCATTAAAATACCTTCTTTTCCAACATATAAAAATGTAGCCTTGCAATATGACAGACATGTTTCTAGCGAAATTAACTTTCGTTTAATCAATGTCGCTAATACATATCACTTTAACCACCTCGTTCCAAATAAAATGGAACGAGGAGCAAAAACTTGCAATGGAAAATTGTTTAAGAACTTTTTCTTTTCTGGCTCTATGGATACGTCAACAAAGGAAATTACCGAATTTAAGCTGATGATTAGCCGAAAGATATTCCCAAAGCTAGAAAGAGAGATCGAAAGTTTACCTTTCCAATAAAAAACCTAGTATTTCATTGTACCAAAAAAAATACTTACATTGTACCAAAAAATTATATTTATTGTACCTAAAAGTACTATTATTGTACCTTAAGGAAGTATTATTGTACAAAACAGTAAATTTATTGTACTAAAAATTTCATTTATTGTACCAAAAAAAAAAAATTTTATTGTACCAAAAAGAACAATTTATTGCACAAAAAGTGGTGTTATTAAAACAAAAAGTACATTTAATGTACCAAATAGTAATTTTTAGTACAAAAAAGTACTTTTATTGCACAAAAAAGTACTTCTATTGTAGCAAAAATTGATTTAATTGCACCAAAAAGTATTTTAATTACACCATAAAGAACTTTTATAGTATCAAAAAGTACTTTTATTGTAGGAAAAGTACTTTTAAGAGTACATTTATTGTAACAAATAAAACTTTTATTTTACGAAATAGTACTTTTATTGTACCAGAAAATTATTTTACCGAACCTAAAACAATTTGATTGCACTAAACGGTACAGTTTATTGTACCAAAAAGTACTTTTATTGTATTAAAAAGTACTATTATTGTATTAAAAAGTACTTTTATTGTAACAAATAGTAAATTTATTGTACGAAAAAGTACTTTTATTGCATCAGAAAATTATTTTACTCAACCAAAAAGAATTTTATTGTACCAAAAAATACTTTTGTTGTTCAAATAGTACTTTTATTGTATCAGAAAATTATTTTATTGAACCAAAAAGAACTTTATTGTTTCAAACGGTACAATTTATTTTACCAAAAAGTACTTTTATTGTATCCAAGAGTACTTTCATTGTAATATATAGTACTTTAATTTTACGAAAAAGTACTTTTATTATACCAAAAATATTTTTATTGAACCAAAATCAAAATTTATTGTACCAATCGGTAGAAGTAATTGTACCAAAAAGTTTTTTAATTGTAACAATCAGCACTTTTATTGTACCAAAAAGTACTTTTATTGTCTCAAAAAGTAGTTTTATTTTATCAAAAAATTCTTTTACTGTACGAAAAATTACTTTTATTGTACACAAAAGTATTAGTGCTGAACCAGATAGAAAGTACTTTGATTGTATCAGAAAGTACTTATATTGTAATAAATGGTACTTATATTTTACGAAAAAGTACTTTTATTGTGCCAAAAAGTATTTTGATTGAACCAGAAATAAATTTATTGCACCAAACGATAGAAGTAATTATACCAAAAAGTACTTTTATTGTATCAAAAAGTACATTTATTATACCAAAAAGTACTTTTATTATATCAAAAAGTACTTTTATTGTATCAAACAATACTTTCATTGTTCGAAAAATTACTTTTATTGTGCAAAAAAGTATTTGAGCAGAACCAGAAAGAACTTTAATATGCCTAACGGTGCAGTTTATTGTTCCAAAAAGTGATTTTATTGTATTAAAAATTACTTTTATTGTACCAAAAAGTACTTTTATTGTAACAATAAGTACTTTTATGATTTATTGTGTCAAGAAGTTGTGTTTGTTGTACCAAAAAGCAAAAACTACATGTTGCTTCACCGCCACTTACAAACACAACAGCACTTATTGTCACTCTGTTCAACCAAAATAAGAAAAGCCAGTAAAGTATATGTATCATTGTTTTAGTTTTGACAGCTTATCGTGATTAAGAAGAAAGAAGAGTTCTTAGTTTTGTTTGAAAAACATATTTTGGTCGCGAATGTCTTGCAAAAATTCATTGCTCACTGCAGTAAATTATTTGCTGTCTTAGTAAAGCAAAATCATTTTTGCAGGGCTTTTCTAAAAGTAAAGAAAGTTTCGAAATGCATTTATTTGTTTTATATATAAATATTAATCATACGCCCTCGTGACCATACGTTGCAACTCATCCCCCAACTGGTAAATGAAACAACTCTTAAATAGCTACTACACTCTAAGGCTACCTCTTGCACTCCCACATAAATAAATGTTCAATAAATTAAAAAAGAAAATTATTACACAAACTTACCCACGGACAATGGTGATCGAAACGATCTACGCAATTATCACATAAACTGCAATGTGAAGCTCTGGGCGGTCGGAAGATCTTACACGTAAAACAATATTTCAGTTTTACCGTTTGTCCCTTGACAAGGACTTCTTTTGTACGTGGTGGCGGTCGATATGTGGGACTATTTAAGGAATTTGGCACTTCTGCAAAAAAACAACAACAACACCATTACACCACATAAAACAAGCAATTACATAAGAAAATATAAACACAGCATAATAATGTTTGCTGTAGTAAAAACAATACGGCTACTTACCAATTTGTTTTTCTATATAGGCTGCCTCATCATATGAGGCACGCGGTATTACACCGGGATCTGTGAAGGTCGTACGTAGCAAGGAACTCATAGTAAAAAAGTATAAAATAGCACCAACAATGGGTATAATGGGATTAATACGTGTGGCCAAAAAGGGACAGCTGCAAAGAGACAACAAAGGAGAAAGCATAAAATAACTGAAGAAAAAGGGTAAATATATACATATCGTATTAAATATGAGAATTGCAAACAGTAGACCAAGGACCCCACAAATTGCAGCAATATGTATGTGTAATTCATTTGCCACAATTTGTTTTGGTGTCCTTTCATTTCCCAGTTAAATATGACACACATAACTTTACTATCGCCCGCTTTCCTCGTACTGTACAAAGCGTGTCAATGTGTTGGTATTCCACTTAAAAGAGCTCAAATAGGGCCAGGCATAAAATATTTATATGACTCTTGAGGGAATTTGTTGATAAAAAATAAACAGTACAACCTTTTACTTCATTGTAATATCACATAAGTGGCGAAAGGAAGTGGTAGTGGTGGTGGAGACAACACCAAACTTTAAAAGTCTCTAAGGGCGATGTTGCTGCTGATTCTCTCTCCAGTCATGACTGTCCTAAGCCTGCATCTCTGGCGAGACCTTCATGCACTTCCCTGTGCCCTCATCATATAACAAAATTCGCTATTATTAACTTGAATCAAATGCGCTTTTGTGCAAACACACATACACACAGAGAATGAACAAAGAGAAAAAAATAAACGATTTCTAGAGTAGAAAATATATGACTTTACTACATACAACTACTACTTGCCACAAAATGTTATGAACTGCATTACTTTGCATAGGAGGTGCAGGGTAGTCAGTTGAGAAATCGGCAAGCGCAACAGTTAATATTTGTAAACATGTCTAAAATGCTTTAAAATTTAACTTGAACAAATTTTCACGAAAAAGTAAATATTCTCTGAATGGTTTCAATTAGCAAAAAAGCAGAATTACTACACTATACAAAAGTTAAGCAATTATAGGGAGAAATTAATTTAAATTAAAGAAAATTTAACTCTGTATGATGCCAAAGACTTTCTTTATTCGAAAATGGTTCAAATTATTCCTTAAAAACTCTATTATAAATGTATTTTTGCTTACGGCTCCTATATCTGGACCCAATTTGGCTATACTGAGAGCGGCTTCCAAATTGACCTAACTTTGTCTGTTTGTTTATGTGCTTGATTGTATCACATTCACATCTAAATGGCTGAACTGAATACAAAAAAAATGTGGTAGGCTGTTAGAATACAATATGGAATTACCGTAGGAGTGGACGTGGCACAATTTTTTTTAAGCTAGCAAGATAAAATTTTATAACTAGATAATTCTCGGAAACACAAATATGAATATGCAAAAGAAATTGTAATTTTCGATCAGTGGGCGGAGTGGGCATGGCGAGACTGTATTTAACACCTAGAGAGATGATATTTGATATGTAGATAGTACTCGGTACTACAATTACAAATATCCAGACGATATGCTTATTTTTGATCAGAGGCAGTGTGGGCGTGGCCAAACTGTATTTAGCCCCTAGAAAAATACAATATGATACACAAAAAGTACACGGCACTACAGATTCAAATCTGCAGACGACGATTTTATTTTCGATCAGTGGGCGGAAGTTGCGTGGCAAACCTGTATTTAAGCTCTAGAGTGATCAAATTTGATATATAAATAGTACTCGACACTTCAATTACAAATTTGAGGACCAAATATTTATTTTCGATCAGTGAATGGGGAGGACAAACTGCGTTTTAGTCCTCGATAGATACAATTTGGTAGACAGACAGTACTCGAGGGGGGCGTGGTAAAACTGAGGTAGCACTAGAGAGATAAAATTTTAAATACCGATGGTAACCGGCACCACAATTGCAAATTTGCAGCCGATATTTTTAATTTGGATCTATGGGCGGAGTAGGCATGGCCAAACTCCATTTTAGTCCTGGGGACATAAAATGTAGAACACTGATAGTGGTAGACACTACAGATTCAAATTTGCAAACGAAAATTTTATTCTCGATCAGTGGCCGGGGCGTGGCAAAACTGTATTTTTGCCCTAGAAATATGAAATTTTGTATATAGATAGTACTCGATTCTACAACTACAGATTTGATTACGCAATTTGTAATTTGGATCTATGGGCGGAGAGGGTGTGGCAAAACTGTATTTTAGCCTAGAAAGTTGAAATTTGATATATAGATAGTGCTCGACACTACAATTAAAAATTTGCAAACTTTGCAAAAATATTTTAGGGGTTAATGAGATAATATTAGATATAAAGACATTATAAGCACAATAGATACAAAATTTAAGAAGGAATTTTTCTATTCGATCAGTGGGCGGGTTTGTTTTTAGTCCTAGAGAAATAAATTTTGGCAGTTCATCAGTAGAACTAAGTCTGAATACAAATTTCCTACATTTTTATCCTTATTATATAGACATGAACTTAAAATAAGAAAAGATAAATTAGAATTTGGTAAAAATTAAACGGCTCTATGAAATAAGGCCCCAAGAAATAAGGCCCCAAAACAAAAATTAAATAAAGCCCCAAAAATTTGTTCAGAAAACAACAACAGTGAAATTTGCGGTGTTATTTAATTTTTTTGGGACTTTATTTCATTTTTGTTTTGGGGCTTTATTTCGGTATGAAATAAAGCCCCAAATTTCGAAAATGAAATAATGCCCTAATCTCGCAACTCTTATCCTCTGACATTATTAAAAGACGAATGCGGTGGGGGGCACGCCCCCCAAAGTCAATTAACACAAAATAAACAAAATCAAAACATTTCTTCTGTTTTTTCCCTACATCAACCACCTTTTGTGGCACAAAAAGTCAACTAAATATCTCTCAAGGCCTAGATGAAAAAGTTTTCTGGACATATTACATTGCCATCGCATTTCCTGTCACAAAAACATATTATGAGTTACGATATTCTGAATGGCTGAATGCAAGCAAGTATGTATGTGAGTAAGCATATACATGTGTATGCAAGAGTGGATGTGAGCGTAAGTATTGTGTTTTGTTATTATTTATTCATAAAATGTTTAACATAGATTACATGAAACCAGCAGCAGCAGGCAGAAACAGTGCTCGTAGCCATAGTAGTAGTGTAGTAATTGTATAGTGGAAGCAGCAGTGACAGTGGCAGCAATAGAAGCATTTTGAAGCCGCAAGTGGCATGTCCTTTTATTGTTTGAGAAAAGCATTTCAACTGCAGTTCGCCCCCCTCTATCACTCACTTACAGAGTGAGTGTATGTCGCTCTCGTTCCCTGCCCCTTTCTTGCTTAGCAGCCAGCCAGCGAACGCAACCACATAGCCATAGTACAGAGACATTTTTTCGCACTAATGTTATGTTAGGGGGGGATATTCCAGCATTGGACTAGCTGTATAATGTTTATACCATTAGAGCTTTCGTCCTGTGTGCCCGCTGCTGTAACTCTGCCTCCCAGCTGTCAGGCAAACTCGTACATGCATATGCAAAACTAACATGCGTTCTATGTCATGTGAAATGCTTTACATTATCGTGCCCATTCGTATTCGTCGTCGTCGTTGTCACCCTTTCCTTACTTGAAGTTTTGGAATAGTCACAGCCCACTCGCTCAATGCACTCACACACAGGAGGAGCTCACAAAAAAATCAAAACAACAAGAACAAAATGTAAAGTTAGATAAACATCAGGGATTTTGTGTCTGTATGTGATTGTTAAACTCTTCGACCGATTACAACGACAATGAAATTTAGGATTTTTGTGATATTCATTCATGTACGCTTGCATTAGCTTGATTCATAAATAAAAAAACGGACACAGATTGTTATATATTTTCATGTCGTGCACTACACTACTGCTAGATATGTATGTATGTGAGTTTACACAACAATTTGTAGTATTTTACACACGAGCTGGAATAATGGCTGTTGTCTGTTGGGGAGATACAAATCTCGTAGTACATATGATTCTATAGGGGCATGGACTTGATAAGACTTAGGGTAAGAAAACCTTACAGTAAACTAATAATTGTCAAATCTTTCAAAAGGCTAAAAAAAGGAAAAATTCGCTAAACTTCACGAGATTCCGAATAAATAGTAAAACAGCATTTTCTATAAAAAGTTATTTCTTAAATGTATACGTTTAAGATTATGTTGTACAAATCAAAGTCTATAGCCTCTTTGGTTATTCCTTTTCATGTTTCCACCGCAATGGTTGTTAAACAAAATCTCCCAAACCTGTAAGCGATGCAAATTTTCAATTTTCCAAATTCTCCGCTTCATTTGCTTACCAAATTTTTCCGCCCTCAGATTCGAGCAAACAACATTTGCAGTCCTCTGTCATAAAAAAACAATTGACCCTTTTGCATGTTGATTATTTTCAGATATTCAATAATGAATGGAAAACCTAAAATTACAATACACCATAGACAATTAACAATGCCGTCCCAACCTTTTCCCTAATAAAGTAAACATAATTGTAACCCCAGACACTTCTCTCTGACCAAAATAATGTTGACATTGCAAACGAATCTTCAAAATATCTTGATAAACTGACATTAAGAGAAGGGAAAAAGAAAACATTTGGGACAACCATAATTTGGCCTAAATAAATAGGAGATTGTGGTAACGATTCCCATTGAAACTGTAATTTATAGAGTACTTTGCTATGGTTCAATGCCGGACCTAAAAATATTTATATTTGGCTGTTTCGATTTTTTATGTTTATGATTACGATTATTTTCAATCCCTTAACAAAGAAAAAAAATGCAAACACATACAAATCAAATTCAACATACAGCCAAACACACACATACATTTTAGAGATTTAGACACATACGAGATACTCATAAGCATAGACTCAGCAACATCACTGCTATGCTTTGTACAAAACATATGACTACGTGCCCCTGTACCAAATGCGCGTGTGTGTTCTTGTACATTTACATTTCCCACACACACACGTATTTGAAATGGTGTAAGTGAAGGATATTTTTCGTTATCTTTGCTATTGAACAATAAAATCAACAAAAACACAGAACCCTGTTTCTTTGTTGTGTGTGTACGCAAGAGTTTTTATGACACAATTCATTTTCAGCTTTCGCTGCACAAAAAACAAATCACACACAAACGTACTATTTGTTTCTTTTCAAAAACAAATGATGTTTATTGTAGAATATTTCTGATGATGTATGAAACTGGCTACATGAACAGACTACAAATGACAACGATGATGATGTGCTAACAAGCGCTCAAAGGGGTGGGGGTAACGGGGTGTGCATTCATCGGAGGATGCGAAGGATTACACATTGAATTGAATTGCAATCAGTGCCTAAATAGTCTGCCATTATTCTGCAGGGTTTATGTCACATATAATAATTTCGTACGTATTTCTCATTTGCTTTTATGCGTCTTCTTCTTCTTCATGTTCTCCATTATAATGTAAACTCTTTGTTCCGTTCCGTTTGTTTGTTTCTTTTTTTCGACACATCAAAATTTTCTGATGATATTTCATATTTAGATTTTTTGTCGAGCTTCATTGTTTATACTCCTCTTAACATATCCTGCCAATGCTGCTGTTACTACTGTTGATGATGATGGTGATTTGAAATTGTTTGTCTGTGTGTATGGGTGTGCTCATAATTATGGCATTTTGTGTGCATGTTTTGAATGTCACACATACAACCGTAATTGCTTACATACATATACACCGCATTGTGTTGTCTTTTGTTCATCTTCTTGCTGGGGGACAGCAGAAAAAACTCATTTCGTTATTCAGTACCTTACTTTAGGCAAAGTAGTTTAAATTTTGTCTTATCTCTAGCAGAATTTAAGCTTTTGCCTTTGCAAATGCGAAACTTTGCAAATATTTTAAAACTTCCTTGTTGTGGACATATTAAAATATTCCCCACAGACTTGTTGAGCACATCATCGTCATCATCGCCATCATCCACTTTGGCGACATCACCGCCAGTGGCATTTATGTCATGATACCAACAACTCGTCGTATCGATAATTTTATGGATCGCAAATAATGTCGCTTTTACAAAATATCCTTTGAAAATTATGTTTGAAAATGACTAGCAGTACAGAGTGGGTCAACTTAAGGTGGAAAAGTGTTAAGGTCTTAAATAGGGATAATTTTCGTTATTTTGATAGTTTTGAGTTTTAATAATTTTGTACGTTTAAATAATTTTGATGATTAAGGTATTTTTTCTAATTTCAATAAGTTTTTATAATTTCAATAACTTGGATAATATTAATAATTGTAATAACTTTGATAATAGTGACAACATTCATAATTTTGATTAATGTAACAATTTTGGTCATTTCGATGAATGTGATCACTTTGATAACTATGATTGTTATACTTTTGATAATGTTGATGATTGTAATCATTTTGATAATTGTAATGATTGCGATATTTTTGATAACACCCATAATTTTCATAATTATGATATTGGTGAAACTATATTTTTTTTTTGATAAATCCGATAATTTGATCATTTTGATGACTTTGATAATGTAGATAATTTTGACGATTTACGTATTTTTTGTAATTTTAATAATTTTTGATATCCTCGATAAATGCGATCATTTTGATAATTGCAATAGTTGTAATAATTTTAATATTTTTTTTTAATTTTAATAATACTGATAATTTTCATAATATTTATAAGTTCTATAATTGTAGTAGTTTTGATAATTTTGGCAATCTTGATAACTGTCATCATTTTGGTTGTTGTAGCAAATTTGGAAAATCTTTGAAATATCGATAAATTTGAGAATTTTCATCAATCTGATTATTTCAACAATTTTGATAATTTCGATTATTGTGATCGTTTTGATTATTGTAATAATTTTGATAATGGTGATAATTTCGATAATTTCAATAACTTACAGTAATTTTCATAATAGTGATTAAAAAGGTATTTTTAGTAATTTTGATTATTTTATTAATGTCGATAATTGTATTCATTTTGATAATTGTGATAAATTTGATAATTGTCATCATTAGTTTTAATAATTTCGAAGATTGTGATCATTTCGATAAATGTAATAATGTTAATAACTTCGATAATTTTAATAATGGTGATAATTTGGTAATTTCGATAACTTTGATAATTTCAGTAATTATGTTAATTGCTAACAGCTAACTACTTCCGGTCTTAGACCAAGTATTCCCTGGGCAATGACTTTAAAGCAACCGCTTAGAAGTTAGCTAGAGTTAGAAGGCGAAACGTTGAGTAACCTAATCGGCATGCTACCACCGATGCGTCTTAGGAATTAGGTAACAGAAGTTACTGAAGCTCAACACAGGTTCTCCTAGTGGCTTTGGCAGCCCCAAGAAACTAGGATCGGGAGCGGTGGCCTAATAAGCCACTCTCCTTAAACAAAATTTATTATGAAAACACGGAGAATAAATAAAACAAGAACCCCCCCAAATGTTGACGAACCCCGCAAACGATATAAGGACCATGATTTAAGGATATGCACCTGGAATGTCCGAACTCTTTACAGAGATGGTGCCTCTATCCAACTGGCGGATGTCCTCGACAAATACAAGGCTGACATCACCGCCATACAGGAAATGAGATGGACGGGACAGGGATGCACACGACGAAAGAACTGTGACATCTTTTACAGCTGCCATGCAGAAAGACACGAATTTGGATGTGGTTTCATAGTCGGCAAGAGACTTCGACACCTGGTCTCGCGGTTTAACCCCGTAAGTGACCGAATAGCCACCATTCGCATCCGGGCGAAATATTTTTACATCACGCTGATTTGTGTACACGCCCCGACGGAAGATAAAGACGATGAGATTAAAGATGCATTTTACGAGCGCCTAGAGGAAACATACGACCGCTGCCCTGGCCACGACATTAAAATTGTTCTGGGAGACTTTAATGCAAAAATAGGAAGGGAAGATGTTCTTGGTCCATCGATCGGTAAATTCAGCCTGCATACCGACACGTCAGACAACGGTTTTAGGCTGGTTAGCTTCGCAGCGGGAAGGAACATGGTAGTTAGTGGAACCAGATTCCAGCACAAAGATATCCACAAGGCAACTTGGCTATCCCCCGATCAAAACACCAAAAATCAAATTGATCATGTGATAATTGATGGCAGGCATGCATCTAGTGTCATGGACGTGCGTGTGATCCGTGGTGCTAATATTGGCTCGGATCATTACCTGGTTGCAGCCAAGGTTCGCACAAGATTGAGCAGAGCGAAAAACGCACGTAACCAAACACAAAGAAAGCTGGACATCGCGAAGCTGCAAACCCCAGAGATAGCTACTGCCTACTCCGACCAACTCTCCCAACTTTTACGACACAACGCCTCTACTTCTGACGTTCTCGATACACAGTGGCAGCATATAGCGCATTCCATGGCAACCGCCGCAACAACCGTGCTAGGATATGAAAAGCGGCGCTCAGACGAACCCTGGTACGATGAAGAATGTCGCATAGCGTCTGAGGTACAGGATGCTGCTTATATGGCAACGCTACAGCCAATTGCAACCCGTGCTGTTAGGGAACGGCATAAGGAGAAAGCAAAACGGACGAGACAGCTATTTAGGCGAAAAAAACGTCAGATGAAGGAACGGGAGAACGAGGATATTGAGCGATACAGGGATAGAGGTGAGGCCCGAAAATTTTACCAGAAAGTAAGAGCAAATGGATACGGTAATGGCCTCCCCACCTGTAAGGACAGTGATGGAAATCTGGTCACGGATACGCAAAGTGTGCTGCACATATGGAGAGAACACTTCCAGCAACTGCTGGTTTCAGAAGGCAGCGCACGTGAAGTTATCACGCCAATTGTCGATGACGGCTTAGATTGCCCACCACCAAGTCAAGCCGAGGTAAGAAGAGCAATATCGCGGCTGAAAAACAACAAAGCAGCCGGTGCCGACGGTCTGCCCGCAGAGCTCTTCAAGTCCGGTGGCGAGGAGTTGATAACGAGCATGCACCAGCTCTTGCGCACGGTTTGGCTTAAAGAGTGCATGCCCGATGATTGGAATGTAAGCGTATTATGTCCTGTGCTGAAAAAAGGTGATCCAAGTGTGTGCTCCAACTACCGTGGGATCAGCCTTTTACCCATCGCATATAAGGTCCTGTCGAGTGTGCTATGTGAAAGACTAAAGCCAGTGTTATCCAACCTGATCGGACCTTATCAGTGTGGCTTTAGACCTGGAAAATCAACAACTGACCAGATTTTCACACTTCGGCAAATCCTGGAAAAGACCCAAGAGAAACAGATCGACACGTACCATCTTTTTGTCGACTATAAAGCTGCCTTCGACAGCCCGATACGGCAGAAATTACTTGAAGCCATGGCTGAGTTTGGTATTCCAGCGAAGCTGATACGTCTTTGCGGAATGACGCTGACTGACACGAAGTCTTCAGTGAAGATTGGCAAGGACCTTACGGAGCCATTCTATACCAGACGAGGCCTAAAACAAGGCGACGGCCTATCGTGCGATCTCTTCAACATTGTGATGGAGATGATAATGAGAAAAGCTGCAGTAAACACGAGTGGCACTATATTCAACAAAAGCCACATGCTACTCGCGTACGCTGATGACGTAGACATCATCGGTCGAAAACTGCGGGATGTGACTGCAGCATTCTCGGGTATACAGAAGGAATCAGCGAAAATGGGCCTAACGGTGAACGAGGACAAAACGAAGTTATTAGTTTCAACGAACAAAGAATCTACTCGTTTGGGAAACTGCGTGAACGTTGACAACTATAATTTCGAGGTGGTAGATAATTTTGTCTACCTAGGCACCGCCATCAACAAAGCAAATAATGTCAGCCTAGAAATCCGGAGAAGAATCCTGCTTGCAAATAAATGCTACTACGGACTAAGCAAGCGTTTCAATGACAGAGCCCTCTCTCGACGAACAAAACTCCAGCTATACCAGATACTGGTTCTACCTGTCTTAATGTATGGCTCAGAATCCTGGGCTATGACTCAAGCAGATGAATCGGTTCTGGCGGTATTCGAGAGAAAAATACTCCGTAAAATATATGGGCCCATCATCGTTAACGGAGAGTATCGGCGTCGTATGAATCATGAGCTGTACGAGCTGTACACTGACATTGACGTGGTCAAACGCATTAAGGTTCAACGGTTGCGTTGGCTAGGTCATGTTGTACTTAATTTCCTATTGCACCCCATGAATGAGGTATGGGATAGCTTCTCGCGTTGTTGTGAATTAACACGCTTTCTATTTTTAGATTCACAACTAACGGCACCTACGTGTTTATCGACGAATGCGAACGTCCCTGTTTGAGAAGCCCTTACTAGACACGACGATTGGATCGACGCTTAATACTGCGAAGTTGCTGTCAACAACATTCGAGGGGAGCCGACAATGAAAGAAAAGTTTATTTATTTTTTCTTTTAAGATGACTGGAGCCAGGTTTGAACCTGCGATCTCCCGCATGGTAGTCGCGTGTTCTAACCACTATGCCACGGCCGGTCATGTTGTACGCATGGACGAAAATGCTCCAGCTCGAAAAGTCTTCGACAATGAACTCGATGGACGGCGCAGAAGAGGGCGACCAAAACTCCGTTGGAAAGACCAGGTTACTGAGAACCTTACAGAACTCGGTGTGACTAACTGGAGAAGAAGCGCAGAAGATCGAGGCGCTTATAATATTTTTCTACGTGCGGTATATAATCCACTGGGATTGCATAGAAGTACCAGTTAAGTAAGTAAGTAAGTTAATTGTGACGATAAAGGTATTTTTTGGTAATATGAATAATATTCGTAATTTTGATTACTTTATTAATGTCGATAATAGTGATCGTTTTGATAATTGTAATAAATTTCATAATTGTCATTATAAGTTTTGATAATTTCGATTATTGTGATAATTTGAATAATGCTGAAACAATTTGATAATTTTGATGATTGTAATCATTTTGATAATTGTAATAATTTTGATAACTTCGATAATTTTAATAATGGTGATAATATTGATAATTTCGAAAACATTGATAATTGTGATGCTAAAGGTATTTTTGGTAATTTGAATAATTTTGGTTATTTTGATAACTTTATTAATGTCGAAAATTGTGATAATTTTAATAATTGTTAATTTTGATAAATGAGATATATTTAATAATTTCGATTACTTACATCATTTTGGTGATTTTGATACATTGATCATTGTGGTAATTCTGATAACTTTAAATATAAATAATTTCGATTACTTTGATATTTTCGCATACTTCGAAATTTTTTTTCTAATAATTTGGATCATTTTGATTTATAGTTTGACCATTTTGATTTTGATTATTTTGACAATTTTGATAATTATCAATAAGTTTGATAATTTCCGCAATTTTCATAATTTCGATTACTTTGACAATTTTGATAAATGAGATATTTTTAATAATTTCGATTAATTAAATCATTTTGGTGATTTTGATAACTTCGATACTTTGATAATTGTGATAATTTTGATAACTTTAAACATTTCTATAATTTTAATAATTTCGATTACTTTGATATTTTCACTTACTTTGAATATCTTTTTTTCAATGATCTTGATCAATTTGATTTATAGTTTTGACCATTTCGATAACATTGAATCTGTGATAAATAATATCTATTATATTTCAATTACTTTGACAATTTAGATTACTTTGACAATTATCAAAATTGTGATAGTTTTAATAATTTCTGCAATTTTCATAATTTCGATTACTTTGAAAATTTTCATAAATGTGATATTTTTAATAATTTCGATACCTATCATAATTTTGGTGATTTTGATACTTTGATAATTGCGATAAATTTGATAGCTTTAAACATTTCGATAATTTCGATAACATTGAATCTGTGATAAATTATATGTATTATATTTTTCAAATTTAAAAATTTAGATTTTTGCGATTATTTTGATAATATTTTTAATATTTAATAACATTTATAATTCTTTAGTTTTGGTCATTCCAATACATTCGATTACTTTGATAATTTTTATTACTTTGTACATTTTAATAATTTCGATTATTTTGATAATTTCCGCAATTTTGATTACTTTGAAAATTTTGATAATTGTGTTGTTTTGGATAAAGTCGATAACGTAGTTAATTTTTGTATTTCAATAACTTTGGTAATTTCGACAATATTAAAATTTTTGATAATTTTGATAATTCCGAAAATTCATCCATACTAGTAAACAACAGACTTGTGGTAATTTGTTTGAATTAGTTTGTATAAAGTTGAATATTTTGATAATATGCATATGATAGTTTGTGACAAAAAGTTTCGAAGACAAGGCCGGTCTCGACGGTTTTACCCTCATTCGAACTGCATCATTAGTTTTTTCAATCACAAAGACGTTTTCATAAAATTTTTTTTAAAGTTTTTTACTTTGAATTGTGTTTTAAGGAATTAAATAGATTTTTGAAAAGTTATAGTTGGGTTTTCGGATAAGCAGCTTAGAGCAGTTTAAATTGGTTATTGTTGTAAACTTTACTATTGGTATGAGGTATGTAAGAAACTTCTTAGTGGCGTATAATGTAAATATCCGTTTGCTTAAGTAATGTAAATTTACTAAGTCACTAATATACAATACCAGTGCGTTGTATGATATGATATAATAACACAGCAAAGCTATCACCCAACCACTACAACTTTATGCAATTGCTGCACCCAGTATCTCGTTTAGTCGTTTAATACTCTGGACGATGCCTTTAAAATATTCTTGCATCTGCTGTTGTTGCTTAGAGAATGAATTCCAAGAATAACAACCACAACAGCAGTAGCATCAGCATCAGTATCGACGACGACAACATCAAGGATAACGATATCCTGCACATCAACGACAGGATGAAGACAGAAGATTGCACGATGAGTCTCAGTTCTTGTAGCAGAAGTTTGGTTTTAGCTCGAGGTAAACTG
The DNA here is from genome assembly GCA_964034835.1 of Muscina levida. Classification (NCBI taxonomy): domain Eukaryota; kingdom Metazoa; phylum Arthropoda; class Insecta; order Diptera; family Muscidae; genus Muscina; species Muscina levida. The sequence continues at coordinate 6,234,928 of OZ035883.1, forward strand.
AATTTTCAGTTTCTCCAATAACTTACACACAATTTAAGCAGTAGCGTGTGTGCGTGTATGTATGTGTATCTGCTTGTGTCACGAGTATCGATGATTTAGTTTTGTGTATCGAAAAGTAATTTCGAAAGCACTTTGTACTCATGCATGCATGGCACGAACGGAGTGCAACAACGTTTTCTGTTGCATTCACTGCACCACTAGTCATGTGTGTCGTCATCGTCGCCGTCGTCGCCGTCGTCATCACCGCATACTATACCATTATGAGACTTCCGCTGGCATTGTTTCCATATCAAAAACTTTTGTTTCGTTTTTGACAACAAGTTGAAAAATTGTTCTAAAGATAGTAAGTACGACGACACATACTAAAGGACTTCTAAAAGGAGCAAATGAAGCGGGTAGTTTTAACGCATTTTATTGCTAGTCGCGCAAAAGGAAATTTTATGAAAACTGTGAGACAAAAGATTTTATAGCGTGTAAAATCTTTGACAGTTGTAGGAATATGCTGAGTATTGAGTTTGAACTTTGATGTATTGAAAGAAAGCATACATTTGATATGTTAGCTTTTTGGGTAAGGATGTGACTATAAATAAATACTTGTTAAATTGACATCATTAAATTCTATAGTTAAGTTTTCAAAATTAAAAAAAAACGTGGGCTTTTGCACACGTATTTAATAAGCTGCCTGTTGGGTTTCAACATTGATTTTGTGCAAGAAAGCAGCAATTTGGTATGTAAGGCAAGGATATGTTTAGTAATGTTTATAAATTGGCTCCATTAAATTCAAACGTTTAAGGCTAGAAAAAGTAAAAAAGTATTTTGGTTTTTGTTTTCCACATGCATTAAATGGCACTGTACTATACCAATGGTTTCAGCAATTTACCTATTATAACCTACATGTTCTTTAAAACATGATTGATATACATCATTTCTAAATCGTATTTATGTTTTGAATTATTGGAAAAATCTAATTTAAATGTAATTTAAAATGTCATGTCATTAGTTTCATTCGTGTATAGTTAAACACTTTGGTGACATTGAAATTTGTGTGTTTCGGAATGATTGAAGAGATTTAGGTACAAAAAAAATTTAATAAAACGTTTTAAACTGTTATTTAATGTTCTGGGGAAAAAAGGTGTTGATTAAACATTGAATTTAGATAATAAAGATCGTCGAGTCAAATCTTTTTGTATGGGCACATAAATACATGAAATTTTGAAATGGAAAGTATGAGTCACACATTACTCATACGTACGGTTTAACATTGATGAAAATAATATGTTAGAGGCAGAAATACAATACGAATTGATGGACAAGTACGTCTCCCGCCTAAACTGGATTTTATTATAAGCATGATTCACTTCACAAATCGATTAACTCAATTTAGTAAAGAGTTGATATAGTTTTTTAAAACTGGTGTTAAATTATATATGAAACAGATGATGTACAAAATTAAACGATGGAAAAATTGTTCAGTAGTGTAAATTATTATTATTGCAGAAAATATAGGATCTAACATTGATTTTAAATGTAATTTTAAAATAATATAATTGTGGAGTTAATCGATTTGGCAAGTGAAACATTCATATAATGTTTCGAAGACGCAAAAAAACTAAATTATTGGAATAAAGAAGAAGTATTAATCATTCTGTTTGTAGCAAGTAGACATATGATTCTTTAACATCGCACAGCGGGGAAAAATACCCAAACAAGGTGGTAATTTAAATAAATTAATGAGTAATGACACGAAATTTAAGTAGACCCTAGCATTTATTAAGTCACTTAATAATATCGTAGTTTAGATCATAAACTTTTATTCTACGAATACGATTTGGTACCGATTCCCATATTAGTGATTAAACATACTTTTAGAAATTTAGATGGGTGTGACAGGGTTCAACATACGTTACAGACATTATAGTCGTCTGTCCTGATCGGCCCCACATCATCAAGTTTATACAAGCTGGACCAAAAGTTCGTTTACTTTTCAATCAGTAGCTGGGGCGAGCAACCGCGGCTTGGTGGGGCGGAGGGTTAACGAAATACAAGAGTTGTCAATGGGACGTTTATGCCATACATGCCGTAAAAATTTAATATCCATTTGAAGTTAGTAAGTATCGTATAGGGGAATTTGTCATGTTTTAGGCTCTTTTGTTAGACATAACTCAAGAACCACTATTCCGATTTAGCTGAAACAAATTTAAAAAAATAAAGAATTACAATTCTTTTTATCTGTTGACATAACGTTTCGTTACTTAAGAAACAGTTTCACTTTTCCATTCGTCAAATGATTTTGAACTGGGTTTATTTTGTAGCAGTTACAATAAAACTGTTGTACTTCGTGGCGTATGATTTACATGGAATATTACTGTTGATAATTATACACCACCATATAGTATTTATGTTATTTCAAACAAAAGTACCTAAAACGTGACAAATTCCCCTATGCGATACGTACTAATTTCAAGTCGATATCAAATTATTATGGCATGTAACTTGACAAAACAAATGGTGCAGAACATATCCTTTTTGAGGCTACCTTCACGTGCAGTTCTCAGAATTGATTCCCAAGATCATGTTTATACTGTGTTATGGTCCTCAATCAAGGCTTAAAAAGGGTTAGTAGTTTAGCACCCTTGTTGTGAATTCAGATCTGTTGTACATAAAACGAGATCTTTATAAGAAAATCTATGTAAAATTTCCCTACCGTTTTCCCGAGGAAATTAAGAACTCTTGTCGAGCCGTCATTTCAAATTTCCGCTCCAGGTTGCAGAAATGTCCAAAAATGAAAAATAATGTTGAGAATCTTAATTTTTATATGCCGAAATGTTCAGGTGAAACATTTACTACATGTTTTTAAAGAAACTGTCCAACATCCCAATGCCTTCCACAACATTAATATATTGACGACAATTCACTACAATATCCCCTTATTCCCCCATATAGACTATTATAGCTGCCATACCACCAACCACCCACGTACTCGAGCGTGATATTATTCATACCCGTGAGTGCTAAGAAATTCAGATCATAAAATATTGTGCTGGTCGAGAAAAAGTCAAAGCAAAATGAAAACTATCAAATATACACACATACATACATATATACTAAGGGTTAATACTTACTCGAATGCAAAAAACAGCGCACTTGTCCCCGTTATCAGAATGCACGTTAAATAAAATACACCCGTATGAGGAGCAGACATTAACAAACCATCACAATAAAATTTATTACGTCCGGCAAATAGTTCCCATTTGCGTGTGACGCGTGTATTTGGTGCCATGTTACAGCAGCAGCAGCAGAATAAATTCATTTAAGGATTCCACCAACACTCGGCGATTTCTCTGTAACACGGACCCACTTTCGTTGTGTGCTCCGGCAGGATGCGGTTGTGGATAGTGGGGGCGTTATAACGAAGTAACGCCGGCCAGCAGGCGGCGGTGACGATGTCGACTTCAACGACAATGATGGTAATAAAAATGCAGTGTTAGCGGCGACGGCGGCGGCGTCCAACCAACAGAGCGTATCCTTCCCAGAGACGATGATGGACGTACGTATGTGTGTATGGCGTTGTGTGTGTGTGTGTGTGTGTTAACGTGCGGGTGCAGTGGTAGTAGAGAACACCAACACTCGCTCAGTGCTTTGCTCGCATACAATTGAGTAATTGTTCGGAGTTAAATGATGATGTTGGAAATCTGTTGTTGTCGGTGTTGGCTTGTTGATGATGGGGGTGTGATGATGTTGATGTTGTTGTTTCTGTTGTCTTTGTTGCTGTTGGTGTTTCGTTACGTTGCGTTGCCGCTGTGTGGACCAACAACTAACCAGCAGCCAGAGGACAGACAGACGGACACCCTTATGTTACAGCTACTAATAAATAGTGAGTCAGACTGTTGATGCCGGATATTTGTTGCTGCCAGAGTACAGAGTTTAATCTTAAGGATTTCAAGGATATAAGGATTCCCTGCTGTTATTATCGTTTATTGTTGCTGTTGTTGTTGCTCGTCGTTGCTTGTTGTTGTAGTTGATGTTAATGTGTGTTTTGGTTTGATTCGCTTGCTTGGGTATGCTTGTGGGAGTGTAATCTCTGCTGCTTGTTGCTGTGCGTTAATGTATCCTCCAGTGCGTCGTACAGTCATAGAACATCATGTTGAATGTCCTGTTCTAAGCACAAATGCCACCAACGACAACAACAACAAGCACATCGATAAAAACCAAACCGAAACAAGAGAACGAAGTAAAGAAAACGAAAAAAATAACAGACAACTGAAACGTAAATGATTTTGAGTTTGGATTCCCAGAGTCCTGATGGTTGTGGTAATGTGATTTCTTGTAGCAAACGCTATAATTGTTATTCAGCTTCACCCGGGCTTCCGGCGTTTGTCTTCGAGATGCTAGCGTGTTACTACACAGATGAATTGCAAGTGCTGAAATCCTGCTACGTTAACGACACGTTTAACATAAAATTTGGCTAATTTTACATCTGTAGTGTGGGCGCTGTGGATGATGTTCTTTTATGTTGTTTTTGTTTTAAAATTAACGTTGTTTCAGTCGTGTTGAGGGGTGTTTATCTTCTTTTTCTCTTCTGCGTTGCCTACAAGAATGATGTGTTTTAGTTTTTGTTCTTCTTAATTTATAGAGAAAAAATCGTTCATATTTCGTTTATGTTTTTTGTATGCCGAGGCGCGCGTTGTTTTTTTTTCTTCTTGCCGTTTAAATGTAAAAATAAAATATACAAATTATAGAAGACAGGAAATATTACTGTTGCTGTAGTGCTATCGTCGTTGTTGTGTTTGTTGCTGTTGTTGGTAACTTCCGTTTCCGCTGTTTAATATTTTTTTATAATTCTCTTCAGTTGCTTCTTCGTTGGCATTCTTAGTCTCATTTCGCAGTAACATTATGACACCACCCGTTCACTTCGTTCCCCGTGTCCGAGTTCTATCGTTTGTTGGTTGGGGGTTGGGGAAGGGCGCATGCAGAGGCATTCAATGCTTCAACATTTTTGTGTTTTTGAGTTTTATTTTATTGCTTTTTATTAACATCCTTCAAACTCCCTCGAATCGCTTTTATTGCTGTTACTGTCGTTGTTGTCGATGTTGTTGTTGCGGTAGAATCTAACGCCATTATTGAAGTTGTTGGAATTTGTACATTAACATGGTTGTCTTGTTGGCGTTTTGTTGCTCAAGTAACAGACTTTGTTGAGGAAGGCGGCAAAAGAAAAAGTTGAAATTCTGCAAAAAGAAAAAATGTAAAAAAAGACATAAACATTATTGAGATTCTATGTTGTATTGTAAAACAAAAGCTATTTAATATGAATTATGTGAGCGTAATTGGAATTATTCATAAGACAACGAGGCGACGAGACGTTTTTAATTGAAAAGACATGTCGTTGATGTGATACACTGGGGCGCACAGTGGGGGGGACGAATGACATGAGAGTAAAAAATATTTTATATGAGCAAGAAAAGAAAAGAAGTTTTTACTTTCAAAATGATGAATGCATTTTTTTAGGTCTAAATAGCATTATTCACTTTATTATGGTTAACATCCAAAATTCTTTATAAAATTTCATAGAAAATTGTTATTGTTATCACAACAGATCAAACATAATGACGAATGTACTAAACTGAACTCTTTTTTTATAGTCTTCGATGTTTTTGTAACATAGTGAAATAAAACTATGGGGTGAACCAAAAATCCTTTTGCTTTTAAAACTAGGATTAACACTAAACTAGATCAAAGAGATAAAAACTCTTTATTTGTTATATATAAAAGTATAGAAACAGGGATTTAATATTTCAAAACTTACATCATCCACTTCTGATCATTGATTATTTTTTACTACCTCAGCCTAAATCAGAAATTTTCAATGACGACTAGATAGGTGTCTCATTAAATCTTCTGAAAAAACATTCACTTAATATCTTAAGCGACACTGGAGTGTTATTGAAAACTTTACTGTTAAAAACTTTACTCCAAAGAAAAAAAATCAATTGTAGCATACGAGGTGGCCAGTCATAAAAAATTTATTGATGTGTTTACCCACCAGCTTTGTGTGTTGTCCGCAGATACTTTGAGGACTTCCAAATTTGTTTTGATACGTGCACCCTACGAACCGATCATTTGATGTCCGATAAAAACGAGGCGCATAGTCTTATTCACGGTTATTCAAGGGAAATTGTCTTAGGAGAAACTACAAAACTGAGGGTTTGAACGCAATAACTATATTTTTCTTTTGCGGGGGACCCTACCTAATGATGCCCCATATTGCTGAAACCATGATTGTTGATGAAAACCATTGAAATTCTATACTGCTGGATCAAAAAAGTTATGTAGCATGGCAATAAATCACTCTGTATTCACTGTAACATGATGTCCTCGTTTATCTCCATAAAAGTATGGACTAAAAATGCCTGTTGCTGACAAAGCTGCCCATACAGCAACCTTGGCTGAATTCAGCGGAGTTTGATGGTTTAATTTGGGATTAGTGTCACTTCAATTTTCGTGAAAGTGTACTAAGAAAATTTTGATGATATGACCATGATTTTGTAATTTGTGATTTAACCACGACCCTGCTTTCGAATAGAGAGTTTAAGTTATTAAGAACCAGCCGCTCCTAAACCCGCTACCTTCTAGATCGGTCGGATCGTGCTTGATTCATTGCACAGTTAAACACATGATTTTGGGACTCAATTCTGAGAATTGAATAGAAGAAGTTCTACATCATTCGTTTTGTCAAGTTACATGCCATAATATTTTTAAATCGATTTGAAGTTTGTAAGTATCGTATAGCAGTATTTGTCACGTTTAAGGCTCTTTTGTTATATTGTTATAAGGTGGCGTATGATTTTCATTAATAATAATCCACGTTGATCATACGCCATGAGGTACGGCAGTTTTATTGTAACTGATACAAAATAAACCCAGTTCAACATCATTTGATGAATGGAAAAGTAAAACTCGCTTATGTAGGGAAACAAATTCCCCTATACGATATTTACTAACTTTCAATAGGTATTAAATTATTATGGCATGTAACTTGACAAAACGAATGATGCAGAACTTCTTCTACTTTCACTTGCAGTTGTTCTCAGAATTGAGTCCCAAATCGATGAGCTAAAAATGTTGTACTATGTTGTTGAACCAGTCTCCCCAAACTTCTGCTCCCATTTGATAATCAATTGAGCTTTATTTCTTCGTCGTATGTTATAATAAGGGCAATTTGTTTGTTGCACTATAGTCAAAGAATCATTGTTTCGATGGTACTCTCGTACGCACAACTCAAGTTGTGTTCCGCTGAATGAAGTTATGGTACTAAATTTCCATTGGCTGCTCTTGCATAGAGTAGACCTTCCTCCTCATACGGCTATGACTGCTCAACGCAGCTACCGATTCAAATGTAAACCGACATTTTTTGGTCCTCCCTGTAATTCTCAAAGTTTTAGAAGGTTGCAGTAACATTTTTCAGTATCAACCACAGGACTGGATATATTAAAAGAATAGGCATATGAGCAATTCTAACCAATAATTTTTTGATTTGGGTGCAAAATAAATGGAATCAAAAATTAATTTTATTGCATATGTTTTTTTTTTATTTTTAAACTTTGTAGCTCCCGACATGATGGAATCACCCATATTATATGTAATTTTTGTTGTATATACTGCCAGATTTGTCACTGCAGTTTTCATTAATATCATCTCTGTATTTGGTAATCTTTACAGAAAAAACATTATCGGCCAGAGCTTTTTCGCAAATAATATGTGTCGATCTACTTTTACTGGAGGTTTTTCCCCCAATATTTCTTGTAAGCCGAATAGACGGTCAATTATCGACTAACAATGCTTTAAGACTCACTTGAATCGACTAATGCGTCAATAGTGTGTCTAAATCACATGCCCAATTTTAAAATAATATAAAGAAATATGTTCAAATGTTTATAAAAAGGACAATTTTTTCTTTGCATCTCATAAATAAAATACGAAAAAGTCCCTTCGTATCGAACAACTACTCTATAAAATAAATATCAACCTCAAGTTTTGTGGTTTGACCTTTGGTATGGGCGATGGTACTTTTTATCCCTAAAAGTCCGAATTTCGAAAAATTTCCTCATATAGCACAACTGTTCTATGAGATAAATATTCAACCCTATTTTAGTGGCTGTATCTATAGCCATTTGGTCTGGGTGTTGGTATCACTTTTTTGATATTTCGCACAACTACCACAATAACAAGTATTTAACCTAATTTTCTCGACTTTAAGTTTGGCCGTGTGGTCTCGGTAATGGTAATTTTTCCCCCAAAAGAAAAAAAAATCATTCAGTTATATCCCTTTAAACCCTAAAAGTACAGATTTCGAAAAATCCCTTTTGATCGACCACCAAACATACAACAAAATTTTCGTGATTCTAGGTAAAGCCGTGAGGTGTGGGCATTGATAAGTCTGTCAGGCAAACACTAACAGAAACAGATTAACTAAATACAAAAATCGTATATATACTAATTGCTGGTTATTGCGAATAATTATCGCAATACATTCCTTATGAAATTTTGAAAACTATTTTCACTATTAAGCAATTGTCCTAACTCCAATAATGACAGCAATATAATACATATAAAGCCCATTAAATAATTTTATTTACCAAATGAACTTAGTTCAGCTGCTGCATAATAAGGAAGTCTAGATATTTATTCCCCTTCTCAAAATACTTGTCGTAAATATTATTTATTGCCGCTACTGAGAAGTCGACCCTTTATACTCATTGTTAGACCTTAACACCAACTGACTTGACTGAATTTTTAACTACATTCGCATGGAGTATTCTAATAAATATTTATAAACACGTTCTCACTTAAGTACACACACTTGTATATAACGGGGGCTGTATATGTGCTCGTGTACATAAAATATATGCACGTAATATTATATTATATGATTTAGCAACGATTTTCTTCTACAAAATAGACATTCGCATTCAAGAGAAATGGAAATAAACATAAAATAATTGCCATTGCATATGTCAGTTTATGTCATGACAGTGAAAGAGAGGGAGAGAGTGGAGGAGACGAACGTACATATATATTAACAATATTTTGGTTATTATATTTGTAGGGAATTGAATAGAATGCTGTAGAAGGAGGAAAAAATCCTTAATGCCACTCGAATACATGAAACTCTTTTAACCTACGCACTGTTTGACTCACTTGTCTGACACACACACATACAGATGAGTCAAATGTGTATTGTTGTATGGTTGTAGTAATGTGAGTGTGTGTGCGTCGGTACTTGTATTAGCATTGCTTATGGCCTGACATAAGATGGGGCGTTTACTTTGCATTTGGTGATAAATTGCATCTGTGTGTTATGCTTTTTGGTTAAATGTTTTATAAATAACATATTATAGAAGTCCATTTGGTAGTTTGCATCCATAGATGATGGCAGCAGGCGGCGTAGGAGGGACGAATGGAGGAGCTGATATGCTTGGTTATGCTGTTTATTTTCCTTAAAGGAACACAAGATTTTCTCAGATCTTCGTTTTATCTCAAATGTCTTATAACATTTCCGTAAGATTTGCTAAAGGCTATAAAATGTCAGCAAGTGTTGTTGTTGTTATTGCTGCGGGGCTCACCCGCTCGCTCTTCCTTCCGGCAGCCAACTAACAAACAAATGGCATCAATTGGACCTAAAGCGTTTGTTGTTTGCATAAAACTATCATATCATGTCCTACAATGGATAAAAACAATATTCGTATTGTCTGGTCGTAGTTTATTTGCATATGAGCATAAACATTAGCAGCACTACAAGTTGAACGAGAATGAAGAAGAACCAAACGGGAGGAGGAGAAGTAGCAGCAACAGCATTAAAGTATCTAAGAGAGGCGGATCTTAAAATGTAATTTATTATCGTTGGAACTTAGCAAAGAAGACAGTTTTATTTATTCTATACACTTGTGGTATAAATTACTCTCTGTCTGTCTGTGTGTCTGTCTGGCCGTCCATCTGCCGGTATAGCTGTGTTTAGTTTTTGTTATGCTAAATTAAATCTAACTTTAAGGCTAAAGTTTATTTTGCTAGTTAAGGGGTTTGTTTGTTTTTTTTTTTGGTATAGTGAGGGGAATTGTAAACTAATTTAATTTCAAGTCTATATTTACGATGTAAAATTATTTGGTAATTGATAATAAATTAGTTTTGGTACAGAGTGCGGAGTTATACTTAATTTATATAATTTATATGGTTTGTATCGGAGCCATATTTGTCAGATAGAGTATATGGTAGATATAGTAGTATAGATTTTCAAGGAATTATAAGCGATTTCTTGTTGACATACTTTTAAGAGAATCAACAAATAGAAGCGTGCTAAGTCACAGAATACACAGTACAACATTTTTCAGCTCATTGATTTGAGACTTAATTCTGAGAACTGCACGTGAAAGTAGCCTCAAAAAGAAGTAGTTCTGTACCATTCTTTTTGTCAAGTTACATGCCATAATAATTGAATATCGATTTGAGATAGTAAGTATCATATAGCGGAATTTGTCACGTTTTAGGCTCTTATGTTTGACATAACTTGAGAACCGCCTGTCCGATATAGCTGAAACAATTTAAAAAAATTACGAATTACAATTGTGTCAGAATCATGTGTTGTACTGTAATATGGAAAACCTCTCCCGTATCTCATTCATGAGATGCAAAAGAAAATTCGTATTTTATGTAAACTCTTCACAATCAGCATGTGAACACTTTGTTTTGTATTGTTTATAATCATTTAAGACTTGTGATTAAGAATTTTGAAGTAAAATCGTATTGACAAAGGTATGTTGCCTATGTTTATTATATAAAAAACGCTTAATCCGGAAAATTTAATTATTTGGCTTTGGAGAATGCTGTCCGGTTGTCTAACCAAATTGTTATATTTAAAAAATTGCTTACTAAAATCGCTAATGTCGTTTTTAAGTTTACCCGTTACATACATTCCTTATATAACCAATTCTATAATAGTACTGACAAAACATGGAAATTTTTTAACAAAACAAAAAAAAATTATTTATTTTTTCTGCTTTGTTTTTTTTTTGTTATTTTAGTAGTAACAGAAAAACAAGTTATTCTCAATATTTGAAACCAAAATACATTTCATATTAAAAACAATAATTTCCAAAAATAGTATTTAAATATTATTTTTTTGAAAATTAAATTGATATTGTGTTTTTTTTTTTACCAATTTTATAGAAAATCGAGGTGAACCTCTTTTTAATTTCATTATAAGTGGAGCCTTAACAATCTGTAACAGAGCTGAGAAATCCACCATCACAACATTGGTAAGAAGGGAGGTCCTTGACCTAACTCTATTAAACAACAACAACAATATATAAGTCTCTGTTTGGAGCGTACTGTTTGATCACTCGTTGACTTATTGTAGATATCTACAGGTCCATAGAAAAAAACATCTGAAAAAGGAGGCTGTAAAACATTTTAAGAAGACGAACTGTAGTATCTGTTTCTGAAAGAACGCACACATAAAACGCACAACGCACAAATACTACAACTCGTAAAACTTAGGAGGAAACCCTAGTGCTTTCAGATGTGGCGTTATTAAACCCAAGGTCAAGTATATGGATATCAAAGCAATACTATGCAAATACTTGTAAACTCTGCATTAATAAAAGGGATTTTGAAAAATATTAGGGAACTAATATTAGTTCTAAAACCGGTTCTTTGAAAAGGTTATATTTTTCACCCAATTTTTTTCATTACGTATTACACATTATCAGCCACCAACAATTTTTAAATTTTGAAGTTGAATTTCAATGAAACGCTATCACTCTATTGTGCATCTATGCCCATAGTCATCACGGAGACAATACATGTTTCTGTGTTGTGTTCCAAAGCCAAACCATGTTAATGTCATTAGCTATTATCCTTCACACGAACACACACACACACCCACACATTCGCACAGATTTTATTTATATTTTATTTGTTGCACGCAGATTTTTTTCCGTAATATTATTATGACCAAATGTTGTTTATATTTGTTTGGTCACTCTTTGGCTGGTGCTGTTGTTGAATGCTTCTGCATTTTGTGGTTTTAATTGGCACTTGAATGGGGTTTAATGTAGTTAAAATGCTTGTTGTCATTTTAATGATATTTACTACTCAAACACACGCACACACTGCCAACAAACGCACACATACCGCAGCACACAGATAGCCAGTTACAATTTGACTGACACTAATATGAACAACGTAGTTGTAACAGCAACTGCTGCTACCACCATCACCACTATTGTGATACAACATACAAAGCTACTTTGGTTGGGTATTGTTGCCACTGTTTGGCGTTGATATTCTTGTTGTTGCTGATGATAACTGAAATTGATACTCTGACGATATGGATGTCTGTCTGTCTGTCTTTTGCTCGCTCGCTGTGTTCAAATACCATGGTACCAACAACAACAACTATTCAGTAACTGGTGACTAACAGCTATTACTATTAGAAATTGATGCCATTACATCTGCCTGGCCGCTCTCCGCCCTCTCTCTCTGCAAGCAGTGACAAATGCGATTGCAAGAATATGGCATTAACTAGTGTGCTCTATTAGAATTTTATTACTTCCCTTGGCCCACCCTCGATATCATAAACATCAAACGCTTTGTGAAATAATATTAAATGAGCTGTCATTCATGGCTTTGGGTGTGCGTGTGTGTGTAAGAGTGCGCAAGTGTGATTGTCTGCTTGTGATTTATAGAAATATTATACATTTTATTATTGTTCCTGTTAATGCAGATGTGTTAAGTTGTCGCAAATTAGTTTTAATTACCCATCGAAAGCAAATAAATAACCGACAATCCACAGTTTACAAGTAATCAGATGTTGACAATTGTGTTTACTTGTTTGTCGCGGATATTACACACTCACTCACGAGTCCGCTAAATGTTTGTAGTGTCCGCTCAAAACTGCATCGCAGTTGTTGACAGTTTTTTTTTTGTAAATTTCAATTGTTTAATGGGTATATTTAATTTCGTAGAGCATTTGTAACACATTACATGGAACTTTATAGAGTAAATTAATGTTCTAAATTATGAGCCAAAAAAGAAAAAGATCCTACGCATAAATGAGCGCAGGAGAGCATAATGTGTAAAAATGTCGAATTTTGATATGAATTTTTTTTTTTGGGAATAAAAATTTCTAAGTTTTTTTACTGTTTAGAAAAAATCTTAAGTGCAAACAAGTCGTGCATTGATCTACAACATAAAAATTAGTACGATACCATCAATATTTACATATATAATTATATATTTTTTTTTTCCACAATATACTTTTTCGATTCGATTTACTCAGAATCATGTCCAAAATAAAATGTGCTTTTAATAAGTTTTTATAAATTATTAAACTTCAGAATATTCCCTTTCCTAACGATATGCAATACTTGTTTGTCAAGTGTTAATTTATCCTTTATAATTATAATCAAACTTCACTACCTCTATAAAAAAAGGTATATATCGTAAAAAACACATATATATATGGGGCCTATATCTAAATCTGAACCGATATGCTTAGATTTGTTACCACATTGTAACAGTGTGAAAAAAAGTAAGCTCCGCCAAGTTTGTTTAAAATCGGTGTAAAAATATGGTTTTTGGATAACATAATGCATGATAGGTTATGGTAATTTGTATGGTTGGTACAAGAGGGGGAGGGGCAAGCGGACTCATTATTACAGTATATATTAAACGCTACAAAGCAATAAGACCAGCAAAATTTTAGGTTCGTAGAATCCACCAACATGAACATATCGACAGAATAGTGTTTTCAATAAAATATGTTATTTTGTATGGGAGGTACTTGAAGGGGCGTGGCTACTTCGCCCATTTTCCAGCCGACGCTGCGACTAATATTTTTATACCACTGCTAGTTACCGTCCTCACCATTCACCCATCGGGACAGACAAATAGGGTCCCAGTTGTATGCTTTGATGGGCTTAACTTTTCCCCGTATCAAGTAACGGGTAAAAGAACGGGTTTTGTACCTTTTTTGTACTTATAAGCCAGTAACGCGGGTAAAAATGAGCCAAATTTTGAGTTTCTCACAGGATTTGGGAAGAAGACACTTACCAACGATATATATAGTTTGTTTTGTTAAAGTTCAATATGATTAAAATATATATAATTTTTTACTACGAAATCGTGCGTCCTTCGGCTAGAAATACTCATATATCAATGAAAGAATTATTACAAATAAGCCTAAATTAGAAATAAACCTCAAAAGTTCGCCCATTTATTTAAATTCCAAATTATTTCACTCAGTTTAAGATTATTTTGTAATTTTGTTTAAAAATTAATTATTTTTCGGTATGATATTTTTCCTGTTTGCACCTATTTCATTGGTAGTTATGTATTGTATTTTAAAATATTCACATCTTTTGATGAATACTGTTCGGCGAAATTTGTCCACTATATTTCCCAAAAGTTTTCAAAGGAAAACAACTATTACAACACCCTGACTGAGTTACTGTTAAATTCAATCATTTCATCGAATATCTGATCAATCGAGTAATTCCCAATTCATTTGAAAATACTAAACAAATCGACATGTAGCGTACTCAATTCCTGTGCCATTTCCCCAATATTGCCATTGTTGTTTGTTCCAACAACAGCGACAGAAACAACTATAATAGCACCACACACATCGATTGCATTATTATTCATTTGTTTACACTCTGTTTAATGGTCAAAGTTGCCGTAGCAAATAAATTATTATGCTCTGACTGGTGATGATGATGATGATGATGATGACGATTATGATGTATGAATGTGTGAATGTGGCAGAGCTTTTGTATATGTAATACAATGCAAATCGTCTTTTGTGTGTGTGGTGTCACTACTGTGTTTGTGTGTGGCTGTGTGTGTGTGGATACATTTGTGTATCCTTATCCTTCCTGACATTGTCATAATTCTCTTTCGCTCTCAGTGTTTGTCATAATGCAATTCATGTGATTTCATTTCACAAATTCGTTTAACATGTGACTGTCTCTGTGTGTGTGTCAATGTGTATTTGTTGTGCAATCATAATTTCTTTAATGGCCCCGACATATTTCATTTTTATTCATTTTATTATCCTACGTCTACAATTATTGGACATAACGTATATGAGAGTAAAAGACCTTTTTAATAGTTTTATATAATGATTTAAATAGCCTTTTGTTGCCTTTTGCTATGGATGCTCATGCAGCGCTGGCACAGCCGTATTACACTGCAAATAGAGTGGAATGTTGAATACGACGTATGACGAGGATGTGTTGTTTGACACAGTTGTCACACAATGAGAAATATATTGTGTCATTGTCATAATAGACACAAGATTTTTCCAAAAATTACAAAAATAAAAACAATACGAATTTGATTGTTTTGCTGTTGCAAAACAAAGTCATTATTACACCGGGTAGTGTCGCAATGAGGTTTAGATTGAGAGAGCGAGAGTAAACTGACCTAAATGGCATTTTATAGTTTTGGTAGTGTTGAAATTTTGTGTAAAGAGTTGATATTTAAATAAATACTTTTAAACAGATACAATTAGTTAATGGAGATGGAATTGTGTGAATTTGATAATGGATGTAGTGTTGTTTGTTTTGGAACACTCAAACGTTTTTAAATCGAAAATGAACTGTAAATATTTTCATAGCATACTATTACCTTATTTGTTAAAGTGGAGTATCCTCTAAGCTTATAAGATACTGTCAAACTAAATGTATTTTCGCTTTCATATATCAAAAATATATGCAGGATCCAAAAACTTATTGTTTTATTACGAAACTCGTCAACGATTTTGTGCACCTGAAATTTTTCAGTCATTTATATTTCAAATTGCAACTCATCTTTGGTAATAGAGTATTTAGTTTGGTTTCCATACGTGTCTCTTAAGACTATTGCAAAAGTATTGTTTGTTGCCTGAAAATATGTAGTGGAGTGTCATAAAGCAAACACCACAAGCCTTAGATATGCAGTACTTTTGGCGTACTCGTACATACATTCAACAACATATATTTTTTGGTATTAAGAACTTTTTATACGATTATTAAAAAAGTTTAACAAATGGCCAGCCAGCCATCCAGCAATGAACAACTTTTCAGCCTATCGCTGACGACTGACTGGACCGTTAACAGCATACCCGCATAACGTAAGACCGTGACAGTTTTTTTAAGCTATTGTTGGTAGAACTTGGAGTGTCCACTCACCATGCACACCATGTAGAGTATATAATCTTTTTTATATTTATGTATATATCCATGTATGTAGTCGCTGTAGTAAAGTTGATTTTATGTGATACTTGTGCGTGTATATGAAAAGTAATGAAAACAAAAAAACAGAAATCCCCACCAAAATAAAAACTTTTGTAAATACCAACGAAAATAACTTTTTGTGTAGTTTTCTTGCGGTAATCCTAAAAGTATGCTATAAAATCAGTGATATACAGTGTCCACATGAGTATGCTGTAGTAAAACTATAGTAGCGATAACATTTTTTCGACCCCTGCTCCTCTTCTCTGCATAAAAGTTTACAGACTGTTTTTATTCCAAAGATTGAATGGGAACAAATAGAGTAGTGAAAATACTAAAGAATTATATTAATGCCAGCGATAAACAAAAGAACACTACGACAAGTACTTGCACTCTTATCCAGATTTGACGCTATTAATTGTTTAAAAAAAAAAACAATTTATCCCTAAGCTAGGGAGAAGTAGTATGTAGTTAGCAAAAAAAAAATGTCGCCACTACTCTCTAATAAATTAAGTTGTAAATTGTTTGCAAAACTTAAATTAAAGGACAGTTTATAGGAATGATGTAGAAATTACTAACTTTTTTTTTAAACTATAGTGGTTTTCGTTCAGGGTTTTGGTTTAATTTACAGTTACCTTCCTTATTGCTGTTACTTACACATACATGTGTGTGTATGTCTGTATCTGTATAGGTGTCGTTGTACTTTTCATGTCCTTTGCAATGTTCTAAAATATTTTTACTACTAGAAATTGAGTTATGTTTCATTAAATGCAACTTTATGTCGGCCAACCTTAAATTTCATTAGTTTGCTACAACTTTAAGAGTCATTGCTACGGTAGTTTGGTCCTTTTTGATGCTATGGATAATTCTAATTATTTCTTCATGATAGACAATTTTGAAAGGTTATAAAAAGAGTTTAGTTTTATGAGCTGTCGTTCATACAGTGGACCTTAACAAATTTGATTATCTTGGTTGGTGATAAAAATGCCATCAAATTTAATGAGTTGTTATTTTTGGACCGGCCGTGGCATAGTGGTTAGAACACGCGACTACCATGCGGGAGATCGCAGGTTCAAACCTGGCTCCAGCCATCATAAAAAAAAAAAAAATAAAATTTTCTTTCATTGTCGGCTCCCCTCGAATGTTGGTGACAGCAACTTCGCAGTATTAAGCGTCGATTCAATCGTCGTGTCTAGTAAGAGCTTCTCAAACAGTGACGTTCGCATTCGTCGATAAAAAAGTAGGTGCCGTTAGTTGTGAATCTAAAAATAGAAAGCGTGTTAATTCACAACAACGCGAGAAGCTATCCCATACCTCATTCATGGGGTGCAAAGGGAAATTAAGTTTAAGTTAAGTTATTTTTGCAGGGCGGCGGTAGTGAATATTACAACTTTCGTTATGTGATATATTTAACTAGATAAAAGCAGAGATTATCATTGTGAAGACACAGGCAGTTAAGTGACGACATAGAAATTTTGATGCTGATAGTGTACTTTTAGTAATGTTATACTTTAAAACTATGTGATAACTCCTTCAACAAGTCAAGCCAACGTATATTTTTCAAGTGTATACTGCCGTGCCAATTGTGTCGCTTTCGAAATGCTGAGAATATATTTATAGCAAGGACAACAAGTTTTTGTCCCCGGAAGGTGTCAAATTGAGAAACTGTGAAACGTAATCTGAAACCAAAATATAAGAAGCGTACAACAAATTTCTAAAAAAATATAATAATAATATGAAAACTTCTGAAATATTATGAGATTTGTTACAACATATTTAAATGTTATAAATTAAAAATCCTTGTAATAAATAAATCAGATAAAAGTTATAGATTTTTTCTCCTATATTTAATATTATAATATTTTTCACTTTTTTCGGTTAATATATAAAATCAAAAATAAATAACAAGAGCCAAATAAAAAATTTAACAAATGAAACGATATGTTGATCAATTGTAAGGCCGATAAGGAGGCGTGGTTGGTATGACCATCTAATATATATAAAAATTAATTGTTGTGCGTTGATAAGGTCATTACTTGAGAGCGCACGAACCGATTTGACTAATTTTTTTTATCACGTTCGCGAAAGTCCGAGAAAGGTTTTTATAAAAAAAATTTGGACACGCCCATTTCTACTCCCACTTTTTTAGGACACTTCAGGTTATAATTTGCAGACGACATTTTTATATTCAATTAGTGGACCTGTATTTAAATCTAAAGATATAAAATTTGATATCCTGAAATTATTCTGCAACATAATTATGAATATGCAGACGAAATTTTATTTTTCGATAAGTGGGCGAGTCAAAACTGTATTTTAGCCCTAGGGATATACAATTTGGTACACAGATAGATTTTAGCCCTAGGGATATACAATTTGGTACACAGATAGTACTCAACAGAACTGTTTAAAATTTTCAGACGAAATTTGTATTTTCAATACTAAAGAGATAAAAGTTGATAGATAGATATTACTCGGCACAACAATTATAAATTTTCGATCAGTGGGCGGAGTGGGCGTGGTCAAACTGCGTTTGAGGCCCAAATTGCTACAATTTTGTACGAGTATACAAATATAAATCGGCATTACAGGTTCATTTTTAATAATGCGTGTGGTGAAAATGTTTTTTTTATTGATAATATTTGTATACAGATAGTACTCGGCAGAATAGATATTTGCAGACAAATTTGTTGCTTTCGGTAAGTGAGCGGAGGGTGCATGTAGAAAGTAAGTAAGCTCAACATATTGTTGTCGAGCTTGAAAAACGTTCCCACTCATCGAAAATAAACATTTCGTCTGCATTTTAATAAATGTAGTTCCGAGTTCTATCTGTGTATCAAATCTTACTTTGTCTAGCTAGTTTATCTGCTAAGCACTTACCCGGAATGTTACTGTATCCCGGTACCCAGATTAGCCTTATGTCTACATTAGGGTGGCAGCGAAATGTATACACGATTTGTTTTTGAGGAAATTTAAAAATGCCCGACCGAAATATTGTGCCACTTGATGTAAAAAATACTTGACGGAAATTTGAGTAAGATTGGACAATTATTTCCTATGTTCGATTAAGGAATTGTGTTTTTTTCTTGCAAGTATGAAACCGTCAAATATTAATGTGAGTGGGCGGCGTTCCGGCCCTCCTTGCTAACTTGGTTCCAAATAGCCTGGTTATATTTTTACTTAGCTGTGAAATTTTCAGTAGATCAAACTGCTATTATGGCTGTTATAAAGGTTTTTTTATATGGGGGGGGGGGGGACTCCACTTTCACCGTGGCTATAATTCATACAGTACCAACATATCAGTCTTATACCTCTTATAGTTCATGAGATTCAGCCGTTTAAAGCTTAAAATGTATGCAACGCCCACTTATCCGATCCCGCCCATTTTTTGTTGGATCACGAATTTTATTGCCAAATACATCCATACAAATTTTCAAGGCGGTTGGTGAAACAGCTCTTCAGATGTTGCGGTTTCAAAAATAGAATCCAATGTGAGGGGACACGCCCACTTGATATAATAAAAATTAAAGTACCCATTTCGACATCTCAGCGACATTCTGTGAAAATTTCAAAAAGATCGGCTTAAAGTAGTCCGTATTTTAACCATAGCCTTTGATCACGACTGACACAATATTACGCAATATTATTTTTGATGACTTGATGTCTGGGAATATCCCCAGAACGTAGCGCTTATTCTTAAAGGAGTTTTCGACTGTACTGACTGTAGATTGGAGA
This sequence comes from Muscina levida, assembly GCA_964034835.1. Lineage (NCBI taxonomy): Eukaryota > Metazoa > Arthropoda > Insecta > Diptera > Muscidae > Muscina > Muscina levida. Next base: position 6,254,928 of record OZ035883.1, read on the forward strand.
GCTGTCGCAGTTGCAGAGACATTTGAGTTAAAAACCATTAAATTTAATACTTAATACCATAAACTCGTATACATTTGTAATAATAATAACTATATTACAGCTTCCCAAAGAGTTCCCTTTACTTTCGAAGAAACTTCAAGCCTAAAATCCATACCGCGCTGCCACTGGCATACTACGAGTATTTACCGCATAAATAAATATCTATTGCAAACACGTATACGACATGGTGTCTCCAACCAAAACAAGTTCTGACCACACATTACCACTATATATACATACGTAAAATATCAACGGCATAGTAAGTTGTGAGCCAACAATAGCATTCTTCCCTTCTTGCTAGCCTCTTCCTTTAAAGGTTGCACCTTTTTTCTCGTTCATATTTTTTTTGTGCTGAACCTATACTAACAAGCAAATACTATAGTCCCAACAATCCTACGCATCTCCGGCACACTGATGACAGATACAGAAAACATGTCACTTTGGAATGTTTGTGTGTTTTTCTTGGCTCAAAATTGTGTTTACCGAAAGTGCAGTTTTACGACTTACTTGGAATCAAATAATAAAAATCTCAATTTGCAGTGTTTATTACTAATGGTTTGGATATGTAGGAATGAAGGGAAACAACAGGGACGTAGAAAATAGGAGAGTCGTGGGATAGACGTTGAGATGAATATTATTACTTTAAAAAAATAATTACTACAACATTACGTTACACATAAAGCAACAACATTCAGCATTGTATTTACCCTTTAAAATTGGAATGTAGTAAGAGCATTGAAACAGAAGGCTTTTAAATGAGAGAAATATGATTTATTGCGTAATTTTAGTAACTTGTAATTAGTGCGAGCAATCACTCATCAACCACCGCACGCCAACTATGATTTCAAGCGTTTAGGTCTTTTGCACCCCTCAGATAATCCGTCGCACCAATTCATCAACATAGCGCGTATTATGTAATAAACATTAACTACTCGAAAGCTTTAAATCTTTACATAGTAAAATGATGGGAAGTTAAGTTGTTCTTAACAGCTGGGAAGTTATTTGAATTTACTCAAGGCAAAGCTTAGCAAAGCCACTATGTGTACAATTAAAGCTGTGAGATTTTAAACTACTCACAATTATTACTCTAAAGGGCATTTAACTATCGTCAACATTCAACTGCGAATTAACGGCATTACCGAAAGTAAAAACTATTTTAATATAAGCCCTGTCTATGGGTAATTCAAAAATGTTTTTGGTAATTCGAAAATCTATTTGATGCGTTAAAACAATTTGTCGGTCATGCCTATCCTAGTGTGTGGCCCCATTAACTCTACCTCATTTTTTTGATTTCAAACTTCACATTACACCCTTTTTTGTATTGGTCTTCATATCACCAAACTAATGTGAACAATTCGCACCCAATTGCTATTATCTTGACAAGGATGCTTGCACCATCTCTTCCCCCTCTAGCAATTTAACACTGGCCTGGTTATCGTACATGACACATACAAAGACATACATCAGAAGTTGCCTCAAAGATGAAAGAGAACTTTTAGGTGTTTCTCTGTGTGAGTTTTGTTGTATGTATGGTATGTAAGTGTCGAGTACGAGGAACAACAATGACAATGTCAACATTTTGTAGGTGAATTGTCTGCAAACACCCATACACCCCAACAATAATGCCGACAACACCTACAACAACATTTGCCGCCGACAACTGACATGCAAAGTGTTCATGTGACTTTGGCATTTGCGGCGGAATGGAGACAGAACGAGAAAGAGAGAGTGGAATATTAACTTTCACCAAAGTTCAAAAAGTGTAACGGAGAACTAATCAAACTGTTAGGTGTATGGCGCTGTGTGCCTGTGTGCGTGTGTCGTTGTCGTTTAGTGTGGCCTTATAATTGGGAAAACGGAAATGAAAATTACAAAATGTCAACTTTTCCCTTGTCGCAAGGAGGTCATCTGCGTGTAACGGGCATGGTAAAGTTTTCAAGAACATTAAAGCGATCGCTATATTTTTAAATTGGTAAACATTAACAAGTTGATCAAATCTTTGGCAATACCAGTTTATTTATTTTGTTGACAATTGTTTTGTGTGTTGTCAGTTACTGTGTATGTGTTGTCAGTTACTGTGTGTGATTGTGCAATTCAAGTGTTATTACTCTGTCCGACTGTTTTAATTACTTGAATTTTCTTTGTTGTCTATGTTTTGTAGATTCGTGTCATTTTCATTTAGAGTCCGCCGCCAAATGTCCCTTACTGCCACTATTACATGACATATTTTGTGTGTTATCTATTTCTCTTTGAGTTTTGTCCGTTGGTTTTCCACTGAAATTTGGTAGATAGAGTAAAAGCAAATGTGAATGCTTTGTCTGCAAAATAAAACTGACTTTCCGTTTATTTTTCTTTATGTAGTGATGTCCAGTTTTTTTTGTTGCTCTTTATTCTTTTTATGACTAAATATATTATGTTACTGACGACCATTAATTTATATATATGAATATGATGGTGCACATATGTAAGAATGAAAGCATATTAGAGTGTTTGGTTATTCTTGAAAGTTATATATAAGGGTTAGACAGTAGTGCTTAAAAAGAATAACTTTGATGATGCTCAGTGCTCACTAAACTTTTAAAATATGTTATTGCTATCTAATCAAAAAAAAAAACTAATTGGCAATTAATGTTGCCAGTAATTGTTGGATATGCATTGGTCATTGGCCATTTAGATTGATATAAAGGTTAACAATACTTTTCCAAAATACGAAAGGAAAACTAACTATGGGTATTTCCTATAGAGTCTCAGGTAACTAGCGGTTACAGAAGTTATCTTTGCATTACTTAATCATTTGCTAAAGAAACAGTATTCCTAATATAAAGACAGAAATTGTTCCTATACGCTTAAAATATTTCAATTGCTGATGATATGTCTTGCCCGTAGTGATAAGAATATTGCGGCTGTAGCGGATACTTTGACTAAAGTTTGTGACCAGTTGATTCGGAGACTCTAGTTAGCAACATTTTGGCGTTGGATACGATGACTAACTAGTTCAAGTAGGGGACTAGGATAAAGCACTTTTGAATATTCAAACAGGTCATTATAAATGTTATCTTAAAGTATACTAGCAGTATAAAGTACATTTACTGCACCAAAATAAATTCTATTGTACTAAAAGGTATTTTTTTGTGCCAAAAGTACCTTTGGAACCCTCAAAAGTCCTTTTTTACATGAAAAGTACTTTCATTGTCGCAACAATTATTTTCATTGTACCTAAAAATACCAGAAAGTATCTGTATTTTTCCAAAAAGTCTTTTTTTATTCCAAGAAGAATTTCGTTGCAACCAAAAGTTTATTTGTAGAACCAAAACTTACCCTTATTGTACTAAAATGTTATTCATTTGTACTAATAAATCTTTATTGTACCCAAAATTACTTTTAGTCTAGTCAAAAGTACTATCGTTCTATTACTAGTAATGTTGTTGCTGTACCAAATAGTACTTTTATTTACCAAGAAGCGCTTTAATTGTATGACCAAGTAATTTCTTTGTATCAAAGAGTACTTTTTAATGTACCAACAGGTACTTTTAATGTATTGTTTTATACCAAATATTAATTTTATTGCTTTAAAAAAAAAATGTTATTGTACCAGAAGTACCATTATTGTATTCACAAGGCCCTTCTTGTATCTTTGTTGTACTTTTATCGTACAAGAAAGCCCTTTTGATGCAACAAAATTTACTTTTGTTGCACCATAAAGTACATTTGTTGTACTTTTTTGAAATAATAAGTACTTTTAGTGTACCATAAACTGTTATTATTGTACCCGAAAGTGCATTTAATGCACTAAAAGTTACTTTTATTATACGAAAAAGTATTTTTGTTGTACTAAAAAGTACTTTTATTGTAAATATAAATACTTTTGTTGCACAAAAAATCGATTTTAATGTTCAAAAAAGTACTCTTGATGTACCAAAAGGTACTTTTATGTTAGCAAAAAGAACTTCTGTTGTACCAAAAAGTTTTTGTGTTGTACAAAATGTATTTTTGTTTTACCAAAAAGTATTTTTTTTTTGGCATAAAAAGTATTTTTATTGTATCAAAAATTAATTTCCTTGCATCAAAAAGTATTTATACTATACCAAAATGTTTTTTATTGTATTTATATCACCCGTACTTACAATAAATCTTCCGCATTTATGTGATTTTGGGACTGAGTGATTGTACCGCTTTAGTCCCTTTATATACCTTAAAGTATGAATTTCAAAAGATAGATATTGATATTGTATCTCACAACTAAAATAGTCTGGTACCCTATCTTAATCATGCCCATGTACTATTACAACTGTAACCGTTTGGTCTGGTTGATGGTATCAGTTTTATCCCTTTTCGGCCTTTGTCTAATTATGATTTCATGTAGTCAATGATAGAGGCACTACGGATAGTACTAGACAGTGAAAATTTTATTGCAATCGGTCCATTTTTTTCGCCGAGATAACGATTTTTTTAAAAGGGGCCTGGCATCGCCCATTTCCCAGCTAGACGCAATCCTCCTTAAACCCGTAACATATGTATCAAATCTCATCTTCATACCTTACATGGCTCGTAAGATAAAAACGATTGAAATTTTGATTTGTGTGGGCGGTGCCTATGATAGACGCTCTATGGACAGTATCAAACAAAGAAAATATAATTGCAATCGGTCCATTTAATTGGCCTATTAACGATTTTCTATATAACTTCTTATACGACAGATGTACGTACCAAATCTCCATTTCGTACCTATAATGGTTTAAAAGATACAGTCATTTCAAAATTCGTGTTGTATGGGGCGGTTCCACGCCCATTTTACCCCCTTGTAGTCTGAATTTTAAAAAATCCCCTTTTTAGTGTGCTCCTACGTCATAAAAGGAACATACATTCCAAATTTCACGGTTCTAGCTTTAGCCGTATGGGCTGGGGGTTGATATTAAACTTAAAAATCCGTATTTTTGCAGAATATTCCTGAAAAAGGACTTGTCAGGACATTTGCAGGCATGTTTTTCATACCGTTGGATGCGTCTTTAAAAACTCTTTCCTGTGATACTAATATTGCGCATATAGTCTTTAGTTTAATATTAAAAATTATTAAAAAACTCAAAAAAAGACCATTTTTAAAAACGGTCCAGCTCACTGGACCTTAATCCTAGGCTCGAAATTTTTTGGGATTCATCATAAAACAAGCCAAGGTACACTTTGGGGGGTGGACAGAAGATACTTTTTTTGGTGAGTCGGTCTAGTATACATAGCTTACTGAAAAATGTAACCAACACGCAGTTGGGAATGAGTATGCTCGTACTAGGGGTGCTAAACGGGATAGATTTTGATAAATCCCGGGATTCGGAATTTTATAAATCCCGATTTCGAAATCCCGGAAATTTTTAAGATCCCGGGATTTTTCAGGATTTCGGGATTCTTTTTTAAATTTTGTTTTTTTTTTAGTAACTGATTTATTAACCATAAATTATTACTGTTATTTATTGTTTTAAGTAGTTTCATGATTTTGGGACTCAATTTTGAGAACTGCACGCGAAAGTAGCCATAAAAAGAATAAGTTCTGCATCATTCGTTTTGTCAAGTTACATGCCATAATAATTTAATACAGATTTGAAGTTAGTAAGTGTCGTATAGGGGAATTTGAAATTATTTTAGTTTTTGCGGTATATTGTTATATGTTAGCGTATGATTATCATGAGTAATATTTAACAGTTTTATTGTAACAGCTACAAAATAAACCCAGTTCAAAATCATTTGATGAATGGAAAAGTGAAACTGTTGCTTATGTAGGGAAACGTTATATGAATAGATAAAAGGAATTGTAATTGTAATTATTTTAAATTAGTTTCAGCTTAATCGGACTAGTAGTTCTTGAGGTAGGTCAAACAAAAGTGCCTAAAATGTGACAAATTCCCCTATACGAGAGTTATTAACTTCAAATCGATATTAAATTATTATGGCAAAAAACGAATGATGCAGAACTTCTTCTTGGGGCTACTTCCACGTGCAGTTCGCAGAATTTAGTCCTAAAACTATAAGCTGAAAAATGTTGTACTGGGTAATGTTTCATCCGATAATCTTGAAAAATGTTATTCCCAACATAAGTAGCATATGAAAGCATAAGAAAAGCATCTTTCCCAATCCACACTTGTGGCTTAAAAGGTATCACCGAAAAATCCCGGGATTAATTTATCAAAACCCCGGATTCTCACAACTAAAATAGTCTGGTACCCTATCTTAATCATGCCCATGTACTATTACAACTGTAACCGTTTGGTCTGGTTGATGGTATCAGTTTTATCCCTTTTCGGCCTTTGTCTAATTATGATTTCATGTAGTCAATGATAGAGGCACTACGGATAGTACTAGACAGTGAAAATTTTATTGCAATCGGTCCATTTTTTTCGCCGAGATAACGATTTTTTTAAAAGGGGCCTGGCATCGCCCATTTCCCAGCTAGACGCAATCCTCCTTAAACCCGTAACATATGTATCAAATCTCATCTTCATACCTTACATGGCTCGTAAGATAAAAACGATTGAAATTTTGATTTGTGTGGGCGGTGCCTATGATAGACGCTCTATGGACAGTATCAAACAAAGAAAATATAATTGCAATCGGTCTATTTAATTGGCCTATTAACGATTTTCTATATAACTTCTTATACGACAGATGTACGTACCAAATCTCCATTTCGTACCTATAATGGTTTAAAAGATACAGTCATTTCAAAATTCGTGTTGTATGGGGCGGTTCCACGCCCATTTTACCCCCTTGTAGTCCGAATTTTAAAAAATCCCCTTTTTAGTGTGCTCCTACGTCATAAAAGGAACATACATTCCAAATTTCACGGTTCTAGCTTTAGCCGTATGGGCTGGGGGTTGATATTAAACTTAAAAATCCGTATTTTTGCAGAATATTCCTGAAAAAGGACTTGTCAGGACATTTGCAGGCATGTTTTTCATACCGTTAGATGCGTCTTTAAAAACTCTTTCCTATGATACTAATATTGCGCATATAGTCTTTAGTTTAATATTAAAAATTATTAAAAAACTCAAAAAAAGACCATTTTTAAAAACGGTCCAGCTCACTGGACCTTAATCCTAGGCTCGAAATTTTTTGGGATTCATCATAAAACAAGCCAAGGTACACTTTGGGGGGTGGACAGAAGATACTTTTTTTGGTGAGTCGGTCTAGTATACATAGCTTACTGAAAAATGTAACCAACACGCAGTTGGGAATGAGTATGCTCGTACTAGGGGTGCTAAACGGGATAGATTTTGATAAATCCCGGGATTCGGAATTTTATAAATCCCGATTTCGAAATCCCGGAAATTTTTAAGATCCCGGGATTTTTCAGGATTTCGGGATTCTTTTTTAAATTTTGTTTTTTTTTTAGTAACTGATTTATTAACCATAAATTATTACTGTTATTTATTGTTTTAAGTAGTTTCATGATTTTGGGACTCAATTTTGAGAACTGCACGCGAAAGTAGCCATAAAAAGAATAAGTTCTGCATCATTCGTTTTGTCAAGTTACATGCCATAATAATTTAATACAGATTTGAAGTTAGTAAGTGTCGTATAGGGGAATTTGAAATTATTTTAGTTTTTGCGGTATATTGTTATATGTTAGCGTATGATTATCATGAGTAATATTTAACAGTTTTATTGTAACAGCTACAAAATAAACCCAGTTCAAAATCATTTGATGAATGGAAAAGTGAAACTGTTGCTTATGTAGAGAAACGTTATATGAATAGATAAAAGGAATTGTAATTGTAATTATTTTAAATTAGTTTCAGCTTAATCGGACTAGTAGTTCTTGAGGTAGGTCAAACAAAAGTGCCTAAAATGTGACAAATTCCCCTATACGAGAGTTATTAACTTCAAATCGATATTAAATTATTATGGCAAAAAACGAATGATGCAGAACTTCTTCTTGGGGCTACTTCCACGTGCAGTTCGCAGAATTTAGTCCTAAAACTATAAGCTGAAAAATGTTGTACTGGGTAATGTTTCATCCGATAATCTTGAAAAATGTTATTCCCAACATAAGTAGCATATGAAAGCATAAGAAAAGCATCTTTCCCAATCCACACTTGTGGCTTAAAAGGTATCACCGAAAAATCCCGGGATTAATTTATCAAAACCCCGGATTCGGGATTCATCCAATCCGTCTGTGAGTGAAAACACGTAGAGCCGACTTCTCTTTCTGAGCGCATTTAAAGAGATCAAGTGTTCCACATATTGAGCAATATGTTTTTCAATAATACATTATAAATAGTAAACTTAATTTTAGTTATAATCGGTAAGTATGTTATATTACCACCCTAATAAACAAGAGTGTTACACCCTTATTTTCTTTAGGGAGTTCCACATTACCCTACAATTTTTAAAATGTCTGTTTTTCAGGTTCATCTGATTTTTCATACATAACTTTTGTAATCTTAAGAGAATTTACTTTTTGTGACACACTCAGTTAGACAATTGGTTACCAAACATGTTGGAATCAATTCGGGGAAATTTTTGTTGATACATTTTCATAGAGCAACAATATTGGAATTTTGGTTCTACAAAACTTGAACTGTACCGAAAGGCACTTTTGTTTTGAAGAATATCTTAGCATCAAATTTGAAGCTCATTTTAGCTCTACTTTATGTTGAAGTTAAAGGTATGAAAAATTCACTACTTCCTTTTTATGGCAAACCGAAGAACTTCTGGAGGAGAAATTCTGTTTTTTTACTACTTCTAGATAAACTCTCTGTTTGCTGCGCTGTTCCCCTTTTGGTTGGTCTGAACTACTCCATATATAATTGGATGGCTCTTATAACTTAAACAGCAGGTGAAGCATTTTACAATTGGGATATAATGAAGTTCCATACGACAGTATTGTGTCAATAGAAAACAGCACCCTATTTGCTTGCATGTAGTTAATTATTTCGTAACAAAGGAACTGCTTTACATATCTCCTTATAGATTAGTTGACCTGGTCCAAAACAACAACCCTCATATTAGCCTAATTAGTCTGCACTTTCTACCCAAGTGACTGCAAAGCTAATTAAAATCCCCCATCTTGTTCTCGACAAATCTTTAACTAATTGAAATAATCTTCAGATGTGTTCACAAAGCATCATTGCTTGCAGGTTGACATACGATGACACAATATGACATCACTTCAGAGATTACTTTGAATTACGGCGTCAATGTCATATGCACTTTCCTTACTACATGCATATGTGTGCCTTTTGCCACTTGGCTAAGCCCCAGAGTTGCGCTAGAATAAACATAATCTTTCTACCAGCATCAAGGCTATCAAGTGGTTGCATGAATACCAATTTCCCAATTTGCACTTTTCTCCAGCAGTTGACAAAGAAGAATAATTTCAAACACACCAATGGGCAGACATAATTCATAGCGTTTAGATCTATTAAAGATATTAAAATGCAAATGACCTAATTAATGATCATATAGAAAAAGTGCTTAAATATAGAATTTTGTTTTAATTAGTCCCGGCGATATGCATTTTCTATTTTCAAAGGAAACTAAGTAACTGTTTATATTGCTTTCTAACATACAAACATTATTCATTGAATTGCGTATTTTTACGACTAATTGCAAATGCAATTTCGCGTTACTTGAAGTGAGGCACTTTGCTATTGAGTGTTTGTAAAGGGGAAATCATTGCAATGATTTTCCATTTGAATTGCCACAGCTTTTCTATGTAATTGGCAATTAGTTGCCTTCAGCTTGTGTAACATAAATATTATTCAATATTTATTGTGGCAAACACACATGAAAATGCAATTAAAGACATTAAAATAATATTTGCAAAGTTTCTAGGCAGTCATGTTCTACTCCACCACCACCACCGCCATCATCAGCATTTAGTTTTATGCAAAGTTATGTTTGTTGTTTATCAAATAGATTGAAAGGAAAAAATAAACATAATATACATTTGCTTGTTCTTAAAGCGTTGAACCATAAGCTATGCAATAAATACAAGTTTGTGCACACAACTACAGCAACAGCAGCAAGACAATCCTAAAAGTATGCTTCACATAAATTGTTGCCTGGTTTGTGAGCTATAGTTTATGTACCGTAAATGCTGGTGTTGCTGTTGGCGTTGTTGTTGTTGCTTTTGCTGCTGCTGCTAGGTTATTCGAATAACCTAACAATATGCAATAAGTTTATGCAAAGTATTTTCCAAGTCACAAAGTTATAAAATTTAAAATAAACTTATTTACCAAACTTATATTCTTTACACTTCTTCTCTTCTACTTGCTTAGCCATTGGTTAACTTCGTCCCTCAACCATGTATGTGAGTGTTGTTTTTTTCCACTTTGTTAAGCAAAATTTTTGATGAAATGTTTTGCAAATAAAATTGAATTCACTTTAAACTTTCATTTATAACTTGACAAATTTTGTTCGGTTTTCCCATACAAGAAACTTAAGATTTATGTTATATTTTCTTTTCTAGTATCGTCTAGAGTAGAATTTACTGAAACTTGATCCTTGGCGATGTCTTGAAGAGTCAAAGTTTTGTAAGTAATTAAAACATTATGGTTGGTTATCAAAATGTTACAACAAGAGTCCATTTGCTTGTGTCGGGGAGTTTTAAAAATTAATTAAGGACCAAAAAGTTTATGTCAGCACTAAGCGTGGGGAGAGCAAGGATTAAGAATTATATAAATTTTTATAGAGAATCTGTAGTGAAAGTTGCTAATAAGTATTAAAGGCATTATATGATATCGATTGTCAATGTCAATCATGATATTGAACAATAGTAATGGATTGTAATTCTCAAACTAATTGCGAGACTTGAGTTTGTCGTCAGCACAGTGGAATAAAATCGATCATTTTAGCCATATATGCAGTTGGTGAATTTGTGTAATCATTTTAAATGAATTAAAACTTTTTGGTCGAAAGTCTTTTAAAATAACGACATGTACGTTAACACAGTTGTATTTGTTGATACAATTGACTTTTTTCAATACAACCTTAAATTGGTACCAAAATCTTGGAACATTCAATGAACAGATATTCCTATCGTGAAATAACTTTATAAATTTACTACTTCAAGTTCAATACTGTACCTAATAAAATGATATATATAAACAATAAATTTCCAAAAAAAAAATCTTATTATCATAATTGTGATGCTATGTTCCCTAATATGTCCTTGTCTTAATACGGCGCTTACATGTCAACTGCTACCATTTTTGGATGTGTGTGTTCAACTATATTCATTCCAAACAATTGAACAATAATTTTCTATACAAACGTGTTTTAATTCAATTTGTCTCTTCCCAACGTCTTCCCTGTAAAAAATTCCAAAACACTACTCTTCCCCCAACGCAAAGACTTAAAATTCTGAATGCAAAAGGAGACAAGTGATTGATACGATTGTGTTTGCTCATGTGTGTGTGTTTGGGTGAATGGAAAATGAATAAAGAGGTAAAGGAACACAATTTGAAAACTGATTTCTTTGGATTTATTGGTCCTGTGAATGTGCAAACAAACAAATATGACAATTCATGTTAGTGCGGGTGTCGAAGAAAACTGCATTTCTAATACCAAGAGATGGATGGGCTACAACACTGCAAGTAATGTAGCCACAATGATATGTTGAAAATATTATGCCATCCTAGTAGGTAGGAGGGATGGAATATTAAGTATTTTGGCTGCATAATATGAAATGACATGAAATCAATAATGCTGTCAAAATGCAATTACCTTATTTAGTTAGTCAGTTTAAATGTTGATCAACGATCGATTCAATTCCAAATTTGATTTAAACGAAAAAATCTGCAACAAGAAAAGAGGAAAGATATTATTATGCGTAGGCTTCCGATCTTTAATTCTAAAATAATTTTAAATCATTAAAATCATGAAATTACTCTTAACTTAGTGATCAGCATTCAAGTCGTTTGTGATCAACCTTTAATTGCAAGAAAATAAAATTTGACTAAATAAAATTTGACCTTTCCAAGCAACAAAAAAGACATAACATTTTTAAAAAATCACTAAAGCTATCTGAAATGATTTAGACTATACATTAGTATGGGTTGGTCCCCATACAAACAAAATAAGTCTAGGCGGACCTACCCTACAATTAAAGAATATAAAAACCCAATTTCAGAACATCAAAGTTTTTTTTTGATCCGTGCACCCTATGTACGGCCTAAATATATTTTATCAAACATATTTGGTGTGCAAATAACGAAAAGTTCCGTTTAATAAACCACAAACAATGATATGCATTGTGTTCCAATATAACGACAAGTGATAACAACACTAAAAATTAAATACTGATTTTGTAGTGACCAACTTTTTTTTACCTATTATTGCCACATATGGCGTATAAGTATTATTGGGTTTAAAAAATAATCATACGCCACCTGCATTAGCTAAACAACGAAAAATACATACTTTATAAAATGTAACCCAGATTTTTGTCTTGAATGCTTCAGTTAACATCGTACAATCATAATATTATGATAACATGAGATCTTCCGCCCGCACAGTGAGCTAAACAGCTTTATGTAATTTAAACTTAAGTTTTTTAACGTATATACCACTTATTCTCTTAATTTAAATTTTCTAGATCAACTATATGTCAAAGCTCCCATACGACATTTTCGACAGTTTACAGATCTTAACATTTCAAAGTGATTTATTTAAAGTATTTATAGAAATATAAAGTACTAGCGGACCCGGCGAACTTCGTCTCGCCACAATTTTATGCCTTTAGATAAACTCAGTAGAGAATGTTTAATAAACAAAGTTTTTCGATTAGTTTTCCGCCGCTAAAACAAACAACGAAGGCGGTTCTCCAAAACTCGAAAAGGCAACGTTCAGCTGACCGCTCGTAATACAGGGAAATTCGAAATTAATCTCACGTACTTCCAACGATTGGCCACGAGATTTATTGATTGTCGTCGGGGAATTGGAATGGATGATCTTTGAATTTGTTATTGATGATCGTCTGAAATCACATTTTTTTATCAGATTCTTGACGGACAACCGCGTACCGGTTGATTCAGATTCCGCAATATGATTATGGTCCATCCCACCTTTATCTGTAAATTATGCGGCACATTAAGCGAGTGGAAAATTCGGTCGGATTGTTGGTTGCTTCATCCTCTACGGTCACGCTGTAAACAGATTTGTACGAATGCAGTCGTCAAGCGATTTAACTTTCTAATTTGAAATACTAGCTATTGATGTCTTTATTCTTCGCTGCTAATAACATACTGCCCGTAAATTAATCCAATCGAGATTTTTATAATTTTGTGCAACGTCATGAGTTACTTTTCCAACGATGTGAACTGGCAAAAATTTGCAGGGTACGATATCAATTCAGTCGAAACATCAACCCGAATTTGGCCATTGCCTAGCGCTAGCAGTTATTTCGGGAATTCAGCAGAAGACCGGAGGTTGTGGAATGAGCCCCTAATTTGTTGGTCAACTATAACTTCTTGACATTGCCGACGTTTTTAAGTATGGTTTTAGCAAATAAGGAGCATTCGATATTTTAAGCAAAATCATATTTCCAGCAAATCGTTTTAAATCCCCTCGCAAATCCTTTATCGTTCGGTTAACTACTTCCAAAGCTCGTTTATTGGTTATCGCGCATTCATCCGAAATGTTGATTTGGCATTCCCGAATCTACTTCGCCGTTGCAAAAATCTTGGTCATTGTGTACTTTAGCTTTTCAACCGTGATAAAATTCATCGACAGTTTTAATGCGAAATTTGTAGTTCGAATGCCTTCCAACAATGTGGCAGCTATGCTAGAGGATGCAGCGACTAACTTTATTTGAGATCTTGACCAAATTGTTGCCGGAATCAACAAAAAAATGTCTTAGCTGTCCCACTCGGAGCATCGAGAAAGTAAATGTCCTCCTATTCATCGTGAATCGTACACGATCTTGTACTCGGTATTTAACAGCGGCACATTTGTTCAAACTCTTCCGATCAGCTCATCTAGATTATAGTCTTGCTCCCGTTAAAATTCGCGATCGAAATCATCTTGCATCGAACGATTTGACGCTGGCATTCCAAAAGTCGACAGCAGATTGCCGCACATCCCGTCTGGTTCGAAGGATTTTTTTATATAAATATTATTTAACCGAAATTTTTCACCTAAACATCGTTCAAAACCATCAAATCATGCGAAAATTGCAAAATTTTGTCTGAATTTTCCGAGTTTTTCCCTGAGAATTTTTCTAATTTTCCATTCGAAAAGCCATTCCGTAACAACTGCATACAAAGTTCCATACAAATAAACAATTTTCGATTTTTCCAATTTACCGACTTTTCCAAAGGATTTTCCCAAAACTATCTTGCATAAAACCCTCATACCAATTACGAACAAATGAATAAAAATTGAGAAAAATGGGACAAATGATCTCTCTTGATGAATTACTACACACTGTTCACACCGTTTTTATACATAAAGATTTCACAATAAACCGAATTTTTCCAAGCATCACAACGAATTTTCCACCGTGATGTCGTCTGACATCATCAAATCAAGCGATAGAATGGAAAATTTCGTCGAAAAAATCCAAAACTTTCGATGTTTTTTCCAGAATTTTCCGAGTTTTCCACCAAGAATTTTTCTATTTTTCAATTCGAAAAGTCATTTCGGAATAATTATCCGTGATTTTCACATTATCAAAACACAATAAAATTTCGTCGAAAAAAATTAAAATTTGTGGAATTTTTCCATAATTTTTCAACCAAAATTTTCTATTTTTTCAACCAAAAAGCCACTACGGAACAATTGCACACAAAATGTTATACAAAAATTCAATTTGCGATGCAAAATGTTTCCGAAAAAATCTCAATTTTTCCTGAAATTTCCGAGTTTTCCACCGAGAATTTTTCTATGTTTCCATTCGGAAAGTGATTTCGGAATAATTATCCAAAATTTTTCACTGTTACATCGTCCAAAATTATCAAATCATACGACAATATGCAAAATTTCGTTGAAAAAACAAATTAAAACTTTTTGAATTTTTCCGGAATTTTCCGCATTTTTCAACAAAAATTTTCCATTTTTCTATTCGAAAAGCCATATTGTAGCAATTGCATACAAAATTCCGTACAAAAACGCAATTTTTGATTTTTCCAATTTTCCGACTTTTCCGGAAGATTTTTCCAAAATTTTCTTTCACATAAACCTGCTCCTGGCAATAACGAATAACTGAAAAAAAGTTTGAGCAAAATCGGCCCTCAATTGATGAATTACTATACATTTCTGCCACCATTTTTATATATATAGATTTATTTATCTTGACGTTAATTCCGCAATTTCTTATTCCTGGCTTCAAGGGCTTCTTCAGACATCATGCCAATAGGTATGATAGTATGTTATATATTATAGTATATAAGTGATTCGGAAACTCTTGTAATGCGGGCTACCAAATCTGATTAGCTGAAACAACGTCTGGTTATTTTTTATGAGAGGTGCCAGAAGGGGTTAGCCGATATAGTCCATATTTCTTCCTAAGTCAAATTTCAATAAGCTTATACATATCTTGTACAAAATATGACCGAATTCAGTGTACCTACCAAAAAATTTATTTAAAACTATGAGGGTGACTTCGGCCATTTGTATGGGAGGTACCAGAAGGAGTTTGTCAAATGCTTTGGTTTTCTCAATATGTGTTTACTATTGGAAGATAATTAAACAGACAAAATTTTAATATCCTCTATTTGCCCGTTTGGAAGTTATTGAACTAATGTTATTTTTTTAGAAAATAGGTCATTTTGTATTGGAGGTACCAGAGATGGTGGGGCTGTTCTCCATATATCTCCAACAGTTGGTCGAAGTTGGTTATCGTTTTTTGGATATTTTTACACCACACGGACTCAAACTTTATATAAATGCTGAATTCAGCTTGAATACGATTGAATGACGTTAGTTCTAGTCCAAAGATGTCATTTAACGCTCTAAAACCTAAATGCTACAACAGCTTAAGTCTACCACATTTTGTTGATACACACGAAAAGACGTGTCACAAACATACTATAATTTTAATTTAGTGGATAACTTTTATGAATGTGAAAAAAAGATATTGACTCAATTTGGATCAACCAACAGAAGTCAAAAAATGCTGCAAAATATTTGCGGGCCATGTGCTAAAAATTTATTCACTTTGAAGGCTCGCAGCAAATCAGGAATGCACCTACATAAATGCTCATGTCAAAGCTTTTATAAGCATTGACAAGTGTTGCCAATTAAAAGAAAACAAAAAAGGTCTGTATTTTCAAACATTGGAATTCAACTTTAATCCCGCTAGATAGGTAAACGGAATCTATACTTCTTTGAGGACACAGGCAATCATATTTTAAACGCCCTTTTTCTAGTTTTGAGTGAATCGTAAAAAGTAATTAGAGAATAGTTAGGTTTGGTTAATTAGGCAGCCACGTTCAACACAGCTCACATGGGTGCTAGCATGAGTCCCATTGTGATACCATTACTAAATTTTCGCACCAAATATTACTATTCTGTTCCGTCAATGTCACTATCAAGCCATTACGTTGCTCTGATAAAGGCATGGATGTTCCGAAAATCGCTACTGATAGACAGGTATTGTCCATAAGTGCACGATGACCAAGCTTTTCATATTTCAGGGCTGTGACATAGAAGATGATCCGATGATGATGTCTCCTCTTCTTCTTCATCTTTGCAGATTCTACAAAAATCGTTGTAGGTTAGTTTCAACCTCTTAACGTGTTTACCCACCGCCCAGTGATCGGTTATTACAACTATGATGTTCGTCAGGTGGACTCTGTACAGGTTGAGCAAAAATAGTGCCCTCTGTATATCTATTGTAGTTCAAATTTGTTTGGCCGCCATGCAAGTGGGTTCTTTCACCCATCTCTCCTTAGCAATGAGGTTCAGTTTCCCCGCAATTAGCTGTTTTCCCCTTGTAAGAGGGACACCAATGAGACCTTAAACTTCGCTCGAGTTTACGGTTGTGGCGGCCCTTGGCTCTTTGGTTACCTTATATGTCCGCATGTCCTGGAACCCATGAAAGGGTAACCGTCGAATGTCTCGCTATCTCCTCAAGAGACGACCGGCATTCTCGAACATGATGTACACGGCATTCTCGCACATTTCTCAAAGTGATGTACACGTTCTCCAAGGATTGCCGCCCATTATCCCACGAGACTGAATTTTTTCTACGGCTATTTTAACGACCTTATTTCAGACTGAACTATGCTACAGTGATCCGGTAGTCTGATTGATAGTTGCAAATTCAACTCCTCCGCAAAGATTCCACAGCCCGCTCTTTCCTTTTATTTAGGGCATTATCATTTTCATCATACTAGGACCTATCCGGGATGTTCCTTATAAACCCGGATCGAAGACAGGTTCTGGTATAATGTAATCCGTGTGGCAGATAACATTGATTAGGTCCAGAATTTTGGCATGGCCATAGTTCCTGTGCATCCACGCTTTTGTGGCGTCTAAACGGGGGCAATGTCTGGGGGTAACCAGTTTAGGATCGTAAACAGTGCCTTGGTTGGAGTAGTTCTAAGTGCACCTGTTATCATGATAGCCGCCAGTCTCATAATGAATTGGAATTTCAATCTTTGGGATGCTCTTTCTAGCTCCGGCTACCAGACTGCCGATCCGTAGAATAAGATGGGTTTAATAACAGTGTTATATAACCAATTCACATTTTAGGGGCTAATTCCCCAATTGAGGCCGATTGCCCTTTTGCAGCAGTATAGAACCGTTGCCGCTTTGCTAGTCCTGGCCTGAGTGTTCAGATTCCAATTCAGTTTACTGTCTTATATTAGCCCGAGTTATTTGGCGCTAACTAAAAGTGTAAGTGCGATTTAAGTAAATACGAGTTTCAGCTATTTTTGGAATTCGTGCTAGTTCGAGTTTTGACTGAAATAAAATGAGGGCAATATGGGTATCAAATTTTTTTAAAAACATGACAAATTGGAATAAAATTGAAACTAGTATAGATCCACCTTGTACACAGTAATATTCCCAAGAATACTTGTTGGCTCTTCCAGGTGAAAAAAAAAGATACAAAAAAATTAATTTTATTAATAATTTCATTTCAGAATTTCCTTGCGATTTACAAAGCACTAAGCGTTTTGTACACGTTGTTAGTCAATCTATACTTTTCCTATTAAAGAAAGAAAGAAAAGAGAAAAATTGATACCCACATTGCCCTGTTAAAAATGTAGAGTTACCACCCCATTACATTTCTGTCATAACGCAAACAAGTACGAATTTCAAAAAACGCTGAAACCCGTATTTACTTAAATCGAGTAGATAGTAAAATAAGTTAATGTGCCAGTTTAATTACGAACAACTCTAAACAAACAATCCAAAAACCACTTTTTGTACATAATATCCTTTAAAATAGCACATTTGTGATCATCCTTGGACAAATTGAATATACAGTTGGACGCGCCTTAAAAAAACCTTTCTTGTAATACCCATATTGTATATGTTGTTAATGAAACAGATTCTCAAATTTACGAAGATGCAAAAGTAGACCCCTTTTTCAAAATAGTCCCGCTCACGAGAGTTGACCTCTCGCTGAAGCCGCAATATTTTAGATGTCATTATAAAAAATACCAATGTTCATTTTAAGGGGGTACAACTTGCACAAACTTTAGTCATTCTAATGCACATACAAATATTGTTAACCAATGAGTTATTATTAATCAATATTAATCATACGTCATTGTACATCAAACCAATATGAAACAACAACAAAAATTTTTGTAGAATAGTTCGGGGTGAACTATTTAACCCTAATTTAGGCACGAGGAACTGCATCCTTATTTTTCTTGAGTTACATTACATTACGGTATCATATCAATGTTATTTTTTCAACTTTGCCTAACAAGTGGATTTTCTTTCAATTCGTTAGTTGTACCGGTAAACTTTCTTTAACAAAGTTGTTTCAAACATTTTGGTCTTAAACTATTGGAAACTATAATTATATAAAAGAAATTAGTATTCAAGACCATTGTCCTAAAATGTATTGTATTTGCAAGTATTTGCTTTGCTGGTTAGAAAACATTTAAAAATAAAATATGTATTACTTATTCCTGTCTACTTAAATAACGTACAAAACACCACTAAGCAGGCTTTTAGCGTAATGCTGTAAATTGCCTTCACATTTCCCCATCCTTATTACACTACCTCCGTGGCTGCCAACACACTTTTAAAGAATGCACGTGCAACTGGAGAGCAGCACAATGTTAAAGCAAACTCAAACATATGCCAGACACGCACGACATCATCAAATTGGAAAATTATTATTATAATAATAAATAAATCACATAATGCCACAATCATCAACATCATCATGATCTGATCTGGTTGAGGGTGATGGAAATGATGATTGCATAACTGAAACGACAACAACCACAACAACAACAATAATACGTGATTTATATCTTTTAAAGTTCTTTAAAAACTTTAATACTTGTGACCCTGTTGAATCCTTTTGCAGATGGCGAGAAAGTTTTGTGGTACGTACAAAAAATATCTCTGCAAATATGCAGAGATTTGTGTGCGTTTCTTTGTTTTCCGGTTCCTTGATTTCTTTGCACGCACTTGAGTTGAAAACTCTGTTCAACAAGCGCAAAACTTGCTAAAACCCTACAATAACAATAGCCACGATAGCGTGAAGAGCGGAGGGGGACTTGCTTAAAATTCATTTATTGACGGAGATTGGATGATGTTGTTGTTCTGGCTCGCCTTATGCTAGTGGTTGCCATGGTCGTAGGTATTGTTGTTACTCGTTGTTGTTATTGTTGTTGTTATTGTTTTCTAACACAACATGTGTCGAGTAGATTTTCCCAACATAAAAGAGCGATTTGTCATCTGTTTAGATGTACTCATACTCATACTCGTTCATGTAATGATGATAGTATTTGTATGCAGCTTTACAAAAACGGGTGTTTATGCGATTGTGTGTTACTGTGTAAGTATGCACGAGTGCGTATGTAAATGTATCTATTTATAAAGATACCCATATACAATAATACAACAACAGCGTCTGCAACAATTTATCCAACAAATGCAACAGCAGTAGCAGCAGCATCACAGAAAACTCTCCAGCTTTCATTCATTCGTATTCATTCATATGCTGCTTATACAAATGCACACACATTCTTACACACGGACACACAATTGCCGTTGTTTGTATAAGTGTGTTTACTTACATACACATAAACAAATAAATCGTACATGTTGAATACTCTTTCAGAGTATCCATCTGTGAGTGAGTACGTGTAGTACACACTCATACAAGCACCACTGGTGCATAAGTGCGCATTTATGTTCTAGTGACTGTGTGTGAGTACGCGTGTGTATGCTTGTGTTTGTTTTAGTTTACTTTGTGTATTGCGTTTATTTGTGTATTTGTGGCATAAATGGCAAATACAACATATTAAAGTATGACTGCATTAACAAAAACTGTAAAGTTCGAAGTTAGTTAGCAAAAAACGGCTACTTTTCAATGGGAACACAGTATGAGATTCCTGTTTGGAATACCCAAAAAGCATAAGTTTAATGATGATACTGGGGTGACCATTGTAATTGGTAAATGTTGAATGTAATTGGAAGCAACAGAAATGGTGATAGTTTTTTGGCAGACATTTTCTACAATAAGGAGAAGATGAGTTATTTGAGTTACAATTAATGTTTTATATAATTCTGTATTAGTGTGCATATTAAGTAGATCTTTTACTAGTTTGGTAGCTGTATTGGTAAACTCTCTTGAACGAAGTTGTTGTTGTTGTTTTGGGCTTTAACTTTTGGAAACAGTCCTTATCTATTACACCAGGTTTAATTTAAAACGTCAATGAAAAGTAATTTTTCGTAATTTGAATTTTATATACAATACCAAGTGTATGACACCGTAGGATACCATTTATGACCCATGCACTATATAAATGCTATACTACATCGTCGGTATCCTGCAAATAGTTATTTTTATAATATTATAACAATATAACTATTTTAAGTAGACATGGGATTGTTTTACACGGCATAGGCTATGACTTTTGGGCACTTTTACACTATATGCATGATAGCAGTGATCATGTGTAGTAAAATTGCATACTCACTTTAGCATCCGCAAATTTAAGACTTATGTTCAATACGCAACATAAAAGATCACATTCAGTCTATAACGAGGAAAATATTGCGGCTGTAGCGGATAGTGCGGCTGTAAAGAACGTGACCAACCATTTCAAAAGTTTCGTGTTCAAACATTTTTCTTGGGGAAAATGGATTATTTAGATATAAACTAAACTGTATTAGCCATTATATACCACTAGTCCTATTGACGCACCCCTTTCCAGGTGACACACCCTTCCCTATATCCTTCATCCCAACCACATAGAAATCTTTAAAATTTTTCAAAGGTGTTATAATCAGACAATTTGTTGGGGAAAACGGCTTTTGCTGTATTAAACTAGAATATATAAACTAGTATTTCCATTATTCTCATATCCTTCATTACAGCCATATAGAAATTTTTTAAAAATTTTCAAAAATGTTAGCACATTACTCCATCGACAATGCAACACTTTTTTAAAAATTTAATATTCAGAAATTTTTGTAGTTAAGACTGCTTATGCAGTTTTATAATAGACTAATATAGGTACTATCTTCAATTAGTTCGATTGACGCACCCCTCTCCAGATGACCATCATGGATGCACTTCAACGCAACCAAATACAAATTTTAAGATTTTTGTAATAATTTCGTATTTACGAAATTTTTGGAGAAAACGGCTTACGCAGTTTTTTAATAGACTACAATATCTAGTCTCACTGATATCCCCATCTCCAGATGACCACTATGGACTCATTTCACCCCAGCCACTTACAAGTTTTTAACATTTTTTGAAACATTTCGTGGTGAGGAAAGTTTTTTTTTGGGGGAAAAAATTACTTATACAACATTTTTCGCATATATCTGGAATACTGTTTTCTAACAACAAGGAAAGGTTAGTTTAAATACCTATTGTAGATGTAGATATATTGACGATTAGGTATCGCATAGTCTCGCGAGGCCGGCAATTATCTTTTTTTTCACACAGACACGATCGGCAATTCACACGTCCTCAAAAGTTTTGTTTGATTCAAAGCAATCAGTTGAGTGTTATGAAAGCAACATCACACACGCTTGTATCGCATTCAACACAAAAACATACACAAGTACAGAGAGAGAGAAACAGTGTTCATCGATTTCTGGAGAGCATAACATTTGCACCTTGTACAATTCGACACCGATTTCCAGTAATATTTAAGGTTTTAATTGTGCAATTTAAAAATAAGGTTATAAATGAATTACCCTTGCGTTTTGGTGTTTTGTAAAGTTAAATCCATTTTTTCCAAATACAAAATTACAAATATTTGTTTAAATAATTCCTTATTTAAGTTTTACTGAATTTTTTTATTAATCTGCTAAGTAATACCAATTGTACCACAAATTCTGTAGTAAAACACTTTTGCCCTCTTAGAATCTCTTGGGCTGAACACTGAAATGTAACCAGCACAAAGTCCCAAATTTACTTACTTTAACAAGCAAATGGTCTGCTTAAGCAGAGACCAACAAAAAAAAAGAGAAATTAATATATACTCTTTGAAGGTTTGGCTCAATTCTATGTTTTACCAGATGCTTCAATGGTTATTTTATTTTAAAACATCAAATAATACTTGTGTTGCAGTTATCAGAGGATACTTTGAAAATGAAAACGCAATTTAAAATATGGCCGTAAAGTGTTTTTGATAAGGAAAAAAAAAAAGAGAAAGTTTTGGCTTCAAACTAGAGGTGGGCGTGATTCACATAAACAGTGTGTTCACGATGGAATCACGAGGAAACACATGTGAATGTGCAAAATTAAAAAATTTTCACACGTGAGTGTGAGTGAATGTGCAACAGCCTCTGCGTGAGCGTGAGTGAGTGTGAAAATGTTGTTCGTGAACGTGTTCACAAGAATTCACGACAAATAAAATATTTTTTTACTCTAATTCAGATTTTTTTGGCAACACTATTTTTATGATTAGTCTGGTAACCCTTACACAGCAGCCACACATGAGACGAAGTAAACTACTTGGAGAAAATGTAGATATGCTTTTATTTCTAAATAAAAATATATAATAATTTTATATATTAAAATACAAATCATAAAACTTTACATATGTATATGTATTACACTTTCTTGTATAATATACAAATAAATATGTTTTTTGTTCTAAGAAATTGATTTTAAGTTATATGTGTTTTACCAATTTCCCTAAAATTTCCCTAAAAATTCTCTAAAATTGTTATAGGTAGTTACGTGGCCGTCGGTGGTGTAATGGGTAGCGTGCGCGCCTATTATTCATTAGATCGTGGGTTCGAATCCCGGTCAGAACACTTTACATTTCTTTCGACGACGGTCATCTCGCTTAGTGCCGGCGATACTATCGAGTATAATTAGCCATGAAAAAGCTTCTCAATTCCGTTCGGAACCGGTGTAAAACTGTAGGTCCCAATCTTAATTTCCCTTTGTCCCAATCAGTGTGTCTAAAAAATAGAAAGCGCACAGCTCATTGATTGCGAGAAGCTCTCCCCTATCCCTCCATGGGATGTAATGGGAAAAAATTTGTATTTTATTTGTATTTGTAGTTACTTAAATAACAGACTTCCCATAATTTTGCCACGTTTTGCATTCAATAGCATTATTTGTCAGTTGGAATTTTATATTTTCACTATTTTCTGTTTTTTTTCTTGTCGTGAATTTTCGTGAATATTCGTGAACACGTGAATGTGAGTGAATGTGAAAAAATATCTTCGTGAGCTTTCGTGAATGTTCAAAAATGGTTCGTGATCACACGTGATTGTGAAAAATTAAAAAATTTTCACACGTGAGTGTGAGTGAATGTACAACAACATGTTCGTGAGTGTGCGTGAGTGTGCAAAAATGTATTCACGAATCCCACCTCTACTTCAAACACACAAAATATATAACTTTGTTGCATGCCGGCACCTCTAACAAAAACCGAGTAGTTGCTTTTGTGTGTGTGTGTGACTTGCAGTAAAAATGTGTGTTTGCGCTAAAGCTGAAATAGTCCTCAAAAGTGTGTGTATGTAAGTATATGTGTGCTTCAATAAAATATAGGGCGAATATGTTTGATATTGGTATGCAATTTTATGTAAATGCCTAAATGTAGGCTGTGGTTTTTTTAATTTGTGTGAACTCCATAATATAGGCTATGAAGTTTGTTTTTGGCTGGAAGTAATATTGATGTTAAACTACATGTTGAACAGACGCAAGATGTATACGAAGCAATTACTGTTTAAACATGAAGCAGCTGATTGAACATTATTCAATCTTTGACGGGCATTGAAGGAATTCAGAAAGTTAAGCTGTTGTGGTTCTTATATTAAATTAAAGTGAGTATAAATTGCTATTAATTAGCTTAATTTGTAGTAATTATCTCAAAACCTATATTAATTATCGTATCGATGTGATATCAAATGTAGATTTCGTAATGTTTAAGAAATTAACTAATATTTGCTAGGAACGTGCAGATACGTTGCCCAATGCTTGGTATTTACGCCTACATGTAGGTTGGGTACAACTATTTGGCTGCTGAAACCATTTGTAATTGTATAACATTTATTTCAACGCCTACATGTATGCTGTTGTTATTTTGTTTTTATAAGAAAGAAATTATTTAACATACGAACCCCTACATGTAGGCAATGGGTTTAAATAAAATTGCATTTAAAACCATGCAGAATAATAATATTTAGAAGTTGTTTAAAATTGTAATAGCTGTTTTGATTTAATTTTATTAATTGCAGATCTTGGATGCCTGTTTGATGCTCTATGAAATAAGGCCCCAAAACAAAAATGAAATAAAATTGTTCAGAAAACAACAACAGTGAAATTTGAGGTGTTATTTCCTTTTTTTGGATTTTATTTCAATTTTTATTTTGGGACTTTATTTCGTTATGAAATATTCAGTCTCGCAACGTACCCGCCGCATACATCGTAGTCAGTCTTTCAACTCTCTCTCTGTCATTTTTCACAAGTCAATAAACAAAGAACTGTACCGGTTCTACAACCTGTACCTAGCCTTTTTATTACTTGAAAGCCAAACACTGATAAAAAAAGGCTTACTTGAATTGGGGTGTTTTGCATCTAGTTGTGTCTTTTTTCTCTTTTGGTTTAGGGCTTTGTTTCATAACGAAATAAAACCCCATTTTTGGGGCTTTATTTAATTTTTGGTTTGGGGCCTTATTTCATAGAGCCTGTCAGCTTCTATAAATTGAGCTTCTTCTAGGCGCTACAACACTAAAATAAATTAAGTATATCACCTTACTTCTATGGCACACCTTTAGTAAATGCTTTATTTCGAGGCGACACCCGCAAATTGGCTAAAGGTAATTTTGTTAATCTTCTTGACATTCATACACATATAAACCAAAAAGTTAGTGGCCATTAAAAACGATTGCAAACAATTTTAGCCAGTGTAAGAAATTGCGCCTAAATGTACACTGTGAGCAAATATCTTGTATAGTATTTATTACACCCCCTCTCTACACCCTTCCAAACAACGTTATTTCATACCGGCTTTATTTTACTTTCTTATTAAATCCAATTCTTTCGAAAAACAAAATAAATTAAACAAATTTCATTGTCTTTGCAATCCTTTGACCTTTCATAGAATACTGAGAAAAAAAAACAAAAACATTATCTTTGACGCCAAATGTTAAAGCTCCAAATGACCTCACCTCCAAACAATACAAATGTAGAGTTGACCTTTTGCGAAACGTCAAACGCCAAAAACCCTTAGGCAGTACGTGGGACTGCAGTAGACACCTTGTACGATGGCCTCACAGAGGGCTACGCGGAAAGGAAAATGTCATCGGAAATTGAGGTCTTCTTGCCGTTTCAGTAATGACGTTGAGGACAACAACGACGATGACGATGACAACGACAACTAACAACCCTACAGCTGGCATAGCCCTTGTACAAATAATTTATGCACGCCTCAAAGTATACTTCAGTTTTCTTTTATTGCATTCTCACTTTCTTTTGTACTACTTCAAAGTGCACAGAACCAGCAATGAAGTGAGAAAATACACGAAAACAACAGCAGCAACAAAATGCATCAAGTTGTTGGATATGAAATACAATTCAAATTCGTTGGTCGTTGGCACGTTGGCTCGTTCTCCCCTCGTTATTTATATTTGTCATTTCATCTCTCTTCTCGTTGCAGCTGAGTAGTAGTCCTTTTTGATGTTGTTGCTGTCGGTTGGGTTCTCTATTGTTTTAGAGGGGTCTCTAGCTGTACCTCCCTGCTCGCCCACTCAATACTTGATGTACTGTTGCATACTTTTTGGTCACACAGTATAGCATTGCAGTGCAGTGCTTTGTTTTTATGCATTATAAATTTATTGTTATATTTTTTTATAAGCTGTTTACAATAGACACTTATAAGCTAAAAGACCATACAAAGACTCGAGTGTTGTGTTTTTATTCTTTTTGAATCGTAGCGCAAAGGAGAAAAACACTACAACAACAACAAGATATTAAGCCTTGTAGCACACTTTTTGAGACTTAATTGTTTAATTGTTAGTAAGAGCAATGTTTTCAGTTCAAGGCATCCAAAAGAAGATGACAAAAAAAAACAAAACCCTTACACTACAATGGCGCCAACAACGGCACCAGCACCAACTAAAGGACCAAGTGGTCCGGCCGGCCCATTGAAATCTATCGAAGCATTACATGCACAGTCACAAGAGGCACCCGAGGATAATAAAGCTCTTGATCGATAATTTTATGATTGGAATTTCTATCGTTGCCTGATTTTAGGTTAAGATACATAGTAAGACAAAAGATTTGCAACAGGTTTAGCAGGTCATGTGAACAAATTTTTAAAGTAAATCGTTGCCTTTGAAGTGCTTATTTACTTGAATATGTAGAACTAGCAAAACGCAATACTTAATTCACGAGTCGTAATTAAAACTTAGTGAGTTACTTTAAAAATTTTCAACAATTTCGAAATGACATTCAAACATTATGGTATTTTGAGGTATTCATGGATTTGTAGTTACCGAATAGAATGTGCCGAATCATCATCAGATACATACATCATCATCATCAGTGTCATACATTAATTACTTTCGATCTCGCTCATCTTAGTGATAAAAAGTTGAACCTCCCTAACACAGTACAACATTTTTCAGCAAATGATTTGGACTCAATTTTGAGGACTGCAAAGTAGCAAAGTAGCCCAAAAAAGAAGAAGTTCTGCATCATTCGTTTCGTCAATTTACATGTCATAATAATTTAAAACCTATTTGAAGTTAGTAAGTATCGTATAGGGGAATTTGTCACGTTTTAGGCTCCTTTGTTTGATGTTGTCGACAACAACTTCGCAGTATAGTGTGGAGTCAATCGGCATGTCTAGTAAAAGCTTCTCAAACAGTGACGTGTTAGATCTGAATATAATAACAGAAGTCGTGTTAATTTAGCACTGTTGAATCTTACTTCTTACTGTTGAATCGGACTTCGGTCTGTTAAATCGGAATTTGGTCTGTTAAAACGGACTTCGGTCTGTTGAATCGGACTTCGGTCTGTTTAAACGGACTTCGCACTGTTGAATCGGACATCGGTCAGTAGAATCTGACTTCGGTCTTTTAAAACGGACTTCGATCTGTTGAATCGGACTTCGGTCTGTTAAATCGGACTCCTGTCTATTAAATCGGACTTCAGTCTGTTGAATCGGACTTCGGTCTGTTGAATCGGACTTCGGTCTGTTGAATCGGACTTCGGTCTGTTAAATCGGACTTCGGTCTGTTAAACCGGACTTCGGTTTGTTGAATCGGACTTTGGTCTATTGAATCGGACTTCGGTCTATTGAATCGGACTTCGGTTAGTTACACCGACTCGTCGGTTGCACAGATATCGGTCTGGTACACGAAGATACTCTTCGTTCCTGTAGGATAGTATTAGAAATTAGCACCGTTGCCTCTTTTTTACTAACACTCCGTCGGATTATTAGTTCGGTCGCGAAGTCGAAATCATGTGTTGCAAAAGTCGATTTACTGGAAAACACGAGTCATCAACACGATCCTGAGCGGCGGATACCACACTGATTTACAACGGATGGCGAATCATCGATATAACCACGAGTTGTAAAAATTGATTTGCTGAAGAACACGAGTCATCCTCACGATCCTAAACTGCGGATACCAAATTGATTTACGACGGAAGCCGAAGCATCGATACAACCACGAGTTGTAAAAGTCGATTTGCTGAAGAGCTCGTTCATCATTTAATTTACTACGAAAGCCGAATCGTCGATACAACCACGAGCTGCAAAAGTCGATTTGCTGAAGAACACGAGTCATTAACACGATCCTGAGTTTTGTATTTGAAGCTTAATTACCAACAACCCCGAATTAAAAATAAATTCCCGAATGGCTGATATAAACCAGAACCAACGACAAACCCGATTCATCAAGCTGACCCAGTATTGATAATATAAACCCGAATCATCCACCAAACCCGAGTCACCAATACCCTTCTGAATTGTTGACAATAATAAGCTACCGAAAAAACCCAAATCATTAATCATCACTTGCTGATATTAATCGTAAACCCCGACAAAACCCGAATCACCAAGCCGACCACATACTGCTAATACTGCTGATCACCTTAAATCGACCGATGCGTAAAGTTCCCGAGTATCTTAAGTCGACCGAGTCCCAGAACCTGTCATTGCAGTCATGGACCACTTCAATACTCGTCGAGCGTTTACTAAAAGTTCTCGATCATCTAACATCGGCCTGGGTACAAATTACCAGACAAGACAACAACGCTGTCACTGAATCCGAATCTGAATTATTTTTGTATCTAAATACTGCATTCAGTAGATTATAAGTTTGAATTACACCATCAATAAACAGTACTGTTATTTTGCCGTAGACAGGGAAAATCTACTAAGTTATTTTCCCTAAGGTTTTGTGGGTCCTGTGGACCCTTGCGCCGACTGGACTTACAGTTTTTTTGTATTGTGAGCAAACGCGGCACCCATCTTGCTCATAGCTTTCTTATCCGTCATAATTTAATATATAGTACTTTTGGAAATGCCGATCATTACAGCTCATATCCCACCTTCAGTCAACGATTCTACAATTTCATTTTGTGAATATTCTTAACCAGAGCGGACAACTCACTTGGTCGACCAAACCTGTATTCGTATTGATAACTCGAATCAAAAACACATTTATTTACTTTTGTAAACGAAGTACCAGTCCCCCAGTGTAGAATCTTGATTGGCTTAATATTAATGGGATTAAGAATTTTCAAAAAAAGTACTGACTTACAAAAATTGACGTCCAGAATCATCGTTGCAATAAGGCCCCGAATTAACTCAGTCAAATACGAGAGCAGATGACCCATATTTTATTCAAGAGAAGCAAAAGAAAAACTAAACTAACGATTCCACTTTCTTCCTTATCGCATTCTATATTTTAAACAAAACTGGTCTTACAAATCTGTGTTGCCTTTTAAATTATTCACAGTCTCAACGTTAAGCCGCATGATTCTAATCTAATCTAAAGTATATTTGCGGCATATTACTTACATCAATATTAACAGACAACATTACACACAGCCTCAGTGCCTCTTCAGATAGATACTGCTGTCATTATTAATCGTTTATATTCTTTATTTTTTTCCATCTTAATTTTCTCTGTAATATCTAATAACAATAAAGCTAATTTTCTTCGAGGATGAAATGTACATTAAGACGCTGCACAAAAAACAACCACGGTGAGATTACTCATTGTGCAAGTTGTTACTAAGAACAGCAACAGTGACAAGAACAAAATGTAGTGCATGCTTTAAGGCATTGGCATGGAAGTAAAAAGAAAATGCAATTTATTATTATGAATAATAGTTACACAAACACTAAAGCCGTCCGTCCAACTTGCGGCAGAGACAGATAGACGGGTTGATGGTAGACACACCACATCGACAGACATACAACAACATCACCGTCCGTCAATACAACCTAACCAGGAAACCAATTGTGTTGCAGTGGTTTGGTATATAACAAAAAAAAAATGCTAGTTGTTATTTTTTTTTGTAAAATCATTTCTTGATTTTTTTTTTTGCCTTTTTCTTTTTAAATATAAAATTTTTTGCATTTACCGTTTGATTTTCATCATCATCGTCATCATAATGTCCTATTGTGTCCATCTGCAGTCGTATTAAAAGGAGAAGAGCAAACGACTTGAAGCTGCCAAGGCACGGCGCTGCTTGGGGGAGATGGGGCATCATGGAAATGATGAAGAATTAAGGTTTAGACAAGTGCAATTTTATTGGATACCAGCCAACCAACTAATTTAACAATGCAAAGCAAAGGCAACGAAGAAACTGATGGAGAACTGCACCGGCACACACACCAATACACACACACAAATGGACACAGACAAAGCACAAATCAACAGCATAACATTAAATGTCATAGCATAATCCAAGGCGCCCCATCATGTTATCCGGCTGAGGGTGCTAATATTCAAGCGCTGAAATCCTTTAGCGAGGCGTAATGAAAAGGACAAAAGAATCAAACGAAAACGAAATGACTGAAAACGTTAACAACTTAACTGGAATTGCTCGAAACAGCTTAATAAGCAATAACCAGCAAGAAGCAAAGCGAAGACGACCAAGAGTTTAAGCAAGTAGTTTTGAGTGCTTCGTTCTTCCTTTTTCGCAAATTTACTTTCATGATTATTTGCTCAAACAAATGAATGGTACTTGAAATGCAGGAAGAATAAAATGGGAACCACGGGACAGCTTTGAAGGCAAATGTTAAGTCAACTGAGACAAAATGGAAATGGTGTCAAAGTCTCCTACAGCAACAAGAATAAAATGGTGACAACAACTTAGTTAGCATACAATGTGAGCAGTTAAATATTTAAATAAAACGAGGTGAATATTTAAATAAAATAATTTTAAACTTTAAATAAACATATTCCCATTAGCTTACGTGCATTCTTTAGCTTTGCATACTTTATTTTTAACAGCGCCTACTGAAGCTCGTATTCAATGTTTACCCCTCCACACACACATGCACGTGCGCTGCCACCCCAGAGTATATCTCACCCACGGCGTTGCTATAGGTGTAGGTGTTTACGTGTGCAAGTTGTGAAAGTTATCCTTAGCATACTCTCACTCACACCCACAATCATACACAAATGTATGGTGTTATTGTTTGTCAGAGGATACGTTGTCGTTCAATGCCACACCACATTGTACCTGTGCAAACATATTCGTGGCACGGCTATATAGTTACACCACTGTTGTCGTCGTCGTCGTCGGTGGGGTGCCTACAACGGTTTACAGAAATTCAAAAAAACAAAACTAGAGTCTGTAACAAAAACAAAAAGGCGTTGATATGCTTTGCCAGTTTTTGTGACACTTGTGTGGTTTACATATTATACACCTGCATCATATGCAAATCAACCAAATCCCCAACCGAGGGACTTTGCAAAAGTTTTGACAGTTAGTAAATTGGTTTCTCTTTTTATCGGCTTTTAAAAGCCGATTAGAGTTCGCAACGATTCGGTGGTGACATTTCTTCAAATGTTGGTGAACACCTTTCTGATTTCGGGCACATAACAATTTAACAATTCTACGATATAAGTATTTAAACTTGCCTATTTCATTTGTAAACTGTTGAAAGCTATGTGTCGACAAGCGCAGATGTTGGGTATATGTGACAATTTGGCAGTGACAGTGTAATACCATTTAAACACAGGTGTTGTTGCTATGTCTTATATGAATTTTTTCTCACTCTTTAAGGTAACCATAAAAGTCTCAATCTGTGTATGTAGTAATTCTGTGGGGGATAGTTCCTTTTAGGTTTACGTCCATTTTTAGTCTCGAGGACCGCAGTAACATCCTGTAGATACATGTATGCCACCATAAATGAACTTAATACTAGTGAAAAGTTAACAATTTTCTTACGGACCTTAACATTTGATCAACATACCACATGTTGTTAAGTAGTCTGATATGCGCCAAACTTGAAATTTCGGATACATATGGTCATGAGGGATGTGGAATTTTATGATTTGAGTTTTCTGGTCGTTATTTATTTGGGAATAGGTAATATAAACAGAAACTCTCTGCGGAGGTCACCAAACAACTCACAACGTCTGAGAGATCACGCGTATTCCCCGGACAATGCCAATGGACATCGGATCAGTGGTAGCTGATGAGAAAGCGTAATGTAGAGTTCCACTGATGCATCTTAGGAATAAGGTAACAAATGTTGCCGAAGCTCAACACAGCTGTTCTCTTACTGGTGTTGACAGTCCTAAGAAAATTTACATAATAACGTCAGAACTCTCTACAAAGATGGTGCTTGTTGACAATACGCGGTTGTCCTTGACAAATATAAGGTAGACATAACAGCAAATGTATGTAGAAATGGCACTGGGCAGAGATGCAGACGACGTATTTTACAGTTGCAATGCAGAAGACAGCAATTTATATGTGGATTCGTGGTTGATGGGGACCGTCCTTGGTATGATGGTTAGAAGGGGTGTAAAAGGATATTAAGTTATTTTTTTAGTTAATGGGAGACTTAGACAAGTGGTCTCGCGGTTTAACCTTATGATAGATCGAACAACCACTATTCGCCTCAAAGGAAACAAATACGAGGACACTAAATATGCATTTTATAAGCGACAGGATGAAATATATGACCGCTACCCCAGCCATGACATTACATTTTTCTGGAGAGATATTAAGGTAAAAATAGGAAAGCAAAATGCCGAAGATAGAAGTCAAATCAAATTTATTGTCTGGTAAGCTATGGAGGGCATGCATCAATTGGCATGGTCGTGCGTGTGATGGGTGGTGCCAATATAAACACGAATCACAATCTAGTTATGGAAAAGGTACGAAATGCACTGCCAAAAACGCACGGAAGGCACACATCGCAAGGCTGCATAACCCCGAGAGAGCGAATGCCTAGTCCTACCAACTCTCTCAAGTAATGCGAAAAAATGCTCCAGATTGCGATGTTTCTGACACACAATGGCAATATATTGCGCATTGCTTTAATAATCAAGCTCGGCAAGACCTGGTACGATAAAGAATGTGATGCCCAGTGAGACGAAACGCTTTTTCAGAAGAAAAATAAGAGAGTGCCAGAATATTGAAATATATAGAGAAAGCGGAGAGACCGAAAATTGCATTAAAAGTAATGCAAACATTAAGGAACAGGGATGCCCACCTGTAAAGACATAGATGGACGGACACTAAAAAAGTAGCTACAACTATGGGGAGAACATTGTTGTTGTTCTGTGCATATTACCGAAGGCAGCGCAAGTGAAAAAAAAGCATCGCATGCAATATATTGTCTTAACTAAATAGATTAGTCATATACATAAATGGGACTTACGACCAGTTAAATTCACAATTCAGAAAAAACTCCAAGAAATGCAGATCGACAGTTAATATCTTGTTGTGGACTACAGAATTGAATTTTGAAGTCCAATACGACACAAATATATGTTGCCGTATCAGGTTTTGCAATTCCTACCAAGACTAATTAGGATGACACAAGATAGCCAAATATTTAATAGCTTCATAGGCCTAAGGTCTAGGCCTTAGTATTCTCTTTTACATTCTAATGGGGATGATCATGCGGAAAGCTGCAGTAAAAGTCACATGCTGCTCGCGTATGCCGATGATATAGATATCAGTGGTCACGGACTGCGGGATATTATTGCGGCATTCTCAAGCAGTGAGAAGCAGCTGGCAGAAGTGGGTGTGTTGATAAACGCTAAATCCAGCTCAAAAAATCTTCTGCAATAACTTCGATGGGCTGCGCAGCATTGGCGACAATTTATTTACTTAAATTTTACAAACTAAACAAACAACTTGTTTTAATTAACATAATATAAGGACTGAGTCCTCCTATGGGTAGGAGGATATATATCATTTGATACGACCCAAAAGTGTAAAACATACAAGGAGTCACTTTAGACCCTATGTCTCTTTGAATCAAATTCATGACTTTTTAAGTCGTTTGGGCCATGTCCGTCTGTCTCTCTGTCCGTCTTTCTGATGCCAAAATAACTTACGGTAATAGAAATGGGCTACATGACCACGCCCATTATGGTACCTCCCATACAAATGTACCATTCCGCCCACTTTAGAAATCAAGTAATAATATCAATACACCCAATACGATCGTGTCCAAATTCCGTATTTAGTAAAACTGTAGCAGGATATAGTTTTGGAGGAAACAAACTGAAAGTCTAGCCACGCCCTTCTGGTACATTACATACAAATGTGCCACCCCGCCCACTTTAGAAATCGAGTAATAATATCAACATGCCCAACGCGATCGTGCCCAAATTCTGTATTTAGTAAAGCTACTGCAGGATAAACTTTTCTCGAAAAAATTAAAGTCCAGCCACGCCCCATCTGGTATCTCCCATAGCATTACGCCCACTTTTAATATCGAGTAATAATATCCCAAGGCGATCGTGCTCAAATTCTGTATTTAGTAAAACTACAGCAGGATAAACTTTTGGAGAAAAATTGGAAGTCTAGCCACGTCCCTTCTAGTACCCCCGATACAAGGCCGAAGAGGACATTGTTACCCTAATTCGGATACAAGGAATTGAACAGAGACGATTTGATGCATTTTTTTTTTAATTTCTCATACATTTTGGTGTTTTTTTTAACTTCGATTTTGACTCCCTTTTGGTAGTCACTAACAAATAGTTGGTTGGTTGTACTAGAAAACTTTCTTGAACGAAGTTGTTTAAAACGTTTCGAGCTTCAACTTTTGGAAACAAACCTTTCACCTTCAACCAGATTTGATTCAAATCACCAGAAGTATTTCTTTGGTAATTCCAATTATACCCTACACCAAATATATAACGTCGTGCGACGCCATTTTTGCCCCATGAAAGAAACTATATAAAAGTGATTTTCAAAGGATATGCAAGTTAAAAAAATTTATTTCTGTATTTCTTCCATTCTTATAATGTTGAAATGGGTACCAAAAGCAAAATATCAGCTTTTTACAATATTTTTGTTTGTTAAGAAACGTAAAAACTTCCAACAGATTCTCAAACCTTGAGTAGAATGTCTATGCTGGTTTTGCTTTACTAACTTTTAAATTAAATTCAAAACACTGTCCACCCACCAAAAATATCCTTATTTTCACATTGCAAATTTGTCCCGCCCTCGTATATATAAATATACACAACATCGTCGTCGTCAGCATTCACATCATCATCATGATCTACGGAGCCAACTGTCGTGAGATTTTATATTGCAGTGGTAGGTTATATTTTTTTTTTGGTTGGTATTTTTGTCACATGATGTCTGTGTCTTACATGGCATACCAACACTTGCACATTTACACTTGCTCGTAGAGTAAAATGCACATGCAACATGCAGCACAAGGACCATGGATCGTAAAAATTCATCTTTTTGGCTGTATGAGTGCCTACTCACAGCACAACAGTAAATGTGTGTGTCTGCACGTGAGTATGAGTGGATTGTGCATTGCATTGCATTGTGTTTAACAGCAGTGTAATTTTTATATTCGTCGTTCGTTGTCTCGTACTGCAATATGCATTATTATAAAATGTTCATAAAATTTTATGTTATTAAGGTAAATTGTTTGTAGCTGTAGAAAGTTAATGTGTGTGTGTGTGTGTACGAGAGTGAATTTGTCCCTATGTATGTGTGTTAGTAGCAAACAGCTACAGCAGTTACTATTACCATTTTTTGAAGCATAATTTAAGGAGACATTCAAATTTAATATTTTATGCATACCTTTAGGATGAGTGCACTTCCTTTACATAATGTATTCAATAAATTCATTGGGAATACACGAAATGGAAAAACACAAACGAGAGATTATTTTAAGGAGACACAACGGTTCTCGTCATTATTATAACAGTGCATAGCACTTGAGTGGATTTCATTGCATCAAAGATAATACGATATGGGAAATAATATATTCAGATAAATTGTTTATGCAAATAAATCCCAAGCAGCACATTGATGAGATGAGATGTAAAGCCAGGAATAACATTAATAATTTAAGCAATATAACATTAGAATGTTTTTGTCAATACAGACGACGGCGAAGACGATTGATTAAAAGTTATGTTTGTTTTTGTTTGTATTTAATAAAGCATTTCCTTAGAGTTAAGTGTGTTGATGTCTATAATAATACTGGGAAAGTATACTTAAGGGAAAGATAATGATTTAGAGGATTGCAAATTAATGGATACTAAATTTGGAAATACATTATGGAATATCAATTTTTGGATAGAATATAAACAGGTTTTAAAAAAACAATAAAATGTTAATAGAAGATCGTGTTAGGTAAGACCGTGGCATAGTGGTTAGAACATGCGACTACCACGCGGAAGATCCATGGATCGATTCCGGGCTCCTTTCATCTACATTTTTCATTCATTGCCGGCCCCTCGATGTTTTCGACAGCAACTTCGCATTGACGTTCGCATTCGTCAATAAACAAGTAGGTGCCGTTTGTTGTGAATCTAAAATAGAAAGCGTGTTAATTCACAACAACGCGAGAAGCTAACTCATACCTCATTCATGGGGTGCAAAGGGAAATTAAGTTTTTTAAGTTTAGATATTTCTGGCGATAAAAAGTGAAAAGAACATGGAAAGATAATAACAAGACCACGAACATACAGGAGACCGATATCGTAACTGTAGCTGCCCTTAAATTGTTCTTCTTCAAACTTCGCCACCAACGTTTAGAAGGACTCAAACAGCCCTGGATTTTCTTATAGTATTTATGTAGAAGTTCACAGAGTATTTCCACATGTCCCTAAGATTAAAGTGTGCAACATATTACGCCCTTCGCATCCCATGCATGCAATTTGGGAGAATATAGACATCATTGATCGAAAATAGAGAGATGTTAATGCAGCCTTCTTTAAAAACTAAATTATCATTATAGTAACCACATCATCTAACAGTGTAAAGTTAACAATTTAATATAAAAAAACCAGGAACTAACACGTTCTCCCCTTCAAATCATATTAAGTTAATTTTTTTCCCATGTTCAACACAATTTTCCATTATTTACAGGATGCACTGCAAAGCATTATATATATTGCACCCGGAAGAGAATAACATATTTATACGTCTCGGTGGTGAAAAAGGCACTATCCGGCACTATACTTTTAAATTGACCAATTTTACACAAGAGATTGAATTACACAAAATAAAATGAAAATGTAAAAATGCAAAAAGGTCCTGATGACGACGACGACGACGATGATGGCCATGGCGGCAATGTTTTTAAAAACACTTTAAAGTAACATTCAAAGCGTTACCAAATGAATCATTAATAACAGTCTGGGGAATATGAGGACGATGTACACACATACAACGGTGGATTAACAGCCACGATGACCAGCCAGTGCCCACAAGCACTCCTGTGAAGGAAGACGAACGTACGTACGAACAGGAAGTGAGTGCTCTCCTTTGCTGGGGAAACAACACACGGCTGGAATACGAGCGTATAAAGTGAATATTGTTTAAAGCATTTAAATGCAATTAACTGTAATAAAAAACGCCTGGATGTATGCTATGCTGTATATATGGCAAAGTTACAAGGATACCACGCACATACAAACACACAGCCGCTCCAACACTCACTCACCACTGCCTGCATTAAGGCGTTAAACATATTGCCCACATTAAGGCCGAGAGGAAAATGAAGCCAATGATTGTGTTCTTTTGGTTTTTGGCATTTAAGTCTTTGCAAGGACAAGGCAAGTAAAAGATCGCCAACAGTTTCCTTAGTTTTGCACAAGGAGTATATTTTCCTTGCAGGACTAAGTTGTAATACCCATAAGCAGCATGCTTTATGGTCCTTTATATTTCTTGGTCTACACACAAACACACACACATACACATAAGCAGTATTTGTCACATTTACGCTTATATGCCTGCATTGAAAGTGTGTGTGGGTATGCAAGAAGTCTAAAAATCAAAAGCAAACACCCAAGCATTCCAAACTTCCTAATATTGTCGTGCTGATGTTGTGTGACAGTATGATTGGTGGCATGGGGCCCTTGAGGGGATTTAAGCTCAACAATACACTGACCTATTTTTGTGACTCCAATCAATATTTGTTAAACAGGTAATTAAGAGAAATATTTATTTTCAACATATCGTCTTTAATTTTGCTAGAGCGACGATAACGGTTCGGAGTAAATACATTTCGTTTGTTCGTATTCTAATCAATCTCGTCTGTTCTGCTCTCTGGCGATGCAGCTATATCAGGGATGATACACAAAATAACAATGGTACTATGTGGACAATTGATATACAAATATGTTGTTGAAGCAAACTCTCGAATCTTTACGTCTGGATTTGTAAAGTGTAATTTCAAAAACTGCTTAAAAATCCGTGACCTACAGCCCAACACCATCAAAAACCTCTTGGAAAATTGGAGTGACACAATGCGCTAACTACTATTTGGCCCAACCTTTATATAACCCTATAACAAAAATTCTGTACGGTAAAGGTTATTGTACTGTGCTCTCCTCTTGTAACGGAAATGATGGTAAATTGGTCACAGATACGCACAGTGTGCTTCAAATAAAGGGAGAGTTCTTGCACAAATTGCTGGTACCAGAAGGCAGCTCACGTAAAGGTATCATGTCAATTAACTAAAACGACGGTTCAGATTGCCCACCACCAAGTCAAACCGAGGTGAGATAAGCATTATAACGGCTAAATCACAATAAAGCAGTAGGTGCCAACGGACTTACGGCAGAGCTATTCAAGACCGGTTTTCCTTAAAGAGCGCATTGATTGATGATCGTGTTTTACCGGTGTGACATTATGATAAGTACTGAAAAAGATTCATGTGAAAAACACATACCATCTTTTTGTCGGCCATAAAGCTGCCTTCGATAGCACGATACGGCTGCGTTTGGTATTACTGCAAAGTTAAAAAGCCTTTTCGGAATGGCCTTGTCAGAACGTGAAGAGTAACAAAGCCCTTATCGAGCCATTCTATACTAAAAAAGTCCTTTGATATATTTTAAACTGTTTGTTTGTTAATTTTAGTCGATCGTGTTTTTTATATATTAAATTTACGTCAAGTGTATCAAATGATACATCAAATTCGGCTTACGATCAGAAAAGTGTTTTTTTTTATTTTATTGTTTAAATATTTGACGTCCTTTGATATATATATAAATAGTCGATAACTGCAAAATGTGACTGCAGCCATCTCAAATATTCAGAAGGAATCAGAACAAAGTGGGTCTACCGGTGAACAACGTTGACAACTACAACCTTAGCTTCGCCGTCAGTAAATCGAATAACATCAGCCCGGAAATACACTGCTTCTTAGTAGATGCTGTTACGGGATAAGCAACCGGTTTAAGTATACTGGTTCTATTTATCTGAATATATGGCGCAAAATACTGGATGTGATGAATTCATACTTAACGATTTTTCTCATGTTTTGATTGTTAAGCAGCATTGAGCCGAGAGACATACATATGAGACCATAAACCATCTTTTCGCCAATTAAAACCTGACTTTCAACAGCAAAAATAAGCATCACAAACTGTCATCTCACTTAAGTTTGCCATCGTCAAAATGTAACAAACTATCAAATGTATCTCATCCCCGAACTAAACAAGTGTCAGATTAAATTTGTTTGCCTTCCCAAACAAACAGCAAAGTTCCATTTAAAATTGTGTTGCAATATTTGTTGTGCGCAACAAAAGGGGAATGCCCGAGTTGGGGTCGGTTGCATGTTATAGTGGAACGGCGATGTGGCGCAAGCGGGGTCACTGCTACGCTGCTGGAGTGGGGGCAAAGGACTCACAAAGGATTAAAACGTATTTTGGTGCAAATAAAACTGTGAAAGAACAAACGAAACAAAATGAAAGTGGACACTAAAAGTTGAAAGTAAACACAACAAAACAGAAAGATAAACAACAGTGCACAACTGCTGTACAACAATACAAAACAACAATACTGCGACAATGGTAGCAACATATTTGCAATAACAACAGAATCGGCAAAGGCATTGGCGGCAGTGGCAGCAATATCGAAAATGTGAATGCTGCATACACATGAGTTTTGTCTATTTCGTTGTCACACAGACACATACACGTGAGTACGACAGTGTGCTCTCTTTTGTCCTGAAAGAGAGCGAATGCCACAAGACCAGAGAGTGAGACATAACAGCGTATCCTAAAGCAAATAAGTAGAGTATGACACAAGTTCACGTAAACGGCCGTAAACGTGTACATACGTATGTATTCTCGTACTATAGCTGCATCTACTATACGAACTATGCGAATACTGCCAGAGAGTAGGGCCAATATCAACGTGGCACACACACACACAGCCACACAGCGTAGTAATACTATTGCACACACACACACAGGTAGTCCAATGTGGAATCTAGTAACCCAGTTCCTCAGAAATGTGTGTCATCTACAATTTACAAGAATTCAGGTTGCAACACAAGAATTTTTGTTGTCGTTTTAGTTTTGTCGTTTTTGTTGTCATTGCTGTCTTTTTAGTTTTTTGTTAGTTTTCGAAACGACCAAATAAGAGAAGAATTTGAAAAATGAGAATGAACCCCCCAAATGAAACGAAACTCTTGAAAATTTCATAATATAACACAATGAAATGAAAATATATGTTTTCATTAGCATACTTTTAGGAATTGCTCTGCACACACCATATTTAAAGATAGCCTTGAGGGTTGAGGGGGTGTCGAGGAGGCCACAATATCTAACTTAATGCAAATTAAGCAGCTGCAAAGCAATTTGCCTTAGGTCCATATTTTAGTTGTAGTTGCACAACAATAAGATCTCTTGGTACAAGTTTAATAAGCTATAATGTTGCATGCTTTGAGGTGTCTTGTTTACACGCAATGTGCGAATCACATACGCACAACAATACGAGTACAATGCAACCAAGCAGGCAGCATCTTTTTTCAAGTAGCTCTCTCAAGTATTTATTACGATGATTTCAAAAAGTTTTCAAAACAGTTGCTTGCAGCCACATCCGCCGCCGCCACCTTCTCAACACAGGATTGACGAAGAAAGCGGAAACGAGTGATTGTGAAATTATAAAAATAACAACTTATAAACACTTTATGCGTAGCATACTTTCAGTACACTTTGTTGCTTGTATAAAGTGCACTTGCAGAACGCTTTGTAGTTGAAAAGACTACCCAGGCGCACACCCCCTCACTCACAGACGCACAAATTTTCTCAAACACTATACAAAGAATAAGAGTTGTTTTGAAACTAATACAAAAGCAAATGATTTGTTTGTGTTTTATAGCACAAAAGTGCTACTTTAAATTTGAATATATCAAGAGTATTTGTATGCGAACATGTAGTATACTTGCAGGAGTCTCTGTGTGTAGATATTACATTAAAAGACTATTATAAGCTTAAATTCAGACATGCAACAATATTTGATGTTATCAGCTACAAGTGATGTTTACACTGACATGACAGTGGCAACGGAAATACTGCATTAACAGAAGGATAACGGCAAAGAGAGAGAAGTTTTCCGTTTCATCTCAGATGAAGTGCAGCACATCGCTACTTTGGACTGTTATTAGCTAAAATTTAAAAGTCTTGAAGTATTACACTTTCTGCAACTAATTGTTTGTTACAAGTGACAATTATACCATCACGAAAGCGCAATAGCGGAAAAGTTGTGCAAGTACTGAGTAGTGACAGTTATTTGGTACTTAAGAACGAATAGAGCAATGTATAAATAAGATGCTTCTATAATAGCTTAGCTTATAACATTAGGTAGTGATAAAAGTCATGGATTTAGTGCTGGATAGTAAGGTATCTTAAGTATATAAGGGGATTAATAGACAAGGGTTCAGGTTAATGATCTCAAAATAATCTAAGTAAGGTACTTAATTAACAGCTGCGGTTACTGAAGAA
The DNA here is from genome assembly GCA_964034835.1 of Muscina levida. Classification (NCBI taxonomy): domain Eukaryota; kingdom Metazoa; phylum Arthropoda; class Insecta; order Diptera; family Muscidae; genus Muscina; species Muscina levida. Next base: position 6,297,000 of record OZ035883.1, read on the forward strand.
ACTATAAGTGTCGAGCAGAACCAACTAAAATATTAACTGAATTAAAGTTATATTGGGTAAATTTGGTAAATTTTTAATTTTTGTTTGAATTTATGGAAGTAAGTATGAACGTGGTAGAACATTCAATATAGCAGAGCTTAAGAAAATATTGTTCGAGATCAAACCTGAGGCGGTTGACGCTATGGACGGATTTAAAATAGTCTGTACAGCAGCAACTCCCATAACTTATTCAGACTATTCAACTTAACGCTTGGGTAAGAAATATTGTAGAAAGTGGAATCATAGTTGAACAAGGCATCCCCCCTGATAATATGACGAGATACCAAATCGATCACATGGCCATCGATAAAAGACATGCATCGGATCACCACCTAGTTGCAGCCAAGGTACGCACGAGATTAAGCAGAGCGAAAAATGTATGTATCAATATGTAAAGTAAGCTGCCGAGATAGCCAATGCCTATTCCAGCCAACTCTCTCAATTACTGCAACATATAGCGATTTCTATGATCACGGCCGCAACGAATGTACTTGGAAACACGTTCAGACAAGTTCTGGTTTGTTGAAGCACATCGTGTATTGTCTGAGAAAATGATGCTGCAAACAAGGCAACACAGCACTCAATGATAACGCGAGCTGTTAGGGAATAATATAAGGGGAAGCGAAGAGAAACGAAACGCCTCATTTGCTTGAAAAATCGTATTTAAAGGAGAAGACAGCTTGTATATCGAAAAATAACGGCACCTACTTGTTTATCAACGAATGTGAACATCAGTGTGGTAGTCGTGGTAGTCGCGTGTTCTAACCACAACGCCACGGCTGGTCTCCGGCTGAGTTTGGTATTCCTGCGAAGCAGATACGATTTTTGGGAATAATATTAAGCGACACGAAGTCTTTAGTGAAGGGAGTCAAAAATCTGCTGCAAAAATTATTTACGAAGCTACCACTTCAACATTATAATGGAAATGGTCATGAGGAAAGCTACAGTAAACACAACTGGTGTCATCTTTAGTTAAAGTCACATACTGCTTGCATATGCCGATGATATAATAGATATAGGCCAAGGACTGCGAGATGTTACTGTGACCTTTTCAAGCATTGAGAAGCAGTCGGTAGAAGTGGGTAGGGTGACAAATGGGGACAAAAAGTTATTTGTTTCAACGAATAAAGAGTCTACTCGTTTTGGATGCTGCGTGATCGTTGACAACTGTTACTATGAAGTGATAGATGATTTTGTCTAACCTGGTTCCGCTGTAAACAAAAATAAATATGTCAGTCTGAAAATCAAGAGACGAGTATTGATGGCACTCTGCAACGACCGAACTTAGATCTAAAAACCACTCTCGGGCAATTCTTGGTACGAAGAAGAAAGTCGCGTAATGTCTGAAGAAAGAGATGCTGCATACAAGGCCTATATCGTGCTGTGAGGTAACGATATAGGTAGAAGCGTTGTGGGACCATAATTTTTGGGTCATGGTATAGGACAGATATGGTATTGTGGCAAAGTTGCAAATTGCTCGTTACGCAGCACATGTGACGAAATCACGCCAATCATCAATGACAGAGAATACTGTCCACCAAAGAGATAAAACAATGTACGACTTAAGGACAACAAAGCCAAGGGTGCCCATGACTGTTGGCAGAACCTTTGAAGTTTGCCGTCTATGTCCTGTAATTAAGATTGGGGATTCTTAATTGCAGGACGTACTGCAGGATCAGACTTTTATCTTTTATCACACACAAGGAACTGTCGAACAGCGAAAAACTACAGTCCAAATTAAAGAATCTGATTAGACATTATCAGTGTATCTCTACACCTGTTTAATCCACGACCGACCTGACATTCGCACTACGACAAATTTTAGAGATGACCCAAGGTATGCAGTTCGACATTAAGCATTTTCTTATCGACTATAAACCTGCATTCGACCGACAGACACATTTGGTAATCCTGGGAAGCTGATACGACTTTGTTTAAGTTACAAAGCCCTCTCTCAACAAACAAAAATCCAACTGTACCAGACACTCGTCCTACCTGTCCTTCTCTAAGGTACAGCATCATGGGCAATGACACAGAGGGATGAATATGTTCTGGGAATCCTCGAGAGAAAAAATACTCCGTAAAGTATATAGAGCCATAAACATCAACGGAGAGTCTTGACGACGTACGGATCATAAGCTGTATTACGATATCGTCGTAGTCAAGCGTATCCTAATAGAAGGAAAGCGCTTCAATATACTTATACAACAAACAAAAATCCAACTGTATTAGCCACTCGCCCTACCTGCCATTCTCTTAGGTACATCATAATGGGCAATGGCACAAAGGGATAAATTTGTTCTTGGAATCTTCGAGAGAAAAATTCTCCGTAAAATATTTAGACCCATAATCGTCAAAGCAGAGTATCGATGTCGTGTGAATCATCCTAATATAAGGACAGTACTTCAATATAATTTAACAGGATTTGAAGTAATTGGACTACTAGACACATTCCTAATCTCAAAAAACGGATGTGTACGATACATTTTTAATTGGTTTATGGACTGAAACTACTGAACCGAAAATTAATTGAACACATAATTTCAAGACACGCTACCAAATGTTAGTCAGGTGTAAATTTATACTTTAGCGTGCAACCCCATACATAATGTTCCTTACATACAATAGTTCTGGAACAAGGACTGATTCATTGACCGCGGTGAACCTGTCCAGTGACTAGTGCTCCACCGGTTCATTTTCCCGTAGGGAATGCAGTACTCAATAATCATTTGGAAAAATACTCTTTTGATACATGACAAAATGTATTTAATTTTTTAATTATACATAAAACTGATACGCGAGTTATCATCAACCACACTGAAAAATTAACCCCAAATGAATGGTCAAAAATAGGTAATGCAGATATTTGAATGCTGTACATCAAATTAAATTGAAATATACACGAGCATACTTTTAGGGTTTGAAATATACACGAGCATACTTTTAGGGTTTGCCAAAACCCAACAAATATTGACAAATTTTAGGCGCTTTCCAAAAGTTCTCTTAAAACTTAAATATTTACAAACTTATACAAAGCAGTTTTCTTTAAAATCAAAGCAGCACATCTTAAGACAAACAACCCCACGTTGTGTCTATGTTGCTGACAAATGTAACTTTGTTGTGTTATACCCCCTGTAACAGACCTATTTTTCCAAACCATACCCAATGGTAGCTATTATGGTTTAACCGTAACATGTAGTTGTGGTCAATAACCTGACAACTCAATGGTAACGACTTATACAAAGGAGACTTCATTTCGAGTTACGTTTTCACAGCATTGTAAAATCCGATTTGACAAATGGTTGTGATACCACCGAAAAAATCCTTGTCCGAAAACAAAATAAGTTTAAGCATTAAACACAAACAAAACCTTTCTTTCACTCGGACACGGAATGTGTTTCAGCATTGTTTTCGACCAGCACATAAAGAGAGAGAGAGAGAGAGAGAGAGAATGAGACAGTACTACAACAACAATACTGTCGATTTCAGTTTCATTTTCTTACAAAATTTTCACGTAGCATTTTAGCCCGAGACTGTGAGTACGATTACTCGTACAAGTTGAGGTCATTTCATACGTGTTTTGCCAGAACTTTGGTGGCTACATTTTGGAACGATGCTGAAAACACGTAGTATGCCGTAATTATGTTTGACATTGTTCATTTCATTTTAAGTTGATAATCCGCACATACAAACACTATAGCGGATAAGTTCTCTCTCTCGCTCTCTGTTTAAACCACGGATATAAACAAGAAAACATCATGGTCGGCATTTCTGGAATTAGCAGAGTAATTTCCTGCAGCAAAATTCTAAATTAATCCTAAATAAATATTGACCTAAGAAATAAAGTTTCACAAAGTGGCGGCCACTATAAAACTTTGTTTACGATCACAAATTTACAGCTGATAAGGCCGCAATCCCAGCAGGATAATGATGGTGAAGATGATGTAAATGACGAGGATGATGATGATACGAAATTAATGGCGTTTTGGGACAGTGAATTACTAACACTTAAAAAGTATTTAAACAAATATCTATAAAGTAGGCCAAAATCTGCTTTAATTGGAAGGCAAAATTTTACATTGAGGCAAAAGACACTAGTGAACGTTAACAAGGAGGACAACAAGTGGTGATAAGTTTAATAATATCACTTAGTTTCTTATTAACAACCGTTTGAAGGAATTTTCATAGAAACCAGCTCTCCTGCAGTTTCTTAGAAATTATAATAGTGAAATTTATATAAACTTACGTATTTTCAACTGTCACCCTCTTTGAGTAAAGAGCAAATTCGATGTGGGAAGTACTAACCTGCAAAGAAAATTAAAATTAAATGATTAGTAAATTCGCCAATAGTAGAAATTCATTAAAGACTTAAACTATGACGATGATTTTAACAATATGAAGATAATATCTCTAAAATTTTATGTTTAAAAAAGACCACGCCAAAACTTTTTTAAAAGAGTTTGTGTTCGGAGAAATAATCTTTAATCAAATTTTAAATATACTATTAAGTCCAAAGATACTTTGTTTCAATTGGTATTGAATTAGTTTAGTCATAAATCCATACGATATGGGTTAGTTGGAATGGCGATTACCTATTTACCTCGCGTTCATCGAAAGTCCATGTCTTTTTCACAGTTATTGTTAGAATTGTTCAACACTTATTTGCAATCCTCAATTCTAATTACTTACTTACTTAAGTGGTCCATTACAATATACGAATGTGGTTCGAAAAGAGACCTGAAGTATTAAAAAAAATGCACACGCTCCGGTCATCTACGTGCGTTCTCCAGTTAGTCCTACCAGATGGTGAAACGCGGCCAACCACTTGGTCCTTCCAAAGAAGTTTGGGTCTCCCTGCTCTGCGTCGTCCTTCAACTTCGCCTCCAAACACCTTTCTTGCTGAAGCGCAGATAGGACCATATATTTTTGGGAGTACATTTCTCTCTCCTCCCAGGCTTTGTATGTCCTTTGTCGTTATCACCCATGATGCGGCAGCATACAACTGAACGGGTAAAATTAGCACCTGGTATAAATGTTTCTTAATATCCCGAGATAAGGTGGTGTTACTAAAGTGCAGCCGAAGTTCGTAAAAACAACTATTGGCTAGCACTATTCTCCGCTTAATTTCTTGGCTGACATTATTTTTCTTGTTGGTGGAAGATCCAAGTTAGGTAAATTCATCTACTACCTCAAAACAATAATTGTCAACGTTCACGGTGCGTTCCCATCAAGAGGACTCTTTGTTCGTCGAAATCATTTTTTATTTGTTTTGCCCTCGCTGACCGCTAAACCCATTTTTGTTGACACCTTTTCAAATGTTGAGAAAACTGAAGTAACATCCCACAGATTTCGGCCAATGATGTCTATATCATCGGCATAGACTACTGGCATGTGGCTCTTGTAAAATATGGTGCCAGACATGTTGGCACCAGCCTTTCTCATTACCTTCTCCATAACATTGCAGGGATGACAAACTCAGACATGGCCTCATATATCCTCTTCCTTATCGGAGAGTCGAAGACAATTCTATAGCCGACAAAGAGGTGGTAGGTGTCGATCTGCTTTTCATGAGAATTTTTCCAGGATTTGTCGAAGAGTGTATATTTGATTCGTCGTAGATTTGCCAGGCCTAAAGCTTCACTGATATGGTTCAATTAGTTTTTCTACAATTGGCTTTAGACGTTCACACAATATGCTTGAAACGACCTTGTACGCAATTGGTAATTGGCTTATTCCACGGTAGTTCTTACATTCACTACGATCTCCTTTCTTGTATATGGGACATAACAGACTGAGACTTCAATCCTCCGCACGCTCTCCTCTAGCCAGATGTGCTCCATTAGCTGATGCATGCTCCTAATCACCTCCTCCCCGCCGGCCTTTAACAGTTCAGCAGGGAGACCATCGGCTATAGCAGCTTTGTTATTTTTAAGGCGGGACGATTGCCACACGTATCTCGCTCTGGCTTGGAGGTGGACAGTTAATACCATCATCATGGATTGGAGCGGGGTCTCCTGGAGTAGTGTCCGTATCCAGTAGATGGCTGAAATATTCTCTCCATATCTTCAGAACGTTATCCCGGTACGTCACTAGCTGACCGTCGCAGTCCTTGCAGGAGGGCAACCCTGTTCCACGCATTCTCGCTTTAACTCTCTGGTAGAATTTTCGGGCTTCTGCTCTATTTCGGAGCAACTCTGTACTCTCATCCTGCCTCTTCTTCAGCTCCTTCTTTTTCCGTCTAAAAAGACGAGTTGCCTCTCGTCTCTTCTCCCTGTGCCGTTCACGAATAGCTCGCGTTGCCATTGGCTACAGTTTCGCCCTGTATGCAGCCTCCGTCTCTTTCGTGGCATTGCGACACTCGTCATCGTACCAGGCATCTTCTTGAAACGGTTTTGAGTACCCAAGTACGCGTCTCGCAGTTTATGGAGTCGGCTATATATTGCCACAGCGAGGTAATATTATCACTCGATGCGTGCCTTGCATCGACTACCACGTGATCTATCTGATTCCTCGTCAATTGATCTGCTTTATGAATATTTTTATGGTCAAATCTAGTGCTGCTAACTACCATATTTCTTGCCGCAGAGACAACAAACAGTATGATGCCATTGTTCGACGTTTCGGCGTGCAGACTAAATTTTTCTATGGTAGGCTCAAATGCGGTCTCCCTGCCTATAAAAGCGTTAAAATCTCCTAGTACAATGTTGATGTCATAGCTGGGGCTAAGGTCATATACATTTCCTAGGCTCTCGTAGAACTCGTCTTTGTTGTCATCGCCGTCCCGACCACCCGATTTCCTGTAAAGCGGTTATGTTAGCCTTGTATTTCTCGAGGACTTTCGTCAGTCGGATGGAGGCACATGATCGATTCAGAGTTCATATCCTCACACCATGGTCCTGGATTCGTTTGCGTCAACATTTTGGGGGGTCCATTTTATTCTTTTCTTACTTCTTGTTATACCCTCTTCTAAACATACCACAAAATTTCATTAAATATTTCAATTGTAATCTATTCTCACAACCTTGCAAAACTACCCTCGCACCACTGCAGCAGCAGCAGCAATCAAGATTGTTAATTTCCAAAGGAAATCGTTTGTCAAAAATGTCATCCCTTGACAACAGGACACAACATAAATGAGAGTCTTTAAATCTGGCAAATGTTTGCTCCACAGGAAATAGTACAACCATTTGACAAATTATACAAGCATTCTCCTTATACCAAACAAACATATGATGAACATTAAAGGAATTTCTTTGACCTAACCTCAACAGCTACTTCTTATTACAATCAATCATGCGAAGCACAAAAATGCTTGTTAAAATATCTCTACTAAACTGTACACTTAACATATAAGACCTACAAGCATCCCCTTACCCACTACCACCCATCCACCTGGACTTCCTTAAATGGGTAAATGTTTAAACCATGAGCGTTGGCTTCCGTTTCTCTTCCGCTTTTTTGTTTTCATTCTTGGCGCTATGTACTCCTTACAAAATTTGTTTGAAATCGTGTTAAACTACAGGTATTACAACATGTATCTACAAGACCAATTTCTTTCTTTTTTTTCGTTGTTGTTGCTGCTGCTGCTCGTCTCTTACCCAAACTTTTTCATATTGTGTCGATGTCGTTGCATACATTCAGGGGGCTATGTGTACGTAGCACACATTTAGGGGTTGTCATACGGTCGGTTACCTTTTCGTCCTACGTCGTCGTTGGCTTGTGATGAGGTAGAGTATTTTTTTGGGTTAAGTATGTGTTAAACAAAGCATCATTTATTAAATGAAGAAGCACAAGACGAACATGGACCAAAAAAAAAAAAACACGCCATACATATAAAAGTGACAACGTGATTTGACTTAAGTTATAAACATTTACACAAACACTCTTCGTCGCACACATAGCCACAGACACAAACACAGATCAGGCTCAGCACACAGCATACAGACACGCACTCAAAAGGACAAGTAACTTAAAAACGCATTAGAACGTCGGAAAGAGACGGAAGAAGGTCCCCAAAGCTGATGGATATTTTTCATCAGTGGTTTTTAACCTTTCATAAAACGGATGGGTGAATAATGCGTAAAAGGTTGCTTGAACCACCAAGGGAATTTTATGGAGCTATAAAAAAGGATTTTGTAAAGGCGCAAGGATTTAAATTTAATCAGGCAGAGTGAGCATATTTGGGATACATTTGAAGAAACATTTGAAACAATTGGGCTAATTACGAAGGATACAAGAGAATATCGAATATTCTTAAATCACAACTTTCTGTAATCTAAATATTTAATGACATGCTATGGGCGTTTATAGGGGAATGAATGGAAATGAGAGAAGAGTTGCTTAAGGAGATGTTAGTATATCTCTGTGGTTCTTTGCAGCGAATACATTTTGCAATATACTGTCATACATTGTGTGAAAAAAATTAAATAATATCTATGACATTTGAATAACCAACAAAAAAAATACATTACATTGACAGCACATTGTCATATAACCACTTACTTTTCTGGTTGCCAATTGCTACGTAAGCATTACAAAACTCAATCTAAACGACAAATACATATAAAAGATTATTCGATTGATAAATTGAAAGAACTTATCGGTTTAGTCTTATGCCTTGTAAAAAGATTCGATTCAATAGGGTACGAGTTGCCTCAAAAATTGTTAATTTCACAATCGATTGGTATTTTCTTAAAAAAATTTTGAATGCGTACTTGTCAAAATTAAATGTTAAACTTTAAAAGTGTTAAAGGTCAAAATGTGATACAAATTTCAGAAGAGGCTGTCAAGAAATAAGTCCTACGTCATCATTTTCTTTCTAACAATACATTAGTTCATTCTCTATTTTATATAGAAATTTCAGTCTTGTGAAGTGACTCCTATGTCGTTTTTCTAAAAATCTTGCTTATGTATGCAGTATCTACAGGCTTGTGGAACGTATCATGAACGTTCGCAACAATTAATTATTTCTCGCACTACTTTGCGTAGAATTTAGCAACAAGACATTCGTATAAAACACACGCGACTAGCATGCATTTGACCTAGGTTCGAGGCCCGTCATATCTAACCACTATTCTTTGAAATGCGGCCCTCTCGATGTTGACAGCAGCAACTTAAGAGTATTTGGTAATCGACATGTCTAGCGTAAAAAAAATCAAACATTTGATCTTCGAAATCTTCGTTAAACTGTATGTCCTATTATGTGAGTCATAGAATAGTGGCGTAATGACTTATACAAATGCGACAAGATCTTCCATATCTCGTTCATGGTATTCCATGGGAAAATAAGATTTATTTTTATGAAGCATAGAATAACTGCAGGCTTGGCTCAAAATATATTTTGGGACCGGCCGTGGCATAGAGGTTGGAACACGGGACTACCATGCGGCAGATCCGTGGTTTGCTTTCCAGCTCCAGACATCTACATTATTGTTTCATTGCCGGCCCCCTCGATGTTGTCGACAGTATCGAGTGTCGAGGCAATCGACATGTCATGTGTATAAGCTTCTCAAAAAGTGACGTTCGTATTCGTCGATAAACAAGTAGGTGCCATTTGTTATGGATCTGAAAAAGAAAGCGTGATAATTTACAACAACGCGATGAGCTCTCGTAGACCTGATTCATAGGGTGTAACGGAAAATTTAGTTTGTTTTCTCTTGAAACGATCTATTTTCATATAAAAACGTAAGGTTGTTATAATGAGTGGAGAAGGCACAGCGAAGGGTGCTGATGATGGTAGTTTGGCCACTATCGAAATAGCTATCCGACCTGCCAGTTGTCAACATAATCCATTTCACACTTGTAAAACAAATTCTATTAGCAATAATAGAATAGATCTTGAACCGAACGATGAAAACACATTCATTATTTGCACATAAAGATCAACAATATAAAACAAGATCAAAATGTATTACTATTTTAGTTTTTGCGTCTCATAAATAGGGATAAGGATACAATTAATTAATAACAGATTTTCTTGTATAAAAAAAATTCCACTACACCCCAAGAATGTGGGTCTATTTTTTGACCCACACAAAGGCAACTGCATGTTTACAGACGAATATCAGCCGTTTAGAAGCCTCTAGTAAAGTTGCTGTCGACACTAGATGTTATCGATTATCGGGGCCGCCAATTAAAGTTATGAAAGTAACTGAGACAGGAATCGAATACTGGATCAAACACATGGTAGCCGAGTGCTCTAACCGTCATGCCACTGCTGACCCTTAAACAGGTCTGCTATTTCTGAAAAAAGAGATATTTCGTCCAACTTTTAATACGGTTTCTAAAAACTTCGGCTTTTTAAAGTCTTTGGATATTCGTTGTCCAGCCTATTAATTAAATAAATTAAAAAGAGACTGCCAACGTTACTCCTATCAACAATTCGTGCCCTCTTTTGTTTGACTATTACAAAAGTCATGGTCAATTTGTTGCTAATGGACAACACACAAAAAAAACTAATCTAAACACTAAAAACACCGTAACCATCACAGACCTACTACCATACAGACGTAATTACTTATCCCTTTCAACGAAAAGAACGAAATTTTCTATATTAAAGAAAGTAAAGTAGGTTTCCCACAAATCCATTATTTGTATATACATCTACCACCAACCAAACACACACACACTCATCACCCCTCTCCCTGCAATAACTTAATAGTTTTCTTCTTTCATATTAAACAACATAAATCAATATATATTCAGTTTTTTTTTTGGGCAAAATATCATCGCAATATATATGAGTTTAGAGATTATGACAGGAATGAATGGAGAAGCTACACATAAACCCACTCACCGACAGAGTCACTAAGTCAAATTTGTTTTAGTTTTTATCAGAAATCCGATATCATTTAAATCTTTGAGCACAGCAAAGAGCTGTGGTAGTCGTACCCAAGACAAAGCAAGACAAGGCAGCCGAGAGCAGAGACATCCTTGGCGTGTGAGTGTGAATTTCCTGATTTATATTCATTCGCTGTCTCCGCTCCAGAAATAACCTAAAGAAGAAGATTTCTAAACATAGACAACAACAACAATAACAGTAACGCCAACAGCAACAGCCAGCAGGACGAATTGTGAATAGAAGAAAATCTATTGTTTTCTTCCAAACGAAGTTTTACCGATACTAGAATTCCAAAGAAGTCAGCAACAACACAAAATAAAACACGCCAATAGAGGAAAATCCATTTTGAGTATTAGATACTTATATAGCAGAGAGGGCGAGAGAGGAGCGAATAGTTGTTGTAACCCACCGCTATAAGAAAAGTGAGGCGGAAGCTGCAACGAGTGTGGGAGTACCTAGTTATTGTTGTTGCGACCGCTGCTGTCGACACAAATATTTTCTCCAAGTGTATCAGTGAATGCTAGCGGATGATGAAAGCAGCCTATACCATATCGATAACGGGAGCGACGTCAACAATGTCGGAGCAGCAGTAGTAGTTGTAGTAGTAGAAATAGTACAGGACTCATCCATTCACTTTTACACAGCCCAGCAATGTTTTCAATAATGTGGTTAGTAACTTATAGATTGTTGTTTATATGTGTGTACATGTCGATCTCTGTATATAGGTGTATGTGTGTGTGAGGCCGGGTTATTGGTTCATTGCTCCTTGAATAGGATAAAAAACATCCATCTACAACATTCAGCAAGTAACAAGATACTGTGATTTGTATGACCTTATTGGATAAGGACCTTTTCCAATTAATGTCCTGTGCACCTAATGGAATGAAATAAAAAAGAAAGCCAAAGCAAAGCAAAGAAAGCAAACCTAGATCAGGTTGGATGGAAAGTTTCATGTTACATTGAAGAACGGCACGAACAAACTATTCTGTATTAAATCTTATTATGAGGACACGAAGCAATGTGAAATATTAAATAAAAAAATACATGGGAATGGGAATGTTATTAAGAGAATTTCTTACACGAGTTAGGTAATGTAAGAATATAAAGAATTGTACTTAATAGTTACAATATCTCGTATAAATTGTCTAAGGAAGCTAATTGATTTGAATACCACAGTACAATTTTTTTCAGCTCATTAATTTGGGACTAAATTCTGAGAATTGCACGTGATAGTAGCCCCAAAAAGAAGAAGTTCTGCATCATTCGTTTTGTCTAGTTACATGCCATAATAATTTAATATCGATTAAAAGTTAGTAAGTATCATAGAGGGAAATTTGTCACGTTTTAGGCTCTTTTGTTTGACATAACTCGAGAACCACTAGTCCGAATTAGCTAAAACAAATTTAAAAAATTAAGAATTACAATTCCTTTAATCTGTTCATATAACGATCCCCTACATAAGCAACATTTTCACTTTTCCATTCATCAAATGATTTTGAACTGGGTTTATTTTGTAGCAGTTACAATTAAATTGTTGTACTCCGTGGCGCATGATTTACTTACGATAATCATACGCCACCATATAACTATATAACTAAGGAGCCAAAAAACATGATAAATTCCCCTATACGATACTTACTAAATTCAAATCGATATTAAATTATAATGCCATGTTACTTTACAAAACGAATAATGCACATCTTCTTATTTTTTGGGATACTTTCACGTGCAGTTCTCAGAATTGAGTCCCAAAATCATGTGCTGTATTGTGTATGTTACGTGAGGTGGTACGATTAAGTTTGTTAGTTTTTAAAGAAGGTGGGCCATGTAAAACTTGAAATTTAAAGATTGATTTACTTTAACAATTTCACGGGTTAAACATATGCTCTGACTTACATTTATTTCCCTTCATACTTTTAACAGTAGAAAATGCCTCTAAAATCCAAATGAATCACATAACTTCTACCTTTTTGGTGGAATATTCCATCAAAGTCTACCACAGTGCTTTCGTTACCATTTTCCGCGTAATTTAGCAGATATATTGAATCTTCCATAACACTATGCACATGAAAAATTCCAAACGTAGCTTAAGCTTGTTTTCCCTTCGAATATATTTCCTGTTGTACAATACTACTGCTTCTGACAAACGGCTACATCTTGACTTTCTCACATGTATCTTCTGTTTGAATTTGTACCACTCACGAGCGCACCCACAAGTGCTTATGTATGTGACGTCAACACATCTATCTACATACACAATCATAAATCCATCTATTTTGGTCTCTTCAAGTATTTTTGCAGGAATGTAGGTGTGTATGTTTGTATGCCTGTGTGTTTGTACACAAATGTTTGTATATGTTAAACATTTTTTGAGATTTATGACATTACTATGTTTTGTTATTTATCTTCCATGTATATGTATGTTTAAGTCTATAAGGCAGTAGCTTTTTTTATATAAGTTTGCAAACACGTGAGCGTGTGTGTGTGTGGGACGTTTGTATGTTTGCATGTATGTGTTTAGCCATTCAGAAAATATTGTATGCGGGCGTTATTAATTCAATAACTTTCTTTTCTCTTTTATATTCATATGTTGTTTTCTGCCAATAATTCTTAACTTGTCTTCTTTGTGATGTCTGCTTGAATGCATAAAACTTATTTATATGTCTAAGTAGAGATATGAGTGTGTACGAATACAGATGTACATTAGTGTGACACTGCTGTTAAGATTTCAAAAAGTAAAAAAAAGTGAAATTAAAAAATTGATTTCTTAAACACAAGATAAATTCATGGACCAAATTTCATTATTTCCCAAGTGCGCTTTTGGAAATTATGAGTGAAATATTCATTTTCCAAAAATAAATTATTTCGTTTGGTAGGTACCAGAAGGGGTCAACCAATATAGTCTATACTCATTCCTCAGTCAAATTTTCATAAGCGTACATCTTATGCAAAATTTGACTGAATTCAGTATGAGGGCCATTTCGGCCATTTGTATGGGAGGTACCGAAAGAGGTGTGGCAAAGGTTTCGGTTTTCTTATGGTTTTTCCCCTATTACAAGATAATTAAACTTAACAAATCCTCCAGTTGTCCGTTTGAAGGTATGAAAAAAATGTTAATTTTCCAAAAATAGGTATTTTCGTATGGGAGGTACGAGAACGGGTGGGTCTATTCCGCCCATTTACAATCAAATTACTTCATTTTGGAAAATATTAATGCTGGTAAATTTGTGTACCAATCAGTTAGGGTTAATTCTAGTAATTCTGCTCACCAGCCATCCAGGCAGACAGCTGGACATAGCTCAATCGTCTAAAAAAGTCCTGATACTAATTAGGCCTTAAGATACTTGGGTTCAATACTTGGTCGTATCAAATGATTTATGCCATCATCCCTAACACTGTACAAAATGTTTCAGCTCATTGATTTGGGACTCAATTCTGAGAACTGCACGTGAAAGTAGCCCCATGTGTCAAACAAAAGAGCCTAAAACGTGACAAATTTGGCTATACGATACTTACTAACTTCAAATCGATAATAAATTATAATGACATGTAACTAGACAAAACGAATGAGGCAGAACTTCTTCGTTTTGGGGCTACTTTCACGTGCAGTTCTCAGAATTGAGTCCCAAAATCATGTGTTTTACTGTGTAAGGGTGATGGAATAAAAAATTTGATCCATATATGGACAAGTTATGTTCGACTGGGCTAATTTTGTCCATTCAGTAACTTAACCTGAATCTGAAGTTAATTTATCATCGTGCAAAAAAATTGGCCTTGCTGCTTCTAAGCTCGCCATAATATATATAATATCAACAGAAGAACGGACAGTAAGATATTATATTATATTTTAATTCCTTGTTCTTGTGGTAGTATTTACAATTTCAAAATTAGGTCCCACCCTAAAGATCTTACACATGAAAGTATGTTTGTTTTTTTTTTTAATAAAAAGTTGTTCATACGATTCACATTCTTGGCTTCACGTTTTGTCGTTTGTATAGTTTTTCTTCTGTTGTTGTTACTATTGTGATTGATGTTAACCCTATTTTTTCAATTACTTTAAGTTATTCACATTTCCTTGGTAACAACTTTCATTTCCTCTTCCTTAAAGGAAGAATTTTCAACAATGTGAAATGAGATGATTTGGAAATGATGAATTCACGAAATCTTGGATGTTAAATTATAATGTGACAGGAAATTTATGCCGTCTGTTGATATATAAAACTTTTTATTGTGTTGCCTATAAAATGTGAATGTCATAATTTTGATAAGTGAATTGTAGTGAGTACATATGAAAATAGTATTCTGAGAGCCTTAACATAGTTAACACTACCAAAGAAAATGCTTTACACAGTACAACATTGATTTGGGACTCAATTCTGAGAAAGTAAAAGTAGCCCCAACAAAGAAGAAGTTCTGCATCATTCGTTTTCTCAAGTTACACAACTTAAAAATTTATTATCGATTTGAATTTGGTAAGTTTCGTATACGGAAATTTTTCACGTTTTAGGCTCTTTTGTTTGATATAACTCGAGAACCATTAGTCCGATTTAGCTGATACAAATTAAAAAAATTAAGAATTACAATTCCTTTAATCTGTTCATATAACGTTTCCCTACATAAGCAACAGTTTCACTTTTCCATTCATCAAATGATTTTGAACTAGATTTATTTTGTAGCAGTTGCAATAAATCTGTTGTACTCCGTGTCGTATGATTTACGTGGAATATTACTTAAGATAATCATACGACACCATATAACAATATAACAAAAGATCCTAAAACATGACAGATTCCCCTAAAGGATACTTACTAAATTCAAATCGATATTAAATTATTATGTGATGTAAATTAACAAAACGAATGTTGCAGAACTTTTTCTTCTTGGGGCTACTTTCACGTGCAGTTCTCAGAATTGAGTCTCCAAAATCATGTGTTGTACAGTGTTATTAAACGTAATATATATTTATTAAGTTAGATTAGGTTTTGCTGGCCATCGTTAATAACTTAGACTTTTTAGTCCTCGGACTAACGAATTTAAGCGCTAACCCCACTAGAGAATTATTAAGATCGCTTCAAAATACCTAAAATTTGAATTTGTATCCACAGATCTGTACAATAGCAGGATCCCATTCTTAGTATTCTTCTAGTGGATAGTGCTGGACATTTGCAGATGAGATTTATAATGTCAGCTTCTACAGAATAGTTTGCTGTGACCTTTAGACTTGCCGCATGCCTGTCTATCAAAAAGTGGCCTGTCAAAAATGTGACAAGTATTAATATCATCGGTTTGGACACTGACAGCAGATGTATTTTATATCTCCCCTTTTTCACAGTGGGTCTGCATGGTCCTCCACCCTGCATAATTGTAAAGGAGAGTCCTTACCGAATATTCTTTCAAGTTGCAGGGCCATATCAACTTGTTACAGTTTTGTTATAATTATAAGACAGCATCAGTCTTTTTAGCTCATCCCTACGCACTTACACCCATGTAATATTATTTTCGTACTACTGGCTATTGCATTAAGAGATCTGCGGCTGTATTTTTTAAATCAAATATTTCCCCCTGATATATTGCATGGATAGATAAATGATAGACATTCCTAGACCTATAGAGAAAACCCAATACATTATCTGATCATACATTATCGACCCCTCGATATTTTGAGAGCAACTATACGTTATAAGGGTATGACATTATCATTCGAATTATGGCTCAGCTTCCGAATAGTCTACTTACTTACATACGTACTGAAGTGGCCCATTACAACTTACGAACGTGGTTTATAAATTAGAGGTCTGAAGTATTAAAAAAATCAACATGCTTCAGTCTTCTGCGTGCGTTCTCCAGTTAGCCTTACGAGATGGCGGCATATCGCATACCACTTGGTCCCTGGGTATCCCTGCTCTGCGCCGTCCTTTAGGTTAACCTTCGAACACCTTTCTCGCTGGAGCATTTACATTCATCCTGGCAACATGTCCCAGCCATCGTAATCGTTGGATTCAGACCCTTTTAGTTACGTCGATGGCGTGGTAAAGCTCATACAGCCCATGGTTCATACGATGGCAAAACTCGCCGCCGATACAGATAGGTCGAATATTTCCAGGTTTTGTATGTCCGCTGTCATTAGCACCCACAATTCGTCGGCATACAACAGAACGGGTAAAATTAGCTTAGACGTTCACACAATATGCTCAAAAGGAGCGTGTACGCAATTGGTAATAGGTTTATTCCACGGTAGTTCTTACACTTACTACGATCTGCTTTCTTGTATATGGGACATAACAGACTGAGACTCCATTCCCCGGGATGCCCTCCTCCAGCCAGATGTTCTCCATGAGCTGATGCATGCTCCTCATCAGCTTCTCTCCACCTGCCTTAAACAATTAGGAAGACCATTGGCTCCAGTCGCTTTGTTATTTTTAAGGCAGGATATTGCCACACGTATTAAGCTCTGACTCGGAGGTGGACAGTTAATACCATAGTCATGCATTAAAGCAGAGTTTTCTGGAGTGGTGTTCGTATACAGTAGATTGCTGAAATGTTATCTCCATATCTTTAGAATGTTATCCGGATACGTCACCAGCTGGCCATCGCTGTCCTTGCAGTAAGGGAACCCTGTTGCACGCATTCTTGTAGAATTTTAGGGCTTCCCCTCTACTTTGGAGCAACTTTGTACACTGATCCTGTATCTTCTTCAGTTCCTTCTTTTCTGTCTAAAATGACGAGTTGCCCCTCGTCTCTTCTCCCTGTGCCGTTTACCAACAGCTTCGACCTGTGTGCAGCATCCGTCTCTCTAGCGGTATTGCGACACTCATCATCGTACCAGGCATCTTCTTTAGACGGTTTGGAGTACCCAAGTACGCTTCTCGCAGTTTGTTCTATGAAGTCGGCTATAAATTGACACTACGAGGTTATATTATCAGGGGTTGGAACATTCCGTAACAGTTTAGTTAGGTGGTTGGAGAAGGCGTCCGCTACCTCTGTGGTCCTTAGTTAACGATGTCCAGCTTTTGATTTAGCATTGGTAAAGTAGTGATCGGAGTCAATGTTCGCAATCCTGATCACTCGTACGTCCAGAACACACAATGCGTGCGTTCCATCGACTACCACGTGATCTATCTGATTCCTTGTCAATTGATCTGGATATAACCATCTTGCCTTATAAATATTTCTGTAGTCAAATCTAGTGTTGCTAACTATGTGCTTCTCTACGATGTTCACCGACACCGATGCGTATAGCGCCCATAATGCAAGTCATGGCCATTCTTTTACCCCCTGTCAATGATGCGTAGTAGCTGGATTTGCCATAAAATAAAATCAAGCAAAAAAAAGGTGGGGAGAACGCTTCTATTCCTTTAGTCGCTTTTCTAGGCTATTTTTGCTAGAATAGATTCACAAATAGTGCCGTCGTTTTTGTACGTGGGAATAAGCAGAAAGTAGTTTTTGTTTTATGGTATAATAACATAACTTTTTGATTGTCACGTATATTGACTATTTTCCATACCTTGAGTAGGCTGCAGTAACATTACGTCCGTACCAATTAGGCGTGAAATGTTATCTTCCCATATATTTTGTAACACAACTTTAGCACTATCTAAGCAAAATGAAATAAATCATAATCAAAACATATTATCTTAATATGTGTATTAATTATTCAATACGAGTAAATTATTCAAATAAAAATACCGGAATAATTAACAAAATCATCATTATATCACGTTGAAACTTAACTAAAAACCAAAACTAATTAAATTCAATAAATATGTAGAACATGTTCTGTCATAACGATTCTTATGATTGCCCTAGTAACTGCAAAATCAATTGTACAACAACAGCAAAAAAGTTAAAATTGTAAATGCAAAATGTTAAATAAGGCTCTTAAAGTTCCTGATAACACTTAGTGTTTTGGGTGGGAGTTATGTATATGCCATCCAAAACACTAACATATTTTCCCAATAACGTTTAGATTAAAAAAAAATCATGTTAAACTCCTCCCCAATTGCATACAATTATGAAAACGTAGCCGAGCATTCTCCGCCCCCATTTGTAAAAACACACGCACAGCAAAACAAACCTGTACTATCAACTCGGTGGGAATTGTAATACCTATGATTACCTATAATATTTGACCCTCACATACTCTTACATATTCGCACACACTATAATCCTAGTGCAAATCACAAAACTAAAGTTATCGCACGTATCCCAAAACAGTTGAACATTATAAAATTGAAATTCAAAAATTGCACAATGAATTGTTACAACTCAGCACAATAATGCATTAAAATGCAGGGGGAGGAGAGATAGAGTGTTCGATATGTTATGATTTGTAGCGCCTATCAAAACACATTTACACTTGGAGTGGAAATGAATGGAAAATAATTTTACTTTTAATCCTAATTGAATTTCCAAAATTACATTTGCAAAACTAATTACAATTACCTTTTTTAGTTAGTAGTTGGTCATGGGTCGTAGAGCCACCAGGTCAGTTGATTTCAAAATTCAATTCAAGTGATAAAATGCAAAACAAAAACAACATAATACGAATAATGTGCATTTGAAATACAGAGAGAGGGAGAGCATAGTAGAAACACAAACGTGATAGAGTGGGAAACATTTGTATGCGGATGGTATTAAATTAATTTGTTTATAATGATTCTAAATCCCCACAACTAAATGGCAACAACACAAACAACAAACCAATTTAATTTAATTTGTTAACAACTCCCCTCTTTAGCCGGAACTAGGTGAACTACACACAAACAAACAAATATGGTAACAGATACACACACACACGTACACACGATTATATTTCTACACAGTCGAGCATACTTTGGTACATGTAAACGGGCGGGAGGGCATATGTTGGGCTCGAGTGATGGAGTAGTCAGAAACTGGTAGATGGAAACCCGGGTTTTCTAGGACAGCCTATTTGGTTGGAAATTAATTTTTTTAAATGACCTCATTAAATAGATTTTCGCCTTGTTATAACAGTAGGCATTTTAGTAGCAAAATACATTTGCCTGCAATATACTTTAGAAAATAAGACATAAAATTATACAGTACAACATTTTTCAGCTCATTGATTTGGGACTCAATTCTGAGAACTGCACGTGAAAGTAGCCCCATAATAATTTAATATCGATTTGAAGTAAGTAAGTATCGTATAGCGGAATTTGTCACGTTTTATGCTCTTTTGTTAGACATAACTCGAGAACCACAAGTCCGATTTAGCTGAAACAAATTAAAAAAAATTAAGAATTACAATTCCTTTAATCCGTTCATAAAACGTTTCCCTACATAAGCAACAATTTCACTTTTCAATTCATCAAATGATTTTGAACTGGGTTTATTTTGTAGCAGTAACAATAAAACTGTTGTACTCCGTGGCGTATGATTTATGTGGATTATTACTTATGATTATCATACGCCACCATATAACAATATTACAAAAGAGCCTAAAACGTGACAAATTCCCCTATACGATACTAACTAACTTCAAATCGATATTAAATTATTATGGCATGTAACTTGACAAAACGAATGATTCAGAACTTCTTCTTTTTGGGGTTACTTTCACTTGCAGTTCTCAGAATTGAGCCCCAAAATCATGTGTTGTACTGTATTATGGAAGTCTACAAAAATTAATTTAGCGTCATGTGAGACCATTAAGTCCATTTGAGTTAAGAATAAATAGAAATACATACATAGTATCATATAATGTGATCGTCGTAAAAGGATTTTGAATACCTGCAATGTGTACCTTCATAAATATTGGAATGCTTCACCGGTATGGGATAGACGAGAAAACGGAAAAATTTCATACATTTGTATTAAACTAATAGAAATTTCTTCGTTCCCGGACCGGCGTGTTCCACCAAATGGCATAATTTTTGGGACAATACAACGAAGTATCTGTTTATGATCTCTGCAAAATTTCAAGCTATTGTGTGCATCTTTGCTTAACAATCCGAAGAAACAATCATTTTTTTATTTCCCGTGAATTCCGGTATTCCCGGGATTGTTATTAATTACCCTCAATAAAAACGTAATATTTTAACGAAAATATTAATTTGTGCTTTGGTCGTTTAAAATGCATTTTGTATGGGAGCCCCCTAAGGGCTGAGGATAGATTGTAGATATGATCTAACAAACTGTGGGGGTTAAAAAAATATTGAGGGCAGATCATACATTTGACTCCTCTTGGAGCAACTCCGGGGCAGTAAAAAATGTCTGTATGGGAGCCACCTTAGGTGGTGAAGATGGGGAGTAGATATGTTTGGGATAAGTGTTAGGGGCAGAAAATGACACAAATTTCCCCTAGCTGTCCTATTGTTTGGGGAAATATAATTTTTCCAAAAATAGTTCATTTTGGGGTTGTTTTACATTAAAGGACATATTAAAAGTAATTTTTGGTAACAAAAACATTTTTTTGGAATAATTCAATTACTTTTGATACAAAAAAACTTAAACTGTACCAAAAAAATAGTTTTATCAGATTTTTATTGTATCAATAAGTATTTTTATTGTACAAATAAGTACTATTTTCTCTCAAAGTACTTTTATTGTACTAAAAAGCACTTATTTAAAGTACAATAAAAGTTATATTCGGGTCCATAGCAGCACTTTTTGGTACCAAAAGTATTTTTGTTCTTCCAAAAATATTTTTATTGTACTAACTAGTACTTTTATTCTTCCGAAAAGTACTTTTTTGTACTTTATGTATGTAACTGATATACTTTTTGGATAATTTTATTATATCAAAAATAATACCGTTGTACAAAAGAGTACTTTTATTGTACCGAATAGTACTTGTGATGTACCAAAAAGTTATTTAATTGTACTTTAAAAAACACAGTATGTACCAAAAAGTACATATATTGTACCAGAAAATACTTTTGTTACCAAAATGTATTTTTATTGTACCAAAGAGTAAAGTGTTTGTACCAGAAAGTACTTTAAAGTACTAAAAAGTTTTCTTGTTGCATCAAAAAGTATAATTTAGTACGAAAATTTACTTTTTCGTAAGATGTGGTACAATAAAAGTACTTTTTGGGTACAGTTTGGTACATATAAATATATATACGCATTGGTACGAAAAATATGTTACTGTACTGAAAAGTACATTATTGTACTTTTGTGTTAAGTACTTTTTTATTAAGTATTTTTATAAAGTACAAAAAATAACTTGTTATTACAAAAAAGTACCATAAAAGTACTTTTTGGATCTATAGAAACAATAAATGGATCTAGTGGAAACATATATGTTTGTCATTGCAAAGTGGTGGCAACAGATTTCAGATTGCAGTATTTTACTAATAGATATGAATAATATTAAATTTAAACGCTCCAAAAAACCATAATTGCTCAAAACACGAATCCGTAAATTCCATACAACCGAAAACTCATGGTTTCAAATTCACTCCAATGCAAATGCTTATATGTTTATATTTGTGTACTGAGGCGGATTATGAATTATGTGTTTGTTTGTTTATTTGTTTATATAATATATATCGTCCACATATCGTTTCATATTTTTTCTGCTGTTGTTATTGTCGTTGTCGATGCTGTTTTATTGTTTTTTTTTTTTGTTGCGTATTTTAATAACTTTGACTTTATTCATAACCACAAACCATAGATTAATGGCATAATTAAAACACTTGTGTGTGACGACCGACACATTTAAGCCATCCCCAGCATTTATAGCCTCCCCCAGCCTCTTTGCCATTCCTTATACATATATACTACATACATCCATACATCCACCCGTGAGTCAGCTCTGCCAAAACGAAATGCAAATGCGAATGTTTCACATGATGGCATAAACAAAAGCAACAGCACAGATTTGCAACTCTTAAGCTCTTCTAATTATGAGAAATCAGGCAAACGTCATCACATTTGAGAGTTGGAACTGTAAATCTCAATTACGATGATGATATTGAAAATTGTGCAAGTGTGTGCACAAAAAAAAAATGAAACGGAGAAGCAAGAAGCAAACGGAGAATGGAGGGGTAGTGCGAATAACCATGTAGCAATGTACACTGTGAAATGGTCGCTTTTATGTTTTGTGGTGGAAGTATAAAGAAAATGCTTTAACAACTTCTAACTTTGTGTATATGTATGAGTACTATCGGAGAGCCAATCAAACTGCGTAGCAGGCAGAGTCTATTTAAAGCCGTTTTGTACAATAGAATAGTCGCTTCTGTATGGAAATGTTAGAGCAAGTTAGAGTTTTCTGATTTCATCAATTTAAGTCGTAAGAGGTAACTTTAACTACATACTTTAAATAGCATTACTTTAGACAACACTTTTTACAATTTTGTAATCTGTATTAAATGGGTTTCTAATATCATAATCCCCACATTACGACTTGTGGTCCTTCAAGCCGATTATCATACACAAAATTAACACAAATAAAAAACAAATTCAAAAATCGACACAAATGTCAATCTTTTTTAATATATTTTTTCTGTTTCAAGTTTTTTGGCAAGATTAGATCTAAAACCAAACCATTTTTCATTTCGTTGCATTGTCCATAGACGCCACACTCTTTCATACGAAATACCTTTTCAGAGGAAGAGAAGCAGACCGCCGATAGTGCCACCTTTTCATCTACACATATGAATGTCCAATGCACTAATTGTAGTTCCCCATATTAAAGCATGCAACCTACTGCCACTACCACTGTTATACATCCATATTAACTAAAATTGCTCATTCACACAAGTTATATGAAACATCCTACTAATACGTGTATGTGAGGGGCAACTATTGAAATCGCATTTATGTTGAGGTAACAAACTTTATTAATATTTTACCTAAGAGTACCATATGGTACAACACAATAAACATACTGCGGTAGGAGAATCGAAATGGAAAAGTTTCAAGTGGGAACTGTACAGCACAAGGTTGCGAACATTAAATACCCCACGAGGCAGGTGTAGGCGAGCGTGATCAACGTCAGGTAAACTCTGCATTCAAATGTGTATAATACGCTTTTGTTCGCAACAAACTATTGATATAACTAACGAAACTTTAGTGACATAATTTGTAGAGTTTTTTTCCTCTCTCTCTCAGGTTCTTTTCTCTATCAAACTGCACACAAAGCCTCCTTTGGCCGGTGCCGGGGCTGCCGCTGCTGAACACATAAACTTTGTATGACATGAATTCCATAGATTTTCAGATTTTTTCGTGTACAGTTTTTTCTGCAGCCCAACAAAAATATTTAAAAAAAAAATACCAATAAAAAGAGGAAAACTAAGTAAAAGGACCTCCTCTTATAAAGGATTAAAATGAGGTGAGTGTGCTGGTATGCTGGATGGCATTTTGTATGCCAAAATTTGGGTTAATTGATATCTGATAAAGATCTGTGATTAATCAACTGCAAGGAACACAAAAAAAACGCTCTTAAAGCAAGAGAGAGGTAAACTACGACATCAAAAGTTTGTGTTATGGAAAATTTGAATTCACAAAAAACAACAACACCCCTTTGCATTCCATGAATGAGATATGAAAGAGCTTGGTAAAAAAAACTGCATGCCATAAACTTTTGTGTCATGAATACAGCTTTCACATAATTTATATTTAAAAGCGGTTTTTAAAAAGTTTATCGCTATGAACATTTTGAACAACAAACAATAAAGATAAATACAACAAGTTGTCAAAAGCAGATGAATTAAATTTTCATAAATGGTTTTTAATTCAACGCCAGCATTGCCTGCCTGCTTCGTCAGCCAGCAGCAATATCAGTTCTCTGCCTAATAAAGTCATCATCGTCAGCTCCAGCTTTTTTAAAGCAGCCAACCGCAACAGCATCAGCAGCAGTATCATCATTAGCATCAAAGTCAATGAGTGGCTGACTTGCCTCTTTTCATTTGATTTTCCGCCACCGCATACGATGATTTGCTGCTATAGAACATCTCCGTCCCTCTCCCTCCCCCTTCATCTAGTCATACAGTACATTCAGTATTCATTGAGTACGTAACAGCATTTTAGGGTAATTTGTTTATGGTTGCATAATTTTAGGCAAATATTTCATTTGGATAAAAATTATGATGTTTTCTATGATTTCATAAAGCTTTGCTTGCTTATTATGCGCCATTATGCAGCGTGAATAACATTTTTCAGCTGCAGAAAAACAAGTCATTATAGGATTTCTAAAGTGGAAGCTGTTGAATTTTTCGCCCCATGCGGAAGAACGACAACAAAAACTGAGAGACGGCTGGGGGGAGTGTGAACGTTTACACTTCGTATTGGAATACAAAATGAACAGTTATTAATTCAATTTGAAGAGCAATGAAACAATTTGAGTGGAAACATATTTGTTTGTCATCGCAAAGTGGTGGCAAACACAATTACGATTATACATAGATATGTGTAATAAGCGATGGCAGTATGGTAATTACATTGTGGTAAGGTAAGAAAAAAAACTATGAAATACTTAAACTTAATCTTAAGCAAAATGACTACATATGTATATTTTGTGAAGTGCATTATTTGGTGTGAGAACAAAAAAATTCTTCGCATGTTATGGCAGAATTTCTTTCATTTATTGAATTAACATGCCGATTATCCAAAAGTCTGCTTTTTAAGAAACTTTTATCAAGCAAATACCAATTGGATCGACTTCTTCAAAGTTGCTGTATACAACTTCAAGCAAACCACCGATTAAATAGATATTAGGTTGTGGATAAGTGCAATGTGTAAAAGACCTTGTCGCACTACACACGGAGATCTATTGATCCATTGTGATTGCGATCGTGAGGCTAGTTTAGGTTAGTTTGATACCGTGTCAGGCATCCCATAGCCTCGCAATTCCGGTAACAAACTTTTTTCCACATATACACGATCGGCAATCACACTTACTCGAAAGTTTTGTTTGATTCAAAGCATCCAGTATTTGCTTATGTGTTATGAAAGCAACACCACACACGCTTGTTTCGCTTTTGACACAAAAAAAAAGACACAAGTACTGACAAAGGAACAATATTCAACGATTGTTAGGAGAGCACAACATTTTCACCGTGCACAATTCAAAAGCTCTGATGATTCTGGTGCAACCGAAAACCATTTTGTTGTTTGCGTATATACGGTTTTGCCCGCCACTGTTTTAGACTATTAAGTCTTTAATAAAACGGGCTAACGAAATTAAAAGCTCACAATTGCTAGTTGAGCCAAATCGTGAAAATGTAAGATCCAATTGTTAGTCGGTGCAAGAGATTTTCGGTGTATTCTTTTCCTATCTTAACATGATAGCTTTTACTGAAATCGGTTGCATTGCCGCACGGCCTTTCTACCAGCAATGTCTTGTTAAAGCTGACACAAGTATCAACACGCTAGGTTGGAACAGTGATTGTGGACAGGATTAAAGATCTTCTTTATTCACCATTATCCAGATGTGTATCGCATGTACACATATGCAACTGTATGTTCACATCTGCTGCATAATTATTTATGAGCATTCTTGGGACCGGCCGTAGCATAGAGGTTAGAACCCGCGACTATCATGCGAGAGACCCGTAGTTCCATTCCCAGCTCCAGTCATCTACAATTTGTTTTTCATTGCCGGCCCCCTTGATGTTGTAGCCAGCAACTTCGCAGTATAGTGTCAAGTCAATCGGCATGTCTAGGTAAAGCTCATCAAACAGTAACGCTCGCATTCGTCGATAGACAAGTAGGTGCCGTTTGTTATGAATCTAAATATAAAGCGTGTAAATTCACAACAACGCGAGAATTAATGCCATACCTCATTCATGGGGTGTAAAGGGAAATTAAGTTTTTATTCTCGTAGAATATTACTACAAGTTCCTAGTGGTTGGACAACCCTTCTAATTAAGAGATCTACGCCATGGCGGATTCTACGATCTATGGCGGATTCACCATTACTGATTCCAGGTATTTAATAGCAGCCTGACTACTACAATAGACTTTGGCTCCCATCACTATTGGCCTATCACCCTTCAGCAAAATTTCCGCATGTTCAAGACTACAGTGATCAGACAGTCGACGAGCTATGGATATTAGACCGGGTCACGAAAAAAAGTCGATGGCAAATATTCAAGATAACATCGAGACAACTTAAAAAGTAAGCAATAATTTAAGCTACAAAGTATGCAAACATATTTATTAAATTTTTTCATATAGCGCTAAAAAGTATGCAATAATTTGTGATAATAATGCAAACAATATGAACAAATATTTGTGTTCATACTGTAAATACATCTTTTTGTTTTTGTCGTCAGCGACATCTATAGGATATATGTAGTACTCGTCGAGACCTATACAACGATATCTTATATGCTACGATTAAGGCACAAACAAAAAACCAGCGATAAAAAAACGATTTTGTCTGCTTTTTTAAGGGTTGGGGGAAGGAAACACAATGAAGCAGCCGGTGACGACGGACTTTCGGCAGAGCTCTTCAAGTCCGGTGGCGAGGAGCTAATAACAAGTATGCACCAGCTCCTGAGCACGGTTTGGCTTAAAGAGTGCATGCCCGACTATTTGAATTTAAGCGTGTGCTCCAACTACCGCGGGATAAGCCTTTTACCCACCGCATCCAACCTGATCGGGCCTTATCAGTGTGGCTTTAGACCTGGTAAATCAACAACTGACAAGATATTCACACTTCGGCAAATCCTGGAAAAGACCCAAAAGAAACAGATCGACACGTACCATAGTTTCGTCGACCATAAAGCTGCCTTCGACAGCCCGATACGACAGAAATTACTAGAAGAGCCATGGTTGAGTTTGTTATTCCAGCGAAGCTGATACGTCTTTGCGGAATGACGCTGGCTGACACGAAGTCTTCAGTGAAGATTGGCAAAGGACCATTAATCCCCATTTGCAATGTGAGTGTTATATCTTGAATATGTTCGGGCATGAAGCCCCAAAACACTGTCCTTGATGGTCATTGGTCCTTGATGGTTAACCGAGCAATGAGTCAGTCAAATGAATTAATAAGCTTTGACCTCGCGTCAATAAATGCAATTTTCCAAGTTCTCAATATGATATAGATGAATGCTTTGTGGTAATTTTTAACTAATTTTATTATTCAATTTGTAGCAAGGTCAGTGAAGTATTACAATTGATTTAGCGAATTTGATATCTAAGGGGAGTAAAAAGCCAAAACCCGAGTAAACAGGTGTTGTCCCAATTTGTTATTTTTTTTTTTGTTAAAATTACAGATAGAAATTATATAAAAACTTACAATTTAAGCTCTTTATGTTATTATAATTTGTTATAATTTAAACTGTTCTAATTGGTCATATTATTTACATCATTTTAATAACTTGTAATTAGCAATTATTTGCACCATTAAAACTATTCGTTTAAATTAACTGGTGTTGTGCAGTGTCAAATAAAAGAGCCTAAAACGTGACAAATTACCGTATACGATACTTACTAACTTCAAATCAATATTAAATTATTATGGCATGTAACTTGACAAAACAAATGATGCAGAACTCCTTCTTTTTGGGGCTACTCTCACGTGCAGTTCTCAGAATTGAGTCGAAAATCAATGAGCTGAAAAATAATAGTAACATAATAGTGAAATTATTCCAAAATTCACTCAGCCATTAAACATTTCCTCTGCCTTTATGCGACCACTTTGATCGCAACACACTTTCATTCTTGTTGCCATTTCCTTCATGTCATCCAATGTGTTTCGAATAATTTCCGTTACATGTTTTTAAACGTAATTGCAATTTGATTAATCAAACAAAAATGGACACGTTTTTATGTGTCCCGTTTTGATGTGAACGAACATTCTATTGCCGTCATAAATGTAAATATGATGCTGCTGTTTTTTGTTTTCTCGCCCCGATATCCATCACTTGTAATATTTGTATTATTATCATCATTGACTTTGTAACATTTTGAGGGAGGCAACCGGAAAAAATCAAAGTTTTTTTTTCTAGTTTCCATTACTATGCGAAAGAACAGCAACAACAACACCAAAAAAGACAGGCGAAAAGCCATCAGATTCATTTAAAAATTTAACATGTATCCTTTCGCTATGTCCGTCCGTCGCTGTGTGTGTGTAAGCTGCGGCGGTACAGAGAAGCTCAGTGAGTGAATGAATTTAAATGGCTATGTGTGTGTTCTAGGTATGTGGGTGCATGTATTTGAATGTATGTCGTTCTGTATAAATGTATTTTTTGATGGTCCGTTATGTAAATATTTTTTCAACAAAAATATTATGTGTATTTTTTCTCCGTTTTTCAATTTACTTTTCCACTGAATCTCTGGTTGACTGTGTGCATCTCTATGTTAGTGTCATCGATAAAAGTGGCGTTGGCGGTGCTGGTATTGCTGCCATGTTATAGTTTTTCATTTTGCCAATTTTGTTGTGTTCTCTTGGCTGTTGCTGTTGCTTGTGCTGTTGTTCCGGTTTTGTTCATATTTCCAATCGGTCCATCACCCAAATTGCTTGAATGCAGCATCATCAACAGCAGCAGCAGCAACATTGGCTCTGCCAGAGCAAGAAGCAGTCACCATGGACTAACAGTTGCTGCTGTTGGTTCACTTCATAAAATTCATTTCCATATGCTTTTTTAATTTTCTCCAGCAGCACAGTAGCGGTTTGTCCCCACACACACACACACACGAACACAAACCCAGCAATGTTCCCTCGTTCTCTCATGGATATGCAGCAGCAAACACTACTAACTAACAGTTGGCAAATTAATATCATATTGAATGAAATATAGATACGAATCGAATTTAAACAAATAATGACTTTTTTCTCGCTAGATAACATATTTTGTTATCATTTCCAGTTGTGATGTTTGCTCTATTGCGATGTCACGGAATCTGTTATTTATTTAGCAGCGAATTCACTGACGATGCATGATGGCAACATATTTATGTGAATATTTATGTGTTTACATTTGTCAATAATTATTTTTGGATTAAACAAAAACATTATTATTGTTTACCCGTTGAGTTTTGAACTTATTATTAGGTTGATAACAACTGTGCAGGCAAAGACCTGAGTGAATTATTCGCTGCATTGTCATAATAAAGTTAAATAGCATAGTATAGCTCAAATGAATTTTTAATAAATAGATAAAACAAATTAAGGGCCATACACTCCATACATTAGAAAATTTAGTGTTTTTAACGTGCTCCGCTACATCTGTTCATTAAAGATTGATTATAATAGATTGTTATTGAAAAATATGATAAGAAAATTACATCGGATAAGATCACTCGAGTCCATTATTTTGAAAGACACGCAATTTAGTATTAAAATCAATGTTATTCAGGGACCGACCGAGACATGAAGGTTAAAACTCGCAACTATAAACCATTTACATTTCTTTCATTAAAGTTGTCGGTTCGGAAAATTATCTTATTGCTTAAAATCAGTCTTCTGTTAATATTTTGCAACTCATGCAAACAAAACATGTCACAGCTGAATCGTATTATAATATAACGGGGAAATTGATTTATGCCTGGTGGCGGTTCTTGGTACTACACAAGGAGCAGTATTATCCCCACTACTCGAGAACAGTGATAGGCATCCCATAGCCTCGCGAGTCCAGCTTTTTGTTTATACAGACATAATTTTCGGCAATTTACACGTACTCGAAAGTTTTGTTTGATTCAAAACAGTCAGCTTAGGCACATTCGTATTCAACACAAGTACAGACAGACAAACAATGATAATTGTTGGGAGAGCTTAATAATTTTACAGAGTACAATTCGACAGCGCTGTCGCTTCTTGTGCGGCCGCACACAAGCTCACCATATTGTTGTGTGGGTGCGTTCGATTAGGCCTATCACTGCTGACGTAGCACATAAAGTTACTGGCAAGGAGCATAAATTATTATCTGATATTTTTGAATCTGCACTGAATCTTCTTCTAAAATGGTATCACAACTGTGGGCTGGTGGTAAACCCAATCATAAACTGGTTACCCCCAGACATTGAGAAGAAGAAGGTAGCAGCGAACACAGCAATGCGCCACGTAGGTATGGAGCATAAGGAAATGGTCATGACTAAGTCGGGGATATAATCAATGTAAGTTGTCATACGATGAGGACATGGGGAAATACATATATGGTGTCCAAAGCACCGACGCACTGACCAAGGGCGCCACCATCATAAATTTGTTTCCTTTTACAAGGGAAAAGCAGCGAATTGCGGGAAACCTCAAAATAATTGCTAAGGAAAGGTGGAAGAAAGAACTCACATGTATATTAGGGTGACCGAAAAAAATATGACTTTGCAGATCTTTCACACACTTACGGATAATACCTGTCTATCGGTAGGCGGTTTGTGTAACATCCACGACTTTAACAGAGCAACAAAGTGGATTGAGAGTGACATTGACCAATTGGAGTATGAATAACTGGTGCGAAAAATATAAATGATATCACAACGGCACTTATCCAAATTTTAGTTTTCTACGTTGACTAGATTTGTTTTTTGTGGACCTTTTTCTACATTCAATGATGATAACTTGCAGATACAAATAATTCAAACTATAGTTTGCGAAACTAGAGACGTACGTTCATGCTTTGACACATGACACATCCTTTTTCAAGTAATTGAAAATAACGAACTTTTTTGCTCAGTCAATTGACGATATGGAGAAATTCTCCAAATACCCAATCGCTGACCACGGAGAAAAACCCAAGTCCATGAACAAATATTTCTATCGTTTGTTAGGTGATTGGTTTGCAGATATCCCTTCTCTTAAGGATAGTATCACTTAGATCCTTATAAACAATATTATATCCAATGGATAGGACGTTTGTGGCATCCATTCAGCCGATGTTTCTTTGCGCTGTTTGATAGATTCAGTTGATTGGGAGTTTCGATCCAATCCGTCCAGTTGATGGTCTTACAATTCTGCCGATGTGTAAATAGGCTAGTTCTTCTATTCCATTTAAGAAGGGTTTTCCCAGGGTTTCCAGTCTCTTCCTGCATAGGACTAGGCGGTCATATATAATATGGTCGGTAGACGGTTCGCTGCTGCTACCTCTGCTGTAGATACACACTCTTTTTGTAAAACCTATTCTGTTTGCGTGTCGACCTATATATTAATGTCGCGTTAGAAATGTTTTAATTGTCCTGATCTGTTCTCTTCCTACATTTATTATTTCAATAGACGTTTCGGGAGATATTCGGGCCAACTACACCTTTGTCCATTCTTCCATATTGCTGTGTCCAGGTACCCAGATCTCTGTTATTTATGGATATCAACTGATACACTTGAACACTTTCGATTTGGTGAGTTTAGAAAACGATACAGAAGTCTGGAATCCTTGATCTTATACTCAGGCTTTGATCCCCTACCCTATCATCCAGTTTGAACCCATCAGTAAATATGCTTAGTGGTCCATACATAGCGTTCTGCTTCTGTGGGGGATATTTGATTTCCGTGCGCTAAGCATTTAGTCAGTTTCAAATAATACATTGAGTTGGTTCAAGATCCTTGCGTTGAATATATTTGAAGTTGAATTTGAAGCTGAATATATTTCATTTCTTGTTTTTTTTCTTGTAAAGCTCTTTTCTCTTTCTCTTTTTCTTCATAAATACCACGAAATTTAAATTTTGTGTCAATTTCGGTGGGACCGGCCGTGGAATAGTGGTTAGAACACGCGACTACCATGCGGGAGATCGCAGGTTCAAACCTGGCTCCAGTCATCTTAAAAAAATTGTTCTTTCACTGTCGGCTCCCCTCGAATGTTGTTGACAGCAACATCGTAGTATTAAGTGTCCAGTCAATCGACGTGTCTAGTAAGAGCTTCTCAAACAGTGACGTTCGCATTCGTCGATAAACAAGTAGGTGCCGTTAGTTGTGAATCTAAAAATAGAAAGGGTGTTAATTCACAACAACGCGAGAAGCTATCACATACCTCATTCATAGGGTGCAAAGGGAAATTAAGTAAGTAAGTCAATTTCGGTGTATTCAGTATAATCTCTCTATGGTAATATAAGAAAGCGCTTATACGTCAAAATATGTTACAATTCTAGCACGTAAATATACTTTTGTAGCAAACAAAGTTTTTCCAACATCGCCATTGGGGAGAATGATTTATGTTTTTGTATCAGTCATTAAAACATATGTTGTTAAATAAGCCTAATTTATTTAATACAGACTAACAGTAAATTTCATCAACCTTATTATGTGTCTAAATGGTATATTTATAAAAACATAAATATATAATCCTTATGCACGCAATCTTTGCAATATAGAAATTGTATCTATAGTATATAACTGATTCATATATAATGCCCCTTTCGTACAATCGATAGCTGACGTTCCGATATTTGAAATTGAATGTTGTTGTCGTCTAATAGAAATTATTTATTTACAACTATACTAGACAATGAAACGTCCCTAAAACGTAAGAAGCCATTTGTTAAACGTTCAAAACCATCGCAGGATATCTTAGTTTCAAAATCAATACCATTAAATACAATACGTTCATCTTATCATTCAGTCCCTCCCCCCAAACCTTCTACACTTCTCCTTATTATTTTGACAATGTTTAAGCATCGCATAGAATACCTAATGACAAATCTACCACAATCCTTTATACATTTTGTAAATTTCTTTCACTTTTAACTTAGCAGCCAATATAAGATGCTTAGCATAATTTGTGGCTTTACATGATAATTTAATGGCAATTTTTCGAATTATGCTACATACATTTTTTTCTCTTCTTATCAATTTACAAATGAAGAGGACCAACGAAACAGAATAATCAAAGTTTGTCAGAGGTTGTCAGTGCTACGTAGAAAACTGTGTTAGTAGTACGTCCCACTCAGCTCTCTACTTTGAATTACAAATTTTGTATCTCATGATGTCTGCTCGTTACCGAATCTGTGCTGGACCATCTGGCAAAAAGGTAAACCAAATTGTGGCCACTAATTCCATTTCGTAACAGTCATCATGGTTCATCGTCCGTCATCATATAATCGAATTTGATAGGATTGCAGTTAGAGGGAATGAGGGAGAGGTAGACATGAAGGATTACAGAGCAGCAGTCGTCAGAGTAGCAAGGATATATTTAAAAGATATTAAAGGCAAGTGATTTTTAAAAAATGATTTGCAATTACTTAAGCATTATACAATTGAAGAGATAATACTTACATAAATAAAGCAAATTGTATTTGATAAGTAATAGCCATAGAAAAAACGAATGGTTTAACAATATAAACAGCGTCAAGCTCTCTCATATCTCTTTCTAGGGATGCTAGTTAAGTTTAAGTTCATTATTCCTATCGTCTACATTATTAATTTTTTTAATACCTCTAAATCTCGGATAATCCGCCAACTCTGTTATCAATTTTTACTTTTCGTTAGAGCTTATATACTTCGTCTTTTCATGATCCTTACAACTTCCGGTTGGCCTTAGCTTTTATACTTTAGCTTAACCAGTTAAAAGTTCAATCTGGTTAGAACTAACTGGCTTAACACCATACTTCACCTGGCCGTACTTGAAATTGTTCCGAGAGCAACATTCTCCTTACAATTAAGTGGAATTGCGTTTCCATAACTTGATGACCATTATGAACACCTAATTGGTATTGTAGTTTAATACCCCCTCTCTCTGTTTTCTCACTTCCACCCACTCTCTCTTTCTCCATGCATTTCTTCTCTATGGCCAAAATAGCACCAACAAGAATGGCCAACATCACCATTTCCTTTTGTTTGCCGTTTCCGGTGGTAAAACAAGTTTAAAATTTCCTTTTTTAATAAGCTTAAGAGGATAATAGAGCAGATTTTACACTTGTGTGCCTTCGCAATCGTTCTTCGTTCTTTAACAAATTTCTACATCACTTTCTTCTGCTTCTTCCTCGCCTATCCCACCCCCTTGCTGGGGTATTGAGTTAACAATTGAATATAGATGAGCAGTAGTGAGTAGTGGTGTTAGTGTAAGACAGGAAACTCACTACACCACCAAAGTATGGAACCTCTTACGGTTTTACATACTTAAATTGAACATAAAAGGGGTCTACTGCCACAAACACTAGAACAGCTACAGACTACAAGGCCATCCATTCATTCATTCATTCTATTGAATGTATTGGCCATATTGAAATATGCGAACCGACCAATTTTAAATGTTCCTTGTGTTCTTTTTGTCCTGTTTGCTTATCCTGTTCGGGTTTTACTTTTTTTTGCACAACATTTGACCTGAACTCCATTGTGTATGTGAATTAAATGATGCATATGTAAAAGTGACTAAGCATTTACATAATAATGGCTAAAATCCATTCACTCATGGGCTGCTCCGAAGAGTTTCCTTTACTATTTTAATCACAGGGGAGAGTAAAACGAAAGAAATGAAAGAAGCGGTCTGCAGACAGTGGAGCAGTTGAGAATTTTAAATAGATGTGAAAATTAGAATAGACGAAAAAGTTTCATATTCCACATAAATCCAATAAATTATCAAAAAAAAATATTGATATTTTGTCTGTGTGTTGGTCATAGGTTTGCACGCCAATAACCCGATTGCAATGAGACTTTGTTACTTAGATGCTTAGACGTCTGGAAAGGTTTTAAAAGAAATACAATTAATACACGAGCGGTGGATTAACACCATCTTCTATATTTTGAATAAAATGTTGACAAATTTTTAATTTTGTTGTAGATTCATCGAAAAATTAGTATACACTAAAAGGTTTCATATTTTCTATAAATTCAATAGATAAACAAAGAAAATAGAAACAATTTGGCTTCAATGTTGTGACCATGCGTCTGTGTGTTGGTCATAGGTCCACACGTTCATTACCGAATTGCAATGAAACTTTGTTTATAAGTTGCTTTGGCATTTGGGACGGTTTTGAGTAGAGTATACATAACATATGAGGGGTGGAACAACATTTATTTCTATACACTGAATAAGATTTTAATACAAATATGTAAATGTTTAATAACTCTATGGGAATTTACCGACATTTTTATAATACTGAATTTTACTAAATGGACTGGAATGTAAAAAAAAACTTTAAAAAAATCTAAAAGATAAATTTATGTAAAAATTGTAACATGTTTATTAAACTAAAAAAATATTAAAAAGGCTAAATTAAAAAAAATAATATAAAAAATTAAAAAATAATATAAAAAATTAAAAAATAATATAAAAAAAAAACTATAAAAAAACAATTTACTTTAAATAACTACCAAATAATTATCTACTAAGATTCTTACATGTTTTTTTAAATTTTGTGTTACATTTTTTTTAAATATTTCAATAAATTTATCAGCTCATTGATTTTGGGACTCAATTCTGAGAACTGCACGCGAACGTATCCCCTAAAAGAAGAAGTTCTGCATCATTCGTTTTGTGAAGTTACATGACATAATAATGTAATATCGATTTCACGTTAGTAAGTATCGTATGAGAGAATTTGTCACGTTTTAGGCTCTTTTGTTTGACATAACTCGAGAACTACTAGACCGATTTAGCTGAAACAAATTTCAAAATATTAAGAATTACAATTCTTTTAATCTAATCATACGCCACCATTCCCTATACGACACTTACTAACTTCAAATCGATATTAAATTATTATGACATATAATTTGACAAAACGAATGATGCAGAACTCCTTCTTTTTGGGGCTTCTTTCACGAGCTGTTCTCAGAATTGAGTCCCAAAATCATGTGTTGTACTGTGTATTGTTGTAGGAAATTTATTTTTGTTATTATTTTTTATTTAATTACCGAAATAAATTTCAAAAGCTTTCAATTAAACCCTTATGTTACTCAAAATGTTTAAGCTGGAATAATTTTTAAATTACTACAAGTTAGACACAATTTGTTAGCAATCGCATCCCACTGTGTCCCAACCTGCATCATTGTATCAATACGTAAAGGTTTTTCACTTTGCTGTCTGTGTGTTAGGTAAGTGTTTAAATACGTTTGAGTTTTATTTTCAGTTGAATACGCAGTAGTTGTGTTTAACACACCTCTTTCTTCAATATCTTGCCTATGTCCCTCCATCCCTGCAAGCGACATAGGTCTTAGATATAATGCGCTTACAACAACATTCACCAATCTTTTCTTTACGACCCTTCCCCATTCATACGGGTCGGGTCGACTTATGCAAATAGTTGTGGTTACTAACCCGAAAATAAAAGGAACTCTTATAGACACACACAAACACTCACTCACACAGTCACACAGTCTATGTCAAATGATACTATTACTTTTCGAACAAAGCAACCGTAACAGCAGTATAGAGTTGTAGCAACGAAATACGTTTACGGTTCCGGATACGCTTAGGAAGAGAGAAATACTTGTAGTCACACACAAACACTCACACACATTTGGACTTGCACAAATTGCACTTATAAGCCACATTTGTCAGTATCTGCAAATGCAGATACGTGCTGGGAGATATATTCACACACACGCACCAATACATAAACACACACACGCAAACAAATACACAGACGCCCATGCAGCTATGCGGCATGCAGCCGTTGCACATGAGAAATGTTGTTTGGTCTCGTATTCCAAGTAGTCAACGTATTTGTTAAATAAAACACTTTGAAAATTACTTTGAATTTAAAGCAAACATTTGGATTTTGTTGTAGCTCTTACAGCTGCTACTGCTGCTGCTGTTGCTGTTGCTTTAATGGAGGTGAATCGAATTGAGCAGAACCACATTTACAATCATCAATTTTTCATTCAGTCGTACATCTATTTCTGTGTTATACAGATGAATAATAGTGAGAATACTCATGTTAATAGTTTGAAATATATAGTAGTTGGAAAGTTTTGACAGGTTGATTAAATATTATATTGGGTCAGAGTGTTGTGCATATAAAACTGGCATGGGAGGGTTTATAATTTAAATATTGGGGGCAGAGTTAATAGCAAAGATATAGTTTTGTTAAGATATCGACTGAAGATCATTTCTATTATTGCTTATAGAGTTTGTTTTACAAGAGTTGTGTAAAATTGATTATGTGACAGCCGGCCGGGCGGATAGCTATTGCGATAGTTGTCAAACTATCATCATCAGCAACCTTTGAAGTGACTTCGTAACCATCATCATAAATCACTAATGTAATAACAATAGAGTACCCATACACACCGGTACAAAAATGGCAAAAACAGAGACCATAAAATTATAGACCAGACATTAATGTCAATCACTAATCACTTCTGGTATTAGTGGTTTAAAAGACGTAGGCAAATAAAATGGGGAAAAATGTTGTCGGCGGGTATACAAAAGAAAATACGACAGAGTGCGCCTCTAAAAATTCAGCAGTATTCCCATGACATATACCCTACTAAATACCACACAGTGTAAAAACATATA
Organism: Muscina levida; assembly: GCA_964034835.1. Taxonomy (NCBI): domain Eukaryota; kingdom Metazoa; phylum Arthropoda; class Insecta; order Diptera; family Muscidae; genus Muscina; species Muscina levida. The sequence continues at coordinate 6,335,178 of OZ035883.1, forward strand.
TTTTCGTGAAAATATGTCACATTTCTATGATCTTTACATATTAGGAAAAATAATTCTGATAGCATATTCTAAAGCCAACCTTTTGTAGATCGTAGACTGTAGAGACTCTACCTGTAATGTGTACAAAACAGCGATACTCTACTGCTTTAAGTAGAGTTGAGACAGAGAAATTTTGAGTAGAGTTCTACCGTGCGCTCTGCAAACTGAATACACTGCATACATATACATAATTTTCTCTACTGAAAAATCGCTTGGAATAGCCGTTTGCGAGAAATCGAAAACTATGAAGTCCACAAATTTAAAGTTAACTAAAATAGTTGGTGTCCAGCTTACAAATCAAAAAATAATATAAAATTAATATAATTTTACATTTGATATCGCAGGTTAGAGAACCTTCAAAGCTTTCACCGACCTGTTCAATAGATATCTATCTACTGTGCGTTCGGTTATGCCTACCACTGCTCTGCAGGATGTATATTAGACCGTATCACCTTACAGGCACACAAAAAAGTTCTCCGTACACCAGCGAATATGAAACATTGTTCCAAGGACATTTCAAAAAAAAAAATTTTATTTTTTTTGCCGATCGTAGGGGTCGCCTTTTTAGTTTTTTCGTTATATCTTCCATATTAATAGACGGATCTTAAAGCTTGATATAGCGAATTTTTTGTCTCGGCGAGGTCCATTGACCTCAAGTGTACCGTTCTAGTACTTACCCCCCAAATCTAATTTCCTACCACCCTAATGTGCCACCCTAGTAGCACACTTGGCCTAAAGACGGCTCTATGAAATAACTCCCAATGAAATAAATCCCAGAAAAAAAATGAAATAAGTCCCAAAAAATTCCCATATATTTTGGGATTTATTTCATGTGAAATAACTTCAAAATTTTTGGGGTTTATTTCATATTTTTTGGAATTTATTTCATTTATTGTTTGGGATTTATTTCATCAAATTTTAATTCCCAAAAAAATTGAAATGAAATAAGTCCCAAACAATTTTTTTTGGGTTTTATTTCATTCTATATTGGTAATTTTTGGGATTTACTTTATTAGCGAAAAATATATAACACTGAGTTTAATTTGAGTTTTACGGAAAAAAATAACAATATAGTTAACCTAGAATGAGCACGTATTGATTTATTTGTATATATGTATATTATTATAAAAGTGACCAATGTATTTTTTAATTCTTCAACTTTTCTGTATTTAAAAATCTGTATTGGTATTTGAATTAGCAATTATAATAATAAATAATGAATTTAGGGAAAATCATATGATTTTTATGTAAAATTTTCATATTATTTATTGTTTAAAAATCGTATAAGGGAGCAAAAAACATGTATGTATATGATATCTTATAAGAAAGACGTGGGCGCGCGATTTTTTATTAAAAATTTTCATACTTTGTTGTATGTAAAAAATTTATTTAATTATTCGGTTTTGTATATACATATAATAACAATAATCCGGCGCAGAAGAAATTGGTAATTATTGTGTAAACATCATATTATTATAATTGGATTCTCACTAAGACCATCGCAGCAGAGGCGCCGCAGGCGAAAATGTTTAACAAAAAATCGCGCGATTTTTGCTTAAAAATTTTCATACTTTGTTGTGTGTAAACGTTAATTAAAAATTATTTTTTGTACATTAATATACCGGAGCAGGAAAAATTTTAAACAATTGTGAATAATTATTAAAACCTGAGCAAATCAAAGTTCAAAAATAAAAAAATCTGAAGAATGTTTGTTGCAATAAGATATTATTGCAGATTAGGCCGAAAATGGTATTAATGACTACATATGACTCGAAGATATCACTGACTACACTCAGTAAATATGCAATATATTTTACTAAGTAATATGTTTTTATAAATTTGGGATTTATTTCATATTTTTGGTGTTTAATTTATTTCAATTTAAAACAAATCCCAAATTTGGGACATTTCATTTTCTGTTTGGAAATTATTTCATTTTCTTTGGGATTTATTTCATAATTTTTTTGGAACTTATTTCATTTTCTTTGGGACTTATTTCATTGGGATTTATTTCATTGGGACTTATTTCATTGGGAGTTATTTCATATCGCCCTAAAGACAGGTGTACAATTGGTCGCTGAAAACTATTGTCACTGCAAATTATTTTTATGTTACCTACGAAATGTAAGCGTTTATTATAAATTAACAATAGCATAGAAATGCTGAGCTTTACTGGGTTACTGAAATATGTTGCATGGATATTTAGCACACCTCGCTTCAACGAAATATGGCTTGACCTACAATGGAAACAAAAACGATAAATGGAGTTTTGTTGGGAGTCAATTATACATTAAAAATTCCCCTGAATCAAAATCCTAGCTGATCCCTTATATGAGATAAAAGGATTATTTGTTTTTATCTCCGTTTTGTGCTTTTTTTAGGATGAGAAATTTTTTGCCCATGATTCCACCATCAAAGATATTATATCGTGTTCTATCTCATAGGAAGCGTACGGACTTCAGCTTTAAGACTTACGTTCGAAAAAGGCCACTGGACCTTTGGACCAGAATGTTTTTGGTAACCTTCCGCGCGAATTCGCATAACTGCTGCAAGTTGATCGACATTCGTCCTGAAGCTTATCGCTCAGAACGTATCTAATAGCATTATTGGTCGATCGACATTTGATTTCAAATCTGTGAAAGAACTATTTAAATACAAATTCTACATGAATCCACAGAAATCGTACATGAAACTATGAATAGCTAATATGTTAGACCGGTGTCATAATTGTCTAAACGTAAACTTATAAGTTCATTGCACCTATCATTTTTTTGTTCTTTGGAAGATGAGCAATTCTCAACACTTAACATTTCTGTTAATTATTACTTATTAAAAAAAAAAAAAACAACCGAATGCCCAAACAATAGGTTTATGTATCTATCAGCTGTTTTTTGCGACAGAGTGACCAAAACAACATAAACATTTCAAAGTGCAATATATTAAAATATTACTCACGTCGAATGTTTTACGTGACACTAATGAAAAGTAAATTCGACCGCGACTACGACAGTTGTCGATTAAGACATACGTAATAATGGAGATAGTCTTCACTGATAAACCAGCTACGCATGGCAGCCAACATTACTTACAAAGTTGACGAAATCCCGGTGACAATGCTGTTGAGTTAATGTTGAACCAAACAAATTCACCACTTACGGTGTAGAGTACATTATTGTTACATTGTTATAACATTAACTTTTGTATATTTGAAACAAAGCAAGTTGTTTATTTTAAGTTTCACTTTTGAATTTTAACTATAAAATTTTCTTCATTGAATACACATACTTTGTATCTACAACACGTATTCTCAATTGTGAATAAAAACTTATAAAACAACTAATATTGGTACTACATACGGTGTAATCGCGCCCATTATTTGTAAGAAATTATCTTCGTATAGTAAATGCCAGAGATTTTTCTTTTAGGTTTTTATAAAATTTCCGGCATCCAGTTCTATTTTAAATATGTCACTTAAAAATAATAAACAAACTTTGAAATGAATAAACCTGTAGGTAGTTCTAAAGATTTTATAACTATAATGAATTAAAAAATTTAAAATTTTAAAAAATTTATTTCAGTTATCTTTAGCTCATAAATATATATACATACAATCTATAATATAAATTACATACATTTCCAACAGAATCTATAGTTAGTATACAAGAAAACACAACAATACTAATTCGAAAACTCTAACTGTAACTTTTATCCTCAGAGTGTAAATTAAACTGAAGACTATTACCAATAAATAGAACAAAACTTTAATTAAATTTCAACAATATTGAAAGCCAATTAGAGTACCTAATTCCGACGTCTATTATTAATAAATTAACCACCACCTGACAATTTTCCCCCAAACTAAAAACATTCACAAACAAACGGTCATTTCACTTTTATACCCCTGTGTAGAGTGAACAAACAAATGTTGGATATTATACGCTACGTACAGATGTGGGCGTTAAATAATGCGTATAATTTTCACAAGATATTGATTGCATTTCGTAAATTGGGTGTATTCGTTTATTCTGTTTGCTTTTGTTGCATGTGCACATGCAGCCATGTATGAGTGTATGTGTGCAAGTGTTTGTGTGCTCGATATAATTGTTGTGAACGTTGTATAAGAAAATTTAATTGATCACTTAAGATTTACAATATACAACACTGCACACGCACACACTCCCATACACACTGCTGTCTACTTGTATGAGCAAATGAGCGTCTGCTCGTCTATTGATGTCATTACATATGGGTGTGAGCGATTGTGAATGAGAATAAGTAAGTGAGTGTGTGTGTAGGTTTAAGTGCTGGTATTACCTCCAGTCTGTGTGGTTGGTTGGCTTTATCGAGATGGTGGTTTATCGACCTTACACACACACACACGTTCACACAGTTTAACTTAACAGTTTTAGGTAATGATTGTGGTTTTAATGTTTTATGTAATCGTCTCTTACATTCTTTCTTCTTACTTCACACCATAACATACCTCTTGTATTCACCCGCATTTCACTTGTTCTTGATTTGTTTTTATCGAGAGGAAAATTGTTTGTGGCAGCGTCAGCGGCATACTCTTAAATGCATCGCGATGTCGGGAGTGGGAGTGAAAGCTGGTGCAAGAATAGTGACCAATGAAATTGAAATGAATTGTTGACCGCGTTATCCGCCAGCATTAAATGGTTTCGTACTTAATTGATTTGCTATCAAGGAAATTAAGATTTCTGCGGAATTCAATTGCAACATAATAAAACAATAACAACAACAACAATTGATGTAAAGCAATTTTGATAAAGCGGATTGCGAGTGCTAATGCGCATAATACAAGGGATAATATCATGATATCGTCGCTGCGGTTGTTTGTGTTATGGATTGTGTAATATATATCGAGAAATTATTCGATGCCAAGATGAGGGTAAATGGAGCAACATTTTAGGTATTTGTGAAGAGTAAGTAATGGGGTGATATGTAGTGGAGCATTATAAAGGATTCCTATTGTTTTCTCCTGTAGTGGAGTAAAGTGTGTATATTTTAACCAACATTTTTATATGAAGTGTAAATAAAAGAAACGTTGAAACATGGAAAAACGTATGTTATCGAAGTTTTCCGATATTGTCTCATATCCTAGGAATTACCCCAAGTTACTGTCGTTAAAAGAGTTATCGAAACTAACACAAATTCTCAATTATCCAATCATTGAAACAATCTTGAGTTGCTAATACGACCTTGTTGGAAATATGATGTTAAAACTATAAATTGTTAAGGATAAAAAGAAAGTAGTTCAAAATTGACAACATCATAACCTAGAACACCTACGCACCTGATTGGCATCACAACAAAAACGCCGACATTTAAGGTATAAAATGATGTTAGTGACGTCTATGACTATTATTTATAATATATAAAGAAAAGATAACCTTAACACCGCAAACTATTTCCTCTTTCTCCTTAACGTTTTATAAATTTAACATCATTTGTTGGCAGGATATTACATAGAAATAAACGGCTGGCAGTTTATCGCATTCAAGAACACATTTTCAATACCTCATTTCATTAACGAAGATTATACTTTATCACCTTCAACTCTTCCCTCTCTCCTCTCCCTCTCACGCTAAATCAGCCAACGGCTATATAAAGGATTTTAATTCGTGCTTTGTGCGAAGGATAATGTAAAAAGGCATTCATTTCCATTCCACATCATTAATTCAATTACTGTTCCAACATTTTAATTACAATTCCGCCATCTCGCCGTTCAGCCTCCCGATGTCAGTTTTAATTTTGTGGAACAAAAAAAGTCACATCTATTCACCACTTCATTATCAATATCCTTTCAGGGATACAAACAAACAAATTTACACACTAATGACCTTCATTCAGATGCTGCTCGGCTGCTTCAAATTCAAATTCATTTCAATTTCTGTGGGAATTTATGACGAAAACTTTAGTTTTGTGTGCGATTTGTTTGCCTTCTTCAACATCTTCTTCACTTTGCCGTTATTTTTTTCACTTTCTCATTGTTTTGCATGCAATTCACGGATGCCCCTGACTCTCCATTGCTGTGCAATGTTTGTTTTTTTCTTGCTTCTTTTGTTAGAAAGTTTTATGATTGCTCCGAGAGTATTGGATCGCGGTGCAGCAACTGCAACTGCTGTTGCTGCTGCTATCACGTCTTGTCACCTCATGCTGATATCTTTTGTTTCTCGGAGGCAGCTAAAACCCAAGTAAAACACAAAGGAGGAACTTGTGACTGCGTGTATGCGAGTGTGTGTGGTGTAGTTGTAGCTATTCATGTTGCAACATGCAACATTGCATTCATCCGTGTGGCAAACAAATGAATCAGGGTAACAGCGATGCAGTGAATCGTGCAGTGAACAGCGTATAATTTTTGTTTATTGTCCTTGAAATGAAAGAAATTAAAAAGTTAAAAAGCCAACAAGAGCGAGGGGAAGCGCAAAATATGACGACGACATGAAGGAAATTGATTCAGAATGGGATTTAATCAGCAGAAGAATAGCGGAGAGGAATGAGAATGTAAATGGAACAATGCAATGTAATGAGGAACAATTCGCGATTCAGCTGAATGCGGCAATAGGAGGAAGTGAAAGTGTTTTAACTTCACTTGAATTAACAACGTTATTGCCAGAGGTGATGGGCAGATATAATGAATGAAAAATATTGAAAATATTTTAAATATTTTTATTTAAAATATTTTTAATATTTAAAATATTAAAAATATTAAAAATATTTAAAATACTAAAAATACTAAAAATATTTAAAATACTAAAAATACTAAAAATATTAAAATTATTGAAATTATAAAAATATTAAAATTATTAAAAATATTAATAATATTCAATATATTAAAAATATTAAAAATATTTGAAATATTAAAAATATAAAAAATATTAAAAACATTGAAAATATTAAAAATATTAAAAATATAAAAAATGTTAAAAATAATAAATAAATACGATCGACTAAAACTAACAAACAAACAGTTTAAAATACACTGGCACGGCACGGCCTAAAACTAATTGCCTTACTTTGAAATAGAAAAATTTAAAGTAATCTTAGTTTACCAACAAAAAACCTTGTAAAGAAGCTTAAGCTTTGAGGTAAAAAGGGGAATCGTGGGGAGAGAATTTCCTCCATTTCTCATGTTTGAATATTAACGGTCAAATTCAAAATATAATTGGTGCTGGACATTTTCGGCTGATATCTACTTCGCATGTACATGTTTGACATTATTGTAGATATATATGCAGCTGATGATGTACAATGGTATCAGTTCGTCACAAAGGTGTCTGAAGATGAACTCGTCATGGAGTTCGAAACGCGTCATCCTAGTGCGTGACACACTGAATTTGACCAAAAATATCAAACAATAAAAAACACTTTTCTGATCGTAAGCCGAATTTGATGTATCATTTGATACACTTAACGTAAATTTAATAATAAATAATAATAACCCAAGTTTTAAATAATTAGGCTCAAGGTCAGTGTTTTTAAAACTTGGGATATTAAAATATATTCAAAGTGCGAATAAACAATAAAAGCTAAATATAATAATAAATAAAAAAATTAAAAAATATTTAAAAATTTTTAATAATATTAAAATTATTAAAAATATTCAATATATTAAAAATATTAAAAGTATTTACAAATATTTAAAATATTGAAAATATTATGAATATTAAAAACATTTAAAATATTAATAATATTTTAAAAACTAAAAATGTTAATAATATTAAAAATATAAAAAATATCTGCACAGATCGATAAAAACAAACAAGAGTAATAAAAATATTAAAAATATATTACCGAACAATGGAACTAAACTCATTATTTACATTTACAGATCAACAATATAAAACAAGAGAAATCAATACACGGGAGGTACACTGGGTTGGCATTTGTTGCCAAAAACAATTCTATGCAATTTTGTCCGATGGACAAAGCATAGACAAGAGCTTGTGTGGATTATGTTGACGTGTGGTCTTCGTTGATAGCATTTTCGCACCGGTGTGTGTGAGCTTCACATTGATTGCTTGAAGCTTTCAACACATAAGGTTGTGATAATGAGTGGAGAAGGCACAGTAAACGGCACTGATGATGATGGTTTGGCAACCATCGAAATAGCTATCTGCCCTGCCAGCTGTCAACATAATCCATTTCACACAACTCTTGTAAAATAAATTCTATTAACAATAATAGAAAAGATCTTGAACCGAACAATGAAACCAAACTCATTAAATATTAAAAATATTTAAAATATTTAAAATGATATTGTCATAGTTCGGTTAAAGATCAGTTCTATTGGCAATTATTTATTATTGCCAATAGTTTTTTATTCAAGAGCGTGAAATGTATTATGTTGACAGCAGGTTAGGCGTATGACGTCATTTCGACATTTACCACAATGTCTCGTCAGCGCCCTTTGCTGTGCCTTCTCCTCTATCATCACAAACCTTAAGGGAAGAAAGAATCTCAAAGCTAATGAGAACTTTTCCCAACGGTGCGAAGAAAGCATCCTCGAAGCGCACAACATGCCAACATAATACACACACAAGCACTTGCCTATGCATATGTCCATCGGACACAATTGCACAGGAGTTTTGTTGTTGACAAAGTGCCAACCCCGTTCTGCGTACCGTCAGTGTTTTGTTGTTCTTGATTTTGTTTTTTGTTGATCTGCAATGAATTATGATATTGTCATAGTTCGGTTAAAGATCAGTTCTATTGGCAATTATTTATTATTGCCAATAGTTTTTTATTCAAGAGCGTGAAATGTATTATGTTGACAGCAGGTTAGGCGTATGACGTCATTTCGACATTTACCACAATGTCTCGTCAGCGCCCTTTGCTGTGCCTTCTCCTCTATCATCACAAACCTTAAGGGAAGAAAGAATCTCAAAGCTAATGAGAACTTTTCCCAACGGTGCGAAGAAAGCATCCTCGAAGCGCACAACATGCCAACATAATACACACACAAGCACTTGCCTATGCATATGTCCATCGGACACAATTGCACAGGAGTTTTGTTGTTGACAAAGTGCCAACCCCGTTCTGCGTACCGTCAGTGTTTTGTTGTTCTTGATTTTGTTTTTTGTTGATCTGCAATGAATTATGATATTGTCATAGTTCGGTTAAAGATCAGTTCTATTGGCAATTATTTATTATTGCCAATAGTTTTTTATTCAAGAGCGTGAAATGTATTATGTTGACAGCAGGTTAGGCGTATGACGTCATTTCGACATTTACCACAATGTCTCGTCAGCGCCCTTTGCTGTGCCTTCTCCTCTATCATCACAAACCTTAAGGGAAGAAAGAATCTCAAAGCTAATGAGAACTTTTCCCAACGGTGCGAAGAAAGCATCCTCGAAGCGCACAACATGCCAACATAATACACACACAAGCACTGGCAATAATAAATAATTGCCAATAGAACTGATCTTTAACCGAACTATGACAATATCATAATTCATTGCAGATCAACAAAAAACAAAATCAAGAACAATATTTAAAATATTAAAAATATTAATTATATTAAAAATAATACTTTGGTTATTTTTCGACCTGTTTTCTGTAATCCAGTATTTAATTATTCAAGCTCGAGGTCATTTGGTTTGGTTATGATGTTTTTATTTATTTAAATCCAATATTTCGCAATTTCCTTGAATTGCATCATCAGGGATAAGTACAACATTATAACAATGTTGTTATAACAATGTTGTACTTATCCCTGATGATGCAATTCAAGGAAATTGCGAAATATTGGATTTAAATAAATAAAAACATCATAACCAAACCAAATGACCTCGAGCTTGAATAATTAAATACTGGATTATATTAAAAATAATAAAAAAAAAATAAATAAAAAGTTTAAAAATATTAAAAATATAAAAAATATTAAAGATATTCAAAATATTAAATATATTAAAAAAATTAAAAATATTAAAAGTATTAAAAATATTAAAAATATAAAAAATATTAAAGATATTAAAAGTATTAAAAATATTACAAATATTACAAAATTTTAAAAAGATTAAAAATATTAAAAAAAAATAAAAATTATCAAAATATTAAAATTATTAAAAATGTTAAAAATATTACATCTATTAAAAATATTAAAAAAATATTATTTATTAATTTTAAAAATAATAAAAATATTAATAATATTGACAACATTAAAAATTTTGTTTTTTTTTAAATATTACAATTATTAAAAGTATTTAAAATATTAAAAATATTAAAATATATGCCGATCCAATGGAGGATGAAATTTAGTGTACAGTCAATGGACATAATTAGTTCAGTATGGAAAAAACATGCCCTAAATACCACAGTACAAAATTTTTCAGCTAATTGATTTGGGACTCAATTTTGAGAACTGCACGTGAAAGTAGCCCCAAAAAGAATAACTTCTGCATCATTCGTTTTGTCAAGTTAAGTGCTATAATAATTTGATATCGATAGTAAGTATCGTATAGGGGAATTTGTCACGTTTTAGGCTCTTTTGTTTAACATAACCCGAGAACTACTAGTCCGATTTGGCTGAAACAAATTTAAAAAAAATTAAGATTTACATACATCTGTTCATATAACTTTTCCCTACATAAGCAACAGTTTCACTGTTCCATTCATCAAATGATTTTGAACTGGGTTTATTTTGTAGTAGTTACAATTAAACTGTTGTACTCCGTGGCGTATGATTTACGTGGAATATTACTTATGATAATCATACGCCACCGTATAAGAATATAACAAAAGAGCCTGAAACCGGAAAAATTCTCCTACACGATACTTACTAACTTCAAATCGATATTAAATTATTATAGCATTTAATTTGACAAATCGAATGATGCAGAACTTCTTTTTTTTGGGGCTACTTTCACTTGTAGTTCTCACAATTGAGTCACAAAATCATGTGTTGTACTGTGTAATACACGTATCTCTCTCAGATAGATGTACGTAACTCATACGTAAATCGCAGTTTCTGCAATTATTAAGGCGCCACCTATAAAACACCATTTGTACTAATCTTTCGCAATAGAAACAAACACACATCTATCACTACATACGATAAATTAAAAGACCATACAATAAAAAACATTAAACCCTGACCACATGGGCTGCATAATACTTAAAAGTTGCTACAACTTTCGTTTTAGGATAAATTACAGAAAACACCTGAATTTAAAAAAAACTACTTAGTTTTGGCATCACTTCAGCACTTTGTTTGTTAAACCTCTGCACAATAACTTTCGTAACTTCTACAGCAAAGGCAAATTTTCCACAACATAAACCACAGTTTGTAATGTTAGTCTAAATGTAATCGAAAAACTAGGAGAATAACCTTAAATTGAATTACGTTTTGTCAACTTAATTGTTCCGACATTTGTTGCCCTGCCATTGCTGCATACAAAACTCTGCTCTAAGCTCCCGAAAGGAAGAAACTTTTGAACTCTTGGCTCTCAGCTGCAGCATAAACAATTGTAATCATGTTCATTTACGGGCAAAAAGAACCACCTGGAGTATTGAGAAAAATAGTTTTATTACCCTCAAACAAACTTGTATTACGGCTGTCATTGGTCGACTATGTTGTTGTTGTTGTTGCTGCTGCTGTATGTTGCTGCTGGCAGGATTGCAGTAATAGCAAGGGCAAAAGTTGTAGGTTTTGTTGTAGTAGTAGTAAATAAACCAGAAATGACAGTTTTAGATTTTTCTCTTGCACACACATTCACACCAAGCCAAAATAACAAACAGCTACAACTATTATGAAGGGGAATTTCACCAAGGGCTCAAAAGTCCCCCCCAACAGAAGCAGAAAAAAAATTGCATGCAATTTTTTTCCTGAGTTGTTGAACAATACGATAAGTATGAACTAAATGTTCATAACAGTTGTGACGATGACTATGTCTTCCAAATGCTGTTGCTGCTACTGCTGCTGTTGCTAAAAAAACGAAGCCGAAAGTGGAGAAACCCCTTGAGGCACGGCCCAAGTGACAGCACTGCAAGGCAAAAGTTAAGATGCCGTGCCATAGTGAACAACTTGGCCTCTTAATGTCGGAAGATTGGTAAAAAAAACAGCAAGCGAAAAGAAAGCAACTTGGTGTCGCATTGTCGAAGAAGACATGTTCATGGAATTACTTATGACAACCTTTAATTTCGCCAAGGAAATCATAAAACTCAATACTAGTAGGAGCTGTCGCCCTCACTCACTCTGCCTAAGCAGAACTCTGCTCTAAATATCCTCTTTGGAACCACAACCACCCACCAAGAATCGAATGCGCTGTTTCTTATTATTCTTTGGATTCTAAAAGTTAACAATAGATTTCGTAATAGGATTTTCTAAAAGGAGAGACAACTTGTTTGCTGTGGCCTTTTATGATTGCACATGTAGTGTTGTAGTGATTGCATTTTGAGGTGGTGGTGGGTAGGGTGCAGGCGATGGAGCGACATATTTTAGCTTCAATAGTTACTTTCGCGAAAGTAACAGGGTGGCATGATGTGTAAGGGAAAAGTGCGGAGGAAATATGTTATAAACAACATATAATATTTGTATATCTTGTTATTTTTAGAAAGAGCTGGCTCACATTCTTAGAATTTCATACAGTATGCGGAAAGATTTATTCCTACTTCAAATTAATTTTAAAATAAAATTGTACTTACACAATTTCCAATTTTAAGAATTTTAAAGTTAAGTCCAAGTAATTTACTGACCTGGAATTTAAATAAAAAAAAATTTAGTATATTGTTTAAGAAGTAAGTAAAAAAATTAATTAATTATATAGTTCAATATATTGCCTTCAAATTGTATTCGTCCCACATTCACTTAGAGGACAGATAAATGCCGGCAATAAACATAAACCTAAAAAATTATCTCTAACGATTTAATTATCTGCGCTCTTATTTCAATAAGAATCTATCAGATTCGACCAACACCTATTTAAACTATTTTAAGTAATTCAAGTCAACATCTAATAAAAAGTTAATGAGGGGTGGATCAACCGACAATAAAAAAGAATATTTAAAACCAATGAGTCGTTAAAAGTGTGACATTTTGCCCCATCTTGTTAAAACCACGACCAACCATTAAAATTATGTTGCATTGGAACAAAAAGTCCTGTAGCATGCCATATACATCTCTGTATTGACTGTAACAACAGGTCCTCCTTGACCATCATAAAGTTATGGACCTAATGCCTTTTGCTGACAAAAGTGGCAATACAGTAATCTTGAGTGAATGCATAAGGATGTGATACTTCAATTTACGATATATATACATACCCAATCAAAGTGGGCCCCGTCGGAGGCAACGGAAACCTGAGAGCATGATCTTTAGATTCTATTTTTTTTATTTGTTGTTATAAACAATCTATGTACAAATACACTTCAGAATTTAATTGGCCTCAGCGCCTTAAAGGCATTTTTGAGGTAAGTTGGCAAAAAATTTACAACATTTACATTTTACAAAATATAAATACATTATAGATTATATAAGTATCATAATATTATATAACAAAAAAAAAATAATTAAACGTATATAAGTTTAAGTAACAATTGTTTAGTTTAAGATTATGTGACTTATACAAGATGCGTTTCAAGATTTTTTGAAAGTCGTGCTTTTAGCTCGGTTTTGAAAAGAGATATTCTGCGTATATTTTTCACATTACCAGTTAAATTGTTATACTCAAGACTACCCATGTATTCAATGCGTTGTTTTGTAGTTTCAAGTCTGCACCTAGGAGTTCGCAGGTTTTGCTGGTGCCTCGTATTAAAAGTTGATTGATCCTGCACCTTTTGAATTTTGTAAGGATGTAAGTGTAAATCGCGCCTTCGTGTAGTAAATATAGTTTATTTACGAAAAGACATTATTACGCGTACTACATTTTCGGGATCTCTTAAAGTTCTATATCGGCCGAATCGTGATTGGTTCATTTGTTCATTGATTCATTGTTGAACATGTTTTCTCGAACTTTTACACCCATTTTCTAATAAATTGATCCGATGAAGCTTCATTTTTATGCCGATCGTTGTAATGAACCCAAATTTTCGTTGCACTACAATCGAAGAATCGGTGTGTCGATAGTACCGGTGTACACAGAAAACATGGTGTATTGATTCATTTCGAACTTTTTTCTTTGATTGTAAATAAATGTCTAAAAATAGAATTGGGTGTCGGAATATCTATAATTATCTGAAAGAACAATCTCTGGCATTTACTTTTTTTAAAAGTTAATTTCATACAAATGTTGAACGGGACTACTTCGTAGGTGGTCAATTCGGAAGACTCAACTTTCTAACAATGTGTTCAGCGTAGCCACCGGCATGTTGATAAATTCTTGAGTAACGTTCTCTTTCAAGTCTTTAATCGTGACAGGGTTATAGATGCAGACATTTCACTTCACATAACTCCAATGAAATAGAATCTAATGATGTAAACCCCGAAATTATGGGTTCACCAAACTAATTTTTCCATAAAGTAATTGCATCGCGCTGCATTTCTGTCGACGATGTCTCGGACTTCAATTTCAGGCAACAAAATATCCATTATTATGGTGCAGAATCGTTTGCCTTTGATGATTATAATCTGTCCGGCTTGATTTTCAAAGAAATACGGAACGACGTTTTCAATCCGTCCCTACACCACACCAAACAGTGAATTTTTGTAGATAGTTCGAGAATATCTTTGAATCGCTCATGAGTCAAAATATGGCAGTTTTGTGGTAGGAGTAACCGAACGCACGAAAACAACACTATGGTATGGCGACTTTTACACGGTGGAAATGTTGTGTTCTCCCAACAATCATTGAACGTTGGTTCTCTGTCTGTTTTTGTGTTGAATACGAAACAAGCGTGTGTAGTGTTAGTTTCGAAACACTCAAGAGACTGACTGAATCAAACAAAATTATTAAGTACGAATGAATCGCCGATCATGGCTGTGGGAAAAAACGATTATTGGCAGCCTCGCGAGGCTATTGGATGCCGTACAGGCGTATTCATAGAGCCTGAAATGTGTTCCGTCTCTGAACAAAATTCTGCGTTAAACTGTTGTTTATTAATCGGAATCTAAGCGTAAATTTAAGACTGGGGTCTGTTATTCTTAAGCCAGTTTCGTTTTGGCGTTAAATTCGCCAAGTTTTTTATACAAGAACCCCGTTGACAGCAACTTCGCAGTATAAGTGTCGAGTCAATCGTCGTGTCTAGTAAGAGCTTCTCAAACAGTGACGTTCGCATTCGTCGATAAACAATTAGGTGCCGTTAGTTGCGAATCTAAAAATAGAAAGCGTGTTAATTCACAACAACGCGAGAAGCTATCCCATACCTCAGTCATGGGGTGCAAAGGGAAATTAAGTAAGTATAGGTCAATTTTACACACAATATTTTGTGCAAAATGCAGAATAGCATTTCTCGTATAAAGCTGACTTTCCTAGCACAGTTGAATTATAATATGGAGACGCTGTTGCGGTGTGATTTTCTCCATGAAGAATTGTCAAACCATACTGAATAAAACTAAGATTACAGCATGACTCCAATCACGCGCTAGCTTCACATTTAAATGGAATAAAAACAAAACCTTAAAGTGAATTAAGTTTTTTATTATAACTTTTATTGAATCTTAAATAGTTTTTAAGGATTCAATACAAAGCCAATTGAGTCCATTTTCTAAAGGCACGAAAATCAGAATTATTTATTATTTTTTCGCACATGATATAATACCACATAAATTTGGCGGTCGTAAGTCTAATGGGTTAGATTTGGTTAGAAGACAATGTGTCGCATTTGATGCCCATAGTTATAAATAAATTTGTATTTGCATTAATTAGTTTGCATACTGACCCTCTCAGTTATTCCTTAAACTCGATTTACTTTTACTGCCAAACAAATTTGCCTCTTCTAGCAAAATCATTCACATTTTCCCATCAATCTGACTTCTGTCATTTTCCATTAAAATTTAGTTTGATCATCAAATCATTAAGTGCCGTTATTAAATACCAGCTGCCAGCCATTAAATTTTCGAAAATCCGATGATTCGACCTTGAATATATGTAACATATGATTTAATTTTTTCTATGCATTTCAACTTTCCCTTTGAGTCATGACAATCTACATGACATAACCTACAACAATATAAAATTTAATAGCAATAAATGAACGCCCTCCATTTTACCGATGACTCAACAGAATAATGATTAATATCACAGATAACTGCAACAAAAAAAAAGCGCGAATTGCCACAAGACAAAAACGTAACCTACGATACTCAGCGCAACGCCATACAGGAGCCGCTATCCTGCATACACACAAAACATAATAGCGCAAGGATGAGTAGCCCAGCAGTCGATTGGTGGCTGCGCATATAAAACAATAAAACAAACTTCAGCAGAGTCATTCGACCGTTCACATTTGTGGCAATCGAAGTAAAATCGCAACCTCATTTAGTACACCGCCCCCGGTGTGAATATGCATACATATGTACGGCTGTAAGGCTGGCGAACATACAAATACGAACTGTAGTAAAAGTGTGATTCGTTCATGTGGAAATCAAATTGAACCACCAACAATTGCAATATTGTCGATGTCGCTGTCGATGTCGCTGTCGATGACGCTGTTGACGTTTCTTTCAATTTGCTGATACTGTATAAGCATTTGTGTGTGCATGTGTGTATGCAGCTCTGTGTTAGCAGTAGTCATCCTTGTTCCCCCATTATTTCCGTGGTTATTTTGTGTTCTTTTTAAAAACTTCCCTGAAAAGCTGCTGCTGTTGTCTCCTAGTTTAGCTCGGTACTTCTTTTTGCGGCCCTTGCGAAATGTTAAAAAGTCTCAATGGCATTCAAAACTAACTTAAATTCTTTTGTTCTTGTTAGTTTCTTTTGCTTTGTGGAATTTTCAATAAAAAAAACTGTTTGAAATTGTCAAAAATATTCTATACTTCCTTATGGCTCTAAGATATAAGATATGCTAAGACGAAAATCTATACACAAGAATCTCTATACCGCATTATTTTTATTATTACTATTATTATCAATAACAACAAGGATTTCAGTTTATATCCCTATGCTTAGAGACAAAATGGAGAGGGTGAAAACAACGTCAGACCAAGACAATCCAAGAAAGTTATGGCACATTTAAGAAGATGATAAAGTCAACACAGAGCAAACCAACAAACCGACAGACCGAACGACCAAACAACTACCAGCAAATCCCGGAAGGAAATAATTGTTAGATTCAAATATGTATGAGCAGCAGCAAACCCAAGGATGGGCGATGATGTTGGTTTTCCAAATGAGGTTAACCGGAAGTATCAAAAGGATAATTTGGAGCTAAAATAAAGATGAACTTTTCAACAAATCAGCAAATTTAGTAGTTTCCACACGATAGTTTTATGGGAATAGCAAAAGGCGGCAGTCAGGAAGGGAAAAAACATTGGGAAAAAAATTGAAGGATATTCAAGTGGAATATTAAATACATGTGGTATATCTTCGATGATATGATTTGATGAATTTGGACAGAAATATTCTTTGTGATGAAATAGCATTTTTTTTTCAATATAATTTATAAAATTTTAGGAGTCCATAAAAACTTATTAATGAAGGTTATGGTAAAATATATATGTCAGCGTCTAATTTTTAGTCGATTTAAAGATGTCCGTCCGTCTGTCCTCGTGGTAACAGCCGTAGTTTAAGAGCTATCGAACTGGAATTTAGTATATAAGCTTCTATCCCCTAAGCCGAGGTTAAGTTCTTAGATGAGCAAGATCGGACAAATACTACTCCCACCTTCCATATAAATACTCCCTTTTAGGGGTTCAAAAATGCATAAAACATGAATTAAAAAAGTATTTGGTTGTTCACGATGTTAAGTGTCTAGACTCTAGAGTATTTGTAGCTGAGTACGTATTGCCTCGCTCTTTTCGGCTCTTGGCTCGCGAGCTAGGAGCCTCAAAACTACAAAAGAGCTCTTGGCTCGCGAGCTAGAAGCCACAAATTTCAAACGATGGCTAAACAGATGGCTCGCTAGCTAGGAGCCACAAAATTTTAAATGAGCTCTCGGCTCGCGAGCCAGGAGCCCAAATAAAGAGCTAGCTTGCGAGTTAAGAGCCAAGAGCCCAAAAAGAGCCAGCTCTCGAATCAAGAGCCAAGAGAACAAAAAGAGCTGGCTCGCGAGCCAGAAGCCAAAAGCCCAAAAAAGAGCCAGCTCGAGAGCCCATTCGAAATCATGTGGCTCTCGGCTCGCGAAATATGTACCAAAGTTATGTACCAAAAAGTATTTGTATTATGCGAAAAAGTACTTTTATTGGCCCAAAAACACTTTGCTGCACAAAGTACTATTTTTTGTACCAGAGAACTTTTTTGTACCAAAAGTACTTTGAATGTACTTTTCGGCACAAAGTAATTTCTTTTATTGTACCAGAGTACTTTTTTGTACCAAAAGTACTTTGTTGAACAGAAAAGTTTTTTTTGCGTCAACAAAAGTACTTTTTGGCATAAAAGAGATATCAGTATTATCACAGAGTCCCGGGACCCAACTGGGGCAGACATTGAGATGCCTTGGACCTTCTAACTTATCCATATAGCTCCTCGTCAACGATTCCATATCTCATAACAGCCTCCGCGGCTTGTTGAATGGCCTGTACACTAGTCAGAAAAACAGTGCATTCATTACACTGTACGACTGCCTAAATCGGCGCAGGTTCTGCTTACCGGGAAAAGATATATCGGTTAAAAAAACAATACACATGTCCCAGTGTTTCGCTTGGTCAGGTTTAAGAATCAAGATATATCGATTTGAAATTAGGTAAGTATGTTCTGACCTCGATTTTAGATCATGACTACTTTATGTTTTTGCAGAATTTAAAGGCTGTTTATGCCAATCACGTCAGGTTTTTGACTTAGCGTAAAATAACTGCTTAGCTGGAGGTCCTAGCGGTACACACCAGCTCCTGTGCCATGTTCCATCTCCAATCCGTCAGCACAAACATAAACGGAGTCACCAATCGGAGTTCTGTAGTCATTTCTACGCGTTTTGTCAAAAAATCACTAAGAACTGGAGGAAGAAAAGGGTTGTCATAACACAGTACAACATTATTCAGCTCATTGATGTGGGACTCAATTCTGAGAACTGCACGTGAAAGTGGCCCCAAAAAGAAGAAGTTCTGCATCATTCGTTTTGTCAAGTTACATGTTATAGTAATTGAATACACTAGTTTACAGTCATTTTGCTGCAGAGTTCTAAATAATTTTTTTCTATAGATTTCGGCCTCCTAAATACGAATATGAGATTTAAAAATTTTTCCTCTGATTAGTTTTCAAGATATGAATTTTAGAAATATTTTGCAAATTTTTTGTGACATGCATCAGCTTATTGGAGAATAATTCGTAAACACGTCCAACGATTTGAACAAGATTGGTCTCCAATGAAAGGTATGGTGTTCCTCTAAAACCCTTCTATACAAACTTTTAACATCGGTTGTGTAGTTTTGATGGTAGGAGATTTAAAGTTTAAAAAACTAATATTTTTGTGCAAAAATCACGGTTTTAAATATATAAAAAAAATTATAAAAAATATTATTCGCAAAAATAAATCCAATTTCACAAATTGAGTATAAAGATTGGACTTTCCCGAGCAAAACAAGCCATCGTTTATAAAAATTGGGTGATAAGAGGAAGAGTTACATGTTTTTTAAGAGGACCCTACAAATGGTAAATTTTTTGATTTTCAGCATATCACGGTAGGTTTAGAACTAGACTTCACGTTGCATGAAAATTACGATAAAAAGTGGAAATGCCACTGTATTCTGGGTTGATCATGCATCACGAAAATGTTTAATTTGAAATCCTAGCTGATCATTTTTTGAAAATATCGATATTTTCCATTTCTGCCGACTGGACCAAAAGTCTTTTTACTTTTTAAATGATGACAGTAAAAAACTGGACCAATGAGATAAAATCTGTTTATTTATTATAAAAGTATACAAATGGGGAATCTTGTATCATCATTGATTTTTTTTGACATTGCTTTAACCTGGAGACTTGATGTGCATTTTAAGCCTACATTTTTGAAAAATATCGATATTTTTAATTTTTACACCGCGTAACCGCCTAAGAAGAATTTGTTCAGTATTAGAAAATATTCATTAATTGCAATATATGTATATAATATGATTTAAAAATGAAAAATATAGATTTTTTTTAAAAATATTGGTTTAAAATGCACTTGAAGCCTCCAAATTGAAGCAATGTCAAAATAATCAATGATCATACAAGAATCCCTGTTTGTATACTTTTATAATAAATAAACAGTTTTTATTTCATTGGTCCAGTTTTTTACTGTCATCGTTTAAAAAGTATAAAGACTTTTGGTCCAGTCGGCAGAAATGAAAGATATCGATATTTTCTAAAAATGATCAGCTAGGATTTCAAATTAAACATTTTCATGGTGCATGATCAACCAAGAATACAGTGGCATTTCCACTTTTTATCGTAATTTTCATGCAACGTGAAGTTTAGCTCAAAACCTACCGTGATATGCTTAAAATCAAAAAAATTACCATTTGTTGGGTCCTCTTAAAAAACATGTAACTCTTCCTCTTATCACCCAATTTTTATAAACGATGGCTTGTTTTGCTCGGCAAAGTCCAATCTTTATAACCAATTTATGAAATTGGATTTATTTTTGCGATTAATATTTTTAATAAATTTTTTTTATCAATTTAAAACCGTGATTTTTTCACAAAAAAATTTGTTTTTTAAACTTTAAATGCTCCTACCATCAAAACTACCCAACCGATATTAAAAGCTTGTATAGAAAGATTTTAGGGAAGCACATTACCTTTAATTGAAGACCACTCTTGTTCAAATCGTAAGACGAATTTACGAATTATTCTCCAATAAGCTGGTGCATCTCATACAAAATTTGCAAAATAATTCAAAAATTCATATTTTGAAAACTAATCAGAGGAAAAATTTTTAAATCTCATATTCGTGTTTGGGAGGCTGAAGTCTATAGGAAAAAATTATTTAGAACTCTGCAGCTCACAAAAAATAAAGATTTGTAAACTGGTGATATCGATTTGAAGTTAGTAAGTATCGAATAGGGAAATTTGTCACGTTTTAGTCTCTTTTGTTTGACATAACTCGAGAACTACTAGTTTGATTTAGCTGAAAAATATTTGAAAAAAATTAAGAATTACAATTCCTTAAATCTGTTCATATATCGTTTCCCTACATAAGCACCAGTTCCACTTTCCCATTCATCAAATGATTTAGAACAGGGTTTATTTTGCAGCAGTTACAATAAAACTGTTGTACTCCGTGGCGTATGATTTACGTGTAATATTACTTATGGTAATCATACGCCACCATATAACAATATAATAAAAGAGCCAAAAACGGGACAAATTCCTCTATACGATACTTACTAACTTCAAATCGATATTAAATTATTATGGCATGTAATTTGACAAAATGAATGTGTAATCCAAATGCTGGAAAATATTCGCATGTCCATGTGTGGATTTATGTCAATCGCCAGTTTCCCTCAATCTGATAGCCCCGCCAGTCGCAGCAGCCTTGATGTACAAGTCCTGGTGCGGAAGGTACAGGAACACATCTTAAGCCAGTTGCAGGGTGCTCCTTCAAGCACCAGTGATCCCCAATGCAGCCAGCTATCCTTTGGACCTTGCCGAGCATATTCAGTAAAATACTTTTATGATATTGTCATAGTTCGGTTTAAGATCAGTTCTATTGGCAATTATTTATTATTGCCAATAGTTTTTTATTCAAGAGTGTGAAATGTATTATGTTGACAGCAGGTTAGGCGTATGACGTCATTTCGACATTAACCACAATGTCTCGTCAGCGCCCTTTGCTGTGCCTTCTCCTCTATCATCACAAACCTTAAGGGAACAAAGAATCTCAAAGCTAATGAGAACTTTTCCCAACGGTGCGAAGAAAGCATCCTCGAAGCGCACAACATGCCAACATAATACACACACAAGCCCTTGCCTATGCATATGTCCATCGGACACAATTGCACAGGAGTTTTGTTGTTGACAAAGTGCCAACCCCGTTCTGCGTACCGTCAGTGTTTTGTTGTTCTTGATTTTGTTTTTTGTTGATCTGCAATGAATTATGATATTGTCATAGTTCGGTTTAAGATCAGTTCTATTGGCAATTATTTATTATTGCCAATAGTTTTTTATTCAAGAGTGTGAAATGTATTATGTTGACAGCAGGTTAGGCGTATGACGTCATTTCGACATTAACCACAATGTCTCGTCACACTCTTGAATAAAAAACTATTGGCAATAATAAATAATTGCCAATAGAACTGATCTTAAACCGAACTATGACAATATCATAATTCATTGCAGATCAACAAAAAACAAAATCAAGAACAACAAAACACTGACGGTACGCAGAACGGGGTTGGCACTTTGTCAACAACAAAACTCCTGTGCAATTGTGTCCGATGGACATATGCATAGGCAAGGGCTTGTGTGTGTATTATGTTGGCATGTTGTGCGCTTCGAGGATGCTTTCTTCGCACCGTTGGGAAAAGTTCTCATTAGCTTTGAGATTCTTTGTTCCCTTAAGGTTTGTGATGATAGAGGAGAAGGCACAGCAAAGGGCGCTGACGAGACATTGTGGTTAATGTCGAAATGACGTCATACGCCTAACCTGCTGTCAACATAATACATTTCACACTCTTGAATAAAAAACTATTGGCAATAATAAATAATTGCCAATAGAACTGATCTTAAACCGAACTATGACAATATCATAATTCATTGCAGATCAACAAAAAACAAAATCAAGAACAATAAAATACTTTTATTTAGACCCTCCTACCAAACTATACATCATATGTAATTATTGGTTGGACTACCGCAGAGACAGCCACAGTGCCACCTTTGGGCTGAGTGACCAGCTTTTACCAACAGAATTAAGGCATGCATAAAGGACATTAATCCTTTAACATCTCCTCTATGTTTCTTATCCAATTTAGCTTCTGATTGAGAACAACAACTAGTTATTGTTCCACACCATTTAGTTTCGGTAGCCTGAAAATCCTGACCTTATATCTACAGGTAAAGAGAATCAATTCCGTTGTCTAAGGGTTCACCCCCAAACCACAGTTCATGGCCCTGCCCAGTAGCATTTCAAGGGCAGTTTTTATAAGGTTACACATTGTTGGTAGAAATTTACTTTAAATTCCGTTGTCTAAGGGTTCACCCCCAAACCACAGTTCATGGCCCTGCCCAGCAGCATTTCAAGGGCAGTTTTTATAAGGTTACACATTGTTGGTAGAAATTTACTTTAAATACTAAATTCATCAAAAATACTGCAATACTTGAACAAATACTTATGATAATTAATACCCCTAATATTTTTATCACCATTTTTTCAAATGGTGAAGAGTATATCGTGAAAGTTATGAATTGATCTGAAACTACTCAATAGTGAAAAGATGACCTGTCTATAATCAACCTTATTGTTATTACTTTGCCTGAGAAGGTGACGGGTGCCATTGCTTTATTAAATCTCCCCAATGAATCTTTTTTGTCATTTTCACGTATAATTTTAAAGTACTGTTTAAATCGTAACCCCAAAGATATTTTCAATACCCTTTCGACGAAAAATATATAATACTTTATCCTGAGGCGTCTCTTTCAAGCAGATAACACTGTACTGGGAATTGACGCCTTCACTTCCTCTCGTATACAGCATCTCTGCTATCCATGTGGAACTCGAGCTCGTTAAGGATTACTTCAACGCCTTTTTGTCAATATTCTACCATTTTATAACAACAACCACCTCCTCATAATGACACAACTCAAATATGGATTACTTAATCCTAACGAAGACGCCGCCGCCGCTGTTGTGTACATTTTCCTATAAAGATATTCGACATGATAAAAACATTTTTGATTTAACAAATTTCATATCTCTATGCAATCAACAGTCAATGTGAAAATCATTCCATTCAAACACTTTATAAGGACGAAAACACTTTGCATTGTATGACATTCAATACATCGACATCATAGTCATCGTCGTCATCATCATTCTCATACTTTGCATCGGCGACAGCAAAGAAAGAACGAATTCAGGATATTTTGTTGTCAGTACAAAAGAGATACTTTCGTTCTTTAAATAAACCAAGAATCTTTTGTGCAGGTAAATACAGTTCAATAAGGATGCTGATGATTCTTTTCACATAATGGAGAGAGACACCTCTCCTTCGCCCCCCACTCACTCAGATGTTGATACAACAATTTAAGTGTTTTCCTTCCTTCTCCATGAAAAGGAGTAATGAATGCATTGTCAGAATGAAGACTATGCATTATAGAATTAAACGACTGATATATGCGATACAATGGGAAATGTTCCACATTGTCACCTGAGCAAACAGAGCATGCGGGAGTCCGACCACCTTACACCACCACCATACAAATTTCTTGCCTGTCATTTGCCTTACGCATTATTTTTTTTCCTTGCAAGCCAGCAGACATATCGAAGGCTGTGTCATCAAGCTCGTCACGTATTTAAATCATATTTCGCACAAAAAATCTCTTTAATGCAAATCATGAAGGCGATGACAGAAACCAGACGCCGAATATCGTTGCGGTTATCCTACGAGGCAAAGAAATGGAAAATGTGGCAATGCATGCGAGCTTTACGTTCACAGTGCGCGTCTGCGATATCGTTCTTTGGTCACTTATGTATGACTAATGCCGGCAATAACGATGACATTATATTCCATCTACCTACCACCAACTCTCACCTACGCTAACCATAAAAGGAAACCCGAGAAGAAAAAAAACAACCCACAAGACCAAAGCTTGCCTGCATTTACACTTGATGACAAGTAGTTGGGGCCATTGGAGGTGGTTAGTAAAAAGGATAAAAGCATTTCGAATCTAAAAAATTGGCCAACTAGAAAATAGAATCGAAAAGGCAAAATGTTGAATTGAACACACACACACACACTCACATATGTATATACAGAAGCAAGGAAAAAGGATTTCCAACATGGCTTATTCACAAAAAGCTTAAAAGGATAAAAAGTACCAGCCCCATACTCTCTCACACACACACACACCAGCGGACACAATCGCAATATATATTTTACAGCAGATTTATAGCGCTTTGTCACAGCCAACTGAGTGGAAGCGGATGGACGGACGGCCGGCTGGACAGACAGACGGACGCGTCTACGGAAATCACGCAAATGTTAAAAGTTTACGTGCAAATGTCAAACTAATACATGAACAACGACCGACAAAAACAGCAACAACAACGATTACAACTGTGAAAAAATAAACCCAGCACTGACGGTTAAACTGTAAAATAACCTTTGTATAGTCGCCGTCATGGAGCTGCCCACTGCGGGATGAGGTGGGGATGAGGGCACCACTTTGGTTTTAGAAATATGAAATGCTATTAGCAGGTGATGTAAACCAACAGACACAAAAATATCCATTAATCATTTAGAACTCTGTCATGGCAAGAGTGAGAGAGTGCGGGAGCGGTGGAGAAAGAATCAAATGTGTTTAAAATGCGCTTTCATACCAATCAAGGGAAATATTTATGATGCTGTTGTGCGGACATATTTTGACCATGTTAATAGAATTAAACAAATTGTTTTAGCTTTTAAGACTAAAACGGATGTGTTATTTATTTAATAGAAAGATTGTTTGAGAGGGAAATGTACTAACACCATTGATAGTTAAATGGCTAATTAAATAAAAAGTATTGACAATGTCATGGGAGAATGCTGAACTAGTATGTATCAAACTGATACAAATTTTCGTATTTAAACCAAACTTTACTAAAGACGATCTAACTCCTAATAGGACGAATGTGCAATACTAAACAAATTTACAGACACAAAGTACGCAGTTTGTGATGATAAACCTAACAAACTACAGTAATGGCATACTACAAGAGAGCATTATCATGTAAATGTATTGTAGAAAATCCCTTTAATTCAATAGAAATGAAGTAGTATAAGCAATTGTACTGTCAATTTAAGTAAATTTCTTAGAATAATTTCAAATGTCTTCCTACCTACAAATTAACATTAATCACATATCTCAGTAACTGCTGCATATTTTTAGATTTTTAACTCTTACGCATGCAAGGACTCACATCAGCAGCACATCACCTCGTATTATTCTTATCATAATTTCGCACGTAAATATAAATCTGCAGAGGTAATAAAATCGCTTTTATTACACGAAGCAATTCATAAGATAACCACAACAACGCAGCACTTTACCTAAAATGCAAATTGTGCCTTTATCTCTCTCGCAACACCAACTATAACATTTTGTGTTATAAGACATTTTAAGCCACGGCAGAATAATTCACTTAATGCAAATTACGCACGTTTAATTACTTATTTTATTACATGTGGAAGTAAATTCTCGTTACTCGTTACTATTACTCCTTCAAGTGTAATACAAAAATTATAATCCTTTCAACACGAAATTACCTCAGCAGATAAACTAAGAAAGCAGAGAAGTGAAGGCAACCAACTATCTACTATCTAGTACAACGTTCACAATGTAGCAGATTAAAAATTTATTACTACATTCAGTACTCGCTTAGCTTCGCGCGAACCAACCAAGGAGCGCTAATTAAGAGTCACTATTAACTAAGTGCGTGTGTTACTCTACTGGTGGAGGCAAAATGCAATATATAAACAGGAGCAACAGAAATAAAATAGGAAAAAGAAGGAGGTATAATGCCAAAAAAAAATAACAGGCAGCATTTTTGTTAAATGAAATAGGAAAAGTAACTGCTACTTCCGCTTCTGTTAAAAGCTTTAAATAGAGTTTTAGCTGAAAATACTAATGAAGCATTTATATTACGAGCACTGTTTGCAGTGTACGAGATCCTTATGAACGGAAGTAGGAAAGAATAAGGAGATGGTGGAAACAAAAACTAATAAGCTACATTTGTGGCACAATGGAGAAGAACATTGTTAACTATGTGCATTCAAGAAAAATGATCGACGGAATAATACTTGAAAACTTATTTATGTCAGTTAAATATTTTTAACTTAAGTATTTTTTCATATTTTTATTTAAATTTTTTAATATTTGTAAAATTTTTAATATTTTTTTATTTTAATGTTTTTAGTATTTAATATTTTTATTTTGTATTTTGATTGCGTTGCCAGTTGTCGTTTGGGAATCCTGAGTTTCGATGCATTCCTTCCAATTGATGATTTTATAAAAGTTGTAGATCCTTTCGATATCCAAGGACCTATGGATCCATGTCCCGTCAGTAAGGTAATAATTTTCCTTATCTGGTCCCTCTCAAGACTTACCAGGTACGATGTACGCTTCGCGTTGTATTCTGGCCAAGTCTTTTTGGCTTTTCTACAAGTTTCTTCATTCTTCCATCTGTCATTTGCAATTCTAAACGTTAGATTTCCAATGGTACTTTTACAGGTGGATATATGGCAAAGTGCTACGTGTTCAAAGTCGCTTTGCTGCAGGGTAGAGCCCTGTCGGGCCTTTTCGTCCGCGCTGCAGTTGCCCTCAATTCCGCTGTGTCCGGGTATCCACGTAACCAGAACTCTGTTATTCCTGTATATCTCGTTAAGAGATTTCCGGCAGACACTGACCACTTTCGATTTGATGTCACAGGACTTCAACGAGTTTACCACCACTAGACTATCCGTGAACAGGAGAATATCCTTCGGTGATATCTTCCTCACGTTGTTCACGTCCGCGGCTCGTTTAATAGCAAGTATTTCCGCTTGGAAAACGCTGCAAAAGTCTGGAATGCTTAATATTATACTTAGACCTAGATCCGCGAAGTAAATACCATAGCCGACCTTGTCATCCAGTTTGGACCCATTGGTAAAGATGTTTATTGGTCCATACATTGCGTTCTCGTTTCTGTCCACTTCTTTCTGGAGGGCGTTCTAGTTTCGTGGAGAATGTTTGATTTCCGTGCATTGAGCACGTTGTCAGTTTCAAGTGAGATGTTGATATGGTTCAGGATCCTTGAGTGCCCGATGGAAGGATCCCAATGTTCAATCTCGTTTAGTCGAATAGCTAATTTAAGGGCGGAGCATTTGCAGCTCAGATCGGGTGGCAGTAGATTGAGTATCGTGTAGAGAGCCTAAGAGGGTTTCGATCTCATACATCCGGTTATTAGGAGACAAGAGGAACGTTAAACACGATCCAATAGTGTAAATTTGCTCTTTTTGTCGAGCGCGTACCACCAAACTATAGAGCCATATTGTAGTATTGGCTTCACTTCAGCATTGTTAAACCAAAGTGTTACCTTTGATTTAAATGTCTAGGGTTTCCCGATAGCTTTACGGCATGTATATAAAGCTTTGAGTGCCTTGTAGGATCTGCTCCAATTAAGCTAATTGTTCAATATAAGGCCCAAGTAGTTCGCCGTTTCGAAGAAGTTGAGTTGTTCATTGCCCACATGCATGTTGGATGTAGTGGGCGATTTCTGTTTCCGACTGAAAAGTACTAGTTCTGTTTTATTAGGGTTCGTGCAACTTTTGTTCGAGGCAAGATAGACTTTCCCCTGAGACGCAGAGAGTAATATTTTAAATTTTAATTATTTTAAATATTTGAAATATTATAAACGTTTTTTTAAATTTCCATATTTTTTCATATTTTTAAAATATTTTATATTATTTATATTTTAAATATTTTTAATATTATAAAAATTTTTATTATTTTTAATATTTTTCATATTTTTAAAATTTTTTATATTATTAATATTTTAAATATTTTTAATATTGTAAAATTTTTTATTATTTTTAATATTATTATAAGTTTTAATATTTTTAATATCTTTAATATTTTTAATATCTTTAATTTTTTAAATATATTTATTATTTAATGAATTGTTTTTATCGTTCGGTTCAAGATCTATTCTATTATTGCTAATAGAATTTGTTTAACAAGAGTTTACTGAAATGGAATATGTTGACAGCTGGCAGGGCGGACAGCTATTTCGATGGTTGCCAAACCATCTCATCAGCACCGTTAGTTGTACCTTCTCCACTCACTATCACAACCTTAAGTGTTAAAAGCTTCAAGGATTTTTTTTTTATATTTTTATTATTTAATATACAACTTCAACAATTATTCTCCCCCCACTGTGCATCTATTAAGCCTTAAACAATCCGAGATTGTGTCCGAGTGCCATGTGTGTGTTTGCGCCATAAAACGTATTTCCGTTTTGGGTGCAATATCCTGTCGTCTTCTCTTGGCGTTTAACTAATGTCCACTTAATAGAGAACGTCTGAACACGAGGTCGAGTAGAAGCGTATAATTTACTGCGTCCACAAGTATCTGTGGCATAAGCATACATGTGTGTATGCGTAGGTGTCTTCTTATGACTGCTAAGAGCCGCAAAGGATAACCAAGGATAGCTAATGAATAAGGATTTGTAGCAGTTGTACGCGCCAACTAAACGTTACCATAAATATCTGGATTTTGAGAGTTAATGAAATACATGAAGTGTGCTCAGGTCAAATACACACACACACATACTTTAGGTTTGAATAAAGACCTCGCATATGGTCGATATAAGTGACCGTAGGTATTTTACACATGAATAAATTTAGTTTAGCTCAAGTAGAAAAGGTAATCAAAACAAGATGGTTGAGAGCGGAAAAGGGGGCGAGAGCAGTGGGGTTATACGTGAGCAATGAAAATGTGATTAAGATGGTCATGTTCTTGATTAAACTGTTGGCCAAGTGTAGGAAAAAGTTTTTCCTTTTGTCAGAGATAAATTTTTATCATAACATAGAAAAATATCAAATATATAAAACTTGAAGGTGTATTAATTTATATTTCGTTAAGAGATTTTCATAAGATTAAATTTTTGTTCATGTAACAACACGAAATGTTTAATAAAGTTTTCTTTCAGCCCCAAGAGGAAATTATTCTCAATGTCATTACATGCAAAATTGTGTCCTTCACCAACAGAATTTCTACGTTTGTTATCACAGGACGACTGGATTTCCATTAAAATCAAACCAAAACAGGAAAATTAAGGAAAAACATTACATAGGAATGAAAACAACGAAGTGTAACAATTACAGTTGTGTCTGCAACACTTGGAAAATATTTGGCGGAAAATTAAACGGAAACGAAGTGCCGCTAGATGGGGGAAACAGCAGAACCATCAGGAGGACATTTACGGAAAAGCAAACAAGAAAATCGAGCAAAGCATCGAGGAAAATACTCTGGAATAAATGAGTCTGTCGCACACGAACGAAGCCACACCTAAGTTAGTCACATTGCAGTAAAATCATAGAAAATAAATAAAAGCCATTGTCGACTATTCGCTCTTATCGCAGGACAGTCTAAGGTTTTGTTAACATCGCGTTGTCCTCGTAAAACTATACAACTATACATCTGTGGTTTACAGGATTTGTCCTTTCTCCCTGATGATTGGTGTTTGTGTCTGTAACTGGATTTATAAAATCTACTACGCTGATACAAATTACCGTACTTGCAGGGGGAGAGAGAAATCGTTGTCATCATATATAACAATAGCTATTGCAGTCAATGTAAAAGAAATAAGTTTACAAATCTCATTGATTTTATCAACACCAATTTCCGGTTCGTTTTGTAAGTGAACTTCCAATTTCCTGCAAATATGTAACTCGCACTATTAAAAACATAGACTTGGCAAACAATTGTATTGATACAAACAATTGAAGATGAAATAAGCAACAATAAGGCAGACAGGATGGAATGGAAAACAATCTTGGATTTACTTAAGGAAATATGAGGGAGAAGGGTACATTTTTAATTTTTAGACGCAGACGAGGATGCCTTAAATGAAGTGGTCAGAAAATTAATAAATTTAATAAATTATAAAAATTATGAAAAATTTTTAAATTAATAATATGTTTTATTAAAACTACTGAAATCATTGAAATTTTAAAAATTATTAAAATTATAAAAAAATTTTAAATTTTAAAAATAACAAAACTACTAAAAAATATTAGAAATTAGCTGGCCCGGCAGACTTCGTCCTGCCTCCAAATTTTTGTAAAACATGTTGAGTATAGTTGAAATCTAAAAACGATTGGTTTATTTTTTTGACCTCTAAAATTTTTCAATATAAAGGGCGAGGTTTTTCCGGACAAATTCTGTTATTCATATATCTTAAAGGCTTTATATATTATTATAAGAATTGCTAAAACGGATCAGCAGTGTCGTTCATGATTTGATGAAAACTTACTTATTGATAGCCATATATTTTAAAACCACATTTTTAAGCCGATTGACTGACATATAACTTTCTGCTTTGGTGTACTGGGTGCTTGTACCTTTTTATCCTAAGGAGTACGAATTTCCAAAAATGCCTTTATAGGCACAGCAACCTCATAAACCGTATGGTCTGGGTGATATCAACAGTTATTCCTATTTTCGTTATTGTCCCCACTTTGTGAAGCTCTCTAATTCAGTAGGAAGTAGGAAGTTATTAAAGTTAGTCGTTATTCTTTAAGCCCTTTTGCTGTCTGGGTGACCATCTACAGCCAATCCTTAACTTTCACAGAAATTTTGGGACAAATGGGTCAACCGTTTTCACAATTAGTGGTGACATCAAAATGTACATTTTTTGTATATATATAGACTTCTGAATAACTATGATGTTAAAAAAAGTGACTAAATGACATTCCAAAAATTTAGTGTATCATAAGCTAAACACCGGCATCTGGTTCCAAACATACATTCAAAATTTTCTCATGCCAAAAAAATCATATATTTTAAGTTTAAGTAAAATCGGACATTCGATATAAATTTTCGAAATAATTCAACCCCAGCTAAATCAACTGCTGGTCCATATATACAAAAAAAAATTCTCATAATAAAACAAATATACATTCTAAATTTCTAATTCTAACATTCTAATTCGTTAAAATTTTCATTATAATTCCACCATAGCGACACCTACCGGGTCAATTTGTACAAAAAAATTTTCTCAAGGTTCCACAAACATAAATACTAAATTTCAGTTAAATTGGTACATGCATTCAAATTTTCGATATAAATCCACCCTAGCGTCATCTACCGGGTCCATTTGTATATAAAATTTTTTCTGATGATCATACAAACATGGATTCTGAATTTCAGTTAAATTGTTTAAATTTTGATTATAAACCGACCCCAGCGCCATCTACCGGGTCCATTTGTACGTATAATGTTTTCTCATGACCAAACGAATATCCATTCTAAATTTCAGTTGAATTGGTACATGCATTTAAATTTTCGATATAAATCCACCCTAGCGCCACCTGGATTTGATTTTTTTCAACACAAACAATCTACGGAAAATTTCGAATCGAGTAAAAAAAAAATCAGCCAAATCGCTCCAGCCGTTCTCAAGTGATGGTATGACATACGTGGACCATTTCATTTTTATATATATAATATAAATAATATTAAAAATATTAAAAATATTAAAAATATTAAAAATTTTGTTTTTTGTTGATCTTTAATGAATTAAGATATTGTCATAGTTCGGTTTGAGATCATTTCTATTGGCAATTATTTATTATTGCCAATAGTTTTTTACTCAAGAGTGTGAAATGTATTATGTTGACAGCAGGTTAGGCGTATAACGTTATTTCGGCATTCACCACAATGCCTCGTCAGCGCCCTTTGATGTGCCTTCTCCTCTATCATCACAAACCTTAACGGAAGAAAGCATCTCAAAGTTAATGATAACTTTTCCCAACGGTGCGAAGAAAGCATCCTCGAAGCGCACAACATGCCAGCATAATACACACACAAGCCCTTGCCTATGCATGTGTCCATCGGACGCAATTGCACAGGAGTTTTGTTGTTGACAAAGTGCCAACCCCGTTCTGCGTACCGTCAGTGTTTCGTTGCTCTTGATTTTGTTTTTTGTTGATCTTTAATGAACTATGATATTGTCATAGTTCGGTTTGAGATCATTTCTATTGGCAATTATTTATTATTGCCAATAGTTTTTTACTCAAGAGTGTGAAATGTATTATGTTGACAGCATCGTCCATCGGACACAATTGCACAGGAGTTTTGTTGTTGACAAAGTTCACACTCGTGAGTAAAAAACTATTGGCAATAATAAATAATTGCCAATAGAAATTTAACACTTAAGGTTGTGATAATGAGTGGAGAAGGCACAGCAAACGGCACTGATGATGATGGTTTGGCAACCATCGAAATAGCTATCTGCCCTGCCAGCTGTCAACATAATCCATTTCACACAACTCTTGTAAAAACAAATTCTATTAGCAATAATAGAATAGATCTTAAACCGAACAATGAAAAACATTAATATTAAAAATATTAAAAATATTAAAAATGTTAAAAATAATTAATCAAAAATTATTTAAAATTATAAAAAAAAATTAAAAATTATTACAATAACGCTAAAACAATAAAAATTTAAATATAAAATCAACCCGCTCCCAAAACTTACCTATAGGTAATACATAAAGACGCTGCATGTTTTTAAGTGTGTAACCAACAACTTTCACCTTTTGCAACGTTCCCATGATTATTCACTATGCATTTAATGCAACCTATTCGTTGTTAGAGGAGTAACTGGGCCAATGTTTACATTTTCACTGTCAAAACTTTGTCAAGCGTTGAAAACTCAAGCAAAAGAAACCAACCAAGAACACCGACACCAACTACTAAATGTTTTCAAATTAAATTATGCTACTGAAAGGGGGAGGGAAAGGGGCGTTGAGGTTGGTAAAAGAGCAAACTAAAATCATCTTAGTCGACCATTATAACACTTGTTAGACAAAACGGCGATTGCAGAGTGGCAAGGGAATATCTCAAAGTCTTTTCAGTTGTGGTTTCATTTGCATTAAATAAGAGTTCGTTTTATAAAGACAACGTCGTCCTCCTCCTCATCATCATCACTATCATCGGAAGCTACAGCAACATCAACTGCAGTGCTAACTAACAACAAAGCTAGAGCAACATTTACAGCATGAGCAGCAACAGAAACTACAATAAGAACAACAACAATTGGTGTTGAACTCAACACTGAACAAGTAAATGATGTGAAATTTTCATGAAGCTGCTGTTGTTTTCAATGCTTCTACAGTTGTTGTTATTGTTTAGTTGTTCGCTGTATATGAGAGAGTGCGATTGTTACAAACAACAAGTACAAATGTGGTGACCTCTTCCCTGCCACCCACACTTACATGTGGGCCACTCTTCTGATTTCCGTTTCTGCCACAACCACACTGCCTGCCACAACCTTTGTTTGAACTGTATTAGAAATCCCTATCTGAATTTTTCTGGCCTTTTTTCTTTTTGTAAAGTTTAGTTGTTTTCAAATAAATTTACATTCTTTTGACGTTTCCTCCCTCCCACTCCAAAAGCAGTAACCCAACATGTGGTGTTAAAGTTGCACAGTGGGGGGACATAAAGAAGAAGTTGTGTTGGAAACCAAAAAAGCACATTTAAAAGAAGTCAGATTGGATCTTCGATTAGAATCAAGTTAAAGTTTATGGGATATCACATAAACGCTTCTAATAACGTACTTAATTACTTAAAATGAAAAAATAAAAAATATATTATTTATAAACAGATAAAAAAATAAAAAACGTTGCTTTATAAACATTCTTAAGATGTGATAATAAAAAACATTATTACAAAGAAAGTATAGGTATGTACTACGACCATTTGCTCCCACTGTGTGGTATTGACGATATAACAACACCAACATCAACATCAGCATAAACGGCGTCAGCAACAGCAGCAATAGTTTATATAGAGAATAGAAAACCTTTTCATTTAAATATTTACACGCAATGTGTTTTACCCCATTAGAAAAAAGAATTCCTCCGCTATTGTTTTGTTTGATTCACAATTTTGCCATTGTTTTCTTTGCGAACATTTCTACGTGAAATGGGGGTCCATCCTTCATGCACCCTTGCCACATGCACATCTTGTCGCCGCTACTCCACCACATCCTATACTGCCGCCTACCTTTGTACTTTTGTCCACCCCGATTTCAATGGAAATCGCTTTTGTTGCATTACGCTGCACACGAGCACACGAGTAATTGCAGTCAGTCAGTAGAAGAAAAAGTGTTAAATATGTAACGCATTTTATTTCCACAATTGCAATGAACGAACGAATGGATGTGGCATGAATTTAATTATTTCCAATGCGGCAGCGTGCAATGTGAACACCATGCTCCAAACACATGAAACGCACAGAGCGATCTCATCTACCAGAACAACAAGAAGAAGAACAACACAATACAAATGTGGGTTACTGCTATTGCTACTTCTACTACTATTGTGTTTTGCTTGAGCGCGCCTATGTCGAGGTTGAACCTCATCATTCATCACCGCTGAGAATCGTTTGTGCTTTCTATTGAGCGATTTTGTGCTTAACTTGACGTTATATTCATGGAAAGTGGTTAAAACAGTAGAACAAATCAA
Source organism: Muscina levida (assembly GCA_964034835.1). Classification (NCBI taxonomy): domain Eukaryota; kingdom Metazoa; phylum Arthropoda; class Insecta; order Diptera; family Muscidae; genus Muscina; species Muscina levida. Next base: position 6,370,680 of record OZ035883.1, read on the forward strand.
ATTATTTACATAGATGTATGTGTGTATGTATGTGTTTAGTGAACAGAAGCAAATGGTTATTGTAATGCCAGCACTGGAGGGGAATAGGCTTTAAAAGTATAAATTTGTAGAAATAAAGTACAGAATTGCTGTGGAGTTACTATTGAAGTTAATAGGTAGCAACTCTTGGCAATATATAAAAATATTCAGTGCGCATTATTGACCCTACTCGTAACTTGAATATACACAACCTTTACTCGAAATGTTAAACTACTCACAGTTGATTCGATGGGTAAAGATTTTTTTGCGTTAAATATGCAGCTTATACAATTTATTCATACATAAAATTGGTTACTGGTTTACAAATTAATTCCACTGTATGTATAATATACAGGACTGTTCCCCATTTCAGTTTTATCGAGAAATTATGAATGACCAATCGTTATCGGCTTTATTATTAAATTTGTATTATATTGAAAAGACAACATCGGCTTAAAATTAAAAAAAAAAAATGCAGCTGTAACGGGATTTAAATTAAAATGTGCCGCTTTTATTTTTGTAATAATTTTGTGAAACGTTGTCCCATTTATTATTTATAGTTTATGAGTTCAACTTTTATTTATGTTTGTGTGAGTAAGCTCTTTGTAAGGGAACGCCGTATTTGTATGTTTGTTTATATATATTAAAAGTATTATATATATATCACTATTCAGGACAATTAACTTTTTTAAATCCAATATATTTTAAAAAAATGAATATTTAAAAATTTTCCATGTGTATTATGTTATTATTTCCACTAGCCTTAAAAACAACTTAACAACATATGTATTTATATCTTAGTGTCTAAGTCAGAGGCAGAAATGATAAGAGATTTCTATTCGCTTCGATCTTGTGCGCAGTCCTACCAAGCAGCGTCAGTGGATCCTCCACCTGGTCCTGCCACCGTAGTCGTCGTGTCCCTCTTTTGCGCCGCCCTTCGAGGTCTTGATAGAACAACTTTCGCGCTAGAGTTTGCTCATCCATACTCACGATATAGCCTAGCCAGCGTAATCGTTGCACTTTAATTTGCTTGACAACATCAATGTAGTGATATAACTCTTGGTTCATCCGAATCCTGAACTTGCCATTTACGGAAATGGGTTAATATATTTTGCGTAATATTTTTCTTTTAAACACCGCCAGATGAGCTGCATCCGCCTGTGTAAGCACCCTAGATTCGGAGACATACAGCAGGACTGGTAGTATAAGCATCTGTTACTGTAGGACTTTGGTGGTTCGAGATAGGGAAATGTTTATGAAGTGCTCGCGTAGCCGAAAATAACACCTGTTGGCGAGCATTATTCTCCGTTTTATTTCTAGGCTGACGCTGTAGTTTTTGTCCATGCCGGACCCGAGGCAGATGAATTAATCCACTACCTACCTCAAACGGGAGGACACTTTGTTCGAAGATACCATTAACTTTGTCTTGTCCTCACTCACTGTAAAACCCATCGTCGCTGACTCCCTATCCAAAGAAGACAAGACAGCTGTTACCTCTCGCATCATCCGACCGATAATGTCGATATCATCGAAAGTTGTGAGCAGCATGTGGCTCTTATTATATATGGTGCCAGCCATGTTTACCGCTGCATTCCTTAACACCTTCGAAATCACTAAGTTGAACAGTATGCACGACAAACCATCAGCCTATCTAAGAACTCGCGTCGTATCGAATGGTGCATACAGATCCTTGCCAATCCAATTGATATTCTTAAGGGTACACCGGCAGAGACGGATTATCTTCTCAGGGATACCGAACTCAGAAATGGCTTCGTATGGGACTGTCGAAGGCAGCTTTGTAATCGAAAAAGAGGTTGTAAGTGTCGATTTGTTTCTCATGAGTTTCCTCGAAAATCTGCCGTAGAGTAAATATCTGATCCGTCGTGGATTTGCCTGGTCTAAAGCCACACTGATAAGATCCAATCAGATTTTCCACAATTAGCTTTAGACATAGTATGCTAGAGAGGACCTTATACGCAATCGTTAAGAGGCTAATTCCACGGCGAGGCACGTTGCAGTAGGTAAAAAAAGATCCATTGCAACACACCAGAGAACAATCAATAATCAAGGCAGTGTACTTATTCGGATTAACGTGCTTCATAAGTATCCAAGGTGGATCCGTCGGCCAACAAGGGCATGGCGACAGTATTTCGATTAACTTAAAAGGGATCACACGATCACCAGCAAATATTATTTACAATTGTTGAACAGATTGATTTATGGTAAAAATTGTCACATTTGGCAATGAAAAAACTATTCTTCCGTAATGACAAGGCAATTTTATTATTTGGTTTAGGTAAAATTAATCAATTCTGTTTCCATAACTTAAAAAATGTCTCTCGATAAAGAGGTGATCACCAAAACAATAAATTTTGAATAACAATGGACTAAATGTATCGAGCTTAGAGTATACAATGTTGAGAAATGTTGAGTACCAACAACTTTATTTTATGTATGAGATACGGCTTCATAATTCTGAAAGTGTAACAACATTTTGTAAAACCTATAGAGTTGTCGACAACATCTTCGCAGTAAAAGTCTATTAAAAAAACGTAATTTCCCTTTACACCCCATGAATGAGGTATGGGATAGCTTTTCGCGTTGTTATGAATTAAAACGCTTTCTATTTTTAGATTCACAACTAACGGCATCTACTTGTTTATCGACGAATGCAAACGCCACGGTTTAAGAAGCTCTTACTAGACACGCCGATTGACTCGACACTAATACTGCGAAGTTGCTGTCGACAACATTCGAGGGGAGCCGACAATGAAAGAAAAATTTATTACTTTTTTTTCTTTTTTTAAGATGAATGGAGCCAGGAGTTGAACCTGTGATCTCCCGCATGGTAGTCGCGTGTTCTAACCACTATGCCACTGCCGGTTCCAGTCTATTAAAAGCTTCGTTCAAATTCCTCTACAAACTGTAAGTCCCGTCTTGTGAGGCTAAATATGAATAGCATGATATATCTAGTATCACCTGTGTTGGCCGAACCATCAAGTGGTTCCACCCCACTAGAACATACTACATTGCAGCTAATAAGACGTTATTTGCCATCATCCTTCTAGGAACAACGTACCCCATCCATCTGGCTTCAACGGTGTTTAAAACCTATTTTTTCAATAAAGTAATATAACCACCAGTATCACCTGCGGTATTTACTTCTAAAAAACGTCTTAGGGCACTTATCCTCCAAACACTTAATCGACCTTCATTACCGTACCGGCAATATTTAAACATTTGATTAATAATTTTATAAACTAAGGTTTTTATTTAAAGTAGAAGGTATGTATTCACTAAAAAAAATATGTTTGTGATCTGTGATTATCTAGTTTAGTAGAAATACGTTGTAGAAGTTAACATTGGTGACAGCAGATTTGAAGTGCTATATACTAAAGTTTGGTGGAGTGCATCTTTTGGGATTCGATCGGATTCGGTCCAAATATGGTTTTGTTTAATTATTTGGTTATTTGTTGTTGTGAAACGTCCAAAATGATCTGCCCGTTCTTGCCCGTTTATTGTTCAATTAATTTTTTAGGCATAATAAATGTTTCCAAACGCACACTTTTTTTGATTTGACACAATAAAAACGTCCTTACTAAAAAATTTTCAGCTGTGAAGGCCCACGTATTTAATAAAATAATACACCAATCGCACTGTAATTAGAAGCAGTACCGAGAAATAAAAAAGGGGCCCCTTGGGTTCTATGATGACCCCCATGTGTTGGGCGTAAAAGCGCCGCAAAAAAAAATCGGGCGATTTTTTTGAAAATATTTTTTTTTGTATATCCCGGGAAAAATATTTTTTTTTGTAAATTAGAACGCAAATAGATATGTTGGGCTTAGTAGCGCCGCAAGCAATTATTATTTTATAAAAATCGCGGAATTTTTTAAAAAAAAAAAATTTTTTTTTGGTATATCCCGGAAATTCAAATGGTTCTAACTCGGAGAGACCCGTCGGAACCTAAAAATAACATCGTTGGATTCGCACTGTAATGAGAAGCAGTACCGAGAAAAAAGGGGCCCCTTGGGTTCTATGATGACCCCCCATGTGTTGGGCGTAAAAGCGCCGCAAAAAAAATCGTGCGATTTTTTTAAAAATATTTTATTTGTAAATTAGAGTGCAAATAGATATGTTGGGCTTAGTAGCGCCGCAAGCAATTATTATTTTATAAAAATCGCGGAATTTTTTAAAAAAAAAAATTTTTTTTGGTATATCCCGGAAATTCAAATGGTTCTAACTCGGAGAGACCCGTCGGAACCTAAAAATAACATCGTTGGATTCGTCTCGAAAATATCTTTCCTTTGAGTACCTGCACGTGGGGGGTCATCATAGAACCGAAAAGGGCCCCTTTTTTGACCCCCCGGGTCCCATGGGTCTGAGCGCCAACTTTGACCTACCATTCCGATGTTTGGGGAACAAGACGAAGACAATGGCATATTTTTTTTTTATCGGGCTCCCGCCCCATATTCAGCACTTCAGCCAAATTTTGTTATAGGCTGGAAATTGTAAATATTTGTGTTAAATTATGTATTTAAAGCTCTGAAATAATTGAAAATTGTTTACAGTTTAATTTATTACGCATTTTATAGTCGAAATTAAGCATCAGGCTTTGTTTTTATTCATTTGCGAATTAAATGCCGCCAGATTCGGTATATCGACCACTGTGCGCCGGTGCTACCATCTTTCGTCTCCTTGACCGGAGCTGGCAAGAGATTTTGAGCATTCTAAGAATTGCCAATGCCTTCTCTACCTTTTCTGGTTGTAATGCCATTAATTTAGATGTGGCTAACAATCCATATACAAAATCTTTATCTATATCGCTGGGTTAACATGTAAAGGCTCTAAGTCCATATTTTACAATTTTACAGGAGAGACAAAAAACAATCAAACAAAGAGAGATAAGCAGTCGACGATTAACGTCATGACTGAGTGTAGCCAGTGAGATATAATATTATATCAATTGGTTGGACCATTCTCAGACCATTCCTCGCGATAAAGTTGATATAGCACCATTGGAAGAAGTGCTATATTACACAAAGATGTGATAAATTGGACTTAGCGCCTTTACTCATCACTACAAAACAACAACTACAAATGAGATAACTGTATTTTTTTTTAATAGATGTATTTTTACTTAATGAATATAACTGCATCAAAATCTCAATTTTGAAAAAAAGTGGACTTAAAGCCTTTACCTGTTAAGCCAGCGATATATTACGACGATTACATTAAGACCTTTGCTATTACACAAAATCTTTAAGCTTAATCCATATAAATAATCATAATATTCGAAAAACCATTTTCTCCAGAGTCTACTCAGTTAATTCAGTACCAAGCCAAGCCGCTTGGTACTACGAAACTCTCTAGGTAATTCTCCAGTTCAACAAACCATTATCGCATTGCGTAGCAAAAGAAAACCCCAGAAAATAGAAATACTTTTTGAATAACTTTTTTCCAATTCGCATATAATCTCGTTCGTTCGTTTTTTCATCTTTGCCATAAATTGACCAAATTCAGGGGGCGGAAAACCACATTTTCTCATTACGAAATATCCACTCACCAGACAAGGTAAAGCAGGCAGGCAGGCCGTCAGGCAGGCTGGCAGTCAGGCCACTTAATTTGCTCCATTATTCTTCATTTCATTCATAGGCAACATCGCATTCGCAACAAGAATCGCACTAAAGCACTTCATTTGCCCGCAAAAACCAAAGAACAGGAAACAAAATTACAAGGATGCTTAGAGTAACGCGGGGAATGGGTTGCAATAGGATGAGCTACACAAGCAAGAGAAAAAAAAACACTAATAATTGTTGACAAATGTTCGCAGAGGGCGAGAGGAGGAGTGAGAACAACACAAAGTTACAACATCGAGTCCTTTTTTTTGTGAAAGAGTGAGACACTTGCAAAACATTTTAGCCTAAATAGATAACGGTGCTTAATGAGGAAGGACGAAACAGCGGAAGTGGAAAAAATTTATTCATCATCGTTATAATTTTGCAGAGCCCCCAAACCACCGCCCCTAATACTGTCATAATTCACCAATTATTCAATGAGCTTAAATCGCAGGAGTGCCCTGCATTTTAATTTAAAGGAAAACAGTTAATGCGAACTGGGGGCGGTGGTGGATGGGCGGCAAGTTAAGCGAACGTGACGTTAACTTTTTTCCAATTTAAGCAAAGCTAAATTATTATTAGCTTATCAACACCTTTGGTAATAACAATAATAAATGTTTCACCACCAACCAACTTATCAAATGTTTTAACACAACTTTCTTCAAGGAGCAAGTAAAGAAAACATAAAACGGAAAAGAAAACAGCAAAGTAGCAAACTGTTTGTAATGTTTGTAAATCTTAAAAAGTTTTCCCTTAAGAATGTGGAACAACATATGAGCGTGAGAAAAAAAAAACTTAAGATTGAGTTCATATGAGCAATAAACAAAAAGAACAGTGGTTTGAACGAGGACATGTGAGAAAAACGGCAAATCTAAATTGTTCACAATAATAATTCGGAAAATGTCTGTTAAAAATCTGAAACTTTACCAAAAATTTAAAATGTTTCGGGGATGCTTAATTCAAATTCAGAATAATTAATATAACATCGAAAATAAGAATTTCTCATTAAAATACAGTTAACATCAATTGAGATTCAAAAATTTTAATTTTCTCTGAAAATAAAAGGACATAATAAGAATTAGAGCAAAGATCTTTTGAAATTCAGATTGTCTAGACAAGCAAAAATACAAATTATATTTATAATAAGAATTCAAATTGAAAATTTTAATTGTCACAAGTTGGAATTAAGCAAGGACAATTTAGAAGAGACCAAACCGACTTTCATTTAAAAAATATAAAATATACATGAGTATTTTTCATCAGAAATAAGCGCTTATTATGCATGTCGTAGTCACGTCGAATCTTTTTCGTTCCTCAAATATGTCTGCGTTTGTGAGACTGAAATACGACTGTCCTTGTTCCTATCATGTTCTTCTTCGTCAGACGATAAAAAATTCTCTATACTAAACATTTCAGTTAACTATTACTAATTTTATTCAAATAAAAATAAAATTCGAATATTGTCGAAAGTTGAATATGACATACGTAATATGAGGGAATGTGTATATGAATTGAAATTTAGTATGTAGTAATTGCAGTTTAGAAAATATCAACTGGAAACCATAAATTAAAATAAACATATGGCAATGAAAATTCAGAAATTTAACAACCAACATATTGTAACATTTGTTAGTTTTTTTAGCCTAACCGAATCACCCACAACGCACTGTGCAATTGCCAGTAAAATTACGGTTCCTTAAGAGGGTATCAAACAAGCTGGTAGCTTACAACGCCTTATTTCTTTCATATGAGACTTTACTTTGCTTTTTAAATGAAGACGTATAAGAGAGGGCGAGCAAAAAAACGAGACCATGTCCTATACTCAACTTTGAAGCAGTTTGGCGGTAAATCCAGGAAAAGTTTCACACATATATTCACATAAGAGAAAGTTATTCCTTTTCGTTAGATAAGCTGTTTTAACTCTGCACAAGTATTCTACCAGCCGCAGTTGGTCGCCTTCGTTCGCTCTCTATCTCTTCATTTCTTAATAATTTACAAAGCACATTTTATTTTTCACTTTAAAATACAGTCATGCACACATACACACATACATCAAAGAGAGAGGGCGAAGATGTTCAGGAGAAAAACTGCCACCATAAGCATTGAAAAATAAAATGACAAACAGGTTAAAGGTTCATACATTCGATGAAGATAAGCCATGAAAGATGACAGCGCGACAGCGTTGGAGGAGGAGAGAGGGGGACATTTTCAAAATGTTTAAGCAAAGAAAAACTTTTGAAATAAGTCAGAGAAAAACAGATGGAAATCTATTTGTATTTATGAGTCTGCACTCACACACCCGCACACAAAGCCAAACCAAATGAATGAAAATGAGAATTTAAACAAGATCTCGACAAATTATGATGAGACTTTTGTTACACATGAGACTTGTGCAAATAAAATTGATTGAATATATGAACATTTTACTTGGTGTGAATTAGCAATGAAAAATGATTGAGGGAGCTCCAGAGACACTGTGATATATCATACAAATACAAATAATTGTTCGTGCAAAGAAACGCTTTCCGCTAACTGACAACGATTGTAAGATTTTAAGGACAAACCCCCTGACACCAGAACGATGTTGTGCTTACATAGTTACTACAAGACAAACAGAAAAACCTGGACTAAAATACTACAACATGAATTTATTAAGCGACTGTTTGACAGCCATATGTTGCGTATGATTAATGAAACTGAATCACTCATACGCAACAGTAAGAGCGTAGCACAGAATGTTACCACGAGTAGACAGAATTGTAAATTTACATTTGTGTCAGACGGACGTCAAATGAATGAGTAGTTAAGAGAAAAAAACACTGTGGAGTAATTTGGATTGAAATGGGTACAAAAGCAAGGTAATATATAAATTATACAGTAGTCTGGCAAAGGAAACCAGTAAAAAGGAAATTTAGTATCGTTAAATTTTTGATCTTTTATGTGAACATTAAAAATATTTAAATTGTTAAATTATTATTAAAAATGTTGAAAATATTGAAAATATTAAAAATATTAAAAATATTAAAAATATTAAAAATGTTGAAAATAGTAAAAATATTAAAAATATTTAAAATATGACAATATCATAATATTAAAAATATTAAAAATATTTAAAATATTGAAAATATTAAAAATATTAAAAATATTAAAAATATTAATAATATTAAAAATATTAAAAAAATTAAAAAAATAATAAAAATATTTAAATCAGAAAAATTTTAAAATGTTATAAATTTTTAATAATTTAAAAAATTTTAAAAAATAAAAAACCAATTTAAAAAATTTTCAAAAAAGCAAGATAGATAAGGGTCCGTTTTCATTTCATTGCGAGTACTATCGATACTAATATTATTTAACTATAACACAAAGTTCATTACAACCTATGGCAGGGCAGACAAATGAAGCTCCATCGATTAATTGATAACATAAGGTAGAGGAGAAAGGTTTCGCCAATAAATCAACCATGATCGGGTCAAGTTAGAACTTCAGAGCATCTCTATTACGTAAAGCGTATAAAGGCGTCTGTTGATGAACAACTTAGACTTCGAAAACGGTCTACCGTCTTTATTTATCGTATTCTTCATTTATTTATATTAACATCCTTACAGAATTCAAATGGTGTATATAGCCTTAAGATATATATGTATATAGCCTTATATATCCTTAAGATTAAGATTAAGATGCCAGAAAGGTTTTATAACCAAACATTTCCAAAACTTTTCACTTTGATTTTTTCTAAATTAAATAATCCGCAAGGAGTTCGCATAGAACATTTATCAGCTGAACAGGTAAATCCTTAGTATATTTGCGGGAATCTTTAAATTTAATAAATACAGTTAAAATTATAAAGCATTTCATAAGACTTGACTAGCTTTACAGGTAGCTATTTGCTTAAACCTCTTGACTTGATCGATAACTTCCATACTTTGGCCGGATACTATATTTGCATAACACAAAGCTAAAGAGAATTAAAATTAGGCATCGAGTATGAAAAATAACACTACCTACAATAAGTAACAACATAAATGTCTTCTCCACTACATGTGGCAGCCAAACGCTTACACTTTATTGGCGATTTTTGTGCATTTGTGTTCCAGGACCGACATTACCATATCAACATAAAATGAAGCCTTTGCGTTCGTTGTACATGCATAAAATACACCATGATTTGCCTTTTAAAATCCTATCAAAAGAAACGAAATAAAACATTATTTTCCACTCCCTGAACGATTCCAGCTGTGCGATGACGATATACGGCGGCCTGGCAAAAGGATGCTAATATTTGCTTACAAAATTTTGAGATATGCAAAAGTTGTTATGTTTAAACATCACCTAGCGCTTGCATCATATACACTAGAGGAATCGCATCTTTGTTGCCTCTTATTTTGGCAAAATTTTGCTAAGCAGCAGTAGAGCATTACTGCTGATGCTGCTTATCCTCCTTTTCCTTTTAACTTTTTTTTATTCATTTTTGTTTAAAGAGAAAAAGGTATTTTGTAACATTTGTTGTTACAAAATTTCAAATGCATAGCAGCTCTATCATCTACGTGTCTACATTCATGTCCTGTAAGTGTGTCTTCGAACGAATATCCTGCAGAATACGTTGCGTGTGTATGTGATGGAAGGTATGTTCGAGTGAACATGTGATTATGTTTGAAATTCGGGTGTATTAACATGTTTAGATTATTTACCTTTAACTGAGCAGATATTTCTGTGGATTGAAAGGTACAGAACAGTACAACATAACACAACACTACACACACAGCTTAGCCAAGACGATGTAGTAGAAAAGGATATTCATGTTGTTTTTTCTCCCTTTTTTCCATCCATTGCAATTCTCATCTTTCAAAAGCATTTGTGCAAGACGGAGGAATGTTTATTCGTATTAGCTTTTAGAACTCGTTGGAAAAATGTTTCGTTTAGCAATATAAGTACGATTGTAAGAGGTTAACATTATTTTTATGCACACCACAATGACATAGTAGATATGCATGTTTTTGGCTTAGAAGCATAAGAGAAAAATCTTTAAAGAAAATGCTTACAGAATTCTTATAATGTTTGATGTTTAAGAAAGGATTCGTAGAATAAATAAGATTTTTTAGATGGTCAGAGATTTTGTTACAAAATTAAAATAAAAATATAAAAATATAAAAATATAAAAATATAAAAATATAAAAATATAAAAATATAAAAATATAAAAATATAAAAATATAAAAATATAAAAATATAAAAATATAAAAATATAAAAATATAAAAATATAAAAATATAAAAATATAAAAATATAAAAATATAAAAATATAAAAATATAAAAATATAAAAATATAAAAATATAAAAATATAAAAATATAAAAATATAAAAATATAAAAATATAAAAATATAAAAATATAAAAATATAAAAATATAAAAATATAAAAATATAAAAATATAAAAATATAAAAATATAAAAATATAAAAATATAAAAATATAAAAATATAAAAATATAAAAATATAAAAATATAAAAATATAAAAATATAAAAATATAAAAATATAAAAATATAAAAATATAAAAATATAAAAGTATAAACATATAAAAATATAAAAATTTATATGAAATAATCTCTTATAAACATTTATGCGCTATAACCTAATTCTTGTAATTTTAATTTCTACGGCTTCGGCCATAATGATCTTTGTCTGTATAAAATCCTCAATCAGTTGTTATTAGCTTAAATTTTGCAAATTTTATTCATACTCGAGTTATGTTATTATGATTTTTAACCACTGATATGTGGCCGTAATAAAGACAAAGCTAGTTATTATTCGGTTATATTTGTATTGTGCAAAATCACTATGACTATTCATATCGTATATGTTTAGGCCTACATAATTTACGGTGAGTTTTTTAATATTCGTCGAACCGATATAGTTTGGAAAAAAAATTAAATATATACAATCACACTTTGTAAACCATTAATGGCTTAAGTTACTCTTTAACTTACATTACTGCTGAACATAGCATACCTGAAAGAAAAAAAATAAAATTAATAATATGGTTAAGGCAATATATGCTACTACTTTATACGTTTAAAATATTTCTACCACAAACAACAACAGATATGTTATAACCTCTAATAGCCAATAAGCGGCAATAACCTATGCGACCACAGCATTTTCAACTTTGACCCATCAATAAAATTGCCGGTCAACGCTCATTTTATTCCCAGTACTAAATTTTTGATAAAATATTTTCCATTACCCACACATACACACACTCAACGCACCACGTCTTTCGATTAAGATGTCAACTACGATACTGTGACCTGTTGTTGTGCGTTTGTGTAAGTGAGTTACTAAAAATACACACCAAAGAACTTTGAGTACAAGTGTCTGCGACAGACTGTAATTTCGCAAGTGTGTATATGTGTGTGTGATGTTATTGGATTTTTTATCGAGATTTTTGTTGTCCAAGTTATCACTCTTAATGTCAATATACTCAGATTTAGTTTGTCATGTCATTTGATGTTAAAATATTACAAGGGAGCAAACCAGAGCGAGAGAAAGAGAGAGAGAGCGATAGAGCGAACGAGACAAACAGCCGACGATATGTGTCAATCATGTTCATTCGATGTGAACGTTGACGACAGCCCATCTACTACAACATAAGCTTTTAGCACAATGTTTGAAACCATATTGTTTGTTGGGCTTGTTGTGCCTCTAGCTGTCGTTCATTGTTGTTGTATTTGTTGCTTGATTTTTGGCATCAAGTGAAACTGGAACAAAGTCTGGGTAATACGTGAGACTATCAATAGAATGAAAAGCGACACATCAAAAGCAGCTGCAGAGGTTGGAAAATAAGGATAATGGGCATGATGTGATGCCATCGCTCTGCTCTCCTCTACTCTACTCTACTTATCCCTATACCCCCTATAGAGATTAAACAGGGCAAAAACTATTGGCCTGCAAATTGCAATTCCATTAAAATTGTATTGGTATTTAAAACCGCACAGCAGATATTGAATATTCACAGGAATAAAAATATTAGCATTTAACTTTGATTTTGAAATTGAATAAATTTTATAAAATTAATAATAATTAATTTTATTGAGTTTAATTTACCCAGGAGACATTTAAATGTGACACAAATTGTGTCATAAATAGTCAATATATTTTTTTTCATAAAATTATTATCACTGTATTAATTTAATTTCCGTTTAATATATAATTTATTTACCTAAAAGGCCGCTGTGATTACTTAAACTCTGCAATAAATAGGTGACCAACAACACAAACAACAAACAAACAACATCCGCTTCCGTCCACCAACACCGAGGCGAATGATTAATGCAGAGCTTTGAGGGGACTGACAGTCAGTGAAAGTAGGCCATTCGGCGGCACAGGTGGTCGGTCGGCGATTAATTGGAATTGAATAACGATTCATTCATTAGCATTGGACAGGCGAACAGCATGTGTTGGACCACCACCAGTGGTGGTGATCTCAAACACAAAAGATTGAACCTCATCAGTTGAGCTTTATCCTTAGGCCGTCACTTGCATGCATTTTTCAATGAGAGGGGGGGCATACGCTAATATATGAAAATTGAGTGTAAAGTACAAAATGACTGGAGTACATTGGGGTGCGTTGCTGTTGTAAGATAGAAGCAGGCAGCTTAATAACTGGATGCAGCTTGTCAGCGATGTGTGAGCACAATGAATAGATATTTCAAATTGTAAAATAGGAAAAGTTTTCACGAAAACTGAGTTTAATGCAAATACTTTTCTTAAAAAAGAATCCTAATAAAATCAAAACACAGTCTTTTGAGATTAATTTCTATATAGAAAGATTTGACATATGGGTAAATCCTGTGTTGCGGACGTTATATTTGTACGCATTTATGTTTTGTTTTATTAATCCCGTTTGCGCTATGAATGAGATATTTACATTTAATTGATTGCATAACTCATTTTGACAAAAACAATATTCGTGCCAAAAGTGCCGTTGCGGACGTTACAAAAAATTGAAGTAGTTTTGGATGTTAACGTGCATTCTATTTCATCTATTTTAGCAAATATTGGACAGTAACCAGAAAAATTAAAATACATGAAGCAAAAAGGAATATTTAAGGATTTTAAAAACGACTTTTATGAGAGTTGTAAATTTTTTGGTTCTTCCAAAAATTTTAATTTCGTCTGTTGCGGGCGTTACACTTTTTCCTTCTATCTTATATATCATAAAAAATTGTATTAACATCAGACATACTGTTAAGGAGCTGTTGACACACGCAGGTATAAATATAATAATTATATATATTATATGAATGGACCCGGTAGGTGGCCCTGGAGTGGACTTATTTCGAAAATTTGAATGGACGGATCAATTTAACTGAAATTTAGAATGTATATTTGTTTGATCCAGAGAAAACAATTTATGTACAAATGAACTCGACAGGTGGCGCTGGGGTGGACTTATTTCGAGCATTTGAATGTATGTACCAATTTAACTGAAATTCATGATGAATGTTTGTTTGATCATGAGAAAAAATTGTATGTACATTTGCATTGGTTCAATGCAGATCAATATGGTACTGGCACCAAAACAGCTGATTAACCGCAATACATGCCCGTATCGTTAAATTTTATTGATGTTACGAACATACTTCGATGGATGAAAAACTAAAAATTAAAGCAGTTAAATTTAAAAAACCTTATTTTCCGATACGGACGTTACATGACTTCTGTCCATCTTTACTTAACATTATTTATATCTTCTGAATGACCTACCGATGCGATTTTTACATGTAATTGTAAACAGTTGATTAGATTTTAAGTTTATTATAAAATGGAAAATAAATATGGTCCTTTTTACCATTTTTATGAACATCTACAAAACATATATTTTAGAAAAACAAACAAAAATACGAGGTGGGTGTAGGTTTTGACCCGCCATTCATGAATGGATCACCGAAAAAGCTTATCCTGTATATATTTAGATGGTTAAATATATATAGCCCATTTATGGATTAACAAATATATGTGGTTTAAACAACTCTGAAATTCTTTCCTTGGTATACATTATTTCGGTTTTACCCATATATTAAACCATAAAAATATATAACGCTTTTTATTTGCTATTAACATATGTAACCTTATATTTTGCACTTTTTATACAAAACAAACACAGTCGTATCACCGCCACATCAATTTCTCAGAAAATTCATACTGAAAATTGGAGGTAAATTTCATATAGAATAGGAAGTTTATTAAATTTTTCTAATACACTTTTCACGGAAAAAAAGAAGAACATTGCCTATAGACATGTAGGAGTACAAATATTCAAGATTTTATATGCATAATTGTATTCATGTACGTACAAATAAGTTTTCAAGTTCTTTAGTGCCGAAGATTCCTTAATATATTTTTCTAGAAACAGAGTCTGCACACATTCTTCTGTATATAATTTAGTTTTTAATTTGTAATTTGTAATTTGTAATTTGTAATTTGTAATTTGTAATTTGTAATTTGTAATTTGTAATTTGTAATTTGTAATTTGTAATTTGTAATTTGTAATTTGTAATTTGTAATTTGTAATTTGTAATTTGTAATTTGTAATTTGTAATTTGTAATTTGTAATTTGTAATTTGTAATTTGTAATTTGTAATTTGTAATTTGTAATTTGTAATTTGTAATTTGTAATTTGTAATTTGTAATTTGTAATTTGTAATTTGTAATTTGTAATTTGTAATTTGTAATTTGTAATTTGTAATTTGTAATTTGTAATTTGTAATTTGTAATTTGTAATTTGTAATTTGTAATTTGTAATTTGTAATTTGTAATTTGTAATTTGTAATTTGTAATTTGTAATTTGTAATTTGTAATTTGTAATTTGTAATTTGTAATTTGTAATTTGTAATTTGTAATTTGTAATTTGTAATTTGTAATTTGTAATTTGTAATTTGTAATTTGTAATTTGTAATTTGTAATTTGTAATTTGTAATTTGTAATTTGTAATTTGTAATTTGTAATTTGTAATTTGTAATTTGTAATTTGTAATTTGTAATTTGTAATTTGTAATTTGTAATTTGTAATTTGTAATTTGTAATTTGTAATTTGTAATTTGTAATTTGTAATTTGTAATTTGTAATTTGTAATTTGTAATTTGTAATTTGTAATTTGTAATTTGTAATTTGTAATTTGTAATTTGTAATTTGTAATTTGTAATTTGTAATTTGTAATTTGTAATTTGTAATTTGTAATTTGTAATTTGTAATTTGTAATTTGTAATTTGTAATTTGTAATTTGTAATTTGTAATTTGTAATTTGTAATTTGTAATTTGTAATTTGTAATTTGTAATTTGTAATTTGTAATTTGTAATTTGTAATTTGTAATTTGTAATTTGTAATTTGTAATTTGTAATTTGTAATTTGAAATTTGTAATTTGTAATTTGTAATTTGTAATTTGTAATTTGTAATTTGTAATTTGTAATTTGTAATTTGTAATTTGTAATTTGTAATTTGTAATTTGTAATTTGTAATTTGTAATTTGTAATTTGTAATTTGTAATTTGTAATTTGTAATTTGTAATTTGTAATTTGTAATTTGTAATTTGTAATTTGTAATTTGTAATTTGTAATTTGTAATTTGTAATTTGTAATTTGTAATTTGTAATTTGTAATTTGTAATTTGTAATTTGTAATTTGTAATTTGTAATTTGTAATTTGTAATTTGTAATTTGTAATTTGTAATTTGTAATTTGTAATTTGTAATTTGTAATTTGTAATTTGTAATTTGTAATTTGTAATTTGTAATTTGTAATTTGTAATTTGTAATTTGTAATTTGTAATTTGTAATTTGTAATTTGTAATTTGTAATTTGTAATTTGTAATTTGTAATTTGTAATTTGTAATTTGTAATTTGTAATTTGTAATTTGTAATTTGTAATTTGTAATTTGTAATTTGTAATTTGTAATTTGTAATTTGTAATTTGTAATTTGTAATTTGTAATTTGTAATTTGTAATTTGTAATTTGTAATTTGTAATTTGTAATTTGTAATTTGTAATTTGTAATTTGTAATTTGTAATTTGTAATTTGTAATTTGTAATTTGTAATTTGTAATTTGTAATTTGTAATTTGTAATTTGTAATTTGTAATTTGTAATTTGTAATTTGTAATTTTTAATTTTTAATTTTCCATTATTCATTTTTAAATTTAAATTTTTTATTTAATTTAATTTTTTTCACCACCGATATTTTGCCTTATGTGAAGTTGTCCCATAGAAAATTTTAATACAGAAAAAAACAATTTTGTTTATAGATACAAAAAACTTATCTTAACAAATACTTTCCATGTGCATGTTCCACACTTCTATATGAAACATTTATAAAAACATTACGTAAAAATAGTCTTTGATAATAGCATCATATTGTATGAAGTGCACTTATTTGCATAGAAATTGAATACCACACAACAACTCCGTTTTCAAACTTTGTAGTTTTTAAGTGCTACTTAATATGTATTTTCGGTACACATGTGCATTCATAAATTTTATTTCACTACATATCAACTATGCCCAAACATTTTCTCTTCGAATATTTTTAAGTTTCCACAACATTTTGTTGCAAACGCAAAAGTTGTGCAAAAATCTTGCACAAACTATTATTAACACATCTCTGAACATTTTACGTTCGCAGCGGACTCCCAGTAACGGTGCAAAAAAAAAACTTTTTTCAAATCTTCTTAACGTGAACAGGAGATATTTCAAGCTCCGTCAGTGATGACGTTCATTCATTTCTCATAGCTCCGTAATATTTAGCAGCAGCATTAAGTTTTCATCATCTTTCTGCTTCCCCTAGCGTTTAATTTTTGGCATAGCAGTAAGCTGCGTAGGGGTTGAAAGTAGTTGTTATGCTATGATCCCGAAAAAAATAGCGGATGCTTTTGGATTTTTTCTTTTTTTTTTATTTACATACCTTGGGGCATAGCACTCGTACATGCGAGCAAGTGCTTGCATGTTAATGAACATCATATTTTTTTCTCAACTACTGCAACAAGAGCAGCGAAATAATCCGAAAAATGTTTTCCTTATTCAATTATGGCAAAAAATGTGTGTAATTAAACTCAACTGACAGGGGAGGTGGGAAGGCGGAGGATCCTCGCCCCCTACTGTCATACCCACTACTACTTGGTTCGTTTGGCAACATATGAGTGTGAGACCGGGAATGCCAAATGAAATGCGAGTATGCAACACTAATAAATACCACTAATGAGATTTTCTGTTGATACCCGTGCTGCATATGTTCGTGTACTCGCACGTCTTTTTCCAAAAATTTTCGTCTCCTCAACTACAGGTGACATAGTGGAAAACAAGTCAATCAAGCGCGCAAGATTTGCATGCACAAACTTTTCGCCATGTAAATATTCCATTTGTGTCGGTTTATTTCCTATTTTATTTGCCATTTTTCTCTCTTTTGCTTTCAATTTAACTAAATCAAATCAAGCATAATAGGTTTATCAAGAAAACAAAAAAGTAGTCATGGCAAGCAAGTTCCAGAGCAGAGCACTGGCATCCCGAGCCAGTAAACATTAGCTGCAGAAAAAAAATATGTCATGACATGATGTCACATCGGGAAGAAGTTTTTTGAGGAAGGTAACAAAAAAAGACGACGCAAACGACGAAATGTAAAAGAAAACGGGACGTCAGTTGTAATATATCATATAACTCCACGGAATTTTTGTATTTGGAGACAAATGGCAGGATAACGATGGGGTGGAGATGGCGATGAGAGTGGTAAAATGAGCACGGAAATAAAGTTGTAATGCAATGAGTTGATTTGACTTTATGTGAAAAATGATAAAGTAAAATGTTTGGGCAAATTGTTTAGTAGATGTTGCACAGTGATTTTGCAAGTATAAGATAAGAGTTTAAGGCAATGAAGTTTGGTAAAACATTAGTCCAAATCACATAAAGAAACATAGGGTAAGAAAAATATCTCATATAAGAAAGAAAGATGAATCTAAGATTTTAATGAAACTTCGGTCGATATTACTATTAGTAAAAGCCTCAATAAAATTTAGTTTTCAAATATAAGGGAATGAAGTTAAATAAGTTTTCTAAATATATATGTGAAATTTATCAAAACGATATTTTTAGTGAAAAAAAAAATTATATTTCAATAGCAAAAATATGTATTAAAATTTTGACTTCGAACCACACAAAGTACAAAGATAAAATATGGTCACTCAGGGCGAAGGTGAATGAAAGTCCTTTGCAGCATGCCATAGCCTCATAGGAGCAGATTACTGTCGTAAAGAGGATATATACCGATTCTGTTTTAGATCGGAGATATATCACATAGCATTAGCGGAATAAATAATACTGAGTATTGGCATATTTGGTTGCTTGTATTGGCCAATACGGGCGTTGGTGAATTAAAGTCCTTTGCATTACGCAACAGCCTCATGAAAGCAGAACTCTGCCATATAATGGGTATATGCGAATTCTGTTTAAGATCTGTTTCAGATTTGAAATATATCACAAATTACAAGTGGTATAAATTATATTGGATATTAGCATATTAGGAGGCCTATACTAGCCACTCTAAGCGCTGGTGAATAAATGTCCTGTGCATTACGCCATAGCCCCATGGGAGCAGATCACACCTAGATTTAGGATTTATACCAATTGTGTTTCAGATCAGAGTTATATCACAAAGTATGAGCTTTATAAGTGATATTGAGTATAAGCATATTAGGTGGTCAGATTGGCCACTCCGGCCAATGGTAATTAAATGTCATTTACATCGCAACACAGCCTCATGTGACCAGCAGATCACACCCATATAGAATTTATTCCGATTCTGTTTATGAAGTATATGCGGTGGAAAAGATATTGAGCATTAACAGTTTTGGAAAATATATTAAACATTCCGGGCGATGGTGAATGAATGTTCCGATTCTGTTTAAGATCTCATATCTGCTCTTTATACATCAATCTAGAACCCCTGATGTACTAATTGAAATATATCTCCGATAATAGATGGAATCGGGAGATATCCTACATATGGGAGTGATATGATTCCAAGAAACTGTGGCGTGATGCAAAGGACATGCATTCGCCTTCTCCCTGAGTAACTCTCTTGTAAAATATAGCTTATATTATAAAAATTGAATTTTTTACATCTATATCTATAAAAGGCTTGGGTGACTTACTGACCACTCCCCAGCACAAACGGCTAAAGCTAGAACCTTAAAATTTGTAATGTTGCTTTCCGTTTATGACGTAGGCGCGCACTAAGAAGGGATTTTTGGAAATTCGGACTGCAAAGGAGTTTAAATGGTCGTGGCACCGCCCCATACAACTCGATTTTTAAAATGGCTGTATTTATTAAACCGATGTCAGGATTTGGTACTTATAAGTTATAACGGTCGTATAAGTAAAAATACTTGGTTTGTGGAAAAAGGGCGATGGCACGCCTCCTTTTAAAAACCGTTATTATGGGCAAATTAATCGACCACTGCATGAAATATTTTTTGTATGGTACTGCCCGCAGGACTTCTATCATAGGCTACATGAAAACATAGTTAGACAATGGGGCGTGGCACCGCCCACACAAACCAAAATTGCAATCGTTCATATCTCACGAGCCATTAGAGGTATGAAGATGAGATTTGCTAGATTTGTTACTGGTACAAGGATGATTACGTCTCGCGGGGAAATGGGCGCTGCCACGCCCCTTTTGGAAAAATGGTTATCTCGACGAAATAAATGAATAAATAAATTTTCAATAAATTTTCGCTGTGTAGTACTATCCGTAGGGCCTCTATCATAGGCTACTTACTTAATTTCCCTTAGCACCCCATGAATGAGGTATGAGATAGCTTCTCGCGTTGTTGTGAATTAACACAATTTCTATTTTTAGATTCACAACTAACGGCACTTACTTGTTTATCGACGAATGCGAACGTTACTGTTTGTATACTGCGATGTTGTTGTCGACAACATCGAGGGGGCCGGCAATGAAAGAAAAATGTAGATGACTGGCTGTCGCGTATTCTAACCACTATGCCACGGCCGGTCCCGTTATACCATAGGCTACATGAAAACATAATTAGACAAAGGGGCGTGCCACCGCCACACAAACCAAAATTGCAATCGTTCATACTTTACTAGTCACGTGGGGTATGAAGATGAGATTTCCTAATTACATCTCGCTGGGAAAAGGGCTGTGCCACGCCCCTTTGGGAAATATTTTTATGTCGGTTATATTAATCATTATATTCAAAATTGATTACTGGCTGTAGATAGGGTGATGAAATTTGGGGTAGTTGTTCCCCTTTTCGGCTAAACGTCAGCTAAGAACGGATTTGTGGAAATTCGTACTTTTAGGCGTAAAAATAACCAATAAGGATACAAGACCAATCAGCTTATGCTATTGATATGAGCATGCTTACTATCAAATTGGTTTGAATGTTTTCTCTTAAATCCGATATTTCTGGGTAAAAAAAAAACAGAAAACGTGATTAAAATGTTTCTATAGCCTAGATCAAACGTCGAATGTATTATCATGATCATTTTTAGGGGCTTGCTCCCTATGGAATTAGAACGAAGCAAGGTGGATAAACGGGTACATCTTTAATCGTATATGGGCATGCTTTCTATAGATTTAGACGGGATACCCATCCATTTTAGTTGTGTGACACGTACGTATCTTTTGAAATTCGTACTTTTAGTGACAAAATATGGCTAAATCGGTACAATCACTCAAACCAATAGGATATAGAAAAAATCACATAGTGGGGTGTTCGTTCGTCTTATGAAGCGTTTGCATTTTACCTGTATTGCTTAAATTCATAAAAAGATTCATTGTACGGGCGAAGCAATGCGAGCCGGGAAAGCTAGTATTGCTATATATGTACAAATATTGTGTGTTATATATTGTATTTGTCGCCATAAAAAAGGTAAGAAAAAATCGTAAATAGCTAAAAGTTTTTTACATATAACCTTTATCTTTCAAACACATAAATGCAATAAAAAAAATTAGTATATTTTTGGTTATTTTACGAGTCAATACCCCATAATAATTGTTATATTACTAAGCCTTTGAAATATTATTGCCTCGCAGAAAAACATTTCCACAACCATCACAAATGTTCTTCACATAAATCTCCCCGTAAAATACAGTTTCATAATATAACGATAAAATTAAAACAAAAAACGAATGCTCTAACAAAATGCTACAAATACATCACATTTAAGGTGAAGTATAAACCCCCTTCCGCAAAAAATCGTACTAAACTTTTTTTTACGAAAATGCGTTTTTTTCATCTCGAATTACAAGTACACATGTTGACGGAATTTACGATGAAGTGCGCGGAAATATTTTGGTTGAAACATAATAAATTTCTGTTATTTCAGACATTTCAACACCTCACAAAGGATTGAGCACATTTACGCGTTCCCTCCTCCTCCTCATTGACTGTACTTTAGAGGGTCCAACAACTGCTAAGTTTATTAAACTGAAACTAAAACGCAGACCGACCATAGCGATTGGTTCCATATCAAAAGGTCCCTTTAGGTCGCAGTGTAAAACAAGCAAACAAAGGTAAACAAACAATAAAGTAGAATGTCCTTATAAATTGGGAGCACATACTCACACACACACACAGGTATATGCCGTTGCCAGGATATGTACACTTGGGTGTACACATATGTTAATGCATGACCGTGTGTATGTGTGTGTATGATTTTGTATTTATGTATCGTTAGTATTTGAGGTTAAAAAATTTACCACAAGCAACGATGCTATAATTTTTCAGTATTTTGTGGCAGGTCATTGCAGTAGCAGCAGTGGCAGCATTGCTGGCTACACTAAAACGTATTCAAACCAATTGTTATAAATCACGCAGCAAGGTAAACACTATACGCATACACAAACTCTTACTCTCCGTCTCTCTTAAAACATTAACATCCACATAAAGGTAAAGTGTTCTCCAGTAAAAAGTTCATGTACACACACACTCACTCGCACATGAAATTCAAAACAATAAACTACTTCCTTCCACCACCTTAAACCTTTGGGTCACCCCATCGACCTTCACTACCGTCTTTATGGAACACAAAGAAGTGTAAAGTAACAACCCAAAACGCGCCAAAGGCTAAACCAAAAAAAAAAAACAGCAATAGCGGCAGCAACTGCAGCAACAACTCAAGTGGCTGAATTCCTGGAGGGTTTCATGGCAAACAAATGCAATATTTCTTCCATTTTTTAATTTATTACTCACACTCGCACGACTTCGTAATCACGATGAGAGTGTCAAAATAGGTGTGCGTGGCTGTGCAAGTGTGTGGCATGTTGCACTTTATATTGCATTTGGTGCCCACGAAGTCACAGGGTTAACTGTATCCTCAGAGTGTTGGAAAGGCGCAACGAACAGGTAAAGCGAGCTGTTAACGGAGTATTCTAAGGTAACTGGCCAAGTTGGCGTATAAGTTGTGACAAGAGTTAACTTTAGGAAAATTGATTATACGCACGAGTGTCCTATAGAGAACAAATGTCGTTGGAGGGTGTTGTGTATAGAATGTGTTTCGGAAACAACAACAACGACAAAAAACATTGATAGCAATATTAAGAGCTGAAGATGTAAAGAAAACAGTTGGCTTAACGAAATAATATTAAAGTTTAATTAGAAAAGTTTGGTTGAATTGCGTAAGCTTTTTAGGCGATATGAAAAAATTCATATTTAAAAGTAAATATACAACATTAGTAACGAAAAAAATTAGAATATAATTAATTAATTTAGTGGAGCAAAATTGAACTTTTTCAAAATAACAAGGTTCTGTGATAGAGGGGTCAAAAAAATTACGTTTATCGTCGTTTGAAAGTTTACTTTTGAACAAACGGCGGGTAATGGAGAAAATTGGGCGATATTCAGAATCAGGAGGTAATTTTACATAAGAATCAGCAAGAATAGTGTCGGGGACAAATTTTTTTTAGAGCAGTGTTATCATACTGTGGTTAAGAAAAGCAGGCGATCCAAGAAAACGGTGGGTAATGGAAATCAGTTTTTTTTCTCGGGACTTCCCCCGTCCCCCCTTCAGTTACAGTTTATAATCTCACTTTTTGTTATAATTCAAGTAAACAGTGGTTGATGGGGAAAAATGGGGCTGATATTCGGGGTATGTAGTGCAATTTAAGTATAATATAATTGTTCTTGATTTTATTTATTGTTGATCTGTAAAGAATTATGATATTGTCATAGTTCGGTTTGAGATCAGTTCTATTGGCAATTATTTATTATTGCCAAAAGGTTTTTAATCAAGAGTTTGTGAAATGTATTATGTTGACAGCAGGTTAGGCGTATGACGTCATTTCGACATTAACCACAATGTCTCGTCAGCGCCCTTTGCTGTGCCTTCTCCTCTATCATCACAAACCTTAAGGGAAGAAAGCATCTCAAAGTTAATGAGAACTTTTCCCTCCGGTGCGAAGAAAGCATCCTCGAAGCGCACAACATGCCAACATAATACACACACAAGCACTTGCCTATGCATATGTCCATCGGACACAATTGCAAAGGAGTTTTGTTGTTGACAAAGTGCCAACCCCGTTCTGTGTACCTTCAGTGTATTCATCGTTCTTGATTTTATTTATTGTTGATCTGTAAAGAATTATGATATTGTCATAGTTCGGTTTGAGATCAGTTCTATTGGCAATTATTTATTATTGCCAATAGGTTTTTAATCAAGAGTTTGTGAAATGTATTATGTTGATTTCACAAACTCTTGATTAAAAACTTATTGGCAATAATAAATAATTGCCAATAAAACTGATCTCAAACCGAACTATGACAATATCGTATAATATAATTTTTATTATAATATTATTTTTATTTTTTTTCCATTCCCATACTATTATCAGCAATTCGGAATTAGTAAGAAATTTACCCATAAAAGGAAAATATTTTTATAGTACTTTTTAACCTGTTGTACCTCTGTTTAGGGTATGCTTTTACCCTTTTTCGCAAAATGGACACAAAAGACCCGTAAATTAAAGAGCTAGAGGGTTAAATTGTTTCACAAAAATGTTCTTCGCAGTATTTTAAACAAAATTTCTGAACACATCCTTTACCTAATATGTAAGGATTATAAGGTTTCCTATGACGATTCATTATAAGAATGAAAAAAAGGGTGAATACTGTGACTTTGGGCATGAAATGCTTTAGTAAGACAATTAATTAATATCTACGACATAAGGATAGATAAAATACCAGTTCAAAGAACTTTTCAAAGTAAAAATTTCCACAAATTGCGCATAGACATGAAAAGGTTTTTCAATACTGCAGATTGATGTTGGCCCACTGTGGCGGACATATCGTTATGTAGGAGTCTATCCAATGTATAGTTTATTTTTCAGTAAGTTATGCCAAATCACAGTGACAACTTACGCGACAACTTATTATAATCAAAATAATTGTTCCTTAAATCAAAAGAAGCGCGCGTTGCTACCAATTTAAAGCAGACGCGGTGCCCTCCAAGCAAGACTACAATGTGTAGTGTTCAATTCAAGATGGCCACTTCTGTAAACGCTGGATCGGATGGAAACTTTGTTCATTCTTGGATGATAGAATAAGTAAATTACCACAATATCCGCGTATGACATAAAAGTTGGCACGCAAATGCATGTTTCAGTTCATTCAATTCATTGAGCAAAAATAAATTCTTATTATGTCATGAAAAGAACAGCTCTAAATCATGGCTTGCAAAGCGCACCTATTATTCAATTCATACATTGCAATGCTAACCTATTATTCAATTCATACCATGCAATCGACGATTCATACCGTGCTATGGCACATTCAACATAAGGATTGAATTGTTGTGTCATAGTTGTGATTAAAAATTGTAATTGTATGTAATTGGTTTTTGATAGAAAACCCCCATTAACACAGTTGTAAACATGTAACAGTTGTACTTGTATGAATTCTCGCATGCACTATGTATGAGTTATAACATAACATGTTAGTACAACATGAATTGATTTACATTGATTCCAACAAGTACGAACAACTTGACATGACTTGACAATGAATTGGTGTCGAATCAATCACAATACAATCAATTCGTCTTATGGTAACCTTTAAAATAGCACCGCATCTCCAAAAAGTTACTGCTTAATGGGGATTTTGGGAAAGCAGTGTCATTGGCCCGAACAGGGTTGATAAAGCTATCACCCTTATTGGCGAACTCAACAGGCAACCAGAATCTTTCAGCCCAGATTGAACGGAATACACGATTCCAGCGGTAAAGCTATCACCTTTATTGGCGAACTCAAAAGACAACCAGAATCATTCAGACCAAAGAACGGAATACACGATTTTAGGGTATGATTACCTCCTGCAGAGATTACGTGAATTGCCACCAAAGATCGTGCGATTTAACTCCGCTTAACTTTTTAAAGACTTGAGGTTCTCCAAAGTCACAGGTCTGTTCCAATACACCTCATTGCCAAAAGCTTATAAAATTATTCCAGATGCAATTTTTTAATTTAATAAATCAACTAACTACGCACATGTTTAATCGTACACTCATGTGAAATATTATATTTCACACACTTCAAAAAAAAAATGCTTACTTCACCCATTTCACGTACTGCTTTATTTTTATGTTCAATTAAAAATCATAGGCATTAACCCAACAAATGACTCAAATCAGTCAATGAACGACTAGATAAGTTTAAGAATAATTTTTTAATATTTATTGCAATTACATTCTATGGATATCCCTGTTGACGTTCAATAATGGGTTGCGTTATAATGCTCTTATCTTCAATACGTGTGTGGTGTGTGATAATAGATAAGATAGACAACGAAAGAAAGAGGTGTTAACATACGATATGAGGCCGCGGTTTATGTATCAACGTCAACAGAATTCTGCTACAAGTTTGTCGTCATCAGACTGCGGAGTAGCTGAGAAGTAATTAGATTGCTCTCATATTAGCACACATTTTGTCATGCTGTGATTGATGTTTAGGTCAGAAGAGCAATATTACTGTATAAGAAAAAAATTCTGCAGATGCCAATGGAAAACCTGGAGAGTTTTACTGATAAAGACGAATGTATATTAACTCCTATGTACGTTTTGGCTAAATGAGTGTCTAACCGGCGGTAGTTACTTATGTGTTAAATTTTTATACTGTTAGTATGTATATGAAAAGAAATAAAATGCTAATATCACTTTCACACTTCTGCACCAAAATTTAAAATTTTATTCTTAAGGCATAAATGACTAATTGTCGCTGTTAGGGGTGTTAATGCGATAACACAATAACGGCTAAATATATAAATAACAAACAAAAGAGGAATTTCAAGAAAAACCAAATTGCACACAAAAGATTTAAAAGCAAATAACAAAAGTATGTGTGTACCTAGTGCACCAACACAGGTGGTTATGTGGGCAACCACAAAAGTAAAACAATTCTTTGACTACGATAAAATCAGATACAATCGGAGAAACAAGTGTTGTTACAAGTTATGTTACGACTCATTGTTATTACAGTAATCTTTTTTTACTTTGTGCCTCTATTAACATTTTGCTTTTTTTATAAATTTCTTTGCCCTTTAATGGACCTACTGTCCTGTGTTGTTAATATGCAAATGTTATATTCTCATATCTTTTGCTGTTATCCCATTGAACCATTTATTCGTTCATTCATTCATTCATTAGTTTTCATATGACAGTATCATTGTTGGTGTTATCAGTGTTTGTTTTTGGTTTTTTTTTATTAATTTTGGTTTATGACATAAATGTCACAAGATTTAATTGTGTTTTGTATATTAAACTAATTGATAAAAGATAACAAATAACGAATAACGAATAACACTGGATAATCGCATATTTGTTTTATGCGGGTGTTGCTGACGATGATCATGACGATGGATTGGTGAGTGTGTGTGTGTGTGTTAGTGTGGTGAGCATTGTTTATTATTATAAATTTGTGTTGGACAAATA
This sequence comes from Muscina levida, assembly GCA_964034835.1. Classification (NCBI taxonomy): domain Eukaryota; kingdom Metazoa; phylum Arthropoda; class Insecta; order Diptera; family Muscidae; genus Muscina; species Muscina levida. The sequence continues at coordinate 6,398,299 of OZ035883.1, forward strand.
TTGAATGTACGACAACAGTTGGGTTTCACACTTGAAGCAGTGCAAGCTGCACTTAGGTAGAAACAATAAATATAATGGGTTTTGATAAATATATGTGCATACACAAAGATTTTGTCTTAAATATACAGGGTACAGCAGATAGTATCTATATTAAGTTAATATGAGTAGATAACAGTCTTTCAGTAATGGAACAATGGTTGATACACACAAGGCAAATGCTGCATAAGGAGAATAAAGATAAAATCGAAATAATTCTTGTGACTGAACATAAGCTTCTCGTAGAAAAGCGAGACTAAGACTATAAAAATGTAAGGAGACAGAGGTACAACAATAAAGTTCCCAAAATAATAACAAATAAAACTTATGGCATGAGGTATTGCATTTAGTGCTAAGCTGGTCATTATCATTATGATCATAATCATAATTAACATTAAAATGTCTACACTCATATTGTTGGTGCTGTGTGCGTGTCCTAAACCAGACATTCACATGGATTATAAAGTTGTCTGAAATCATGTTTCAGTCAGAGATCTCTGTCACAATGATACGCGTTTGCGAAACGACTCTAATTGAAAAATAAAGTAAAAATAGACAATAATCGAAATGGGACGTTTTAAACTAAATAATATCCCATATTAGGTAATTATATAAACGCAAAATGCTACTACATCCTTCTCAAACATTGAAAAGGAGTATACAAAAGTGTGATCGGTCATTACTTTAAATTGATGAGTGATTTTATGCATCTCGGCTCTGGCGTCAATAAAAGAACGACAACCTAAATTTTAATATTTTTATGGTAATATTATACAGTACAACACATGAAAAAAAAAAAGTTCTGCATCATTCGTTTTGTCAAGTAACATGCCATAATAATTTAATATCGATTTGAAGTTAGACAACTTGTCCGGTGACCCAAAGAGGTCAAAGGTCAGGTTATTAGTAAATCCTATGTGTTTTACTAATGTTCGATTAAGGATTTGTATCAACTTCGCCGTATAGTGTCCACTCAATCGGCATGTCTAGTAAAAGCTTCTCAATCAGTGACATTCGCATACGTCGAAAAGGAAGTTTGTGACGTTTATTGTAAATCCAAAAATAAAAAGCGTGTTAATGCACAACAACGCGAAAAGCTATGTCATACCTTATTCACGGGGTGTAAAGGGAAATTAATTTTTTTTTTTATTTCTCGCAAATAGGGTGTGGGCAGCTGGCGCGACCTTTTTTGCCAACTTGGTTCCAATTAGCCTGGTTATATCTCTACTATACTGTGAAATTTTCACGAAGATCAAACTATTATAATGGCTGTTTCTTTAAATGGGACGTGGCACAGCCCACTCTCACCCTGACTGTATTCATACTGTACCAACAACACATAACAAATATCAGCTTTATACCTCCTATAGATCATGAAATACAGCCAATTAAAGTTTCAAGTTTTATACCACGCCCACAGAATCGATACCGCCCATATTTTGTTGGATCACGAACTTTTTGCCAAATGCATCCACACAAAATTTCAAGACGATTGGAGAAACAGTCCTGCAATAGAGTCTAATGGGCGGGGCCACGCCCTGATGATATACCAAAAATGCAAGTACCCTATTTTCACCACAGACCACACAGCTACATTCTGCGGAAAATTTTAAAATATCGGTCAAGCCATTTTCGATTCTATACGGTACTACTAAATGCAAATAAACAAATGCAAACTCAGTTTCAAACATATATATATAAATATAAATATATATATTAGGGCGGGTCAAAACAAGCCAGTAAACTATGTGTCTAAATTCAATTCCTAGCTCGCGCTGAGAAACTTGAAGATTTCAGGTAGAGAATTTTTTTTTAGTTCTTAAATACCTTAAAATACCTGAGCCTGGAATCTTTTTGCTTCTCAGCGGGAGCTAAATATTGATTTTACACATAATGTTTCTTCGTAAAATTTTCTTAGAATTCATTGTGGATTTCGATTCTGGGGGACGCTTTTTACACCTGCGCCTAGGAGTCATCGTAGAACCCAAATGTCCCTTATTTTGACTCCAGCGCCCCATGAGGCCCGTCTCCAATTTAATGTTATTTGGGTTTCTGCCCTACATTCTAAACTTCCGCCAAAGGCAGAAATTCAAGAATTTGCAAAAATGGGGGAGTGACAAAAAGCGATTATTTTTGATAAACTCCAGTGTTAGTCACTGAAGGTATAAAAATAGGAATTTTTTGCTTTTATCTCCGCGGAAGGATTGAACAAAAGTATTGCAAGTCCAAAGGAAATCCAGATGTCATACATTCAAGACTGATCTGTAGTTGAAGTAGACGCGACCAAAGTATTTTTCTGAGGGGTTTTTCAATTGGTTCGGGTCGGCGTCAATAGCTGGTGATAGGCGTTTTGTTATGTCCAACCCATTATTTCATATTTCAGTTGCTGATGCCAAATTACCAAGAATGATCAATATAGCACAGCACAACATCCAAATGATTTAAATTTATTGTTATTAGAAGAAGACACCAATTTTCAAACATCTTTAACCTCCAGGACCATTTTTGGATAAATGTTAACAAGCATAAATACCCACGGCGTTCAACAGTTTGATGCATCCACAAAAAGTTACTGTTTGGTCCACATTTTGGGACGATTTACGACTCATTGGTTTGTGTTATTCTGTATTCATTGGTCTATCGATACAAAACTATGATAATCAGACACAATTGATGATGCGATTTGACTCCGATTGATTTTTTTACGGGATTTTTTAAAGTCGCGCGTTATCGAATGTTAGACTATCGGATTCGTGTCACCGTAAGAAGCCGCCAAGGCTGTGGACGTCTTCATATAACTCAATATCGTCCTTCCGAGCCCACGACTGATAAAACCATCCTCAAGTTGCAGTATCCATGTACGTTATTAGATTATAAAAAAAAAAAACTAAAACAACACATCCAGCCCACAGTGAGAAGATGCGAAAAGTGTATTCTCGAATGCGGTGCCAGACAAAACCGAACACACGTGCACATAAATATTATGCCTTTAGAAAAGTGAATTTAAAGCAAGCGTGTGTGGTGCTGCTTTCAAAACATGACTATTCCACTTTTGACCGAACTGAGAGAATTTATTTAAATTATATTAGTGCTAAATTTTTGAATTCTATAAAAAGCAATAAATAATATTGATATCTTTAAAAACTTAAAAACTTACAACCCATGAATGAGGTAAGGGATAGCTTTTCGCGTTGTTGTGAATTAACACGCTTGCTATTTTTAGATTCACAACTAAATCTTTAATAAGGCATCAAAATTTCGGGTGAAACATATAGGGACATACCTAAAAAACTATTTTCTCAAATTGCTTAAAAACACTAAAAGAGGAACAGTCATGTTTTGAAAAGTACCCCATCGATTGTTATGAATCAAACAAAACTTATGAGTGAAAAACTGATCATTGTCGGACACGCGAGGCTATTGGACGCCAATCACTACACTATACATACGCTATGTATACATACGATACAAAACACTTTTAAAGTTCTACACTGTTTTGGAAACACACAAAAAAACTACTATAGAAAATGTTTTAGTCGTTCACTAGATATTTTCCTATAAGTCATTTTGTCTTAAAACCTTGACATTATGTAATATTCGGAGAAGCTTGTTTACTTTATTTTACGGATTATGGCACTTGGTATTTGTATACATGTAATATTATATGCTGTATTGTTAAAAAAATGTTTATTCTTTAAAACTCTTTAAAGTAAAATGTATGTAATTCTTTTCCACAAATGGTTGTGTAAACTTTAAAGCCAACCCACTTTGAAACTTAAACTGCGTCATCCATTTTCAAATTGATTCTACTCGATGCGGTAGTACTAAATAATAATATCAATTGTTGTAATTAAAAACTATGCAAAATCAATAAATAAAAAGAAATAAATAGCCTTGCATGAGTACAAGCCAATAATATAAGAGGTATGATTGATAAATATTGAATGTGGGCTTTAATGATGACATATGAGAACTTAATAAAAAAAAAACGATGCTATAATTACCAGTATGCGGCCAAACGAGGAAAGCTAATTCAGTGTATGATGAGAAAATTGAAACAATATTGGTATAATAATATAAAATAACATGAGTCGTAAGTGTATGACTTGAGACAAGAGGAGTAACAAAAAGAAATAACATATATTACTAAAAGCTATTGATTTTTGTAGAAATGCAAAAATTACATAAATTAAATATAGATAGAGGAAATATTCAATATGCATATAAAAAATGTCATAAAAACATATAAGCCAACAAAAAATTAAAGTTATCATAATATAGACAATACTTTTCTTAACAAGAATGTACGTAATTATAAATAATTTTACTGTCAGTGGTTATAAAAAACACAATCCTCTCTCAGCCAAAAATTGGACAATTTTAATAGCAATAAACAAATAAACAAACTCCGCAAACTTGCAAATCTCTTTCCTAATTTTACCGAAATTCATATATCGTCGGTGTGCTGCAAAAAGGTCTCAATGTGAAGTGAACTCTAGATGCCGAAGTGTCCCAAAAGTCATAGTCAATGCCATGTACAAAAATCCCATGTCTATTTAAAGTAGTTTTGTTATTGTAACAAAACAATTATTTTTTTATCCAAAACACAAGCTGCCATTAACATTAAATCATCAATAACTGAGAAACACAATTAGTGGACTTGTGAGCTTTTTGCAGCACTCCGAAGATTTCTTATTCATTTTGTATGAACATTTTAGCGCTATAAGGCATATTAGCGAGGTAACATATATCCAATAAATTTTGTTTGAAATCACTTAAAAATTTTTTTTTCTTATATGTAATAATTTTAATATACGCGGTCAGTTTGTTTATTAGGTATTATATATAAAAGATATCCACAGTATTGACTGACTACTAGTGATTGCTGAAACCAATTTGCAAACAGCAATAATTTTACTACAATATCCATGTGCCTTAAAGTTACCTTCAATTGAAGCCGCTCAAAATTCAATATCAATAAAGTAACTGACGAAAATCCTGGCAAAAAAAATGGAAAAAGATCAAAAGATTTACAACATCCGCCTACATAGGGATACTCTGGAATGCTGCAATTGTTGGTTGTTATCAAGTTTCTTGTTTTTTTTTTCGCAAAATCTTTCCTTGCTCCAACGTTTGTGCTGCTAACAAACAATTGCATCACTAACAAATTCTTTCGTTAGATTAGACAAATCCATTGGAATCTGTACAATGCAACGATGTTAGTTCACTACAACTACATACTAACATATGAGATTCCAAATAGAGACAACAGAAAAAACGGCCAAAATAAACAACAAACAATCGTTTGTAGTTGTTGACTTAAAGAAATGCGAAAGCGAAGCCTTATACATGAATGATGTGAACAAGGAAAATGCGAACAAAAGCAGCGATACGTACGAGGGATGTTGGGGGAAGTAAGGAAGTCAAATGAAAATATACTTTCAGTTAAAAAAAACACATTAAATGCTGTGAACCGAGTGTAGAAGCGAATATGTAAGCTTTGTTGTAGACATAAAAAATTTGCGTTTAAAATTTAACCAAAAATAAACTTAATACTACTACAGACTATGCGTAAACCTAATTGCGATGTTTAAAAAACAATTATTGAATCTGTTCATTAGTTTTAAAACGGTGTTAGGCATCCCATACCCTCGCGAGGGTGCAATAATCTGAACAGCTGAAACAGTTTTTAACGATTGTTGGGAGAGCATAAGAGCATGATTGTTGGGAGAACACAACATTCTCATTACATACTTCTCCATATAGCAAATTTTTTTAATTGTATGGATAACAATGAAATATCTCCTATGGGAAAGTAGCAGCCATATATGCCATATATGGACATATCATATTGTATTTCTGTAGCTCAAATGTTAACCATTTTATTGTTTTTTTCCTGTGTTTATTGTAAGGTAGGAGGGTATTTCACATTATAGTTAAAAACACTATTATTACGACATTATTCTAAATATGTCGTCTGCATATTCATATCTGTGGAGCCGAGTACTATCTGTGCACCAGATTGTATCATTCTAGAACAGTGATAGGCATAAACGAACGCATGCACACATTAATATAATGTGCAGTCGCAAAAGAAGCATCAGCGCTGTCGAATTGTATACAGTGAAAATATATTGCTCTCTCAACAATCGTTAAACATTTTTTCTCTGTCTGTACTTGTGTCTGTTTTTGTATTGACTGAGAAACAAGCGTGTGTGATGTTCCTTTCATAACACTCAAGACTGCTTTTTATCAAACAAATACTGCTCGCGATGCTATGAACTGCGTATCACTGCTCTAGAGAAAGATAACCTATTGAATAAAAGTGAAAAAAAATTGTCTCCGATGAATAAAACGGACACAAACAACACACAAAGATGGTCGATCGATGTGTCATCTATCGCGTCCAGTGACCCTCTTAGACATACACAAAAACAATCCATCAAAATCGGTCAATCCAAGGAACGTGTCAACAAAAATAAATGAATAATAAAAAAAACGAAATACTTGTCGATTTAAGAAGGTGCTGTGCAATAAAACCATATGTATTAAAGTCATATGACCTTAATTCCCATTTGATTTTGAAATAAGGCCATATGGCTTTATTACCACAGAAGGTGTGAATTTGGTTTAGGCGCCGCAGTCTAGCTGTATAGCCAGCCTCGCTCTCTCTGTTTCTTTTCATAAGTCGATAAACAAAGCGGTGTTATAGAGAACACATTACAACGCAGTCCCACGAAAACGGTGGGAGGCACGCCCCAATCGAATGGGAAATAAGGCCATATGGCTTTATTACCCATGGCTTTATTAAACGGCGCCATTTAAGAATATGCTCTTAAAATGCATGAACCCTCTACGGATAAATAGTCTCTAAAGACACTAAAAATACATATGTATGTGGTAAGTTTTCTCTCGAATTTGTTAGCGCCTCTAAATAATATCTGTTTTAGATCTAATGTCAATTCGTGAAGTTTTAACACCTTATCGCATTTTAATTTTTTTTATATAACCATCCGCACCTGATGGACCAACCCTCGTAACTGTACCTGTGGTTTTGCCCCGTTTTAGGCAAACATACGTCAGTGGCTGTGTGTGCAAATGCACGCGCTCTTTTGTCTAATAGACACAATTTAGGGGCAAAAACTACATCAAGAACTACAAAAACTACTACAAAAAAAAGGAACCGCCAAACCCAACAAATGTGGAAATCACCAAACGGGTGATGCCTCAGTGAACTTTCGATTAAAACTGTTGTGTTGTTTCTTATTTTCCTTTTCGTTTGTTTTTAACCTCTTCTAATCCCCTCAACATATGCAACACGCACGCACACACACGCTAACACACCCATAAACCAAGGCATATATTGCTGCATAGGCAATTCATTGACATTTTCGTTTGATTTTACGTTTTTTCTTTGTGTTTCGCGTTTTTTTTTTCTTCTTTTTTTCCATTCGAGATTTTTCACGTGTACACGGAAAATCCATCCAACGGCTGGTTGGTAAGGCAAAACATTTTGTTTGTTGTTTTATACCCATTCCAAATGAAAACGAAAACAAATTTGTATCAAATATATGATCCTGGTGGCCAATAAAAATTGTTTTGCCGCCACAGTGACTGCTGCAATGAAGTCATGCCACAGTACGGCAAGCATGTTATGAGCGTATGAGTGTTGCAGTATATGTGTGCGTGTGTGTGGCGTAAGTGTACACTTGGCACTCACACACACGCATGGATACACCACTATACCAAATGATAAGTTCAATAACAAGGCGAACTAAGAAGAAAAAAAAATCAGAAAATCGTATGCGACAGCAATAGAGTAAAGAAACCAAACTAGCCTTTGAACACGAACAAAAAAATATTGACCAATTTGTAAATGGTCGAAATGTGATAGTAACGCACGAGGTCAGTGCAGCTTTTCTGTGGTCAACCAACGGACAAATCTGAGAGCACAGTGGGTGGGAAAGGTTGATATTTTACTAGGACCAAAAATAAACGGTCCCAGAATCAAAGTGATCTACGGCACAATAGCATTTTTCTGAGAATATTATGGAAACACGTTACGTGTTGCTGTTACTTTGCTGACTACACTTATTCTTTAATCAGACATTGTGATACCTCAATCAGCGTCGAAGCACCGAAGATCACTGAGGAAATTCCCATGTATCTATGTTAGGAAATAAAAGTCAAAAAAGTAATCACCTTCTTTACCTAATTGCGTTTGTACTCGTATTCCCAATCATTATCACACCAACCTTGTAACGAGTTTTTGTTACAATTATAATGGGCAATCCTAGAAAGGCAATAGTCCAAACGAAAAAAACAGCAACAAAAAAGCTCACATTCATCGATGTGGTCAAAGTGAGTCAATTTTTGCTGATGATAGTGGGAGGAAAGTTGTGCAATGCTGGAGCTGTATAATGCAATGCAGTGCAATGGCCGTGTAAGGATGCGCAATGGTGGCGCAGTGACACACAAAAACACATGTAAACAACAGATGGAGCGCGGCAGCGACCAAACAAACGACAGAATTGAAACAAAACTGAACTTTTATTGTTTTCGCTTTGCAGAGAAAAAATGCAGATGCATTTAATAAAATCGAACGACAATCGAAGTATGTCCATTAGGGTGATCAATTATTCGGGTTTTTGCGAAAACCGGTTTTCGAATTATTCGAAAAATTGCATTTAAAAAAAACCGGTTGCTTTTTTTGAAATTCACAAAAAACCGGATAATCCGGTTTTCAAAATTATGCCAAATAACAAATTAAAACACAATTTTTGACAAAAAATTTTATTAAAAAATAACAGAAAACAAATCAATTATACCTATAGAAAGTAAACTTTTAGTTTAATTATAATTACAATGCAAAACATAAGTGAGATCAGTTTGTTATTTTAACAAAGACAAACGAAACAAAACAATTCATTTGTAAATAATTGATTATATATAAATATATTTAATTTAATCTTTAGCTTTACCTAAAGTAACATTTAAGAAATAAGATACAATTTAAGTGCTTGGGTGGATACTAGGTTGATTCTTATTTGGCAAAAAAAAAATGTTTTTGGAATTTTTCATGGGCCAAGTTAAAATTTTATTAAGACGTACAAAAAAACTCTATGTGAATTTTTTTAATTTTTTTCTTAAAGGTTTAGGGGTCGCTACCGGGGTTCGAAATTCAAAATTTTACCGTCATCCTGAGGGATAAGCAGAATAACTCGAGTAAACCTTAACTGATCCTTATGAAAATTTTTCAGTATTCATATTTTCCATAACGAAGTAATGAAATTGTAAATGGGCAGAATTGCCCCACCCCTTCTGGTACCTCCCATACAAAATTACCTATTTTTTGATAATTAATATTTCTCCCATAACTTTCAAATGGACAGCTGGATGGCATTTAAACTTGGTCAGTTTAATGACCTTGTAATAACAGATAAACCCCCAGAAAATCGAAACCTTTGTCACACCCCTTCTGGTACCTCCCATACAAATGACCGAATTAACCCCCATATTTTTACCTACATATCTTTTTAGTAGAAATACTGAATTCGATAAAATTTTGCGTGAGATAAACACATGCAAAAATTTGACTCGTGAGTATATATGGACTATATCGGCCAACCCCTTCTGGTACCTCCCATACAAAATTACCTATTTTTAGACAAAATATTTTTTACCAATAATTTCCAAACAGACAGCTGGATGGCATTTAAACATGGTCAATTTAATGACCTTGTAATAACAGATAAACCCCCAGAAAATCAAAACCTTTGTCACACCCCTTCTGGTACCTCCCATACAAATGACCGAATTCACCCTGATAGTTTTACATAGATATGCTACTTATTTTTGATTTTTTTCATAGGTTAACTTAAAATGTTATTAAGAAGTACAAAAGAACTCGCTTCAGTGCCCTGAAATCCATGCGCAGTTTTAAACGTAGAAGTCATATAATATGACTTATGAATGGTATTTCGGGACATCCCCGAAATATCAAACAGCAACCATACCATTACAAAAAAAACATAAAGAATTCTGCGGATGCTATTTGTTTTGCCGAAAATCAGCTTAAAGAGTTTCAGCCACGAGATGACTACAAAGAGCTACTTAAGCTGACAATAATATTCTGCGGAGGTGTTCCAAAAACACCAATATTCTTCAGAGCACCAGCAAGTCTTCACCGTGCTAGATGGATGGCTAAGGCAATATATTCCATAAAAATATATTTATTCAGAGAGCAGTTCAAGCTAAAGGAAAGCGAATTATGTTAAATACAGGATGTTTGCATTTTTATAATTAATATTTACCTTAAATATTGGTTTGAATCCACTTCTGGACCTCCTGCTTCAAGAAATGACCTCCAGTTATTAAAAGACTTGAAGTCTTATGCAACAATTAATAAAGAAATAGCGGCAATAGCCTTAAAAAAATTCTAGGTCATCTCTGGTATTTGTCAGAAGAGCTAGATGGATTTGCTTTTTTGATGACAAAGTTTCTCATGAAATTAAGAAGAAGATGGTAAATGCTTTAAACATAGAAGGAGTAGATAATCCAGAAAAACGAGTTACAGTAGATGAAAACCTACTACATTCTAAAAGTCTTGAGCATTTTGTATCCAACAATACTATTAAATTTTTCAGCAGAACGGGTATTATATCGGGTTTCCTAAAAAAAATGTTGAAGATTATTGCCGACTGTAAATTAAGTAAAGAATTAGTTCGGTCTATGAGGGTTTTTAACGATATTGCTGAACGCGAAGTGGCCTTGATGCAGGAATACAATAAATTGCATACACATAATGAAGAACAGAAGCAGTTTCTATTATTATTGGTGAAAGAATTTAGAAAAAAATATTCAGATCCAAAAAAATCTACCATGTGTAAATAATAATATATTTTACAATATTTTAAAATTTAAAGAAAATTGTAAGCAGTAAATGCAGTTGTTTATAATTATATTTTATTTTATGTTAAGTTTTTCATGCAATGAATTGATGTTTAATATTAATATATTAAATTTTTATTTTAATATTTTTTTTTTACTGTTTAATTTAATTTTTATTTTTGAAATGTATCTTTTTAAATAATAACACAACAAAAACTGATGAACAAATTTGAAATAAATCATTTCTTATTAACTGTACTGTAAAAATTCGTAAGTTGGACTGCAAATTAGTGGAATGGGGCAAGACAATAGCGTTCCATTATCTACGTTGAATATCATATAACATTCATTAAACAAGATTTATATTTAAGATAAGCATTAGTAAAATTACAATAAGGGTATATCTTTACCAAAATATAAATGAATTCAGCATACTTACAAAAAAATGTATGTAAAAATATGGGGGTTAATTCGGTCATTTGTATGGGAGGTACCAGAAGGGGTGTCACAAAGGTTTTGATTTTCTGGGAGTTTATCTGTTATTACAAGGTAATTAAACTGACCAATTTTAAATGCCATCCACCTGTCCGTTTGGTTATTATGTGTAAAAAATAATTTGTCTAAAAATAGGTAATTTTGTATGGGAGGTACCAGAAGGGGTTGGCCGATATAGCTCATATTCACTCACGAGTCAAATTTTTGCATGTGTTCATCTCACACAAAATTTTATTGAATTCAGTATTTTAACTAAAAAGATATGTAGGTAAAAATATGGGGGTTAATTCGGTCATTTGTATGGGAGGTACCAGAAGGGGTGTGACAAAGGTTTTGATTTTCTGGGGGTTTATCTTTTATTACAAGGTCATTAAATTGACCAAGTTTAAATGCCATCCAGCTGTCCGTTTGGAAATTATTGGTAAATAATAATTTGTCTAAAAATAGGTAATTTTGTATGGGAGGTACCAGAAGAGGTTGGCCGGTATAGTCCACATTCACTCACGATTCACTTTTGTGCATGAGTTTATCTCACACAAAATTTTATTGAATTCAGTATTTTTACTAAAAAGATATGTAGGTAAAAATATGGGGGTTAATTCGGACATTTGTATGGGAGGTACCAGAAGGGGTGTGACAAAGCTTTTGATTTTCTGGGGGTTTATCTGTTATTACAAGGTCATTAAACAGACCAAGTTTAAATGCCATCCAGCTGTCCGTTTGAAAGTTATGGGAGAAATATTAATTATCAAAAAATAGGTAATTTTGTATGGGAGGTACCAGAAGGGGTGGGGCAATTCTGCCCATTTACAATTCCATTACTTCGATATGGAAAATATTAATACTGAAAAATTTTCATAAGAATCAGTTAAGGTTCACTCGAGTTATTCGGCTTATCCCTCAGGATGACGGTAAAATTTTGAATTTCGAACCCCGGTAGCGACCCCTAAACCTTTAAGAAAAAAATTAAAAAAATTCACATAGAGTTTTTTTGTACGTCTTAATAAAATTTTAACTTGGCCCATGAAAAATTCCAAAAACATTTTTTAAGACTCACCCTAGTGGATACCTATTTTTTTCTTTGGTTTTTATAAAACTTGACATTGAAAATGCCCTTTCACAAGGCGTTTAATATTGAATATTTTAGAAATGCGTCACTAATTGGGAGTTTACTCGTACTTAAATACAAAATGAGAGTATTCAGGGTTTGAACACGTCGTTCTGATATACGTCTTTTGAAAATTGCATATAAATTTATTGATAATTGGTTTTGAATTGTTGAAAAGTGTTAAAGTAAAAATTTAAAAATACCTTCAGCATCAGCTAAAGTCGAAGAGTTTGCAGAAAGTTTTTATATAGACATTTCCAAAGGTTTAAGGGTGTCACTAATCACTGACAAAGTTGCGATATCATTTTCACTCAATGGTGTCAGTCCTAACTCCAATAAAGTATGATTCACAGATTTGTGCAATTTTAAAAATTGAGAAACCATATTGGTTATAGAATTCCAGTGGTACTTAACATCATGGACAAGTTGAAGCTACTTATCGCTTTTCAGCCGACTTATTAAACATTGAAGATTTATAAAACTAACAATTAGGTTGTTCTTCCGAAACACTGAAAAAAAAGAAGTACGAGAACACATTTAACACAATTATGAATAAATTTAAATAAAAAATATCGAACGCCAAAAAACCGAGATTCGACAAAAAATAACCGGATTATTCGATATTCGAAAAATAGGGATTTAAAAAAAACCGACGGTTTTTATGAGTGAAAAAAACCGAGTAACCGGTTTTTGAAAACCGAACTGATCACCCTAATGTCCATTCGATACGGCCACAGTCAGCAACATCGCCAACACTATGTACCACTACAAAGAGACATCCGCACACACACACACACACAGCCACTCACACACATGTCTTTCATAAACATATTTGACGTATCTCATCGTTACATCGAGTATGAATTGGGAATTGATACACAAAATATGTTTTGTTTATAAAGTGATTGAACTGTAAAAGTCCAGAGGACGTTTTCCCTCCTCTTTTTGTTTAAGTTTTTGGTTTTATTGTTTTTGACTCGGTTTTTTGTTGATTGTACATCGCTTTACTTGTGTTTGTGTCCGAAACAAGAACAAAACAACAAACTTTTCCACTTTTATTTTTTAATTGAGTGAAAAATTGAGAAAATTTATAAAGTATAAGTGAATAATCGAAGGAAATTCTCAATATCCTTTGGAATACAAAACAGGATGCAGTAGAGTAGTGAGCTCGTGTGTGTGTGTGTGTGGGAAGAGAGTCAACTGAAAATGCTGTTGTGAAAATTGTTTTTTGCTACTGCTGCTGATGATGATGGAAGTGTAGGGAATTGCTCACAAGAAAAATGTTGCTGGAATTAGTTTGTTATGTGATTGTAATCGATGTGCGGCTAAGTTTGTAATTTGTCAAGTACGAGGCGACTTGTGAATGTTTGTGGAATTGAGCGGTAACTGCAATAGCATTACAGACAAGTACATGTAGGGCAATTAATTTTGTATATGATGTACGTCCTATTTTGTAGTATGTATATAAATTTATAACTAATATCTTGAACTAAAAAGAGGTCAATGGCTACAGCAGGTTCAATATATTCAATATATTGCCAATAAGTCGACCAAAATAATATCTAGACGGGAGTATCCACAGTACCAAAATGTTATATATGAAGTCAACCTAAATAAAATATAACAAACAATTTAAACAATTTTAGGTTTCATTCCTCATTCCTCTTTTTGTACTGGTTCACAATAAAGTGGCACTGAAAAAAATGATTTTTTTTAAATAGGTAGGCTTTTTCTTTATTTCAGGGAATTGTACAGAATTTAACTTCTTGATATTAAATAGGTCAAGGAATCTTATGCTAATTCATATTTTTTTCTGTACATCCAAAAATATAAACGGTTAAGTTATCTTTACGAATCAAGGAATTTCATTTAAAGTGGCATTCAATCGATTTTGCATATTTTGCTTATTTTACGAAAAATTTGTGATTTTGCATATTTATTCGCAAATTTAAGCGAATTTTGCAGTAAATACATGTTTTTGTTGCATAATTTTGCTATTTTGATTAAATGCCACTTTAATAATGAACTTACACCAAATGTTATGTAACGATGTACAAATTATGCCAACTCGTCCCTAAAAAGCCTTTGCGGCGCTGGGGCACATATATATATTTGTAAAATTATAAACTTTGAATAAATGAATTGAAAAAAAAACGCCTTTTACTTTGTGCGGAACATCTTTGGTAAATGTTGCTTTATAATTTGTTACACAATATTCATCTGAATTAATTGAATTTTACACAATTTTCACACCAATATCCAGGTGAGATATTATTGTGGGAATTTTATATGAAAAGACGATATGCGCGACAAAAAAATCAATAGACAAAAGCAATCAACAACTGCCTGGCTGGGTGGTTCTTCTTTTTCGATGAATTATCTTATATCAACTGAAGAAAAAATATCTTTTTTTAAAACGCCTTTTGCTCTCTCCAGATCCAATTACAACAAGATATTATACCAAGGATTTCGAAAAATTAGGCGAAACAATGAATTCGGTTCGATATTGATTTAAAATTAATATTAATTTTATATGTATACTTATATTTTATATGTATATGTGCGAGTATAAAAATAAATTTTTTGTTCTTTTGTGAGCATTCATAGAAATTTTATTTATAATAAAATCTTATATATAAAAATGAATCGATGTGCAGTTGTCTCGCTAAAACTCAAAAACGGCTGGACCGATTTTCAAAATTTTTTTTTTGTTTTGTTCGCTATAGCTTCCGGATGGTTTAAAAGGTTTTATTTTTTCAAAAAGTGGGCGGCGCCACGCCCCTTTTTTCAAATATCGCTCAGACGGCTTTTCTAATAGACCGATTGATACAAAAATTTTACCATGAAGTACTGTTGACCTGTAGATAGTTCCTGACTACATTTGGTTGTAATTTGATAAAGGGGCGTGGCACCGCCCATACAACTTGAAAATTAAAAAGGCTATATTTCATGAACTATCAGAGGTATGAAGATGAGATTTGGTATATATGCTGTTTGAGCAGTATTAATTACAGCCAGGATGGAAGTGGGCGGTGCCACGCCCCCTTTTCAAAAATCTCTCTAACGGCTTTTCTAATAGATCGATTGATACAAAAATTTTACCATGAGGTACTGTTGACCTGTAGATAGTTCCTGGCTATATTTGGCTGTGATTGGATAAATGGGCGTGGCACCGCCCATACAACTTGAAAATCAAAAGGGCTATATCTCATGAACTATCAGAGGTATGAAGATGAGATTTGGTATATATGTTGTTGGGGAAGTATTAATTACAGTCAGGATGGAAGTGGGCGGCGCCACGCCCCTTTTTCAAATATCGCTCTGACGGCTTTTCTAATAGACCGATTGATACAAAAATTTTACGATGAGGTACTGTTGACCTGTAGATAGTTCCTGACTACATTTGGTTGTAATTGGATAAAGGGGCGTGGCACCGCCCATACAACTTGAAAATTAAAGAGGCTATATTTCATGAACTATCAGAGGTATGAAGATGAGATTTGGTATATATGTTGTTGGGGAAGTATGAATTACAATAAGGGTGGAAATGGGTTCCACACCATTTTTAAAACAAACGGTTAAAGCTGTCAAAATTCCACAGTATATTGCTGTTCGCCTAGAGATATGAACATTAAGGTGGGCCAATTTTTTTTATTCGCAAAAATCGTAACCAAAATCGGAATCTACGATGAATTTTAAGAAAATTTCACCTAAAAACTTTGTGTCTAAAATCATTTCCTAGCTCGCGTTGGAAAGCATGAAGATTTCAAATAAAGATTTTTTTTGTTTTTAAATGAGCACAAACCGAAAACTTCAGATATATATTTTTTGTGACCTTCTGCGTAAAACTGACTTCCCAACAAACTAAATGAGGTATTACAGAAGCGAATCTATGTATTTGTTAAAAAGTGATGGCCTCTGAGAGTTGGCATACAGAAATTAAGTTTTTAAAAGTCATTTTTTAGAATATTGGGCGGGATCCCAATAAAAAAATAAAAAATATACTATTCTTTTCGTCTTGGTCTCCAAACATCGAAATGGTAGGTAAATGGTGGTAGCCGGGGCCCAAAGGTCTGAAGTAACTCAATAATTGCTCATTGGTAAAAAAAATATATCTACCTGAAATTTTCATGCTGCTCAGCGCGAACTAAGAATTGATTTTAATGATCAGGCTATTTCGAACTAAATAAGTTAAAAGTTCCGAGGCGCTGCCCACGCACTTCAATAGTTAACTTTTTAACTGTACCAAATAATGGTCCGTACACCAGGTAGTTGAGGATGTCTGACTAAAATAGTGATTTTTTTTAATTTACTTTACAGGTATGTGTTTTTCAATGACTTTTCAGAAGAGCGAATCGGTAATAAATCATATAGATAGAAAAATTAAGCAATATTCATTGTAGTTATACTACAATGGTTAAATTTTTATAGTATATCAGAGGTAACATTAGCAAAAAATTGTAAATAACCTATGAATGGGGTATTTTTCTTGACATATAGAACTTCTGATAGGTAGAAGTGTGCATCTAACTGTCATACTAATGAAGTGTGATAGACTTTTTTTAGTATACTTTGCAAAATCACCATGTAAAAACTAAACAAGAACAACGTTTAAAAATCTTGCAAATTTATTTTCAAAATGCACGTTCTGTTCTCCAAACTTATGGAGCCCTTTGAGAAGTTAAGGGTGCATATAATGATACATCTGAGCAGCTAATAGAAGCCATCGACGCTGTAGACGTTAGTGTGACAGGGGACTCGAATTTATCGAACCGACGTCTTTCTCAGCAACTCGGTCTCTGCAAATGCTGAGGAAAGATCTTGGCCTACATTCATATAAAATCAAACTGGTAGAATAACTAGAGCCAGTGGACGATCAATTGATTATTTTTTTATTTATCATGTCATTGCACATTATTTGAAGGAGAAATGGTTCCAACACGACGGTGTAAAATGCCATACAGCGCGTGAGACCATCACTTTGTTAAGCCAAACGTTGGTGACCGAATTATACCAAAAAATGGTAATACGAGTTCAATACAAATATAGTGTTCGGGAATATTATTGATCCGTGTGAGAAGAAGACATAACAAAAGAAGTTTTAATGGCTAAAGGAATGAATCTTCAAATGGAATTTTCATTTGCGGTCAATAGGAGAAGGCATAACAAAAATATTTTTTTATGACCAAAGAGATAGTTAGTATACGGATGGTTCACGCTACTACGGATCAAAATAAATAATTTTGATCTTTAGAGGAATGTATGTTCCCGATTTGTGGAAGAAGTGGGTTTTAGCCCTACATAGAGAAAAAACTTAATCTACATGCCGGCACTATAGATATGACTTTGTTGATGAACTTTTTATTAGCATTTACAACAATAAAACTTAATTGGTTAACTTTAATATTAAGGAGTTACTTTAAATAAGTTACATAGATAAATTGTCGAGCTTAAGCACCGTTTTCAAAGTACTTTGTAGACCTAAATGTGAAATATATTACAAGTTAATATGCAATAGCGAAGCATTGCCGGGCCCACTAGTTTTAAATAATTTTTTAATTGCATATTTTTAGTGCATATTTTTGACTATATGACTATATTTTCGAGCCCCCTTTCCGTCTTATAGCCCAAATTATATTTTTTCTCAGTGTAACTCTCTCTTAATATTTTTCTCAGTATTTTTACAAAAAAGTTGAAATCTTTTGTAAAAATATACATTTGACCACTAACGGATACCCAGCAGCCTCTTCGCCTGCTGATAAATTCAAAAAAGAATTCCTCTTTCATTCCTTTTCCCTTTGCCAATAAAAAATTTTAAATTTAAATTTAAACCTAAGAAATAAGTACAACTGCGATTATGTGAAAATATTCAAAAGTTAACTTAGTATACCCAAACTGGTTCACACAACACCCTAAATTGTTCAGTGTTTCCAACCGCCATTAATTCCGGTAAATAAACTTAAATGTGTTAAGTTTATTCCTCACGTATTCTCAATGTAACATTTTTGCGTATCACAAAATTTAGAGAACAAACTAAACACAACATGTACGCACATTAAAAGGTACTTTAATTAAACCGTTTTAATCTTGGATGAACTGAAATCGTTTCCGTGTCTTAACACGCCGATTGCGGTAAGTCTTGAAACAGTTAAGGAAGGCAATCAGCATATCGAACTTTCCCGTCTGAACCTTCCCCCTGCTGTGGTAAGAGGTATTTGCCTTTATGTCCAATATGGCGCGAACTGATTGAACTCTAATATGAAGTAGTAAAAATTTAATTTTTCACTGGAGGTAGACGTACGCATAAAAGCATAGCCTAACAATAATTCGCGTTTGTTGCGCTCATAAGTAAACAAACTTAAAGCGGTTTGGAAATGTTACCAATTTACTTAAATATTATATAAAAGTAACATGTAACAACATCATGAATCACTCACTCGACGAAGTCTATAAGCTGCAAAACGCCAACAGAGGGTGAGGTTGAGAGCACCGCAACATAAAACGTATTAGCTACACAAGAAAACAAATGTAGCAGAGGATGTGCACAGAAGGAACTAAAGTCAAACGTCAGGTGGTGGTGGTGGTTGAAGGTAAAGCGTTTTTTTATCGAGAGCCATGAATGGGCGAAAACGTGCATTACAAAAGTTCAACAGAGAGGGAGAGAGAGTGAAAAACGACTAGGAAACTAAGCGGCACAGGTACAATGGCAAAAGAGAAAAAACGAAGGGGAAAGTCATGTAACAACTTTAAAAGCTGTAATAATTGTTAATTTTTGGGAATTCGTAGAATATTTAAAATATTAAAATTTAAAAAAATATAAAATATATTAAAAATGATATTACAGATATAAAAAACATTAAAAATGTTGAAATATTAAAAACTTTAAAAGTATTAAAAATATTAAAAATATTAAAAAGATTAAAAATATTCAAAATATAGTAAAAGTATTAAAACTTTAAAAAAATATTAAAAATATGAAAAATGTTAAAATTATTACAAATATAAAATATTTTAAAAATATCAAAAATATTAAAAATATCAAAAATATCAAAAATATCAAAAATATCAAAAATATCAAAAATATCAAAAATATCAAAAATATTAAAAATATTAAAAAACTAAAAAAAAATAAAAATATTAAAAGTATTAATAATATTTAAAATATTAAAAAATACTAAAAATATTAAAAATACTTTATATAAAAAAATATCAAATATATTACAAATATTCAAAATATTAAAAAATTTTAAAAATATTATAATATTAAATCTATTAATGATAAAATATAAAAAATATTAAAAACATTAAAATTACAAAAAATATTAAAATTATTAAACTTTGTGCAAAATGTCCCACGTCACCAAAAAAACTATACTATTACAGTCATTTGTTCACACACATTGAACAGTGGCGTACCATAGCATGCAAAATTAAAAAAACATATAATTTCTGCGAATACATTGAAAAGTTGCGCTCATCGAGACTGTTTTTTTGAACGTGTTGCACTTATCAAGACTCATGTGTAAAAAAGAGCGGTTGCGCAAATCGGGGTGTTGCAATAATCGGTAGTTGCGAAAGTCGAGCTCGTACTGTATTACAAATATTACAAATATTAAAAATATTAAAACTATCAAAAATATTGAAAGTTTTAAAAAAGGTTTGTGATGATAGTAGTGAAGTTGCAGCAAAGGGCGGTGACGAGGCATTGTGGTGATTGCCGAAATAACGTTATACGCCTTGCCCGCTGTCTCATAATACATTTCACAACTCTTAAACAAAAACCTATTGGTTATAATCACAAATTACCAATAGAATAGTATTGAAAATTTTAGAAATATTAAAAAATTCAAAATATCCAATTCTTGAAAGTCCAAAATTATTCAAATATTTCCAATATTTAAAGTAATGAAAATGTTGATATAGTCGAAAAATGCAGAAACTGATAAAAAATAATCGTATAATTTCTGGTACTAAAGTTATCCAAGTTTCACGTAGCTACCCTAAATCCCATCCCATATCAAAAAATAATATTTTTCCAAGCCTTAAACCTCCACTCCAATACATTACAAAATTTTCCATACAATGTAAAGGGGAGGTCAGCAAAACACACGCCTGGTCTATCTAGGCTAGGCAAACTTCCATCCATCTGTCTATTTGATCTAGGAACATTTGAGGTTGGGGTAAGTACAATTTTATTACTGCAATATCAAAGAAGCTACATATTTGCTCTCGCTACACATGTAAAAATGCGTAATGAATCCGACACACACACAGTCAAAGCAAATGAAACAAAAGAAGTTAACAAAACAAAGAAAACCAATAACAACAAAAAAAAAACAATCAGAACTGGAATCTATGGCAGCAAAGATATCTAAACAAATTAGTTGATTGCCACGTGATTTCATTTTATTTCTCATGTATTTCACTTTTGCTATTAAACTCAATACGTTCGATACAACAATACAAGATACAGACAGACAGACAAACACTTACTCACACTTAGCGCTGCACTGATAGGGCCAAGTGAGTGCTGCGAACTGAATCAATTGACCTTGTGGTAAAAGCTATTAGCATGGTTTGCACTGTCTGATCAGTTGGCCGCCAACTGGGGCAGGGGGAATGGACCTAATCACTCACACCAAAGCTTGGTCTCTTTGCAAGTTGACTGCAATAGAAGCCCTAGGCAAAGAAAAGCGATAGAAGTAGAAACAAAACAAAACGAAAAGCTGCGTAATTGAGTAATTAACGTAAATGTTAAAATGACCTGAAATTAAAAGAAACGAGCGAAAAAAGCAAATGTTTGTTTACGTGATCGGTATAAATTTAAATTGTTTAGTAAATTGAGTATATGTAGGATTAATAGATACGATGACTTTAGTAGGTTAATGAGCGCAATTAAGGAGGGGGGAAAATGCAAACAGAAGCTGTTTGACTATTAACACTGCATTAGTCAAAACTTAAAAAAAATTGAATGAAGGGCTCATAATAACCCAAAAACTAATGATTTCTCGTCATAAGATAAAACCATCGAATCCAGTCATGTTATTACAAATTTTGGAAAAACCTACAACAGTGCTATTAATAGGTTTGGGTGGAATAGGCATTGCCTACTTTGGGAGCATACATTTTTCTGACACTCGTTTAACGGTCACATAAAAATCGCAATGTTACAAATTTCCCAATAAATAGGACTTAGCATATGTGGTTTTTATTTTAAACCACTTTATTAACCTCTTACCTAATTTATTAACCCAATACCTAATAAACATCCGTTTCCTTATGCTACATTATAAAGACGCTTATCAATAACACTCTAGTCGACCTCATAAAAAGGTTTGCAAACTGCTATTAAAGGTGAAATGGATCAATTCTAAAGCTTTCCTGGGAATACAAAAGTCCTTTACATCTCCTCCCATTTACACAATTCTCAACGGCCACATAGATGCATCAATAACAAAGCGATTCCCCAACAAAATTAATGATGTTTTTACCCTGTTGTATGTGACACTTTTATTGAGTACCAAATTTGATCAGATCATTGTTGTTCTGCAATCCTCTTAGGATGGACTGAAGAACAGCAAACACAAACAGAAAGAAAACACATGCTGATGGTTAGCAATTTTGTTAAAAATCATCCCAAAATGGAGAAGCACAATGATAAATTATTGTTTCTCGTATTCTAGGAAACCCCCCTATTGGAGCACATTAAATATTTATACAAGTTTTATAAAGATTAATTTGTTTGTAATAGCTTTTTAGGGCTATTTCGCAACTTAAATTCATTTAAACAACACTAAAGAAAATAAATAGGAAAGAAAAAAATTACAAAAAGAGACCTTTCTAGAGAAGACGTTTTGAAAATGTCTACACAAATACCCACACACACACTTAGATATTTACTTCATCGTGTTTTTCTTTTTAATCTTTTCAATTTCTGTAGATTGATTTGTATTGTATCGTCTAAGAAAAATACTTTAAAATGGAAATGACAAAACCGGCAAGAAACCGACTCGTCATCAAAACCTCAAACCACCAAAACGTAGCCAAACCAGCCGCAGCGTGTTGAATTCTATGAATCGAGTTTGTTTTGTCTGAAAACCTACGCAAAATAGCATCAACAACACCAGACCCCCAGTACTGGGGTACTATTGTATGTATTGTATCCCAGCATTGTATTGGAAATATATAATTATTATAAACATATTTTGTTCTTTGTGTGTGTCGCTATGTAACTGTAAACAACGAAAGCAGCGTCAGTTGAATTGGTGAAGCAAGGGAGGAGGGGTACAGGGCGACGAAGGCAGCCAAATACGGTTATGATGGAAATGTAATTCTTAGATATCGCGCGGTTTGATAAATTGTAATGAAATCTTCTACATCGGATTCTACTAAAAGTTTTTTCTCTAGTTCTCTACTTAAGGTTTGTACAGTTGGATTTTGTTTATTTTTTTTGGAAATTCTATTTGGAATTCCTATTTATTTGCTATAATTAAAGAGGGGATTTCGTAATCCCTATTGCAAATGTATCGTGTTCAGTCACAATAACCCTCTTATTTATGGCTGATGAAAAGATAGTAGGAAGTGCAATAAATCGAAGTAGGCACAGTGGTTTTGGTTAATAAAAGATATAGACACAAGCTCAATGACACTAATTTAGTATTTTATTATTTTAATTTATGTTTCACTTATTCGATATTCGTCCATCGATCTTCTTCGTTAACAACAGAGCCCTGCACGAATACAAGTTTTCAGTATTCGACCCATATTACTGTCAGTTTCGGGCTCGCTACGGGATTCGAAACGGTTTCGTAACGGATAGTAATGCAAATCCCGATTACTTTCATTAATTTCATTAACTCTTTTACGGACTCGGAACGTGTTTGTAATGGGTGCGCATCCATTTTTTATGCACATTGGACTCTTATTGTTAAAGAGCCTTACGGCGGAAATCATAAGTCGACAGGCCTTCTTTCATGAGTCGGAAGGGTTTGTTTTGGATTCGGTAGGCCTTCAAATTAAACCTGCCCGACTCCTATCCTTTTAACATTGTTTGAGATTGGGATGCAAGATCTTCCATCGTCGCTTCCTACAAGAAGGCCTTAAAAACCTGCATACACATGAACAAAGATGAACTTGCTATTAAAATATGCAGTGTCACATGAACACCTTCCCAGTAGCCTTCTGCAAGCCTGACACAATAAGGGGAGAATGAATGAGATTCAACGCTGTATGATCAATAAATACACACAAAAACACCTTCCTCATGCCTCCTTTTTTACATACCTCCTGAAGGCCTGGAAGAGGGAAGGGAGCCTGAAGAGCATCCTCCGTCACCATTATTAAATAAGGACTTTTGCGTGCGTTGTATGAGCAAGCCTTTGCAATTTCCTTCCCTGAGCGGCTATTTTAAGAGTTTGAACCCAATTCCTTGCGATTGTTATACAGCCGTATTTATATATGCCCTATGAAGATGCATTGGAATTATGCGGCTAAAACTAATGATACACTGTTTTAGGAAAAAAATTACAACTTCCTCGTTGCCTTCATATTTAACATGTATTCATATGTTTAATAAAATGAAGAGAGCATGAATAAGAATAAAGCCTTATGGAACGCCTTCAAAAGTATTCAGTATGCCTGTGCTCTGCATTTCCTCTTCCTTTCCCAATAACATACGGTGTCATTGGGAGGCAAGGCCTTCCATCGTCGCTTCCTATAAGAAAAAATAATATGCAGTTGGTCACCCCGAAACTGTTTAGTTTATTTTTAGATATTTATAACTTCTATCCTTGCGATTGTTATTTAGCTATGCTATCATCTACCCTATGAAGATGCATTCCAATTGTTTGACTAAAATTAATCATAAACTGTTTTAAGAAAATCACACCTTCCTCGTTGCCTTTGTTTTTCATGCCTTCTATGAAAAGGTAGATGGTATGTGTTTTACAAAACTGTATACACACTAAATGGTGGAATAACAAACCATCGAAAACGTTGATTCTCCCTTTTCAAAGATGGCTTTCAGCAGTGGTCTTGAAAGTATGGAGAGAACATGTGCTCGGGATATTTCAGAAAGGAAGGAGTAGGTCTTTTTTTAGGCCTTTAGGCATGACGTTAGAATGTCTCAGAAGGCTTTATTGCATGCCTGCTTGTAGAGGCCTTGCTAGTTGCACAAACACCTTCCTCTTTCCTTTTTTTTGACATAAAGGCCTGGAAAAGAGAAAGGAGTGTGAACGACATTGACAATTTTCCAAATAAGTATTTCTACATGCGTTATATGAAGAAGGCTTCGGAGATTCTGGGGTGACGTTCGAAAACGTCTGTAAAAAATTAGGTGCCGTTTGTTTTGAGTCTTAAAATATAAAGCATGTTAATTCACAAATATGCGACAATCTATTCCATACCTCATTAATGGGGTGTAATGGGAAATTAAGTTTTAAGTTATAAGTTATTATATTAAGCGTAAAACCGATCGTGGCCTAATGGTATAAACAGGCAACTATCATTCTGGTGTTCTTTGTAAGAGTCCAGTCACAACAAACTAGATTATGTTAACCGACAGTACCTTCGATGTTGTAGACAGTAGATAGCTGTCGATAGTCGAGATAATGGGCAAGTCTAGTAAATTGAAGAAAATACGTAATTCCCATTAACACCCCAAGAATGAGATATGGGGTAAGAATCACGTCGCGTTTTCTAACTACCATGCCACTGGATACCCCACGGGTATATTAACCTATAAAAATAATAACATTCGCGTGTTCCAACCATGACACTAATTCTACTTCTAAATTTTGGCAAAATTTTGGTGGCAGTAAACAAATCACCAAAATTATGATAAGATTAATATAATTTTTATTTTCAAAGCTGGTGCACTTGAAATATATTTACCCCTCATAGTGTTTGAAAAGTTTAGAAGTTTGTATTTTTATTATAAATAATTAAATTGTATTAATCTTATCATTTGTTGTCTTACTATTGAAAAACTTTTGCACATTAGAATTTTTCAAACAAATCAAAAACCTACATAAAATAAGCGCAAACTTTGATATGACCTACAATTGTATTGTTGTTTAATACTAATATGTATATGTTCCATCAGAGCACCTACAAACAAAAGAATGTTTGATTATTAAAAAGTTTAGATAACGCAAATTCCGATGGGTTCTTGTCATAGCGTACAAGACAAATTTTTGGCCATACCTTCAAAACCATAGCAGTATCTATGTCTTAATTATATATTTTGACTAGAACATGATCATGATTTAATTCCACTACATAACTACAACACAAATTAAAATTGTCACAAAAATAAGCTATCAAACCTACGGTTCACTCCAAAATACCCCAACGACAAAGTAGACGCAAAAAAATCCATAGCTGTAATAGGAAGGCGGTAGTGTTGTGGTAGTGGTGCGTTGTTACCCCACTGCTACCATGAATGAATGAATGTTTTCGCACATTTCGCCCAGACATGTTTGTTGTATCAAATTTGCAAAAGAAAAAAAAGACTAAAACAAAACGAACTAAACACAATAGAAGAAATACTTTCACTTAATAAAGACCAGAAATGTTGTACGAGTCAGTTCGTTGAAGACATCATCGCAATCGCACAAGAAATTATATCGCCAGCACGTGGAATTTTAGTTGTGCGTGAGCGTGTGTGTTTGTGACTTCAGTTATGGCATAGTAGCCGACAATGAAGAAGAAGAAAAGAAGCCAATTAATAATTCGTAATGCGTATTTAACGAAAACGAAAGTAATCTATAACGTAACATGTGTTGCACTACACAACAGCGGTTGTTACTGGCACAAACGTAATTAATTGAGAGGCAACCAAGCTAGGCACTGGATCCTAAACTTTATTCAAAAGTGCCCATGTAGCAATAGAGAATATTTATATTAGCTGGACAGACATGGTTGTCGGTGCAATTAATGGAAAAGTTAATATTGAGTTCATAAAGTAAACAAGTCAATAGCATCCCTCCACCTGCCCACTTTCAAATCAATAGCCAGGCACCCACCAATGGACTATCGTTTCATTAGGAGAAACAGCAGCAGCAGCAGCTTCAATAAAGTCAACAACATCAGTGGAAACGTTGCGGACGTCGCCGTCATAATCATCGTCATCAACACCCTCTGCACCGAATTGAACAAAGTTTAGTCAAGTATGCTTGACCCTGATTAGCTGCTCCATTGAACTAATTCAAGTCGGGGCAAACAACACTAACAACAAGAAAAAAACAAAATTTTTGTTCGATGAGTTTATAATGCGGCAAAGTGGTTGTAAACAAAGCACTCACCACTAACTCACACTCTCTAAAAGGCAAAAACTGTTTCACTCTCTCTCTCTGTTTGCATGCAAAAAAGTGGGAAATGTCGATGGCAACATATATATTTCAAACTTAAGCGATTTGCTAAAATTATGTTTATTATTAAGCTGTTGTTGTAAGTGGGCGTTTTGTGAGGCTTTTAAATGGAGGGAAGTTAAGATTTGAGTTTTTAGTAAAAATTTTGTAGTTTAGTGAGTTTTGGACTTTTCTCTTATGACACAATGCAATGTGTCTCATTTAGTCAATGGGTATAGTCATAAGCTGGGCAAATCACCGGCTTTATGATATCACTATGATTGACTTAATGACTTTTTGGGCATGTCTAATACAATGGTGCTATTTAAATATATATCGCAAATTTTATTTATTTTAATAAAATATTTTGTAACAATATTGCGTATATAAAAACTTTTGTTTTTGCCAAAGCCAAAGCAATGAATACGTAATTTCTCTAAAAACTCTCTGTTTTACTACATGCATAGTATATTTAGTGAAATATTCCACAAATAAAAACTGTTATATTACATACGGAGAACATTTTTTGTTTCACAACATCATTGACATACTAACTAACAATTTACGATTGATATGTGAATGTTAATCGATTCATTATTGCTTTGTTAACACTTATTTACTATGTATATGTATACATATTCATACAAATGTACATAAATTAACAACACTGAAAAACAGGTATGTACTGAATAACCAGTTGAATAGCAAATAAAAAACAACTAAACAAATTTTAAAGAACATTTAAGAACTAGTGATAGATTAAGGCTAAATAAAGAGGGGTTGTGTGTTTTGTTAAAAGCGACATTCTCAAAGATATAAAAAACGAAAAATATCAAAAACTAAATTCAGCGTGATCTTGATTAATGTAATCATAGCGTATTGCAAAACCGAATTATCTTAATCCTATGTGTTAATTTGCCAACATTATGGAGGCAACGCAATTTTGTTTACTTTTATTTACTGTTAAATATTGTTTACTTTTCTTTATTATGCCATATTAATTTTATGAAAGAGATTCGTTATTATTATCAAAATTTCAAATTTAAGTAAGGGAGTAAGTCTCCTTTGAAAAATGCAACAAATATTATATCTTGTTCTATTTTTTTGTATTCAAATTTGTCGTTCAGTTTTTATTAATATTTATATATATATATTTATATTATTTATAATTCAAAATTAATTATACAGTCTTTATCTCGAAAATATATAAATTTATCCGTGGAATACCAATAACTAGGGCTAGGTGCGGAAGTACCACAGGCGATTATTAGTTTTTAATGTATCGAAGTGACAAAAAAAAATAATACCACAGCTATAGTGACTTTAGCATTCTGCGCATTCTAAACAATACACAAACACTCATTCAGCTGTTTCCTGGAAAGTGACACACTTATGTATTTGTGTGAGCTTCGATAAATCGCTTTATATTTGCACAGTCAATAACAGTGACAAATATTTTTCAAATACCATTCTATAATTTTAACAGACAAATTAAATTCCACAGAAACTAGAAAGCATATAAATTGTTGTTAGTGAACGATGCGAGTATCTAAAACTTGCAATGAGGTAAGAGACAAGTGGAAAGGCTGACTTAAATTAAGAATTGTTATGGCTATGGAGTTCAATGTTATGTGTAGAATTATGTTAAAATCTATACAAATGTTTTTGCTGTCAATTAATTACAAACAGATTATGACAAAGCAGTACTTAGTTTCTCAAACAGATATTTGAAAAGTTTTCTAGCACTATTTAAATTTTTAAATAGCAGATTAAATATGTCAATAAATTCGAACAAAATGTACTTACATTTTGTTACTGATTAAAGTAAAATAGACAAAAATAATAAATATAAGAATTAGAGAAAGGAAATTTTTATGGATAAAATGCAAACGAACTCAATTACTGTCGTTACCTAAAAGTAAAATAAGAATGTTCTTAATGATGTTCTCCTAAGTTTTTTGCTTGCAAATAAATTTAGTAATTTTAAAATTAATTTGATGACATACCCATTATCGGTAAACAAGTTGGTGCCGTTTGTTGTGAAGTGTGTGAATTCGCTACAACGCGAGAAGCTATCACATACCTCATTCATGGGGTGTTAGGTGAAATTGAGAAGAAGTTGGACCTGTGATCTCCCGCATGGTAGTCGCGTGTTCTAACCACTATGCTATCTATGCACTATGCACTATCCCAATACAAAACTAATTTTAAAAATTCGCAAGTTTAGGGCTAGAAAGGCCCCAAAATTGATAAAGCTGGAACCATCACCCAGACCAAACGAGTAAAGATACAATCACGGAAATCAATATGCGCTTGCTTCCTATAGAATAATAGGGATGCTTGAAGGGATTTTTCGAAATTCGCACTTTTAGGACTAAAAAATGGTTCACAAAGGAGAACACTGTTGCC
Organism: Muscina levida; assembly: GCA_964034835.1. Lineage (NCBI taxonomy): Eukaryota > Metazoa > Arthropoda > Insecta > Diptera > Muscidae > Muscina > Muscina levida. The sequence continues at coordinate 6,427,585 of OZ035883.1, forward strand.
ATCACCCGGACCACACGGGTAATGGTGGTTAAATTTTAAAGGCCGATGTTGATCTATATATATAAAAATGAAATGGTCCACGTATGTCATACCATCACTTGAGAACGGCTGGAGCGATTTGGCTGATTTTTTTTTTATTTGATTCGAAATTTTCCGCAGATTGTTTGTGTTGAAAAAAATCAAATCCAGGTGGCGCTAGGGTGGATTTATATCGAAAATTTGAATGCATGTACCAATTCAACTGAAATTTATAATGGATATTCGTTTGATCATGAGAAAACATTTTATGTACAAATGAACCCGGTAGGTGGCGCTGGGGTCGGTTTACAATCAAAATTTAAACGAAAGGGCCAATTTAACTGAAATTCAGAATCTATGTTTGTTTGATCATCCGAAAAAATTGTATGTAGAAATGGACCCGGTAGATGGCGCTAGGGTGGATTTATATCGAAAATTTGAATGCATGTACTAATTTAACTGAAATTTAGTATTTATGTTTGTGGAACCTTGAGAAAAAATTGTTTGTATAAATTGACCCGGTAGATGTGTCTAGGGTGGAATTATAATGAAAATTTTTACGAATTAAACAATTTGACTGAAATTTTGACTGTATATTTGTTTTATTATGAGAATTTTTTTTGTATATATGGGCCTACAGTTGATTTGGCTGGGGTTGAATTATTTCGAAAATTTATATCCATTGTCCGATTTTACTTAAACTTAAAATATATGATTTTTTTGACATGAGAAAATTTTGAATGTATGTTTGGAACCAGTTGCCGGTGTTTAGCTTATGATACACTTAATTTTTGGAATATCATTTAGTCACTTTTTTTTAACATTATAGTTATTCAGAAGTCTATATATATAAAACAGATGTACATTTTGATGTCACCACTAATTGTAAAAACGGTTGACCCCATTTGTCTCAAAATTTCAGTGAAAGTTAAGGATTGGCTGCAGATGGTCACCCAGACCGCAAAAACGATTAAAGAAGAATGACTAACTTTTATAATGGCGCATTCCTACTGAATTAGAGAGCTTCACAAAATGGTTTTTCCCATTTAAAAATTTTAGGGGGCAATAACGAAAATAGGAATAACTGTTGATATCACCCAGACCATACGGTTAATGGGGTTGCTGAGCATGCATTTTCTGAAATTTGTACACTTTAGGATAAAAAGGTACAATCACCCAGTACACTAATGCAGAAAGTTCTATGTCAGTCAATCGGCTTAAAAATTTGGTTTTAGAATATATGCCTATCAATAAGTAAGTTTTCATCATATCATGGACGACACTGCTGATCCGTTTTAGCAATTCTTATAATAATCTTTAAGATATATGAATAACAGAATTAAATTTAAATATTTTAAAGGTCAAAAAATAAACCAATCGTTATTACAAAAATTTGGAGGCAGAACGAAGTCTGCCGGGCCAGCTAGTTTTGAATAAAACACAAATTATTTAGGAAATTGTTGTCATTTCTATTTGTTATGATAATACCTCCATCCGGCGGTCCGATGACGCTGAGGCATAATTGAGGTTCTTTGCCGTTAATGTGCCGAATTTTCTCATCTTTTAGCTCTTAAAGCAACAGCTGGCTTATCGACGTACACCTTCTCTTTCAAATAACCCTAAAGAAAGAAGTCCAACAATGTCAAATCACATGATTTTGGCGGCCAATTGACATTGCCACCACGTGAGATAACACACCATTCACATTCAGGCCTGATCTGCCTTATTTTGGAAAAAATATGGCCCGATGATGCCGCCAGCCCATAAACCGCACCAAACAGTCACTCTTTGTGGGTGCATTGGTTTTTCGACTATCACTCTTGGATTATCATTCAACCAAATGCGGTAATTCTGCTTATTGACGAACCCACTGAGCTGAAAACGTGCCTTATGACTGAAGATGATTTTCTTCGAAAATTGATCATCCACTGTTGCAATTTAATGGTCGTTAATGGTCAGAATAGTGGCATTCTGACCATTAACGACGTTTGTAATGGTCAAGAGACTTTAGTTCTTGAGTCATTTGCACCTTGTAAGCGTTTAAATGCAAGTCTTTATGCATAATGTTCATCAACGACGAGCATGGTGCTATCACCCGAACCACACGGGTATAGCTTTAATCACGAACATTTATATCAGCATACCCCCTATAGAATTAGAGAGCAGCGCGAAGAGTTTTTTTTTAAATTCGTGCTATGAGTAGTAATGGGCGTGGCACTATAACAGAGAAATTGCCTTTTTGAAAAAATGCGTAATCCTAAAATTATAACATTTTGATACTATTTTGATCTCCTGGATTAAAAGCAAAAACTTAGGATTTTTCGAAACAGACTAATTAGTACCCTGATTAACGACTCAAGTAAAGATTATTCAATTAGTTGTGGATGAAGTAGACTTCAGCTAATAAGGCATTTTTGAATATCTCAGTTGGGAGCAGAAGAAAAAGGCGTGACCCTAATAAGCCTAACGAGCATTCTGATCAAACGTCTGGTTCTAAAAAAAAATAAATAAATTAAAATTAAATATTTGTCTAGCAAAAAGTGTGACCAAGGCAATGTACCAATCGTTAGTAGAGAAAAACAACACTCAACATCTTTATCAATACTTTTGCAGCCAGGCCGAAGTCTGACGGGTCAGCTGGTTAGTATTAAATAAAAAAAAGTGTTACAACAATAAAATTTTTGCGCTAATGTAAGAAAATATTTCATTGAATTTATGGTTTTTTTTTTGTCTGTATTGTATGAAACTATCCACTATGCGCCGTTTAAATGAAAATAAACAGCGCCCGATCCCAATACCCACTAAATACAAAAAAAACTTCCCACAAATCAAAAAAAAAATTGTAAAACTGCAGCTTATATTGGGATAGTGTACCTAGTTTTTATAGGTATTAGTGAAACAATTATCACAACTCGTTGAGACGACAAAAATCTTAGTTGAATAAGATAAAAACGATTAAATTCAAAATATGTTAATCATATATAAAAAAGCATTAGAATTATAATAACGGACAATCAATTTAAATATCAACTTTTAAAAATTCTATGAAAGAACTAAGCAATTGATCAAGTACCTGCCTCTAAAGCTACTTTTACTTTGATTACTTTCAAGAAAAGTCTAATTTTAGGCTTATTTAAGCTGCCCTACTCAGCAACCATAAAATCTATCACATTTACATAAGTATAAACAAAAACCCAATTCTCTATACTGTATTATTGTTTACTACAGCTTTTAACAAATATTTAAATCGTATTTTTTTCATGCACTGCAGTGCAGTGCCAAGCAAAGTGTTTAGAAACCCCCAAAAAGAAATAAGCAAAAAAACGTTGCAAAATAAACTACTACATGGTAAGCGATGATGATAAACCGGTCGACCACCGGTCGGTTGTCGTGCGATCGGTCATTGCAAATGAGTGGAAAACTTTTACGAAGTATCTCAGTACTGCTACTGCAGTGAATGGTAGACAGACAACAACACTTATGACATTGGACTTAAACAAATTAAGGAGGGGAAAAAATAACAATCCATAAAATACAAATTAAAATAACCAAACACTGTAAACAAAAATATTACAAACAGAGAGAATACAACAAGCGTGTGTAACACTAACACAGGGGGTGGGGGGAAACAACCAGCTTGCTCTCATTAATAGTGATATTAATTTAGTTAGTTCATTACTGACCTGTTATGATTTTTATCTGTTTTTTCTGTAGATTCTTTTTGTTACTGCTTTCTTTTGTTGTTTGTTATGTTGTGTTGTCTTTTGTGGCTGCTCTCACGCTCTTGTGTGTGTTTTGTTTGTTGTTTGTCTGTGGCACTCGCGCTCTTACATTCTCTCGCTGTTTCTCTGTGTGTTGAGAGATATTTTTATTATAGGCCTTTTGTCGCGTGAATGACACTTTGCACTTTGCTTTTAATGCTGCTGCTGTCGCTGTTGTTGTTGTTACAATAGTTGTAGTTGTTTTTGTTGGTGTTGTTGTGATTGCTGCTGCTGTTGCAATTTACTGGTGATGCTGAATTCTTATTTTTTTGTTGTGCTAGTAGTGGTTGTTGTTGTTGCTGACACGTTTGTTAAATGCACCAAAATGACAAAGTCAAAAGCAACAACACCAACAACATGGCCAAAAAAAACAAGAAAAAGCACACACAACTACAAACTCGCACTCACACACGTGCACGCGCTGTGACACACGTTCAAAAATCATAAAAGCGAAACGAAACGAACTTAATATGAACAGCAGCAACAACAACAAACGTATGACAATGCAAAAGCACACACAGCACTCACACACACGCACACTTGCACACAAAATATGCTGATGCTGCTGCTGCTGATGTTTCTGCTTTTCGGAGGAAGAAGAAACTTTGCAAACAACAACACAACCTAAAGCAACACAACAATAAAAATTAAAAAGGCCAACTACACCAATAGCAACAACAACAACAATACTAAACAGCAGTAGCACCACCAGCAAAAGCTGCTGCTGCCGAGAAGGAGAATTGAATAAATTTATAGTTGGCTAGTTTTAATTCATTTCTCATTTGTTTTGGAATTTATTTTTCTTTTGTTTTATTATTATTATTATTATCATTATTATTAAAACACATTCTTCTCTCCATCACACGAGGCTTTCATAGCAATTCGACACTTGCATTGTTATGATTATTTTTATTTTTTTATTATCATTATTCTTTCGCTCACTCACGCTTCTCCATCGGCCAGGCCACACTAGTAGTATTTCTATTTAACTTTTTCACTTCATTAATTTTTGGTGATTATTACCTTTTTGCTTAATTCTTTAACTTTTTCTCTTTTTCTTCAACAAAAACACTAAACAACAAACCTTAACTAAATCAACAACAACAAAAATAAGTTTAATGATGACTCGTTTTTTACGGTTTCTTCTTTAATTTTGTTTTTTCGTTTTGTTTTTTTTTTTTTTTGTATTTTACTACTAAAAACAAGATACGACGTCAGAAATACGGTTACGTTGACGTCGCCGCCGTTAGAGCGGCCGAGCGCAGTCAATGTGATTTTAACAAAAAGCAAAAAAAAAACTGTCTCGTCAAACACAAAAAACTCACGCGTTTTATTATTGAGAATTCATTTAAGTTTCGTCGAGGCGGTTTTCAAACCAATAAAAAAAAGTTGGTTGGTTGGTTAGTTGCACCACTTGCATTGGATGTTCGATGACGATATGACGACGACGACGACGACAATGATGAAGACCCAGTTTGTATTTATTATTATTACTTCACAAATTCTTTACACGATTCACGGCTATTGTGGGCTTTTCGAACGATATCACTGTTCGCGTTTCTCTTCATGGAAAATTGTTCAATTTATTTATGCAATTGTTAGTTTTGGTTTTCTTATAGTTTTCAGAATTATTATAGTACTCTTCTCTAGCTTCTGTTTCTTTAGTGTAATCTATTTTAATGATTTTTCATTCGGTAAAGCGCTCCGCTCACTGAAAGTTCACACGTCTTAACAACACGACACCGCACAACTAAATAAAAATGACAACACAATCGTAGTGATTATTTGTAGTTGTGTGCCGCAGTACGTTCAGTGTTCGTGAGTGTAAAGAAATTTACTCTTGCTTTTGTGGGCCATCGTTTTGCTCTCCATTTCTCTCTCTGCAGTGATGGTACACTGGTGCTACAATAGTACCGTTAAGGGTAAAACTTCGGAATGCAGCGGTGAATACACTTGCTGCTAAGGTTAATATATTAAGTCATTCATTTCCGGTTATTCTGATAAGAAAACCAATTAGATAAAGCAGGTCATGTTACAACAGTGTCAGTCAAGTGGTTATCGACATAACTTCTAACAAATGTATATGAGTTGGCGCCTCTATGCGGAGAGTAGTGACTTTTAAAACTCAAGTAACTGTTTGTTAAAAACTGTTTGAAACCGAATGGTACATTTGAATGTATTGTTAATAACTCAACAGCAAACGGACACATCTAGAAGTATTGAAATAACTGAGAGAATTAATAACTGTACAAACACCATTAATCTAATATGTACAGATGGTTTTTCAATATACAGTCGACGTTAAAAAATATGATATACATCAAAAAAATAGATTACGAGATAAACGCGTTTAAAGTTTTTAATTTACACCCAACTTGTACGAAATGGAGGAATTCAAATAGCTCTCATGCGGAGTGTATAAAAGATATTAACATGAATTTTTTACACAATATGGAGTATGATGAAATGAACAATTCTACATCATTAACTCAAAAATCACGTTTTTTTAGTTATGACGGTCTTGCACAAAACGAGAGATATGTAGGAACCGTCGTTTTTTCGCAATATCGAAGCTTTATATTATCGCAGCGAAATACTTATAAAATTATTTGTATATAAATCTTATTACCCAATTTAAATACATACGTTCATAATTAATTTTTTTAAACCTCATAAAAAAATCGAAATATTTTGGGATTTCGAGGCAAAAACAGACAGATGAGAAACGTTGTCTACATATAATCGAACTTCTCTATAGTTATAGAGAAGAGACGCAAAAATGTGTTAAAAAATTTAGGAAAATGTTGTGTTTAAAAAAAAAATCGTTATAGAGAGAATTTTGCTATAGAGAAGTTCGACTACAACTACATACATATGGGCAATTCCATGGTGTCGAACGTGACTGTTGTACTCTTTCAAAGTGAAAAAAAGGTCAGAATAAAACATATTTTAGATTCATATTTTACATAATCGTATAGATCCTTAATAGTACTATCACTCGTGGTTTATTCGTTTTCAGGGGAAATATTGATTACTGGAACGGTTCAATCTTTTACATAGTCATAAAGATCCCTTATAATAGGATCACTCGTAGTCATTAGGGTTCGCCAATTTTTACGTTGTAGAGAAAATTCGTTATAGAGAGGTAAAAATGTGTTAAAAAGTTAGGAAAAAGCTGTGTTTAAAAAAAATAGTTATAGAAAGAAATTCGCTATAGAAAAGTTCGTTATAGAGAAGTTCGACTGCAACTACATACATATGGGCAATTCCATGGTGTCGAACGTGACCGTTGTACACATTCAAAACAAAAAAAGGTCAGAATAAAACATATTTGAGATTCATATTTTACATAATCGTATAGATCCTTAATAGAACCATCTCACTCGATGTATATTCGTTTTCAGGCGAAAAATTGATTACAGAAAAAAGGAACGGTTCAAACGCTACAAAACCAGAATTAGTTTTTGAGGACATCGTTAAAAACATGAGATTCAGCGAAATCAAACACAATATTTTATGGATTACAATTTTAAAATGTTAACAAATAACGAAGTTTTGGAATCCTCTTTATTTGTTAGAAATATCATGGATAGTTTTTTTTTAATTTAATTTTTAAATTGGTTCGAACTTGTACTTGCATTATTAGTAGAAATTTTATTAAATATTCAAAGAGGTGGCCATATCATAAATGCAATTTTACAGTCCGTTTAATCAACAATGATACCAAGATAAGCTTTGGACATTTTTGTTTAATAAAATTCAAATATTTATCTTTACTAAAACAAGTCAGCACACATTTTTTGTAAATTTTTTTTTGATCACGGTAGATCTTTTTGTGGAATTGGCCATATGTTAAATATACAATGAACTTGGAAACCGCCGGCATGTTTAAAAGTGTTGTATAAAAATCATGGAAATTTTACTTGATACATGCATCAAAGCCAAACTTTTGATGTTGGTCATACCACAAACAATATATGGGATTTGTGCTTAGAATGCAATTTTTCTTGATGTAGACGGATAATCTGACATAACGCCGTTAATCATAATTGTGAACATTTTCTGAGAACACCGATCAATTATATTATCAATAAATAAAATATATACTATGGCTGTGCAAACTTTTCTTATTGTAGAAAATTTTGTTTTGTGTGTTGAAGAAAGTTTCTTTATTTTGCTGTGCCAAATGAAAATAGAAATTTTTGATAAGTATAATCAAAAAAATATGGAAATGTATAGCAATTGCGCCATTTATTGTAAAAAAGAGTAACGGATGAACATGTTTTTAATTTGTTAACATTCATTTATACACAAGTTGAATTTGTGAAATGATAATTTACAAAATTTAATATGATTCTCTGTTCTCTGTTTTTTCTAAATGTCATAATTTATGCTAGCCCTTGGGGCTCATAAAATATATGACAATTGAATTCACCACATTAAAGTCAAAATTTTGATTTGAAACAAAATTTTCAGGCGTTTCGCCCCCAGCCTATATATACGAATGTGTGAACCTTATCTTATCAGATCGAAGGCTATGGTAACTAGAAAATGAGGTATTTTAAAATGTAGTTCTCGGTACTTTCGTGAGAGCTTTAAGCTGGGCAAACGGAGCGTTTAAATGTAAACGGATAAGCAGCAATACGAAAAATTTATAAAATCATAATCTTAAAATTTATGGAATATAAAAGATTTTTACTCGTGACACTGTACACATATTAAACATTCAGGTGTCCTTTTAAATTAGTGGCTACAAACTTCTTCAAACTTAATAAATTGAGAAAAATCTAAAAAGTTTGCGATTTCGAGGCGAAAGCAGACAGATGTCTAAAGTTAACTATACAACTATAGATATCGTTGGAACGGACGCAGTTCTTCTTTCCAATCCCGTTTAGAAACTTAAATTCGGTTTATATTCAACCACATTACCTATAAATACGTAAAGGTACAAAAAACCGTTTCTTGTTGTACTCTGCCGTGCCTACCAGAAAAATAGTATCATTTCCCAGGTATAGTTTTTTGTCGCACTGTTTTATTTGCTTAAAAAAAGTTCGTTTTTATTGTTTATTATTTATTTCTATATAAAAAAAATATTTCCCAATTTAAATGCCCATTTGTGTTTCAAATTCCTTGTTCAACTATGTCGGAAAAATAGCAATAAACCGAAAGTAAATAAGATAACGGAGCAGTAAAGAATTATGTACATTACTGTACTATATACAATATGTGACCAGTTCCATCACTATCACATCATGTTGGTGGGAATCTATGATTTGTATCACCATAGACACAAACCGAATGCATTTCTACCACACCTACACCACAGAGCCCCCACCACTTTTGCAAGGAATAGCAGAGACAAAAAAATGTATCTGAGAAATGCACCAGGACACATTGGTAGTCCAGTGACAGTTTAATGGCTTAATCAGTCTTGACTTGACCGTCGAACGTAAGAAACTTATGGAAAATCTGTTTTAAGCAGGTTCCAAAACTATGTTATGTTGCACGGGCCGTGGCATAGTGGTTAGAACACGCGACTACCATGCGGGAGATTCGGGTTCGATTCCCGCCTCCAGTGAAGTGAATCTGTTAGTGAATCTAAAATAGAAAGTGTGTTAATTCACAACAACGCGAGAAGCTATCCCATAGCTTATTCGTAGGGTGTAAAGGCAAATTAAGTTTTACGTTAAGTTACGTTCTGTTAAGTTCCAAAGTTCTTGGTTCCAAAATTACGTTATGTTACGTCGTGATTTATAACTACTTCATACATAGAGTATGTAGTAAATTCAATCAGCTGACCTCTTCTGTTTAGTTTTGTTAATTCAAGACGGGTTGAGCTATTCTTTCATACAAAATGTATGTAGTAGATTCAATCAGCTGATCTCTTTTATTAAGTTAAGTCGAAATTGATTGCGCTACGCGACTGTTTTTTTATTGTTTAGATCAAGGTGTATTTAATAAGGTGGCCGCACTAGTCAGCTGATTTGAACTTTTTTCATTCGAATTGGACATAGATTGTCAAATTTACTTGCGCTTAGTTCGATTTGTTAACTTTTTGTTCGACTTCTGTCAACTCAATTTGACAGTTCGGGACTCTTTGCAAAAACAATGTTCATGTTTTTGTTGTAAAGTCTTTAGTTGTTGTTCTAGTGCGACCACCTTATTAAATACACCTTGGTTTAGATGTGCAAATTTGCTGGTGTTGTCACCTACATAAACTCATTAATCGGTTATGCGTTCAATTCGACATGTACAATCGAATAGATAACAGCTGACATATTTGAGTCATTTCCTATGAGCGAAAGAATGGTGTTGCTTGAAATAAGCGCAGCGAAACAATTTTTTATTTAATTTTTTTAAAAGGTGTTTTTGTTAATAAACTGCCTTTGTAATTCATGTTTATTTTTTTGGTAATGTAGCATGCTAAGTTTTGTTAACGCTTTGTAATTTCTATTAAATATCCTGAATTTTGAGTACCCACAGAATATTAACATTGGTTATATTATTACTTTCGTCACAAAACTTGTAATGGGAAGCCACCAAAAATACGTTAAACCGATCCAGGTTATCATTGAACCCAGGGGCTCCCTAGAGCCCTATCGACCTACCATTCCGATGTTTGGGGATCAAGCCCAGGATAATGGTTTACTTTTTACAAATACGCTATATGTCCCATGTTTCTACTTCGGTCGAAAATTATGTCTTATTCTGGTGAAAGTTTTACATTTGATAATTTTTGTAAATTTTTTAGAGATTTACTTACGAGATAATATTATTTTTGACAGAAAATATATGTGGATATATTAAATAATAGGTTTACCATTTCATTCGCCTTAAATGATGTTTATTTTGTGTTTGTTCGCCCCATAAAAAGTAATTGGGCAAAAAAAGGTCTGATTTGTTTCCATAGAGAAGAAATAACTGGTTTCGCTTGTCAACACTCAATATGGTACTCATATTCCTCTGCGCGTTAATCTGGCATCTCTATTTGTACAGTACATACAACAATTTATCACCTTGACACATCTAAATTGACAGCTGTTACTTGAGTGATTGTTTTTCTGTCCGTTTTGTTTTGTTCCCACTAATTCGTAGCAGATACTTTGTTGTTGTCCTGTGTGCTGTCGTTAATCACCACAGCAGAGGAAAACGACGAAAATTCTTAGGAAACGCGATAAAGCAGGCAACACAAGGAAAACCCAACAGATAACGAATTTTCCTGCGACAATGAAGCAGCAGTAGAACAGATAGCAAGGAAAATTTCTAAGAGCCTAGAGTAGTGTAGATTTTTTTACGTAAAATTTTAATAAAATATACCACACAGGACTTCCTCTTTTTTAGCTATGGCTTCGCAGGAATTAATAAATGAGGTGAGTGAAGAAAAACAAAAATAAACAGGAAGATGTTTTCTCAATTGTTGCCTTTCCTTTTTTTAAGGTAAAACAAAATGTTCTGGACAAATTTGCGGAATTAAAGTCGGCTTTGATGATGCGTGAAAAATTGTTGCTACGACAACTGGAAGTTATCAATACAGCGAGTAATCAACAACTGCAGCAGCAACAACAGCAGGAGGATGCAGAAAAGCTAACTCCTGGCATTGGGTTCATTAGCGACAACGAGCAAGAGCTGCTGGCAGCCATTCGCAACTACGGTCGCTATCAGTTGACCAATATAAATCTGGCTCTACAAGACGTTTACCTAAAGAACGAGGACTACATAAAGCCCACCGATGATCATGAGACCATGTTCAAGGGTCTCAATCAACAGTGTGTGGTTGAAGGGGTCGACGAGCAGGATGAGAGCATAGTGGTTGACTTCTCGCACCACAAGACCTTGATGGAGCGTAATGCCAAACTTATGAACGACAGCATTATCAACATAACACTGAAAGAGGCCAAAGAGTTGATAAAGCAGGCAAAAATGAAAAGGGAGACACCAGTGCCGCCACTAAACCTCGAAGAATTAGACGATGAAGTGGAGTCGTCTATAGCGGATGTCGTTTCCAGCTTAGAGGCAAATTCCGAGCAGTTCTCGAACAATAAGTACTCACAGACCAGCAAACAAAAACGCTTTAAACCCAAAATAACCATCAATAATTGTAATGGTACTATTAATTTAAGAAATATTGCATCGCTAACCATAAACTGCGCTACGGAGGAGAATATACAAGCACAAATCCCCGTAAGATATCCCCAGGAGCAAGAAGAAAACGCTAACGCTGAGGAAGAGGAGGTGGAAGAGCCCTCATCGTCGACCAAGAGCAAAGGCAAAGGCTCAACTAAATCAAAAACTCTGGTAGAGTCATTAGTATCCTCCAGTTCTAACACTGAGTGCACATCACCCACATCCACTAGCCAAACGACCACTCCGAACAGCATGTCCAACTACTCTAGCAATAATAGTTCTCGTTCTCAATCGAAAAAACAAAAAGCGAAAAAATCTCATACGAAATTGGAAAAACCACAACTGGAGACCAAACCCCTGGCCAGCTGTGCTACTAACCATGAATATCCCGTCGTCGATTCCTCTTCGTCCAATGATGTGACATGTGATTTTTACAATCGTCTGCTAAATGAAATCAAAAAATCTATAAATCAACAGCAAAAGACACGCACCAAGTATCCGTCATCGGCAGAGCCCCGACATCAATCAGCCGCTGCCGATTCGACTTCATACTCACAACAAAGTTCATCCTACAGTGACTATGCTGGCGACCAGGCCACTAGTCGTCGTCTAATATTGAAAAATTTCGAAAATCTTAAAATTATACTCGAAGCAAATAGCAGTGGCGATGAGGATTCTTTTCATCCGGTGCAAATAGAACAGTGGTTGGCAGAGATTATATCCGAAACGGATTTAGAGCCAATGCAGAATACGGATATTTTGGAACATTCAAAAATACACAATGAATCACAGGAAACCTAAGAAATCGAATACGAGTGTGAGTGCAAGTACCACAAATGGATGAAGTGTTTAATATTTAAGTTATAATTTATATTTTAAGAAAATACGAAATGATCAAATTTTCGATTCGCTAGAAAACATATTCGTGTAGGAAAAAAGTGGGCACCCACCATTTAAAGATGTAATTACGTTGAAGTAGAAAATTATACATTATAGACATTATAGGGAGAATAGAAAATTTAGGCTGGACTATTATGTAGTGTTCGGAATTTTTAGGCTAATAAGTTGTTCTTGATTTAGTTTTATCTATAGAAAAATCAATAATATTGATTTGTATACATACCCTTAATTGTTAGTTCTCCAAGGAGTCAGTGGAATATGTGGATAGTTTAAAATGTTACAAAAGTTGAAAATAGTTGAAAAAAAGTTTTTTTCTCTAAGGAATGTCTCAGATTCACATATTTGTCCATTTTCATAAGGAGAAATATTATTAACAGAAATATAGTAGCATTTCTCTCCAATATTTAAAATGACTTTTATGCAAAAATTGAAAAATGTGCATAGTTTTATATTTATTTAAACTAAAAAAGTATTCTATGATGTGTAAAAATAAGACTAATTCTCAGTCTCGTTTGTGTAGTTTTTTTTTTGCTTTAGACATTTTCAGTATCTTTCTAACAACGAATATGTTTTCTAAGCAGAATGAAAACCATCACGTCTCGTTAATTTTTACTAAAGTAACCATCATGTGCTTATTTTTTTATGTCTAATTTATAGTTTTATATGTCTAAATATCTTTGCTCTCCTAAGACTATTTTTAACAACATTTTTTTTAACATTAAATTTTTAAACGCTTTCATTTTAATATTTTTTTTACATACAAATGTAAGTTAATAGTATTAATTTCAAGTATACAATGTTATAATCATTCAAATCGCTAAGAAGTTAACAAAATATTGTACAAAAAAGATACAAAACAAATCAAACACTAAAGTTCAACATCACAACCAAATTAGTGTTCGTGTTCACCCTTCGGCACTAGAAGATTTATTAAATGCAAATGAATCGTTTTATTGTAGTAGCAAATGAAGGAAACAAAATATCTTACGAATATTACACAAAAATTCCAAACACAGTATTGTAAAAAAAAAACAAAAAATAAAACTAACACAAGTTATCATTATTGTTCATGTCACGACATTCGCTCAATGTACTTAATATTATATGCATATAACAAGGGAATACGAACGTCGTTGTAAGTGTATATGTAATAACGAAAGATTTCGAGAAACATACGCACACACCCACCATACAATTTAAATATTAATAAAAATAAAATATAAAAAAAAAATACAAACTAAATATTTTTTTATATTAAGGAATTAATAGCATCCTGCAACAGAATGGAATAATTTTAAGGAAATTAGGGAATGACCTAATGCCTGTTGTAGGTCTGGACGAGTACAACATGAATTTGTATACCTAAGTTTCCTTAACTTACGGTTAAAAAGCCGGGTTTTATCCACAATTTCATTAGGAATTGTTTTCCTTCCATTCCGTATTGCATCATTATAACTCATTTCAATAGCTTACGTGTTGCTTCACTCTAAACAAAATCAAGTCAAATTTTTGCAATTCATCTAATTTCATCATAAACCCACAGTTGTCACAATTTTAATACTTACAAAACAAAAAATCAATGACGCTAATTAAAAATAGCCGAAACTCATTCACATGATAAAGGGAAAAAGCAAAAACAATTAGTTAGCTAGCTACCAACCGGCAAAATAAAATTCGTATGTGAGGAAAGAGAGATATCAATTTTGTCAACACAACAATTTTTTTATTTAAACACTCAACTTTTTTTCTTTCTTTCTTCGACAATAAGTAATTACCATTAACATTTGTACTTAGCATTTAGTATGTATTAGTATGTTTTTTGTTTAACAAAACAAAATCTTAATGATATGCAAAAAATTTGTATAATAACAACAAAGTGCATGATGTCAGTTCAAGTATTTCTAAGGGATTTTGTTTAAAAATGTAGAAATTAATAGAAACTCTTAAAATAATGAATTTATTGAGTCTGGGTGTAATATGATTATAAGAAGATCCAAAATGGAGCTTAAAGGGATATTGTTTACGTTATTTAATGTTCTAAAGAAAAATAGCGAAAAATTATGATTGTTAATTATCAATTCTATGGTTTCAAAAAATTAAGCCATGTAAAATATATATTAAAAAACCGTTTTTTTTATAAATAACGAATAATTTTATTTTCATATAGTTTAAAAATTACTGATGTGTAATAGCGGAAAATTGATTTTGTGGCATAATAGTTAAAAAATTTTTATCATTCATTGGTTTTATAAAAATAGAGTTGTGTATAAAAATAATTAATTATTTCCTAAATATTACAAAGACATTGACAAAAAAAATCTTCTCACAAAAGCGTTTTTTTTTTATTTACTATAGAATGGTTTTATATTTATATTTATTGTCTGTTGTTATCACTGGATACTAGATTATATATTAATAAATATTGAATTTAACACTAAGCAGCCTTAAAAGTTCGCCGCACAGTGGTTAAAGTCTCTTCCCAAATATATATGTAAATCTCAAAATATATTTAAAATGAATTTAAAATATGGAAATTTCCACAGAAAGGTTCACTGAGATCGATAAAAAGAAAGTTAAACATTTTTTTCTGGCTTGTATTAGTAAAGACATGTGCCTTAATTTTATTAAATTAAAATTTTTAAAGCTTATCTTATTTTCATTTATGATTAAACGGACTGCAAAATTGCATTAATGATCTGGTCACCTCCTTGAATTATTAATAACATTTTTACTGATGATACAGATGCACTTTATCATAAAATATTTGTTACAACAGTAAATAACTTCAATAATAGTTAAAAAAATATCAGTTAGCTGCAACAGTTTTATTTTATTTTATTGATGTTCTTATGTAACAAAGAAATTTAAAAAAGTTTTTGGTTTAAAACATTTTATAATATTCCAAATCATATTAAAAATGGTTTTATTAAGAAAGTCCGACTCAATTCTCCTTAGTTTTTTTTTTGTGAAAGAAGTAAAAAATGACTTCTATTTTGTCACGTAACGTCACCCTCTTTATTTGCTAATATATGTATGATCATTTAAGAGGATTTTGTCTGTCTTACAAAATATAGTGCTTCTTAAGTATTACACAAAAAGACAAAGAAGTTATAAAAAAATCAATTTTTTTTCTTGTTTCTCATCTTATTGAAACATAGTCCATGTGACTATGGAATTGCCCATTTTCATAATTAGACTTTGTTTCAACAACAACACTAACAAATACATATCGATACCTTAATTAGTTTTCTCTTTCTCTTCGGCCTTTCTGATGCAAGTATTGCCTGCATCAATAGAATCTCCAATATATTTGAAAATGCAGTTCGGATTAAAGGAGATTCGGATCAGCGAGCCCCCACTGTACTACCTTTTTTAGGTAAGCGGAACTGCTTTAGACTTTAATATATCTGAGAAAAATTTTGCCACAGAAGTAGTTCCATACTAGTTCTCTATAGATTAGAACTCATCCATAAGAAAAACAAAATGACTAACTTAGTATGATAATGCCATTAGATTAGTGAAAATAGTCCCCCATGTGTATAATCAGTTTACACCATATCCAAATGAAATTCAAAATTCATCAATTAAAATTAAAATCTTTCTTTTTAATTTCAAAATTCGTTAGTTGATATTCAAAGTTTCCTCTTTAAATTCTTTCTTCAATAGAAAATCAAAATTCGTCAATTGAAATTTAAAACTACAAGTAAAATTCAAAACTAAACAATTGTAATTCAAATAAACTATAGAACACAACAGCTGAAATTCAAAACTCGTCAATTGAAATTCAGTAATCATCAATTGATATTCAAAACTTATCAATTGAAATTAGAATTATTAATTAGTAATATCAACAGGAGACACTTTATTCTTTGTATTCAATTCTCAATTTGATATTATGTTTATGTTATATCTTTACAAATATGTGACTTTCTTAGAATTTCAATTGGAAATGGTGTTGTCTCTACTATTTTTATACATTCTAGTATTGATCTGTTTCATGGAGTTGGTATAATACCATACTAAAACTAATCCTGTACTATTTGATTATTTTTTGGAATATAACTGGTTCTCATGCGTTAATGTTAGCTAATTTCTATTAAGATCTTTTTAACTGTCAATCAACTTCTACAAGTATTTCTGAATTATCTTCATACCATTACAAAAGGGACAATTCCCTTATGATATATGACATTTCGAAATTTAATTTGACTGTTATTTGTAAGGAAGGTTAACTAGTTCTAGTTCATTGGTTGTTTAAGAAAACAAAGGTTTCCTGAAAATATGTTATATTTACAAAAAATTAGAGCAGTATTTACTTATACATAATGGAAAAAAGTCCTAATTCCCTAATTTTAGCCAATTTAATCCAATCCAATTTAAAAACACAAAATTTGGTTAATTTTTGTTATTTTTTTTTATCTTTTTTTATTCAATCTATAAAATAGTATAATCTTTAAACTTAAACTCATTATTGCACTACTCTAATACAGTCTACACACAAAGTGTGTACCCGATGCGCAACCATCGTTCAATCAGGCCTCTTAAACTATTTTTGTAACAAATGCGAGGAACTTTTGCATAACCTCATAAGTACACTTATCATTTTCTTCTTATTTACTCAATTGTAAAATAGTTTCCTTCCCTGTACTCGGCCACGGATATCATTTCTCTTCCTGCAGTATATCCAACAGTTGAGGAGTGAAGTAAGTAATAATACAATCAGCACCGGCACGTCGAAAACCTTTCATTGATTCCATAAGGGCTTGCTTTAAATCAAATGCACCATGTTGGGCGGCATAGTACAGCATAGCGTATTCACCACTAACTTGGTAGACATACAAAGGATGACTGGGGAAGGTATCTTTGGTTTGGCGCAAGATGTCCAGATATGGCATGCCCGGTTTGACCATTAACATATCGGCTCCTTCGACGACATCGCGTTGAACGGCACGCATCGCCAGACCTTTGGAGCCACTGGGCAGTTGATAACATCTGCGATCACCGAAAGCGGGGGCAGATTGAGCGGCATCTCTGAAGGGACCATAGAAATTGGAGGCGAATTTCGCAGAGTATGATAGTAGGGAAACTCGATTCTCTAAACCAGCTTCAATAAGTCCCTCTTTAATGGCCTTTATGCGGTTATCCATCATATCGGATGGGGCCACAATGTGCGCCCCCGCCTTGCCATAGGCTACAGCAACCTCGGCTAAGCGTTTAATGCTGGGTCCATTTTGTAGGCCACGTTCATCCAGTATGCCACAATGTCCATGAGACATGTACGGACAGAGGCAAACATCGCAGGCAATTAACAAATCTGGAAACCATTGCCGTAACAGCGGCAATGCTTTCACCACGGGATTTTCTTTGGAATCTGCGTGTGTTGCATTCTCGTCTTTCATTGCACAATCGACAACGCCAAACAACAGCAATGAACTCAGACCTTTAGCTATCAATGGCTCCAAATGTTCCTTAAGTTTATTGACACCCATTCTGGCTTGGCCCGGCATACTAGCAATGGGCTGGAAGGCTTCGTCGTCACATACCAAAAAGACGGGGTACATCAAGTTATGGGGAGTTATCTCGCAGCCAGACTCTTGCAACAAACGCAGCGTCGGATGATGGATACCACTGTGCAATTTCTTGTCCATTTCGTAATCAAAAGTGAAATTTTGAGCAAGACGATGGGAGTTGTGGTGGTGTGAGTAGCACTTAATATTGATTAAGTAATAAATTTGGTTATTTCACTATGGAATTTGTGCACTTTTTAATGACGTACACCGCGCGTGTCTCCGTAGTCGCGGCTTGGTTTCGATTATTACGTTTTCGCGTGTTAAATAAAAGTCTTCTCACAATGTCTGTCTATGCCGCACAACAAAACGTCCAATATCCGACAATTTCGATGTGTATACTCTCGTAGTGTTTTCTTGAATGAAATGCGTGCTCGCTCACCACTATGCGGCTACCTGCCTGCATGCCCTTCAGTCTTTTGCCTGTTTAGGTATTCTTCCATATGTTGGCATTGTTGGTAGCGCCAATGTACACATGGTGGTCTATGATAATGGGTGGTGAAGAGTCGTTGTGGATAAGATTTACTCACGGAGCGTATACATGTCTCAAAATCTCGTGGACACACTGCTGTTCGCTCTCTGTATTAAGCACGTTGTGCTCCATGGTGAAAAATTTGTGTGTACTCACCATGACTAAGAAGAATTCATGGTGGGTCATGCGGACATGCTGGGAGCCCTATAGTAGTTGGAGATATTTAAAAAATTTATATTTTTAAATCAATTCGAATTCTAATTTAAAACGTACAGGCGAACTTTTGAAAGATGTTGTTCTATTTTATATAATATAAGAAGTTATACCGATGGTACCACATGTTAATTTCATAGAACGCAACAGGAAACTCAGCGGTGTCCTGTCAAACTAGTGCAAAAACATACTACACCAATTGCAATTGAATTTTATTGATTCCATTCCTTTTTAAATTAAAAACTCAAATTTTCCATTTGATATTTAAAACTCCTCAGTTGCTATTCAAAGTTACAGCGAGAAATTTAAAAAAAATCAAATGAATTTAAAAAAACATCAATTTGTAAATTGTAAGTTTGTGAAATGTAATTAAAAAAATCAATTGTAATTGGAAATTTGTCAATGGAAATTCTAAACTCATTAATTAAAAGTGAAAATTCATCAATTGAAATTCAAAACACTTCAGTTCAATTTCTAAATTTATCAATTCAAAATTCATCTAATGTCAGACATGTACATGCGAAGTAGATATCAGCCGAAATTGTCATGTAAAAAAAGGGACTACATTTTGGTACATTAAAATGTAATTTTTGGTACAATAAATTTTACTTTTTTATACAATAAAAGTACTTTGTGACTCAAAAGTAGTTTTCAGTACAACAAAAGTACTTTGCGGTGAAATAAAAGTACTTATTGGAACAATAAAAGTACTAAGCGGTACAACTAAAATATTTGCTTCGTAAAGAGCCCTTTACACTGGCAGACTTGTCTGGCAGACAAAAAATCACTGTAAACATCTGTCTTCCCCTTTACATTTCAGACGTCTGCCGAACCTGTCCCTACATTATCAGACATATCTGCCCAGATTTATGAAAATCAAAATCGTTTTGATTTTTTCGGACAAGTCTGCGCAGACCGAATACATCGCCCTAGGCTGGGGAATAAGTCTGGGCACTACGCTACTTTTAACGTCTATACGCGATATATTTCTCCATCCCTCCTTATAACAGTCTGTAGTGGCCTTATATAAAGTAAATGTAATTTGTAAGGATTATAATGAATTATATATAACTGCCGGTGCAACAAGTTTTTTATACCCGTACCCAAAGGTATGAAGAAATATATTTGGATTTTAATTCTACTACTATTTTTTTGCTTCATGGAACAATCTCCTAAGACTTTAAGCCAAATAATTGCTAATTGTTTGCATGGTTCAGTTCAGTAATACATATAGAACACTATATCAACCTTAAACATATTCTTATTACGTATGTCGAAGTCGACTTTCAACAACATTCGAATTTTTTTTTTTTAATTTGAATAAAATAAATAATAAAAAATAAACAGAAATGTTTAGTGCTGAGAAATTTTAATCATTTGATGAAGAAGAACATGTTAGGAGCAAGGACAATCGTGTTTCAGTCTCACAAACGACATCAGCGATGCGATATTTGTAAAATGACAAAGATTCGACGTGACTACGACATACATAATAAGGGGGATAATCTATGCTTTATATTCAAACAATACCACCTATTGCCCTTTCTAAAGATTACAGGCTATATTGTAGTATTTTATTACCTCAAACATGGTCTGCAAGTTATTCTGTAGCAATTAACAAATTAGTTATGTTATTATTACATATTATTTTTTAAAACCTTTATTTTATTAAATAAAACACATTTCAATAATGTTTGCGTACGACTACTTTATTATTTGTTTCTCTTTTTCTTAACTTCTTCTTTACGTTTCAAGACATGACTTAGAATCGAATAAAACACAGTTTTAAAGTTTAATTAAAATTAAATTTGTCATTTTTTTCACATCATTAACTTATTGCTCTTTTTTCTTGTATTTTGCCAACTAAATTTAAATAAACAGAAATAACATAAATTGAATATGTAATGTTAAAGCAATTATATGCGTACGTATGTAAGTACAATTCTACCACTGCAAACTATAACTCTAGTGTACCGTACGAGTAATGCGAAAAAAACACAATGAATTAATCAATAAATAATGTTTAGTGAATTGTTTTTGTTTATTATTTTAAACTATAAGGAACTAAAATTTAATTAACCCTATTCTCTCTTTCTGGACAATGACACGAGTCGTGGTGGGCTTTGGTTGTTGGAGGGGAGGGGTAGGAAATGACATTATTATTTGAATCACAAGTTAACTAAATGCTAACTTAAAGTAATTAAAAGTTGATCTTAAATATTTGGTATGATTTATTAAATAATAAAAGAATTGACGAGTTTGAAATGGTGAAATTAAGATGATAGACTTAAAGACCATACATGCTGCCATTTGCCGCTTAGGTGACTAAGACACCGATGTGTGGTACAGAAAACGCCTGTGTTTGGTCGCTTGGAAATCATTTAAGAGCGGAGGTGGAATATCAGGCAAGAAATTGTAGCGGCTGATATTAATTGATTGGTTGTTTTTTAAGGAAGCCTTTGCGTTGTGGTTAAATTGTTCAAAATTTAGTCGTCGCTGCTGTTGTTGTGTTTGAAAGAGTACATTATCATCACATTCACCTCGTCAAGCCATGGAGACTTGATAGAAAAGCCATTCTTCCATAAAGGAGGGCACAAATGCCTTTGACGTAGTAAACTTGACCTTGGGCTTCAACAAACTCAATTGCTCTTCGAACAATTCTAAAGATTCCAAGCAGCTGGTGCCGTTGCCGTGTGTCAAATATTTACCATCGGGTTTCAAGATCTTGAAAGAGTGTTCCAAAATTGTGCGTATAAAATCCCAGCATTCACCAATGGGTGCACCAGAAATTGGTATATCAGTAAGATCGCCAAAAACATAATCGAATTTACGACCTTCGGCTATGAATTTCTTCATGTATTCTACGCAGTCACCGACAACGATTTCATAGTTGTCACCCTTGCGTTTCTCCAGGACATCGCCGCAGATGCTGTTCAAGTACTTGTTGCAAGCTACCATCACGAGTTCATCAATCTCCAGCATAACCACAAACTTGGGTTTTTCTTTCAAAAGCTCGTAGAGCAGAGCACCGTCGCCGCCACCGAGAATGCAAATTTCCTTGCCTTCGTAGTTTTCAATGCCGCGGCCCATTAAGGTTTCAGTGTAAATTAAGTCGGATTCGGCGATATCTAGGCGATACAAAATAAAATTGTAATAAAGTGAATCACATTCAATATACATATATCCGGAATATTGTGTTAAAAGTCTTCAATTTGTTACATGTACTTACTTTGCAATTCATCCAATATTAACATATTTCCCAATGTCTTCGAGTGTAGAATTTGTATCTTTTGGAATGGTGAGCGCGCCTCATAGATCAAAGAATCAATATCGTATTCGATTATGCGTTCATCTAGAAACAAAAAGTCAAACAAAACCATAGGAA
Source organism: Muscina levida (assembly GCA_964034835.1). Lineage (NCBI taxonomy): Eukaryota > Metazoa > Arthropoda > Insecta > Diptera > Muscidae > Muscina > Muscina levida. Next base: position 6,450,025 of record OZ035883.1, read on the forward strand.
TACATTGTGTTGTTATAATTGCTTCTTCTACTATTTATATGTACGTGTACAAACCACCATCTCTAGTATGAATAGTTTGTCATTCGTTATCATGTAAATTTGATAAATAGAGGACGTATTTACATATGTAAATGGGATTTGTTTTTTTCTTTCGATATGCTGTTTATGAAAATCACGATGAATGACTGTTTTATTGTTATTATGGCATTTGTTATCCTTTTGTGAATGAGGATGAACGAACGGATTTAAATTATGCACATGAATTTATATACCAACACTTATTTAAAAAAAAATACCCATCATATATAGTTATGTACAGACACACATACGTATGGCTGGGTACATGTGCGCATATTATGAACGTAAATATGTACATGCACTGTTAAGAGATTTTTTACACTTAAAGGTAATTACGAAAGAAAAAGAAAGCTTTTCTAGTGATTAGGGCAAAAACAAAATGAACACAAAAGGATGCATTCAAGGCAAGAAAACGTTGCAGAAGAAATTATGATCAACAAACAAGCATGCAAGATGAAAATTAAAAAGTTTGCCTTACGTTATGACAACCACACAGAATTTAGTAGGATTAAGAGGAAATATTTGTATAACAAGATATGGAACTTAAATGAACTATTAAAATATTTAATTATAAAGCGTTTCACTGTATTCTTGTTGGCTCTTTTAAAAAGCTGTAAAAATTCTGATTGTTTTGGCCTTCTGTCCGGCAAAACGTTCAAATAAACATATCTAAACATCTCTAGGAAATTGCAGCTTATATAACAATTTATTGCCTCCTAGATCGTCTCAGCATATACCCGTTTTATTGCTTATTTGAATTCCCCGCTGGTGTTGTCGTCAATTATGTATTGTATTTAGACACTTTTTTCTTCGTAGATCAAACCTAATAAAGGCTGTTTTTTTTGAATGTTGGTCCTCTGATTTGGATCCTGTGGGTTCTCACTTTTTATGATATGCTGTCTTGCGAGGTTTCTCCGCACTGACAACATATCAGTCTTAAAGTGTAGGTGATTTTCGGGTGACACTCGGTGGGTACACGTAACGTAGTATTACACTGTTCGCTGTTTCCTCAATGTGTGTCGATAATACTTTGTGTCCACGCTAGGGTTGAATTGCCCATTAGAGGAAGACCAATGGTTTTATGCGTCTCTAGGATTGTCTCCTTATCCTTTCCCCAAGTACTGCGAGCCAGGGTCCTTAAGAAGAAATAATATTTTGCAATGGAGTGGAGGCATCCAGGATGAGTTACGTGTTGACTAGAGATCTCAAAAAGTATGTTACCAAGCCAACACCGTTTCCACTGAGCTTTCTATTGGTTGTGAAATGCGCTGATAACAAAAAGAAGTTACCGTATGTAACTTAAGTATCTTTGGATCGAATCACACATAACATATGTATCTCTAGTCTCTTGCATGTTGAGTGTGGTTGGTAGATATATGACATTATATAGTATTATATGCGCTTCGATCTCTGCGCTTCTTCTCCAATTCGTCGCAACAAGTTCTGCAACGTTCTCAACTGGTCTTCATCGTTTTGGTCGTCCTCTTCTTATAATTCATACGACTTCGATACCCTCTGTTAACTATTATGGATTTATATATTTAACGGAGTATTAACCTCTCACATACTACCAGAAACGATTTATCTGCTTGTATTATAACCCAGGATTCTGCGCCATACATCAAGACATATAAAACCAGTACCTGGCATATCTGGATTTCTGTTCGTCGAGCAGTATTCTTAATCTGATTTCAAGGTTGACGTTGTTTTGAAAATAATAATTTCGTTTTATCATCATTCACCGTTACACTAATTTTAGGTGATTTCTTCTGTATAACTGAGAAGGCTACAGTCACATCTCGCAGTTTTTGGTAAATGATTTTTCTTGTTACATTGCAAAACTTTCCTTCGATAATGTGTTGTTGTTGTTGTAACAGTTTTTACTATCCAATAATTTAAAAAAAAATCCGGAGGTTCTTCTTCAATGTCCAGTCCAACTATACAAATTTAACAAATTCGATAATGTGTAACTTTATATTATGCAATTATACATTCGGCGTGAATTGGTAAATATGTTTTGGAGATTTCTATATTTTTGCTCTCAAATAGCGTCATTACTTGGGGTTTCAATGTCGATAGCCCTTTTTTTCCTTGTTTTCAAAAGCAGTAGAAATGCAATGTTTTTTTTTATCGGAGACTGTCTTATGCTTCCATTGAGTTATTCAAAGTTGCTCTCTTGCTGTTGGCGAAACTCCATGGAACTCTATAATGCCTATGAAGTCTTCTCGTATTCTTTACTCTTTATCTCAGACATATCATCCTGTTCCAACTTGTTTTAAAAGTCCTAAAGGACATATCAAGTAAAAAAGTATGTACTTTCTAAAAAAACACGACATATCAACTGTTGCCATAACGGTATAGATATAACAATAGCAAAAGCATTAAACATATAGTCTAAAATTATTGCACAAAAAACAAATTCAACAAATGGAAACACAAAAAAGTTAAGATTTTAAATAAGTGTTGATGATCATTAGGGGTATGGCGCATAGTAAAGCGAAATAATGTATACTTATAGTAAAACACAAGAATTTATAATATTCTTTTTTTTACAAAATTACCAAAATACAAAACAAAATTAAGAAGAAAAATAATGCATTTATATTACCTGATGATGGGAAATATCTAGCAACGTCACCACGTTTCAGTGTGGGCAATACTTGTCCAGACAAGACTTTCAATTTCTTGGCAATGTTATCTTCAAGACGTTTGGATGACTTTTGTTTGAAATCGATCGATGATAGATAAATTGTAATGATGTTTCAAATCAATAAGGTAGTGGTGGTTGGTCGATTATAGGTGGTTGGTGTTTTTTTTATTTTATATTCAAATTCATTTTTGATTCGATTTGAAAGTGGTGGCAACAATAATGATGGTTGATTTGATTTGATTGATGGTAAGAACAACAGCGAGAATAAAAAAGGATAGGTTTTATTTTAAAATTTTGTTGTAAAATCAAAAAAAAAAAGTTTTATATAAAAGGGTGGCATAGTATTTTAGAAATAAATTATACATAAAACAAAAAAGGAAACACATAGATACAAATTTCACAAATACAAAAAAAAAATGCTTAAGGATAAACAAAAAATTATAAAAAATTGAAAAATAATGGTAACGAAAATTTGGTTTGTTTCGATTTATTTGGACTTTACAACAAATCATGCAAATGAACAGGAAAGCTGTTGAAAGTATTGTAATAATTTAATAGGTAACTCTAAATTTGTTTCTAGTATCGAAAAATGCGCTATACAATGTTTCAACTACCAAAGAGATAGTAGATAACCAATTCTGATAATTGCTTTGTAATTTTAAGGCGTTTCTTATTATTTTTGTAACAAGAAGAGAACTAGCAACAAATCAAAAAAAGGAATAAAGTAAATTATACAACGAATAAATAAAATACAATACAGAAAGAGGAAGTCGACTGATTCGTAGAAGTACAAACAAACTGTTTCAATTTTATACCAAATTTATGTTGGAATTTTTCATATAATTTCAGCAGTGAACGTTTGTTTTAATACTTTAAATGAAAGGACTGAGTAATGATACAAAAGTTGTCATGATCATTGTTGTTTTAATTTTTATTTTTGTTTTGAGTGGAAAGTGGAGGAGATACTTTTTTGAGATATTCATAGATAAAATTCACACTATGCTAACCTGATGTTGTCATGTAAATATCAATGTATCCACCACGTTTAATAGGCGGCAAATATTTGGAATTATCTGAATTTAATTTTTGTTGCAATATTAATTCCAAAGCTCGCATGGTCTGTAAGACATTTGAGACATATACATTTATGTATAAACAAAATAAATTGCTTCTCTAGTTGAAAATAAACAACAACATATAAAAATAAATCTTATTAAGGAAAACAAATCTAAATGAGCAAAAACTGAAAAATCAAAAACGATCAACAAACAGAAAATGACAATCACACAAATGCATTACAAAATGAACTTGTTAGCCACATAATATATGTAGTATTTTATTAATTTATATCAGCACAAGTGAAACTGATTTTATCGTATGCAGATGAAATGTCTAATGTACATAGTAGATATGTTTTATGTAGTATGTTTGCATGTGCCACCAATTGTATACATCAGATGACGAAAAACAGAGGTTCATTATACTTTTGGCAAAAGGTGAAAGTGGCGGAATATATTTGGCACAGTGTTAAAGCTTGTGCACGGGAATGTAAATAATCTGTTGTTGTTTGCAATACCACCCCAATGATAGCGAAAGTTTATTGTCCATGTTTAGAGAATAGTTGAGAGAATAATTCCCAAATTAGGGGAATGCACTAGATATATTCTATAATCTATAAATTGTTTGCAAAATTGTAAGAGTTAAACTATTGAAATAAATTATAAAAATGGGCGTCCTTAAGGTATTAAAATTATATAAACATTTAATTCGCAGGCAGAAAATGTTATTTATTAAAATTAATGTAATTAATTTTTAAAAATTTTATTAGGATCCGTGTCTAATTTTTCAACAGTTTTATAATGACTGCCCCTAATTTAAAGTTTTCACCTTCCCTTATTTTTCTCTTTGCATAGAAACATATTTTTCTTTATGCATCCCATGAATGGGGTGCGGGAGAGCTTCTCAAATTTGAGTGGGTCATGTATATACGTACAATAAACATTTGTTTTGATATATTTTATTGTTGTTTTGTCTTTATGCGGAAGATTTGTCGTAGCACATGTCTGAATATGACTATTTTTAGCATAGATTTTGTTTGTTTGTTGTTATAAGAAGCTAAAAGGAAAATTATTTCATTGCAATAAAAAAATACGACTGATCCGAATTTTGTAAAGAAAGGGAAATTAAATAAAAAAGAAACGATTTTAATATTTGCACATAATGTCGAATGTAATTAGTTGATAGATTTTTTTTTAAGAAAACGAAGTATAAATATAATAGAGATTATTATTTGACTCACGCCTTTTTGAGTTAAATAGAAATTTCTGTGCTCCCTCCGTGTGCGCAAAGAAATGCAATATTATTAAAATCTCCACGCCTCCCCACGAAGCTTTCTAAGCAACCCACGGAGGAGTGCCCCCAAGGTTGGGAACATATTTTATATGGCTCCCGTGGTAAAGAAAAGGATGTAGTACTAAAAAGGCTTCGGATGCAATGCACCTAGTTTATCAACGATTAGAGGATATTATAATTTTTATGATAATTATGTTTTTAAATACCATTTTAAAGAAATTGTTCGTGAACAATCCTTTGACACTAGGCTAGACTCAACAATTTAACCATGGCATATTTAAATACTTATACGCAATAACCACATTGACTTCTGGTAAGTAATACATAATGTTAGGGAAACGTATACCAAAAATTGTTGGGAGAATAATGCTGGTTTATGCGCATTTTATCTAAACTATACCAACGTATATATTCGGAGGCAAATAAAATTAAATTGAGTATCTTTAGAATCAGCAGAACAAGATTGCGATACAATTTGTATGAAGGTAGACCGGTATCTTAGGAGACGTTTTTCAGAACTTGGTGAAAGTTTAGAACAGGGCACTTTCACATCTAGATTTTTAGAACATCAAGGCTTTAGTCATGAAACATTCATTCTAATAAACATAAATAAATCTGGTTTTCTTTGAAAAAATTTCAATTCTAAAATCCTCCAAAAATCCTTTACATACGTCGCTTTAGTGATTTAAAATACAGGCCGAATTTGTAAGAAAACACAAATCAGTATGATTGCTGTCTTTTATTTTTCAGAATAATTGAAAAACAAAGTCAAAACTTAAGGAATAAAAAACTCAAGCGGCCGGCTCGTTTTGTTTACGGAAGAAAAGCAACGATAAGAAATATAAACGAAACATACTAGTAACTTAGCATGCAGTCAGTATTCATTCATTCACACGTATATACCTACGATACGACGTCTAAAGCGAATGCAAAAAAATAAATGATCAATGATTTGATTTTTGTTGCTAACGTTGAATTTAACACGTTTCGATGGGTGAGCGAGAGTCTTTATATATGGTCTGTTAAATCAAGCGTGTATACAAAAATATATATACGATATATGGGTAACTGACCTAATCATATCCACAACTTATTGAGAAACATTGTCTAATAAAGCGATGATCTTAATGAGAACAATTGATACAAACAAATTCTATAAAATAAACTGCTGATTGTGTATGCTTAAAAATACAAAAAAATATGTTTATATAAGAGTGCGTGACACACTGAATTTGACCAAAAATATCAAACAATAAAAAACAGTTTTCTGATCGTTAGCCGATTTTGATCTATCATTTGATACCCTTAAGTTAATTTGTTATATATAATCAATCATCAAACAATACAGTTTAAAATAAGTTTATTTCCACACACATTTAAAACCGAAGTCAAAAGGCCTGTAATAATTGCATAGAATAAACAAAGGTATTTTTTGGACATTTTATCTGTCCAGTTTTTTCAATTGTCATCGTTTAAAAAGTAAAAAGACTTTTGGTCCAATCTGCAGAAATGAAATTCAATCATTTTTTTTTTCATCAAGCCGGAATACAATGGCGTTTCCACTTTTTATCGTCATTTGCATACAACCTACAGTTGCTTTAAGTCTACCGTGATATTCTTTCTATCCATGCACGTTGATCCGTTTTAAGGACATGATTCCTAAATCACAAAGACGTCAAAAGTAGAGGTCTTCTTAATTTCGACAAATGTTGCTTCATGTAATATGAATAGTGCTTCAGATTATTCGCATGAATTCCAATGAAAGAGTTCAATTACATCTACACAAACCTTTACGATGCAGTCATAAATTATGCCCTCTCGACTAATTCACAAACTAAACACCGTATCCTCCTTCTGACTTTAGACCATTAGAAGGATATACCTATGTTTGCTTACAAAAAAAAAAACATCCTTATACCGACACGAGTACTTAAACATTTCCCTTCATCCACTAACAACAAACCCATCTTCGTATAATATAAAGAATCCTATAATGATTTCCTGTTAATCTGACCCTGACCAAGTTAGCGCAACACTTGCAAAACCAAAAGCATTCAAGGTCATCAAACACAGCTTTTTGTAAGCTCATCACTCGCTACTGCAACAAAACACCCAGCTAAACCAATGACCGGTAAGTGAATAGAACTCAAAAATAAAAAATATAAACAAACACATGGAGATGATATAATCTACATATGTTTTACCCATAGTTGAAGGTAACTAACCAACGTAATAAGAAGCGGTGTGCGGCGTGTGTTTGAGTGTGTGTGAATGGACTATCTCAATATCAAGGCAAACTTGACGCTGTTGTTTTCCATGTGCAGAGTCAAGCACCGGCCCACCACCCCACAGCAACAAGGGCAAGACGCAAGGAGTCATATGAGTGTGTTGAAGCGAGGAAAAGCATATGAAAATGAGAATACCCCCATCGACAAAGACAGCAATGAGGTGGCCCAAGCTATTACAGCACACACAGCGACAAACCAACAACACAACAAATGGAAATAAGAAAAAAACATGGAAAATCGCCAGACAGACAGAAAAAAACGAAGTGATGGATGAATTGAAATACAAAAAAATCAATTAAACTTGATAATGAAAATTTCAAATCAAGGAAAATTAAACAAACTCATGGTTGTTGGGCATGCAACGCTTTGAAACGGACAAGAAATAAATTAAAATTATTGATAATAACAAAAAATAAAGATATATAATTTAAACATTTCTTTCTTACATCGAACGACATTAATTGTTCTTTGCCATTCTCCAAATAGTATTCCACATTGATGGTCACAAGACCCTGGCCGAAAATTCGCACAGTCACCATAGTTTCCTTGTTCTCCGACAAAACGGCAAAGTAGCCATCATCCATGGGCATCTGATAGGACATTTCCAATTGGGGGAAAATGTGCTCCAATTCATGGCGTAACATTTTTGCAATTTCCTGCCTTTCCTTGGGATCGGCTGTGCGGTCTTTGTCCACGGTGAAGTCAAACAGAATCGTTTGTGCGGCCATTGTTATTTATCTAGTACAAAATACTTTACACACAGTTATTGCTTCCACTGGGTTCCTTTTGATTCTTCTTTACAAACTTTAATTATTTTGTCTTTTAAACAAGAACAACTACAACGGAGGTTGGCTCAACACGCGACAAGAAACCAACGTGAAAAAGTGCAAAATCTGAACTGAGCAAAAAAAATGCATGCGAGAGAATTCTAATCGGAATTATTGGTTGTGTTGAGAGGGCAGCAATTTGCTTAGAAATGATTTAGTACTTTGAGAAACAGTACTGTATATTTTGATAGTGTTGGAAAGTGCTAAAACATATGCGACGGCTGTTGAAAAGCGGCAGAAAACAATTTAGTTGTGTGTGATTTTAAAAATATAAATATAATATAATATAATACAAGGCTCATAAAGTGAAAAATATATAATTACTAATATACAACAAAAATAAATTAGAAAAATGACAAATATAAAGATATAAAAATATAAATATATAAATATATAAAAATATGAAAATATAATAATATAAAAATATAAAAATTTAAAAATATAATATAATAAATGTGGAGTAGTACACGAGAGTAGTGTTCAAATATAAATTTATCCTTAATTAAATTCATGTTTGAATTAAATTGAAATGTTATTGATATTATTAGCATTGCACAATTGATGGACTAGATATTTTTTAAATTGTGTTTTCATTTTAAATTCATATATTAAAAATTGTATTTTACTCATATAGCTTATTCAATACCATTGTTATATCTATGTGAAATATTGTATTAGTAATTAATTAATAACTATCTTTTATTTTTTTTTCTTAAATTTGAATCTTTCCATATTGTGTTGTTTTAATATTAACCATACTTGGCCGTATGGCTCGGTTATGTAATGAATAAATAAAAAAAAAAAAATAAAAAATATTATCGATGAATACAAACTACACTGTTTGAGAAGCTTTTTACTAGACATGCCGATTGACTTGATAGATTCTGCGAAGTTGCTGTCGACAACATCGAGGGGCCGGCAATAAAAGAAAAATGTAGATGACTGGAGGCGAGAATCACACCCGGGATCTCCCGCATGGTAGTCGCGTGTTCGAACCATCGTGCCACGGCCGGCACCTAAAGGTACTTTTGGTGTATAAAAAAAAACACTTATTTGTATTAAAAAAAACATTTACTGCATCAAAAAGTACTTTTACCGGTCTATTCTGCCGTGGTTACAATAGTCACAACGGTTGCAAAAGATTACTTTGGTTACAAAATCAAAAAATCGGTATTCCGAATCCTTGTCACCGTGACAATAGTTACAAAAATTGTTACCTGCCAGAAAGGAGATAACTAGCTATTTACAGCTGTTTTGAATGATATTTTGAGTTGTAACAAACAAAATTTTGTTACATTTTGTTTGGATATGTAGCTGTGAAAAATAACAACTGCCTAGAAACCTGCTGGACAACAGTGACCAATTCCCCACTACACAGTTATTGTCTAATATTTTCGCCTGTCCACTTAACTTGGGCACTTGTCGGCCCCTTAAATTCATTCAAGTTTGTATAAATATATAAAATGGAAAAACATTTTTTCCTTTTTCTGTATTGTGTTTTCATTTTTTGTTTGTTAAATTCAATAATCAGCTGCGAATTGTCAATAATTTACATTTCATCACGAGGTGAACATTTCCTTGTTACGAAATTGCCGGAATAGCCGTAACAAGAATTGGTTACAAAATTTTAACAAATTTCTGGTGACAAATTTTTGAAACCAAATTATTAGAATAGGGCCGTTAGTGTACCAAAAATTATTTTTTTATATTAAATGTTACTGTTATTGTACCAAAAAGTAATTTTATTTCCCTGAAAGTATTTTTATTGTATTAAAAAGTACCTTTGTTGTACCAACAAAAACTTGTATTGTACCAAAAAGTACTTTTATTTCATTAAAAAGTACTTTAATTGCTCAGACAAGTATTTTGTATAAAAAATTACTTTTGTTGTACCAACAAGCACTTGCATTGTAACACCTGGTTCCCCGAATTACATTTATTGTATCAACAAAAACTACTTTTATTTTATCAAAAAGTACTTTTATTGCCCAGACAAGTATTTTTACTGCATCAAAAGGTACTTTTAATGTAATAAAAATTATTTTTTATATTACCAAAAAGTAATTTTATTTCCCTTAAAAATTATTTTTATTGTACTAAAAAGTACCTTTTTTGTACCAACAAAAACTTGTATAGTCCCAAAAAGTACTTTTATTTGATTAAAAATTACTTTTATTGCTCAGACAAGTATTTTGTATAAAAAATTACTTTTGTTGTACCAACAAGCACTTGCACTTTTTACACCTGGTACCCCGAATTACTTTAATTGTACCAAATAGTACTTTTTATTTTAAAAAATGCATTTATTGCATCAAAAATTATTTGTAGTGTACCAAAAAGTACTTTTTTGTATAAAAAATTACTTTTATTGCCCTGAAAAGTACTTTATTGTATCATTAATTACTTTTTTGTATCAACAAAAACTAATTTTATTTGATCAAAATTACTTTTGTTGCCCAGACAAGTATTTTTTTTATAAAAAAGTTGTGCCAACAAGCACTTGCACTTTTTACGCCAGACACCCTGAAGTAATGTTATTGTACTACCAAACACATGTATAGTACCCAAAATGTGCTTCTACTGAACCAAAAAGTACTTTTTATAAAAATACTTTTAATGTATCAAAAGTTACTCTAATTGTATCACTTTACTACTTTCGTTGTTCCAGAAAAAACTTCAATTGTAACGACAAGTACTTTTAACAAAAGTAATTAACAAATCAAATGAAAATTAAAATATTTTTTTTAAATATTTTTTCTTTTTCTTTATTTACGCAATTAATGTAAATTTATTTAGTTTTTGTCTTTTATTTAAAATTTCCTTTCTGAAAACTTTTGCATATGAAGAAATGCAAATATAAGTATTTCTATTTTTTTTATCTTTTTTAAATTATACAATTTAATTAGAAAATTTCCATTTTAGTCAATTCTAAATTTTTTTATAAGTTTTATTGGTTAATCACATTAAACTTTATGACAATAACAAAAAAAAAAAAAAAATTATGAAAAATATAACTTTTTTATTTTTGTAAAAATATATTTTCTTTAAGAGAGCAATTTGTAAATTAAATTAAAAAATTAAATTAAATCAAAAAATTTATTTACAAATTTGTTTTGTGTTTTTAACTTGTATGGAAATTTTGTCTGCTGCTTATTTTTGTAATTAGTTTAATTCAAAACTTTCCTGAAGATAATTAAATTTTGAAAAATAAAATCAGGAAACACCAAAACTTAAAAAAATGCAGCATAATTTATTTAAATAATATCTTAGTTTCAAATTGACAATAAAAATATTATTTCTTTCGTTATTTGTTTAATAAAATTAACTAAGAATATTAATAACTACGCAACCACGTTTTTTGATGCATCTGTCACTTAAAAAATAAAACGCAAGCACTAAATATACAACTCTGCACGGAGAATCCAACACACCCTCCTTTTAATATAACGGTTTCATTCAAACCATGTGATACGGAGAATTTCCGGTATGTTGTGCTTACGAATGAGAATTCAAATAAATGAGAAATGCACATGTCCTATATTTATTTATCACTACCGCTCTATCTCTCTCTTCCCGCAATTACACCAATTCTCTCAAGACAACAACATTTTTGTTTTCGTTATGGTAAATACATGTATTCACTTTTGTCAAGCGCTTTTTATTAATATATCGCAACTGTCAGTCAGCGCCTTTTCATTTCAAAGCCCAAACACACAAGAGAGAACACTTTATAGACATAAGTATATTGTGTTTCTCTTTGAGGGCTTTGTTGTTGACTCGTGCGACGACCACAGAGTAGTTGCGGAAAATTATTCATAGAGCGAGCACAAGGTGAACGGTAGACGGCAGACAGATGCGGACACAGTGTATAGTGACCATAAGATAGAAAAAAAAACAAATAATTATAATCAAGGAAAAATAAAAACAAAAAGTTTTAAATTGTTGCCATTACAAAGAATTACATAAACAATAAAACATAAAAATCATAAAAATACCGTGAGTTGAGACCCCCAATTGCCTTTAGTTAATTACAAGAAAAATCAATACTTTCCTTGGCAAAACAACAGCAAAAAAAAATACCGAATAAAAAAGTCGAAAAAAGTGAAAAGTACCGTAACGAAAAATCAAAAAAATAAGAAGAAAATTATGCTGTAAAGATACAGTACTCACACATGAACCTGAACTTGAATGAAGGAAGGAAACACTTGATGTTCAAGTGTTTGAGTGTGAGTGTCTATGTGTATGTGTGTGCGGGTATGTCATCTATGCTTTGAGATGAGAGATGGAAGCAACCTCTAGTGCGTATGAAAAATATTTTTGTGTGTGGGCGATATAGTGAAAATTTTATGAAAATAAAAAAGCAAAGTGAAACTAATCGAAATAAAAAAACAGAGAATATTTAAAACCAACAAAGAATATTTTGTATATTTCCACAAAATTTCCATTGTGAAAACAAAAGTATTGTGACAAACAAATTGTACTCCTACTGTTGCCAATGTTATTAAAAAAAAATGTGGTGAATTTATACTATGAGTCCCTCGCCCTCCCACTTGTTCGCCGACACTGTAATAACTTTACCCTCATTTTAAGTTACCCCCTTAGCAGTTTATGGTCGTATTGGCGCCAATTATTAAAATTTCTTAATGCCAAAAAGTCTTTGCAGTCCATGGAGTTACAACAACAAAACAAAAAAACCACCCCCTTTAGGCGATAAATCACCACTTGAAGCGCATTTCCTTGTAACGAAACAACTTTCGCCCATGTGAGCAACGTTTTTGGCCGGGCTCTGTTTCATGTTCACAATCGTAACTCCGCCAACAACAACACACATAGAGCAGGAGGTACTTACTACTACCCCACTAACTGGTTACGATGGCGTAGCAACTGATGTTATGTTGGTGTGTCCTGCTTTCTTAGCTTTTGCTTTTATCTCTAAGCTAGTATGTACGAGCTGTTCAAATGTTATGTTGGGCTTCTTCTCAAATGTTTATACGTGTTAGTATGTAAGGATATGTAAACTTGCATACAAGTGTGTGTGTGTGGGTGATTGTGGTGTGTGTATATGTCAAGTATCATACTCCAAGCAATCGTATCGGCGTTGGCGTGTTGGAATCATGTATCGTCCAGTTGGGAGTGATTCATTTTTTTTTTCGTTCGCTTTCTTGGCTAACAGAGAGACCAGTAAATAATGTGACAAATTTTTATTGGCCTTGGAAGACTGGCGTGGGCATTGTGTTAACTACATATTTTAGAATATTATCGATAATATGTTAATTACACGTTAACTGTAAACTTCGGCATTTTTGATATGCTACTGTGCTATCAGATGTGAGGTTTTTGAAATGTTAAACATTTTTCAATGCGTTATACTACTGTTGTTGCTGTTGCTTTCTCTAAGACAAATTTCGTCAAGGCCGTTCGATATTAGCTCACTATGCCATAAAACATTGAAATCATATTTGGTATCTGAGATTTACAAAAAAAAAATCGTGCATTCCTTCTAGTGCTTTCTAAATACGAACTTATGTCTGCTAGATACAAAGTTTTTCATAAGGGGTTTATACAGAGTGGTGGAAGAAAAACATCAGCAGGCATTGCAGGTGGTTAGTGCTTTAAAATTTTTTGTTCAGGAATTGGAACTGCAGGATTCCTTTCAACTGTTCGTCACAAAAATGTCTTATTTTGTTTTCACAATGTAACAAATTCCTTTTTTTAAACGAGATCCCAGGAGCTATGTCTTTTTTTCGATTAACAAAATCAATTCGCAAACTGGGTTATTAGGTATCCTTTTATTCAAACTGTAGGTAATCTCAAGAAACCTCTGGGTGACTGAACAACATCCACTGACAGCACAATCAAGTCAACTTTTGGCTGTTGCCGTAGAAATTGTAGCCGAATCCAATAGTATGGACAATTAAAAGCTTTACACCATTCAAGTTACCCGGACATGATCTCACCGAGTGATTTACAAGTGGTGGCTGATACGTTGATTCGGTAGCTCAAGGAGTTTATACCCTTGCAGCATGCTTACTACAATTGAAAGTCCACTGAGATAGCCCTGCATGACTTGGTCTGACTCAATGAAGGTTTACTCGGCGTCAAAGTTTATGTTATGGTCATCTTTTTAGTTATTGAAGGGGCATTAAATAACACAACTCTTGTTACGATAACCATGTCACTATCAAACCTGGGAGTTAACTGACGATTAGTGAACGTACTATGGAATTTCGAACTAAACGAGGTTCCACCCTAAAGGAGGTTGGTGTCAAGGTTGTCGACCATGCAGACGATGTGGCAATAACAGTTAGGGAGAAGTTTCTAAGTACACTCAGAACCATCCATCAAAGAGCCCTTCTCATTATGGCGAAGTAAGCGGGCGAAAACGGTCTCGGAGTAAATCTTAACAAGACTGAACTGGTTTTATTTACAAGGGGCTATATGATCTTATTCGTGGAGCTTATCCGCTTGAGAGATACTGAAATTCCTTTCGTGGACTGTGCCGCGTTGTAATATTAAACAAGAAGCTGCATTTTAAACTTAATATTCTATACAGCGCGAAAAAAGCTACATTGATACTATATACGTGCAAGAGGGCAACAGGAAAGCAATGGGCTTAAAGTTTCACATTGTCAGTGGTTGTATCATACCGAAGAAGTTCAAAAGCTGTAGTATATTAGACAAAGTCCTAGTCTGTGATGCGTTTCGCACCATCCCATCCGATGCACAAAATGTAAACTTGAATTAGGAACCCCTGGACATAACAAGAATACAGGCTACCACAGCTACGACAGTCGGTCGGCTACGCACAGACGGTAGCCAGATCTAACAATATTGCCTGAAAAATGTTCAGAAAATGTATAACATCCGTGTAAACATAAAATTTGTGTCCGTAACATTTCTCAGAAAAAGCATTGCCATTACATTGTTAAAGAGTATTGCCAGACATCCGGCAATCGTGTGAACCGCAAAATGCTGCTATTATCAAATTATTGTAAGATAACTGCAAATACTTTTTATTTGCAGATGTGCAAAGTTTATGCATCTACCAAATACACCATTTGCAGAGAAATAATTATATTGGTAACACTGTCCATGCCAGTATAATGCCGGTGAATTAGCAGATCTGCCAACATTGCAAGATCTGGCAACCGTATATGTATAGCATAAGACTAAAAGAGCTGTCGCAATGGTAGAACAATGTTTATGGCCACAGTGTAATTCTTAACATGATGTTTGACGCAGCAGGCATCGTTGACTATACTCCGGCTGAACCACAGTTCGGCAAGAAGTTCCATTAACATATACCAGATAGAGATGCTTAGAAATGCAACACTTAAAATTAAACAATCAAGTAGGTTTCGCGGTCTACTCTAAAGACGTAGTGCTACATATAGCACAAGCTGATCACTGTGTCAGAATGGCTGAGATGTTAGTCCATGCGAGGTAAGGAGAATATATAATCTCCGAGAGTCAACTTGTTATCAACTCTTTGGATCTGAACTCAACATCAGCCCTGGATTGCCGCAGATCTGCCAACGAGATGGCTGGCCATTTCTGCATCCACTTTATGTGGGTGACGGACCATAACGACATACCAGGCTACAAACTAGGAGACGGGCTAGCTAGTTTCAGGTCTAACTGCCAAACTGAAATCCTTTGGCATGCCTCTAGCCACTTACAAGCTTTTGCTGCGTGTTAGAACATAATTAGTAGCCCGGGGTTGTATTTACAGATGTGTATTAGATTTGAAGCGATCTTACACGATGCTGTCACTATCAAGCCCCGACGTTTTATTACATGTGTCCTTTCTGACACATTCTGACTGGAAGGCACGCAATCAGACTAAAACCATATCTGCACTTTCTCAGCCCTGGCGAAGAGACGGTGTTCAACACTGAGTTCTTATTACTTTAGGGCCTAGGTGACCACATTACTTTGTTCTCGTAATGAAGACAAGTATTCTGACGATTCCATTCTTGAGTTCGTATACGCTATAGAATAGAATCCACAGGGCAACTGAAGAAGAGAACGCCCAGCCCATACTTGGAAGAGACAAATAGAGTCTGAATTACATCAATTGGCGAATACTGCGGCGAAGTTAAGACCTTGGCACAAGATATATAAGGAACATAACGACAACTTTGAACGGATTTGTAAAATATATCATAGCGTCCGATTTTCAATATTCATATATCAGAATAACCCTTAAATCCTTACCTATAATCAGGTTTATTACAGAATTAAGCCAGTAAGAAAGTTTCAGTCGGGCAACCCGACTTACATATACCCTCGCCGTCAGTAAAATAAAAAAATTTTCTATTACATTGATATTATTACTCGATTTTTAAAGTGGGCGGAGTGGTACATTTGTGTGCGAGGTACCAGAAGGGGCGTGTCCAGACTTCCAGATTTTTTCTCCAAAACTTTATCCTGTTATAGCTTTACTAAATACAGAATTTAAGCACGATCGCGTTGGGTGTATTGATATTATTACTCCATCTCTAAAGTGGGCGGAAAGGTACATTTGTGTGGGAAGTACCATAAGGAGCATCGCTAGACTTCCAATAGTTTCTCCAAAACTTTATCCTGTTATAACTTAACAAAATGCAGAATTTGGGCACGATCGCGTCATGTGTATTGATATTATTACTCCATCTCTGAAGTGGGCGGAGTGGTACATTTGTATCGGAGGTATCAGAAGGGGCGTGTTTAGATTTCCAGATTTTTTCTCCAAAACTTTATCCTGCTTGAACTTTACTAAATACAGAATTTGGGTACGATCGCGTTAATTCTATTAATAATATTAAGCGATTTATAAAGTTTGCGGGGCGTGGCTAAACTTCCAGTTTTTTTCCAAAACTCTATCCTGCTATAGCTTTACTAAATCCCGGTGTATTGATATTATTAATCGATTTCTAAAGTGGGCGGAATGATGTATTTGTATGGGAGGTGCCAGTAGGGGCGGGGCCATGTAGCCCATTTGCAATACCGTAAGTAGTTTTGAGGAAACATTAACTCCTGCAAAATTTCAAAACATTTGGTTGCGTCTTTCGAAAGTTATCGTGCGCACCAGCCAGACAGACGGACATGGCTCAACCGACTTAAAAAGTCATGAATCGAATTTGATTCAAAGAAACCTAGGGTCTAAACCTCATACCTAAGGGTGATGGTATAAAAAAACCTACTAAATCAGAAATGATTAAATTATGGTTCGAGATAATCATAAAATGCATCCAAAAGTGCGTTTTAAAAGGTTTATACCACATCAAAACAATCTCTAGATCCATATATACAGTGGGCTTTGATGTTGCTTCTGTTGCTGCTGCTGGATGTTGCTTCTGAAACACTTTGTATTTTGGCATAAAGGAAGTTATTCCTACAAAAATGAATATTTTCCAAACTGACAATGAGGTATATGGAAAGAATTGGGTATAGTTTGTTGGTTTCTCCGTAGCGGACGGAGTTGCTGCATTAAGTTTTTTCAATTCTTTTAAAATTTGTTATTGTAAAGTCAGGATGACAATATGTCACACGGTTATTATAGATGTAGAGTATTGTAAGTTATAAAAAATGTTGTGAATCAATTACCATTTCCCAACACACAAAATATTTGCACCCTTACATTCAGATCAGTCTGTTGTTCGCATACCTCTACCAAGTCATTGCATATGCTTCTTCCTTAAACTGTAGGCGTCACATGCTCAACGCGATGCCTTCGTTTTGTCATCATTTGCTCCCGGCTGAGGATGGCTCAGTTATTTCATCACCCATGATTTTTTTCGTGTTTTTTTGCTTTTTTGGTATTTGGCACCACAACGAATAGACAACAACAATGACATACATAAATAAAAACAATTATCGATTACATTTTTGTGCTTCTTCTCAATCTTATTGCAGCTAGACTGATTTCAAATGGAAAATGGCTTAGATTTAAACAATGTGATGCGATGCGATATCTATGACTTCTTTATGAGAGGTAAGGAGACTCATTTGTCCATTCATTCATTTGTTTTTCGAAAATAAATTTATTATTATTAATTTATTGAATTATTTACAGACAAAGGAGCATCTGGCGGTGATGAATGATTGAGAACAGATTTTAAAAATAGCAAATCTACAATAAAAATAGTAACAATAACAATTTACGAAGAATAAGGAAGCACACAAGTCTACACTAGTTATCACCGAGTACGATGCGAGTACGTAATAGTTTATGTGCAATAATGAAATTGCAGCAACACAAATAATTATCTTAACGAACTCGCCGCCAGCAGAGACAGAGCAAAATCACAACAAACAAAAATCCTTCTTCGAGGCACAAAAAGTATAACGTCATCAATTTCAAAATGATTGTGACCAAGTGAAACGTTGCCAACATCTGTTTCGGGCCAGACAGATATGAAAAGTCACAACGACAACAACCACAGCAACAGCCATAATTACCACAACAACAATAGCATTGATATACTATAGACCGCACTCACATGAGTTTACCCCCTTAATCATGAAAAGAATTTTCATGTGAATTTTGAGGAAACAAAAAAAAAACACAGACACACCGATGAAAAACTGAAAACATCATACAACGTGCAGTATAATTCATACATATACCGTACGAATGTGTAGTGTCGTCCCCACATAGACGAATTGTAGGATAGGTAATCAAAAGAGATCGGCAACTATAATAATGCCAAGACGAAACGAATAACAACAACGTGTTTAGATAAATGACCAATTAGCATAAGAAATACCTGCAACAAACAACAATAATAATCACAATAATAACAACGGCAGCGGCAACGACAACGACAACGACAACAGTAGCAGCAGCAACAACAGCCACAACGTCACCAACATTACCCCTATCAGCAGCAATATTAGAAAAGGCAGCAATCGACCTCCGTGCTGCGGTCTCTTGATTAAATCTCAGTGTATTGTCACGCAAATCAAGACAAAAGAGCTTAGAGCACTAATAACATCAACAACATCGGTAACAGCAGCGGGGGCAGCAAACACACACTTACACGCGCCCAGAAGAAACAAAACAAATCTCAGACCTCGCGACATTAGAATATTCAAAGTTGTCGTGGCGTTCGTTGGTGTTGTTGTTTGGGGCATATTCGCCGTCGCCGCTGTTTATTTGCCCAACAGCCAAATACAAAAAATATTGAAATTAAAAAAAAAAAAAACAAATATTAAATTGCATATTACGTCGGAAAAAATAATTCTATGAAGATTATATGTTTATTAGTGAAATTTAGAAAAATATAAATGCATTACATAAAAAGGAATGTGTTGGGGCAGCTGTAGCACAAGCAAACACTAATACAACTTGACATATAGCTAAAGTGATATTAATAAATAGTAATAGTGTAGTAACATAGTTGTAATCATAGTAAATGAATTGAAATAATTAAACAAGTGATATAAAGTTTAAGTGATAACATTAAACGGAGCAAAATAAGGTGAACAGCTGTTGCATCTGATGTACTCTAGGGTATAAATATATCATCCATCAGTGATAACTAGCGCAAAACAACAAATCTTATAACGAACATATATTTACATCGGCCTAGAGGTATGCAACATTGTCTATAGCTTCCAGACGCTTTAAGGTATGTTAATAAATTGGAATATATAACAAATGGTTGGATGTTAGTAGTAAAGTAGTGAAAATGTGATTTTACTTTAAGCATGTGACCAATAGCATAGGAATTATTAAAAAAGTTATTTTTAGTTTAATTTTGGCGTCAGTTGAAGTTGTTTTAAATAACTGCAATGCAAAAATTTAAAATAAAAAAAAAACAATTTGCCTTTGCACTATAAATGAGACATGAGAGAATTTCTCGCTTTCTTCTGTTGTAGCAGGAATCGAACCCTGGTCATCCGCATGACAGTCACGAGTTCTAACCATCATGCCACGGTCAGCCAATGTGACCAATATCTTTGGAAATATTTGAAAAGTTTATTTAGTTTTATTTTTGCATTAGTGTTAGTTATGAGCAATTCTATATAAAACGGCCCTACACAGGAAAAAATTTTTATTGCATATTTTAAATAAAAATCGGCCAATTAAAATGTTCAAGAAAACGACAATTATGGACAAGTGGAAAAAATTATATTTTTTTTATTTTTATCGATTTGACAACAGTTTGAAGTGAGCATATAACGAACAATCTCATCCCCATCTGCATACGCTAGGTCTAATAACATTAACATATTCTAATATTCAATTTATCTTAATAAGTCAAATTATTATCTCCGGAAAGACAAAACTTCTGTTAGCTTTCTCACAATGTTTCGGCTTTGTATGTTTTATAACAAAAGTTTTATAAGTAAATAGAAATATACGAATTTTGTGTCATACCCGTCCCCGTAAATATGACAAAAGTTTAATAAAATTTTTACTCTACATGATAAAACAATAATATTTTTCAACAATAACAATGTAATAATATAGTGACACTTTGTGAAAATTTTTGTAAATATTTGAATATTTAGTTACAGAAAACATTTGGTCACACCCATCCCTGAGTAAACAATGAAAACTTTTATAAGCCATAACAAACACGTTGTTTGGGTTTTCTTTAATATGATTGACATGAAATTTTTTGCTACTGGCCATGGCAAAAGCCAGTAAACATAAGTGCATTTTGTATGAGAGCCTCCTTAGGATGTTATGATAGGTGGTAGGTATGTTGAGAAAAGGAGGGACATACTAGTGGGGACCGGTTATACATATTACTCCACTAGGATTCACCATTGGATACGCAAGAACAAAAAAAAAAAAATTATAAAAATAAAAAAAATTGTGTTGAAAATAGAGGGTAGATATATAGATAAGTTTCTCGTTTATAACCGGGGGCTCGATTTTGATATTATAACCCATGATTTCTTGGTTAAATTTTCTTATATGTTTACTTTTATGTTTGTTGTATAATTGAACTTTAATTTCTTCATTATTTTTGGAGTTTATTTTACTAGATTACACACGTCGTAAAATGTTGTCACACCCTTTTTTTTCTAAAAACTTTTTTATTAAAAAGAGGTAGTTTTTTGCGAGCATTTCTGTTAGACTGGAGACCATAGAGTTAAGTGATACTTTTAGTTTTTCTCGGTCACTTCGTTAAGTAATGTTTTTATAGCAAATAAAGTGAAATGGCGATATCCCTAAAATTACAAAGTCCAAAATTCATAAGTCTTCTCTTTGTAAACCGATCTCCAAAAGCTTACATCTGTTGTAAAGCTATGACTTTCACCTTTTATTAAATCGGTTAAAAATAGTAAAACGGCGGCTGTTTAAGCAAAACAACCTCGAAAAAAAACTGCGAATTCTCATTTTCTCAACGCTCTCAGTTGATCATGAAGCAGCGCAATGTATATTTTTTATTTTTGTATTATGCTATATTAAAGTAGCTTTCTAAGCTTTTTAATAAAAGGTGAAAGTCATAGCTTTACAACAGATGTAAGCTTTTGAAGATCGGTTTACAAAGAGAAGACTTATGAGTTTTGGAACTTGTGATTTTAGGAATATCGCCATTTCACTTAATTTGCTGTAAAAACATTACTTAACGAAGTGACCGAGAAAAACTGAAAGTATCACTTTACTCTATGGACTCCAGTCTAACAGAAATGCTACATGAGAACCCCTGTATATTTTGTGTGTAGCACAGTG
Source organism: Muscina levida (assembly GCA_964034835.1). Lineage (NCBI taxonomy): Eukaryota > Metazoa > Arthropoda > Insecta > Diptera > Muscidae > Muscina > Muscina levida. The sequence continues at coordinate 6,471,895 of OZ035883.1, forward strand.
TAATCAATAAAACTGTTATACTCCGTGGCGTATGATTTACGTCGAATATTACTTATGATAATCATACGCCATCATGTAACAAAAAACCCTAAAATGTAACAAATTCTCCTATACGATACTTACTAACTTCAAATCGATATTAAATAATTATGGCATGCAACTTGACAAAACGAATGATGCAGAACTTCTTCTTTTTGGGGCTTCTTTCAGGTCCAATTTTCAGAATTGAGTCCCAAAATCATGTGTTGTACTGTGTAAGCGTCAAAAGGAGGTTAATTTGTGATCGTTCAAAGTTTGTGAATAACATAGATTCCACTTATAAGTTAAAATTCCCTTATAACTTCTGTTGAGATTCATTAATCGACCTGACATTTACATGGGATATCCGGTTTTTAACTAAATCTGGTATTCGAAAACCGAATGGTTGCGGAAATGTATTTTTCGAATAAAACCGAAACCGGGTTTCTAAAAATGAAAGTAATTACACATTATAAGCAAAACCCATACTGGAATACCCCATTTTGTATCTTCTGGCTAGAAGAAAGAGCCGACAATTGCGGTTGCTTGCTTTCAAAATTGTCAACTCCATTCCTAGATTACCCAAGCTTGCTTGGACTATCTCAGAGGGGCAATCGCATTGTAATATCACCAGTGTGTTTAGCACATTATGGATAAGGCCTTCTCGGCGAGACTCATGTAAAACACTCGTTGGCTCTTGTCTCTTTCTATTCCATGAATGAACTATGGAAGATTTTCTCGTATTTGAGTGATTTAATTACCTTTTCATCTCTATATATTTATTCCTTCGCCTTTCTCATTTTCCTCTGACTTCTTTCCATATAATTTGTTTACGATTTTTATTTATACTGGGGGTTAAGTTTGATATTATATTTCAAAAACATAACTGCCTGTGTAAAGTGGCCTCAAAGTATAAAATTAATTGTGGGAGCAATTATAATGTTACGCACACCACATTTGCCCTGCCGTATGCCAGAACTTGACTTTTTTTGCATAGTTTCGATATCGACAATAGATTTACATTAAGTTTAGGTTATTTTCTATTATAATTTAATAATAGTTTTACTCTTATAAATCTATATAATGAAATATGCAATCAATCTTCCATTTCAGATGTATTAAACTTCGCACAAAAATATTGACGCAACTTGTTCCTGAATGTACGCAACAAATTAACGCAAACGATACTCGCTTAAAATTATGCACAAATTGTAATTATTTTTTTTCGTATATCAACAATTACTAACGCAATCAACCAACAACATGCAACGTGGCAGCAGTGAGGAGCGCATTACAAGCGCCAATTCTAGTCCTCGCCATTCCAACAAATCAGCGGGTTCTGGTTTGTTCGGTTTGCTAACCAAACGTTCGACCAAAGTGGAACCACATCCTTCTGTTGAGGTGGAACAAAACAATAAACTGCCCAGTGGCAGTAATAACAACAATCAAAATAACAGCAACCATGATACGTCCTTTGCTAAATGTACCCCGGATAAGAAATCCCCCATGATGAATGAAGCTAATCATAAGCATCAGCATACCAGAAGTAAAACCTTACCCAACAGTGTGAGTCCAAGTGATATGATTAAGGATCCAGCAAATCTAGAGAAGTCCCAAAGTAGTGGTATTATAAATTTACATCGAAAGGTTAAGGCGGGGAAGAATAAAAATCACATTCATCGACATAGTTCAGATGGTTCTCAGAGCGATGGCGGTGTGGGCACCGGATCTGGCGTAGTGCTAAGAAAGGCTCCCAAGCATCGTTCACCCAATCACAATCGTTTTAGCCATCAGTTCAGTTTGTGCTGTAAGGCCGAAAAGAAACCGGCAACTCCACCGGTAACTGTGCGCTACAACTCCATTCCAGATGGTGGCCAAGCTGTACGAAAGGACAACATGTCCTTAAGTTGGACTACAGCTGACAATGCCTCGCTCTCAATGACATCCACCATAATGCATCCAAGTTCAGCACTGCAGCCGCCGGGGAATGATCTGGCCTCGTTAACGAATCTAACTGAATGTGCCAGTGCTCCACAGAGTCCTGTAACGGGGAAATCTATGATATTCCCCAGCGCAGACAATTCATATGGATCGCCATCGAACGCATCGTTGCGCAGCAATCAAAGTGATACACCCAATGGAGCGGCTGGGGCTATGGCTAATGGTCCCATTAGACCCATAGCAGTGACGGCTTGCCGGTCACGTTTAAGACTTAAACTCTATCCGCCAGGCAAAGAGTTGCCACCTTTTGTGGCAGACTTTCCGCCAGCAGAAGATGTCTCACCATCGTCTATAAAGAGAGCCACCACACCACAACACATGTCTTCGCCAAACATTGCCACCCAACCGGAAATGACATTCTCAAATCAAGAACCGGAAACACAAGCGATGCGTTTCATGTCCCACGAGAATATACAGATGCAAAGGCAGGGCTCGAGTCAGGGTTTAGCCAGACAAGCGCTAATGGCTGCGCAGGTATTGAGTTTGATACCCACGGAAAAGGCGCGTGAAAGGTGAGTAAATGGAACAATTTTTATGATCTCTACAATGATGTAATTTGTTTCAGAAGTTATTTAGACGGACGCCTGGGTTCATCTTCGCTTTTAGGACCCAGCGAGCTAAACAAAATTCTACCTACCAAAGAAGTAACAATATTTGTGGGGACCTGGAATATGAATGGTCAAAGTCCACCCAAGTGAGTTTAGAGCAATGGTTTTTTAAGACCTGTTTTAAATTCCCCATCTCTCATTGTGCTTTGCAGACAGCTGAATGATTTCGTTTTACCTGCTAATGTAGAACATGTTCCCGACATTGTTGCCATTGGTACCCAAGAGTCCAGTCCCGATCGTTTCGAGTGGGAAGTGACGATACAAGAAACTCTGGGACCCTCGCATGTTCTGTTTCACTCCACCACACTGGGCACCCTACACTTGGCTGTGTATATGCGTCGTGATTTGATCTGGTATTGTTCGGCACCCGAGGATGCCAATATGTCGGTGAGAACTGGTTCCGCATTTCGTACCAAGGGAGCTGTGGCGATTTCCTTCTGCTTATTTGGCACATCGATGCTCTTTGTGACCTCGCATTTAACGGCCCACCAGCAAAAGGTGAAAGAGCGCGTCTCGGATGTCAAGAGGATAATTCACCATCTAGATCTACCGAAAAATCTTAACCTCAGACACAAAAACAAAGACGTCACCCAAAATTTCGATAATGTATTCTGGTGTGGAGATCTCAATTTTCGATTGGGTGAACCTCGTGAAAAACTATTAGAATGGATACAAAATACGAAATTCCCCTTGCCATCACATTTGCCCCATGGCTATATGCACACGGATCAATTGTCTTCGGTATTGTCGGATGGAGCAGCATTTCGGGGGTTTATGGAAGCCAATATAACGTTTCCACCCACCTACAAGGTGAGTTTAAGATACACATCATATTTGTGCACTTTTATCCCTATCGCCTTTCAGTATGATCCTGGCACCCAACACTTTGATACATCTTCCAAACAACGGGCTCCGGCCTATACTGATCGTATACTCTACAAGTATCGTCAAACTCAGGGTTTAATGATGCGGCGCCAAAGCACTGTACCCGGCATGGCCTCACCCTCGCAGCCCTATGTGCAGTGTCTGCTGTACGATTCTGTACCGTCCATTACTACCTCCGATCATAAGCCGGTATGGGCCTTGTTTAGGACACTGATACGAGCGGGTACAGATTCGTAAGTATAGAACAATTTCTTTGCTAACGAACTGACATTCATGTGAACTATTCACTCTTTATAGCATTCCATTGGCAGCTGGTCTTTTTAATCGTGATATTTATTTGGAGGGCATGAAACGTAGGCTAAATAATCAATACACTGGATCGTCTGCCGTCTGTTCGATACAGTAAACAATAATGGTAAAAACGCACATAATAATGTATCTTATATACAAGCTATAACTTAATATAGATTTAGCGAAATGTAATAGAGGCTCTCGATTTCTTCTGTACAAGAGGAGAATGTTAAGAATTATGCAAACATTTTGCATGATTTGTGAAGGAGTGGGTTTACAAAATATTATGTAAATAATTGTAATCAGGCCGGAGAATATGCAACAGAAAATGTATGTGGTATCTCCTTAAAGTATGCTTTAAATAAGCACCAAAATAAGGTGCGAAATTGTTATATCCGATACATTGGTTATGATGTTAAGACTTTCAAGTGGCAAAGTTATCTAATTTAAAATGAGTAAAAAAATTCGATTCATTGATTTGGGACTCAATTCTGAGAACTGCACGTGAAAGTAGCCCCAAAAAGAAGAAGTTCTGCATCATTCGTTTTATCAAGTTATATGCCATGATAATTTAATATCTATTTGAAGTTAGTAAGTATCTTATAGGAGAATTTGTCATGTTTTAGGCTTTTTTGTTTGACATAACTCGAGAACCACTAGTCCCGATTCAGCTGAAACAAATTTAAAAAAAAACAATATAACAAAAGAGCTTAAAACGTGACAAATTCCCCTATACGATACTTACGTACTTCAAATCGATACTAAATAATTATGGCATGTTACTTGACAAAACGAATGACGCAGAACTTCTTCTTTTCGAGGCTACTTTCAAGTGCAGTTCTCAGAATTGAGTCCTAAATTCATGTGTTGTACTGTGTTTTTATTTATGAATTTTTGACTGCTTTCCTTAAGATGATTATTTAATTTTTTCAAAAGGCGTAAATCCCATATCATTTCTGCAATAAAATCGTTAATTTGGACGCGAAAACCAAAAATTTTGTAGGGGCATGTAGATTCCACTAGTATACAATATTCAATCAAAAATTGACGTCGTGACCTGAAATGCAAAAGGCATAACACTCATATTCATAATTTCAAAGGGGACGCAAAAAATCGTTAGAAAATCAAAAGTATTTAATTTTTAGACACGATTTTTTTCGCTGCTTCCCTTTTTTTCGACAATATAATTATATCTACAAAGAAATATATTTTTTTTAGAATTTCAGAACGTATGTGGGTTATGTCTTTTGTGATTGTTTTTTTTAATGTAATTTATCCAATGAAATCGTTATTTTTGAACGTAAAGACCTGTGGGGCATGTGGATTCGCATAGTTAACAATATTCAATCAAAAAACGATTTTTTTATTTTTGAAGGTTACATCTTTGGGCATTACAGGTGACGATATATACATTACATTTTCAGCAGTTGATTTTGTACTTAAACCATTATGAAGAAATACTCGTAGAACATTACATAACAATAGGGGAGACGAACACGAAAACTGTTGCATATTTTTGGGTGAATTGTGGCACTAAAGATGCTGGTTATTAATAAGACTTAAAATATTGTTCGTTTCTAACTCTCGTTTGCTTGTAAACAGAAATGTAAACGATTTTTTTAAGTTTTTAGTTTATCTTCTAGGAATATGAATCTACACATCGAAACATATACATTTTTTTAATATCTTTGAAATAATAAGTTTAAAATTTCTATTTCTATTAATAAAAGTAAAAGTTTTAAAATGCAATTAAATTTAAAATTTTTAAGTGATATTTTTTTAAATTTAATTTCAATATTGTATTCCATTTTTCCAGTTTGATATTGGAAAATAAATGTTGTGTATCGTCGGCTTAATGTTAAAACCTGCCAAATCCACTTTTTAATAAAAATTGAGATTTTGATGCAGTGTGGTAGACAAAAGGACCGGCCGTGGCATAGTGGTTAGAACATGCGACTTCCATGGGAGATCTGTAGTTCGATTCCTGGCTCCACTCATCTACATTTTTCTTTCATTGCCGTCCCCCCTCGATGTTGTCAACAGCAAACTTCGCAGTATACGTGTCGAGTCAATCGGCATGTCTAGTAAAAAGCTTCTCAAACAGTGACGTTCGCAGTCGTCGATAAACAAGTAGGTGCCGTTTGTTGTGAATCTAAAAATAGAAACAAAACGAAAAGCTATCCCATACCACATTCATTGGGGTGTAAAGGGAAATTAAGTTTTTTAAGTTTTAAGTGGTAGAGAAAGATACGCCTCGTTGGCCTTCATGTAGTTTTTATCTCAATTTGAGCCTTGAATTATGTAAATAGGTTTGATAAGAACAACTGCTAAATCCACTCATAGAAAAATGTTTATAAGAAAAACTGCTAAATGCAGTACATTATTACTTTATTTTTAGTTTTTCTCCCAAGCTGCAAATATTAAATATAAAAATTTTTTTGTTTCTCCTGTAAAATGTGCTGAAAGGGAGTTAGGCAGGTTTGCATATTAAGCCGACGATATGTACTAATCCAAAGGGAGAATAAACCGGTGCAGCACCTGTCGGGGACCTTGAAGTATCAGTATAGTTTCGGGTAGTAGTTTTAATCCTAAAACCAATTGCAACTTTATCCCAAAGGTTATGTGTCTTCCGACTTATAAATATGAATCCTGCAAAAGTATATTTATCTAAAAGTACTTTTTCTATTTTATTAATTGACACTACTTTAACACTTTAGAACTTGTAGGGTGACACATCCCCTCTTTACCATTATCAGAAAAGCTACATTAATACAATTGACAACTCATTTCCCATAGGGAAGCTTTTATAACTTTTCTGCGGATGTCACAACAAATCTTTTCAATGTTTGCATAATTCTTTATAAAAAATATGATATATATATACATATATAGTAAAATTTATATTTTATAAATAGCAATAATAAATATTTTAGTAGATATTTGTAATTCTTTAGGCTTAAACAACTCAAAATTATGTAATGAAAAAAAAGAAGTACTAAAGCTCTAGCTAAATCATTGGCAATGGAAAAATATATAACATAAGGCAACAAATTTGGGGTCACACATTTTCTTTGGATTTAATTATGAGTAAGTTCAGTTTATAGAGCTATTTTATGTTGTCTTGATATTATCCAGTTCACAATTAATTTGTTTTCCAATGTTGCGCAGATTTTCAGGGAATAAGAACAATTTTTGATTGTATTATTCTACTTATAATTTATTTGTTAATTTTTTAGATTTTTTTTTAACTCAACCCAACGACATGTAATATTATGGGTAAAGACACTTTTCTTAGAATTTTACTTACTTTTGTTTGCATGTAAGTGACCCTACATTTGTTTTGTTATTCAATTAATTAGTTAATTAGGGAAATCTAAAAAAATACTACTTTTTACCGCTATAACTCTTATAGATGGCAGTAAAGCGTTTGCAAAGCTAAGCTTATCTAAAATGAATCGAAATGTATCATCTTTATATATAACTATTAATATAGTGCCTCCTCCCTCCTATATTATAACTAGTCATTGTGATCTTTTGAAGGAGAGAATGCAAATTTTGTTAAACAGAAAGTAAAAAATAGAAAAAATAATATTTTTAAGTGGCGTATTTTCTTATATACTAACTCTATGACGGTTCTTTTTAAAGATTCTAAAACTGAGAAAATAAATTAATAACAAATTTAAAATCAAGACATATGATGTATATATCTCGTTATTTTATTCTCTGAAAAATATCTTATTTGTTAAATCTTATTAACATGAGAATCGGTTTTCTTATCGGTTTGTAAAAATATTTATTAAATACCTGCCACTCCTTTTTCTACCGCTTTAATAAACGTTGCAATCTCTCTCTCTCTCTCAAACAAAACTCGAGTTTCATACAAATGTAAGAAAACCTAAAACAGAAATCAAACATTTAAAATTATCATCTGTAATAAATGCAATGCCTTACAATGAACAGAAAAAAAACCTAAAATCTTTAAACTTTGAATAGCTTTTCTATATAAATATATTAATAGTATCTAATTACAGTTAAGAAAAATCTCTAAGGAAAGACATATAGCTTTTAGTTGTAATTGATATACATACAAACAAAAATAAGTATCACACATCTGTGGTTCTAAATAAGTATTCTAAAGTATCGTTATAATATCTATTATAGACAATATATCTGTAGCGCATAAATTTTAGTATTTACAAAATATGAAATGAAATGTTTATGTTCCTTGTTGTTTTTTTTGTTTCTTATGCGTTACATTTGTGTCAAAAGTAAAATGAATGTATGAGCTAAAGTCAAATCAAATTTAATGTTAGTGCAATATTATTTAATAAATCTATCAAAAGAATTACAAAAGAAAAATTACAATAAAACTTTCGGAATATGATTAAATGGTTGGTAACTGAGTGCTTTTTATTTGAAATGGAAGTAAGTAAAAGGTCAAGACATGGACGCCAATATTACTCACGTGAATCCTGAGACCGGCCGCTGCATACGGACTACCATGCCGAAAGGTCCGGTTCGATTTCCGGCTCCTGTCATCTACATTTTCTTTCAATGCCAGCCCCCTCAATGTGGTCGACAGCAACTTCGCAGTATAAGTGTCGAGTCAATCGGCGTGTCTAGTAAAAGCTTCTCAAACAGTGACGTTCGAATTCGTCGATAAACAAGTAGGTGCCGTTAGTTGTGAATCCAAAATAAAAAACGTGTTAATTAACAACATCGTCAGAAACTATCCCATACCTTATTCATAGGGTGTAAAGGGAAATTAATTTTTTTTAAGAATCCTAAGGTGACAGTTGCTGGAAAAGTTGATGGAAAATATGACCTTCCAAATGGACCATCTAAGGTCATGAATATTGGAAGGAAATTACCTCTAAAAAGTAAATGCCAAGTACTGTTCTTTCTGGTCGTAATAAAGGTTTCGACATTCAATTCAATGTTATGGGTTTTATTCAATATTTCGAAAAAAGATTATAAATAAATAACCTTTGGTTGGTATGCATCCCTTTCGTAGAGGAGGGGATCACTTAGGCAATTGCGTCACCTATTGGGCGTTTGTGGTGCCTAGTTTCTTTCCAGGGTGTGGTGGATTCCGTGGATTCTGCAATTGATGGTTTTGCCGATTTGCAAACATGCTAGTTCCTCTATACAACTTAAGAAGGGTTTTCCTTGGGTTTCCAGGGTCTCTCTGCATATGGTTGGGGGAGTCGGTAGACTCTGCTGCTATTCTCGCAGTAGAACTATGGGCTTATGTTCCTTTAGGAAGGCAATAATTTTTCTAATCCAGTCTCTACGACAGTTACTATGTTCGATGTACGTTTCGTGTTGTATTCAGTCCATGTCCTTCAGGCTTTCCTACAGGAATCCTCATTCTTCCATCTATTCTGTTCAGTTCTCAAATGAGAGTGCTTGTCCAGGTAGACATCTGGTGAAGTCGCTTTCCTGCAGGACTGAGCACTAACGTGCCTCTTGATCCGCTTTACATTTGCTTTTAAATCCGCTGTCCAGGTATCCACGTGACCAGAACTCTGTTATTCTTCGATATCACGTTAAGAGATGTCTGGCAAGCACCGATGACTTTCGATTTGGTATTGTGGGACTTACGCGAGTTTGCAGCCGCTAGACTGTTTGTGAACAAGTAAATATTCTCCTGTGATACCTTCCCCATGTTAACTTCTTCCGCGGCTCAAGAGATATCGAATCATTGAGCCGACCCTATCATTCAGTTTGGACCTATCCACTCCTTCCTGGAGGGCGTTCTGGTTTCATTGGGGATGTTCGATTTCCGTGCACAAAGCCTATATTCAGTTTCAACTCAATGGTTTAGGTTCCTTGAGTGTCCGATAGAGGGTCCCAATTATCTAAAGTGTTTTCCAATTAGAGGTGTTATTTTGGTATTCAAAGAAAAATTTAATTTTTTGAGATAAATGATCGGATGTTTATTTCATAATACAGAGGAAGGTATGCCGTTAATAATGAAAAACAACATCAGCCAAATGGCCACCACGAGCACGCTTACAGGACCATTTCCTTTTCATGAAATTTTCCATAACCAAATCGCAAAGTGGCCGCCCTATATCCTCGATGAAAAAGAACATCAGCCAAATGGCCACCACGAGCACGCTTACAGGACCATATCCTTTTCATGAAATTTTCCATAACCAAATCGCAAAGTGGCCGCCCTATATCCTCGATAGCCTCACGAATTTAACTTTGAGGTGTTGGATCGACGCTGGGCTGTTGTCGCAGACCTTATCTTTCACGTGGCCCCAAAGGAAGAAGTCTCAAGATGTTAAATCACAAGATCTCGGTGGTCAATTGTGATCATCTCTTCGAGAGATAACACGGTCCGGAAACTTCTCCCGTAAAAGATCAATGGTTTCGTTACTTGTGTGGCATGTAGCGTACTTGTTGATAGTAAACGTTGTCCAGATCAATACCATTAAACTCCGACCATAAAAAATCATTAATCATCTCTCTATAGCGCAAACCATGCACCATAACTGTTGATCCAACCTCATTTTCGAAAAAGTAAGGCCCAATGACCCCGCCGGACCATAAACCGCACCTAACAGTCACACATTGAGAATGGAGAGGCTTCTTAACAATAACTCTTGGGTTTTCTGAGTCCCAGATGCGACAATTTTGCTTGTTGACGTAGCCACCAAGGTGAAAATAGGCCTCATCAGTCAAGATGATTTTTCGATGGAATTCCGGATCATTTTCATGTATTTCAAGGACCCAATCAGCAAGATGTTGATGATCGGTCGGCTTCAGTTCTTGTGTTAACTGAACCTTATAAGACTTAAGACCCAAGTCTTTATGCAAAATACGGTGTAATGACGTTTGTGAAATGCCCAATTCCAAAGATGGATTTAAACGAACAATCCTGCGTTTTTTTTAACACTTTAGGCTACAGCACCAATATTCTCAGTTGTTCTTGAGCGACGTGCAGGGGTTTTATTCTTCACATCACTAACTTGACCCAACAGCTCGAAATTTTTCACCAATTTCTGTATTGCGGTCCGACAAGGTGCTTCACAATGACCAAAAAATGCTTTAGTTTTGCGCACTGCGACTGCAAGATTTTCACCATTTTTGTAGTAAATTTTAAAATTTCAATGTGTTGTTGAAGCGTGTATCGTTCCACTTTTAGTAATGGCGTAGTTTCCACATGTCACATGTCAATGAAGAAAGCTTTAAAAGTGACAGCTACCGAAATTCACAATAACACCTTTCCCTTTATTTCGTTTAGTCGAATGGCTGATTTGAGAGCGGATAATTTGTAGCTTAAATCAGTAGATTAAGTACTGTGTAGTGTGCTTCGATCTCATTCACTCAGTAATTAGGGGACAGGAGACTATAAAGCTATATTATAGTATTTGCTCCACAACGTCCATACAACAGATACTAGAACTAACTATTAATTTCTACATGAGCAAGAATGATTTGTTTTCCCCATATTTACCCTGTATTATATTTTTTGTTATCGTTTGTTCATTGAAAGAAATTGCAAAAACATTTTTTGACACTTTCTAATTAAAATATTACGATCTCATAAAAACTTCTTCTCCTTTTGCATCCCATGTGTGACATATGGAAGAGCTTTTTGCATTCGCAAATTAGTTTTTTTTTGAGAAGCTGTCTGTCATGACTCGAACACATATCACTTGCATAAGTGACGCGTGCTGTAACCATCATGACACGGTTTTTTCGGTAACTTTTCGAAAATATAATCAAATAAATAAACTATATTGACCTCTAGCTATTTTATTCCTAATTTGAAATAATATTGGAAACTTCAACTGTTTGAACAAGTTTTTATGGGGATGATATCATTACGTCGTTTTGGTTTTATTTAAATTTTACAATAAAAGCATAGATTGAACCCCAAATAAAGACTGCTCAAATCATTAAATATATAATTAAAAAAACTACAGCTCAACTATTTGAAAATGATTGTTTAATTTTGTCGTTTGAGTGTTTTTTTTTTCATAGCGAACGGTATATTGCCTTTTAAGTGTGTAAACATTTCTAAATTTATTTACATATTAAAAGTTCACCATCACTGGCCAACACACATAATCTACACCTACCGTCTGCTAGTATTTTTATAGCGTTAAATGGTTTCTGTCAAGGATAACAACAATTCCCCCACAAATCATATGGCAACACCATTTTCATCCAATCAACAAATGTAGCAAGACATATTAATGTTTCTTATACTACTATGCATGCATATCCTTATGTGTAAGGATACAACGAATACCAATAAACTTACTTGCATCGCAAATATCAGCCATATAGATTAAACATGCATATGCACTTTTCGGTACTAACTCTCATTCGTTAACCATCATTATGCAGCAGCACACACATACATACAAACATATGTACTACTATAGTTAACAGCAAGTACATAATATCCTTCACTCAAGCACTTTGCCCTGACACTGACTGACTGGCTGGCTGGTTGGTGGGAAAAAATAACGCCAGCAACAGCGGTGGCTGAAGTAAGTAATGTTTCTTTCGAAAACGACAAAAAAAAAGTAAACGGGTGAATGAAGAAAAACAATCAAATAAAATCGAATTCTTTTCGTTTGTATTTGTTTTGCATAACGTAGTTTCTTCATATTATTGTGGGTTTCCAACTGCTGCTGCCACTGACGTTGCCGCTTTGACTGTTGTGTTTTTTTTTTTTGGTATTGCCCGTTCGATCTGCACAGAAAGTTGGAGTTGAGCTGAGCTGAGTAGTGGAATAGTTGTGTTGTGGCAGTGGGTTTTTCACTTCATTATTCATGTCTGCCACGTTGCTCTTGCTGTGCATTACAATTTTACGTTTATAAATTATTCGGCAACACTCAACATTTTTTGCCACAGAGACATTTGCACGTCCCACTTATGTATATACAATTTCTCTGTGTTTCGGTGTATTTTTTTCTGATGTGTCTCCCTCTCTCTTTAACTGAGGTATCATCATTCCAAATCTTCCCGGCACACATATGTATGCACATGTGTATGTGTGTGTGTGAATGTATCCTTGCTTCCCCGGAAAATCCATTGCTTTTGCTCAAAACCAAACCTTATGTTCGTTTCTTACATTGTTCATCGCGTATGCACACACGAATGTGTTAAGAAGAAAAGTGCATTCCTTTTTTTAACTTCTTTTTGGAGGTTCAGCTTTTTAGTGTTGTTGCTGTTGTTGTTGGTATTATATGAGCATAAGTTCCTTTTGCAATGCGGAAATGTTTTGAATTTCTCATGAATTCAAAGGAAATGGTAAAGAATACAATTTGCGATGGTACTATAAATGTTTCCTTCAGTTATTTAGTTAGCAACAGCATTGCGGAGTAGTGCGCCCATACATGTATGTTGGAGGGGGGCTGTTGAATAGTTAGGGGGCATTGGCAATCCACATAAATATTCGAAATGTGTTTGAGGCCACCTTATGGATTTGGCGGTAATTTCAAAGTTATTTGGTGGAATAAAAGTCAGATGGAGTCAATTTGCTTGTCATACCATTGACCTTTTATGTTAGTAGGAGGTGAATAGAATTGATTTCTATTTAAAATTCGTGGTAAGGTATCGGAAATTTCCGGCAATTGAGTGAGTTTTTTATTTCACAGTACAACATTTTTCAGACCATCGATTGGGGACTCAATGCACGTGAAAGTAGCCCCAAAACTAAGAAGTTCTGCATTATCCGTTTTGTCAAGTTACATGCTACAATAATCTAATATCGATTTGAAGTTATTAAGTACCGTATAGGGACATTTGTCACGTTTGAGGCTCTTTTATTTGACATAACTGGAGAACCACTAGTCCAATTTAGCTGAAACAAATTTAAAAAAAATTAAGAATTTCAAGTCCTTTAATTTGTTCATATAACGTGTCCCTACATAAGTAACAGTTTCACTTTCCATTCATCAATTGATTTTGAACTGGGTTTGTTTTGTAGCAGTTACAATAAAACTGTTGTACACCGTGGCGTATGATTTACGTGGAATATTACTTATGATAATCATACGCCACCATATAGTATTTATGTTATGTCAACAAAAGAGCCTAAAACGTGACAAATTCCCTTATACGATACTTACTAACTTCAAATCAAATACGGAATGTGTAGCGGCGCTCTTATTATTTATATTATTATTATTTATTATTATCATTTTTATACCAATTATATTAAAACTAATGAAGTTACATGTTATTTTACACTAATGATCATTAATGGTTTCGTAATGACAAGAAGTATTTTTATGTTATGTCCATGTTACTTCAAAATCACACATTGTCTCATTTTCTCATCAGCATTCATAACTACTAATGTTCTCAATATTATATATTAAAACTCATTCTCACGATCAAGCAATATCACTCATATTCTCACTATCATACATAAACACTCACGTTCTCATTATCTAACATTATCACTCTCTTTCATATTTATAATTATCAATAATCTCATACTCTCGTAACCTGTTACTCTAAAGCTTTATTTTGTTTGTGTAATAATCACTGACGCTTGCAATTACCAGTAGTTTATCACTCACATGTAATGAGAACAAGAGATGAAAGCTCAATAAATAACTCTAGACTACTTTTATGATTTTACTAGTTAGTACTTAAGCTCCTCTTAATGTATGTTAATTTCTTCCGAATTAAGATGTCAAGCAATAAAGACACATAAAATTTGAAAGCGCACCGTTTGATTTAGAAAGGCTATAAAATAATAATTACACTAAGACTCAGGAAGCATTGCCCGCTACTGTGGCTAGTGTACAGAAGACGAATGCTGGAGTTCTGCCTCATTCTGTCTCTGAATAAATAAATAATATATTAAATAATATTTAAGGAGATCCGTCCCCTTACAAATGTAACTTGACAAAAAGAATGATGCAGAACTTCTTCTTTTTAGGGCTACTTTCGCGTGCAGTTCTCAGAATTGAGTTCCAAAATCATGTGTTGTACTGTGTTTTTACAGTTAACACACAATTTCTTAAGATCCCTAACAATCAAAAAATTCGACAACATAAGATGTAAGTATCTGAACACATGTTATTGTCCTGTGTTTTTTTGAACATGTGTCTCATATGTCCTAGGCTCCGCCATTAACAAAGCAAATAATGTCAGCCTAGAAATGCGGAGAAGAATCCTGCTTGCAAATAAATGCTACAAGGACTAAGTAAGCGATTTAACGACAGAGCCCTCTCTCGATGAACAAAACTCCAGCTATACCAGATACTGGTTCTACCCTTCATAATGTAGGGTTCAGAATCCTGGGTTATGACACAAGCGGATGAATAGGTTCCTGCGGTATTCGAGAGAAAAATACTGCGTAAAATATATGGGCCCATCATCGTTAACGGAGAGCATCGGGGTCGTATGAATCATGAGCTGTACGAGCTGTACACTGACATTGACGTTGTCAGATGCATTAAAGTGCAACGGTTGCGTTGGCTAGGTCATGTTGTACGCATGGACGAAAATGCTCCAGCTCGAAAAGTCTTCGACAGTGAACTCGATGGACGACACAGAAGAGGGCGACCAAAACTCCGTTGGAAAGACCAGGTTACTGAGAACCTTACAGAACTAGGTGTGACTAACTGGAGAAGAAGCACAAAAGATTGAGGCGCTTATAATATTTTTCTACGTGCGGTATATAATCCACTGGGATTGCATAGAAGTACCAGCTAAGTAAGTAAGTAAGTATGTCTCTAATTATAATAACAACAGCAACAACGTGATTTTTTTTATTCAAAACATTTCGCAGTTCAATAAATTATAAATAACGAAATAGCTATCAAATAAGATTCAATTCAAATAAAAAAAATTCTCAAAATTATTAATATGTAACACCAGAAGGCCGATTCCGCTGGGGACGACTCTCAATATAAACTTCACTGATTTGAGTGCAAAGAAATAGGTCAACATTCAATATAACAATAACAACACATTTAATATAAAAGTAAAATTCTTTGAAAAAAATATTATTTGAAGAATTAATATAATATAAATTCAAGGAATTGGTATAAGATTAATTGGAAGAATTGATATAAATGTTGCACCCTTATTTGCTATAAAGGTTGTGCTAATTTTGTTGCATTCGCGATATTGGAATCGCTCAGAACATGAACAAAAATTTTATAAAACTCATTGTAAGGTTAGTTGAGAAAAATGGCACATTAACTTACCATATATCGTGTGACTCATTTTTATATGTTAACTTTCCACATACCATGCATGACTTGTTTAAAACTGTCATCTTACTTTCATTAAGTATTGTTTAACAATTTGTCGCGAAAGTACTCATACCATTAAAACTCCTTTAAATTACTTAAGCTGTAAGCTTTATGTAAAATACCTTTGTCATGCTCTTCGCTCAACATATAACTTGCATAATACACTTTCCGTGCCAACTATTGCCAAAATCATCCTCAAATTTGGGTCTCAGTCTACGTTATTGTATGATAAGCAACTAAAAAGATCATATCCAGTCCGTAGTGAGAAGAATATTGGGACTATAGCGGAGAGTGCGACTGAAGACAGTGACGAATCGATAAAAAGCGGTGCGCGGCGTCTTGGCCTACCGTATGCAACAACATACAGAATTTATGCAAGAATTTTGATATAAAAGCTTACAATTGTTGCCGGGTTTCGCATTTATGCCACTCGTATTCTACAACTTGGTTAATTTAATAAGACTTAATAAGACTTAATTTTTAGTCAATAGTCTCGGCAACAGTTCAATAAAAATTTGGTTGTTTCGCACGGAATTCTTTTCTTTAACAAGGATAACGAATATTTTGAAAAACGAAATTGCGCCAGCTCCACTTATGAGCAATCCGAATAAATTGTGGAACGCACACGATTAAGTTGTGCTAAAAACACTCGTTACCAAACGCAAAGGAAGCTAGACATCACAATGCTGCAAACCGCCGGGGTAGCTAATGTCTACTCCAACCAACTCTCTCAATTACTTGATGTTACCGACACATAGTGACAGCGTATTGCGAATTCTATGACCACTGCCTCAACGACCGTTCTGGGTTATGAAAAATCATGCTCAGGCATGCCCTATTACGATGATGAATGTCGCAAAATGTCTGAGGAAATGGATGCAAAACTGCAGTCAATGGCGACCCGTGCGGTGACGGAGCGTTATAATTAGAACAGGAGGGAGATGAAACGACTGTTCAGGTGGAAAAAGCGCCTGTAGAAGAAAAGAGTGCCAGTATATCGAAAACTGCAGGGATAGAGGTGAAGCCCGAAAGTTCTACCGAAAGGTTAAAAGCAAAGGTTTTGGAACAGGGATCCCCACCTGTAAGGACAGAGACGGAAGTCTGGCCACGGACACTCAGAGTGTGCTGCAAATATGGAGCATAAGTGACGAAATAAAACCAATCATAGACGATGGAGTAGATTGTCCACCACCGAGTCAAAACGAGAGCTTTTTAAAGCCGCCGGCGATGAGCTGGCAACATGCATGCGCTAGCTTATAAACACGATTTGGCTCAAGGAATGCATGCCCGATTATTGGAATCTGAGTGTTCAATGTCCTATGCTTAAGAAAGGCAATCCAAGTGTGTGTACAAAGGTACAAGGTCCTGTCTAGTGTGTTATGTGAAACACTAAGCCCATTTTGGCGAACCTGATTGGAACTTCTCAGTGTTGTTTTAGACCTGGTCCATGGCCGACCAGATATTCACACTACGACAAATCACGGAGAAGACCCAAGAAATGCAAATCGACACCTACCATCTGTTCATCGACAGTCCGATACGACAGAAATTGTTAGATTATAGGGCTAAGTATCCCCGCGATGCTAATACGATTTTGCGGGATGACAATGAATGACACAAAGTCTTCAGTGAAAATTGACAAAAATCTGACAAAACCTTTTTATACCAAACGAGGCTTTAGACACGCCAAACGCGATCGTACCCAAATTAAGTATTTAGTAAAGCTACAGCAGCATAAACTTTTGGAGAAGTGAACATTGTGTAAGTGAACATGCTCCTATTTGTAGACTTAATGGGATCTACATTTTGACAACGCATCCGGACGTCTGTGTTTATAAGACTTGATTGATTGATTGACTCGACTACTCAGAAGTTGCTGTCTACAACATAAAGGGAGTTACCGATCAAATAAATGTAGGTATGTACCAAATATGAACACTTGCTTAGATAGAACAATTTTACTTTAAAATCGATTTGCTGAAATGTCTGAATATCGGCAAGTGATGTTCAGAAAAGCTGTTAAGCTCTGTGCTCGAAATCAGACTGTGACTAATTTATGTTATTTTTGGGTCGGTGTAACCGAATCTGAAGTATGTTTACTTCAATCATGTCAGGTTTTTGACATAAAAAAACACTAACTTTTTGGGCCTAATTTTGGCATTTTTAATGTCCTGACGTGTTGGACTTCAGATTCGTATTCAGCGCACCAGGACACGTATAACATTTTTTCCAACCTACTCAGTACAACACATGATTTTGGGGCTCAATTCTGAGAACTGCACGTGAAAGTAGCCCCAAAAAGAAGAATTTCTGCTTCAATCGTTTTGTCAAGTTACATGCCGTAATAATTTAATATCTATTTGAATTTAGTAAGTATCGTATAGGGGAATTTGTCACGTTTTAGGCTCGGTGGCCCCGACCTTATAAAATGCATGTTTCTTTGATGTTACTTACTTGTTAATAAAATAGCCTTCAAATTTAAAAATTATAAAATAATCCTAAATGGTTGAACTTAATTTTTTTTGCATTTTTTCATAGAGACGTAAAATATTTCATTTTTTTTAAATCCGGAGACATTAAGAAATATTTCTGAAAGTCACTTTATTTGCCAGACAGCAATTTAAATTTATTTTTAAATTCATTTATGATAGCTTCCATTTGTTAGAGATAAATATCAAAATGATTTAAAAATATAGCCAAATAGCGTTTACAACATAAAGTTTGTCCATTAATAAGAAGACACAAGTTTTAGGTTCCAATACGAGATATACTTAAAATAATATCCTTTATTTTGGTTATTTATTTAAAATTCTCAACTTATTGGTTTTTGAAGCCATCCAGGCAACATTAACATAACATATGAATGCAAGTATATTTATATGAATGACCGACTATTAGGCTGGCCCTTATGGAAAGTGGAGATTTTATCAATTGAAGCAAAACATAAAATAGTTTATTTCACACATATACATAAAACAATAAAATCAAAATGTAATAGTAATAGAAAAAGCAATACAAATAAATTTAATTATACTAACGTACATTTGAATCGAATCGAATATTTCTAAAATTTTTGATTACCAGTTCAAAAATATTACTTTCAATTGTATTCTACACATATCGTTGCAAGACCGGCATAAGTAAAATCTTTTATACACACATCCGCTTGAAAACTATACATTATATTTTTTCCTCGCAAGATGAGAGTAAATTAAAACTTTAAGCGCATTTCCTGCAGAATCGATTTTTAGACTTATGCCGGTCTTGCAACAAATAAGCGACATGAAAATATTTCAGTGAAAATGATTAATCTTTAAGATAATGGCAACATTATAACACCATTTCGTTTAGTCTATGTTTAAAGAAAGTGTCACCCTATTAAATGCACGAACTGATATTGTATATACTTTACACATATGTATGTAAAAAAAAAAACGTTCTGGATAAATGATTCCTTTACATCCCCCAAAATATTTGTTATTGTGATCAAAGTCCTGGCTGGCCACATCACATCACAGCAAGCTACTACACAGCCTCATCATACGCTCTCCATATTAACATATTTTTTAATATTTGCCACTTTGCCAAAGGGTAAAACTTCTCTGCCAAGTGATTTCTTATAGACGAACGAAATGAAAACGTTACGAATATAGGGAGTTTATTGCACAGCTGGGAGTGATGTTGATTGTGCTACAGCTCGCCAAAGGACAGAAGTTGAAAAGCAAAGTATTTGATGTTCTACACTCCAATAAGATCAAAAGGCACAAAATGATTTTAATCATCCCAAGGCGGAATATTTGTTATTTTTTATTATTTAAACCCTGTCTCTACTTCTAGAGTAATAATAAATTGATAACAACTAAAGAAAATGTCATGCTATCTACAAAAAGTAAAATTTTATTGAAATTCTCATTATCTAGAGGAGATTCAAACGGTTTTAGTCTGTTGGCTGCCTGTAGCCGCTTTTATTTGTCCACACTTCCATAATTACATTTTGTAATGAAATCAAAATGTTAATGTGGCGATGCGGTGTGCAGTGCGATGCATGTCGCCCTTCTCGCTTTCCATAAATTGCTTAAATCAATAAACCAATTCATTCAATTTTCATTATGCAATTTGTTGTTGCCCCTTGTGCTACGCCGCCAAAGCCGGTATGCATTTAATCGATTTATGCCACTTTCGGTTGCATGTCCACTTACGTTCAATTTTGCTCAATTTAACCGGACGATGAAATTTAATATCGGATTTTAGTACAAACGAAAAAAAAAACAACAACAACAACCAAAATATTAAGTGTTTCTACAGGATTTAGTTTAAAAGCCTTTTAAGAGAAACCATACAAGAGCAGCAGCGATTGTGGTCGATAATACGAATTTATGACGGAGTTTCAGTGGTTTTCTTTTCGCTTTGGTTTTTTTTTTTGCAACGAGGGTGATTCGAAGAGAAATAAAAAGTGATAGGCAGGATAGTGTTGTATAAAATAAATATTTAAAGTGAAGTAGAACAAGTAAAACACATTGGGGGGGACTTAATTAAACTACTATGACATATTGAAAAATAGTCTTCGTAAATCGGACTACAAAACTCCTTATACTCCTTAAATAAATCTTTAAGGCGCCGTTCTCTTACTCAGGAGACTGCGACAAAGAGAGACATGAAGACGATACTCAGTTCTGGTTCTAACAGGAGTTAATGGTTATGCTTTGGTTTTTTTTTTTCAACTGCTAAAGGGAACTTTGGTGCGACAATCTAAGAAGGACTATTTAAATTGGGCCTACCGTGACATGACGCACTTTTCGAAGCCAATACTTGTTCCATCCTCAAATTTAGGTCTCACTGTACGTTATTGGATAATACGCGACCGAAAAAACCTCATCCAGTCCGTAGTGAGAATAATATTGAAGCTGAAACGGTGAAATAACGTGACGAAATTAACGCTGGGCCTGTGGTTTAAACCTTACAAGGTCCAAACCAAGACTTATTTTGGGCTATTCCGTACAACTTTACAATGAGGCCGGACAGAACATAATTGGCAATGGCAAGCGCTACCGCACCATGATAAGAGACTTTTTGTTGGCGGATACGGAATACGCAGCGCGCAATACAAAGACTTTATTGAGAAATCATTTTGGTGATCAACTTACTTCGGGTTACGGCCCTGTCAATTGCACGTATCAACGATTTGGGAGCCAAAGCCGGTGGCAATGCTTGTAAAAGTGATTGAAAGTCATCCAAACTGACCACCTTACGGTGTAGTCGCGGAAATATTTACACGAAATATATCTAATAAATGTTAGTTGTTCATCAGGTTTAGAAAAAAGTACTTTTTGATACAAAAAATTTTACTTTTTGGTACAATAAATTAGATTTTTGGTGCTATAAGAGTACATTTTGGTGCAATAACCAGTACTTTTTTGTACAATAAATGGTACTTTTCAGTACAATAGGAATACATTTTGGTACAATAAATGTAATTTTTGATACAATAATTGTACTTTTTGTTTCAAAAAATTCAATTCTTCATATAATAAAAGTAATAACTGTGCAATAAATTTAACTTTTTGGTACAATAATTGTACTTTTTTTGTGCCATAAATTTTACTTTTGAACGATAAATGTACTTTTTGTACAATAAATTCACTTCTTGCTATGTACCAAAACAAATATTTTTTTGTACTATAAAAGTATAAATTGTACTTTTTGGTCCAATTAATGTACTTCTTAGTAAAATAAATGTACTTTTAAGTACAATAAATTGTACTTTTTGGTTCAATATACATATGTACTATTGGTACAATAAATATACATTTTGGTACAATAAAAGTACTTTTGTGCAATAAATTATAAATTTAGTAAAATAAATGTACTTTTTGGTGCAATAAAAATACATTTTGTTTCAAATAACAGTATTTTTTGGTATATTGAAAGTACTTCTGGTACAATAAAAGTATTTTTTATGACAATAAATTGTACTTTTTGGTATAAAAGTAAAAGTAAATTTTGTAGTTTTGATAAAAAAAATAAAAATTATACAATAAATTCTACTCTTGGTACAATAAGAGTATTTTTTGGTTATTGTACACTTTTTGTGTACAATAACAGTAGTTTTTGGTACTTAAATGTAATTTAGGTACAATAAATGTACTTTTTAGTGCAATAAATTTTACTTTTTTTACTTTTCTGGTACAATAAAATACTTCTTTTACTTTTTGGAACAATAAAGGTACCTTTCAGTGCAATAAATTTTACTTTTTTTTATAATAAATTTTACTTTTCGGTACAATAAATTACTTTTTGGTACAATAAATTTACTTTTTTAGTACAATAAGTTGTACTAGTCTATTGGTACAATAAATTTTACTTTTGGTACAATAAATTATACTTCTGGTACAATAAATTGTACTTATGGTACAATTTGGTAGAATAAAATTACTATTTAGTACATTGAATGCACTTTTTAGTAATATAATTTGTACTTTTTGGTACAATAAAAGTACTTCTTGTGCAATAAATTTTACTTTTCCGTAAATTAACTGTAATTTTTGGTACAACATAATTTTTTGGTCTAATTGTACTTTTTGATGGGATAAAAGCACTGTTTGGTAGAATAAAAGTACTATTTGTTACATTGAATGTACTTTTTGGTGAAATAATATGTACTTTTTAGTATATTTTGTGCAATAAATTTAACTTTTCGATACTATAACTGAATTTTTTTTGGTACAACAGCATAATTTTGATACAAATTGTAAATTTTGGTGCAATATATTAAATTTTGGTACAATAAATTTAAATTTTTGTTACAATAAATGTACTTTTTGGTACTATAATAGCATTTTGGTACCATAAATTATCCTTTTTGGTACATTGAATGTACTTTTTGGTACAATCAGTCATAACAAAAACCAGCATTCAAATAGACATCTCGTCATTGTCATTATTTAAGACCCACATTTCTGTACAAGTTACCCACGTACTATCTCATATTACTTCACTTTCAAATGGTTATATGTGTTTAACTATATTCCCCTTTGTATTATGGTTAACGTCTTGATTGTCTTTGCTCGGCTCTTGTATCTGAAAACAAGGCAAAGAAGAAGCAGAAGAAGCTATAATTCCCTCAGCTTTCACTGCCAGGATCAGAGAAAACACAAACTAGTGTGCTGTCGCTTGACAACTTCAAAACTTGAGTCATGGGCAAAAGTTTTCGAATACGTCGCATAAAAGTCGTCGTGATTCCCTTGGTTGGCAAAGAAAACTCAAAAGAAATATAAAGCAGCCAACGTCATTGGTGGGTTAACAGGTTCCAATAAGCCACTGAGTCTGAGGTTGCATAAATTGTATTTCAAAGATGTGTGTGTGTGTGTGTGTAGGTATATATGTATGTATGTGTACTTGTCTCTATTGCAAATAATATAATGTTAGTTTGACAGACGCTACTGTTATTGTGCAGAGTGCACCCATGCATGAGGTCTATAAAAATGTGCTAGGTCCTGTGCACTCAAACACACACGCACACTCACACCCATACAATTTCAATATTCTCTATATGACTTAACGCCACAGGCAGTACTCATATAAAAGAAAAACGAAGAAGTAGAAGAAATGTGGCAACAAGAATCAGAAATAATATTTTTTGTGTTATGTCAAGTATGAAACAAAATTGGTTTTAATTTTGACAACATTGCCGCTGCGTTTAAGCTTTTGTGGATGCTGACTGTTGTCCTCTGTTGTTAGATGGGTTGGGGTGGGTGTTGGCGTATTATAGGGAATGGGCTGAGTGTCTATGGTCTAGTGCTTTCGTGGCCAAAGTTTGTGCAGTTTTGTAAAATAGAACAGCATAACCATTGAAACTATTTTGTAATATTGTTGCTATGTTCAATAGTTTCTTTTAAGGAAATTTCTGGTACCCTACGAAATTTTTTTTTATTTAAATTATATTGAGATTTATTGTAGTAAAGTAGTTGCAAATAAGGAAACTGAAGGAAGTTTGTTTTAATGTTAATGAGGGAGTCATGTTGCCAATCAAGCTAGTTTTACAAAAACAATGTTTGTAACTTAAAGTTTATACCACAGTGTGTGAGGTTGGGGTTGCAAAAACATTGAGGGATAGTCATACATTTCACTCCTCTAGGACCCTACGGGTCGGAGGGTATATGTATTTTGATACGACCGAAAAGTATAACACATAGAAAAAGACACCGGTATTGAAAATGGGCTACATGGTCCATACAAATGTACCATTCCGAACACTTTAGAAATCGAGTAATAATATCAATACACCCAACGCGGTCGTTCCAAAATTCTGTACTTTGTAAAGCTATAACAGGATACAGTTTTGCAAAAAAAACTGGAAGTCTAGCCCCGCCTCTTCTGGTACCTTCCATACAAATGTACATTTCTGCCCACTTTAGATATCGAGTAATAACATCAATATGTTCAACGCGATCGTGACTAAATTCTGTACATATTTAGTAAAGGTATAACACGATAAAATTTTGAAGAAAACACTGGAAGTCTAGCCACGCGCCTTCTGGTACTTCCCATACCCACCTGGTTCCACCCACTTTAGAAATCGATTAATATTATTAATTAAACCAACGTCTTTTAGAACTTTTACAACAAGTTGGCAAAGGATAATATGTCAAAGATAGATGGAAGTCTATTAAATGGCAAAATTATAAGCTATGCATATATCCCTGTGTCTTCACGATGTTTCAAAACTTCAAAAATTATAAAAGAAATTTTACCAAAACATTATAGATATATGGGATAGACACCATATGATTCCATTAACAGATAGACATGTAATTAGAATCATAAAGTGTGGCTGCTGCTAGCGTGGCGAGGCATATAAACAATACACCTGCAAGTTATAGACAACAATTTGCCCCTTCCCCCTTTGTGGGCCAACTAGTACCAATGACTATTAACAACCAGGCCTCATTTACTTGACGCTCATCGACATACTGTCACTAAGTAAGACATTAGTTTTCCAGTGCGTGATGCTGCCGCCGCCGTGCGGTAATAAAGATGTTCCACACGAAGGGTAGCCAATTGTCGTCCCAGCTGATTATAATGTTTATCAGTTTTTTTTTTGTTCACATATTCTTACAACTTTTTCTTTTCGTGTAATATTTTGCTGGTAGACAATAAATTGCTATAGAGTTGGTTGAAGGTAATCGAGGCATGTTTGTTTATGGAGCGTGTATTATGAGAGAAAGCAGCGTCTCGCTACGCCAATGCAAGCGAGTGTGTATGGGTGTGTGTGTGTGTGTGTGTAACCTCGTATGTGGTTGTATGTTTAAGTATTTTGTGGAAACCATATTTCATAGTTTTGGTTGTAAACAAGGCATTTAATATAAGTACACACACATATGTGCAACAACACACCAGAACTATGCAAGTAAAGTTTACTGTAACCGTCGTCGATGTCCTTTAAGGATTGCACACCAATGTATGTTTTGTTTACAACTTTGTATTAAATATTTACCAATAACCGTGGCTTTGTTGTCTGCCTCCCAGTATATATGTATGTATATACGTACATATATCCTTATAAGTTCGACAGTCCTTGCATCCTTGTTGTTGGCTGGCTGGTTGGCGACAGGTACCAACCAGCATTAAGTGTATAAATATGTTCTGTTCACATCTGTTGGCATAAATTTAGGTTAACCCGGGCCGGTGTTGGGGGCTGGTTGAGCGAGACAGACGTTTGTTTAGTGTTTTTCGTTTCATGGTCGCAAAAGTCACCCAACACTTTTAGAGGTAATTACATATTTTAAGATGCCATACATATGAATGAGCAACCTTATAGTGGCCAAAGCGGATAAGGATCTCTGAAAATATTCATGAATTTACGCAAATTTAAAATTCGTTTTAGTTCGCTGGCCACGAAGTTGGTCGCTTCAAAGGCCAACCAGCATCGTGAATTGATAGAGAACGCTCACCCACGCGGAAGGACAATTAGAAGAAACAAAATGACATTTTAATTAAATAAGAAAAATGCAAATGATTTAAATTTTTTAATTCAATGTGTACTTTTCGGTGTTATCTTATCTGGATGAGTTTTCGTCCTGCTCGTGTAGTCTTCATTCAGTTCATCCACTGCTGTTGCAGGCTGCTCCGTAGGATGTCGCTCGCGCTATGTTATTGTAATGCTGTCCTGTGTCCTGGTAGCCCCCTTGTCCTATGTGTATCTCTGTTTGAGTTGGAGCTCGCATTACCGTTGGTGTTTCTGTTTCTGCCGAATGGTTTTGGTTTCATTTGGATTTTTGTCAAGTGTACTAGGACGCCGTTGCGCTGGGTATGCAGCACAATTCGTGTGGCGCGTTGAACAGCAAGGAAATCCGTGCAAAGCTTTGTGCTTTCTCCAAAAAGCAACAACAACAACAACAGCAGCAGCAACAAAACGTATAAAAACGTAGCGGAGTGTAAATGAAATCACGCTGAAAGGTACATAAAATTAATTAACAGCGGGAAGTAACAGAAACAACTGGGAGAGTACAAGTACAAAAGACCAGCATCACTACTAACCAAAAGCCAAAATTCACTAGTCTGATCGACCATCTGGACGTGAGAAGCTGAATTCAGCCTGCTGGGTTGATGAGGGTTAGTGTAGATGGTGTAGGTGTTGGGGATGGTGAGATGCGAATAAACTCATTTCGAACTTGTTGCGGTTATTTGCCAAGAACTGTGGGTAACTTGACGAACATAATTTGAAAAATTAATGAGAATTAGAAAAAATTGTTGTTCTTAATCTCTATATTTTTGGAATTGTTGTCATTTTAAAATTAAGTTTGAAGGAGTTGTAGTATGAAGTTAAGAGCACAAGTGAATATTAAGTTTAATCTTCGTCATCTCAAACTCGTCATCATCGTTGTTGTCAGTAAGGTAAGAATAAGATAATAAGACAATCGGTGAAAAAATAACTTTCTTACTACTGGTCGACGACTATATATGACAATGTTGGTACTAAAAAGTGATTCATTTAGACCTTTTTAAATTTTAAATAAAACACCTTCAAAAGTGCTGAATGGCGGTATCTATATTATGATCACCACAAAGAAAAATCTTTGGCATTGACTTTTGGAACGTCATATAATTAAAATGTGGTGACCGTATTTAGTACTGCCGCCGCGAATTTCGTGAGTAATGCTAGCTTCTAAGTCTTGAATCATAGCTGGCTTATCGGAGAAGACTTTTGATTTTACTTAACCCCAAAGTAAAAAAAACCATAGGTGTGATTTCACACTTTCCCAGTTGACAGAACAGAAATGTGTCTCGTCACTGAACAAAATTCTCCTCGAATTGAATGAGAAACATTTTTTTACAGAACTCAAACTATACTGAAACTATACTGAATAAAAATATGTATCCAGGTTGTCACCAGTCAACTATATATATAAAAATGAGTTTGTGTTTGTTTGTGTGGTCTTTGGGCCACCCCCCTTGGACATAATTTTTGAAAATGCAATATCTTGAGGACTTGAAAATTTGTGTAGATGCATTTGGCACCGAAATTCGTGACGGGCGGGATCGGATCAGTGGCCGTGGCTTACATTTTAAAAATTTCAACGTCTGTGTCTCATAAACGATCAAAAGTATGAATATGTACAATTTGAATTACATCAAGAGAGGAATATGGCTCTGCCACGCCCCCTTTTAACAAATCTCTCTGACGGATTTTCTTATAGACCGATTGATACTAAAATTTTATAACGCGGTAATGATGATCTGTTCATAGTCCCTGACTATATTTGGTTGTGATTGGATAAGGCGGCGTGGCACCAACCATACAACATGAATGTTAAAAAGGCTATATCTCATGAACTATGAGACGTATGACGATTTGGTATATAAGTTGTTCGTGCAGTATGAATGTTCCTTCCAGGGTTCGGTGCCACGCCCCTTTTCAAAAATCGCTCTGACGGCTTTTCGTATAGACTTATTGATATGAAAATTTTAGAAAGTGGTATTGATGGCCTGTTGTTAGTCCTTGACTATACTTGGACTAACCCATACAATACACCCATACAATTGACAATTTAAAATGGATATATCTCATGAACTACCAGAAGTAGGACGATGAGATTTGTTATATATCGTCGCTGCGACGAACAAACAGTCATGCGCTTTTTAATAACTTTTCAAGAGAGACAAAAAAAATAATTGTTTTGAAACATTTCTTTCTCATATATTCTACACATTACTAATATTAATAACTTCTAAATTAATCAAGATGTCTTCATTAAAAAAAATTACATTACACATAACTGATTTGGTCAGCGCAGCGACGATATGTTGTTGGTACAGTATGAATTACAGCCAGGGTGGAATCGGGCTGTGGATCTTTTTAAAAAACCGTTATAACTGCCATAGTAATAGTTTGATAGTCCTCAAAATGTCACAATATGCTGCAGTTCGCCTAGAGATATGAACAGGCTATTTTGAACCAAGATAGTAAAAAGTGCCAAAGCGCTGCCCGCGTACTTTGTCAAGTTTATGATCCACATAATCATCTATCTGAGCAGCTAATACGCAATACGATGGATAGACAACATTTACTGTTTTGGAAATAATTCATCCAAATAAAGCGCTTACCTTGCATACAGAAGAAGCCATGTTTTGGAGGGGACTCGAATTTATTGAACCGTAGCCGTTCTCAGCAACTCGGTCTCTGCCTATGTTGAGGCAAGATCTTGTCCTACATCCATATAAGATCCAACTGGTCGAAGAACTGGAGCCAGCGGACGATCAATTGATTTTTTTATTTTTCATGTCATTGCAAATCATTCGGAGGAGAAATGTTTTCAACACGATGGCGTAACATGCTATACAGCGCATGAGACCATCACATTGTTAAGCCAAACGTTTGGTGGCCGAATTAACTCAAGAAATGGTAATGCGAGTTAGATACATAGCTGGTACTCGACAATATTCTTGATCAGTGGGAGACGAAGTGTTTTTTATGGATAAAGACTTAATGTTTGGAACACATATAGTACTCGGACTCGGAAATAAAGGCATGAATCTTCGAACGAAATTTTCATTTGCGATTAATAGGCGGAGAAGGCATGCCAAAAGTGTTGTTCACGCCCAAAGAGATAGTTAGTAACCAGACGGTTCCCGTTACTGCTGATACGAAATAAAATTAAGAATTTCTGTCTTTCTTGGCCAATATGTGAAAAATTATACTGAATATTTTTATATTACTACCTACAGTGTTTTGATGATAATAGTTTGCTCCATGACATATTTCATAAGGTATAGAAAAAATGTTGGTATAGAAAATATTTGTGATGTGTGGAAATTAGTATTGCAAGATCCCAATGCATTGATTAAACTTAAACTGCATAAATATAAAAGGGAACTTGCCAAACAATATATGTTTAGAGCATCTAAGCTCATATTGTCTATCTTATTACGTAATGGTTTGACATGTCTATAGTCAAACTTTTAAATATATAATGTTTTTATAAGACCAAAAATCATTAAAAATAATATCAATGCTGTCCAGTGACATTCGATGGCGTCGGAGAAGGAACATAATTTGCAATGGTCTATTTTCTAAGAAAATTAGACTATTCTTATTTTTTGTATATGGTTAAAGTTACAGCATCACCAAAAATAGAAGTCACAATAGCCCTTCAGTCAATAAATATAATTCAAATATCTTATGAATTGTTTTACAAGATTTTAAAATTCAAATAAACCATATACCTGTGTGGTTACAATAAACTCAACATCACTGACCTTTCACTGACCCATTCTCAATACAAACTGTAAGCAGTTCATTTTGAATATGTCAAAACAAACATCACACAATTTATTTTGCAAATTAAATACCCAATCCACTAGTTATGTTTGTTTTTTTATCTAATATCTAAACCGTAATCATCTGCAATCCCAATAGATTTTAATTTCTCACAGCATGTTGCTGCATATTGTTTACGTACTATTTTATCATATACATTTATAATAAAACTCCCACCCACTGTGCAGTGCTTCAGTGTAATCTTCTAACAGCTTAAGTTCCTTTCAGTTTCATTCAAAATAATCATAGGATTACAGCTGGGTGTTCTAGTTGTCGCTGATGTGGCATTTACATACCAAGTTCCGTTTACACCTTCCTGTTCTTTGTGATGACTTTGGTCAAACAAATCGTGAGGGGGTGGTGGTGGTGGTGGACAGAGAGAATACAGTACATTTGCTAGGTGTCTGCAAGGATCTTCTGAACAATGGTGACTTAATTGTATTAAAGAGTAATTGTTGCCTTAATACTGATGTTAATAAATTGCTTTCATTGAAAGCACAGAGACAGAAAGCAAATGCAAAAAAAATCTCTGATGATGATAACTATTTATATTGTGTAAATCACATCACAAATGAATTCCCCGAGATGTCATCAGGGCAAACTGATGCATGCGCGAACATGACAATCGAGACGAGATGAGATGACAAATTGAATTTCAATAGCAAAAAATTATGAAACTATTTGTTTAATATCAGTATTTTACAAACGAAAGGGAGAACAAAAACTCCAAAACACAACACGATTTATGGTGCAAAAGGAAAAGAGAAATAAAATGATGAGTAATTTTTTAATAAACAAGCTGCAGCAATAAATTGTACCACCATACAGAATAGACCATATAACTCTTTTGCCCACCCCTTAGCTGTACGCTGTAAACCCTCCGCCTTCCTTCCTTTTTCGCTCATATGACTTTGCACTTTGTGGGGGAAGGATTACATTAAAACGTTCTTGTACGTAAGTGATTGTATAGCCCTCACTGTTTGGTGTGGCAGCGTTTTGGCGTTTCCGCTCATAGTTGTCTTGTAATTTGTAATGAAATGGGCGTTTGTGTTGTGTTTTTTTTTCTTTCCGCTCTTTACGCTGCTCAGCTATTTAATATGTAGAGTGTGTAAAACATGACTTTACTTGTATTTTATTACTTGTTTAGTTAGCAGTATATCTGCGTATGGTCGTGTGTGTGTGTTAGTGTGAGTGTGGCTTTACAAGCGTTTTGCTACACCATCCTCGTCTTGACATTGATATTCATAGAGTTGTACTGTACTTGGTGGCGCCGCTTAAGTTACCGAATCTAAACTCAAGCAATGATAGAAAAGTTAAAAAAGGAAGTGGAAACGAAGAAAGAAAATATAAAGTGAAGTGCCATATTTAGGATGGTTTAAAACGAATTAGTGACGCTGTATTATACCACAAATATTTCCGAACCTTGTTTGTGCTTAATATTGGAAGTATTATAGCGTATGCGTGATAATATTTTAATCACTCATACGGCAAATAGAAAAGAATATTTTCATTTGTGAATAAAAATAAAAAGAAAACTATTTCTTCCTTCAGATAATTTGTTCAGTAAGTGCAAAGAAATTTTGCCATATATATGTTTTGTTTATTATTTCGCATATAGAGCAATTATGATTCTCTAAAAATCACCCATAAAAAGATGGGCATCATTAAAATTATAAATAATCAAATTTTTGTGATTATTTATAAAAGTTTAGGCAACCTTAAATTTCACAAGTTACAACAGTAGGCGATTGTAAGGAAAAGGTGTTCTCTCGGATACTGACGAGCCGATTAACAAACGGAAGCATGTGTTATACCCTCACCTTTACGGATAAGGGTATATATAATTTGATACAAGAAAAAGTGTAACGCGTTAAAGGAGACGAGTTGAGCCCTTAGTATCGTAAGCCCAAATTCGTTTCAGGTTAATTTTAGATGAGTGGGCCATGTCTGTCTGGCAGGATGACTGATTGGTGGGTACGATAACTCGAGTAAACCTTCAATGATCTTTATGAAAATTTACTAGCGTTAATAGTATTCTGAATTATGCCATGGGATTGTAAATAGGCATAATAGCCTCCTGACTCTTTCTGGTACCTCCCACACAAAATAACATATTTTTACAAAAATTAGATCTTCAAAAGGTACATTGCAAGATATTTACTTAGTCAGATTAATAACCTTATAAAAGTAGGTAAATCACCAGAAAATCGAAACAATTGTCAAAACCTTTCTGGTACCACCTGCACCACAGTATACTTCTACATTAGAGTGGGTAGATTTTTTTCTCGACCAAGCGGTTATTGCAATCGTAATCTACTATGAATTCTAAGACATTTTTCCCAAACATACCTACTCCCCATCTTCACCCCCTAAGGGGGCTCCCATACAGAAAATTTTGTTTTATTAAATTTGCTCCCACCGCTCTCAATGCTTCGGAATCGCCCCTAGAGGAGTCAAATTTCTGACCAGCCCCCAATATTTTTTAAACGCCAACAGTTTTTTAGATCATATCTACCCTCTATCGTCTACCCTTAAAGTGGTCCCCATAGAATTTTTGTTATTATACCATCACCCTTAGGGATGTGGGTATATATCATTTGATACGAAAAAAAGTGTAACGCATTAAAGGAGATAAGTTAGACCCCAAGTATCTTAAGACCAATTTCGTTTCAGGACTTTTTAAGACGATTGAGCTTTGTCCGTCTGTCTGGCTGGATGGCTGGTCAGCAGGATAACTCGAGTAAACCTTAACGGATCGGTGTGAAAATTCACCAGTATTAATATTTTTCAAAACGAACTAATGGGATTTTAAATGGGCAGAATAGCCTCACCCCTTCTGGTACCTCCCATACAAAATTAGCTATTATTGGACAATTAATATTTCTTTCATAACTGCCAAACGCACGACCGGAGGATATTTAAATTTGCTCAGTTTATTTATCTTGCAACAGTAAACAAACCCTAAAAAAACCGAAACCCTTGTCACACCCCTTCTGGTACCTCGCACACAAATGACCGAATTGACCCTCCTAGTTTGACATACATATCTTTTTGGTAAGTAAACTGAATTTACTCAAATTTTGCGTATGATATTCGTCTATGAAAATTTGAGATCAGGAATGAACATGGACTATATCGGTTTACGCCTTCTGGTACCTCCCACACAACATTACCTTTTTTTTGGAAAATTAATATTTCTCCCAAAACTTCCAAACGGGCATTTGGGGGGTAATGAAAATTGGTCTGTTAATTTATCTTGTGGTAGGAGGCAAAACCTTAGGAAACCTAACTATTTGACACACCCCTTCTGGTACCTCTCATACAAATGACAATCATATCTTTTTTGTAAGTACACTGAATTCAGTAACATTTTTCGTAAGGTGTACGGTTATGAAGATTTGAATCAGGAATGAATATGGACTATATCGGATCACCCCTTCTGTTACCACTCATACAAAAACACGTTGTTTGCAAAATTAATAATTCTCCTTTAACTTCTAAACCGGCCGGTGTAATAGGAGGCAAAGCCTCAGTAAACTATTTGACACACCCCTTCTGGTACCTCCCATATATAACCGATATTTCCCCTTTTACATATATAACATGTTTGTATGTTCACAGAATTCAGACAAATTTTGCCAAGGTAAGCGATCATTCAACATTGATTTACGAAAAAAATCTGACACGTTGTGAAGCCCCAATAAGTCAATTTTTTTACGTTTTCTCTACATGCAGACAAAAAATTATATATAAGTAATTTTATTTTAATTAAAATCTTTAATTTCAATAGCTCAAGACTTAAACAATATTTTATATTTGGTGATGGTATTTATCAGTCAGTTTACCTGACTAAAATTTCTGTACTGGTTTTTTTTTAAATTTTTTTTTATGAATTCAGCTCTTGTTGCTCCCGTGGTAAAATGTACGACCGACCCCCACTAGTATTTCCAACTATCTTTCCCAAACATACCTACCCCCTATCCCAAGCCCCTAAGGGGCTCCCATACAAAATGCACATAAAAATCCCCGGGAAATCGGGATAGAATACTGGAATTCTCAGGAAATAGAAAAATGATTTTTTCTTCGGTTTGTTAAGCAAAGATGCTCAGAATAGCTTGACATTTTGCAGAGATCGTTAGTAAGTGTTTTCGAATCTCCGGACCAGGATAGACGGGACCGACGCATGAACAGCGCTCCATCAAACAGCAAAATTTTTTGGGACAATATAACGAAGTATCTGTTTATGATCTCTACATAATCAAATCCTCATAGTTTTACAAACATATATGGGCTATATAGGCCTACCCCTGCTGGTATCGCCCATACAAAATATTTTAATTTTCATCTAAACAGACAACTGGTGGATATTTGAATTTGGTCACATTGATTATCTTGTAAAGTTAGGCAAAACCTAGAAAAAACCGAAACATTTGCTATTTCCTATTTCGTACCTCCTATACAAATGACCGAAATCACACTCATAGGAGTTCTACAGGCAAACATTTTTATGCAAATTAAACGAATTTAGTAAAATTTTGCTCTGGGTAAACTTTTATTAATAGTTGCGGTATAATTACAAATCGGAAACTTTGTGCTACTTCAACTGGTACCTCCAATACAAATTATCCAATTTCCCATAATTTCTAAAAGAAAACTATCTACACTGAAAATACTTTGAAACAGCGAGGTTTACCCCATTCTTTTGAAATAATGATTTCTTTTGAGATTTTTGTGCTAATTAAATTAGACATTTTCTTTGAATCCCTGATGGTATCGTAAGAGGCCCATTGAACTAGGATTGACAAAAACCAAATTACTCATACGTATCAGACTTATGCTCGTATTAGAACAGTACTCGCAATTGGTTAATATTGAAGAGATAAAAAAGGCTATTTTAGGGAATTTTTTAGGGAATTAACTTTTCATCATAATATTTTGATTTCATCATTGTATTTTTTTGTTTCATTACACATATTTTGAGGAAAATATTCACCAACGCATCAAAACATAATTTTCAGAAAATTTTTCTCAATCTTACCTTGTTTAGACTTTTAAATAGAATCTGCTGCAATACCTGTAAGAAACAATAGGGATTTGAGTCATGACAAAAAAAAAATATTCATATTTGATTTGCAAATAAACAATTTGTAATGATGAAAATTGTACCAAAACAGGGGATTATGATTTGTAGGTAAGATCAATAAAAGTAAAATATGTTAGTAAATGATTTGCATAAATTAATCGATAATAGAAAAATTATCTCAAATCTGAAGTATGAATAAAATCTGGTTACGCTTAATATTAACACAATAACAAATAAAGCAAGTAAATTTATTGAGTCTGCTTCAGTTAGACTTTTTGTTTTAAGCAAAGCATTTAAAATAGATTACGGACATTTATTCTTCAAGATAATTTCATTCAAATGTTGGCCACGACTAAGTGGTCTATTCGGAAATTTCAACTTTCCAGCATTGTCAGTGGTATTTAGCGAATTAAACTAGTAATTTTGATTTTAAGGCTGACATCATGTCTTATTACTCTGTTTTTCTTATTACTTAAGAAGAAGAATAACCCATAACAGATTTCATGTCACAAATACAATGTCCAATTCAGCATACCTCCCCTACTCAATATTTCCGCCATGAAACAGACCTTTTACATGTGTGTGCGCAACTCCTGATGTTAACTACACTCACGAAAACACCAATGTATCTATAGCAAACGAAGAGTTTAGAATTTGTATTTTATTACTTTCGGGTTAAGAAAGAACGTGCACAAAATTTAAAATTAGCCTTTGCTTCATTGCAGCAATATTGGTGGCCAATTTCATATTCCTACACATATGTAAGTATATATATTTACAAACACACACACACACACACATATCTACATATGTGTCCGAGTGTGTATTTATAAGCATCTTTAGTTGTATGTTGTACAGGTCAAAATGTTGATTTATGTTCAAAAATTGTAACAGTGAAATTATAACAATTTCTTGTTCGTTCGCTCGTTTGTTCGTTCATCGTATCATTTCAATAAGTTTCTGCATGGTCGATCTTTTTTTCCTTTGAATATTTTGTGGGACTCGTTGCATTCATCCACATTTTGGCTAAGGGCCAGCACAGAATTCCAAGAGTCGAAAAACACGTTTTCAGGGCTTTTTAGCCTGGTTAATTGAATACATTTGCATTTTGGTTTGGCTGTCATCCAAACATTCCATAAATAAATGTCGGAGAAAAAAAAAACTACAAACATCAAAGATGTTAGCCATCCCTTGTATGTAGGTATGTTGAATGGAGTATACAAAAAAACGAGCTGCATTTGCTGAGAGTACATTGAAAGCAATCTCGTCAAATACACATTTTTTATATAGTTTAATAGGAATATCATTACAATTGCAAGCACTGTAATATTTATATATGTTTGCTTTGGCTTAGACAATACCGCGTGGCAAACGTGAAAACTGTCAATCACCGGTATGATAACGTAAACTTCCTTATAATGTAGATGTTCTCAACATCGTCCGTGCAGTGATGCCGTCAAAGGATGTGTCAGACATGTGTCTATTTTTCTATTTGCATACACTTGGAGGCGAGATGATAGTGCATTCTGTATGCACTATATAT
This sequence comes from Muscina levida, assembly GCA_964034835.1. Lineage (NCBI taxonomy): Eukaryota > Metazoa > Arthropoda > Insecta > Diptera > Muscidae > Muscina > Muscina levida. The sequence goes on from OZ035883.1 coordinate 6,508,385, forward strand.
ATACAATTTTGCTTGCTTAAAGGGCCAACAGGGAGAGCGTTGGTGCTATGGCGAAAGTTATTTATAAAAGTTTTTTTTTTTTTGATATGACTGGTGTCATGGAAGACCTTCCAAAGAATATTAACAAATACTTCATAGTCTGTCATGGATTTACGAGAGCTGGGGGGATAATATTTCAATTCAAGTACAGTCGGATGGAATTTAAGTATTTATAAACATATTGTGCTTTTTTTAGGAGAGATGAGATACAAAATTTTTCAATTAGCATATGGATTTGGTAAATTCCTTTTAAATAGTGAAAGTCCACACTGTGTATGGGGGTAATATGTAAAAAATACTATTATTGGTAGAGTTCCTACTCCACTTAAAAACATGTTTATATGAAATCGCCAATTTTTATTTGTACTCTAAGCAATAACATTCCACAGGCTTACCAAAATCCTGTGTGAGTATGAATTGTTTTACTGATTTGTTTGGCATTTTGTCTTTTCCATTCAAATTTTTACACGATGCAACAATATTCCATAGTGTAAACAAATTCATATCTTAGTACCAATTTTTATTCTTAGACTTGATAGATAGAATTTGTCTACTGATTCCAAAGTTGAAATCAAAATGAGTGTAAAACGCTAAGCAATCTTGCATTTTGTCTACATTGGATTTCTTATATTGTATCATATAGTTTTTCCACATAACACTTATATGTGCCTGTAGAGTACATTATTGTTACATTGTTATAACATTAACTTTTGTATATTTGAAACAAAGCAAGTTTCACTTTTGAATTTTAACTATAAAATTTTCTTCATTGAATACACATACTTTGTATCTACAACACATATTCTGAATTGTGAATAAAAACTTATATATAAAGCAACTAATATTGGCACTACAAATTGGCGATCCTGCATCGGACCTTTACAAATATTTGGAACTACAAAATACATCGCTCTGTTTCGCTTTGTATCGCATTACTTTCAATAAACCAAATTCGTTGCATGTGGAATATTTGCAGATTGTGAATGACAAGATCGTGAAAATACTACTTAATTATTGGCAAATTATCTCATTAAGCCCGAACAGATAAAACACAACAAATCTCAATATACGAATAAACAAGAGCAAATAAGTGGTTTTCTAGATAGTTAACACAGCAGTTGTGAGCTGGACAAATAACTTCATCTTCCACATCAAGACTTATTTATTATCCATTATCCATCAAAACTAAATCCAACCTGGTCATTTGAATACAAGAATTCTTTCGGCAAATATTTTAATCGATCCAGTTCACCATTTAAGCATAAGTTATCAGATAAGTTACATATTTATACAATATCCAAATTTATTTAATCTTTATTTAAATTTTCGGTATATTTAATATTTTGTGATCCCATCCCAATTGAACATATTTATCTAACTCTACGTAAATTTATAGTGTAAAAAGGACACGACGCGGTTACATAATTAATAACCAATCCCCTTTAATTAACAAACACAACGTAAAAGTTAATGATCCTCATTTTTGAAGTCAGCCAATTAACACACCTTTAATCAATACAGACACACAAAATAACAGTGCGAGTCCCACATCTGAAAGAGTGATTATGTTTTCATGTCGATCATTGAAGTTGCCAAGCTTTTGGTCTGAATGTCCAGATGCTTGGTTCATTCATGCTGAAATTGCATTTTCGTTGAATAATATTATTGATGATACAACTAAATATCATCATGTAGTAGCGTCTTTACCTCAAGACGTTATAAATAAAATAGTAGATGTACTACAATTTCCCGTTTCGGTAAACAAATATGAACAACTGAAAAATGCTCTGTGTAATAGATTTTCCATTAGTGAAGAATCACGATTAGATCAACTGTTTTCGAACCATTATCTTGGAGATCGAAAACCTTCGGAATTTTTCCGAGATCTTAAGATATTAGCTGGTTCCGACAACATCATCAATCTTGATTTACTTTATAAACTGTGGCTTCGTAAATTACCGCAGAATATACAGATTCAAATGATGTCTTGTGCATCCCAAAGTATTGAAGGAAAAATGTCACTTGCTGATAAGATTTATGAAGTGTGCTCAAAGTATCAAATATCTGGAATAGGCCATGGCTCAGACGAGATTATCGGAAATTCGATTGAAAAATTAGCGAAAATGACTAAAGTTCTTTGTGAAAACTTAAACAAGATTACCATAGAAGTCGCAGAAATTAAAAAGAGAACCCCTTCTCGAGACAGACATGGTCAATACTTTCACAGTCAGTCGCGACGTCGTCCATCTTCCCTTAACAATCGGGAAGGATTTTGTTGGTATCATTTCAAATTTGGCGACAGGGCTGTAAAATGTGTTCCACCTTGTAGGTATTCTAACCATTTGAATAATTTCAATTCAAATAACACTTTAAATTAAAAACGTCCATCATGACGGTGGCTACTGATGGACCACATACTAATTCATTAGGCCGCCTATTTCTTTTCGATTCCAATAACCGTCTTAATTTTTTAATAGACACTGGTGCAGTTGTGTCTGTTGTGCCATATTCTCGATTTAAAGCTTTATTCAGGAAGTCTGATTTAGAGCTGACAGCTGCAAATGGGTCCGTAATTCGGACATTTGGTACAAAACTATTCAAAATTGATCTAGGTCTTCGTAGAGAATTCGAGTTTCCATTCCTTATTGCTGACATCAATACCCCAATTATTAGCTTTAATTTTCTTGAAAAATTTGGAATAGTCGTTGATGCTAAAAACAAACGACTTATTGACTCAGTAACTACTTTAAATGCTCAATGTTCATCAGGATTCAGCTCCATTTACTCAATCAAACCCAAAATTTCAGAGCCAAACAAATACTACGAAATATTAAAGGATTTCCCTTCTGTAACAGCTGAGCCCGATTATACCAAAATGGTAAAACACAATACGGTTCATCATATAGAAACCAAAGGAAATCTTCCCTTTTGTAGACCTCGCCGGCTTGATCCTATAAAACTTAAAATAGCCAAGAGTGAATTTGAGTACCTAGTAAAAATAGGTGTATGTAGACCGTCCTCTTCCCCAACTGCTTCTCCTTTACATATAGTGCCTAAAAAAGAAGTAAATGATTGGAGACCTTGCGGAGATTACAGGAGACTTAACTGTGTTACAATACCAGACCGTTATCCACTACCCCACATTCACGATCTTAGCATAAATCTGAAGAATAAGACTATATTTTCAAAGCTAGATCTTGTAAGGGCATACCACCAGATCCCAATAGCCGAAGAAGATATTTCGAAGACGGCTATTACCACGCATTTCGGATTGTTTGAGTTTTTAAGAATGCCTTTCGGATAAAGAAATAGCGCTCAAACTTTTCAACGTTTTATAAACGAAGTGTTTTTTGATCTCGACTTTGTTTTCACATATATTAATGATATATTAATAGCCAGTGATGACGAATTTCAACATATAAATCACTTGAAAATTGTTTTTGCAAGGTTAGAAAAATACGCACTGAATATAAAGGTTTCTAAATGTGTTTTCGGTTCATCGACAATAGATTTTTTAAGCTATCATATTTCGGCACAAGGCATTCAACCTTCTGAAGAACGAGTAAAGGCAATATTAGACTTTGAAATACCGAAATCTATATCTAAGTTACAAAAGTTTCTTGGAATGGTTAACTATTATCACCGATATGTGCCAATGTTAGCCACCGAACTAAGTCCAATTTATGATATACTCACAACAGCTACTAAAAAAACGGATAAAATGGTTATATGGAATGAAATTGCAGCAAAATCTTTTGAAAATGTAAAACAGCTTTTTGCGAAACAATCCCTCCTAACCCATTTCGACGAGAATTGTAAATTATCTTTAGCTGTTGATGCATCTAATGTGGCCATAGGCGCTGTTCTACAACAAATTGATGGTAGTGGTGCAAGTGAACCATTAGCATATTTCTCAAATAATATTAGCCCAGCAGAACAAAAGTATTCCACTTTTGAAAGAGAACTGCTGGCAATTTACAGAGCTATAAAACATTTTAGACATTTCCTCGAAGGTCGCGATTTTGTAATTTTTACAGACCATAAACCACTCACTTTTGTACTCAATTCTAAAGCCGATCGTTCTCCTAGGCAAACAAGACATCTAGATTATATTGCACAATTTACCGACAAGATACAATATATTCCAGGAAAGCAGAACATTGTGGCAGACTCTCTATCTCGTATCCCAGAAGTTGACGTTATTTCAACTCGTGATATCAATATCGAAGCTCTTTATAAGGAACAGCAATCAGACGAAACTCTGAAATCCATCGTTGCTGATCCTAGCTCAAAACATAATTTGAAAGAGATTTTAATACCTATTATGAACTTAAAAATTTGGTGCGACGTATCAACAGAACCTCCAAAACCGTATCTTCCTCCAAGTTTACGTAAAATTATTTTTGAGAAAATTCATTCGTTATCACACCCTGGATCTCGACCGACCAGAAGTTTAATTCAGTCCAAATATTTTTGGCCAAAAATGAGAAAGGACATAAATCAATGGGTGACATGTTGTCCAGCTTGCCAGTGCTCAAAGATCAACAGGTACACAAAATCAACTGTAAAGGCAATTGAAATTCTTAAAAATCGTTTCGATCATATACATATAGACATTGTTGGTCCTCTTCCAGTTTCGAATAGTTACAAGTATATCCTGACAATTATCGATCGATATTCTCGCTGGCCAGAGGCTTATCCACTGCGTGATATTTCTGCTAAAACTGTAGCGAAAACGTTTGTTGAAAATTATGTACCACGTTTTGGAGTACCAATAAGAATTACAGCCGATCAGGGTACACAGTTCACTTCTAATCTATTTCGCGAATTGACATCATTACTTGGGGCACACAAGATACATACTACATCATATCACCCACAAGCGAATGGTATACTAGAACGGTTTCATAGACAACTTAAATCTGCTTTGATTACATCTTCTAACACCACGAAATGGTCTGAAATGCTTCCATTTGTGCTGTTGGGATTACGGACCGCAGTCAAAACAGATCTAAAATGTTCACCAGCAGAAACATCTTTCTGATTGTGACTATGTTTATGTAAGAGCTCACAATATTTCAGGTTTAAATGCACCGTATGAAGGACCTTATCGAGTCATTAAAAGAAATGACAAGGTTTTTACAATACAGAAAGGAAATTCTGTTAAAACATATAACATAGATCGTGTCAAACCTGCGTTTACATCTGACAATGAAACTATTAACACATATTCTACAAAAACCAAACATAACCAAACAAACAAAAAAACCGTCACTTTCAGGATCAATTAATTTTTTGTTTCTTACATTATTGTCCCACATTTTAATAATTTGTTGTTCATACTGGGAGGGGAGTACTGTAGAGTACATTATTGTTACATTGTTTTAACATTAACTTTTGTATATTTGAAACAAAGCAAGTTGTTTATTTTAAGTTTCACTTTTGAATTTTAACTATAAAATTTTCTTCATTGAATACACATACTTTGTATCTACAACACATATTATGAATTGTGAATAAAAACTTATATATAAAGCAACTAATATTGGCACTACAGTGCCAATGCTCCGACAGAAGAAAAAAGCGATGAGGATATAGACGAGTTGTACGAGAGCCTAGAAAATGCATATGACCGTAGCCCAAGTCATGACATAAAAATTGTACTTGGCGATGTTAATGCTAAAATAGGCAGGGAGACCGGACCATCGCAAAATACAGTCTGCACACCGAAACGAATAATGGCATTAGACTGATTGATTTCTCTGCGGTAAGAAATATAGTAGTTAGCAGCACTAGATTTTTTCATTGATTTGGGACTCAATACTAAGAACTGCACATGAAAGTAGCCCCAAAAAGGAGAATTTCTGCATCATTCGTTTTGTCAAGTTACATGCCATAATAATTTAATATCGATTTGATGTTAGTTAGTATCTTATAGGAAAATTTGTCACGTTTTAGGCTCTTTTGTTTGACATAACTCGAGCACCACTAGCCCTATTTAGGCATAAATTGATGTTCAATTATTATGGCATGTAACTTGACAAAACAAATGATGTAAAACTTCTTCTTTTTGGGGCTACTTTCACGCGCAGTTCTCAGAATTGAGTCCCAAAATTATGTGTTGTACTGTGTAAGGCAACATGGTTATCTTCAGATCAATTGACGAGAAATCAGATAGATCACGTGGTAGTCGATGAAATGCACGCATCGAGTGTTCTGGACGTACGAGTGATCGAGGTGCGAACATTGACTCCGATCACTACCTTACCGCAGTTAAGGTACGCACAAGGCTAAGCAAGGAGAAAAACGTACGTAACCAGGCACAACGAAAAGTGGACATCGGTAAATTGCGGACCACAGAGGTAGCGCAAGCCTACTCCAACCACCTAACTCAACTGCTGCGGAATGCTCCAACCCCTGATAATATAACCTCGCGCAAAATATTGCCGACTCCACAGAACGGGCTGCAAGAAACGTACTTGGGTACTCAAAACCGTCTCAAGAAGATGCCTGGTACGATGATGAATGTCGTAATACCACGAGAGAGACGGATGCTGCATACAGAGCGAAACTGCAGCCAATGGCAAAGCGAGCCGTTTGTGAACGGCACAGGGAGAAGAGACGAGCGGCAACTCGTCTTTTCAGACAACAAAAGGGGCTGAAGAAGAGACAGGATGAGTGCACAGAGCTTCTCTGAAGAAGAGGGGAAGCCCGAAAATTCTAACAGAGTTAAGGCGAGAATGAGTGGAATAGGTTTGCCCTCCTGCAAGGTCTGCGACGGCCAGCTAGTGACGGACCCGGATAATGTTCTGAAGATATGGAGAGACCATTTCAAAAATCTACTGGATACGGACACCACTCGGGAAGACCATGCTCCAATCCATGACGATGGTATTAACTGTCCACCTCCGAGCCAGATCGAGACACGTGTGATATATCTGGCCTTAAAAATAACAAAACGGCTGGAGCCGATAGTCTCCCTGCTGAATTGTTTAAGGCAGGCGGGGAGGAGCCGATAAGGAGCATGCATTAGCTCATGAAGAACATCTGGCTAGAGGAGAGCGTGCCCGGGGATAGGAGTTTTAGTCTTTTATGTCCTATATACAACAAAAGAGATCAAAGTGAATGTAAGGTCTTACATGGAATATTACCCATTGCGTACAAGGTCCTTTCGACCATATTGTGTGAACCTCTAAAGGCAATTAACTTTACGACAAACCATGAAAAAATCTCATGAAATGCAGATCGACACCTATCACCTCTTTGTTGACTACGAAGCTGCCTTCGATTCTCCAAAAAGTAATAAATAATTTGAAACCATGTCTGAGTTTGGTATTCCTGCAAAGCTAATTCGACTTTGCAGATGTACCTTGGGAAACCCCAAATTCTCGGTAAAGATTGGTAAGGATCACTTTAAACCATTCAACACGGAAAGAGGCCTCAGGCAGGAAAAGGTGATGGTAAAGGTTGGTGTCAACATGTCTGGCACCATATTCCACAAGAGCCACATGCCACTAGCCTATGCCGATGATATAGACATCTGCGGGATGTTACTGCAGTTTTCTCATCACTCAACAAAGAGTCAGCAAAAATGGTTTAGCGGTCAACGAGGACAAAACAAAAATTATGATTTCGACAAACAAAGAGTCCTCTCGATGGGGACGCACCGTGAACGTTGAAAATGATTGTTTTGAGGTAGTAAATGAATTTACCTACCTCGGATCTTCCGTCAATAAAAAAAAAAGTGTCAACCAAGAAATCAAGCGGAGAAAAGTCATCGCTAATAGATGTTTTTACGATTTCGCCAGCACTTTAGTAATACCAGTTTATCTTGAGCTATTAAGAAACAGCTATACCAGGTGTTAAATTTACCCATTCTGTTGTATGCCACCGAATCATGGGTGCTTTCGACAACGGACATACAAAACCTGGGAGTATTCGAGAGAAAAATATATGGATCAATCTGTGTCGGCGGCGAGTTTCACCGTCGGATGAACCATGAGCTGTATGAGCTTTACCACGATATCGACGTAGCTAAAAGAGTCAGAATCCAACGACTACGATGGCTGGAACATGTTGCCAGGATGGATGTAAATGCTCCAGTGAGAATGGTGTTTGAAAGCAAACCTAAAGGACGGCGCAGAGCAGGGAGACCCAAACTTCGTAGGAAGGACCATGTGGTTGCCGACGTGCCACCATCTGGTAGGATAAACTGGAGAACGCACGCAGAAGGCAGAAACGTGTGGAATTCTTTATTACTTCAGGTCTCTAATGTATGACCCACGTTCGTAAGATGTAATGGACCACTTAAGTAAGGAAAGAGAATCATTTAAAAGAGTGTGGAAGTTTTTGAATTCACTCGTTACATACTAACATCTCTTAAACAATATGATAATTAGTAGTATATTAGAAAATTTTAAATTTCACATAAAAATCTATTAATTTAAAAAAATCAGAGTTTTTTATTTTAATTAACAAGTTTTTATTTCAATTAACAAACTACCAAATTGTTCATATGACGATCATCAACATATTAGGCATTGTACTTTAAGCTTTTGCCAATCACACACACGGTCAAATTATTTCAAACTCATTGCCATTTAACTCTTTAGACATTTCATAATTAACTAACTCATCTAACCCAACCAACAAATTCCAAAACTCAATATTCGAATTATATTTTATTTCCCTGTAATTAATCCACCAAATTCCATACACATATACCCTATTACCCACCCACCAGCCCGCTTGTAATTCAACAGCACTCCATGTCGTCGTTTCATATCATATCAAGCCTACATACCCATCGAGCTATTCATCAGCACTCCAGCACGACACAGCGTCGTGTACTCCCCTCATAAATTGTCGATTTATCCTAAATTTATGAACACAGCGAGACAATCGTCTGTTTCACATTGACATTAAGTGCGAAATAATCAACCAAGTGAATGGCTTCAACATGAAGATGCCATCTACATATGCCACAATATCCACATCTCCACAGGGCACACGAGTAGGAAATTACCTCCCCTTTTGGCAAAGTGCACCAGCCAGCACAAGGTAATGATGCAACGCTGTTGAATGTTGCCACCGCATCCATACACATAGTAGAGCAGAGCGAGCAGGTTGCTAGCGAGAGTTTTTTGTTGTTGTTGCTGCTGCTGCACGCTTAATGCACTTATGTCAAGTATACTTACAAGTTTCCAAGCGTATGCACATTATAAGGAAATTATGTGGGCTTAAACCGCCAAGCTGCTCTCCCGTGGCTGGGATGGATTTCTTTGTCCCCAGGAGTTTCATCCTTAAAGTGCATCATGAAGGTATGGAGATATGTAAATGTAAAGTAGCACAAACACTTTGTGCCCCATCAAAGATCAACAAGGTGTAAATGCGTTTGAAAACATTGTTGCATTCATCCGCCATCTGGGGTAAGTGACAGAGCGAGCGACAGAGAGGCAGCCTGGCACCAAACACACACACACACTTTCATACTTAAACTCACAACACAGACAGCCATTACACGGCACTTACTATCAGGGTATTGAGGTGAAATTATTTCAGGTGTTCGTTCGTTCATTCGCTTGCTGCACAAGTTTTCACATTCCAAAGACATGATCAAATTAAAATTTCCACATGAAAGTTTGCTTTGCAAATTACTTTGTTTAAATTGCTCTGCTCTGCCTTTCACTACGCTACGCTCTAACAATTCGTACGTTCGCTAAAAAAGTTTGGGCGCATATAAAGATGTTAAGCTGTTGTTATAGTACTTTTAGTTGCTGCTTGCTGCTCTCCCCTGCTTATGTTGTGAGTGTGTGTGTGTGTGTTTTTTTCATTATTCTAATTTGCTATAACAAATCTTCCCTGTCATGCTTAATGGTTGTGAAAAGATTTATAGTGCCTAATATGCGAACCTTAGCTGGTTTGGACATGATATCAATCAAAGTAAAGGATGAGTCTCATACGATTAAGTAACCATTTGGCTGTATTTGTGTTTCATTTTCCGGGCGCCCCTTCCAGTTCCTGGTCAACAGCAGCATGTGTTACTGGCGGCGAAACAATGAAAGGATTGGATATTACACAGAACAAAGTAACGGAGGAACGAGGAGGGTATCAAGGAAGTAAACCAATCACAGTACGGCATATGTGATGGCTGTCGCCTCCCTCCTTGGCTCGTATCACATCAGTAGAACATATTAGTGGCATTCCATACAATTACCCTACACTTTACTCTTTTGCAGGAGTTTTTTCTTTTGGCACAAAGTGTCCATATTCAATATGTATTTATAACTTCAAATTGCTTTGGCTGTTGTTATTTTTGCATATAATTTTATACAAATTATATACAAAACTGGAGTTAGTAATGCCAAAAATCGATTTTGTTCGAGTTCCAACATTTGTGCTATGTACAAAGTATACCAATATACCTACGACAGACGATGTCACATGGCACACTTTGCTACATACATTACCAGCATATGCTCACAAATTGCTTTATAATGTAATTGCATTGAAGATATATTGGATTTGGAAAAACTTGACTATGTACAATTTATACAACAGTTAATAAAAAATTACTATGTAGGTTATGAAAGTGAAGTTAGGGTTAAACAAGGGCGAAGAGAAATGTATTAATTGGCTTCAGATATGTTTTGTGCTACTAAATAGTGTTTATGTTATCTTAATATTATATCGATTAATATATTTTTCAATATTGTACAGAGCTGTTTCCTGATGAAGTTAATTTACAATAATTTTATGATATTTACGACAGATTTATTTATCATCAAATGATTTTGGGACTCAATTCTGAGAACTGCACGTGAAAGTAGCCCCAAAAAGAAGAAGTTCTGCATCATTCTTTTTGTCAAGTTACAAGCCATATTTGATTTGCGATCTTGTTCAAATTCTGTATTTTGTTCAGCTATAACCGTTCAGCGATATAACAGTATAAAGTTTTGGAGAAAAATCTGGATGTCTAGCCACGCCCCTTCTGGTACCTCCCAATCAAATGTACCATTCCGCCCACTTTAGAAATCGATTAATATTATCAATATGGACAACGCGACCGTGTCCAAATTCTGTATTTTGTTATGTTGTAAAAGGATAAAGTTTTGAAGGACAATTGGAAGTCTAGTCACGCCCCTTTTAGTACCTCCCATATAAATGTACCATTCTACCCACTTTAGAAAGCATGTTATAATATCAATACACTCGATATGATCGTGGTCAACTTCTGTATTTTGTTAAGCTATAACAGAAAAATATTTGGAAGAAAAAAATTTAAGTCTAGCCATGCCTCTCCTGGTACCTCCCATATAAATGTACCATTCCGCCCTCTTATATCAACCGATATCAATACAACCAACGCGATCGTGCCCAAATTCATTATTTAGTAAAGCTGAAGCAGGATAAAGTTTTAGAGAAAAAACTGGGTATCTAGGCACGCCCCATATGGTACCTCCCAATCCCATCTGGTACCACCCACTTTAGAAATCGATTAATATTATGAATACACCCTACGCGATCGTGCTCAAATTCAGTATTCAGTATTTTAAAGCTATAGGAGGATGAAGATTTGGACAAAAATAAACAGGACGTCTAGCCACGCCCCTTATGGTATCTCCCATAAAAATGCGGAGTGGTAAATTTTTATGGGAGAAATCGAGTAATCGAGTAATAATATTAATACACCCAACGCAATCGTGCCTACAACACTGTAAGACAAATTTAAACTTTTGGCCTCACTCATGACCAAACTGACCAGATTCTGAAATAGAGCTCAAAAGAAAATATACGTATCTCCCAGTTTTTCTAGATCAGCTCACTTAAGTTTTTTACGAGCAATTCAATTTTTGGAGCGAAGCTCTCAAACAGCTGCTCAAAAATTAATTCTTCCTGTTGGTTTGTTGGTTAGGTTGGTTATCCCTGCACTTTTTCAAAATCTATTTAAGAAGAAAATTTAATTTTTTACTTTTTTGGGCATTTCTTTGAGGGAGTCGATATTATTCACTAACAATGTTCGCCAAAAATGTAGCCATGGTCAAGTTGAATAACTTTCATGAACATACCAATACAATCTGAACGGATCTAGGCATAGTTGCGTCCCTCGGAAAACATGAATAACATAACTATTTGTTAACCGATTTTTAAAAACAAATATGCGTTCCACTCGTGATGCACTTTCGTGCACTTTCTGAATAAAATAGTAAATATTAGGGTGTCCTTATAAAATAGTGGCTACAAACTTTGTCAAACCTAAAAAATAGTGAAAAAGTCACAAAAGTTTGAAATTTCGAGGCAAACCACAGACAGATGTGACAAGTTATCAATATTACTATATATATCGTTGGAAAGGCTACAGTCTCTTCTTTCTAAAACGGCTGAGAAACTTCAAATCGGTTGATATTCAACGACGTTACTGGCTTTTAAGTGCGTAAAGGTACAACAAACCCGTATCCTAGTGGTCGTTTTGAGCTATTAAGATTGCCTAGATCCGTTCAGATGGTATTGGTATGTTCACGAAAGTTATTCAACTTGACCATGGCTACATTTTTGGCGAACATTGTTAGTGAAAAATTTCGACTCCCTCAAAGAAATGCCCAAAAAAGTAAAAAATTAAATCTTTTTCTTAAATAGTTTTTGAAAAAGTGCAGGGATAACCATCCTTTTTGACATAAATTGTAAATAAAGTTAGAGCGCAAAACTCCCAGCTACAATATTGCCGAATATAGTTTAGTGCTATTATGAAGTGTGAGTTAGCTGTTGGACAAAAACTGATGACACCTTTTTTCGAGGGGCTCACAGATTTTCAGAATCTTTTGGGGTCAATAAAAAAAAATTGGTCACCAATCTCGCTAAACTGAGTATAGGGTTTTATTAACCTTCGATAGTAAAATCGAACCTATACTGTCTAGTTGTTGTATTTTTTTCACTGTTGCACTGTGTTATTAATGTAACGACAATTCCCGCTAGTTTTAAAGATAACTGACAGAAGTGAAAAATGTAGTCAGTTGTTTCAGGGCTGTTAAAGTGTTTAGTGTTTTTTGCGCATGTTCCTAAAATTTCATCATTCCCGTGGTAAGTATATTTTTCCTTTATTTATATTATAATTTCCAAATTTGTGGTTTTGGTTTGTTCATTTTTTAAGTCTTCATTAGATTTTATTATATCTTATAACAAATTTTGAAGATTTCCACATTTAAATCCAAGAACACTCACGGTTCCATCATTACCGTGCAGTCATTACCATGGGTATAATCTAAGTAATTTCGGTAATAATCAGAGGGAAAAATAAAACTTGCACGTAAAATCCTTAACATCCTTAAATATACATGGCCCATTGCTTATTAGTACATAAAATGGACTTAAAAAACAGTATTAACCGAAAAATAATTATTTAAACCCATTTTCGCACTTGGCCGTTTTCAACTTTCGATTGTAGTCATTTCGTGATATCGACCCATATACAATTCTATTTTAAGATTTTTTTGATAATTCATAAAAGTTCAAAATGGGAGGTCTGGTTCCTTGGTCGATGTTGGATCACCCATTGAAAGTTTGATATAAGATTGTGTCACAAAGAGGTCAAAGAGTTTCATCTTTGGCCTCTTTCCTTGTTGTGATTTTAATAGATATTTTCGTTGTGAAAAATCATTAATAAAAATTCAACAATAGTACATACAGGAAAGTATATTTTCTAATCTTTCCCAATATTTTGTGTATAAGGAGTATTGAGTTTCTTTATAAATAAGCAAGAAAGACTTAATAGCATAAAACTGAATAAACTGAATTTTATTTTTTTTCATACACCTTCTGGTATAGTTGAAAGCGAGTGCTAAATAATATTTTTTATTTTGATTTAAAAAGGACTCAAGTCCACAAGTCAATTCAACAAGTCGACAAATTTATAAATCTGCTTGTCTTCAAAAAATTGAGAATATAGAGTTGAGTCCTTCTTGCTAAGCACTAGTATATGTACAATGTACATCGTACATTACTAAAGGCTTATAACATATGAATACACTAGCGTTGTTTAATTTTAGCCATATTTATTGTTTGTATACATAACATTCTCGGAAAATGATTCTTGAAGACTGCGTAGTAAATTATGGAATAGGTATGCAAATTTGTCAGAGTATGTGCAATACCATACAAACTTATACCACTGACTGTGTATTCTAGTATCTGCATTAAAGTTAACGTAAAAATTTGATATTGCATAATCCCCGTCAACATGACAACTGTCAGTTCAATTCCTTTGCAGAGATATAAACGAGGTGTATGTCCCTTTAATGTGACCCAAATAAAGATAATTCCCTTACTTTCTAATTAAACCTACTTTAAACACATCAGTTACACTTCTCCACATACACACTGTCAACAAACATGTGCACGCATGCACATCTACTTATTTGTAAAGCATACGCATAAGGATTTCAGATTCTCTTGTAGGATATACAGGCAGTCAGCCAGCTAGGCAGGCAGGTATGAGTATGAGTGAGTGATATCCTATAAAATGATATATTGCAAAGCGTACAAGTTATTTTGAGAGAAAAAACGACAGGCGAACATAAATATTTTCATGGTACGAAAGGGAAAAAAATGCATGTTTATGTCACCAACTGTCAAGATATACAAAATGAAATTAAAAATAAATCCAACAGACGTTATAACACACCGCCATACATGTATGCATACGTATGTTTGTAGCTACGTATGTAAGTAGTATAGTAGTGTTGTGATCATATGCGCCATAATCGGTATAGGGTAAACCGGCCGTAGCCCAATCCAGGACTCTTACTCTCTTACATCATGTTATATATGTATGTTATGTTTGTGTGTATGTTTGTAGCGTAGATGTCACTTTGCCAGCGTACGTACATACGTCGTATAGGCAAGCGGCTATTCCAGTAACGGAGAGGGGGGTTTTTGGGTATTTGTGGCTCGCTCTTTTGGCTTATGTGTGACATGGAACAGCACAAAGGGATTAGTTTCAACAATTTTTACAAGATTATGCGGTACGTGAGCCACCACGAGTGAAATAATATTGAATTTGCTACTGGAACGAGCGAATACAAAATCGTTTCGGATGTTTTTCCATTTCAGCTTTGTGTTGTTGTTATTTTTGGTTCTGGGTATTCTTGTTTTTTTTTTTTTGGCAGTGAAATGATTTCACAGCTTTTGGTGCAGCTGATGGCGTAAATCTAAGTCCTTCGTGATTTATTTTTTAATGAAATTGTGACAAAGTTGAAAACAATTTCAGTTTTAAAATTGCGAAACGAGTGTGTGTTTGTGTGTGTGCATGTGTTTGAGAGACCAAATGACAGGAACAATTGTTGGCCAAAATTAAGCGTCGCCACTAAAGTTGGTTTATGTCAAGGCACTTAATACGAGGTGAAAAGTGCATGCATAGCACGGAGGGAGGGGAGAGGGCGGAATGTAAGTGGGATTAAGGGCTTGAATAAATAAAGGTAAACAGTTATGGTCGAATCTAATGTATTTTCGTGGAAATATTGAAGTACTTGTGCAATGTATCTCGTTTAATCTATCTATATACATCTAGGATAACAAGAAAAATCTATATCGGTAGAGGAAGGACTTAGTCGAGTTATTATGTTTTGTGGGTAATGTTATTAGGAGGCTTATTACTCTCTTTTCTTCATTTCCACGCAGATCTTTTGTAATATCAATAAATGGGGAATACAAAGGTTAACCAATTTTTAAAATGTTTAAGCATTTGTTTAGAAATATTTATGAGTAACTTAAAAAAAAGTCAAAAAGTTGTGAAACATCTAGCAAGAAAGCAGAGCAAACCCCAAAGAGAATGTGAAATTTTTTAATATATTTTTCGCTCTTTAACATATTGATGAAAAAGTCTTTCGTTTAGTTCCTATTATATCTATTCTCATTATGTTTTTCTTTGTATTTATTCGGTCTGTTTTTATGAACATTGATTTGGAATTTATTACAAGCTCAAGACCAGTGTTTTTGAAAGAAGTTAAAGCTGAATGATTTTCTCATAATGTCAGGCAGTCTGTACAGCTGTTTCGGATTCAGCCACGAATCCTTGTCGGCAGACTTTGTTATAATGATTGCAAATTGTTCGTCAAGTCTTATGCACCAGA
Organism: Muscina levida; assembly: GCA_964034835.1. NCBI lineage: Eukaryota > Metazoa > Arthropoda > Insecta > Diptera > Muscidae > Muscina > Muscina levida. Next base: position 6,524,548 of record OZ035883.1, read on the forward strand.
ATCTCACAACAAAATGAGGAATTATTTCTTGAGTGCATAGACTCGAAAAACTGCACAACCATTCACTTTGAGAAGCCATTTGTTAAACTTCTTTCTTGTTTTGTTTGTTTTTGTTGAGAAAGCCGTCGGCATTATGATAATAATTGAATTCATCAAAAACAAGTGAGAAGTTTCAGTCGGGTAAACCAATTACATATACTCTCATCCTCGGTAAATACATAAAATTAGCTTAACGGAATATATCAGATGGGTATGAGAGGTACCAGATGGGGCGTAACCAGACTTCCAGTTTTTTTTTTATCCAAAACAATATCCTGCTTTAGCTTTACTAAATACAGAATATGGGCGCGATCCCGTTGGGTATTTTAATATTATTACTCAATATCTAAAGTGAGCGGAATGGTACATTTGTATGGGAGATACCAGAAGGGGCGTGGTTACATTCTTCAAAACTTTATCCTGCTATAGCTTTTCTAAATACAGAATTTGGTCGCGAAAGCTTTGGTTGTATTTATATTACTGCTCGATTTTTAAAGTGGGCGTAATGGTACATTTGTATGGGAGATACCAGAAGAGGCGTTGCTACACTTCCAGTTTTTTCTAGAAAACTTTATCCTGCTAAAGCTTTACTAACTGCAGAATTTGGGCGCGATCGCCGCGATCGATTTCTAAAGTGGGCGGAATGGTACATTTGTATGAAAGGGACCAGAAGGGGCGTGGTCATGTAGCCCATTTGCAATACCGTAAGTAGTTTTGGGGAAATATTAATCCATGCAAAGCTTTAAAACAATTTGTTGTGTCTTTCGAAAGTTATTCTGCGTACCAGACAGACAGACGGACATGGTTAAAACGACTTAACAAGTCATGAATCGAATTTGGTTCAAAGAAACCTAGGGTTTAAAATTAATTCTTCTATGCGTTACACTTTTGTGTCGTGTCAATTGATATATACCCTCCTATCCGTAGTGTGAGGGTATAAAAACTAACACAGTACAACACATGATTTTGGGACTTTATCCTGAGAACTGAAGGTAAAGGAAGCCCCAAAAAGAAGAAGTTCTGCATCATTCGTTTTGTCAAGTTACATGCCATAACAATTTAATATCGAGTTGAAGTTAGTAAGTATCGTATAGGGGAATTTGCCACGTTTAAGGCTCTTTGTTTGACATAACATAAATACTATATGGTGGCGTATGATTATCATAAGTAATATTCCACGTAAATCATACGCCATGGAGTACAACAGTTTTATTGTAACTGCTACAAAATAATCCCAGATCAAAATCATTTGATAAATGGAAAAGTGAAACTGTTGCTTATGTACGGAAACATTATATGAACAGATTAAAGGAATTGTAATTCTTAATTTTTTTTTTTAAATTTATTTTTGCTAAATCAGAGTAGTTGTTCTCGAGCTATGTCAGGCAAAAGAGCGCAAAACGTGACAAATTCCCATATACGACACTTACTAACTTCTAATAGATATTAAATTATTAAGGCATGTAACTTGACAATACAAATGATGCAGAACTTCTTCTTTTTGGGGCTACTTTCACGTACAGTTTTCATTACTGTTAAAACACATTATTAAGGGCATGTAACCACATCATAACCATTATACAATTTGTGAATGTTCTAATAATTTTGTGAATGTTCTAATATATTGCTTTTATTTCAATGTTGGTCTATCCACTTAAAATCCTAACCGGCTGCCATCTTCGCCCCTACAGAGACGATGGCTCTCGCGCCTATTTCCCTCTTCTCTGGCGGAACAGATCAGCGTTACAAGTTTCCCGCATCGCGCAAACATGACATTTTACATATGACCACACATGACTTGGATGACATTAACCCCCATTTTCTACTTGTTGCCAGTCAGCCATGACGACAAAGATAATCTACTTTTAAAAGTTTTACAATGAACCATAAAAATGACATTGAATGCATAAACTTTATTTACTTTCGTCTCTGTTTGATGAATTGAAAACGAGGGAGTCGCCGCCTCCATAAATGGAAAAACTGTTTATGTTAAGTGCAAAACGTTCGGTCGCCCATACCACACCGCAACGGCGACATCATCGTCATCTCATCATCATTTCCATTTAGAATTCCATTTGCCGCCGCCAGTGATATATCTGTGTCTCTCACCAAGTGATGAACATTTCTCGAAGAGTGATTACATTAAAACTATTTGTGAAGTTGGCGGAGCACTTGGTAACTATACAATCCATCGCTCGCGCAAAAGTAAATGTACAAGTGGTAGAAGTACATAATAATCTTTATAACTCAAATAAAAAGTAAAAGTCAAGCGTGAATTGCAAGTAAACTTTTGCTGCTGCAAATACTCGTATCTTTTCCCTATGAGAGAAGCGAATCGGGCAAATGCTGCGTTGGTTTCCTGCTTGCCCTGATGACGGCGGCGACGGCGGCGGCGATGTAAAGCAGTACTTTTCCACTTTTATATGCTGCTATTTAGAGAAGTTTTGGTCGTGCACCAGCACCCGTAAAATCACTCTAGAATTATGGCAAGAAGAGCCAGAGGGGAGAGAGAAAGAGCTAAAAGTTTTGCTGGAATTGTGAGAAGAAGGCTTAATTTAATGTTGTGTCAAGTGCGTGTAAACGCATCTTGACATTCAACAAGGAAATGGCTTAAATGCCAAACACAATGTACCATTTTCGTTGTGCGAATCAACAAGGATTGTTGACTTAAATGCAATTAAATCATGGAAAACTTTTGCACAAATGAATGTGTTTAGTTAGTTGGTAGCTGCTAGGCAGCTAGGCTGCTCTCTCCTCCTCCATCTATTCATTGGACAAACTTTATGAAATATTTAATAATTTACGTGGCTTTTCACTGTTCCTCAAAACTGTTTTGAAATTTTTGCTCGAGTAGCCACGAAGAGAGAGGTTGGGGAGATGTGATAAACACTATTACCACTTTTGTGGCTTTTATGCTCCGTATAGACTTTGTTAGTCGCTGGCAAACTTTTACGTGTTAGCACAACTCATTCACACACAGACACAAAATGGCACATACACTTCCAAGGAGTCAGAGGAAAAGAAGCCTGCGATATCTGCTTGTCGATGTCGGTGATATAAAAAGCGAAAGTGTCAGGAGTTTTAGTTGCTTTCGAATAATTAAAATAATGGCTTGTTTAAAAAAGTTTCACCCACAGAATAAACTGTTGGCTCTAATGTTGTGCTTAAACTAACAAGGACAATGATAATCTAGATTGTATTATGGTCTTATTGTTTAAGTTTCAATGTTTTAATGAAAATGCAAAACAATAAAACAGACACTCTTTTTTGTCATTCAACATTAAATAGTTTGAGAATGGTAAAAGATAATACAAGCAAGTTGTAAGACAAGTTGATAACGTGTATTATCTGCTAAACAGATAAACCAAAGAATATTTCTGTTCATAGGGAGACTTGAAGAGAGAGAGGCCAAAGGTTGCTATAAACTTTAATAAATACTGTTTTTAGTTTCTTACCTAATACACAAAGAAGTCTGAAATTTTTTACTTTTTGTTTCTTTCATGTTTCATACACGGAATTGGTGAAAGAATTATCTCAAGAAATAAACCTGTGAATTGGCCACGTAGTTTGTGTGATTTGATACTTCCGTACTATTTATTGAGGGTTACATCACATCCCCGAACTATGCTGATTAGGGTGGCAGCGAAAATTCAATTTTGGATATTCGGTAATGCCCGAGTAAAATATTGTGTTAGTAGTTACAAACGACTATGACCAAAATTTGAGCCAAATCGGACAACTTTTAGCCGTGCCCTAAAAAGGTTAAAGAACAAACCTTTTTGTATAAAAAAGAGTTTGTCTTTATTTATTTGCATTTTTTAGTACCGTATAGACTCGAAATTGTCTTGAGCAGTCTTTTCACAGAATGTAGCTGTGTGGTTGGTGTTGAAAATAGGGAACATTAATTTTTAGTATATAGTATATAGTATATAGTATATAGTATATAGTATATAGTATATAGTATATAGTATATAGTATATAGTATATAGTATATAGTATATAGTATATAGTATATAGTATATAGTATATAGTATATAGTATATAGTATATAGTATATAGTATATAGTATATAGTATATAGTATATAGTATATAGTATATAGTATATAGTATATAGTATATAGTATATAGTATATAGTATATAGTATATAGTATATAGTATATAGTATATAGTATATAGTATATAGTATATAGTATATAGTATATAGTATATAGTATATAGTATATAGTATATAGTATATAGTATATAGTATATAGTATATAGTATATAGTATATAGTATATAGTATATAGTATATAGTATATAGTATATAGTATATAGTATATAGTATATAGTATATAGTATATAGTATATAGTATATAGTATATAGTATATAGTATATAGTATATAGTATATAGTATACTAAAAATTAAAGGGCGTGGGCCCGTCCATTGAAACTATTTTTGAAACTGCAATATATGGAGGACTTTTTCTCCAATCGTATTGAAAATTTGTGTGGCAAAGTTTGTGATTCAACATAAAATGGGCGGGATCGGATCAGAGGGCGTGGTATAAAACTTGAAACTTTAACAGGATGCATCTCATGAAGAATAAGAGGTACATAGCTGATATTGATACAGCTGGTGTGTTGTTGGTACATTATGTATAACAGCCAGGGTGGAAGTGGGCTGTGCCACGCCCCATTTAAAAGAAACCTTTATAACAGCCATAATAACAGTTGGATTGTACTGAAAATTTGACAGACTATTTGGAATCAAGTTGGCAAAAAGGGCCAAGGGGCGCCTACACGCGTCAATATTTGACTATCACGAAAGAAATATTATTTTGTTTAATCAGGCTCCGGTGTGTTAAACCAACTTTTGTTGATTTAACCCAAATTCCATTGGTTTAACTCGACTGCGGTCTGTTGAATCGGACTTCGGTATGTTGAATCGGACTTCGGTCTGTTAAATCGGATTTCGGTCTGTCAAATCGGACTTTGGTCTGTTGAATCGGATATTGGTCTGTTGAATCGGACTTAGGTTTGTTGGCTCGGATTTCTGTCTTTTTAATCGGACTTCAGTCTGTTAAATCAGACTTCGGTCTGCTGAATCGGACTTCAGTTTGTTGAATCGGACTTCGGTCTGTTGAATCCGACTTCGATCTGTTGAATCGTACTTCGGTCTGTTGAATCCAACTCCTGTTGGTTATACCGATTCCTCGGTTATACAGATCTCATCCGGCCTTCTCAGAACAATAATTTATTGAAAGAAATATTCTTTTGTTTAATCGGACTTCGGTCTGTTGAACCAAAATTTTGTTCGTTTAACCTAAATTCCATTGGTTTAACTCGATTACGTTCGGTTGAATTAGATTTCGGTCTGTTAAATCGGACTTCGGTCTGTTGAATCTAACTACGGTCTGTTGAATCGGAATACGGTCTGTTGAATCGGACTTCGATGTGTTAAATTGAACTTCGGTCTGTTAAATCGGTCTTGGGTCTGTTGATTCGAACTTCGTTCTGTTAAATCGGACTTCGGTCTGTTAAATCCATCTCCTCGGTTGCACAGATTTCGGTCTGGTACACGAAAATACTCTTTGTTCCTGTAGCATTGTATTAGAAATATGCACCGTAGCATTTTGATACTAACACTCCGTTGTGTACGATTATTAGTTCGGTCGCGAATTCGGAATCAATACAACTACGCATTGCAAAGGCGATTCGCTGAAGAACTTGAATCATCAACACTGTCCTGTGTTGCGGATACGAATCTGATTACCGAATAGTACAACGATAAAACCACGAGTTACAAAAGTCGATTTGCTGAAGAACGCGAGTCATCATCACGAACCTGAGTTACGGATACCAAACTGATTTACCGACGAAAGTCAAAGCATCGATATATTCTCGAATTGCTGAAATTAACCTGAATACCCGACAAAACCCGAATCGCCAAGACGGCCACGTATTCTTGATATAAACCTAAGCCATTGACAAGCCCGAGTCATCAGTCATCACTTGCTGATATTAACCTGAAACCTCGACAATACTCAAATTACCAAGCTGACAACGTACTGCTGATATTAATCGTAACTACCGACGAACCTGAATTATCGGTACGCCGACGAGTTGCTGGTACGAACCTTTAATTATCGAAAGTACCCGAATTACAACGTTCGTGAATACCGAAACGATCCTGACATATCGGAATCGACCGATTTGTTAAGTTCCCGAAAATCTTACATCGACCCGAGTCCCAAAACCTGTCATTGCAGTCATAGGCTAATGGTACTCGATCATCTAAAATCGGACTGGCTACAAATTGCCGGACAGGACAAGGTCACTATCACTTAATGCGAATCTGAATTGTTTTCGAATCTAAAAACTTTATCCAGTAGATTTAAGTTTGAATTACACCATCAATAAACAATAGTTTTAGTTTGACCAGGGAAAAGCTACTGATTTTTTTATTACGTAAGGTTTTGTGGGTCCTTATGGCTTACCTCAACCGACGATAACGTAACCGAAAACCACGTAATGCCATGGCTTCATGGCTTAGTGCCAATACAATTTCGCAATTAACTTAATCGGAGCTTAAAGCATATGATTCTTTACTTGCAACAGTCTCCAACGACTTTATTTAACATATACAGTATCAACATAATCTTCTTACGCTGCTACTACGAAACAATCTACATCTTTATGGCTTATTATTAATATAATTGCAAACATTAGCTAACCTACCAACTTCTCTCCTACTCATTTGTTTTGCTCTTCTCTATTATTCCAGATATGGTTATTTCGGCTATAATTCTTCGTCACATTAAAGAGTTTCTCTGTTGAATGACAGACAATGAATTTATGTTATTGAAAGCAGCACTTTCTTCGTTCACGCACTCATCTTCAAGATTACTCGCATTCTTCTTCTACACATGTACATATTAATCTAAGTATGTATGCATGAGCGTGTGTGTCTGTGTGTGTGTATACAAGTATAAGGTGTTAAACCGCAAATCATCAATTAATAATTAATGATTCAATTCACTTTAGAGTATCAACGTGAATGCCATCACTCGACGTCTATCCGTGTTCATAGTGTCAGATACAAGGTTTCTTTCTTGTATTGCTACAATAACGAGCATCATAAATTCCTCGTTCAACATATGATGCCTTAAAGTACATACTTGTACTTCAGAGAGAGTGTATGTGTGTGTGTGTGTGTATGTAAGTAAGTGTATGTGTTTTGAGCCAGCTAAAAAGCGTATGATAGAAACAGCTTCATAGCGCCGCACTGTGCCCTTTTCGTTTCTTCAATTTCATCATTATTCCACGAACTTTAGGGTTTTGAAATTTGTCAGAGTCCCTCGCACTTTTGATACATATATTCACACGCATAGGTCTATTGTGTAACTGTGTAACGCCTCCTCTTTGTTGCCGCAATTGCGGTTGTTCTTCGCATATTTCATTTGTTATTCTTGACGTTCAACTTGAGCGTTACTAATATTTTGTTGTTGTTGGTTTGGTATGAAAATATGTTTTTATATATTCGCATAAACATTATTCACATGTTATTTCCTCTTTTCGCCTGGATTGGCAAATTCTAGGTTAAGTTAAGTTCACCGAATGGGATGGGGTGACGGTGGTGACTGACTCGTTTTGCGCGACTGACTGAATGATACTTAACTGTGGGAAATAATGCGGTTTTTTTTATGTTGAAAGATAAATGAATATGAATTCAAATCGATTTCCCTTAAATGTAATAAATTTATGCCTATTTACATTTTGTTGTTGTTGTATTGCTGTGTTTTGAGGTGCCCTTTGCCATTGACAAAGGTAATGTACAGTGGTGGATTGTGGTATTATGTACATTAAAGTTAATATATTCAATTTGAAGCTATCGTAGGAAGCCAGGAAATGATATCCTTATAGTAGTGTCAGAAACAACTCTAAGAACGCACACACAAATGTGATTTGTTGGTGTATGCGTATCAAGCGTGAGTGGCGTTGATTATATAACAATCAAGCAAAGACTGATCATAGTCTGACAGTCTTGAATCAAACATATCTTCGCGATCGTTTTGGTGTGAAAAATACGATTATTGCAGCCCTCGCCAGGCTATGGGATGCCTTAGACTAAAAATTTCACAATGATTCAGTTCTGTGTTTAAGATATTCTTAACATATTGTTGAAGTTTTATTTATTGGAACATTGAAGAAATAAGAGCTGTTTGTAGAAAAAATGCTTTCGCTTTTATCATGGAGTGTTCCAGTTACCTTCATTCTAGTTCTTTCAGTTTTTCAGGAATATTTTGACTAATCTCCGGTAAAGACTTATTGTCGGTCACTATACTATAAAGTGGTATCCTACCTAACCTAATTTCCCTTTACACCCCATGAATGAGGTATGGGATAGCTTCTCGCGTTGTTGCGAATTAACACGCTTTATATTTAGATTCACAACAAACGGCACCTACTTGTTTATCGACGAATGCGAACGTCACTGTTTGAGAAGCTTGTTACTAGACATGCCGATTGACTCAACACTTATACAGGAGTCGAACATGGGATCTGCCGCATGGTAGTCGCGTGTTGTAACCACTATGCCACGGAATGTGGTATACATCCACAAAATTGGACATTGTTCATTTACATATAAAAAACGTAATCATTTTCCTTCAACCATCTCCACAATAGCTCGTCACAGCACTGTAGCTATTTTACATACAAGGTCCAGGCATATTGTGCACTCCATTTGTTTATATCATTTAACTAAATTTGTGCATATAAAATGTTTTGCATATATTGTTATAATCGCATTATGCCTCTGGTCTCTTATTTCATTTAATATTACAGCTCAGCGTGGCAGTGCACAGCAGTAATGTATTCCAATGCAATTGTGTCTGGCTGTTGACTTTGGCCACTAGAGTGAGATTTTACGATTTTGTTTGCTGCTGTTGGTTTTTATGGTATGTTTCGCCATTTGTACTGCGGCGAGTACAGGTACCCAGAACAAACTAATAATTGGCGCAAAATTCGCAATTTTTGGCTGCGACTGGTCGCAGCAGCAGTAAACAAACGATGTCGACGATCTCTTTGAAGAGCGCAACACACACACACATAGAAAGTCCTGGAACGTAGTTAGTCGACTGGCATTGTTGTACACAGACGGTAGGTGGGTTGATTTAAGTGCATGTCGGTTGCTCTTCCTCAACAATAATACGACAATGTGCATTTTCTAGTTTTTCCCATTATGCTTTAGAGAGGTGGTGTATTTAGTTTGGCATGACATTTGCATTACTGCAAAATAATCTTCGAATGCGTAATGAAAATGTCGCCACTCTACTTTCGAGTGGTTTTTAAAGTAATTATTGCCTTTGTCATAACACAGTACAACAGTTTTCAGCTCATTGATTTGAGACTTAATTCTGAGAACTGCACCTGAAGGTAGCCCCAAAAAGCAGAAGTTCATGCCATGCCATAATATCGATTTGATTTGAAGTATCGTATAGGGGAATTTGTCACGTTTTAGGCTCTTTTGTTTGACATAACTCAAGAATCACTAGTCCGATTTAGCTGAAACAAATTTATAAAAATTAAGAATTACAATTCCTTTAATCTGTTCATATTATGTTTGTCTACATAAGCAACAGTTTCACTTTTCCATTTATAAAACGATTTTCAACTGGGTTTATTTTGTAGCAGTTACAATAAAACAGTTGTACTCCGTGGCGTATTATTTACGTGGAATATTACTTATGATAATCATACGCCACCATATAGTATTTATGTTATGTCAAACAAAAGAGCCTAAAACGTGACAAATTCACCTATACGATACTTACTAACTTCAAATCGATATTAAATTATTATGGAATGTTACTTGACTGAGGAATGTTACTTGAGGCTGAAAGTTACTGATTGTCACTCACTTGGGAGTGACCAGAATCGATTCCTTTGCGGCACTGTCCAAGCAGCTAACTACTTCCGGTCTTAGACCAAGTATTCCCTGGGCAATGACTTTAAAGCAACCGCTTAGAAGTTAGCTAGAGTTAGAAGGCGAAACGTTGAGTAACCTAATCGGCATGCTACCACCGATGCGTCTTAGAAAGTAGGTAACAGAAGTTACTGAAGCTCAACACAGGCTCTCCTAGTGGCTTTGGCAGCCCCAAGAAACTAGGATCGGGAGCGGTGGCCTAATAAGCCACTCTCCTTAAACAAAATTTATTATGAAAACACGGAGAATAAATATAACAAGAACCCCCCCAAATGTTGACGACCCCCGCAAACGATATAAGGACCATGATTTAAGGATATGCACCTGGAATGTCCGAACTCTTTACAGAGATGGTGCCTCTATCCAACTGGCGGATGTCCTCGACAAATACAAGGCTGACATCACCGCCATAAAGGAAATGAGATGGACGGGACAGGGATGCACACGACGAAAGAACTGTGACATCTTTTACAGCTGCCATGCAGAAAGACACGAATTTGGATGTGGTTTCATAGTCGGCAAGAGACTTCGACACCTGGTCTCGCGGTTTAACCCTGTAAGTGACCGAAAAGCCACCATTCGCATCCGGGCGAAATATTTTTACATTACGCTGATTTGTGTACACGCCCCGACGGAAGATAAAGACGATGAGATTAAAAATGCATTTTACGAGCGCCTAGAGGAAACATACGACCGCTGCCCTGGCCACGACATAAAAATTGTTCTGGGAGACTTTAATGCAAAAATAGGAAGGGAAGATGTTCTTGGTCCATCGATCGGTAAATTCAGCCTGCATACCGACACGTCAGACAACGGGTTTAGGCTGGTTAGCTTCGCAGCGGGAAGGAACATGATAGTTAGTGGAACCAGATTCCAGCACAAAGATATCCACAAGGCAACTTGGCTATCCCCCGATCAAAACACCAAAAATCAAATTGATCATGTGGTAATTGATGGCAGGCATGCATCTAGTGTCATGGACGTGCGTGTGATCCGTGGTGCTAATATTGGCTCGGATCATTACCTGGTTGCAGCCAAGGTTTGCACAAGATTGAGCAGAGCGAAAAACGCACGTAACCAAACACAAAGAAAGCTGGACATCGCGAAGCTGCAAACCCCAGAGATAGCTACTGCCTACTCCGACCAACTCTTCCAACTTTTACGACACAACGCCTCTACTTCTGACGTTCCCGATACACAGTGGCAGCATATTGCGCATTCCATGGCAACCGCCGCAACAACCGTGCTAGGATATAAAAAGCTGCGCTCAGACGAATCCTGGTACGATGAACAATGTCGCATAGCGTCTGAGGAACAGGATGCTGCTTATATGGCAACGCTACAGCCAATTGTAACCCGTGCTGTTAGGGAACGGCATAAGGAGAAAGTAAAACGGGCGAGACAGCTATTTAGGCGAAAAAAACGTCATGAAGGAACGGGAGAACGAGGATATAGAGCGATACAGGGATAGAGGTGAGGCCCGAAAATTTTACCAGAAAGTAAGAGCAAATGGATACGGTAATGGCCTCCCCACCTGTAAGGACAGTGATGGAAATCTGGTCACGGATACGCATAGTGTGCTGCACATATGGAGAGAACACTTCCAGCAACTGCTGGTTCCAGAAGGCAGCGCACGTGAAGTTATCACGCCAATTGTCGACGACGGCTTAGATTGCCCACCACCAAGTCAAGCCGAGGTAAGAAGAGCAATATCGCGGCTGAAAAACAACAAAGCAGTCGGTGCCGACGGTCTGCCCGCAGAGCTCTTCAAGTCCGGTGGCGAGGAGTTGATAACGAGCATGCACCAGCTCCTGCGCACGGTTTGGCTTAAAGAGTACATGCCCGACGATTGGAATGTAAGCGTATTATGTCCTGTGCTGAAAAAAGGTGATCCAAGTGTGTGCTCCAACTACCGCGGGATCAGCCTTTTACCCATCGCATATAAGGTCCTGTCGAGTGTGCTATGTGAAAGACTAAAGCCAGTGTTATCCAACCTGATCGGGCCTTATCAGTGTGGCTTTAGACCTGGAAAATCAACAACTGACCAGATTTTCACCCTTCGGCAAATCCTGGAAAAGACCCAAGAGAAACAGATCGACACGTACCATCTTTTTGTCGACTATAAAGCTGCCTTCGACAGCCCGATACGGCAGAAATTACTTAAAGCCATGGCTGAGTTTGGTATTCCAGCGAAGCTGATACGTCTTTGCGGAATGACGCTGACTGACACGAAGTCTTCAGTGAAGATTGGCAAGGACCTTACGGAGCCATTCTATACCAGACGAGGCCTAAAACAAGGCGACGGCCTATCGTGCGATCTCTTCAACATTGTGATGGAGATGATAATGAGAAAAGCTGCAGTAAACACGAGTGGCACTATATTCAACAAAAGCCACATGCTACTCGCGTACGCTGATGACGTAGACATTATCGGTCGAAAATTGCGGGATGTGACTGCAGCCTTCTCTGGTATTCAGAAGGAATCAGCGAAAATGGGCCTAACGGTGAACGAGGACAAAACGAAGTTATTAGTTTCAACGAACAAAGAATCTACTCGTTTGGGAAACTGCGTGAACGTTGACAACTATAATTTCGAGGTGGTAGATAATTTTGTCTACCTAGGCTCCGCCATCAACAAAGCAAATAATGTCAGCCTAGAAATCCGGAGAAGAATCCTGCTTGCAAATAAATGCTACTACGGACTAAGCAAGCGATTCAATGACAGAGCCCTCTCTCGACGAACAAAACTCAAGTTATACCAGATACTAATTCTACCTGTCTTAATGTATGGCTCAGAATCCTGGGTTATAACACAAGCGGATGAATCGGTTCTGGCGGTATTCGAGAGAAAAATACTCCGTAAGATATATGGGCCCATCATCGTTAGCGGAGAGTATCGGCGTCGTATGAATCATGAGCTGTACGAGCTGTACACTGACATTGACGTGGTCAAACGCATTAAGGTGCAACGGTTGCGTTGGCTAGGTCATGTTGTGCGCATGGACGAGGATGCTCCAGCTCGAAAAGTCTTCGACAATGAACTCGATGGACGGCGCAGAAGAGGGCGACCAAAACTCCGTTGGAAAGACCAGGTTACTGAGAACCTTACAGAATTCGGTGTGACTAACTGGAGAAGAAGCGCAGAAGATCGAGGCGCTTATAATATTTTTCTACGTGCGGTATATAATCCACTGGGATTGCATAGAAGTACCAGCTAAGTAAGTAAGTTACTTGACAAAACGAATGATGCAGAACTTCTTCTGTTTGGGGTTACTTTCATGTGCAGTTCTCAGATTTTGAGTCCCAAAATCGTGTGTTGTACTGCGTAAGATGACATGGGAAGTCATCAGAAGTCAATTGCCTTCCCATATGACAACGCCATGTTTAACTGACTCAGGCTCAGGCTCAGAAGGAACAGTTGCCTCCACCACATAACCGGTCATGAGACAATTTATGAAACGTAGGTTCGTTATGTCGATCATGTTTTAGCTTTTTTATTCATCAAAAGGACACCCCAAATAACACAACAGAACCGCTATGGTTAGATTTTTAGGAAGATTTTTTTAGGAAATTAGTTTTTTTTTATTAAAATGTCCTTTAGGACTTTAAGAATAAGTTGGCAAGGAAAGATTTCCTGTAAAATTATGAAAATTGGACAAATCGTCTTCTGGCATAACGGTATAGATACAAAGATTGTAATGCTTTAAAAATAGCGCAAAATTTTAGATTCGTATATTTTCGTCAAAAACGTAAAGACAACAATTTTGTTACTTTCTTGCTGTAGTGTATTGAAAGTGTATTCCCACCCTCTTTTGCGTTTTTACAACTTTCTTTTTATTTTGTTTACAGCTCAGTATATCGCTGTTTCCTAATTCCTCTTAGTGGTTTGCTCAATGCAACGAACTCTCGCGAACTAGCGACTGCTGCTGCTGCTTACAAATCCTTTGGCTTATGGCTCACTTGCATTTGCGTGGTTTGACTATCACTTTAAGTGCATTAATATTTAATAAGGCTCCCGACAACAGAATGTAATGAACACAAACTTTACCGGCTGCCATAGTCGTAGCCGTAGTCATTGTCCTGCTGCCAATGTTGTGGTGGTGGTGTTGACTATGGGCATTAGGTCAACGAAATCTCCTCTTAACTTGGGTCATCTGTTCGGTATCAGAGTCAGTGCAAGATATGCCAAAAAACAACAGAGATATTGTTCAAAATTACAAGAATACCAAATGTCCTGGCTTATGCAAAAAAGGATTTAGATTTGTCGAAATTGTTGTGGAAGCGACTTTCGATTTTCCTTAAGCTTAGAGGTTTCAACTGTTATTGCTTGTTTGTTGCTTTGTCCGTTGTTGTTATTGTTGTTGTTGGTGTTTTTGTCTTGTGCACCCTTTAAGATGAAATGTTCATTTATCATATGAAAACACAACAGATCTCAAGTTGTAGCCTGATGTGATGTGAGCCAAGTCAAGTGGACGGGTGGACTGATGAACGATGTGAGTGAGGGAGGAAGGGAAAACACATTTGTTTAATAAACACCATAAAATCGAGTTGAATGATTATTGGTTGTGGTTGCTGGCTTTAGATGAGCAAAAAATATATAAACAACCCACTGCCCCACCCCAGCCCGCCTCTTGGCAAACAACAACACGTTTATCCTTGGCAAAATGTCGAGAATGCATTTAATAAATATTTAAGTGAACACCATAAAAAAGGACAACTTAATGGGGATGTTATACGCTCATTCGCCTCGCTTGATGTTATCTCTCTATGTTAAACTCGTAGCATAACTGTTTAGGTAGAATAATCTCGAGCGACTGTGTGTGAGAGCATTTTCGAATTTTTCCACATGATAGCCATAAATATTTGCATATTTGAAAACATGTTGTTCATTCGCTTTTTATAACATTTTATAGTGGTGATTGAACTTTACATGGATTTACATAAAAAAGGCTTACTTATGCACAAATACCAATACATAATAGCGCACATTTGCACACCGTCCATACAGTTACTGCAAATACAAATGCTTTAATGTTCGTGTAAGTGTGTGTGTGGAGTCCTTAACTAGCCCTATGTGATACATGTGGCTGACTTATTTTATTCTCATCTGAAGGATTTTTGTTTTACCATTTTCGTTACATTCCCATGCAAAGGTTTTCTGTGTTCATTGCTAGCATTTTACCATTGGTAATGCTATTCTGAGGGAGAGAGAATGAGAGAGAGAGTAGGGGGGCAGAAGTTCCGTTTGACTCACGAAGGAGTCGTTTAATTTACATTAAATCCATAATTCATTTCTAATGCAACATCAATGTGTGTTTGTATGAAGCCAAACGACGGCTCACAAATGATTGCCAAAGTTTTACAATTAATCTTCAATTGAAACATTTATTCTACAGACATATGAGTACGTCCTTACGTACTCAACCTACTTAAGCGATGTTGGATGTGCAGAAAGGGATGGAGAATAAATGCCAGCCATGTGAAATACCACTGCAAAATACTTGGAAAATTTTAACACAAAAACAAAAATTATTGAATTCACATTTAAAGGCAATTGCCTTTAGAATTTGAATGTATACTTGGAAGAAAAGGCTTTTATGGCAATTGATACATTAATGAGATTTCATTTAAGGAAATAAAATACTGGAATTACATAATTGAAATTAGATTTTAAATTGTATAAGATGTTAAGAATTGAATATACTTGTAATTGTGCAACTTGAAATATTTTTGTCTGGTCACATAGTGAGAAATGTAAGAATTTTATTTAATCGTATTATTTTAAGTATTTCTACATATCAATGAAGGCTTTAACTAATTAAGCAATTGTAGTGCCCGTATTTTGTAGCAGTTACAATGAAACTGTTGTGCTCCGTGGCGTATGATTTCCGTGGAATATTACTTATGATAATCATACGCCACCATATAACAATATAACAAAAGAGCATAAAACGTAACAAATTCTCCTATACGATACTTAATAACTTCAAATCGATATTATATTATTATGGCATGTAGCTTGACAAAACCAATAATGCAGAACTTCTACTTTTTGGGGATACTTTCACGTGCAGTTCTCAGAATTGAATCCCAAAATCATGTGTTATATTGTGATATGTAGGGTAATATTATATGATTTGGTATATGTTTTAGTTTTGAGATAATTTGTGAACATGATTTATTTGTTGTGCAATTTTAAATTTATTTCCAAAAACTTGTGAGATTGACAATGTTGGCTGCTGGGTGGGAATACAGCGCTGTTTGAAAAAAAAGGTAATCGCCATCGTCTTAGTTTTAACAGGGTAGCATGTAAAGTATACTTTTTTATCTTTTTAAGCAGAAGTGTAAATCGTCCTATGATGATTTTCTCTATACTTACATGCAATGGCATCCCTGACAGTTGGTGAAAGGAATTAATAACATATTTCTGATTATTCCTAATCCAAAAATCTTAAATATTTTCTTATCCCCTTTCAATTGCCTACATTGGTTAAGCTTACTAAATATTTATTTCATTCACTCCTCTACCACCTTCATATGTATATCATCAAAGCCAGCGAGAGACCCACCAGTGACTGAGCGTTTGTAATGAAACAATCGTAGTAACACAATTTTGAAAGTAAAGTTTAAATAATTATTATTACTATTATTTCCTTGACACACGCGCCATCAGAGTGAATTTTTATGATTGCGATGAACTTTACTCGACTCAATCAATGGACAAATGACAGGAAATTTCAAATTATCTCTGAACTTGTATGAGGCCGCACATAGAACTCTGTACACAATTGTTGTACACTGTTGACGCAACGAGTACGTGAATTCAGAATTTGTCACGTACCTGGACACGTTTTGGTCACAGAGTTATAATTTAGTTTATTAACATTGTTTTGAAATAAAAATAAAATAAATATTAATAATAATTACACCAAAGTGTGAATTAGTTGAAGTTGTTGTGAATTATGTAGAATTTTGTAGTGTTTTGTGGGGGCGGGAGATAAAATAAGGGTTTATTAAATGAGATGATTATATTATTTTTAATGTAAATGTTAGATAACTTTTTGTTAGATAACAGTTTTCGTATTGTCGACTAAAAATTTGGTTTTAAATAATGTTGATAAACTGGTTGACAGTACCCTACTTGAATTGGGGTGCCAATTGCCAGCATCAGTTTAGGGTCACCAAACTGATTCTAAAGTATTAAACTTACTTAAAAACTTAATTTCCCTTTGCACCCCATGAATGAGGTATGGGATGGCTTCTCGCGTTGTTGTGAATTAACACGCTTTCTATTTTTAGATTCACAACTAACGGCACCTACTTGTTTATCGACGAATGTGAACGTCACTGTTTGAGAAGCTCTTACTAGACACGACGATTGAATCGACGCTTAATACTGCGAAGTTGCTGTCAACAACATTCGAGGGGAGCCGACAATAAAAGAAAATTTTATTTATTTTTTCTTTTAAGATGACTGGAGCCAGGTTTGAACCTGCGATCTCCCGCATGGTAGTCGCGTGTTCTAACCACTATGCCACGGCCGGTCCCAGTTTATTAAACAAGTGCCAATAAAATTTAAAATTGCATTTAGCTCCTAATGTTCTGAGTCATGTTCCTCAATGTTGGTTCTAAGAGAAGTATTGTAAAACAGACACAGGAGTAGTTCTCGTTATGACGTAGGGTGTTAATTCACACCTGTTAAAATGACGTGTCCCCGTCATATATTTAAGTTAAAACTAGGAGCGGTCCATACCCACCAGGGACAAGTCACAGCATCAATCGTGTGCTAGTTTGTTTTCCCGTACGGTAAAAACAGTCATTTTATCAAATTTCTTTATTGCAAAAACGAGTCATCATTGATGAAGTTACCTGTGCATCCCATTAATACGATATCGGGGAGCTTCTTGCATTTATGTATGTTATTGCACTACTAGTATTTAGACTCACACAGCAGCATCTAAAATTTTAATGAGGAATCTGAATGTCGGCAATTAAGTGCCAATACATCTGGCAACTGATTGCTTACTAAAATTGGCAGGTTATAGACGAATAAATCCCTATTAATATTATAAATGTGAATGTTAGTCTTTGAATGTTAAACGGGTGAACAGATTTCCATGAAATTTTGAGGTTTTTGTATTTTTTTGAGCTAGAGAGATACAATTTGATACCCATACAACGCGAATATGAATATGCAGACGAAATTTTAATTAAAATTAATTTAATGGACGGAGTGGGCGTGGCAAAACTTTTTAGGGCTATAGATATACAATTTAATACAAGGTAGAACTCGACAAAACAACTATGAATATGCAGTCGAAATTTTAATTTTAGAGAAAATTTTCATTTTTCATCAGTTGGCGGAATGGGCTACAGATACAATTTGATATCCAGATAGTACTCGACAACACGAATATGAATATGCAGACATAATTTAATTTGTTGACCCAATAGGCGTAGTGGGCGTGGCAAAACTTTGTTTAGAGCTAGAGAGATACAATTTGATACACATATATGTAGTACTTGACAATACGAATATGAATATGCAAATAAAATTTTGATTTTCGGTGAGTGAACGGACGTAACGTGACTAATTTGTATTTAAGCCCTAGAGGAACAACATTTGCTGACCAAATTTTTATTTTCAATCAGTGGGTGGAGGGGCGTGACAAAACTATATTTTAGCCCTAAAAAATAACATTTGGTACACATATAGCACCTGGCAATATATTTTTGGCTCTAGAGAAAAAAAAAAGTTGGTAAACAGATAGTACTATACAACACTCGACGGGCGGATGGGGCATGTTCAGCATTTTGTCACGTTTTCCTGACAACTTTTTTGAAGTTTCATCAGTTAATAAAATTATTGTTTTTTGTGATTTTGATTTAAAAAAAAAACTACATATTGAAAAAAAGTACTTTTTTTGTACCAAAAAGTACAATTTATTGTACAAAAACCACAACTAATTGTACCAAAAAGTAAATTTTTTGTACCAATATATACAGGTAATTCTACTAAGAGTACTACTTATTGTACCAAAAAGTGCATTAATTGTACTAAAAAGTACAATTTGCTGTACCAGAAAGTACATTTATTGTATCAAAAAGTATTTTTTTTTTGTACACAAAAGTACTTTTATTGTACACAAAAAGTACAATTTATTGCACCAAAAACCACAATTTATTGTACCAAAAAGTAAGTACAATTTACTGTACCAAAAAGTTAATTTTATGTACAAAAAAGTACATTTATTGTACCAAAAAGTGCTTTTATTGTACCAAAAAGTGAATTTACCGTACCAATAAGTGCAAGTTATTGTACCAAAGAGTACATTTATTGTACAAAAAAGTACACTTATTGTTTCAAAAACTACGTTTATTGTACATGATGAGTACTTTCATTGTGCCAAAAATAATTTTTATTGTATAAAAAAATGGTACTTTTATTTTACCAAAAAGTTATTTTATTTAAAGAAAATTATTAAAAAGAAGTTTTATTTTATCAAAAAGTTTTACTGTTGAAGCCAAAGACATTAAATTATCAGAAAAGATATGTCGGAAATTCTGACAAAATAACCTCATTTATACGATACTTAGGAAAATACTGACAAAGATGTCGGGGTAAATGAGCTTTTATAGTACTTGCCGAGTGAAGACATGATTGTACAGACATAATATTTATTTTCGATCAGCGGAAAATCTACAGGTCGGTAGGAGATAGGGGACATGGTAACAATATTATTTATTTATTCGTACACATATAGTACTCGGCAAAATAGAGATAAATTTGCAGACGATTTTTTTTTAATTTCGGTTACTAACCAATTGGATGAATTGGATTTTCATCATATACACAGATAAAACTTGATAAGTAGTACTTGGTACTTCAGGTATTAATATGCAGGTGAACTTTTTATTATCGATCAGTAGTCATAGAGAGATACAATTTTACATTATAAGACGTTTTTAGTTTGACGACGTTATGGAGTTACTTGGGATAACGAAGTGTTTACAGAGCGTATAAGATCGACGATTGAAATTAGCCAAGCCAAGTACATTATTATAAAAATTCGTCAACTATGAAATACGAAGCTTTGCCGGGTCCAGTAGTTGTAACAAAAAAAAATTCTTTCATATATAAAGAAATAATTTATATTTTTTTTGGTACAATAAAAGTACTATTTTGTACAATGAAAGTACTTTTTGGTACATTCAAAGTAAGTTTTGGCAGAATAAAAGTACTTTCTAGTATGATAAAAGTACAATAAAAGTTATGTCTGATACATTGAAAGTTCTTTTTGTTACAATAGATGTACTTTTTGTGCAATAAAAGTACTTTATGGTAGACAAAATGCACGTTATGGGACAATAAATTTAATTTTACTATAATAAATCGACGTCAAAGTAAAGTTTGGTACAATAGAAGTAAATTGCTGTGCAATAAATGTACCAATTGGTACAAAAAGATTATAAAGAAAAAAAATACAGTTCTGTAATTTCACTGTGAAACAGTTTCAAGGTCATTGTGTGGGGAAGAGAAATTCTAATTCAGGTTGGAAATCTTATAATTTTTGCTTATTTTGATGACTATTTGCTCACTTTTCACCTATAAATCAAGAACCATTGATGATTTATCATTTCATTCTTCAGCAGATTGTAGAGAACGCCGAACGGTTTGGGAGTTTTAGTATACTGAGCTAGTCATTTCACCCTGATTTGGAATTTCTCACCCCCCAGGTAGCTGTTGCACTATGTTCTTAAAACATAAATCCACAATGATGGAACGATGTGCGTATGATTAATATAAAACCCACATAAAATTAATATTACTCATACCTTGTACACACATATGTAGCGAGTACCATATGCAAACTCACTATAAATATACAGACAGTATTTTGGTCAGGGGTCGTCATTCAATATCATCATTTTCCATTTATTATAGTATTATTGGGGACAATGTATCAAAAAAGGCAAGAAATGCAAATTTGTTGAAGATTTCAGTCGTTAAAAGTAGTCCAACTTGATTTTTTACATGGATATGTTAATATAATTTATTCATAAGCTGAGCTGAAATACTTCAAGTTTTTGAATTTTGTTGGCGTTATTATTCCTAAGATCAACTATAAGATATGATCACACAAACATTTTTTAAATAATTATTCTAAATGAGTTATATTGACAATAGAAACAATCCTATACCTTGAGTATTCATTTGAATACGTTCCTTCTCTATCCCTTTGCAAACAATTGCATTGTTGAAAAAAGGTACCTATGTAAAGTCCTTGAAGAATATTCTGTATTCTATATATAACGAAGGGCAAAATTTGTTTTTGACAGTTATTATTCATTTATTGCAATCCACCTTAAATCTGTAAATATAAAGTTATAAAACAAGTGTTGTCATTACCTTGAGGTACAATTCGCAATTAACTGCGTTGACCAATAACACTAGCCGGCAGACATTTTACACGACTACTAAATTTTGGACGTTGTGTTAAAAAATAAGACAAGATAAAATAAGACTATTAAAGACATTGTAACCACTATAAAAGTAAATATTTTGAAATAACTTCTCGGTATTAACTGGGTAATTATTAAAGAGTAAAAGTAAAACAGACAGACAAAAAATTTACAATGTTAACAATATTTAAAAGAAATTTTAGAATGCTTACTATAGTTTCGAAAAAGTAAGTGCCTCAATATTACTGACAATTTGAAAAGAATTCTTAAATATCAGAGAAAATTTGTTCACAAATATGTATTTTGGATTACTGCAAAAAAATTCGAAACAAGCAAAGACCTGGACGTCCAGAGCAAATTATATTTCGCCACAAAATGATTTAATTTTGATATATTATTTTCAATTTTGGCGCTTAGTGTTCATAACTCCAAACACTCAACAGGATTTTATTGACCCCCAATTTTGGCAACAACAAGAAATAGCATAATGTTCCCTTTAGCTTACTGTTCCCTACTTGTTTATATTTGTTCAACTCGACAATCATTATTGTCATTTGTTAATTGTGCACTTGACATATTGCCTGTTTATTATTATTTCACAACGACAACGACGAGTATGAATAAAAACACAGAGTGAGTACAAGTCCAACAAATTTCAAAGAAAGTGCTAAACAGCGAATAATTGTCGCATCTTCATCAATGTCATAAACACAAATATATTCGTATTCATTTTAAAGACAATAACGCTGCACTCAGTTGGGCACAACCGAGGAGGTCTGGGGTTTTATGCTCCAACATAATATTTCAATTAAGTTGGCTCATTGAGAATTTATTACCTTCATCATATTCTCGGTTGAACTTTTTGTTTAATCCATCTATTGTCCTCACGCTTTCAATTGCTAATTTCACTTAAATGAAAATGAGCTGGTGGTGGTTACATAGACGAACGGACGTGGAGTGGATGGAGGAATAGAGATGGTGGTTTTGTTGGTCTGCAATTTTAGATGCTGCATTCTTGAATAGTGAGTGTGCCATGGTCACACAAGGGCAACTGCACACATCTATGCTCACACATGTCTATAACAGCGGTTTCTATTGTGTGTGTACCGGTGTGTGTGTGTGTGTGTGCAACTAATGGTGTGGAGAGCAAATTCCTGGTGGAGTGTCTCACGTTCATTGCAATATTATGAGCTTAGAGTTGAGGAATATTTTATTGTAATCCCCGCATTTGACAAATCCCTAAATGCGTGCAATCACCTGCACGCAAAAGTCATAAAATGGATTTTAAACTTGAACATGCCGCATACCAAATTACCAACGATTCAGGACGATACCAAGCACCACCCCACCCACTCCAGCTTACAGCAAGATGAGAGTATGAAAAATGCGAAAGTATGTGGCATGTACTACATAATGTTGCCACTTGTACAGGGCACAAGCACATTGTAGGAGCTATCTTTGTCATAATCACCAACTTCTACAACATCATCGTCGTAGTCTTCATCATCCTCATCGTTGTCGTCGCAGCAATTGTGTTTACAATGTTGTTGTCAGTTATTGTCAGGGATATACTGCTCGCTGCTGCCACAAAGCTGGGGCAGCAAGACAGCTTCCAGCCATAATCATGGCTAAAGTACGTTATTATTGCATCTAAAGTTTGAACATGTCCTGTTCGAACTCGTTTATGTATTGAATGTATGGCACAAGATTTGCAAAATGCCATACAAATGCAGTTGACATTTTGACATCAACGCTATTGAATTGCTGGGTAATACATTTTCTGTAATTGTAAATTAAGGGTGTAATAGAAATTTCAGTGGCTATTGCGCACTATGAGTATGGCAAATCTTAATTGTATGAAAATTCCACAATATTCTTATTTATGATTACAGATTAGTTATATAATGGATGCAGACTTTTAGCACGATATGGAATGAAATACCCGGTATATAGAAACATATTACCAAATGTGTGCATATACATACATAAGTACCCTGTAAGGATATTATGCAAGTGATATTGAAAGCCCTAAAGCCTTCACAGTGATATTAGAGCAAGGGTCGGAAAACGATACTTTTTTTGTTTCTAACAAAAATAAATAACTTAGAAGTTGAAAAATATTTCTCAACACATGAGTTCAATATGTTTTCTAACAATGTTTGTTTGAAAACATAACTCTCATGTTCAAAATAAATAATGAACAATGATGGAAAAACTATAAAATTTTTATTTTCAACAAAGATAAATAACATTCAAGTTGAATATTTTTTTCAACTTTAGAGTTAAAAATCTTTTCGAATAATGTTCGTTTCAAATTATAATAAATATACATTTCTATATATACATGAAAAAACTGACGGTGGGTTCTATAAAGATTCATCAAGTTGATTATTTCACAGTATTCAGCAAAACTGGCCTCTCTGTTATTGGCGATGGTATAGTATCGATCATATCTCATTCATTAGATGTAAGGGAAAATACATAGCTCTAAGAGTTTTCTGAATTTTTAGATTTTCTCCCAAAAATATTTTTTTGAAATTCTTAAGATGCTGTGTTACATTTGTATAGTTATGACTATCTAAATACAAACATATTTCTTGCGTTTAATTTGGTCGGGACAATATTTATGATATTCCAGTTTCGGTACGATATTTAAAAGTTCATTATTTTTTTTGTACATGAACGTTCAATATTTCTTTTTCAACAATGATAAATAACTTTATTTTGAACAATTGTTCGTTATTTAGTTTTTCATCGGTTGAAAATTTTTTATTGAACACAAGAGTTCAATATAATTTCGAACATTTGTTGAATTTAAATAGAACAATTGAAAGAAACATTTGATTTTGAACTTGTAAGTTCGTTTTTTTATGAGGAAAAAATAAAAAAATACCGTATTTTGGTATTAATATCGGATGTCTGTTTTAGAGTTAATTTTATAAAATTATTCTCCAATTTTTGCGAGTAAGGTATTCTGATAGCTAATGTAGAAATAGTCACAAATGAATACATTGTTGGTCTTAGAAATTATACCATGAATACAAATTTACTGGCTCTCCTAAGACTACAGCTGGCTATGTCTAACTTTTTTTTTAAAAATACCATAAAATATCTGAAAAATTGTCCTGAAGTATAGTTATTTGTGGACTTTTTAGGCTCCACGAAAAGCCCCCCAATGAAATAACCCCCAGGAAATAACCCCCAATGAAATAAACCCCAAAAAATTGGAAATAACACCCAAAAACAGTGAATGAAATAACATCCAAAAATAAATTAAATAAACCCCAAAGCGAAAACGAAACAACCCCCAATATTTGGGAGTTATTTCATATGAAATAACACCCAATGATGAAAATGAAATAACCCCCAATGAAATAAACCCCATCAGCAACAAAAATGAAATTATGCCCAAAATTCATAAAAGTCAGTTTCACCAAGGATTTCATGAAGTCAATATGGACCATCAGCAAAGTCGCAAAATTATTGAAATGAATCGAGTGGATAGTAGATCATTGGAGCCCTGCTCTATTTTTGCAGTTCGGACGATAATTTGCCTTTTACGTTTGGCTTCTACACAACCACCTCCAGTTTTCACAAGCAAATCAAACTCTCTGCTTTTATTGAATTCTTCCTTTTGAAGAACTCTTACAAATTTAAAAAAAATTCCATTCTTAGTGTGTGCTAACCGACTTTTGCATTTTGTTGATTTTCTATCCGTCAGTATGAACATAAATGGAAATATCTGTAAACATTCAAAAGATATTGTTATATATTCACAGGCTAAAAGTTTTCTTGTAAAAGGCCTATTTTTATATAATTATATAATTATAACCCCTTAAAGCCAACAACTTTAAAATGCAACAATCCCCGAATAAAAAATGAAATAACACCCAAATTATACACGATATGAAACAATCCCCAAATTTAAAAAATTGGTTGGGTGTTATTTCATTGGAGATTATTTCATAATTTGAAAACCCCAAATGAAGAATGAAATAATTCCCAAAAAAAAAATGAAAAATGGCCCAAAAAAATTGGGAGTTATTTCATATGAAATAACACCCAAAAATGTATGAAAAAAATTTGGGGAATATTTCATTTCTCGTTTGGGCGTTATTTCATTGGGGGGCTTTTCGTGGAGCCGACTTTTTATATTATATTAATGCCTAGTCTGCAAAGTAAAAATAATGAAAAAATCTGTCATTATTCGAAAATTATTCTAAATGTGAATTTATCTATTCACATTAGCTATCTAATGTGAGCACGTCTACCATGCCAGTATCGAATGAAATGCCCTGGATATCTTAATATTTATTCAAATATATGTATATTAGGGTAATAACTTTTTGCATTTTTTGCAAATATCAAATCTCCCCAGGCAAAATCGTGTAGGGCATGAAAAAATATTAAGAACTGCGTTTTTAGTTTTTCGCTATCGTTAAAAAAGGTTACGCACCAAACGCGTTAAAGTTTGGAATCAAACAAAGTTAAAAAAAATTTTTTTTATTGAAATAAAAATAGTACAAGATATATCCGCTTTGTAAAACATCGCGTATTTTGAACCTAAAGTTTATATCTGACAATACCTACTTTTAATCATTTATTGTTATTATTTGTTTACATACTTATATATGTATAAACCATATTTAAAAAAAATTGATATTAAAAAAAAATTTAAAAAATATATATTAAAGGCATTTTAGAAATCGCTGTCGGTGCGTAAGGTTTTTTTAGCAAATTGAACTGAAATAGTTTTTTTTATCATTAATACAATATTTGCCATTAGAAAAGCCCTGGGGAGAATGTTGTTCAAAAAAAGTTATTACCCTAATGTATATGCCCAAACACTCGCAATTATTTGCGAATAATTTTTTAAAATTAAGATTAGTCTTCAAATCACTACGAAGGCCTTAGGGCTTTTAATATCGTACACATAAATGAGCAGTTTCCACATGGACCTATGATTAATTTCCAAAGATAATGGGTCTCATGCATAAAACGTGAGCTTGAGCCCGGACTCGATTTTTTTAGTAAAAGGTGCTTGTCGTTTGCATAATAAAATTTTATGTACTTGCTTTTACTCACTGCTCACGTTTGATCTCGTCTTGCTCAGTTTGAACTATGTTAGATGTGCTTGTGCTCATTTTCATATGCATAAAAACAAGCTCTTGCTTACTTTAGTGAGCTCTTGCTCAAATTTTGTTGAGCATGCCTTATAGTTGACTCGCGTATACTAAAAAGGAATCAAAGCCGAATATTTTGTGCCACAAAGAAACACAAAAGGCGAAAAACAAATTTTGCAAGTGGGGGAAAAAAATTATACAGGTTTGTATTCTTAATTATTATTTTTTTTTTGCCCTCACCCTACGGGTAGGAGGGTATATATCATTTGATTCGGCCTAAAAGTGTAACACATAGAAGGAGGAGAGACCCTAGGTTTCTTTGAACCAAATTCGATTCATGACTTTTTAATTCGTTTGAGCCATGTCCGTCTGTCTGTCTGGCTGTCCGGCTGGTGCGTAAGATAACTTTCGAAAGACGCAACCAAATGTTTTGAAATTTTGCACGGGTTCATATATATTTCCCAAAACTACTTACTGCATTGCAAATGGGCTACTTGGTCCCTTTTGGTACCTCCCATACAAATACATCATTCCGCCCACTTAAGAAATCGAGTAATAAATATCAATACACCCAACGGAATCGTACCCAAATTCTGTATTTCATAAAGCATTAACAGAATAATGTTTTGGAGAAAAAAATTGAGATTGAGTAATAATATCAATAAATTCAACGTGATCGTACCCGAATTCTGTATTTAAAGTTTTGGATATAAAATCTGGAAGTTTGGACACGCCCCTTCTGGTACCCCCCATACAAATGTACAACTCCGCCCACTTTGGAAATGGAGTAATAATATCAATACACTCGAAACACGACCGTTTCTAGAAATCGAGTAATAATATTAATATAATAGAAAATTTTGTGTTTTACTAAGGGTGAGGGCATATGTATGTCGGGTTGCCCGACTAAATCTTTCTAACTGGTTTTTATTATATTTTCCCCCGTTAATTCAATGCCAAATTTTTGCTTATTGGTACCAAGCATTACCATTGACCTTTTTTAAGTAAATATTTTTTTTATTTTTCTTCTCAAAATTTAGAAATGTCGTCAGTTTCCATTTTATTATTATTATATGACTCTACTTCTACTTCACATTCACTTGACGACATGTTTGCACTTCAATAACAATTAGACGTTTGATCTTCCTTTGCTCAAGTAATTGCAATTGGTTTGAACTCATTTTTATGCATACGAAATTGAGCAAAAGCTGTTGCTGTTTGATTGAACTCAACTTACGAGCAATTGCTCACCTGACTCAACTCAGCCCTTTTACTCGTTTTTATGCATGAGACCCAATGTGTTTACAATATTGAACAGTTATTGAACAAAATACTTTTGTAATAGACCAAAGTACTTTTGCTGTACAAAAAGGTCCTTGTATGTTCTCGAAAAGTACTTTTATTGCACCAACAAGTCCTTTTAGGATACAACAAAAGTACTTTTAAAGTAGTACTTTAATTTACATCAAAAGTAATTATATTGTGCCAAAAATTTCTTTTTATTGTTACTATCTAAAACAAAATGATTTTTTTGTACTAATAAGTACCTTTGTTGCATTAGAAAGTACTTTTATTGTACCAAAAAGTATTTTTATTGTATCAAAAAGTACTTTAAAAGCTAAATAGTAAATTTGATGTATCAAAATTATTTTTATTGCACCAAAATAGCACAATATACTTTAATTATACTAATGAGTACATTTAGTATACTAAAGTACTTTCGTTGTTCTAAAAAGTATTTTTATTGTACGAAAAGAAATTTCATTGAACCAATAAGTACATAAGTTAGGGCAAAAAATACTCAAGCTGTACCACAAAGAACTTTAGTTGCACCAAAAAAATCAAAATGTACTTTAATTGTAACAAAAAGTACTGTTATTGTATCAACAAGTACGTTTATTGTATCATAAACTACTTAATTCGTACCAACAAGTACCAAAAAGTACTTTTATTGTATCAAAAAGTAGTTTAAATTAAGTAAAAAGTACTTTTAGTGTACCAAAAACTACTTTTGTTGTACTAACATTTATTTTATTGTATCAGAAAGTACTTTAATAATACCACCAAGTACTTTGGTATCAAGTACATTTGGTATATTATTTTACTAAAAAGTACTCTTGCTGTACTAAAAACTACTTTAGTAGTATCAAAAAGTACTTTTATTGTAACAACAAATATTTTTTGTCTCAAAAAGTACTTTTATTGTGTAAACAAGTACCTTTATTATATAAAAACTACTTTATCGTAGCAACAAGTACTTTTATGACTCTAACAAGTACTCTTTAATACACTTATTGAATCAAAACGTACTTTAATGTAACCAAAAATACATTTTATTGTACCAAAAAGTACTTGTTTTATATAAAAAAAGTATTGTACCAAAAATATTGTTTATTGTATCAAAATAACACACAATACTTTTATGGTACTAAGTGTACTTTTTGGGTTCCAAAGACTAAGTTTGTTGTATTAAAAAGTACAAAAAGTACTTTTAATGTATCAAAAAGTACTTTTATTGTACAAGTTAGTACATTTTTAACAAAAATTAAAAAAAAGGTTTTAATATAAACTAAAAATGTAAATAAACTTAAATAACACAGAATATTTTTTTTGTACTAAAGATTACTTTTAGTATATCAAGAACTAAATTTATTATACTAAAAATACTTTTATTGTATCAAATTGTATTATTGTACCAATATCTACTTTTATTGTATCAAAATGCACTTTTACTTAAACTTAACTTAATTTCTCTCTACACCCCATGATATAGCTTCTCGCGTTGTTGTGAAATAACACGCTTTCTATGATTATATTCACAACTAACACCTCCTACTTGTTTATCGACGAATGCAAACGTCACTGCCTAAAAAGCTTTTTACTAGACATGCCGATTGTCTCGAAACTTATACTGTGAAGTTGCAGTCGACAACATCGAGGGGACCGGCAATGAATGAAAAATTTATATGACTGGAGGCGGGAATCGAACCCGGGATCTTCCGCCGGTCCCATTTATTTACTGTTATATTTACATTTATTTTACCAAAGAGTACTTTTATTGCATACTTTAGTTGTTCTAAAATGTACATTTATTGTACCAAAAAGTCCTCATAATGTACCAAAAAGTTCTTTTGTTAGTATCAAAACGTACATTTTATGTACCAGAAACTGTACTGTTATTTATTTTTCTACTAGGAGTTACTTTTTTTGTACCAAAAAGGACATAAATTGTACCAAATATAACTTTTATTCAATTATTTATTTATTGTGGTATCAACGCGTACCTTTTATGTACCATAAATTGTACTATAATTTTACTTTTATTTATAAAAAGTATTTATATTTTTTCAAAATGTATTCTTTAGCTTTTGTTGTAATTATAACTTAAATTTAAACTTGCGACTTAAAATCCGGTTGAATTTTTTATTTTTGAATTTAATAAGAGATATATTTGAAAATATGTAAAAGCTTGTGGTCGAAGTATTCAAATATATATCACTCTTTTAATAGGCATCCTGAACAGTTAATAGTAGTGTATTCGACACATAGCAGAAAATTCCAATAGAATTAAGCTCTAGCTAAGAAATAGATTAACACGCACTGTTCCTCAGCTATGATATGAATTTCGATATCAGTTGTCCCTATATTAACCACTGTCCTCTTTAAGCTTTGATCCATTATACTGTCATTATAACAAGTATTATAGCACTTGAAGACATCGCCATGGCTATCGACGCATCTCAATAATGATTGGTAAAAGTGTTAAAATGTCCACATGTAATTCACATCAAGTGTCTGATGGTTGTAGTATCTGCATAACCCAAAATGATACGCTCAATGTTTGCCATTGACGATTAAAGGACAACCAACGAGCCTGCCTGCCTGCTAGCCTGACCATATTGCTGGACATATCGCCCAGTTAACTCAAGTTGCCTCCTATCTATGTTATGTCATCCGATGATGATGGTGATTGTGCTGCTGCTGCAGATGACTATGATGATGATGACAATGATGATTGCCACAACAGATTGTTGATAGTAGCATTACAAGATCAAAATAATGTTTTCATACACACAGACACAGACCCACATCCTCATATAAACATTCAAAAAGGCAACACAATGAAAAAAAACATGTTATTTCTTCTTTTTGTATGCGAGCGTTGGTATGTTTTATTGTACCCCTTGGTGAACACAAGAAAGAAAATAAGAATATGCAAATGAAATTCCTACAAGCAAAAAAAAAAGAAGAATCGAAGCAAAATAAATACATAAATGGAAAATCAACATGTGAAGGAATCAGTATTAGCATAATTTTATGACGGCCAATTGTAACACAGTATTGTTGTCCAGAGATGGCAGTTCAGAAGAAGATGTGCTCTATGGGGTACGTTTACTATGGGTTTCAACTTATAAGCTTGATATTATCGTGATGAGCTTTCTCAGATTTATTCAGGGCATCATAATTAACAGTCAATTTTACATTTCATATTTCCTGCGAAAGTGTGAAGAGAAAATTTAGAAAGACACTTCTTTATTTAAGTTCTATATTTATCTGAGAATAGACATACACGCAAATTGGACATGAATTTTATTTTTATATTTTTTATTACTATATTATATACACTTCTTTCACAATGGTTCAGCAGATCTCGGCGTGGAATGTGATCTGGTTTTTACCTGATTACACATGTCCTCAACCTATATACACTTCTAACAAAATAGTATACTATACACTTTTTTAACGAATGTTTTTTAAAGAGACACGACAATTTGCGTGATGTCGGATAAAAATTGATTGTTTTAGCATTTTGTAGTGCTTACCCAAAAATACTCGACTTCAACATCTCGAATATCCGTCGATCCACTTCGCATCGATTGCCTCCTCCCATCTGTGCATATCATAAGAAAACATTAGCTTGTTATACATTTCTCTTGACTTGAGTGTTATTTTCGTTTCGTTCAGAAAAAATAAAGCGAAACGAAAATGAAAATTGTAAAATTATTATTGTTATTGTTGCTATAGTACACAATACACAACAATACCAGCATTAGCCCAACAATAAACACATACAACATTTAGCACAATCAAAGAAGAATACGTATCCCCTGAACTCATAAACAAAACCATAAAATGTCAACAAATCCTTTAAGGGCTAATAAATATTAAACGCTGGGATTCTATGTAAACTCGCATTGCATCATTACATCAATGTCCTTTTCACTTCCTGCCTGCCTCTCTCACTCACTCTCTGACACACTCTGTACGCTGTAAGATTGCAATACTCCGAATACGAACGAAACGAAACCCATACCTGGTTGTGGGTTAAAATTGTCGGTCTTCAGAGCAATTTTGCCATGAAATCCATAATAATCATTGGCCCATAACCATGATAAACGAGTGAAAATGCAATTGTTGACTGCAGCAGTTTCGATTTCATTTCAAACATAATTAATTATTAAATTAACAAGCGGACACAATGGCACAAGTGTGTGCACCATATACTCGTACCCTGAATACATATACTCTCGATGCGGGTGCGTGGGTGTGTGTGTGTGAGTAATGGAGCATGGGCGGAAGGGCCCCCTTGTATAGGACTGCTGCCAGTGGATCCTTTTGCCAGCATCCCTGGACGAACATTATTGAATAATGTTCTTGCAAATTTGACCAACGCACGTTACAAAATGCAGGTCTGCATTACGAGAGCAGTTTGTACTGTGGCAGAGCAGTTGTGGGATAATGATATCGGTGTAGGATTTGTGCGTGGGTTTTTTTTGTGAGGGCCTTAAATGGATGCTTATGTGAGAGATTATCATCAGATACTTAAAATTTTTTAATGTTATTCTATCTACCTTATATTAAGTTTTAAAACATTTTTGTTCCTTATAACCGTGAAAAATTTATCGAAAAGAAGTACTTTACTAGTACTAAAAAGTGATTTTTTTTTATAAAAAAGTACTAAAATAGTAGCAGCAAGTACTTTTGTTGTACTAAAAAGTACTTTGGTGGTATCAACAAGTACTTTTATATGTATTTTATTGTACGACGTTGAGAAGAACAAAAAGTACTTTAATAGCATTAACAAATACTTTTTTTGTACCAAAAAGTAATTTTCTTGTACTAAATAGCACTTCTATTGTACCAACAAATTCTTTTCCTGTATCAGTTAGTACTTTTATTGTACCAACCAGAACTTTTATTATACCAAGGAGTACTATTTTTGTATCAAAAAAGTACTTTATCAGAACCAAATAGAACATTTTAATATTGTACTTTTATTGTACCAACTTTCACTTTCTGTGTGTCCAAAAGTGCCTAAATAGTATCATCGAGTTCTTTTTTACTAAAAGTAATATAAAAATAATAAAAAAAAGTAATTACACCCTCACCCTACGGTTAGGAGGGTATATATCATTTGATACGACCCAAAAGTGTAACACATAGAAGGAGTCACTTTAGACCCTAGGTTTCGTTGAACCAAATTCGATTCATGACTTTCTAAGTCGTTTGAGCCACGTCTGTCTGTCTGCCTTTCTGTTTGTCTGTCTGTTCAGCTGGTATGCACGACAACTTTAGAAAGACGCAACCAAATGTTGTGAAATTTTGCACGAGTTAATATTTCCCCAAAACTACTTACGGTATTGCAAATGGGCTACATGGCCCGCCCCTTCTAGTACTTCTCATATAAATACATCATTCCGCTTTCTTTAGAAATCGAGTAATAATATCTTTACACTTAACGGGATCGTACCCAAATTCTGTATTTTGTAAAGCTATAGCAGGATAAAGTTTTGGAATAAAATTGGAAGTCTAGCCACGCCCCTTCTGGTTCCTCCCATACAAATGTACCTTTCCGCCCACGTTAGAGATTGAGTAATAATATCAATAAATCTAATGCGATCGTACCCAAATTCTTTATTTAGTAAAGCTATAGCAGGAAACAATTTTGAAGAAAAAAGCTGGAAGTCTAGCCACGCCCCATCTGGTACCTCCCATACCCATCTGGTAATCGATTAATATTATTAATAGACCTAACGCGATCGTACCCAAATTCTGTATTTAGTAAAGCTCGAGCAGGATTAAGTTTTTGAGAAAAAATCTGGAAGTGTATACACGCCCCTTGTGGTACCACCCATACAAATGTACCATTCCGCCCACTTGAGGGATGGAGTAGTAATATTAATACACCTAACATGATCTTGCCCAAATTCTGTATTAAGTAAAGCTAAAGTTTTGGCGAAAAAAACTTTAAGTCTAGCCACGTCCCTTCTGGTACTTCCCATACAAATGTACCATTCCGCCAACTTTGGAAATTGAGTAATAATATCAAAATACTAGAAAATTTTATGTTTTGCTGAGGGTGAGGGTATATGTGAGTCGGGTTTCCCGACAGAAAACTCTTACTGGTTTGTTAAGTCGTTTGAGCCATGTCCGTTGTCTACCTGACCGGCTGGTACGCACGATAATTTTCGAAAGACGCAACCGATTGTTTTGAAACTTTGCTCGAGTTAATATTTCCCCAAAACTACTAACGGTATTGCAAATGGGCTACATGGCCACACCCTTTCTGATACCTAACATACAAATATACCATTCCGCCCACCTTAGGGATGAAGTAATAAAATCAATACACCCAACACTATCGTTTTCACATTTTATATTTAGTAGAGCTAAATAAAGTTGTGGAGAAAAAAAATACTGGAAGTCTAGCCACACTCCTTCTGGTACCTTCCATGCAAATGTAACACTCCGCCCACTTCACGAGTAATAATATCAATATACTATATATATGTGTTGAGTTTCCCGACTGAAATTTTCTTACTGATTTTATTTTACCAAATAGTATTTTTATTACATCAACAAGTTCTATTATTGTACTAATAAGTAATTTCATTACAAATACGAGTACTTTTATTGTACCAAAGAATACTCTTATTGTATCAAAAAGTAATTTTTATGTATCAAGCAGTACTTTTATAGTACCAAAAAGTGCTTCTTTGTACGAAAAAGTACTTTAGTGGCATCAACAAGTACTGATTTGTACCAAAAATGTATTTATTGCACTTTTTTATACCAACAAATACTTTTATTGTACTAAAAAGTACTCTTATTGTATAATAAAGAACTTTTGTTGTATGAAAAAGTATTTTAATAGTATTAGCAAGTACTTCTAATGTTATAAAATGTACTCTTATTATAATAAAAAGTATTTTTGTTGTATCAAAAAGTACTTTTATTATTTATAATTTTTGGTACCAAAAAGTACTTCTACTGTACCAACTTGTTCCTTTAATGTACCAAAAAGTGATTGTGTTGTACTAAAAGTAGTATTGAAGAGTACTCATATTGGATAAAAAAATAATTTCATTGCACCGAGAAGTATTTTTGTTGTACTATAAAGTACTTTTTTAGTATCATTTTAATAGTATCAACATGTACTTTATTGTACCAAAAAGTACTTTTATAGTACCAGAATGTAGTTTGGTTGTATAAAAAAAGTATTTAAAAACCACTATGGGACCGGCCATGGCATAGTGGTTAGAACACGCGACTACCATGCGGGAGATCACAGGTTCAACTCCTGGCTCCAGTCATCTTAAAAGAACCATTTTCTTTCATTGTCGGCTCCCCTTGAATGTTGTTGACAGCAACTTCGCAGTATAAGTGTCGAGTCAATCCGCATGTCTAGTAAGAGCTTCTCATATAGTGACGTTCGCATTCGTCGATAAATAAGTAGGTGCTGTTAGTTGTGAATCTTAAAATAGAAAGCGTGTTAATTCACAACAACTCGAGAAGCTATCCCATACCTCAATCATGGGGTGTAAAGGGAAATTAATTTTTTTAAGAGATATAGGGCGGCAATATTCAGATACTTACTAATAATATAGCGGCTATCAGGTCCCTGGAGAACGTGTACACCACTTCGAGAAATGTTCGAGAATGCCGGTCGGTCAAGAGTCCATCTGAGAAACATCATAGCTGTAATAACAGGTCACCGGCCAGTTGGAAAATACGCTAAAAGGTTGATAATTAGGAAATTATTGTACCTTTTTTGTAGCAGCTGCAATGATGAGAAAGAAGAAGAGACCACGGATCATATTCTATGTCACTGCCCCGCTTTTAGTAAACTAAGGTATAAAAAGTTTATTCATTGGTCACTTGAGAACAATACCTGTCTATCAGTAGGCGATCTTCGGAATATCATTGCCTTCATCAGAACAACGAAATGGCTTGAAAGCGACATTGACCAAGTGTAGCAGCCTTAATTGGTGCGGAAATTAAAATGTTGTTAAAACGGAACTTATACTCGTATGTAGACCGTATATATATGAGGGCCGAATTAAAAACTTAATTTAATTACCCTTTGCACCCCATGAATGAGATATGGGATAGCTTCCACGTTATTATAAATTAGCACCCTTTCTATTTTTTTCTATTCGAATGCAAACGTTAGCTGTTGCTGTCGACAACATCGATAGAGTCGCCGATGATAAAATATAGATGACTGGGACAGAAATTGAACCAAATCGGCAGGACTTTTAAGCATTACTTCAAATTTAAGTGATATGTATGTAAATATTAACTATATCCTTCTTTTGACAAGCCAATATTTAGATCAACGGTTATTCATCCAAATCCCAATTACTTATGGATTAGTAATTCCGCTAATTTTACTACTTCTATGAAAGTTCTTTGGTACTGTGTTGTATGTCAAAATTACGTCAGATTAGACAAAATTACAAAGGTGTTGTTAAATCTCAGAAAATAGAAAAATAAACTTCCGTTCTGTTGGCAAGATTACATTTCTACCATGTATGTTATTATCCTATTTCAACCAATTATGTCCTTATACATATCTTGTTTTTGTGGACATTATTCACTTGACTCCTTTTGTTGCTTTATTTCAAATCCTTGTGTGCTTTGTACTTTTTGGTATCTTCTTAAACGCTTTGGCCAGTTTTCAGTTTTTTTTCCAAACTATCAAATAACTGTCATTTACAGGTTGATATATTCGATTATAGTTATAGGTATCTATCGATAGAGATCCATTTCATGGCCTCTTAAAAGGCTTCACAACACTGTCTGTCCCCCTTGTGAACGACACAAATACAGGTACAAAATGCAATTAGGTGTTTGCTTGTGTAAAGTGTATATATATATGTATCAGTGCCCGTACACAATATCGTCGTCGTATTTAATGTCCACCCAGCAGCAAAAAATGGGGCTTTGCATGCCTTCTTACAGGCCTGCAAAGGCAGTCAGAAGACCTACCCTGCAAATGCAGTCTTCATTTCAAATTAACATAGGGTGTCATAGGCAGGCAAGGCCTGCACATTCCCTTTCTCCTTGAAGGCGTTTCAGTAGGCATGCCTAGGATGTCCTGCTTGGAGTCCTAATAACAAGGGCCTTGCTACAGCAGACCAGCTTGCAGGCCTGCAAAAGAGCATTTATAGAAGGACTTAAATAAAAAACAAAAACATATGCGAATTATTTCCATATTAAATGATTTCCTACGTTTAATAAATTTTTAATACAATATTTATTACAATTTACAATTACAATTTTTTTTTAAACTCCAGCAGCGGGAATCGAACTCGCGACCTCAGTACTCATAGTTGGGCATGCTACCTACTCGGCTATCACGTGATATAGTTGTTGTACGATAAATAACATACATGTGGTTTTCATAAACAACAGCATCTATCTTACCTTCCCTTAAGAGGCCTGCCAACAGGCCTAATCGGAGAAGTGACAAGTGCATGGCTATGAACGTCAATTCTGCCTTCTACTAATAGGACTGTCAACAGGCCTGTTTAAGGCAAGAAAGTTTGCATGCCCTTTGTGCAATTCTATGGTAGTTTGTGGGGTACACAGTAGGGCTGCTCACAGGCCAGTTTTTAGAAGGGAAAGAGGCATGTCTGCGGGATCTTTTCTCACCCTAGTAAGAGGCCTCATTGCAGGTCTCATTTGAGAAGCGAAATGTGCATGGGTATGGAATTTTTTGTTAGGCTTAGTGAAGGACTTATTATAGCCTGTATACATGCCTGGAAAAAGAAGGCGTATTTGAATGTCAACAAAATGCCTTTGAAGGCATGTTTGCAGGCATATTTTTACAATGCCTCGTCTTTTCCGCTGCTGGGCAGATTCTGTTTATGCATGTGGTGGTATTACCCAACGGTTTGGATGGAGTAGGTCGATGGACAACGAACTGTTGTCAATTTGTGTGCCATGACACCTAAAGGAAATCATTTAAATTATTAATTATGATAATTTATGGAAAAAGATTTCCGCAAATGTTCCATTATTAAATAATGTTTAAAGTTTAAATGAATGAAACAAAAACGTAACCTTTTTATCCTCAATTCAAATCCGTTCTTTAGTCCTGTGTATCGTCCTCTACCCCAGTCCTTAGCATAAGTACAACTTTCATTTTGTGGCGCAATTTGGAGCATTTTACATTTCATTTTGAGTCGTTTTCTATTTTAGGAGAGACGTCTTTGCTAAAGATTTAGTTTGGTTTGCCAGACCTTTTTGTTGAAATGCTCTGGGTGTTAAATCCCCTGAAATCTTCTCAAAATGTTTATGGTTTTCACATATTTTTGTGTTAAATACATTTTGATGCAATAATCCTTTTGTTGGAGTAGAAAAACTAGTGGTATAATAACCACATTTTAGGCTCTTCTGATGTGGGTACTCATTGTGTGTGTGTGTGCGAGTGAGTGTGTGTGTATGTGTGTTTGTGTCTATGTTATACACATACGTACTAAGTAAGGATGTCTACAGCAAATACAACACAATGACAGACCCTGGGCAAAGACAAGAAGAAACAAATGACCTTTATTACTGGATAGAAATGAAAAATCTTTTTCCTTTTCATGATACGTATCATACCCCTTCCACCTGTTAACTTCAACTCAACTGTATATCCTAGTTGTTTTCCTAGATGTGTGTGTGTAGTGTATGTGTTTTTGTTGTATTTGTAGGGGTAAACGTTGAAGGATTTTCTTATTTAAAAATTCTGACACATTTTGTGGTAACATAAGGTCCAACAATATACTAAATAGTATGTGCATATGTACGAACGATGTATGATATGTACACATTCATTTGCACCAACACACTCACACACACACACTCATACACATATCCGATGATAAATTCAGTTGCTGTGCATGAATTTGATGTTTCTTTTTCATGACTTTTGTTTTGTATATTTAGGGATACCCAAAATAATAAGTTTTATATGTTCTTTAAACTGTTTGTCAATTTTCGAAAACACATTTGTAACAAGTGTTTTTGCTGCAATGGTTAAGGTATGCGTAATCGTACCATCATGTATTCAACTGTCAAGCGGTGAGTGATCGAAAATCTCAACACAGATTTGTTGTTAGTAAAGTAGACAAATGTATAGGCAATATTTGTCGTTTAAAGGGTACGTATAAATTGAGTTGAGGTCTCTCTAAATAGGGAGGATTGCTTTCGATATATTCTACATACTATACGGTAAATTTAAACTTCCCATACGAAGTAAATGGTTGTCAATTCTGAGAACTGCACGTGAAAGTAGCCCCAAAATGAAGAAGTTCTGCATCTTTCGTTTTGTTAAGTTACATGCAATAAAAATTTTATATTGATTTGAAGTTAATAAGTATCGTATAGGGGAATTTGTCACGTTTTAGGCTCTTTGGTTTGGCATAACATAATACTATATGGTGGCGTATGATTAACATAAGTTATATTCCACGTAAATCATACGCCACGGAATACAACAGTTTTATTGTAACTGCTACAAAATAAATCCAGTTCAAAATCATTTGATGAAAGGAAAAGTGCTTATGTAGGGAAACGTTATATGAACAGGTTAAAGGAATTGTAATTCTTAATTTTAAGTGGTTCTTGAGTTATGTCAAACAAAAGAACCTAAAATGTGACAAATTGACCTAGATACCTAATAACTTAAAATCGATAATTAATAATTATGGCATGTAAGCAGACAAAACGAATGATGCAGAACTTTTTCTTTTTGGGGCTACTTTCACGTGCAGTTCTTAGAATTGAGTCCTAAATCAATGAGCTGAAAAATGTTGTACTGTGTTATTTAACATTTAGCGCGTGATCAAACAAAAAATGGGTGTGCGGCGTTAAACCACTCATACAACATTTATGTTTATAATCGGATATCAGAATAACTAAAGAGTTGGCTGTATGGAATTTGGAATTTGGACTCGGCATTTTTTCGAAGCCGATGACCAAATTGTTACTTATAAAACGACAGATTATTTTCAAAATTTTTTCTAAAGTTCTGAGGCTTCAACCGAAAATGTTAAAAAAGCTCACTTGGGATCATATATATGTACGTATTGTTGGAATAACATTTAAATTTCCGCACCAATAAATTCTGCTTCACTTGGTCAATGTCGCTTTTAAGCTATTTCGTTCAAGCATTTTCGTTGAACGTGGATAATACGCAAATCGCCTACAAATAGACGTAAGTGTTATCTATAGTTTTATCCTCATAGCGTGTTAACTAGTAGGTTAGTGATCAGTTACCTTACCATAGCTATAATGTTGTTACGATGGAACCTAGACAGGCTTAACACAAATCATGTCATTGGTAGGTACAATTTGTTTGGTCGCTGTGCAAATGGAATCTTTCTCCCATCTCTCGTTAGCAATTATTTTGAGTTGTACCCCTTGTAAGGGAAAGGAAAATGTCACAGTAAACTTTGCTCAAATTTATGGTGATGGTGGCCTTATCTACTGATGTTAACATGTATGTCCACAAGTCCTGGAATGGATGTGATGGGTACCGTCGATTGTCTCAATTTCTCGTCCATTAAAACCTTCCATTCTTGAACAAATTTCGAAGTGGTGTATATTTATTACATCGTAATGAAGATGATCATGCGGAAGGCTGCAGAGACAGAACTGGTACCATCTTGAAAAAAAATTCACTTGCTGCTTTCGTTTGCCGATGATATAGATATCATTGGGCAAGGACTGCGGGGTGTTACTGCGGTCTTTTCAGGTATTGAGAAGCAGTGGACAGAAGTAACAATTGGGGACAAAACCAAGTTTATTTTTTTAACAAGCAAAGAGTCCACTCGTTTGGGACGCTGAATGAACGTTGACAACTACAAATTTAAAGTGGTAGGTGAATTTGTATATATTAGCTCCGTCGTAAACAATACGCCTGGAAATCAAGAGATGAGTATTGATCGACAACCGCTGCTAATATGAGTATTGCAAGCGATTTAATGACAAAGCACTCTCTCGAAGAACAAAGGTCCAAATCCATCAGATACTGATCCTACCTGTCTTGCTCTACAACGCGGAAACCTGGGTAATGGAACAAGTGGGTCAATCTTTTCTGAGAAAAAAATACATCCCAAAACATTTGAAGTTAACGACGAGTACCAGCTGTATAGCGTCATCTACGTAGTCAAGCGCGTTCAAATAGACTGCATGCGTTAGCTGGATCATGTTGAACGAATGGATGCAAATGATGCAGCTCGAAAAATCATCGGTAATAAACTCGATAGGCGGCCTAGGATCGGGCTTTCATTGGATGAATCAGATGAAAGAGCTGTTATATAAACTTAGTGTGACGAAGTATCTACGGAGCGCAAAAGACCGAAGCGCTTGGAATTATTATCTACCTGCAGTTACTGATGGATGTATTATTGTTGCTGCTATTAAATAAGCAAGGATGGATGATAATTTCAATATTTTAGACAATATATATTTATATATTATCATGCCTAAATTAAAAATCGGACATGCAACATAGTATAGCAAGTTGACCCACCCTAACGATAATTACATTGAATATGACAGAAACAATTTTTTGTTTCATTTTTTTCTCAATACTAAAATTCGTCGACATCATAAAACATTTAAGTTTATGCATCAACTAAAAAGTAGGTAGTATCTTACGAATTCTGCAATTTAAGAAATTTTTGTGTTCTTATATAATACAAAAATCTGTCCAATATATATATAAATAAAATTTTAATCCGAGTGTAAACTTAATGCCAGTGTAAATTAACGATTAATTCAAGGAAATTAAAAACAAAAATCATGTTACTCTAATCTGATAATTTGATAATCTCATGTGGCCACAAATGATATGACAATATAATTGTGTACATATCGTATCAGTTACAGTTACGAGTAGCTTAGTGACTTTTATACACATTTGTGTGTGTGTATGCAAGGATTTAGAAAGCAGAATGTATTCAAACCATTTCCTATTTCTAGTTTGCCCTTTTCATCGTATAATACCTTTAACTGTATCTCAATAAACAGATCGAGTCAACAAATCCCCACAGCTATACAAATATATACAGACATTTTATGTTATTCAAACGCTTCAATTTCGTCATCATGTGGCAGAAGGAGCTTCTAATACACACCGTTACCGTTGCCGCTGTCGTTGTTGCTGTTGTCGTCGTCGTCGTTGTTGGTTGTTCTGCAAATAATGGTGTTAAGGTATTTGTGGCATGTTCCACTTGTGGCATGGGATTTGATACCTATTTGTGCAGGATAATGCTGCCTCTCTTTCCCTTCCTCGTCCCCCATCACGGTTACGTCTCACAAGTGTAAATACATAGCCACAAACACACACCCACACACACAATAGTGCGTGCGTAGCAGTATCGCATCGACAAATTGTTTAGCTGCCACTGGGACCATGGATAGCAATGCGAAAGTGAGAGGCGGAAAGCGGTATGTGCTCTCCTCACATTTTGCACGATAGATGGTGCCTTTGGGGAAATGCGAAATATTTTTGGTTAATTTGCCAATGAGTGCTCCTTAAGTGTTTCCGCAAGCAAAAGCGGAATGTGTCTGCTTCAATTGACTACATCGATGTTCGATGATGTTCTGCTAAGAGGCATCGACAAATCCAGCTCACTTAGAGTATACGTAGCTCACACATAAGTGTCAGTTAATGCGTTTGTATTGTAGCGTCTTAAAATCCATACTTATTATTTCAACTGTCGAAAATTACAACAAACATTTTCGCTTTGTGATACTTTTTCGTTGGCATTGCGAAACATTACAAGAGCCAACCAGCAAGAAGCTGGTGATATACATAGATTTTTTTTTCTTTGTTCACTTGTTGACACAATAAATTACTTGGCTGTTGAAATAGCGAAGAGAGGCGGAAAGAGAGAAATTGAAATGGCAAGATTTATTAAAGATATCCTGTTGACACTTTAATTGAATTTTAATACCTTTGAGCCAAGCGAAGAAGATCAATATTTTCGGTTTGATTTGATGTTAAACACTGGCGAAGATTTGTGGGTTTGCTGCAAGAGAATGGAGGGTCTATTGTGTGTTTAGTCGTGGTTGAGGGAGGTGGTGGTTAGTAGCTACAAATACTTGATTTATGTGACAATGTGTAGAGTAGTTGACCTTTTTATTGGTGGAATATAGGTCGTTGTGTAATGTCGATGTGGGTGAGGGTGTAGCGAAACAATAGAAAACTTTGGAAAGTGAAGCTATTTGAAATAATCGAAGTTCGTTAAGGAAAGTGTAATAATAATGTACAAAGCGACCAAACATGCTGGATTATTATGTGCATGTACGCCATGACGCCTTCGACATGTAAACGGAACCAAACAGTGAATTTTTAATCATCAAGAGCCTTGTAAGAATTGTGTTCTTTTCAAAAACGACAATTCTGCTTATTTACATATGCGTTAAGCCAGAAATGGGCCTCACCTCCGAAGATAATATGAAGATACAAATCTAGTTCATTTCGAGTTGATTCTCAATCCCTTTTTCTGTAAGCACGGTTACGAACGAGCTCGATTTGGATGAGTATTATTTAAAAAAATA
Organism: Muscina levida; assembly: GCA_964034835.1. NCBI lineage: Eukaryota > Metazoa > Arthropoda > Insecta > Diptera > Muscidae > Muscina > Muscina levida. Next base: position 6,567,990 of record OZ035883.1, read on the forward strand.
AATGTGGCTTTGAATTGATTCTTAGTGTTGCAATTTGACTGCTCAGATGGACGATTATGCGCTCCGTAAACTTGACGCAGTGCTCTCTAAGGCCGAGGCAAGGCAATGAGCGGCAAAGCGGGAAGCGGCAACTAAATAAATCATAAATAAATTTTGGAAATAAAGCGAATTGTATACATTGTTCTGGTGTAAGTCTTTGCATGGTGATACTGAAGGACCAATGTCCGTCAAGCGTAATATTCAACATCACTATGAGGACAGCTGCAATAAACGCTAAAGAACAGTTATTGCAATCATAGTAAAAATGTCAGATACAAGGTCTAACGGAAAACGAGTCAAAACAATGTAATTTGTTTTGACAAACAAATAGACAGCATTCTTGTTCTATCCTTTGCATCTTCAGAATGGAATACTTTCTTACTTTCCCATTTTATATCCAATAACTGAGATATGGGGGACAAATCCCATTGTTAAGAAGCTTTTACTAGACTGCTAATTGGCTCAACGCTTCTACAAAGTGGCTGTCAACAACATTGAAGAGGCCACCGATGAAAGAAATGTAGATGACTGAGAGAGGAATCGAATTCTGGTCTCCCGCATAAAAGTCGCGTGTTCTAACCTTCTAGAAATAATACCATCACTTCCAAGAACGTCAATCAGAAAGTGTTAATTTCTCTGTTCTTCTTTTTATATGGCAGCAATTTCATCAACCAGTAGCGGCACGTAGATACTTCGTCACTCCAAGTTTACATGATGGCTATTTCACCAGGTACATCCAACGAAGTTCTGGTCGCCGCCCATCTAGTTTATTGCCGAAGATTTTCGAACTAAAGCATTTTCGTACAACGAGTCCAAGCCATCGCATGCGGTATATTTCAACGCGCTTGACTATGTCGATTTCGTTGTACTGGTTCAGCACAGCTCATGGTTCATTCGACGACGGTACACGCCCTTAACCTTGATAGGCCCAGAATAGATTGATCCGCATGTGTCATTACCCAGGATTCTGCTATGTAAAGCAATACAGGTAGGATCAGTGTCTGGTACAGTTGAATCTTTGTTCTTTAGCATTAAAATCTCCCAGAACAATTTTAATGTCATGTGCAGGGCAGCGGTCATATATCTCCTCCAGGCGGTCATAGGATGCATCTTTAATGTCATCGTCTTTGTCTTCCATCGGGGTGTGTATACAAATCAGCGTAATGTAAAAATATTTCGCCTTGATAGGAATAGTGGTTATTCGGTCACTTACAGAGTTAAACCGCGAGACCAAATTTCAAAGTCTGTTGGCGACTATAAATCCACGTCCAGATTTATGTCTTTCTGCATGGCAGCTATAAAAGATGTCACAGTTCTTCCGACGTGTGCAACCCTTTTCCGTTCATCGCATTTCCTGTATGGCAGTAATGTCAGCCGTGTGTTTGTCGAGGACATCCGCCAGTTGGATAGAGGCACCTTCTCTGTAGAGAGTTCGGACATTCCAGGTGCATATCCGTAAATCATGGTACTTATAACGTTTGCGGGGGGTTTTTGTTTTTTCTTTTTTCGTGTTTTCATAATAATTGCTTTTGTTTAAGAAGAGTGGCTTCTTAAGCCACCGAGGCCGATCCTAGTTTATTGGGGCTGCCAATGCAACTAAGAGAGCCATTGTGTTGACCTTCAGTAATTTCTGTTACATACTTCCTACGCAGCGGTGATAGCATGCCATTGGGTTAGTCATGCCTTACACGCCTTCTCACATTTGCTACCACTAAACGGATGTTAAAGGCATTGCCCGGGGAATACGTGATCACTTGGACGTTGTGAGCTGCTTATTCTGGTTATTCCCTGATGAATAACAATCAAAGGCCAAGGATATCTGCCATTCGAAAAGAGGCACTTTTCCTGGTCTGTGTACTGGTATTCCAGTCGCAATTGTCGTGATGCTTTTAACTTTAGCGGTGATCATCAACATGGGGGATTCTAGTTCTTGTGCATTTCCTGAGCTGTTGTCGCACAAATATTTAACTGAAATTGGGTGGCAAGTTCAACCAATAAGGTGTTTTGCTTTTCATACTAGTTGGAAGCACTACAAAATACAATTGCCCGACTGGTAGTGGAATCAGTCCGATTGAGGTGCATGTTCCACGCTGTTTCCTCATGTCACCTGCATAAGACGAAATTACAATATAATAATTTCAAAAACCATTGCAAGTCTTCATTTCGTTCCGAAAACAATGTGCATTTCGCCAGCTTCCTTCTTTAATACATCTTCATTTATACATACGGTGGTATTGCAAACAAATATGTATACGTGTAGTACATATGTATGCTTGTCCGATGGTGCATAATAAACGATTATGTACATTAGGGTGGCAGAGAAAATGCAGGCCCAAATAAATAGAGTTGGCAAAAAGCATGTGTAAAAATTAAGTAAAGGGAATTAAGATAATTCAGCTTAGTAGTTCGGAATCAGTATCATTAACCAATTGAATTCATTTCATCTAATACTAATTTTGTAATTCTATACAAAACATTATTTTGAGGTATTATTATTATAGAAAAGATCGACACATACTATAAAGCTGCCTTCGACAGCCCGATACGGCAGAAATTACTCGAAGCCATGGCCGAGTTTGGTATTACAGCGAAACTGATACGCCTTTGCGGAATGACGCTGACTGACATGAAGTCTTCAGTGAAGATTGGAAAGGACCATACGGAGCCATTCTGCACTAGACGAAGCCTAAAACCAGTAAGAAAGTTTCGGTCAGGCAACCCGACTTACATATACCATTACCCTCAGTACATCAAAAACAATTTCTATTATACTGATATTATTACTCGATTTCTAAAGTGGGCGGAACGATGTATTTGTATGGGAGGTACCAGAAGGGGCGGGGCCATGTAGCCCATTTGCAATACCGTTAGTAGATTTGGGGAAATATTAACTCGTACAAAATTTAAAAACATTTGGTTGTGTCTTTCGAAAGTTATCGTGCGTACCAGCCGGACAGCCATACAGACTGACAGACAGACGGACATGGCTCAAACGACTTAAAAATTCATGAATCGAATTTGGTTCAAAGAAACCTAGGGTCTAAAGAGACTCCTTCTACTTTTTTAGGTCGTATCAAATGATATATACCCTCATCCCTAAGGGTGATGGTATAAAAAGGCGACGATGGAGATGATACGTAATGAGAAAGTGGCACTATATTCGTCAAAAGCCACATGCTACTCGCGTACGCTGATGCCGTTGACTTCGTTGGTCGAAAACTGCGGGATGTGACTGCAGCCTTCTCAGCTATACAGTAGGAATCGGCGAAAATGGGTCTAACGGTGAACGAGGACAAAACGAAGTTATTAGTTTCAACGAACAAAGAATCTACTCGTTTGGAAAACTGCGTGAACGTTGACAACTATAATTTCGAGGTGGTAGATAATTTTACCTACCTAGGCTCCGCCATAAACAAAAAAAATAAATGTCAGCCTAGAAATCCGGAGAAGAATCCTGCTTGCTAATAAATGCTACTACGGACTAAGCATGCGATTCAATGACCGAGCCGTCTCTCGACGAACAAAAAAACCAGCTATACCAGATACTGGTTCTACCTGTCTTAATGTATGGTTCAGAATCCTGGGTTATGACACAAGCGGATGAATTGGTTCTGGCAGTATTTGAGAGAAAAATACTCCGTAAAATATATGGGTCCATCATCGTTAAAAGAGAGTATCGGCGTCGTATGAACCATGAGCTGTACGAGCTGTAAACTGTCATTGATGTGGTCAGACGAAATAAGGTGCAGCGGTTGCGTTGGCTAGGTCATGTTGTACGCATGGACGAGAATGCTCGAAAAGTCTTCGACAATGAACTCGATGGACGGCGCAGAAGAGGGCGACCAAAGTTCCGTTGGAAATACCAGGTTACTGAGAACCTTACAGAACTTGATGTGACTAACTGAAGAAGAAGCGCAGAAGATCTAGGCGCTTATAATATTTTTCTACGTGCGGTATATAATCCACTGGGATTGCAAAGAAGTACCAGCTAAGTAAGTAAGTAAGTTATTATTGAAAATGAAAAAAATTTACCATCGAGTTATTTGAGGTAATAAAAAAAGTTTTTGAGTACAGTTTGGGTATGATGTGATGATCGTACGATATGTTGGTTTTAGGTCATTGGTCGACATCCCCTCGCCAGTCCTTTTTACAAACATATAATGCGGGCGTTCGGCTTTGCATAACACAGTTTTAAGTGTATCACAGCGTATACCCCAAATTAGCTTAACGATAGGTGTTTTTTACTACTCCGTTTGGAATTGTACATATTACATTATTACAATTACACATCGCCTTAAACCTTAAAAATGCCAACATATTTTTTTCGCCCAAACACATTGTTGCCACCTTAATGTACATATATTAAATCCGTTCTTTCATTGCTACATCTTCCGGTTCCGCTATCTTTCTATATAAGTACGTTAATGTACTTGTGTGTGAGTGTGTGTGTGTACGAATGTTTAAATCGACTACGAGCAACGAATACAACACTAAGAACAATAATAATTGTTGTACATAAATTCGTTTGTATGTTAACACAATGTATAAGGATTTGTATGATTGTGAGCACATGCATAGTACAGCAAAGCACAGCAACACACAAATATAAATACGATGTACATTCGCCTGACACCGACACAATCGCAGACAGATAGAGATACACCGTATATACAAACGTGTCTATTTGCGTGTATAAGTCCGTGTGTATCTGCATGTTGGCATGTAAATGAATTCGTGTGAATTCGTATGCGATTTCGGTATTTACATTATAAATTAAACATTTATCTCTGTCGATATTTACTTAAGTTAATTGAATTTTGCCGTAACGAATAAAATTGAAAATGTTACAAAATATTTTTCAATATGATAATTGAAAAATGTCGCTGCTTTCTCTTGTGCTCTCCTCTCGCTGTGTCTGTGTATGTGTGTGTGTGTGTGTGTGTGTAAGTCTTTATCATTTAATCGTTCTTTGACTCAATCTAGTTATTACGAAATAAATAATTAGAAATTTTTAAAACATATATCTGTACATTTACACTGGGCTAGAGCGAAGGCCAACCAAGTAACACATTTACAAAATTCCATGTTAATTAAAAAATAATCAATATGTAAGGTATGTTTACATGATGCAATGCTATTTTTAATCATCGAAAAGTAGATGATTGCTACATATGGTTAATAAATTAATTTCAATTGAATATATAACTGGAGGGGAACTTTTTCATCGTCGTAATATAATTTTGATAGACTATTGAGGAGAATAGTAGTAGGGTTATTTTAAAATTGCAAATACAAAATTAAAATGTAGCTATCAATCTTGTATAGGAAACAGCAAAAAATTGTTGCTGTGAAACTGAACGCATAAATCTGAGATAAATGCTGGCTATTTAGATCGCACTTTATATAGTGCTTAAAAATAGTACAAACGCGCAAGTAATAGTTAAAGATATCGATTGATTGTCAAAAAATCCTGTTCCTTTATAATATTATTTATTTTTGATAGCCATGATATACTAATTGCTTACAAAACCCATTTCCTTTCCACTATTATAGCATATGCTAAATTTGCACTAAGATCAACTTCGCACTTTAAGCCAATGCAATAAACTAAACCTAGTTCCTTAGTATTCCTGACACTTTCTGCTTTTCACAACTTAAATTTAATAGGAGCATTAAAAAAACACTGTCATCATTCACGTACAGTCCATCAGCCACCAACCATTGCATGAATATACAACACCGGGCATACTCTTTATACTCTTGTGCCACCACCTACAAATAAACTGACAGCATAGTAAACATGCAATGAGCAAACATATCGTCTCCTATCTCCTCCTACTCTCTACGACCGCTCGCCAACACACTGTGACTTAATGAAGTTGTTTGTGTAAAGGCAATGTTCAGTTGCACTCAGTCAAAGCTAAAAGTGTAAATGTATGTATGCACTACTATGTGTAAGTGCACTATGAGTAAGCTGGTGTAGAGATGTGTAGGTGTATGCGTATTTGCAGGCGTTAAAGGCAAACTTGTTAATGTACACAAAAAGTGTCAGAAAATGGCTACAAAATATGTAAAAACAACTTTAATTAAGGTTGTCAAAACCGTAAATGGAGTCACTTTAATATGGCAAAGAAGAAAACTCACCCACAAATGAAAGATAAAACAAAAAAAAAAAACAAAATGGCAAGCACACAGAGAGAATCAGCAGCAGAGTAGAAATTAATAACATCAGGACATCAGCAGTAGTAGTTTATGCTCCAATACATCTCAAAGTAGATTTGTGTTGGGATATATATGCACGCACGTACATACATAATTACACAAGAATCTGAAAGGATTTCTATTAGGTTTTAATCGAAGTCGCAAAGGCATAACGCAGCAGACAGTTTCCATTTCCTTTAGACGGAAAATAAGCCTGGAGAAGTATTAAACATAATATGGGTTTCTGTCACATCATTTTGTGCATAACTGAGAGTTTATTAATTTTGATGGTCCATTCGTACAACGTGTCCAAGCCAGCGCATTCGGTCTGTTTCAACGCGTTTGAACACGTCGATGTCGTTGTACATATCTTACAGCTCATGGTTCATTCGACGACGGTACTCGCCGTTGATATCTATGTCACCTTGTTAATGATGATATCAGTCCTGTTTACTGCAGCTTTTCGCACTATCATCTCCATTAAGATGTTAAAGAGATCGCATGACCTTGTTTAAAACCTCGGCGAAAAGTGTGAGATTTTTGATTTTTACTGAAAACTTCGTGTCAGTCAGTGTCATCCCTCAAAGTCGTATCAGCTACGAGGGGATACCAAACTCAGCCATAGGATCTAATAATTTCTGTCGTATCGGACTGTCGAATGCAGCTTTGAAATCGATAAACAAATGGTAGGTTTCGATATGTAACTTTTGGGTCTTCTTAAGGATTTGTCGTAGTGCGAATATCTGGTCGGTCATTGATTTATCAACGGCTTTTTTCTTTCACATAACACACAAGTTTGGACCGTGTAAGCGATGGATAAAAGGCTGATCCCGCGATAGTAGGTGCACACACTTGGATCGCCATTCTTAAGCACAGGGCATAGAACACTCAGATTCCAATCTTCGGACATGCATTCCTTGAACCAAATCGTGCTTATGAGCTGGTTCAAGCATATTGTCAGCTCACCGCCGGCAGTCCATCGGCTCCCGCAGCTTTATTATTATTTATTAGGTGATTATAGGATGATTAGCGTTGTTCAGTTATGTACTGATCTTATATATTAATAGATTTTGTTGCTTGTTGTTGTTCCACACAATCAGCAAATATTGAGTATTTTCCTATGTTGTTGTTGTAATGTGGTAGAATGTGTGTATCTAATTTACGCGATCGTTCCGGGAATTTACAAATAGATAAGAAAAGGGACCAACGTTTGTGTACACATTACAACAACATCAGGTAATAAATATTGTATGTATTTTGTTTACTTTAGGTTAGATTAGAATGTAGAATGTTTAGTTGTAAGAAACCATATTATAATAAATTGAGTTCCCTAAGAACCTTCAGTAGAAGAGGTTGTGTTTCATTTCTTCCCTCGCTCTTCCAGTGCGTAACAAGCGTAATTTTGTCACTTTTGATGCCTTTGGGATCGAGAAGAGAATGAAAGGGTTTCCTCCGTATGTGCAGCACACTAAGGGTATCCGTGACCATCGTTCCGTTTCTATCCCGACTGGTGGAGATCCCTGTTCCAAAACCTTTGCTTTATATGTTTTGGTAGAACTTTCGAGCTTCACCTCTATACCTGTAATTTTCTATATCCTGACCCTCTATTTTCTTACAAAGACGCTTTTTTCCGACGGAACAAGTATTGATTTCAGTTTTGCCCTGTATGCAACATCCTTTTCCTCAGACATTTCGCGTAGTTTTTCATAACCCAGTACGGTTGTTGCAGCAGTGGTCATAGAATTCGCAATATGCTGCCACTGTGTGTCGGGATCATCAGAACTAGGGGGTTTGTTTGGAATAATTGAGAGAGTTGGTTGGAGTAGGCATTGGCTATTTCGGTGGTACGCATCTTGGAGATGTCTGAATTTTCCGACTGCTGAACAAAGAGCATCTTCTCATCCTATTTTATCATTAAAATCTCCCAGAACAATTTTAATGTAAAGTGCAGGACAGCGGTCAAATATTTCCTCCAGGCGCCCATAGAATGAATCCTTAATGTCATCGTCTTTGTGTTGCTTCGGGGCGTCTACACAAATCAGCGTAATGTAACAATATTTCGCCTGAATGCGAATGGTGGCTATTCGGTCACTTAAACCGCGAGACCAGATGTCGAAGCCTCTTGCCGACTATGAATCCACATCTAAATTCGTGTCTTTCTGCATGGCAGCTGTAAAAAATGTCACGGTTCTTTCGTCGTGTGCATCCTTGTCCCGTCCATCTCATATCCTGTATGGCGGTGATGTCAGCTCGTATTTGTCGAGGACGTACGCCAAAACATCTCTGTAGAGAGTTCAGACATTCCAGGTCCATATCTGTGAATCATGGTCCTTATTATGTCTGTGGGGGGTTGTCAACATTTGGGGGGTAAATTGAAGTAACTTGGTCAGTATATTAAAACTCCCAAAGGGTTTGGCGTTTTCAGGTCAAACTTTTCTGTATGACCTTTAATATTTTTTTCTTATCTTGATGTTTGTTCGCTTAGTTATTCAGCAATATTACAAGAACCATTGCTGATTTCCTATTTCATTCTTAAATTTCTTAAATGTGATGCTTAAATAAATAATTTATGTATCTTAACAATATCCATTTAAGAAATGAAATGCAATCTTAAAAAATTTTCATTAATAGCCTCATTTCATTAATTTTTCACAATAACTCCGAATTTCTAGCCATATATAGGCTGTCTCATTTGGGATAAGTAGAAAACTGACACTGACACATGTACTTTACTGTACATAAGAAACGAGAGTGCCTATGTTGCTCGCTAAATATGTGTGTACAATATTAATTTTATGCTGATTTTATATTTAGCATACGCACATCGTTTCAATATTGTGTATTTATGATTTAATAAGACAGTACAAAACAAGCAGCCAATCTAAGAAATTGCAAGTCAGGGTGAAGGTACTTGGTCAGTATAGTAAGACCCCGCAAGAGTTCGGCTTTCTCTAGAAAACTACTGAGAATGAAATAAGAAATCATCAATGGTTCTTGAGTTGTAGCTGAAAAACTAAGCGAACCAACATCAAGATAAGCAAAAAATATAACCATTTGGGGTTTCACTATGCTGGCCTAGTACCTTTACCCTGACTTGGAATTAATTGGGTTAATGATGTTATTACTCGATTTCTAATGTGAGCGGAGTGATACATATGTATTCGAGGTATCAAAAGGGGCGTGGTTAGACTTTCAACATGTTCTCCAAAACGTTATTATGTTATAACTGAACAAAATACGGAATTATTTTAATATTAATAATTTTAATCGATTTATAAAGTGGGCGGATTGGTATATTTGTATGGGAGGTACAAAAAGGGGCGTGGCTAGATTCCAGATTTTTTCTCCAAATCTTTATTCTGCTTTAGCTTTACTAAATACAGAATTTGGGCACGATCACGTTGGATGTATTAATAATATCAATCGATTTCTAATGTGGGCGGTACCAGATGGGTATGGGTTGTACTAGATGGGGCGTGGCTAGTCTTTCAGTTTTTTTTCGCCAATACTTAATTCTGCTATAGCTTTACTAGAAACAGAACTTGGGAGTATTGAAATTATTATTCCATCTCTAAAGTGGGCGGGATGGTACATTTGTATAGGAGGTACCAGAAGGGGCGTGGCTGAACTTCCAGTTTATTCTCCAAAACTTTGTCCTGTTATAGTTTTACTAAATACAGAATTTGGGATAGATCGCGCTGAAAGTATTGATATTATTACTCGATTTCTAAAGTGGGCTGAGTGATATATTTGTATGGAAGGTACCAGAAGGGGCGTAGCCATGTAGCCCATTTGCAATACCGCCTGTAGTTTTGGAGAAATATTATCTTGTGCAAAGTTTTGTTTGCTTCATTTGAAAGATATCGTGTGTACCAGCCGGACAGGCAGACGGACATGGCTTAAACGACTTAAAAATTCATAAATCGAATATGGTTCAAAGAAACCTAGGGTCAAAAGTGACTTCTGCTGTGTGTAACACTTTTGGATATATCTCCTACCCTTAAGGAACAAACATCAAGATTGGCAAAAAATATAAACGTTTTGGGGTTTTTCCTATACAGGCCTAGTACCTTCACACTAACTCTGAATTTCTCATCCCACAGATAATGATCCAAAAGTGTTCTACAGTGTTATTAAGGGAATGCGGTCTTGAGCATGAATAAAAAAATACAAAAAATTGCAACATTAACTTCATTCCAAAACTATATTTTGGTGTCATTTTTTATATCAATTTCATACTTATTAAGCAATAACAAACATATATTTCACGTACGTAGAAAATATTCACGTATAGAATATGCAGCAGTAAATTCCTTAAATTTTAATTTCCAGAACCAAAAATATTCAATATTTATTTATAGAGGGGTTAAATATTATTATGCCATTAAACTGTGTCAACAGTGAAGGTCGATAGACCTCATTACATGCGTCATAATTACCCAATAATAATTATATAATTACGTAATAATTATTCATTGAATTACCCCCCATGAAATATGTCATGACATCACATTTAAATTTAATGAAAATTTGCCTCACTTGTGGAATAATCTAGCGGTTATAAATTATTTATAATTATAACTTATTGAGTTTTGCTATCAACAACTAAACATCATAGTATAAAATAACATGCACGCACACGAACACATACATACATGGATACATGTACATATATAACAGCATTTAGATGGGCATATCCATTTATAAATTACCTTCTTCTATTGTCAGATTTGTAATGCATTAAAAATGCCCGATAGGAAATGGTGGACAAATTACTGACTATTTGTCATAAATGAGATTAGATACATTGGTTAACTTCTGTTGAGAAGGATTCTTGCTCTAACATCCAGTGATGAAGCACCCGGTTACAGTACTTCTGCACTAACAGCCTCATATATCTAACAAGATTTTTATTTGTGAAACTTACTTAATCTGACTTTACTGATACATTTCCCATTGGGTTAACTTTTTGCATATTCGATGGAAATAATTGGCAGCAATCAAATATCTTTGGTTTCTATAATTTTGTATTAATATGATAACTATGAACGACTGTGGAAGTTAAATTGTCAATTAATATAATTTAATTGCATTAGAATTAGGATACCGATACTGCAGCAATGTTGATGGAAAGGTTTAGTGCTTCGATCATAAAACTAGTGACGTATATGTCTAACACTGTTGACGTTAACAAACTAAACTGTTTTTTTTTCTTAGAAATTTTGGTGGTACTTAATTTAATGATATACATATAGTTTATTTATTTGCAACATGTTTACGCGTCAAAGCATACATAGAGAATTTAAATTCACTACGCTGAATATACAAAAATTTTAATTCTTCTCGTTGACCTCCGGTGTCTGTATAATGAATCTGTAATTGCCAGACACCTAAAGTGAGCGAGGAAAAAAGTGTCGGTTATTATAATGAGAACAATTTGTGGTATGATGAATAAATTTAGCTTATCGCTGTGTGTGGTAAAATGTGAAATCATTTAGCTTAATGTTTAAAGCAACTGGGACGGAGAGGATTTGATAATAATTTGCAATGAGGTGAAGCGTTTGACCTTAAGCAACTAAGAACATGATGGGGGTTTGAGCCTTTTCACAACCATCTTATTTTCTTTGATCGGTGGTCAACTCGTTGTTATCGACAGCTTCTTCTGAGTTGATATATCAATCGACAAGTCTAGTGAAAAATTCTTAAAAAGCTGACTATTTGAAACGTGGCTAAAGTACATGCCCCATTCTATCTAAATGTAGAAGCGTTTCTATTCGCAGAAATGCGAGAAGCTCTCCGATATCTCATTCATGTGATTCAAAGAGGATAATAAGTATTGTTAAGATTAAAAAAAGCGGTAGAAGTATAATTTAAATATATCTCCTAATTCTAATTCTAAGTACCAGGGCCAACACAAATATGCCCGGAAAAACTAAAAACATGCGCATTAGAAAAGCACGAAAAACACCAAAAAATGACTTAAAAACTGATAAAAAATGCACAATGGCAAAAATGTATAGTAATTCATCAATTGAGAACGGCTGGGCCAATTTTTCTCAAACTTTTTTTTCAGTTGTTCGTTATTGCCAGGAGAAGGTTTATGTGAAAGAAAATTTTGGGAAAATCTTCCGGAAAAGTCGGAAAATTGGAAAAATCGAAAATTGCCTTTTTGTATGGAGTTTTGTGTGCAATTGTTACAGAATGGCTTTTCGAAAAGAAAAATTGAAAAAAGTTGTTGAAAAATGCGGAAAATTGCGGAAAAATTCGAAAAATTTGCCCTTTTTTTATTTCGAAATTTTGCGTATTATCGTGTGACTTTATAGTTTTGGACGATGTAACAGTGAAAAATTTCGGATAAATATTCCGAAATGACTTTCCGAAAGGGAAAATAGAAAAATTCTCGGTGGAAAACTCGGAAAATTCAGGAAAAACTCGAAAATTTGGATTTTTTCGGAAACATTTTGGACCGCAAATTGAATTTTTGTATTTCATTTTGTGTTAATTGTTCCGTTGTGGCTTATCGGTTGGAAAAATAGAAAATTTTGGTTGGATAATTATAAAAAAATTCAAAAATTCTAAATTTTTGTTCGACGAAATTTTACATATAATTGTAAGTTTTGATAATTTTGAATGATGTAAATGTGAAAAATTTCGGATAATTATTACGAAATGAGTTTTCGAATGGAAAAATAGAAAATTCTTGGTGGAAAACTCGAAAATTTCGTTATGATGCTTGAAAAATTTCGGAATATTGTAAAATTTATTATGTTAAAAGATTAAATACAAAATGGTTGAACAATTTTAAAATCTTCTGCATAAGCATAATGCATTGGTCCGATTGTTCAAAACCGCATTGAATACAATGCATTATGACGTCCATAAAATCATTATCAGAGCAGACAAGAGACCCTCTGGATGCCATGTAAGACAATTCAATGCTCCCACTATAAATGAAGACGCAGTGGTGATTGTTGCGGAGAATGTGAAATCACGCGATATTGTTCTCAAGCTTCGGGATGGTGGACAAGTTGGACGAGATGGCTGACGACATTTGCACAGAGTTCACACGGCAACATCCAATTTCGATCTTAAAATTATCTTCTGATCAAAGACATGTGCGTGCTAATGTGCGGCAGTCTACTGTCGAAATTGGGAATACCAGCGCCAAATCGGTCAATGCATGATGCATTCAATCGCGAATCGCAACAAGAACAAGACTTTGATCGAGTTGAGCTGACTGAAAGAGTCCGAACAAATGTGGCGCCCTTAACTGTCGAGCAAACGAACGTGTACGATTCAATGATGAAGGTTGTTGACGATGGAACAGAAGCATTTACTTTCTCGATGATCCCGGTGGGACAGGCAAGACATTCGTGTTGCGCAATGAATGCACGATTGCGCATAAACGAGCATTGGAGGCAGATGACCGAACGATGAATAATTTTCGAGGTCATTTAACGGCGACCAACTATTCGACAGAATTTTTGAACTCTCTAGATGTGCCAGTTGTGCATAATTTGCAGCTGAAGGTGGGGTCGATCATGATCATTTTGCGGAATCTGAATCATCCGAAATTGTAATTAAAGCGACGATTATCAAGGGCATATGCAAAGAAGAGGAAGTCCTTATCCCTCGAATCTGTTATTCCAAACGATCTTCCCTTCCAATTCAACTCCCCATTCGATTGGCTTTTGCGATAACAACCAATAAATCGTAAGGCTAATCATTGGAAATTTGTGGAATCAACCTCAAATTTTCCTGCTTTTCAGACGGTCAGCTGTGCGTTGTCTATTTGCGTGTTAGCAAACAGTCTTCATTGTTTGTTTTTACGCCGGAAACAAATCGAAAAACATTGTATACCAGATAGCTCTTCACAGATTTCGATTAAATTCAAGTCGGAAACAAATCGAAAAACATTGTATATCAGATAGCTCTTCACAGATTTCGATTAAATTCAAGTAAATCAAATTAAAACTTGAACTATTTGTGTTTTACTATTATATAAAGGCGTTACCTTAGGAGCGAGACGAAGTTTGGCGGGTTCAAAGTTGTATGGCAAAACAACGTTTGCCGGGTCAGCTAGTTTTTAATAAAAATTCATCACAAATTGTTGATAATTGAATAAAGTTATTATTTACATTGCATTTATTAGATTCAGGGTAGTGATTAATAACTCTACTTTAAACAAAACTACATGAGTGAATTCAATGGCGTACTTAATCTTGCCATGTAACATATAATAAATATTATGTATACGCCTTCCCCATAACTTTTTTCACATATTCATGATTTACGCTATTGAAATCTTGATCAATATTCTGTTTATGAATACATGTGATTTTAAGAAGCCGGTGGATTATATAAGGCACGTAGAAAACATTATAGGCGCCTCGATCTTCTGCACTTCTTCTCCAGTTAGTCACACTAAGTTCAGTAAGGTTCTCTATTACCTGGTCTTTCCAACGGAGTTTTGGTCGCCCTCTTACACGCCGTCCATCGAGTTCATTGTCGAAAACTTTTCGAGCTGGAGCATTTTCGTCCATGCGTACAACATGACATAGCCAACGCAACCGCTGCACCTTAATGCGCCTGACAACGTCAATGTCAGTGTGCAGCTCATGATTTACACGACGCCGATACTCTCCGTTAACGGAGGACCATATATTTTACTGAGTATTTTTCTCTCGAATACCGCCAAAACCGATTCATCTGCTTGTGTCATAACCCAGGATTCTGAACCATACATTAAGACAGGTAGAACCATTATCGGAGCCGTGCTTAATCCGTAGTAGCATTTATTAGCAAGCAGAATTATTCTCCGGATTTCGATGCTGCCATTATTTGTTTTGTTGATGGCGGAGCCTAGGTAGATTAACTTATCTACCAACTCGAAATTATAGTCGTCAACGTTCACGCAGTTTCCCAAACGAGTAGATTCTTTGTTTGTTGAAACTAATAACTTCGTTTTGTCCTCGTTCACCGTTAGACCCATTTTCGCTGATACCTTCTGTATACCTGAGAAGGCTGCAGTCACATCCCGCAGTTTTCGACCGATGATATCAACGCAGCTTTTCTCATTATCACCTCCATCACTATGTTGAAGAGATCACACGATAGGCCGTCGCCTTGTTTTAGGCCTAGTATGGTACAAAATGGCTCCGTAAGGTCCTTGCCAATCTTCACTGAAGACTTCGTGTCAGTCAGCGTCATTCCGCAAAGGCGTATCAGCTTCGCTGGAATATTAAGATTTTATTAAGATTGTTACCACAGGCCAGTCTCAGATCACTTCTGCACATGCACATGGCTGGCATCTGCTGTATTCGGGCCACAGCGATTTAGCAGCTATACAATCGGTTCAGGGATCCAACGTCCGCTGGCTGCTTTCCACTAAGCCAAAAAGATAACAAATAGGCTGGTGATCATCTTCCAGAGAGTCATAATTAGACATAGTACAACCTCCTCTGGCCGATAGGTCTGCTGATTCACTACCTGGAATCTCGCAAGGTCCTGAGGTTCAACAAAGACTGACTTCTAGAGGCTTTAATCCATCCAACTTCTCCTTACGGTTCATCAACAACTTTGCTTTACACAATGTATAATTGATCGCTTTTATTGCAGCCAGGCTATCCACACAGATCTGCTAGTATCGATTCCCAGGCACACAAGCATAACCGTTTGCGATGTGCTCCTTCTAGCCCCAACAGTCCCTATTGCAGACATTCTTTGGACCTTTCTGAGCATTTTTAAAAAATTACTCTTATCTAGGTCCTTCTACCAAACCAGGCGTCCATAGGTAATAATTGTCTAG
Source organism: Muscina levida (assembly GCA_964034835.1). Lineage (NCBI taxonomy): Eukaryota > Metazoa > Arthropoda > Insecta > Diptera > Muscidae > Muscina > Muscina levida. Next base: position 6,584,038 of record OZ035883.1, read on the forward strand.
GCTACAGGACTTTACTACTATACAGCCTCATTGTGACCTTCGGGATGGGCCCCCCTCTTTACCTTTCCTATGACCTCCGTTAAGAGCTTCTGTTCCACCCCAATCAGTTTCGGTGGCCTGAAGTCCTTTAACATACTAGAGAAACTATTTCGTTTTCTGACGGTTCACATTCAGGCCACAGGTCCTGGCCAATCGTATCAGCTTTCCAAGGCCTGTTTGAAAATACTAATAAAGAGTATTACAACAAATAAGATTTAAGTTGTGAGTATTCACATAATTTTAAATACCTTTGACAATTTAAGTATAAATATGTAATACATAAATTTTTGATCACATGGTCTACAGTATTTATATAGTATTTATTCGCGAATTAAAATATATGGATCAGATCGGATAAAAATAAAATCAATTTAAATGTTTTTAATTTTGAAAAGAAAGTCAAATAAATCGAGTTTAAAGTAATTTTGAAAAGGACATTTAAAAAATGTTTTTGTAAATATTTTACCCGACAAACACATAATTTTTCGCATGCACTATTTTTAGATGCATTTCGTTTAACAGTAACACTTTCATTTTTATCTCTAGAACATACTGTTTACACACAGAACTCAACCACCAGACCACCTACTTCTTAATCCCTTCTAAACGCAGTGTTTGCTTGTAATGCCACGCCGCCGTCTTTTGTCCCATGTCCCAAACTCATCATGAACTATCAAGGGATGTACGCGAATCGACAGTGTACTTTGCTATTTGCATAGCACAGTCGTTGGCAGGATTTCGTCAACAAGACAAAAAGTATCCTGGCCGTCATTTCTATTTCGTTCGTCATTTCTTGTTTACCCAAAATTGTTTACAAAACAAATTGTTTTATTTGTTTGTTATGACACCTGTGGGGAATTGTGCTGCAGGAGCCGTGTATCCTTCGCTTTGCTTGTTTATTTGTTTGCACAAGGAGCTCTGTATTCTTTTGTTGGTATGAAATTTGCTCCTTATGTTCTGTAATTGTTAATAACCATTGCTATTAGGAATTTCGTGTACTTTAGGGGATTCCATGGGAATAAAGGCATTTCACATTCCTGGTTTTGCTGTTATTTCCATACAATCAGGTGGTGGGTGGGGTAGGATGAGGAAGTCGTCTTTATGGGCTAGAGAAGTGAGTGCTACTTTGTTTATGACTTTGTAAGATATGAGACACAATCTCTAGAGATGCTTACGGGTTTGTTTGTATTTGTTGGCATGTCTGTGGCAATTTGGGTTAGTTTGAGTGTCGGACTCTGAAATGCCAAATGTTCATTGAACTGTTACTGTTTTCTGCCTTGCATTTCACACTTCCTCCGGACTTGAAATTCCAAATGTTTAATGATTCCGGTTCGCTTACATATCGACAGGAAGAGAAGCAACACAGTAATGAGAGGTGTAAATAAACCACTTCACTGGCTTCCTCCGCCGGCACAAACCCAACCACAAACAACTACGCATAAACCTTTTCACGTTGTGTTCGTATTCCCATTCATTCATTTGCGGTGTATTGGAATTTTCGAACTCATGACGAACCATGAGATCTCAGGCCACCGGAGCTGCTGCGGCACCCCCTTCCGCCAAACTACAAACGATGATATGTTGTAAAAAGTTGATTTCCCCAGTGAACAGTTTATTTGCCAAGAAAGAGGGGAAAAAGATACATTTGCAAAGCGCACAATAAAAAAACAGACGAAAAATGGAAAACTTTTCAAAAAATAGTATACATTTGTTATGCATGAATTCAATTTTTATTTCTGTGTCCATATGTAAGTATGGCTATGTGCACATGAGGAGGTACAACATGCCCATAAATATATACATATATCGCTCGTACAATGTACAATTGTCATACATGTGCTGTTCATCATCGTATGAAATCCATTTATTTATTGAATAATGTTAAATAAAATATGTATTTAAAATATCAATCGCTTAACAATTGTGAAATTGAAATGTTGATCCAGAAGAATAATTTGGGATTCGGTCGAATGAAACAATTGAGCATATAATTGGTGGCAAGAGAGAGAGAGAGAACTAGACTGGTGGTGAGAGAGAGTGTGGTAGCAAGGGGCACATTTATATTTAGTGTTGTATAGTTTTGTCGTTTGTGTATAATTTTATAGAATAATGTTTTTTTGACAATAATACAGCAGATTAAAAATATAAATGCTATTCAGTTTTTGAACAAAGCTATTATTATTACGAAATCAAATAAAAGTTTTGGGTGGGATGATTAAACGTTTACAGGGTCCTTGCTGGGGAAGGAAGGAATTTTTTGCATAAGACTATGATGCAAACAATAGCTTGCATGTGATGAGTCATCAGTGTGGGTATTTGTTGAAATTTTTAACAATGAAAGGAATTATGATTTAACAACAACAAATATAATCAGTAATTTTAGAGAGAGTTTTTGTATTTGGATCAAAAACAAACAATATTTTCATTATTTGTGCCCTGATTATACACTGTATTTGTATAAATATTCGTAAAAATTAATTAAACTCATGATCATAGAAGGTATCAGACTTTATTTAATGTATAGCTCATTTTATACTTCGTACCAGAATTCTTTTAACAATGATTTCAACTTCCTACTGACAAACTATACCAATCGATACAGAGGAACAAATTATGTTTATTGTTCGGCTTACTCGGCTATTGTGCTTTTTTATATCTACCAAAAAAGAGATTAGCTAAAAGTTGTATAAAAAATCAAAAAACAGATTTTCTAATCCAGAAGTAATTCGGACTTGCTTTAATTACCAATGATTTTAATATTTATTTGGTATAGGAAAGAAAGCAGTTGTTGGTACAAAAAGTACTTTTTGGTACAATAAACATTATTACTGGAAAACTAAATGAACTTTTTTTGTACAGTAAAATTACTTTTTGGTAGAATAAAAGTGCTTTTTATTACAACCAAGATACTTTGGGGTACAATGAAAGTAATTTTTGGTATAATAAAAGAGCTATTTAGTAAATCAAAGATGAAAGAAAGTACTTTTTGATGTAGTAAAAATACTTTTTGGTAGAATAAAAGTATTTTTTGGTACAATAAAAGTACTTTTACACGAAACCTATTAACTCGTAAACTAAATGTTCTTTTCGGTACAGTAAAATTACTTTTTGGTATAATAAAAGTAATTTTTATGACAATAAAGGTACTTTATAATTCAAAAAAGTACTTTTTGATTCTACAAAGGTATTTTGTGGTATACTAAAGTAATGTTTGGAACAATAAAAAATGCTTTTTGTTAGGACAATAGAAGTACTTTTGCGGTACAAAAAAGTACTATTAGTGCAACACAGGTAATTTTTAGTACTATGAAAGAATTTTTGGTACAATAAAAATAGTTATTGGAACAATAAAAGTACTTTTTGTTACAATAAAAGTAATGATTAGTACGATTAAAAGCAGTTTTTGTAGTATAAAAGTACGTTTTAGTACAATGAATTTAGCACTACAAAAGTACTTTCTGGAACAATAAAAATACATTTTAGAAGTACTTTTTTAGAACTTGGAAGTACTTTTTGAAAAATAAAAGTACTTTGTTGTATAAAGAAAGTAGTTTTTGAACAATAAACGTATTTTTGTACGAAATAAAGTAGTTTCTGGTACAATTAAGTATTTTTTGTAAAAAAGTACTTTTTGGTACAAAAAAGTAGTTTTTGATAAAAATAATAATTTTTGATTCAATAAAAGTACTTTTTAGTACAAAAATAATACTTTCTCGAACACTAACAGTACATTTTGTTACGATACATGTAACTTTTGATACAGTAAAAGTACTTTTTTGGTACAATAAGGTATATTGTGGTACAGTAAAATTACATTTTGGTACAACTTAAGTACATTTTGGCCATATATGGTACAATCAAAAATACTTTTGGTTGTACAATAAAAGTACTTTTAGGTACACTTAAGGTACTTTTTCGTAAAATAAAATACTTTTTATTATGGTATAAGTGGTTTTTGATACAACATAGCACCTTGTGGTACAAAAAAAGTGCTTTTTGGTACGAACAACAAATCTCCTTGAAAAAAGCGAGCTTTGAGGTGAAAAAAAAGTGAATTGTGGGGAAAAATATTCTCCATTCTCATGTTAAATATTAACGGTCAAATTCAAATTCAAATTTATGTTGGACATTTTCGGCTGATATTTACTTCGCATGTACATGTTTGACATAATTGTAGATATATATACAGCTGATGATGTACCACATTGCATCAATTCGTCACAAAGGGGTCTGAAGATGAACTCGTCATGGAGTTCGAAACGCGTCATCCTAGTGCGTGACAATGAATTGACCATTAATATCAACAATAAAAAATCTTTTTTGATCGTTTAGCCAAAGTATCGTATGATACACTAACACAAATTGATAAATAATCATTACGATCGACAAACTCTCTTGAACAACACTGTATCAAAATACGTTTTGTTAAACTAATGTACTTGTTGGCAAAACAAATGTTTTTTTAAGTATTAAATGTTCTTTTTAGTAAATTTCAAGTACTTTTTGGTATAAAAAGGTACTTTTTGATACTGTAAAATAGTACATCAAATATACCCTTAAAATTTAAATTTTATGAAAGAAAAGTACTTTGTGGTGTATTTAAAGTACTTTAAGTAAAGTATATCTCCGTAAAACAAAAGTACTTTCTGGTAGAACAAACATACTTTGTGGTTAAATAAAATAATTTTTTGGTGTCATAAAGTACGTTGTGGTACATTTTAAGTACTTGTTTGTTAAATGAAAGCAGTTTTTGGTACAATCAAGGTAGTTATGGCACAATAAAAGTACTTTAAGAAATATACATGTTTCTCAAACAAACGTACAGATTGGTACTTTGATAGTAATTTTTGACTTTACTACATAACCTAGTGTATACCTCATCCTAATCATTGCATTTTATACTATAACTTTTATAAGGACCTGTTTGAAATTCTAAAAAAGGTACATATTCAGAAGTGATTTATCGTCATGACCTACTAATTAGATTGTCATTTAAAAGTGATACTTTCTGAATGACCTCTTTATTTTTGCTAGGTGGATAAGAATAACTACTGTGTACAAAGTTATTGTAAGTTATACGGTAAGAATAATTGGATTATGCAAACATATAGATAAAATGGCTAGATCGATACAGTAATCTCAACGTCAGCTATTTAAGAAGCTTTTACTAGATATGCCACTAGATTTGGCTACGCAAAAGTTGCTGTCGACAACATCAAGGGGCCGCCAATCAGAGAAGTGTAGTATGCTCCTATCCAAGTCATCCGCATGATAGTCGCGTATTGTAACCCTGATGCCCCATGGTTTTCCATTAGCTACAGAAATAATTTATAATTTCTAGAGAAGCCAAGTCGATTTAATATGAATTAACAGATAACATTTACTCATGACTTATGGATTAACTTTTAGTTCTTACATTGTACTCAAAATTCTTATATGACGACCCAGAACCAAAGTGATCTACTGTACAACAGCATTTTGATACCTGAGGAAATGCGTTCACCGTTGCTGTTACTTACGTAACTGACTGCACTAATTCTATAGTCAGACATTGTGAAACCTCAATTAGATAAGCACTGAAAATAACTTACATCCGTGTATAATGGAAGAATTTTGATATCTATGGTTCCACGACCACCCATAGGCCTTTAACATAGAGCATATGGTTCACATTGTTCTTTTTAAAGTGCTTAAATTTGCTCTACATTCAGATGTATTTACATTTGTCTACAACCAAACACAGATCAATAAATTAAATTTGTTTCATCAAATTTCAAGTTAAAAATGCTGATATATTCACATTAACATATAAACATCAAACAAATTGCATACAACAATGTGTAATTACACATACAAATGTTAGAGTACACACACACACACACACACACACTTACACAGTTTCATACAAATGTGTAATTATCAATGTGGTATGCATGCATGCATATATACATTAAACACATACTCGTGTATTGTGGTATGTATGTCTGTGTGTTAATGCCCACCATGCAGCAGAGCTCATTATGGCTATGTATCGGTCGGTTTTTTGTGTGTGCGTGTCTATATTAGAACAGGAATCAAAAATACATTATTGAATTTTTGTTGGTATTTCATTTTGAAATGTTATTGATAATAGCATTAATTTTATTGCATTGGAATGTTCATCTGCATATAGACGTTTGTATGTGTGTAGTATGTACTACTAGTACGTTTACATACATATGTGAATAAATGCATCAGTATGCATACATTCTTGAATAATGCTATTCAAATAATACCAGTGTGTAATTACATGTACATAAAACTACTGCATATGGGCGAACAGATACATAGTATAGTGCAAATACCAATTCACTTTCAATGGACTTAATTTGGATTTGAATTGATTTTGGATCAAATGTTAACGTTGCAGGTGAGAGTGTTTTGTTGGTGTACAAAACGCATTCCACAATCGCATATAGTGGTAAATAATGAAGGGTAATATAGCTAAAATTAGGAGTAAACGTTTCAGTAGCTGCATGTGTACTATAGATGCTAGAGGAGTTTTTTAAGTAGAGTTTGCGGCAGTAAACTACGTCAAGACTGACACTGGCCTATAAACTAGCTAGTTTAATCGTGAGATACCACACATTTAATTTTTATTACTTTGGTTTTATCTATTACGGTTTAGGAGTTTGCAACGCTACTTGCGTAATTCGCTATATAACAAAAATAATGCTGGAAAGAGTGACCAAAAGTCGGAAAGTAGTTGCGGTAGAGAAGACAATGTCAAACATTGTTCTGTTGATCCTTTATAAAGATTCCGGCATTTATTTCGGTTTAAAGTGTTATATTTACAACTAGAAATAAAACTTCTAGATGAATCACCCCTTACCTAAGTTCACCTAATAAACCACTTCTCTCGATTATTATACTATTACATACAAATTGTTTCTACATATTACAATTTCTATTTATTCTCTAAACTTTGCTTACTCCTACACGATTACCTTTTTTTCGAAACACTTTCCCTTGCAATTGACATTTTGGGCCACATTGTCTTTGTCTCTGTGTAATCTCCTTCATACAATTACCATATTGTGTTCTCATTCTCAAAGCAGCATAACAAAATGTATTCACTTTATGCAATTTAAAATTGTTTACAATGACATTGTGACAGCTTGCCACAATTTATGACAAGGACATTTTCCTACACGGAACGTGATACTTTCCAATTAAATAACAAAGGACACAATTGGATTCCACACAACGATGATTCCTCACATCACATCAGAGAATGACTGCACAAAGAGGTTTTAGGAAAATAGCTCAACAAAATTTTTTTTTATTTTGCCGATGCATGGAATTCCCTTTAATGGTCGGTGGTCATACGGTCGGAGTAATAGCGGATGAGGCAAAAGCTCGTTATCGTGTCCTTTTTTGGCAGTTCCGGCGAACAATGTATGACAAAACGAAAATTTCAATTACCGTGAAGAAAAGAAAATATTTGCATAATTCATAAAGTGACATTCCTGTCAATGGAAAATTACTGTACATGACGATACAAGCGATACAAGGGGAAGGGAGGGAGCGAGATATAGAGTGAACGTAATAAGAACCCCTGCCACCTTGCAGGCTAATTGCCGCTTTGCTGGTCTTTAAATGGATGCGTAGTGGTTTAAAAGCGATTCACTTGCCAGTCAGCGATACCAACGGAAGTAGTCCATTCGACAGAGCAGCCGAAGATTTTCCAATTTATGATGTACCAGACAAAGCATAAACATTTTAATAACCAAATAAAAATGTTGCTGTTAATATTAATGTGGAGTTTAATGTGGCGACATGTTTATGGTAAGTCATCAACATATGATAAAGATTCCACTTCAGAATCTACAGTCCGTGCGACCGGTACCTTTAATGATGATGACGACGCTGACGATGGTGCTGCCGCTCAGGATATGAGCACTACAATGATATCGACTACGACCGCTGCTGCCTCCGAAGGCATCATCAATAACAATGCTACAATTTATGACCATATTAATGAAAACGATAATAATTCCAATAAATTACCACAAAACGTAGCAAACCAAGAGAATCGACCGCCGCAAACAACGGAGATGATGGAGGAAATCATAAAGCCGCCACCAATGGAGCAGGCAATGATGGCAAAAGATCAATTAAATGAAACTGACTATGAAATGACGCCTGTGGACAGCAGGAACTTCACTTGCCGGTCGCAGCAGAAAGAGGAAAACGGCTTGAGAGCACAAAAAGAAGATTGCGATATTGCAGTGACGGATACGCCAACAAATGGCAACGGAACTGAAGGCTACGGTGCAGAAGGGGCTGAAGAGGAAAGTTTAGCTGAAATCAACGAAGCCGACGTAGCCGCCCTAATGCAAACTGAATTAATCCATAAGTTTGCTGTTAAGTACAAAAAAATTCGTCGTATCACTTTCTTTAGTTGTCGCAGAAATTGCCCTAAGCTTAATTGTGATGAGGACGTAGATAAATTAGAGTATAAATATCGCCGTCCAACAGAATGGAATATGCAAACTTTTAAGTTAATCGAACATCTGTTTTCTCAAGGCGATCCTGTGAATCCCAAGAAATCGGTGTATAGTGACCTATTAGTAAAGATAGTGGAAATTGACCATTTGACTGTTAAACGCCGTTCTGCCTCAAATAGTCCACGACAGCGAGGATTTTACAATGGTGGTAATAGAAAGGAGGATCGTGGTCCAGGAGGTTCTGGGGGACGTACCATATTCACTAATCCCAATTGGTTGGATCAAGTGCTAAGGCCTGAAAACTATCCGCAGCTTGTGATGGTGGACATGTTTTGTGGCAATGCAAGTCGTCGGTTGCTGGAAATGGTGAGTAATGTAATAAGAGAAAAAGACGGCATACGAAGGAGATGGAGGAATGGTTTAACACTATGCAACACCCAAAAAAACCCCTAAAATAAGAACTTCTGCATCATTCGCTTAATTCGCTTGAAGTGTGTCTCCGTATATCATTTAATATATATTCGGTCTATTGCCTGATGTGCAGACGGCGGACAGAGATTGGCATTAGAACACTTTCTTTTGCCGAAAAAATCTGTGCCGGAGTACCCTGCCTAGCTAACTCATCTGTTAAGCAATTACCCGATGTGTCGCTGTGTCCCGGTACCCAGATGAGCCCTAAGTTCCAAGTCAGGGTGAAGGTTCTGGCGTTGTCAGACTATATTTTTTATTACGACCTTTAACTTATATTTTTTTCTTAGTTATTCAGCTATAACTCAAGAACCATTGACGATTTCTCATTTCATTCTTAAGCAGCTAATTTTACCGAATGAAATCTTCAAAAAGTTTACAGTTATCGCATTGTTTAAAAATTTTCTACAATAACTCTAAATTTCTGGCCATATATAGACTGTGTCGTCTTTGATAAGTAGAAAGGTCTTTGCTGACTAAATTGAATGCATATTTAGCGAGTTTGCATATGGTACTCACTACATATGTATGTATGTATGTAAGTACAACGTATGAATAATATTAATCTTACGATGATTTTATATTAATCATACGCACATCGTTCCAATATTGTGGATTTATGGTTAAATAACACAGTGCAACAACCAATTTGGTGGGTGAGAAATTCAAATTTAGTATAGTAAAATCCTCAAATAGTTTGGCTTTCTTTACAATTCTGCTGAAGAATGAATTAAGAATTCATCAATGGTTCCTTAGTTATAAGTGAATAAACATCAAGAAAAGAAAAAAATATGAAAGTTCATAGAAAACTTTTTGGCCTGAGAACGCCAAACCCTTGGGGGTTTAACTGACCTAGTACCTTCACCCTAACTTGGAATCTCGTTGCGCTGAGTAATAGGTATAGGATACAGTATTCAATTTTTATGAGAATTGAGTTGATCCGGTGTAGAAGTTTTGCATGTCTAGAGTGCTCCGAAAGTTTAACACCAAATCCTCCGATTCTCACCAAAGATGTAGCGGCAGCCGTTTCAGTTAGACTTCGGGGGAACGATGTTTAGAATGGCACTAAGTTTTGTACCTGGCGTTGTGTTCATTGCTTTACTAACACTAATCAATGCTGATCTTTAATTTTTTGTTAAGGAATTCAGAACGTATTTCTTATGAAGCGACTTTCCCTAAACTACTATATATACCATAGAAAACCAATGCTGTATAAATCAACATAGTGACCTTTGGAGACAGTCCCCAGATCTTGCCAGAATTCCTTTTAGTCCCGGTTTTAGAACACTGTTCCTATCGGGGATAATAGGTAGACAAATGGTTTGAAGGTGGTTAACATTTTTGTGTTAAATATTTTCTAGAAAATGGGATAAGCTCAGTTTTCAGTGGATTTAGCGATAGTTCACTGTTGGGGGTCCAGTGTGATAATATATTAAATAGGGGAGGTTGTACGAATGCTAAACTGAAATTGCTACCCATACAGGTGATGGCAGGATCATGGGTGTAGGCAAATACCTGTGATTCGGTGATCTCTAATTCTCGAAGCTGTTCATAGAATAAGGTTGTCTATAGCGGTGGAGACAGAACTCCTCCCTGAGTTGTTCCTCTGTTAACGTTTTTATAGGTATATAAAGCTTTCAAGATTGCTGTAGGTAAGATATTTTTGAAGGCTTTCTCGTTAAGTTCCCAGAGCTTAGATCTAATTATCGCGGGAGTTCTCGCTAGTACTGATTCTAGAGTGGAGTCCTGTCTCAGTTGAACTTCCTTTAGTAAAGGCATGCTGACATTTTGATAGTTCGAAAAGTCGTTCGAAAGTCTTTTGGTTTAACATGGGAGCATTTGCCAGCTTGCGGGATAAAAAAAAACCACTTTGGTTCGCTTCTAAATGTTGGGAATTACTCCCAGCATAAGGCAACCCCTGGAAATCACTTCTAAACAACTACAAGATAAGTATATAGGAGAACCACACACGAATACGCTCACATATTGAACGAAAACGGACGGATGTTTGCTTTCAAGACACTAACAAAAAATTAAAATTGGGAAGACGATTTCTTGTTTTTCGAACAGTGTTTTCGTAAATATGAATTTTAATGTGAAAATGATAAGAACCTTGCCAAGTACACGACGATATTATTATCTGACTATTTACTTTCATAGTTATGAGCAAAACTTTATAACAACTTCTTGCACTAGATTGTGAAAGGAATATAGTAACTTACCAAACCAAATACATATTATAGTTATATGCAGCTGCCGACCACTGGTTTAAAGCTTTTAATCGCCTATATCAGATTCTTGCTGCGCACTATTGAGTGAGAAATTTCTGGCTGAGTCCCTTACATTAATTTCTTAAAAACATTAATTGTGGTTAATGTTGAAAATGTAGTAGTTGTTTTAGTAGTAAATAGTAGTTGTTTATGTCCATTCTATTGGGTATCCAAAAACACTCATAGACAATTTGCTTCACAATTTTTAATAGTAAGAAATTATGTAAATTTCGAAAATTTTAAAAATGTTTTTTTTTTTCAAATAAGAAGATGGGAGATATTCACAGTGTTCAGTTCCCATACAAAATTTGGGGATAAAAGAAGATATTCACAGTGCACAGTTCCCATAAAATTCGGGGGAGAAAAGAAGAATATACCACGGACATATTATTTATAATCAGATGTCTATCCAACCTTACGTGTGCCTAACTTTGACCCCGTATACTTGCTTATCCTTTCCCATACTCTAACCGTAAATATTGACGCCAGCAACCAAATGCTTTGTATTACTATGTTTTCCAATAGTTTTCAGTACCATTAAAAAAAAAAAATAACAATTCCCTTTTGAGCAAAAACAAATATTGCTCTATACAATGGCAATTTTAATAAATCAATTGCAATTTAACAAACTGAAGAATAGCAGCTAGTCGGCACTTTCATATACGAAAATGCCGAGAAGAAAGAGTATTTGTAATTGCTTCAACTTGCTCTATTGCTAAATTTTCATCAATTTTCAGGCAACAAGTACCGATTGCAAACATCTCCTTTAAGGATGTACATCATGATGCAAATGCATTTAAGTTTTTCTGTTTCAATTTACTTATTCGTGCTTTTCCATTAAATATTTGCTAACAAGTAAACACATTCACATTCACACACATACATAAATACAGTCGACACAATAGATGTATAGCAAAATGAAACATTAATGCAGTTTCTTTGCTCCTCTGTATCTGTCTGTCTGTCTGTATGGCTATATGGCTGTGTGTATGTCTTGTGTCTTTAAAACCGGAAACGGATATCAAACGCTTATGTTATGCCGTACTAATGATGTTCTGCCGTTGTATTACACTTTTACTGTGTTTTGTTTGCTTTACTCTTGTACGTGTCTGGATGAATCGCATCGCATCGTTTCGAATGGAATGGATGAATCGATACATTTGGCCATGTCTGGCTGTGTCATGTGACTACATCGCCAACCAACTAACCATCGAACGAACCAACGACGACAACGACAATCTCATGACGTCGACTGCTCCAAGTGCACGAACATCAACAGGCCTCGAATAAGGCACTATTTAACTCCATGTATCACTGGTTGTTGATGGAGGATTATGTATTTAATCGACAAACTGAAATCGATGATGCGGATGATATAAAAAACAAGATGAACTGTAGTCGCACTGGTAGCTCAGGATGTGGCCCAACTACTAGTAGCAGTAGCAGTGGCAGTAGCAACAGCAACATCGGCAATAGTAACAACACCGACAAGGAAGTTGTCAACGACAGTAGCAAGTCAGCAATGCTGGGCAAAAAATTATCCTTCTCAACAACGGATGTCGTTGGCGCCTCCACATCCGGCTCGGATAAGCAATATGAAAGCCGGTTGCTTTCCCGTTCAGCTGCATCGCCTTCTTTGGCGAGTGTCAGGACTGAGCTGGTCGTAGACCAGAGAACTTCCGACAGGAGTGGTGGGAGTGGTAACAGCGGAGGAGCAGATGAGGATGACATGGAGATTATTGAAAAGTTTCTTGAAAAACTCAACATCAATATAAATACTGAGTTAATATTGGCAAAGCGACGTATGCGTAGCATCTCAACTACAAATTCCGTTTACCTCCCTTCTCAGGCTGTGTTGCCTGCACCCGATCCGGCTGTTGCCACCGAATCCATTACCATGATGCCGTCAGTGGCAAACTCTGCATCCTTGGGATCTGGCGATTATAATACACTTCAAAAGATGGATTACTATATATTATACGATGTTTGGTATGTTGTTGTTGTCGTTGTTGTTCTTTCTGTTTCTGTTCTTGTAGTTGTTGTTGTTCGTATTGATGCTGTTGTTGGAGTTCTTGTTATGATTCGTTATTCATTCATTCTCTGTGTTTGATAGCAAACATCTAAACTTTTTATTAGACATGCTTCTTCATGTTGCACAGAATGTTTAAATAGTTAAGAAAACATATTTGCTTTTTTTGCAGCAGTTTTTTTTTTGTTGCGCCAGATTACTTTGTTGTTCCTGTGTTATCCCTCGCTGTGTGTCTCTCTCTCTCTCTTTCTCGGTGTGTTGGTCGTTGATCGATTTCAAAGTTAATCCAAGTTTAACATAATTAAATTTCATACATCACGAATAAATTATTTTGTGAACTCTTTTGTGGCAATCCTTTCTCATGTCTTCATCGTATGTGTGTGTGCGTGTAGTAAGTATGTCCTTGTATCCTTGCAGGAATCCTGGTCGTCAATATGGTGGAGAATTGAATATATCGGAAGTGGGTGCATTCTCATTGCAACAAGGTTTCTGGGTGGCTGATTGGTATGGTCAGTCGGCGACCGTAATGCGACGCTTGAATATGCATTTGGCGCAGATACGTTGCCTTGTGGTGGTAAGTTATACGACATGCTACTGAGTATTTTTTCAGTCTCTTTCTCTATCTGTTTCGCTGTTTCTCGTACAAAGTATAAATAGATTCATTTGAGCTGTGTTAACGTTTGTAAGACTTTAAGACCATAATTGGACACCCTAAAAGTTTCAGAGTACAAATTAATCTTAGCTTAAATATCACACAGTTGTGTTGGTTAATTCTGATTAAATTTTCATTATCGTGGCCGGATGGTTGGTAGTGATTTTTACTCTCTAGAGTTTTTAATAGAAGAACTTTTGATTATGTAATAAATATATAAAATGTGCATTGATGTTTGGTATAGAATAATTACACTGGGTTATTATATGGGGTTAAGAAATTCCTGGTCTGGGTGAAAGCACTAACCCGGAAACCAGTATAGTAAAACCCCCAAATGGTTTGGCATTCTCAGGCCAACAGTTTTTCTTTTTACCTATAATATTTTTCGGTTAGCTTGATGTTAGTTCGCTAAGTATTTCAGATACAACAACCATTGACGAGATCATCAAATTAATATTACTCATACGTTGCACATACAAATGTAGCAAATCCCATATGCAAACCCGCTGCAAATGGATAAAAAAGTTTGGTCTAAGAACGACAAATCCTTTGGTGGTTTTACTAATCCGATCTAGTACCTCACTCTGACTTGGAATTTCTCACCCCCCAGATTTGCTATTACACTGTGTTATATAAAGTTAGTTCTGGATTGATAAATATATTAAGCATTACTTGAAAAATTATCCTAATGAACAACACTATGTACTCACGGGCGCAAATATATATAGATGACAATTATCCTGAAAATTAAAAATTGAAAATTAAAAATTAAAATTAAAATTAAAAATTAAAAATTAAAAATAAAAAATTAAAAATTAAAAATTAAAAATTAAAAATTAAAAATTAAAAATTAAAAATTAAAAATTAAAAATTAAAAATTAAAAATTAAAAATTAAAAATTAAAAATTAAAAATTAAAAATTAAAAATTAAAAATTAAAAATTAAAAATTAAAAATTAAAAATTAAAAATTAAAAATTAAAAATTAAAAATTAAAAATTAAAAATTAAAAATTAAAAATTAAAAATTAAAAATTAAAAATTAAAAATTAAAAATTAAAAATTAAAAATTAAAAATTAAAAATGGGACGTCATGCCAGGACGTCATTCAGTATGGCATAATGTGCGTTCTGCGTACGCGTGTCCTATCAAAACAACGATTCTTCGACTTTAGAGCAATACAAATGTTACGTTCAATACAACATACATGAATCTCTTTGAATTCAATTACTGAGAAAATGGGTGAAAAGTTTTAACAACTAATCAAGCATGATCTGGACGACCTAGAAATTAAAGGGATCCCACAATATAGAGTGGTCGGGCATCATAAATGTGGTCACGATATTTTTAAAGGGCGTTTTTTCAAAAAGATTTACACTTATATCCTTCTGGGAGGTACCACAAGGGGTGGATTTCTAATATTTTCGCCTAAACTTTATCTAGCTTTACAAAATACAGAATTTGGGCACGATGGCGTTTGGTGTATTGATAGTTTATTTCTAAAGTGGGCGAAATGATACATAAATGTATGGGTGGTACCAGAAGAGGGTTGGATAGACTTCCAAATTTTTTTCTGCAAACAGAATTTGGGCTGGATCGCCTTGGGTGTATTGCTATAATTGCTCGATTTCTGAAGTGAGCGGAATTGTACATATTTATGGGAGATACCAGAAGGGGCGTGACCTTGTAGCTTATATGCATTCCCGTTAGGAGTTTCATGAAAATATTAACCCATGTGATAACTTCTTTAAAAAGTTATAGTTGTACCAGTCGGATAGACGGACGTGGATCAAACGACTTAAAAAGTCATGAATCGAATTTAGTTCAACGACTCCTTCTATGTGTTATACTTTTGGGACGTATCAAATGAAATACCCTCCTACCCGTAGGCTGAGGGTATGAAAAGGAAAGGTGGGACAACGTGTCACACTTCCAACGACTTATTGGATGCAGTTTCCCATGTTTTTAGGCGAAAGGTAATATCAAAAAAAAGTGACAATATCTGGCCGCCTTGTAGCTCAGACTTACTATCAATACTACTTAATGGATTCTTTTCATTAGAGTATCCCAAAAGTAAAATTTTCAACAGCTATCCAGTGAAATAAAGAAATATATTCGCGAGGAAATGCTAAACATTTCACGAAACCCATGTCAAGCCGTCCTTGCAAATTTCCACTCAGCTTGTAGCAGTGTCAAATTAATCAAGAATCACAAAAATTTCCTTTGAATGAATCACTGGGGTTCATCGAGAGTTAAATATTTTCTCAAATACATGAATGAGGTTCATGTGAAATAAATATATCCCAGTGGTATGGGTAGCTAGCTCCGAACGTTTTAATTAGAACTACCGCAAGTCTTATAACAATCCACTTCCCATGCATTTGGCTGGCGAATTTAACATTAGGTTGTCCTACGAAGTGGTCAATTGTAACCTCACAGCATAACCTTTACCCACCCATAGGGTTATCTCCATTTTTGCTATACACCGCACTAATGCTCTAGAGAATACATATTTGTCGTAGAAAAAAAGTTTTTCTATGCATTACTGAGGGTTAGGGAAAAAGTTGCGAAAAATGAGCACCAACTGCACAAAGTTAACCTAAGATATTAGGACTGTAGAAAGATGTAGGTGCCTCGATACTACTGCGAAATCGTTCTCGAAAACATCGGGGGAATCACCCCGTCGGACCACGTTCTTTGTGCTGTTTAACATAAGTTTTATATACAGTATAAACTTTCTCAAACAATATCCCTACAGCTCAATTATATTTTTTCAATACAACATACTTTTACCATTCAATTTAAAGTTAAAAAAAATCTTGAGTATATTTAACCTTCAACATTTTCTATCACCTTTTGATTTTTATCGAGCTTTCATGGAAATTTTTTTTTTTCTCACAATTACATCCGTCGTTTCGCTGGGATTCTTTCCAGTATCATATTACCGATTACGCGTTTTAACGTTGTTAAATCTCTTACAACACTTGATAAATTATAAACCTAACTATTTCCCTAAATGTTTTTGCAGGGTACATATGAGTCGTTGCATTCTTTAGTAAATATATATGATTTAAATAACAAAAAACTTAATTGCTTGTTCTGATTGCATCTCATCATAAACCGCTCTGTCTCTCTCTCTCTACATCTAACCACTCATTTTTTGTTTTTCAGTTAACACACAAAAATAGCTCAGATTCTCTGGAGGAATATCTAACCAGTCGCCATGACCCCCACTTGGATTCAATGCATCGATATAATTTCGCATTGTTATCACACGTTAGAGATTTATTCAATTTCAGGTTTGTTGTCTTTTCTTTTTTTCGCTTTATGTCACTGCTGCCTCTTTCCCGGCTGACGTCTCACTCTACCTTACCCAACCCTACCCCGAAGACTCGTCAATCACATTAATCTGAATCACAAATGTACATTGAATAATTCCATCATCATCATCAGTTACTATCAGATAGAGTTACATAGATACAAGCTCAACGAGCACATCGAAGGTGGGGAGAGGGGTTTTACAACATACCACTCTCTAGGTGCACCGGTAAATGTCGTATCATACACGAATGTCTGTGAGAGCAAAGAAAAACAAAAACCTCAATTTAAAAGTCATCAATTATACTTTTCACAATATTATGTACGTTCGTTGTACTTCAATCTATTACCCCCCGCCTTACCTTATCCTACAAGCTTTGCCACATGCCGATAGGACACGTGCAACACGAAACGAATATATATACTCTAACACAAAACCCCAAGTACACATACAACAAAAAAAACATAGAAAACAACAAAAACCAAAAAGAAAACCACAACAATTTTCACACATTCATTCATTTGGTGAAAACAAATTCGACTCTGTGGCAGCTGTTGGAGCGATGTTAAGTTATGCATTTTTTACGACTAGAAGGAGTTCTACCTGCTGCTGATGCTGCAGGCCCATTGACCATTGCTTAGCTTTAAGATACCCGCAGGGCATTGAGTGGTCTCTTAGTGCTACTAGTACATCGACTCCAGAATTCTGCCAGTGCCATTTCAATTCATTTATTATATAATGGGTATTGTTGCAATTTTGTTGTAACTACGCTCTGTTCTGCTCTGCTCACTTTGTGCAGTTTCATTTTGTCGAAAACCTCCACCTGGGGTTATTTGAAGAATGGCAAATTTGATGGCATGATTGGTGCATTGGTGCGCAAGCAAGCGGATATTGGCGGATCACCGATATTCTTTCGCATCGAACGTGCCAAAGTGATTGATTACACAACCAGGACATGGCTGGCCAGGTAAGCAAGCAATAGGGGACGGGGGGAGCCATAATGCTATATTACAAATATATATTTTTGGAAGGAGGGGGTGACCTAAGGGCAATGGATGTCTTAAGTGTAATCGAGTGCATGTTTGTATTTGTCTTGCAGAAACTGTTTCATATTTCGTCATCCACGCAGCACCAAAAAAGATCGCATTGTCTTTCTGCAACCTTTTTCAAATGATGTCTGGATTTTGTTGGCAGCCTGTGGCATTGTGACCATTTTGTTGTTATGGGCCATGGCAACACTTGAACCTGATGGAGGAGAAACCACGAGCGAATCTCAGGCCATTACAGGTGTAGTTTAAATTATGTTGTTATCTAGGGTGGTTCATTGAATTTATATTTTGAGTTATTTTACTCTTCTAATTGTGCAGACCAAGCAACAGTGACAATGATCCAAGAATCTGGTTACAAACGACGTCTGGTTAGATGGTGTGGTCTATTTTGTGGCAAAAATCTAGATGACAGTGCCAAAACACAACGAGCCGGTTTGTTTTTAGAGTCTATACTTTTCTATGTAGGATCTATATGTCAACAAGGTGAGGACATTAGGCAAAGCTTGAGAACTATACGTTACATATTACAATAACATACATACATATTCACAGGTTTATCATTCTCTACACGTTCCTTTTCGGGTCGTTGTATTGTCGTCATTTCGCTGCTGTTCTCTTTTGCGATCTATCAATTCTACTCGGCCAGTATTGTGGGCACACTGCTGATGGAGAAACCAAAAACTATAAGGACATTGAAAGATCTCATACACAGCGCATTGGAGATAGGCATTGAAGATATTGCATATAATCGAGATTACTTTTTGGTAATATTTATTGAAAACAATGAGCAAAAAATAAATTGAAGACTTTTGAGGAGAAAATATATATTATCTTTGCATAGTTTAAATTTCAACATATTTTCTTTCCATTACAACTATTTAAATCTTGCCAATATGCAAAACAAAAATCTGTTGCAAATTTTAGCGCACCAAAGATCCCGATGCCCAAGAGCTATATGCCAAAAAAGTTACTGCAGTTCCTAGTACCGAGGGAGGTTTTGTCGATAATACTCTAGACACTATTGAATTGGTTACTCAGGCTCCCTTAACCGAGAGTCAAAAAGCAAAGGCATATCGTGACATTTTGCATAGCCATGAAACGGGTGCTCATGCCAAGACCAATGATGCCTCAAATTGGTATGAACCAGACTATGGTGTGGCTAAGATTAAAAAAAGGACGTAAGTAGTAAAATCAAACGTGAAAGTTTCTGGATGTATAGATATATGTTACAGGTTTTGCCTTTCATGTTGATGTGGCCACGGCTTATAAAATCATTGCGGATACTTTTACCGAAAAGGAAATTTGTGATTTAGCAGAGATCCAGCTGTTTCCTCCACAGAAAATGGTTAGCATTTTGCAGAAGGGATCACCGTTACGTAAAGCCATCACTTATGGGTAATGAGACTAAAGAGGTTATTTGTTGGCCGTGAAAACGAACAAATTGATTTATTGACATTTTACATTTCACTAGATTACGACGTGCATCGGAGGTAGGCTTGATGGAATATGAACGCAAATATTGGCAATCAGCCAAGCCACGTTGTGTTAAAACTTTGCATACGGATGATTTGCAGGTGAGAGAGTGATTTTGAAAAGAGCAAAATAGGGGGTATATTAAGCACAGATGTGAGATGGGATTAACTATGAAATTTTCATTAATGTTGGAATAGGATAGACCCTTAAGTAATGAACCTATCAAAAGAAACAAAAAAAATTTTTGGAAATATAATTAAAGTTCCCTACTTAGCCTTACTTTAGTGCAAATAAATTTTCCTAGCAATGCTGAAAAATTTCAATATACCCTGTGAAGAAGGTGGAATGCCTAGATCTCTACTTGTTGGTGTGGCTAGTATGAGTTGTAGAGGCGATAGCTATAGCTGTTGATCGTTTAGTCAGTGGTCAGCAAAAAGAGAGAAGAGTTTATAGTTTTTTGTTACATTGCACAGTGGGGAGAAAAAGGTTTTTTTGGACATTTGAAATTTAAGGCCGCAATTCTTGACCAATTTTCAAAATTCTTTTTTTGGAAACAAAATTGGAAACAAAATTGTGCACAGAATGTACGGTTTTTTTATTCTGAATTCCTTACCGTTATTTTCTTAAAATTTGTCAAAATCTATGAAAAAATATGTTTTGACTTTAATGTCAAATATTTTTTGTATTACGTGTTCTAAAAATTACGAACTGACCTCAATTAATGTAAACACATGTTACGAATAAAACTCAATGAAACTGCAAGTAATTATATGGAGGCACTATTTTCACACTTTAACTTGGTGTCCTGCTCACAATTATTATCCGATTAGACCAAAACTTAATTTACAACCTGGAAAAGTTTAAGAAAGTCGTCTTTAAAAAATAAGCCAAATCGGGGAAGGTCACTATGCAATTTTTTTGCATATGTACCCCACTGTGCATTTTGAGAAATTAGTTTTTAATTTTTGAATAAATATTTAAATATAATTCAAAAATAAGTTAATGCATTATTGAGGCTTTTGTTGCCAATCACGTTGTGTATGTATAAAAAACCGATTACTATTAACCACCGTTGGCTAAGGGTACTGGTCGCTAGTCTAAGAGGGCTGTATGATTTTATGAAGAGCACGACGAACAAAAGTAGACGCAAAGGTTAAGATGTTAGCGCAGCAATGTGAATCAAATCATCAGTTGACGATAAAGGCGATTACGGTTAAAGTAGATATTGCTTACTGCTGCGGTTCTTGGGAACGTTGAAGACAAATGGCAGATGGCAGATGCTAAAAACCTAAAGTAGATTATGAGCGGCGAATATTGTTGTCCGTTGTTACTAAGACCAAATAGAAGCGACTAAATCATAATTATAGTATTTTGAGATGCATATGCAGCTGACCGGCCATGGTATGATGGTTAGAACATGCGATTATCATACGGGAGGGACATGCTTCTTTGCCTGTCTCAGTCATATATTTTTTTTACCAGCGGAAATTTCAGAACTATTGTAAAGGGTCAATTTACTTTAATTTCATTGTCAACTTAAGTCATAAAAATGGGAAGGGCATTGGCACTTGAATAAAATTTGAGCCCCGGCTCGAAGTACCACACAAATTACTTACCTTATAGTTGTGGTTCATTCCGAATGTGAGTTTACAAACAGAATAAAATTGTTCTTTAACAACACTGTGTAGCAAAATGGAGGTCATTGTATGGGGGAGAATAATTTCTTTTACAGAATGAAAGCCTAATGATGTTTAGTTTCAGTTTGAAAAAGATCCTAAGAAACTATGTTTTATAGTATTTTAGCGGAAGGGGTTGGCTGATAGAGTCCTTTTTTTTCAAATGCAAAATATGACTGAATTCTGTCTACTCACAAAAATAATATGTATGTAAAACTTTGGTCATTTGTATGGAAGGTCCCAGAAGGGGTGGGCTATTCTGCCCTTTGGCAAACCCATAACTTATTTTTTTAAAATATTAATACTCGTAAAATTTTTATAATTTTCAATGAAGATTTACACGAGTTATCGAGCTCACCAGCCAAAAAGTATTTGGTCTTTAAGTGCTAGGGATCTAACACGTCTCCTTTAATGCGTTACACTTTTTCTTGCAACAAATGATATATGCTATCATCCCCGAGTATGAGAGTATAATAAATGAAGATTTATGTAGAACATTTCAATACACTATCTCAATGCTTACGTGTCCTTTTCGTACTTATTTCGAAAAAATGTCAGAAATGTACCTTAAAATGGGTCTTTAGAACATTCAAATGTTTTACAAAAATGTAGCTCAGAAAATATTACTAGGGGTGTTCTAAAACGAAAAATTGATACCTTCAACTTATACAGTGCTTTGGTTATTGTTTAAATATTTTGTTTCAAATATTTAACTCTTTATTAAAATAATAACACTATATGACAGTCATTTGGAACTGTGACCTATTGCATGTGGTAGGTTTGGTCCAGTACAACATGACCTTGTATACCAAAGTATCCTAACACCACCAAAATCTTGATTTACGGTTCAAAACCCGTTTTTTTTGGATCACTCTGCATTTATGAGCTTTGTTGTTCACGACCAGACCTTCAGCATACACTATGCCACTCTCCAGGTTCCTTAAACTTTTCCATTTTGTCACAGTGTGAAATTTTTAATTCACATTCATGAGGTAAGTAGGAAAAAAGAGCCTAAATTGAAATTAGGATGCAGCGGAGAGTTTATCAGAGCTCAAAGAGAGTAAGAGAACAATGGTATTCAACTATTTTCGAGTAACTCATTATTCAGAATTTTTTCCGGTTTAAGCTTAAATATAAAAGTGTAAACTTTACCTTAACTTTTACAAAAGAAAATCCTATTGTAATTAGCCAGTAAGGGGAATGTGTAGATTTCAAGGATGTCAGTGCCTATCTTGACAATTTTTCCATAATTTAATTGTTATCGTGAGTTACTTTCTTACATAAAATATGTGAACATTTCTCAAACATTTACAAAAAGTGTAACCTTTTACTAAACCTTTAACCTTTATTATGGTCATATGGACGGCGAAACTGGAAGTATTAACCTTGAAGTATATATTTTCAAAATTCGGAATTACTTCGTAGTTAACAAACATATGAATTCATTATAATGGGTGGAAAAGTATGCCAGCTATTGTAGGCACTTCTCTAGTGTTGACCTATATTTTGAACTAAAGTAGTGGGTACATGGAATGTACCAAATTAAGGTTTATGTTTAACTTCCTTACTTAATATCTCAAAAAATTACACAGAGCAGTGAAAATAAAACACATTCTTCAAATAGAAAAAAGGCATTGGTAGTTACTTCCGAAGTACTTAGAAAACTCTTAGCATTAACTACGATTCCCTCACCACTTAAGTTATTAGAAACATGACACCTCATTGTACAATCCACATCACTCTACAAAATGAACAACCATTCATTTGCTTGTTATAACAATCCCCTATGCTACATCAATTCTATTCTATTTGTTATTTACTTACTAATTGTTAACTTTTAGGTTGACCTGCAAACATTCACATCGGCTCTCTTGGTGCTGCTCTTTGGTTTTGTGGTCAGTCTGATGATATTGTCGCTGGAGATATCGCATCATCGTATGTGGCAACAATATGCAACAATCACTACAACTACAGAAGCAGCAGTAAAAGCTTAGTTCTAAGTCAATAATATAAACATTTTTTTGTTGTTAAACACACACTCAACCACATAGTAAAGTCAAAAGTATCGTTTGATCTCTTATCGTTATGGTTCATAGCCAGCACCGCAATGCTCCTCTCGTCCTCTCTCCGACTGGCTGATGGGGCTCGTTAAAAGGCAATTTATATCCCCCAATATGTTAATCGTTTTTGATATTCCGTTTGTTGCTAATGTTATTCTCTTTGTTTCGTTACGTTAGTTCTTTTTTTTTAATACTTTTATTCAATGCTAAGAACCATTCAATATATTAGCGTATTGTTAAATATTTATGAAAAAAGGACTCTCAATGGCTCTTAGCCAAATAACCAACAACAATATAAATACGGACAAATGTATACAAATACATGTACGTCTAAATATATACAAATACATTCACTCGCTCACTACGACTACTACTCGTGTTTATTCCCACAAAAATACTTGCATACAAAACAAACAAACTTAGTATGGTCGTGGTCGTTGTGTGTCGTGGGAATGATGTTTAGGGAGGGGTTGGTGCACAGTGGGGGAGATTATGATATGATATGATAGTACAGAAAGTGGACGATATTAAATTTCATTGGCGATTGACTGCTGGTTTTGGATTTCAATTGTATTCTGTAATTTGATTGTTGTGATTATTAATGTTGCTCGACGGGAGGGTATCGCTCAATTTGCCAGACAATTCACACTAAATACAAAGTACGTGAAACCAAAGTACATCATGTATGCGATATATTCGCATCTGAGTCATTACTGATGTGTAAATTCCAAGAATAATCGTACAATATTAATAGCACTTTACTCGAGGAATGCGATGAAATTTTCTGAATTCATATTGAATGAGCAGCCCGGTACAAAGGCAGTTTTGGGAAATACCAATAGCCAATGAATATTCGTTTGCTTAAGTTAATGTTTATATAACTCATTCTGCACCAAAATACATCAACCAAAGAACAAAGGGAACAAATGACTATGGTAATGAACTGACCTTTAAGTATCTACAGTGCAGGTCCTACATACGGCTCTCACAATGAAAAATCGACGAGCAAAGAAAATTTTTAGCTAACGCATAAAATTAAATAAAACTAGTAATGGTGATAAACATATAAGTGGTACTTATAAAGTATTTTAAGTAAATTCCAAATACTTACAACAACAAATACATACCAAATTTCACAAAACAAATTATTAAAAAAGTAATCTTAGTTTACCAACAAAAACCTTGTAAAGAAGCTTGAGCTTTGGGATAAAAAGGGAATCGTGGGGAAAGAATTTCCTCCATTCTCATGTTTGAATATTAACTGTCAAATGCAAACTATATGGTATTGGATATCATTTGATACACTAGCGTAAATTGATAATTATTAAAAATGTTTACTACAAATGCTCTAGACACTTAAGATTATGAATAACTCAATTCTCATTAAAATCTTGTTATAAATTTCTTAACTATCAAAAAGGGAGAGTTTGTATGACAGGTGGGAGTAGATTTTGTCCCATCTTGCTCATCTAAGTACTAAACTACGGCTATAATCGACATTTCTTCTTCTTTTTCACTATCTCTACAATTTCACCTATCTCCCCCACAGTGCTTGTCTAAATCCGGTACTGAATCTTGTGCCGGGCCCGGCATAAGGAAGAGTGCGGGCGCTGGCTGTGAGTGTTGAATGCGGCGCACATTCATATCTTTATGAATGGACAAATAAATAATGCACAAATATAAAATAAAACAAAATACAACAAAAAAAAAGAGAATGAAACGAACTTTCTAAATAATGTTACGCCAGGGAGAAGGGAACAAAATGTTGAATTTATGAAAATTTTAATAAAAACCATTATAGTAAAACGACCGTTGTGTTCTGTGTTCTGTGCTCTTTCTCGATTCTCGGTTCGGTTTAGTTGGGTTCTTGTAGTCCTCTGTGTAGTTTTTGTTGTTCTGTTGATGCTGCTGCTGCTAGTGCTTCTGTTGCTGTGTTACTGATTCCTCTTTTGTCAGAGCACTACTCCAATAAAGTGCATATAAAATAATGAAGATTATAAAAGGAGATATTTTAATAATAAATTAAATGAAAAATATGTACCAACACACAGACATGCACACACAACCACCCAAATTATAATGATCACAAATCGACCTTAAATATGTCCTTTATAAATATCACAGACATAATCTAGTACGTTGCTTGTATGAGTAATAGTGTTAGTGTTTAGTGTGGACAACATGTGCTGTCGTCACGTGTTGTAGAAAGTTGTTGGCAGCACCAACAACAGAATGTGTATATCTGACAACAAACCCAAATAGTTTATTAACACTGTGTAATACAATTTGAAATCGATGACATGTGTCACGCAACTATTCATTCATTCAACCTTTCCATTCATCCATCAGATGTATGTAGTTAAAAGCCAATGTGTTGATTTGTGGCAGAGGCTTCGAGTAATTGTACACTTGAGGTACTTTTAATGACAGCCACAAAGAGAGCCCCCACCGATGTGGCTTAACAAAATGTGGCCATCAAAAGAAATTCTCACTTTTATACTCACACATACATACACACCTATTATAGATGGGGTGTCGACTTTCGATTAAGTGGAAATGTTTACCCACAAACTCTATCGATTTTACCAATTACAATCGGTGTTGGTAAATTGGTAACCAGTTGTGGTACTTTTGCACAGCTATGGGTTGCGAAAAAGTGGTAAGTACTTAATTTTGGTTAAAAGTAGAAATGGATTGCTATAAAATCAACTAAATTATATCTAAGAGCTGGGACAATATAATCATATATGGGAAGACGCTAAAATAACAGCAGCAAATCGAGTAAGTTGGAGATGCCTTGTGGAAGCCATGTTTCCAACAGGGGTAATTAAAAAGTAAAGCATGATTCATTAAGAGCCTTCGTTCGATTTGGATTATTTTTCACGCATAACTGGTGTCTAGTGTCAATTTGCTATCTTAGTTTTAATAAGAATTATTTGGCAAATTGTTATGAAAAGCCCCATTACAAAAAAAAAAACAACCCTCAATTATTCGTCGGTATTACGAAAATCAGTATTTTGTGAGAGGCAGGACAAAAATATCGCATATGGGCTGATAAGAATCCAAAAGGGTATCATGAACTTCCTTTACATTGAGGATGCACTGTTTAGTAAGGTTTATGAGCTGCAGAAATTATTTGCCCGTATTTCTTAAAAAATGACGCCGGACAGAACTTACCGCCAGGCGACCGCTCCCGCAGGATGATAATGGACTTTTTTCTGCCTAATATTTTAACTCATTTCATATGGGTTCATTAAAGGTCTTTGGAATAAGCCAATAACAATTCAAGGCGTGGAAGACATCGAAACACGTATAAATTGGAGGTCGTTTCTTGGACATTTATAATACAATACCTACGGCTTAGTCGCGGCCTATATTTGAAGGCAGTTACCTACAGGTGCTTTTAGGGCAACGCTACAGCCAATTGTAACTCGTGCTGTTAGGGAACGGCACAGGGAGACTGTAAAACAGGCGAGACAGCTATTTAAATGAAAAAAAAAAACTCAGATGAATGCCCAGGAGAACGAGGATATAGAGCGATACAGGGATAGAGGTGAGGCACGAAAATTTTACCAGAAAGTAAAAGCAAAATACTACGGTAATGGGATCCCCTACTAAAAGGACAACGATAGAAATCAGGTTACAGATAAGCAGAGTGGAAAGAAAACTTTCAGCAACTGCTGGTTCCAGAAGGCAACGCACTTTAAGGTATCACGCCAATTGTCGGCGACGGCTTAGATTGCCCACCACCTAATCAAGCCGGGGTAAGAAGAGCAATATCGCGGCTAAAAAAAATAATTAAGCAACCGGTGCCGACGGACTTCCGGCAGAGCCTTTCAAGTTCGGTGGCGAGAAGCTGATTACGATCATGCACCAGCTCCTACGCACGGTTTGGCTAAATGAGTGCAAGCCTGACGATTGGAATCTAAGCGTATTATGTCTTATGCTGAAAAAAAGGGGTCCAAGTGTGTGCTCCAACTACCGCGGGATCAGCCTTTTACCCATCGCATATAAGGTCTTGTCGATTGTGCTATGTGAAAGACTAATGCGAGTGTTATTCAACCTAATCGGGTCTTATCAGTGTGGTTTTAGACCCGGTAAATCAACAACAGACCTGATATTCACACTTCGGTAAGTCCTGGAAATGACCCAAGAGAAACAGATCGACATGTACCATCTTTTTAACAGCCCGATGCGGCAGAAATTACTCGAAGCCATGGCTGAGTTTGGTATTCCAGCGGAGCTGATACGCGTTTTTGGACTGATGCTGACACGATTTATTCAAACGGGGTCTAAAACTGTGACGGTCTATCGTGTGACCTTATTAGCATAGTGATGGAGATGATAATGTGGAAAGCAGCAGTAAACACGAGTAGCACGATATCGAAAACTGCGGGATGTGACTGCAGCCCTCTCAAGTATACTTAAGGACTCAGCGAAAATGGGTCTAATAGTGAACGAGAACAAAACGAAGTTATTAGTTTCAACCAACAAATAACACTACTTTACAAATAATTATTTTTTCTCTGGTCTTTGAACACTACTATTTTTTTATGATAGAGGACGGGTTTCTGATTAAGAAAAAAAATTTAAAAAAATTTTTTATGGAGTGGATTTTTTTTTAAAAATTTTTTTTGTAAAATTTTTTTCTTTGTTGACGGTGCCTTTGGATTTTAACCTATATTTCAAGTTTTAGACGGGCGATCAGGACAAAAGAGGTACCAAATTTATTAGAATCAAATGGCCAACAAGAATTATGCCACTTTAAGTCAACAAATTGCTTTATTTTGCCCTACTGGCTGAATTTATTTGAAAAATTTAGCTTTTTTCATGAAAAATAGCGTCTCCTTTTTTTAGTTTTTAAATAATGAAAAATCGAAAACTCGAGATAAAATTTTTTTGAAACCTTCTGCGTATAGTGAACACCTTAGCAAACAAATGTTGTATTGCAGAAGAGAATCTATGGACCAGTTAAAAAGTAATGGCCTCTGAAAGTTGGCATACAGAAATTAAGTTTTTATAAATATTTGAATTTTTGCATTTGTCGGAACTGCAGAATATGGTCCGAAAGCCCAAACAACAACAAAAATATACCGTTCACTTCGTCTTGGTATCATAACATCGAAATAGTAGGTCAAAGTGGGAGCCGAGGCCCATGATGCACTTGGTGGGGTCAAGAAATGGGCTCTTTGGATTCTATGATGACCGCCGAGACGAATCCAATTGTGTAATTTTTAAGACTTATTGGGGACCTAGGGAGTCAAAAAAGGGTCTCCTTCGGTCCTCTATGTGCGGCATGGGCCTCGGCTCCCATTTTGACCTACTATTTCGATGTTATGGACCAAGACGAAGTGAATGGTATATTTTTGTTGTTGTTTGGGCCTTCGGACCATATTCTGCAGTTCCGACAAATGCAAAAATTCAAATATTTATAAAAACTTAATTTCTGTATGCCAAGTTTCAGAGGCCATTACTTTTTAACTAGTCCATAGATTCTCTTCTGCAATACAACACTTGTTTGCTAAGGTGTTCACTATACGCAGAAGGTTTCAAAAAAATTCAAAAAAATTTATCTCGAGTTTTCGATTTTTCATTATTTAAAAACTAAAAAAGGAGACGCTATTTTTCATGAAAAAAGCTCAATTTTTCAAATAAATTCAGCCAGTAGGGCAAAATAAAGCAATTTGTTGACTTAAAGTGGCATAATTCTTGTTGGCCATTTGATTCTAATAAATTTGGTACCTCTTTTGTCCTGATCTCCCGTCTAGAACTTGAAATATAGGTTAAAATCCAAAGGCACCGGCAACAAAGAAAAAAATTTTACAAAAAATTTTTTAAAAAAAAATCCACTCCATAAAAAATTTTTTTAAATTTTTTTTCTTAATCAGAAACCCGTCCTCTATCATAAATAAATAGTGGTATCCAAAGACCAAAATGGCTGTAAACTAGTGTAATCTGCTCGTTTGGGATACTTTGAGGTGATAGATAATTTTATCTACCTAGGCTCCGCCATCAACAAAACCAATAATGTCAGCCTAGAAATCCGGAGAAGAATCCTGCTTGCAAATAAATGCTACTACGGACTAAGCAAGCGATTCAATGACAGAGCCCTCTCTCGACGAACAAAACTCCAGCTATACCAGATACTGGTTCTACCTGTCTTAATGTATGGCTCAGAATCCTGGGTTATGACACAAGCGGATGAATCGGTTCTGGCGGTATTCGAGAGAAAAATACTCCGTAAAATATATGGGCCCATCATCGTTAACGGAGAGTATCGGCGTCGTATGAATCATGAGCTGTACGAGCTGTACACTGACATTGACGTGGTCAAACGCATTAAGGTGCAACGGCTGCGCTGGCTAGGTCATTTTGTACGCATGGATGAAAATGCTCCAGCTCGAAAAGTCTTCGACAATGAACTCGATGGACGGCGCAGAAGAGGGCGACCAAAACTCCGTTGGAAAGACCAGGTTACTGAGAACCTTACAGAACTCGGTGTGACTAACTGGAGAAGAAGCGCAGAAGATCGAGGCGCTTATAATATTTTTCTACGTGCGGTATATAATCCACTGGGATTGCATAGAAGTACCAGCTAAGTAAGTAAGTAAGTGACTGGAGCCTTCAGAGGCATACAGAAGTAATTACCAAAAATGGGTCTAACGGTGAACGAGGACAAAACGAAGTTTTTAGTTTCAACAAACTTAGAATCTTATCGTTTGGAAAACTGTGTGAACCATGACAACTATAGACAATGGTAGACAATTTTATCTTCTACCGCCAACAACAAAACCAATAATGTCAGCGATTCAATGACCGAGCCCTCTCTCGACGAACAAAAATCCAGCTATACCAGATAATGGTCCTACCTGTCTTGATGTACTAGGTCATGTTGTACGCAAGGACGAAAATGCTCCAGTTCAAAAAATCTTATACAATGAATGCAAAAAGGTCCGAGGCACTGCCCACACACGTCAATATTTATTATATTTAAGAATAAAAAATGCAATTCCTAAGTCAAACATTGGTACAAGATATATGGGATTTTCTGAGAATCTGACCTTCGACCTCTTTGTACCATGTCAAATTTTTGAGCAAAAAGTAATGTTTCAAAGAGGTCGGTTAGACCAGACATATCCCACATGAATTTTTTTTTTATTTGTACATTTTCTCCGATATGTTAAGTATTCTTGTTGTCATCGTCTGAAAAATTAAAATACTTTTGGTTCACCCTGCTGTAAATTGTTATTTTATTGACTAATTCGATTACGTATTGATCACAGCGCCACTAAAGTGACAGAGTTGTTAAATTTGGTTCAATGACATCTAATTCACAGTTAAAATAAACTTTAATCACCGTAATCATCGTCACTCCAGCATTAGGACTGAATTTTAAAAGTATCTGAAGCTACAAGATAACCTTAAGGACCAAAATATTTTGCTAATATACAATTTCCTTTTTACTATGCCTTTATTTACTTAATTTTCCTTAACACGCTATGAATGAGGTATGGGATAGCTTCTCGCGTTGTTGTAAATTAACACACTTTCTGTTTTTAGATTCACAACTTACGGTTTACTTGTTTATCGACGGATGCAAACGTCACTGTTTGAGAAGTTTTTTACTAGATATTTCGATTTACTCGACACTTTTGCTGCGAAGTTGCTGTCGACAACATCGAGGGCGCCGGCAATGAAAGAAAAATGTAGATGACTGGAGCCAGGAATCGAACCATGGATCTTCCGCATTGTAGTCGCGTGTTCTAACCACTATGTCGAAGCCGGTCACAACTTATTTTACCTTTGCATCCTAAAAATGGCATATAGGAGAGGTTCTCGCATTTTGAGTGAGTTGACTCACATTTATTTTAGACTTCGACAATACAGTTTATCGACGAATCCAAATACATATTAGCTTTTTGAGACAAATATCGACCGACATAACTATTTGGAAGTTGCTGTCTCTAACATTGAGGGCTCCAGCGGTTAAAGAAATGGCGGGGACTGTGACAAGGGTACCCAGGTCAACTGATAGTGTTCTAGCCATAAGTTCAGTGTCGGTTAATTATATTTATATATTTACACCTGCCACAACCACATTGAAAAGTTTGATTATTTGTTTGTACAAAATATTTAAAAGTACTCTCTTACCATCCCCAGCACCGTTTTTGCAACAAATCATAAGAACTTAATTAAAACGCCGCTACAGAATGAGTCTGGCCAATCCACCATCAAAATTCGATTTAAATGTGTCTCTGGTATTAGTACATAACGAGTATAAAAACGTTTTAACACTTTTGGTTATTACGCTGACAATTAAGTGATTTATGAATGGCCACATAAATACTTTGCCAGCCAACCGTTTTGTCGGAGCTTAGGCACAATTTTGCCTGCCGATCCAGTGCCGCCCCCCATAGTATACCATAAAATACTTTAAATGTTAATTGAGTTGTTGTTATGCTGCGGCACTGTGTGTCGCCCCCACCCATCGCGCCACACTTTGTGGTCGGCCACATATTTTAGCAAACGCAAAGAATTTAAAATGAAAAGGGGTACTGACTGATTCAGAGGTACAGTGATGGGGTGGCGGAGGCATGACTGGGTTTAAAACTAAAAATATTGTCAAACCTTTAACGCAGCAGTCATACCATGAATAGTTTGCGTGCTATAAACAATTAGCGAAATGTTTAAGCAGTTTTTTTTCAATACAAAACGGTTGCGCTGGGTAAGTTTTATGCGAATCATGTTACTGGTATTTATTTTTTGTGTGCGATTGCTTGTCAGTTGAATGTGAAAATAGTTGCAAGTTGTAGGTATTTGATAGCGGTGTCGATTAAAATGTTGCGTGCAGTGGAAAGTGCAGCGCAGGATTTCATCTTCGTTACTAAATTGTAATTAAAATATGATTGCTAGGGGTCATAATGGGGGAGATTATGATATGAGTATTTGATGGATGGTGATAGGAGATGGCAGGTAGTTTGAGGTGAATATTGTTGTTTGACATGGTTGTATACGTTTTTTAGATTTTATTATTTTTCGAATAATAGTAGATCGCGAAATTGTTATAAAAATTTAAAAAAAAAAACGTATTTTCTCTTTATATTCGATGAATAAGATAAGGGACAGCTTCTCACATTTGAGTGGTGTACACGCTTCTGCATTTAGCCTCAACCAACGGAACCTACAGGTTAAAGACGAGTCCGGACGTCTGCTGTTTGAGAAGCTTTTACTAGACTCAACTACTAAGAAATTCCAGTCGATAACATAGGTTGCGTCCAATCAAGCAAATGTAAGTGAATAAGATACCCATCGAACCATTCTCTCGCATTATTGTGAATTAACACGCTTACTTTATTAAGATTCACAACAAACGGCACCTACTTGTTTATCGACGAATGCGAATGTCACTGTTTGAGAAGCTTTTACTAGACATGCCGATTATCTCGATACTTATACTGCGAAGTTGCTGTCAACAACATTCGAGGGGAGCCGACAATGAAAGAAAAGTTTTCTTTTTTTTTTTAATATGACTGGAGCCAGGAGTTGGACCTATGATCTCCCGCATGGTAGTCGCGTGTTCTAACCACTATGCTACGGCCGGTCCCCAAGATATTGGTTACAAAGTTGTTTTTTGCATAAACCCTTTTGGGAGCATATGGATTCTACAAAGCATCTCCATCTCTCCCGGAGTATCGCGGATTCTCCACATGTTCTTAGGTCGACCACGGCTTCTTGCGCCATGATGGTATCACTCTAGCAGCATCCATGTAGTACGATCGGGCTTCTCCCTGATGATATGGCCAAACCCCCTCGATTTTTTTGAGTTTAATTTGCTTCAGTATACATTCTTCGTAGGTTAAGTTCCAGAGATCCGTGTTACTGATGTTGGACCAGAATAACCTGCATGTGACTCTGAGGCACTTGTTGATAAATACTTTTGTGTAATTGCGTTCATAACTGGTTTCGTTTCCATATAAAAGAGTAGACTTTACATATGCACTGAATATTCTGAGCTTACACTGCCTATATAGTGGAAGCTTGTTATGTATTCAACTGGTCTTGTAATTTGTTTTTGGATTTCTTGATATTTACCTCAAGTCCAACATTACGCGCTTATCTTTCAACGTCTTTCTACGCATCACCCAAATCCTCGAGTTGACGTAAAAGACTTCATGTTATTTTTCTACTCTCTAAGCCAGTGGTAGGCATTAACGAACACAGACACACATCAATATGGTATGATTGTGTACGGTTGCACTAGTAGCATTGGCGCTATTTAATTTTACATGGTGCAAATGTCGTGCACTCCCAGCAATCATTTAACATTGTTTCTCTGTCTATTTTTGTGTTGAACGCGAAACAATCGTGTGTAGTTTTGCTGTCATAACACTCAAGCAGACTGCTTTGAATAAAACAAAACTTTCGAGTACTTGTGAATTGCAGATAATATCTCTGATAATAAACCATTGTTGCCGGTAATAAAATGCGTTCCAGTGCTAGGCAAAACTAAACGCACGCTACACAAATATTATGTGTTTGTGGAGATAAAGCAATCGTAAATTGAATTGTTTTCACAAAGCTGAAGCAGTGACTGACGATATAATGGCTGCCGATATACTGGCTACACAGGACCGGCCGTGGCATAGTGGTTAGAACACGCGACTGTCTAGTAAGAGCTTCTCAAACAGTGACGTTCGCATTCGTCGATAAACAAGTAGGTGCCGGTAGTTGTAAATCTAAAAATAGAAAGCGGCTTAATTAACAACAACGCGAGAAGCTATCCCATACCTCATTCATGGGTGTAATGGGAAATTAAGTTTCAAAACATTGTTTCGCGTACATGTAAAAATATCTATAATTGGAAGCATCGCGAGGCTATGAGGTGCCTGCAACTTCTCTAAAACAGACTGAGAGTTCGGCATTCGGGTACTCCTTTCCTTCTCAATGTTTTCCATATGGCAGTCCGTCTTTAAGTGGCGATGGCTTTCTTGAAGTCTATGAACAGTGGATACAGGGGAGACGTTAATTGTGTAGTGTGCTATATTTTAATGTGTAGATCTAAGCAGCTTATGTATTGCCGGAAATTTTCTGCTCATCTCGTAAATTGTTCTGTACTTGTTTAAGTAGTCTTCTAATTATTATGGCTTCAAGTATTTTCGTATGGCATACGCAGAGTAATTCCTCTTCAGTAAACGCTGTCTTTCAAATCGCTACTTTTGGGTAACTTTACAAGTTGGGGGCAATGTAAATATAAGTAATTTCTGGTTACTTTTCTCTTAGATAAATTTAGATAAATCTCTTAGATATTTGTAATTGTAATTGGTTCACAGTTCGTTGTATATCAATTATATATATTTGAATACCTTTAAAAAAAAATGTCCTTATCCATACCCTGATTTCCATCTATGGTAAATTCTTTCACGCCCCCAAGCTGTCAGGTAGGTATTCTCCCATGTGTGACTATAAACCTTGGTATCCTGCAAATACTGCCTGCCTCCATGTGGCATGTGGCATTAGCATTTCTACAAACGTTACATAAACAACACTCGTAAATGTTTCGCTTGTTTTATTATGATTATCATTATGATTGTTGTGAATGTAATGATTAATAAGTAACCGTTGCTCGTAACATGGAGCAACAAACAACACATTATCGTATTTACATATCAACGCCACAGCATCCGCATAAAAAGAAAAACCAACCCGAACATATCTACATTGGGCCTAACTCAGCGCGACCCACAAAAGCACCCATTCAAAAAGATTCATTCATGTTTATGAGGCGGCGGCGGAGGAGGAGGACGCAGAGATGGCAGCAACATGAAGGCATGATGCCAAGTGGCAATTGCTGCTTGTTCTACAATTTGTTGCAAGTTAAGTGCCCTTGTTTTTCTATGTGTATCGTACACATTCGTGGCTTATGTTATTTTTTTTATTTGCTGCGTCTTACTCTTGTACTCCCTGTTTGTCCTGCTGCTGCTGATGATGATTATGTTGCTCCTGAATGTCCTTTAAAGTTTGTAGACACATTTTTCTTGAAGAAGCTTATTTTTGTGTTGTTTTGGTCTTGCTGATGTTGATGCTGTTGCTGTTTTTCCCCTCCTTCTTCTGCTTCTACTTCTTGTTTTTGGTGGCCATGGTCGTTAGTATAGTTGTAGTCTTAAAAATGTCCTGTAGTATCTGTAATGGATAAGAAATGTGGTTCAAAGTTCATGTTCCCGGTTACTGCTAATGTGTTTGGCTCTGCCTTTTGTTTAACCCCCCTCCACCACCACACCCACGTTGTGTTCGAACACTGTATCTCGGTCAATTGTCATTTGGGCTTATCAGTCGCCCGACAAGAGCGCAGAACCATTGAAATGAAAGGAACCAGTAACAAGTTAAGGACGTCGATTTGAAATAAACAATAACAGGACATTTGTTAAAAGTCCTTGTGCTATCGTGGCCTTTCTAATGCTGTTGGGAAAAATTACTGCCACTTGTGTTTGTTGCTGTTGTTATTATAACATCACAATTTGTGGTGATATTTTGCGACGTTTTCCTTGATGGCAAATGAGCTAGGTCATTTGGACTTGATTTCATTTACGGTAGTTTTGGGGGAGGTCCGAAAACCCCGCTCGTTTGCCTGCTAACCGCTGCCCAAAATCATATGGCTATAATTTAATAATTGTCTGCTAATTACAGTGATTCCCTCACAAGTCAACAGCCTAAAGTTCACTAGTGGGCCCCAGTCCACCAGAGTGAGCTGAGTTGAGTTGAGTTGTTTATTTTGATGTCCTGCTAACCTATAATTTTCCATAGTACCAGTTTTGTTTGAGATTTTCCTAATTGCTGGGTTTTACTTTCGACAACAATCGACGCAGAGTACAGAAATAAAATGTAAATGATGATGTTGACATAGAAAATTATATGTTTCAATATCACAAAAAAAAGAAGGTAGAGAAAAAAAAACAAGAAAATTCATTAGAAATAAATTGAGGAATGTTTGTGTGTGAGTATGAGTTTATAAATGTGAGTTCATACAAGAAGCTATTGCTTGGTATCAACACAAACACACACACACATACAGACATCTTCTAACTGACTTGGTTTGTAAACAAACTAAATTAATTTATTCATGTAGTAGAGGCATTTTACATATTGCGCCTTAAAGTTATTGTGGTATTATTTTCAATGTTGTTGGAGCTCGTTGGCAGTCCTATTTAATTCTGGGAAAAACATGCTGATCAATTCAGAAGTTTGTTCATCTTTATTTAAACTGACATTGATGTAGTACTTAATGGTGAAAAAAACAAGGCGAAATGTGACAAGAGAGACAATTATTCATTCGTTCGTTGTTAATAATGGCATAGGTAAAATATATTGTTATTACTTACTATCTTCAAATATTGTATAAGGATTTACATTTGTTCTGCAAAACACGTATACAAATAAAAGTCCTTTAAGTCTTATCAAGGTTTCAAGGATTCTAACATCGGAAATCCAGTCTGCACACCGAACCGTCGAACGATGGCACCAGAATGATTGACTTCTCTGCGGCAACTAGATAACATAAAAATATTCATAATGTTTCATGGTTTTTTCCAGATCAATTAACGAGGAATCAGATATATCACGTGGTAGTCGATGGAAGGCACGCATCGAGTGTTCTGGACGTACGAGTGATCAGGGGTGCGAACATTGACTCTGATCACTTCCTTACCTCAGTTAAGGTACGCACTAGGCTAAGCATAGCGAAAAACTTACGTAACCAGGCACAACGAAAGCTGGACATCGGTAAACTGCGGACCACAGAGGTAGCAAACGCCTACTTCAACCACCTAACTCAGCTGCTGCGGAATGCTCCAACCCCTGACAATATAACCTCGCAGTGGCAACATATAGCCGACTCCTTAGAACGGGCTGCGAGAAGCGTACTTGGGTACTCAAAGCCATCTCAAGAAGATGCCTAGTACGATGGTGAATGTCCCAATGCCACGAGAGAGACGGACGCTGCATACAGGGCGAAACTGCAGCCAATGGCAACGCAAGCTGTACGTAATCGGCACAGGGAGAAGGAGCCGAAGAAGGGGGAGGATGAGTGCGCTGAGTTGCTCCGAAGTAGATGGGAAGCACGAAAATTCTACCAGAGAGTTAAGGAGAGAATGTGTTGAGCAGGGTTGCCTTCTTGCAAGGACAGCGATGGTCAGTTAGTGACGGACCTGGATAACGTTCTGAAGATTTGGAGAGATCATTTCAGAAATATGCTGGATACGGACACAACTCCAGAAGACCCCGCTCCAATCTATGACGATGGTATTAACTGTCAACCTCCGAGGTAAAGCGAAATACTTGTGGCAATCTCCCGCCTTAAAAACAACAAAGCAAATGAAGCCGATGGTCTCTCTGCTGAATTGTTTATGGCTGGCGGGGAGGATCTAGTTAGGAGCATGCATCAGCTAATGGAGAACATCTGGTTGGAGGAGAGCATGCTCGGGAATTGAAGTCTCAGTCTGTTATGTCACATATACAAGAAAGGAGATCGTAGGGAATGTAACAAATACCGTGGAATAAGCCTATTACCAATTACATACAAGGTCCTTTCAAGCATTTTGTGTAAACGTTCAAAGCCAATTGCAGAAAAACTAATTAGACCTTATCAATGCGGCTTTAGACCTGGTAAATCGACGACAGATTTAATATTCATATTCATGAAAAGCAGATAGACACCTATCACCACTTTGTCGACTACAAAGCTGCCTTCGACTCTCCGATAAGGAATAGGCTGTATGAGGCCATGTCTGAGTTTGGTATTCCTGCAAAGCTAATTCGACTTTGCAGATGTACCTTGAAAAACACCAATTCCTCGGTTAAGATTGGTAAAGATCAGTCTGAACCATTTAACTAGGAAAGAGGTCATAGGCAGGACGATAGATTGTCCTGTACACTATTTAATATAGTTATGCAAAAGGTGATGAGAAAGGCTGGTGTCAACATGACTGGCACCATATTTTACAAGAGCCACATGCTACTAGCCTATGCCGATGATGTTACTGCAGTTTTCTCATCACTAGAAAAGAGTCAGCAAAAATGGGTTTAGCGGTCTACGAGGACAAAACAAAAATAATGATTTCGACGAACAAAGAGCTCTCGATGGGGACGCACCGTGAACGTTGGCTATTATTGTTTTGAAGTAGTAGATGAATTTACCTACCACGGATTTTCCGTCAATAAGAAAAATAATGTCGGGACCGACCGTGGCATAGTGGTTAGATCACAGGTGGGTGATCACAGGTTCAAGTCCTGGCTCCAGTCATCTTAAAAAAAAAAAAAATAAATAAATTTTTCTTTCATCGTCGGCTCCCCTCGAATGTTGCCGACAGCAACTTCGCAGTATTAGTGTCGAGTCAATCGGCGTGTCTAGTAAGAGCTTCTCAAACAGTGACGTTTGCATTCGTCGATAGACAAGTATATGCCGTTAGTTGTGACTCTAAAAATAGAAAGCGTGTTAATTCACAACAACGCTAGAAGCTATCCCATACCTCATTCATGGGGTGTAAAGGGAAATTAAGTAAGTAAGTAAGAAAAATAATGTCAGCCAAGAAATTAAGCGGAGAATAGGGCTCGCCAATAGATGTTTTTACGGATTTCGGCAGCACTTAAGTAACACCACCTTATCTCGGGATACGAAGAAACATCTATACAAGGTGCTAATTTTACCCGTTCTGTTGTATGCTGCCAAATAATGGGGTCTTACGATAAAGGACATACAATACAAAAGTATTCGAGAGAAAGTACTCCGATAAATATATGGACCAATCGGTGTAGACGGCGAGTTTCGCCATCGGATGAACCATGCGCTTTACCACGACATCGACGTAGCTAAAAGAGTTAGAATGCAAAGACTACGATGGCTGGGACATGTTTCCAGGATGGATGTAAATGCTTCAGCGAGAAAGAAGTTTGAAGGCGAACCTGAAGGACGGCACAGAGCTGGGAGACACAAACTCCTTTGGAAGGACCAAGTGGTTGGCGACGTAACACCATCTGGTAGGACTAACTGAAGAACGCACGCAGAAGACCGAAGCGTGTGGAATTCTTTAATACTTCAGGCCTCAAATTTATGAACCACGTTCGTAAGTTGTAATAGGCCACTTAAGTAGGTAAGTAAGTAAATTGACTAAATTAAAATAATCTTCAGTTTTCTGTTTGGAAGTTATGGGGAATATTAATCTTCCATAGATAAGTAAATTGGTATGGTAGGTACCAGAAGGCATGGTATCTCCCTTACTAAACCTATTTGCAATGCCATAACATCGATTTGTAAAAGGCTATAACTGGTAGCTTTTCATTAGGAACAGTGAAAGTTTATACGATTTATCCTGCCCACCAGCCATACAGCCAGCCAGAAAGAAGGACATGGCTCAATCGTCTTAAAAATTCAAAAACGAATGTTGTTTTAAGATACTTGACGTCCAACTCTTCTCCTTTAATGCGTTACACTTTTACTCGTAAAATTTAATTGAATACCAAGATTAGTTTATTTAACTATAGCATGTAAAGATATTGTTTTCATATTGTATGGCTGCGAATCATGTTATCTTTTATTCCGTGAGATCAACACAATTCAGTCCTTACTTAGAGCATTTTGAAAGCGTACCATCACTAATGTTGAACTATGATATATAACAAGTGTTGCTCCTATTGTCGATCAAAATCAAAAGACGACGCTATGGATAACGGTTATGAAAACCGTTTTTATATTCCGGACGGTCCTACGAATTTTATCAAAATAGACTTCACTGCACGACAACAATCATTAAAGTTGAAACATCCTTAATTTCAACTGACTCATAAACATATTTATAATATATCCTTTATTATAAAGATGATTGTCTATTAAATGGAATAGCTCAAATATTTCTGACTTTTGAACTTTCAGCCCAAGTGTTAGTCTTGATTCCCAAAAATATTAATTCAAATACCTGAAGCACTTCATCTACGACAACCATAACATTTAATAACAAGTAACGTAAAATGTATACTATAATCGGCGTTTGAAATTCCGATAGCGACAATGTCCTCTTAGCATTCGATTCGTCCTGTAGCACAAGATGAACTGTTGGAATACAGTTCTGTATTTGTCCACATTGACGACATCACCAATGAGATGATAGCAGATTGACATGAGTAACTATAACATTTCCGTGTTATGTTGCATTCAAAAGGATTTGACGAGGAACACACAATTCGTTAAGTTCTCTCACTCTCACTCTCTCTCTCTCTCTCAGTCTCCTTTGTATACGAAACTCAGCGCTCATTATCCGCAAACGTTAGTGCATACAATGCATATATTTTGACCTACCTTAACATTTTCGTATACCAAACGTGTTAACAATAGCCCAGAGCGAAATATGCAAAACCATTTTCCCCAACTCTTGAAACTGTCGTCATGTTACTAACAGCAGCATGTTAATGTGTAATGTGGCTTAGTAAAATTTCACTCGTTTCAAGTGTCTTGAGGAGCGCGTCGTAGTGTCAATGCGCATGTATGAGATTATTTCTTAAATTTTACACGTGTCACTTGTATTACAACGCACCAAAGCGTTTGGACAATTTGCCACATGTACTCGCAACAGTGCCACCAACTAAAGGAGACTCTCAGGCGCTGGGGACCCCACGACAACGACAGCCAGGCAGGGGTAAGGTTGTTAGGGCAAAAAAGCAAAACGGGCCTACAACAATGAATATGTTACACACGACTTAACGCAAGCAAGCCTAAGCGCAACAAAAACATAAGTGAAATATTATAGCCGAGGAATAAGCATAAATCTCATTGGCTGCTCACAAAAAATGTAAGGACATGGTATAAAAAAAACTCAACAACACGACGCATCTAACATGTGATTAGTTGCGATATTTACAATTTTTGTGTTAACATTTGATGGTGGAGACGATGGGATGATGATGACGACAACGACGACGACGACCATATGATTGGCATTTGCCACATGCCACTCTCTAATAATTATGTCGCGTCTGTTGTTGGCTTCCTGTGAGCGGTGGGTGGCGGTGGTTTTTTATATCCGCATATGGGGTAATATGGTTAACATGAGATTTTTTTTCCGTGACCCATTTTCATGGCAGGAGAAAGTTGAAATTGTAATTGTTTAACAAAAACAAATGTTTGAGTTAAATAGTTTAATGATTTTCGGTGGAGTGGAGGGAACGGCATTGCGAAACTTGATGTTGGAATGTTGCACATTCGTGTAACAGATAATTGAAGGCCATTTTTAGTGCAATTATTGAGGAATTTGTTGTACTAAACTGAGATTTATGTTACAAAAATAATATTTGATTTGAACTTGAAGTCTATTTTCTGTAAGGAAGTTTCCAAAACACTTTTAAGGTTTCAATATAGTTGAGGAACAGAATTTGCAGAATTTAAAAATCTGTCTATGTATCATCAGTACTACTCATTTCCTACGTTTTAATAACATGAACGTGAGGCATATTTTAATTTTAAAATGTATTTATTTTAAAATGTATTAAAATAGTAGACAATTGTATATTCTTAGGAAACTCTAAACCCTATTTCATTTTCTTTCATCTCTGAAAATCATTTTTTTTTTCTAAAATGCCAAACCGAAACTGTAAGCAGCAAAAACTTCATTAATTTTTTTTAATTAATGTTTTTTTTAGGATTACAAATTTCTAATCACTTTTTTTATTATAATAACATATTAAATCTATTCACATATTTGTTGATTATTATGATCAGGAATGTTTTGTTCATTTTAAAGAATGCTAATTTACATGAATTTAATGAAACAATATAAATTCTTTTTATTATTAATATTCATATTATAGCAAACAAAAGATTGACAAACAATAATTCCTGAATTTTTAGGATGATGAATAAGCTTGTAATGATATTAAACTTTTTTGTATATACTTTGGTATTAATAAATGGAATGACGTATAATAAACACAAAACAATTCTATAATATAGTTCTGTTGCAGGCTGCTAGTGGTTTCACATTTGCATCCTCTTCCGATTTTTTAAACTATAATTCAATGACCTAACTACTCTATTTAATGATAGTGTCACTTTTGTCTTACTTCCTTTCAGACTACTCTTTCTTTAGCATGTTACCATAACAGTTACCATACATAGTGTCTATATACCTGCATAAAGTAGCTTTTTCTCAAATCTCACTATCTAACAAAAACTATCTTTGCTCTTCGTTCAGATGTTGGTCAAAAGTGATTTTGTTTATTTTGACACTTTATACCGATAATCAGATAACGAGAATAAAAATGTCTTTACAAATTTTCTTTATACATACAGTGTCGGCAGTGACATAGTAAATATTTTTGG
Organism: Muscina levida; assembly: GCA_964034835.1. Taxonomy (NCBI): domain Eukaryota; kingdom Metazoa; phylum Arthropoda; class Insecta; order Diptera; family Muscidae; genus Muscina; species Muscina levida. The sequence goes on from OZ035883.1 coordinate 6,626,919, forward strand.
GTTACATTTTTATCTCATTCTCAAGGTAGTCAAAGCACTTTAACTTCATTTTATTTGCAACATTAGATTGAACTCTAAATTCACAAATTCTATGGTCACAATTTGTAAGTAGTGTCGTCTGTCGGTATCTTGACACTTTAACTAACTGCATTCTATATGTAAGTACATCGTAGGTATTTGGCTACTGGTTGTCTGTTGATTTTGTTACATTTCGTAGTAGAAAGTGAATTGCAGGAAAAAGTAAAAGGAAAATTTGTAAAAATTGATACTGTACTGTCTGTACCTGGGTGTAGGGGACAATGTGGTATATAATTGATATTGTTATTGGTTGTAGTAAATGTATGTAATGCCTTGACATTCAGGTTATTGCAGTTGCATTTTACAATAGTTGGGCACAAGTAATATCGATTATTTTCGGAAGTTACTTTTAGTTATAGTAATGGAGACTTCAATGTTATTTTTTCCTATATATAAAATTATGTCATAATATTTTAAATAGAGAAATATGAGGCACATTTACGGAAAATCATATTGTGTATACGTAATAAAAAACATGTCGTTAAATTTATTTGTCTGTATATTTTCCAAATATAAATTATAATGACCGGTTATTTAGAAAATGGTATCTACTCTAATTCAATGGCAAGAGGTAAGTCATGCTGACCTGTAATCATCTGAAAACTGTTTTAACCAAAACATTAGGACTGTATTATAAGTAGGTATAATTACAGAAATATCTAGCAGTGCACAGAGGGGAAAAAAGTTTTTTTTTGGATATTTGAAATATTAGACCGCAATTCTTTCTTTAGACCGTCAATACATCATCTGTCAGAAAAAGAAATTTATTAAACGTAATCCAAATAATATTTGTAATTAAAGCCAAAAATTATTTTTTTTATTGCCATTGACAAATTTGAAAAAAAAAATAACGGAATTTAGGGGAAAATTCTAACATTTGGTGCACAATCTGTGTTCCATACAATACAAAAAATTTGCAAATCGGTCGAAAATTTCTACCTAAAAGTTCAAATATCGAAAAAAACATATTAAAGCTATATATATTTAGGAATTAATATCACAAATATCATAGTAGAGTGAAAAAATTGCAAATTAGATGGATGGAAAGGCAGTTTGTTGATTTATAATAGGAATTATTTACACCCCTATCCCTATTAATATTATTTTACCCTATGGGAGATGTGGGCGTGGCAAAACTTTAAAGAGATACAATTTTGCATCCATGTAGTACTCGGTAACACATATAATATGGGCGGAGTGGGCGTGGCAACAATGTATTTAAGCCTTAAAGATATAACATTGGAAACACAGGTAGTACACGGCAGCACGAGTGTGAATATGCAGACGACATTTGAATTTTGAATCAGGGGGCGGAAGAGGCGTGGCCAGACTTTATTTAAGCTTCAGGGAGAGATAAAATTTGGTACACGGATAGCACTCGGCAACACGAGCATGAATATGCTGATTAAATTTATTTAAATTTTGGATAAGTGAGCGGAGTGGGTATGGAAAAGCTTTTTATGTGCTGGAGAGATAAAATTTGATACCCTGATAGTACTCTGCAACACAATTATGAATATGCAGACAAATTTTTAATTTGTTGGGCGTAACGAAACTAAACCGGTTTAAATTTGGCAGACAACATTTTTATTTTCAATCAGTCGGTGGAGGGGGCGTGGCGATGGGGTATTTCCACAGAAAGGTCCACCGCGATCGAAAAAGTACGTGAACATTTTTTGTTTATTTGTTTTGGAAAAAAGACTATTACTTAAATTTTATAAAAGTAACATGTCTAAAGCTTATCCTATTTCCATTTCTGATTAAAAGAGGTTCTCATGGGTGTTTTTTGTTTTAAAATAAGTTTCTCATAAATTATCAAAAAAGAAAATTTATATCACATCACGCAACGTCGCGTCAATTTTAACAAAATAGGTTGTAAAAAAAATTAAAACAAGTTTTTGAAGTTCAACTAATTGTAAAGTAAATTTATAATATTCCAAATCATATAAGAAAATGTTTTAACAAAAAAGTCCGACTCAATTCGCACTGGTTTGTGTTTTTGTGAAAGAAGAAAAAACGGCTTCTATTTTTGTCACGTAACGTCACCCTTTTTATTTGCTACTACTTTAGGACCATCAGCTTATGGGATTTCGTCTCTCTTACTAAATATAGAGCTTCTTAAGTATTACACAAAAAGATAAAGATATAATTCAAAAAATCAAGTTTTTTATTGTTTTTGATCTCATTGAAACGTACGACTGTCACATATGTGACTATGGCATTTCCCATATGATGAATTTCATATCAAAACCTATAAAAAAGGGACATTTTGAACCCGACCCTCTCAGATTTTAATGAAATTTGCATACAACTAGATTTAACCTCTAGAAACACAACCTCATTTTTAAAAATTGCATTTTTGAAAATATGTGGGCGTGGCAAGGTATCGAAATATTTGAAAAATGACGGTAATAGGTACTTTTAAGCTGCGTTTTCTATGGAATGACTCAACCGGTTTGAAAGATCTTGGTGCCATTAGAAAGGTATATAAGTCAGCTTTCGAAAACATGCACTGTAAAAATTTTAAAAAAAATATACCCTCCCCCTCTCTCTGCAGTGGAGACGAATGCGGTGGGGGGCACGCCTCCCGCCGTATACGCCGCAGTCAGTCTCGTTGCGTACTTAGTCATGGCATATCTTTGTGCGGAATGCCATTCCGCAGTTCACTTTTTATTTTTTATTATGTTTAATTGTTTATTTTCAAAATTTTTTTTTATTTTTTGCTTTTTATTTTATATTTTATTATTTTTAAAGCTTAATAACTTCGAAACCTTGTAAGCTAGACCAATGTGCGATACCTCATTGGAAAGATTAAAGTGTCCTCTTTCGTTTGGTGCAAAAAAATTAAACCGTTATATACGCATTTTTTGGAAATAAAATTATTTAATTAAAAAAAGTGGTGGTCCAAAATGGGTTAATTTGTTTTTTAGCACATAATGTATTAACCCATTATGTGCTAAAAAACAAATTAAACAATTTGTGTATAATGATATATATATAGTCTCGATCCGTCACCAGATGTCGGAGATATTTATATATAAAGATTCCAAATTTAAGGGGCGATATCTCCTAAACTATAATTTTCCCCCAATAAAAAATAACACTATTAGACTCAGGATAGCAATGTTTATATATACCTAAAATTTTAACGGAATCGGGCTTGTGTCCATATACTAGACTTAAGCCATATTTCGATACCTTGCCACGCCCACATATTTTCAAAAATGCAATTTCGGTCGGGTTCAATGAATATCGGTTTTGATATGAAATTCAACATGTAGTACTCGACACAACAATTACATACTTTGATCAGTGGGCGGAGAGATCTAGGAAGATACAATATGATATGCAGATAGCACTCCGCACTGGATGTAATTTTCGATTAGTAGGCAGATGTGACGTGGCGAGAATGTTTTTTATTCAGAGAGATGAAATTGAGTATGCCGATTAAACTCGGCACAACAGATGAGAGCATGTCAAAATAGTTTTCAGGTAGTACTGTGTCAAAAGTGTATCAACACAAGATAAATAAGGTTTTATACACAGATATTGCAACTAGTCATTTGAACAATCCTTAATATTCGTCAAAAATGTGACAGCGAAGCATGGCCGGAACCGCTAGTATTTATAAAAATTTACCAACATTTTTTCGCATGTTTTGGAAAAATTTATAATTTAGCAATATTAAATATGACTCAGCATTGGTGGTGCCTAATACATGACTGGTGACAATAAAATCCTAAGTTGTTTCACAAAGAATATGTATAAATACTCGTATGTTTGCTTATTAATATTATATTATATGCAACAGTAATCAAAAAATAAAATACTTACCAAGCACATTCTGTCACAGCAGTAAAAATATAGCTGAAAGAGAATAAAATATAAAGTAAAAAATTTAATTTATAAATGAATAGGACAAACAATCTAATGCACTTAAAAAATCGAATATATGCGCATATAATATGCACTTAAAATTCACAAATATGCAAATATGAGAGTATTATAGAAACGCGTTTCTGTTACTTTCCTAACTGCACGAACTCTGTAGGCAGACATTGTGATACCTCAATTAAGGAAGCACTGAAGATCACTTTCATCAGTGTAGAATGGAAGAATTTTGATATTTCTATGCCATTGTGTTATAAACTCATTATTGGTAAGAATGACACATAGAGCACAATAGTTAAAAAAAAAACAAATTAAAGTCTTCAAACAACAAGCCCTACCGAAAATAACCACACAACATAAACAGCGTTTTTATAAGCGTACAATTCCTTTATTGTATAATTGTTTTTGGAAGAATGTTTATTAAATTGCAAAATACCCACAAGATTCCTTAATACCAGAATTCTTTTGAAGAACGTTATCTATTTTTTTTTTTTATAAATTGTGGCAAATTTAGTATTTACATTACACAGTGCGACAATAAAATATACCTGTGACGTGATAATATTTTCTGGTAGGTGCTGCTGAGTACAACAAGCATCTGTTTTTGAAATTTCCGTAAAATATTGAGTTGCGGGTAAAAAAAACCGGTTTTTCGTAAATTTACGCACTTATTAGACAGTCACATGTTTGAATATCAACCGAATTTAAGTTTCTCAGCGGGTTTGGAAAGAAGAGTCTGCGGCCTCTCTAAAGATATGTACAGTTATATAGTTAGCTTTTGAAATATGTATAAAATGTTCCATAGTTTGGTGTCCTCTTCCGTAAAAAAACCGTTTCGACACTCTCTGTGCTTACGACACTCTCTGTGCTTTTAGAATGTACATCCAAAGATTTACACTTTTAGTTTTTTAAGTTGTCACTTCTATCGACCAGGTGCGATATATAGATTATTATACCTTCCACACCATCTTTTGTGCGTTACAAACGAGAGAATAAACTGAATATACCCTACGGTCCGTACGTGCGCATGGTGAAGTTAAAAAAGTGGTGAAGTTATAGAATCTAAAGAATCATAGAAATATAATAAAATTACTTATACGCACTGGAGTATAAAGAGTGCGAGACAGAACAAAAGCAAAGAGCATTTGCTTATTATTGCATCCAATGAATACAATAACAGAGTTTTTTTGCATTTGACAGAGTTAACACACATATATTTTCTGAATCACGCAACAGGACCTAAAGGTTAACAACGATTCCGAATGTCGGATGTGTTGAATATCTTTTATTAGACTTGACTTGACTACTCCACATTTTTTTACTCTCACCCCTAGGGTTGAGCGTGTACGATATATCATTTTATACGATAAGGAAATACGTTTCAGGACTGTCAGTCTGTCTGGCTGGCTGGGTAGCGGGATAACTCGAGTAAAACTTAACTGATCCTTATAAAAACTTATCATATGAGTATTTTCCAAAATGATTGCAAATCTTGACCCCTTCTGGTACCTTTCATACAAATTTACCTATATGTCTTCAGAAAATTAATATGGTAAGAAAAATTATTTCCGTGCAGTACACACAAAATGACCTTTGCATAAATTATTTCGATTAAAAATAGGTTATTTTCAATAACTCAAGACTAAAATCAAGACAATATTATACATAGTGTGAAGGTATCTGACTAATATTTCTGTACTGGTTTGTCTTAATATCGACAAACCTCTTACATAGTAGCTAAATAACGGACACCCCAGGTGCATTACATACAAAAGATCTTTTTGGCAACCAAAATACCATCAGGCCTTTATATACGAATATATTTCATTGAGCATCCAAAAATTTGTCAAACCTTAATATTTTGTTTTAAGAACATCTGCCGGTTCAATAGCGGTAATTAACCCTTATATAGGGCATTCCGTATAACTAATGCCAAGCCAAGCCATTAGGATTTTTTGCATAACATAACTGCTTTTCACATGCAAGTTTGCCACAGTACTAACCAACCATCACTGTTATATGTGAATCTTTATCACAATTGCAAATCCCATAACTCAAGTCAAACGCTATAAACGTTGCAATGAATTCCCCAAAATGCCTACAGCTAATATGTCTTCATATACTCATATGATGAAACATCATGACGTTTCACTTATTCCGCATCCACGATGAAGATTATACGAAAAATGCAACCTAAACACCTTGACTTTTCTCCAATGGCCGTTCGTTATGAATCTTTGTGCATAGATTGTAAAATCCACTTGCTGTTTTCTTATTCAATGCCTTTGTATTGTACGTTAATAAATATTTTGCAAACATTGTTTCCCTACAGAGAAATTGACGTGTAGTTATTCCTTATGTCCTCCCAATTGCTCCAGCTGTACTATCTTACTGCTTGCTGGTAGTGTAACCATTCAAGCGTGGCCATAAAAATCAAAGCAATCTTCAATAGTTTCCGAATGTGAATTGCGATTCCGGGAAAAAATCATTCTTTTGTATGTCTGACTGTCTGTCGGTTAGTCGGTCGCCTCACTTCATCATGAAAAGAAAGGGGGAAAAGACGAAATGCAACATTAACAACTACAACAACAACACAAGCAGAAACACCAACAACAACAATGGTAAATAAAATTTTCTGTTTCAAAGGGAATCTCTCATAAATGCAATAACATTTTAGTAACATTTAACCCAAGCACCCAGATTGAACCTACAAATAAATACTTGCAAGCGGATGGATGGTGGTGGCTAAGGATGTTTGGTGGCGGTGCCACATATGTGGATAGCAATGTTGCAAGCATATGTCTGTCCATATGCTCCACATGAACATATGTGTAAACACAACACCATATGTTTGTAGTGTTGTGCGTGTGTGAGTGTGTTAGAATGAATAATAAAATCAACAACATTTTGTATGTTTAAAGTTCAATTTTCTTAAGAAATTCCGTTGGGCATTTTTGCATTTGTTCTCCCTCGAACATGCACTATTTGCATTTCTGTAGTTCTTTTGCTTATTGCTGCTGTTGCTGTAGTTGTTGTTGTTGTTGCTGGTGATAGTGCTGCTGTTGTTGCTGCTACTACTACATACTTTGTTCCTGCTTCAATTTCTTGTTCTTGTTTTCGTTCTTCTTCTTGTTGTTTATCGTCTTCTAGTGTTGTATCCTTTGTATTGATGTCGTCCTCGAATGTCTATATGCATACACGTTATGTAAATGTAAATGTAAGTGTGTTTGCGTATAAATTTAAATGTTTGTGTGTTTGGCCTTATGAAACCCTTAACAATTGCTTGTTTATAGTCTTACAAACAAGTAGAGTTCATGTGTGTGACTGTGTGTTTGTGTCACAGAGGACGTAAGAGTTAGTTAGTTAGTATGTTAGTGTGTGTGTGTTTGTGCATGTGTGTCCTTTGTATAAAGGCGTTCAGGTGGAAATGTACATGTGCTGACGAGTGGCATATGGGTTGCATGCAAATAAATTGAGCCAGCATATGGATGGCAAAACATCAACTGCAAGCATAAACACACACCAAACAAACACGAGGGGTGTTAGTTAAGTGCCAGTGCTTGAATTGCAATATGATTGCTTTGCTCTGTGGCATAACAAAGTATGCAATGTTTCAATGGCAAAAATTGCAAGGGTTCGATTTGTTATAATACTTTGGTGTTATTCGGAGCTGATGTACACACCTTAAAATTTTATAATTTTTATGAATGAACCAATTTTGGCTCGAATTCGTGCACTTTTTTATATGAAGCAAATCTGCTCAAGGCCACTTTTCGTCCCCCAAGTTCGTTTTTGTTACGCACATTAGGTTAGGTTAGTGCAGCAGTATATAAAACTGACTCACTTGTACTTGTCACTGTAAAACCCATTCTAATCCATCCTAAGCTCCTCAAAAGGCTGCTAAGTTCGGCCGATCTTAATACCGGCCAGACCACCTAGGCCCCAGTATTGAACCTCGTCTGTTCGCCAGGTCGGAATAAGTGTAAAAAAATTGTTTTATGGACTCTTTATGACGGCTATAAATAATGAAACTCCAGCCGAGGCCACAAATGTATGTCTGGATTGAATACAACCTCAGACAGACGTCCTACCACTGTATAATGCTTAATGTGTTCTCCATGCAGGAGAAGCATGCAAGGGCCTAAAGGCATGCCAACGGATTCCAGTTCGGCTGGAATATATGAGGTAGTCTCGAGTCTCTGCCAGCTCGCCTGCTCTCCTGTTTATGCTTAAGGTGGACGCTGAAATGCTCAGTCATTTCATTGGGAGATCTGCGGCAATACAGTGCCGATGTTGAAAGACATAAAGACAGAGTTCTCATGGTTTTACATGAGCCTCGTCGTGAAGACCTAACCCCTGGTGTGCTAAACACACTGGGCACATTACAATATGATTACTAGAGTCCCCCAGGGATGGCCCAAGCAAGCTTGAACTACCTAGGAATGGTAGTTGGCAATTTTAGGAGCAAGCTACCGCAATTGTCGGCCCCACCCAGAAGATACCAAATTGGAGCATACCTCTCTTTGAAATGAAGAGGCCTATCTTACAACTAAGCTACTCTAAGTTCAGGAAGACAGAATGCAAAGATTTAACAGCAGAAGAATATTTTAATTAAGAATATATGTACGCTCACTAATCGCACATAGATGTACACGCAATAGTAAAAAGGAATTTCCACAAAGTTGTAATAAAGTGACAGACAAATTGAACGCATGCACACAACATTATGTTGTGCTTGTATGCGGTTGCACAAGAAGCGTCAGTGCTGTCGAATTGTACATGGTGAAAATGTTGTGCTCTCTTAAAAATCGTACTCTCATAGTCTCACAACAATCGTAGAACATTTTTTATCTGTCTGTACGTGGGTTTGTTTTTGTGTTAAATCCGAAGCAAGCGTGTGTGAGTTGCTTTCATAACTCAAGCAGGACATGTATAAGCTCGAGGCCTGCACTCCGTCCGATTTAGCTCCCCATTGTTATTATTCGCTGTAGTTTTATTTTCCATTTTTATAAGTCATATGATAGTAACTCACTCCCATCCTCATGCCTAATAATTGTTCACGCCACCACTTGCTAGGATCCGAAGTTTTCCAATCGGTCGGCCACTCATCTTTCTCAACATACCATATCACATTACCGCAACAACCAACAACCCTTCACCACCATTTGTTAGGAGCAAAGTTCTGAATCCGGCTGACCTTATTCGCTATCTTCTGTTAGGCGCACCCCATCCGTCTGGCGTAATCTTTTTAACCATTCGGTCAATTTCGGGGACAATAACACAAACACATAAACTGTGTGAGTTACTGTCGACTTGATAGGAAGCTTCAAAGAAATATGTCAAACTATAATCTTTTACATTATAAAGGAAAAAACCACGTGACAACGTTACTATGGTCCTGCAACCGTAGTTACACTCTTGTTTTAGGTTCGGAGCTACCCATCTCCTTATGCGTTGAGTACACAACAATCACAAGGATACATTGATGCACCACGGGAAATACGATTCTCGCATGATGTCAAGATGCACCCAGCCCCATAACTCAAATATCAAACTCAATTAACCAGCCACTGGTTGGCACTACCGATGTGATTTCTTACGCTTTCGACCAGGAAATGTAAGTAGAAAACTACATTGGTTATCATGGCGCCCGTAGCACCAGTTTCCGACTCCTTGGTCGGAAGTCACAAGGGAATATACAATTGCTACCGGTTTTTACCGTTGCTGAGTTGGAAAGTCAGCCACCGGTAGAACTGTCAGGTACGCAGGCACAATACTCCCCGAATGCCCTCCGAAGAAGACACCCTGCGGGGTCAAGCAGGCACAACATTTTTGAATTCGGGTGAATTGCCGATCGTATCTGTGTGAAAAACACGATTATTGCCGGCCTCGCGAGTCTATGGGATGCCTGACACTGTTGTAGAAATTTCACTCTTATTTTTTTTCAAACATATGCCCATATGGGAGGGGCCCCCACTTCGATTACGTCTATGTTTTGTCCAAATAATCGCATTAGTAAAAAGGAATTCGTACTAAGTTTTGAAACTTTCACTTTTATTTTTCACAAATACACACTTTAGTTAAAAACGAACCCACACAAAAAAAATCTCTTAAGTCCAGATATATCGTGCAAACTATTCACCTTGTGGAAGAAGTGTCATGCCCTTCATTACGATCAAAGCCATTTTTCAAAAAAGTTAAAATGTAATTCAAGAGGTTACTCACACAAAATATCAAAACCTCTCTCTTTTATATTACAACAGACATATTGATACCTTTATTGTAAAGTAGTTTCAGTTGACTAAGCATAAATGTAGTTTGCTTCAATTCATATAGTATTAAAATTTAAGATCGATCAGTCAATCAAGTAATTGTAACCTTAACATATAACTGCCATCTATATTACTCATAAACTTTAAACGCGATTCCTGTAAAGATTATTTTTCACACAAAGCATAGTTTAAAATTAAGGTATCAATACGTTGCGAACCGTGCACGGTAGGTGGCCATACCTCAATCCGTTACCACCAATTTTTCATACTAAGTTTAAAAACTTTCAATTTTAATTTACTCCAGATATATGATCCAATCTATTCACTTGTATAAGAGGTGACATGCCCACCAAATACGATCACGCTCTTTTTTCGATTAATTACTAACATTACTGATATAGTAACTTACAAAATGTTTCAGAGTTCTTACTTTCATATTACTTCCTTACTCGCTATACATCGTCACTATTTACCGGGAGGTGCCACGCCCTTATTTTACGCCCAGGGTTGGTAGTAGGAAGATCGCTTGAGAGGTGTAGCTTCCTATAAGGTACAAACCGCCAAAACGGAATATTGCAGAGCCATCTACCTAGTTTTATTGTGAATGATAACTATCTACGGACCAACAGCAAAACACAATCAATCCGATATGGAAGAGTTAAGTGACATACGCTCATACAGAAGAAACGAAAGATTATCTTCATACCATCTATAGAAATTTTAATTGAAAACATTTGGTACAATAAATAATTCCTGATGGACTGTACAACTTTTATTGCGTGTTCTTCGTAAAATCGTAAGATAGCTTTCAGGATTTCTGGAACCCACAGGGCCATCTATATCTATATTGTGTATGAAATAATTTTTATTGGGATGTTTGTAATGGGTAAACTTAAAAATCACTTAGCCGATTTTAATAGCCCTATATGTACGATACCATAATTTAACTTGGAAAGAAAATAGGATACTTATTTTATATAGTAACGACAGTCATGCCTAATTGTTTAAGATTACTTTACAAATCATAAGTAACAACATTCCACGTGCAAATGCACCAATCACATTATCGCCAATCTTTGAGAGTCCAGCCAAATTCCTTAAAAATTGCATTTGTACTTTGCTTTTACCAATATATGTACTTATAGTGTTTTAAAAGCAATAAAATGAAAGAGTTTTTATCCAAGTAACAGCAATAAGTGTAGCATATTACTTTTACCCCTCCAAGTTAACGGTTTACGGAAATCGACATTGTCTATCAAATCAAGACCCTCAAAATAAACAACACAAGACAACTTTATCTCCCCCCCGTCAAAACACTCATCGTACATCGACTTAAGTTACACCATAGTAAAATCGTAAGTTCATACAACTCCCACATATAGTACGTGAGAAGTGTTTGTGCCAAATTAGGCCAAAACACTAATAAAATTAAGAAAATTAACTTAACTTTTCGCTCGACCCTTGGACGTCATCCATAAATGTGTAAGTTGAACATAAACCCCACTACACATTCGGTCAATGGTACGAAGGTGGTGGGCCCTTATGTTGAGATTGTTTCTTCTTCAAGCATCATATGTTAGCTCGTACTTTCACATGTGAGTCATTTCTTTGCTGGTAAATTTTATGAGATGAAAATAACACAACAACAACAACAACAGCAGCAGCAACAACAACAGCAACAGCAACTTTCCAAGCAGCCTTTTGGAACTCTTTGCTGTTTGGCAAAAGTTTTGTGTCATGCACGACTTGACCAAACGTCGTTGTGCATATTTGCCCATCCGTCCATACGTCGTAGTACACATGAGTATTGGCCAAGGGATTGATGTTTAAACTCCTCTTTGAGTTCGAAACGTTTGACATACAAACGAACGAACGAACGAACGAACGAAGAAAACTACAGACGTAAGTACACATAGCCCAGTCAGTGGAGTACATAGAATTATAGTTCATGTAGAAAATATTGTAATTTCATGAAAATTGAATATGTACGAAAGATTAGAAATCGTTTTGCCAAAACAGCAAATATGATAAATCATCAACATAAAAACTATTTGCAGAGGGGGAAGCGATGACGGCGGTAGCATCTCTTAAAAGCTTTGTTGCCGACTTTAAAGTTTACAGCAACTTACTTTGGCCAAAATTTTGCAGAACACAAAAATTGAAGAAAATTCAGGTTTTCTATTAGCATGAAACATGTATTAAATATCCTCAGGATAATGTGGGGGTGGGTGATGCAAAGGACGATGCAAGAGTTGAGGCGGGCACAAAAGAGCGTACGAAAGGCGAAGGGCAGCAGCGCGTTGGCATGTTGGAGGCGGTTAAGATGAGAGACAAGTTTGTGTAATTCAATTCAAGATAAACGCACAACTACACTTAAGGGCTACAATGAATGACACATAAACAGGCGAACAAAACGCTACTAACACTTAACGACATAAGGTGAAAAGAAGTGCCTCAAGTACAATTTGGAGAGATTTTTGTTTTCTGATTTCATTTTGTGCTTTACATTACTTACAAGTGGCACATTGGGAGGTTTTTAGAGAAAATGAAAGACTTTTATATTCAAAAAAATTTCAGAAGGTAATAAAACAAGTAAGATAGTTTCAGTCGGGTATTGCGACTTACATATACCCTCATCCTCAGTAAAAACATACAATTTGCAAGTATATAAATTTTAGGGAGGTACCAGGATTGTGGCGAGACTTCCAATTTTTGTCTAAAAATGTATCCTGTTATTACTTAATGAAATACAGAATTTGGGCACGATCGCGTTGTGTGAATTGATATTATTTCGATTTCTAAAGTGGGCGGGAGGTACCAGAAGGGACGTGGCCATGTAGCCCAATCCCGTAAGTTTTTGGGGAAAGATTAACCCATGCAAACTTTCAAAACAATTGGCTACGTCTTTCGATATTATCGGGCGTACCAGCCGGACGGACAGATAGACAGACGGACAGACATGAATCAAACGACTTACAAGTCATGAATCGAGTTTTGTTCAAAGAAAACCTAGGTTATAAAGCGACTCCCGCTGTATGTTTCCCTTTTGAGTCTTATCAAATGATATATATTCTCCTACCCGTAGGGTGAGAGTATACAAATTAAGATAAATATCATTCCCTTATATAAATTGCGAATATCAAGATGAACTAATTTTATAGTACTGTTGTTATCTTTTAATTTTTTCCCAATTTTAAAATATACCATATATATTTTCCGAATTTTAAATTTTACCCTGTAATTTTAATATAGAGTGTGATTCATTGTGAGGTGTTGTTTTCATTTCTTACACATTACACGTTCTTTGAGTCAAGCTGTCATCGTATTTAAATTCGGTATTGTTAGGCAATTTGTTATGCAAAGATATACGCAGCAAAAACTTATCAAAACAATTAATCTGCAATACGCAAATCAGCGATGTTTCGTATTTCTTAAGTTCATGATAAATATGCCGACATCCGATTCCATTGGAAGTATTTTATGTCAAAATTACAAAATAAAATATATGACGAATTCACCTTCTACAACATTCCTTTCGAGAGAAATGTGTGTTGACACTTAGTTTTTGTTCACAATTTTCCTCATCGCACCCACTGTGCTTTTAAAGTGTATCTCAGGTGTTGCTGATGACAATGATGTTGTACGTCGCCTTATCAAGGCGACAAAGTATATACGTACGTACTTATACATACACCAGCGTATTTAGCTGGGGGCAGCAATAGATTGAATGTTATTATCAAACACTTAGCGGGGCAAAGAGCGGGTGCTGTAAATGCATTTCAAATTATATTGTTTGTATGTGTGAGAAGGTGGACCGACCCTGGCGTTATTTCTGCCTCCCCTGCCTAATTACGATATATAGTTAAATTGTACTTGGACATAATGACATAGCCAGCAATCAACATTATATTGAGCCTCTCACTCTCGTAGTCTAGCGTAGATAATCCCAAAATGGTGTTTGTTTCTGTTCGTCTTTTTTTTATTTGCCAGGTAGTTAATCTGTCCCCACTGGACTTTGTCTGGGCACCAGCTTATGATTATTTCTACGTCTTGGTATCTACCGTCACCTCAATGTAATTAAAGTTCCCGGGGTTTTTTCTCACTCTCTTTCTCTTCATGGCGTTGGTATGCCCAGTTGTTTGATGTTATGGAAGAATTCTTCATAAAAATTCCTTAAATTTTATCACTCGTGAAATTAAATGCCGCTTTGGTGAAACTTTGATGGCATAACGACAGGTAATCATTGGTAATTTGACTGAATATTTCATAGAGCAGCCAAGTGAATCGAGCGCGCTCTGGTGGTGGTTTAATTAATGTCGATTCATAGGCAAATAAAATGACCCAATGTGTCTGGTGATCAGCAGATAGCACTTAACTGCATAAGTACGATTTGATTCTCGTTGTCCTGCGACTGATGACATAAAGTCACCTTAAAGTACTTAATTTCTATCCTGTTACTATTGTGTGAGATACTCTTTCGCCCTGCTGCCCCCTTGGTGTATTAATAGCATTAGAAATTCTGTTCTGTTTTGTTGTGTTGTGTGCTTTGCTCTGCGTTCGTTCGTTTGATATCGACAACAAACCACTTTTGTCATTTATAAATCATAATAATCATGGCACTAGAGAGAGAGCGAGCAAGAGCTTACTTTTCCCATCTACGTCTTAGTAATTTTGGGTTTTCCGCTGCTTCGCCAAATACGGAAAGTAATGAAAGTAAAAAGAAAGCTTACAAAGGAAAGTATGGAAAACTTTGAAAAGCATGAAAATCATCGTTAAATCCACCAGAGATAAGTGAATGTGTAGCGGATGTGCGAATGCTGCAACAAACTGGTCAAACAGACTGACAGACAGGCAGACTGACCGTGATATGTACAATTAGTTGCTGCGGAGCTTAGGGGAGGCAGAAAGTTGAAAAAGCGAATCGCTGACTGAAGCCAATGGAGCAATGCAACAACAATGTATTCCTAAAGGACTAGATCTTTAACACTTGCCACGTTGTAAGCAATAAATGGAAAAGCATCGTCGATCTAGTGATCCCCTACTTGTAGAATTCGTTGTTCTGATGGGTGGTGTAGAAAGAAATTTCATTAAAATGATTACTAAGTCTAATAATTTTCAGGATATTGTTTTAAGATGTTAAATTGATTTTTGGAAGGTTATAGGTTGACTTAGTTAAAGCAACATTGTCGAAGACGATTTATCCGAAAGCCCAGCTATAGATTATCGAAAATCGATTTATATTTTTAAATCCTCATAAAATGGCTTAGATTAAGATAAGATATAACCGTACGCACGCACACAACAAAATAGTGATCTCGTGTGCGGTTGCAAACGAAGCGGTGAATTTATTGTGCACTCTCATGCTCTCAAAACAATCATTTAACATTGTTTCTATGTTTGTACTTGTGTCGGTTTTTGTATTGAATGCGAAACAAGCGTGTGTGATCTTGCTTTGTGTGAAGTGCTGATCGTGTCTGTGTGAAAAAGATTAATGCCGGCCTCGCGATGCTGTGGGATGCCTATCACTGATCAAAACCACAAAATACACAAAATATTAAATCAAAAATTCTTTAAACCTTAAAGGGAGAATTCACCGACAAACTCTTGTGCAACATAATCTTCTTCATCTTCTTTAATGGCAGCTTTTACCCATCTTTTATCCATCAGTAGCGGCACATAGTAAAGTATTCCAATCGCTTCGGTCTTTTGCGCTCCGTAGATAGTTAGTCACACCAATCTTAGTTAACAGCTCTTTCACCAGGTCCATCCATCGGAGTTTTGGTCGCTTTGTCGTTAAATCGCTTACTATGCGCATAATAGCAGCGGTTTGCGATCAATACTCGTCTTTTGATTGCCAGGCTGACATTATTATTTTTGTTTCTGGCGGAGCCAAGGTAGACAAAATCATCTACCAATTTAAAGTTATAGTTGCCAACGTTCACGCAGCGTCCCATACGAGTGAAATCTTTGTTCGTTGAAACAAATAACTTGGTTTTGTCCTCGTTTACAACCAAAACCACTTCCGTCGACTGATTTTCAATGCTCGAGAAAGCCGCAGTAACATCCCGAAATCCACACCCAATGATATCAATGTCATCGGCATACGCGAACAACATGTGACTTTTGTTGAAGATGATATCATTCCTGTTTACTGCAGCCTTCCGCATGATCTTCTCCATTACGATGTTAAAGAGATTACGATGTTAAAGCATTCTTGGAAGAAAATGGTTTTGACAGATTTCTGCCAATTTTTAACGAAGACTTTAGCTACGCGGGGTACTAAACTCAACCATAGCATCCAACAATTTCTGACGTATAGGACTGTCGAATGCAGCTTTGTAATCGATGAACAGGAACTTGGGGAGTGACCTAGTGCATGTTGTAGGTCTGGTCGAGTACAACACGAATCTATGTAACACGGTTCCCAAGCAACCTAAAAATCTTGGCTTTCGTTACTTTTCTCACTAGAAGGTTTATGATTTGTTGAAGAAAAGACGTTTCGTTCTGTTTTAAGAAAAGTTTTATTTTTACGAAAACTACTTCAAAAAAATTTAGTTCCGGTTTGTCGCATATTTGTTTGTAAAAATCGGTGACAGCAATTTTAATTTCGTATTCGTGTTATTTTTCTCTCCTAAAAAAAGGGATGTGGGAGATGAGCGGTTATCTGTGGAAACCGCGGAAATATATATTTATACCCTTCACTATGCGCATAAACAGAGTGAAGGGTATATTAATTTTGTTCTTCCATTTGTAACGCCCACAAGGAGGCGTGGTATGACAATATATATATATAAATGGTCTGCATCGAAATCTGAGTCGATTTAAAGGTGTGACCATCTGTCCCCGCGATTACAGCCGCAGATATCGAGCTGAAATTTGGAATGCATACTTCTGTCCTCAAAGCGGAGGCTACTTTCTAAGATAAGCAATATCGGTCAAAAACTACTCCCACCTCCCATTCAAACTACCTTTTTTAGGGTGTCCGCGTAACCGCCCCCGTAATTATAGCCGTAGGTTAGGAAATATTGAGCTGAAATTTGATATGCAATCTTTAATCCTATAATAGGAGCTTACGTTGTAAGATGAGTAATATCGGACGAATGCTTCTCCCACCTTCCATACAAACTCCCTCTTTTTGGGGGTGTCCGTCTGTATGTCCCTACAGTTTATGAGCTTTCGGACTGAAATTTGGTATGTAAGCTTCGGTCCAGAAGCAGATGTTAAGTTCTAAGATAAGCATGATCGGATTTAAACTACTCCCACATTCCACACAAATTCCCATTTTTGGGGAGTTACAAATTTCATAAATATAAGCTCCAACTCATAAACTTATCGGTAAATCGAATAAAATCGATACAAAATTATTGATAAAATTGATGTGTGAAGCTAACAGTAACGTCCACTTCTCATCAACTCCCCTGTTTTGTGGTACAAAGTTTAATAAAATATAGTTGTAGTGCAAATAACCAGTTTTACCACCATTTTTAAAAATAGTGAAGGGTATCTGAGCTTCGGCATAGCCGAAGATAACCGCCTTACTAGTTTTACTTTTATTTTCTTTAAATAAATAAAAAAAATTATTTTTAAACATTATATAATTTCTGTCTCTTCATTAATTTTCTTTTTAGAAAATTAGAACACATCCCAATGGTAACTTTCAAGGATTCCCATATCGAAGTATCAATATTTTAGTTATCAAAAACGCATAACATGCTACCACTAGCAGCATCAATTGAACCCGCAATAACTACTCTGTGTGGCCTCAAGGCGTTGCAAGCTCAATAGTGTAATGAGAATTCTGCTCAACTTTCTGTGGAGTTTACAGCAGTAGCATAACTAACTTTTTTTGTTGGTTTGTTCAACACGTTTCGTCCCTCTTCATGTTTGTTGTAGTACGTGTGCACCACCACAAATTATGTTTTAGTTTTGTTGCATGTCGCTGACTTAGCTGAGCTGCGATGAGTGTGTATGATTTTCATCATCATCATCATCGTCATTTCAGTTGTTTTTACTTTCACGGCTGGCTGTAGTTGTAGTTTGGCAGCGGTGGTAAGTTCGTTTGTGCAACATGCAATTTCTTGCTATTTTTCACTGTTGCAACAATCATTGAAGTTTACACTTTTTGTGCTGTGTTGCAACTTGTTCTCGCTGTACTTAATAATATTTAGCGACTGGGGCTATGGTCGCAACGGTTGCAATGAGCAGCAGCAGGATGACGGAGACGACTACGACGACTATGTTGCTGTTGATGAGTACGATGATGAACACAAAACGTGCAGCAGATGTTGCAACTATAGCAATCAACAACACGGAAATGCTATCTTGTTCAACAGCACAAAAACGGAAGACAATCGCAAAAACAGAGGACCGAAGAGACACGGAGAAAGACTACACTACCGACAGACGGACTGTCAGACAAACGATGCAAGCAATGTATACTCAAACAATTGTTGTTGTTTTGTTGTCCGTTTGTTTTGTTTTTTGTTGCCATTTACAATTTCTGTTGAAATATTTTGACTTGCTGTTGGGGCTGACTGCTTGCCTGCCTGCCTCTGTTGTTGTGGGTACGCTTTTCAAAAACCGTTAATCTTATTATACGCTCACGTAGCTCCTTTGCATCAGATGCCAAGATTCAAAGTACCATTTTAAGTACATTTCAATGATTTGCTTATAGTCTCTGGGACTGCGGATATTATTCGCTTTGGAGGGCCATTTCGAAAGCATTTCCCTCAATGCCAAATGTCATTAGCCAAACGTAAATAGATGCGATAGGCAAAGAGGGAATTGATGCCACAATAAAACATAGATTTCTCTTTCCATCATCAATTCGTGTATTTGCCAGAAATATTAACGCTCCGTGGAGACAACAAAAGTCAATTTATTTGTATGGATACAATGGGGCGTAAAAAAAAGGAACAAGGGCGATGGACGAAGGAGGTGGAGGTGGCGGAGAACGACAGCAACAATGATAAAGGTGGCAATGTTTTCGTTCTTGTTTTTCTCATTTTCACATGAACCGTGGAATATTGGATGGGATGGGAGTCAAATGTCATTCACTGCTCGTTAGGCCGTAATAGGCTGTGTATTTTTTCGTATGCCGCAGTGCGTAGCGTGGCAAGGTGTGCTTAGTTTGTCATGTGGTATGTAACGAAGTGGAGGTTTATATAAGGGGAACTTTGAATTGGAATCGTTGGTAGTTGGTATTGGCACTGGGGACTCTTGCGAGTCGGTGGCGATGTCGATGTCAGTAATCGTTCGGGTAGTGAAATACTGACATAACGTACGGTTAAGAGGTTCGGATTTTATGTTTGAATTTAAGTATCGGGTTCAGGTTATTTCTAGGACCAGCTCGGTTATCATGTTCATGTTGCATGCTCGTGGTTGTGGAATACGTCCGGCCCCGGCTGGCAGATTTAGGTTTCAGAATCGAATTTCAGGTTAGGATGTTGGGTTGCAGCTTACCAGGGTGCCAGTTACATTGATCCCTGTGGGTACAGACGACCGAAGTTTTTGTAATGAACGGATGCCGAAAGTCACTGTGGAGAAACAGAACACCGAACTACCTATAGGCCCCCAGAGATACTGTGGGTAAATAGATTAGGTTGCCAACTTCGTAGGACCAGCTCGATTATCAGGTTCTTGTTGTAGGCAGGATAGGATTTTAGAATTTAGTTTCAGGTTCGAATGTTGGATTGCAGCATATGTTTGGCATCGGCTGATAGGTTCGTATACCAGGTACATTTATCCCTGTTGGGTACACACCACCGAAGTCACTGCGGTTATACAGAAGACCTAGTAAGAAAAAAAGTAGTCACACTGGTCGCTAAAGTTCCGTTAACGACTGAAGCGGTTAAAGGTTAAAGTGAATGTAGCGGTTAAAGTGAATGAGAATTCGAATGAGTACATTGTGATTTGCTTACAGTGAGTGCTCAACAAAACTGTTCTACTAAAAGTTACGATAGTTGCTTATGTATGAGTGAATTCTATTTAGAAAATCTGTTTCGTTACACACGAAGGCCTTTGTGTGCCCTTGGTGTGCTGAACACACAGGACATATTACAATGGGATTGCCAGCGCCCCCATGGGATAGTTTATGCAAGCTTAAGCTTACTAGGAATAGGTGTCGACAATTTTGGGAGAAAGTTACTGCAATTGCCGAATTTTCCTTCCTTTGAGAAGATAACTTGGGTAGGACAGTATGGGACATACCCCCTTTGGACAAGGTGAGACCTGTATTACCACTTGAGCTACTCCATGGGTCTGTAGCACCCAGTTGCAATGCAACTTAACATTGAGCCCGAAGACTCTATCAGTGACTTCGGTTAAAACCACAGCCCGCGTGATGTTCCTACAAAGGGAACAACAGCCAATCGATCAGGCGGGAACACGTACCGGGGCTCCTTATTCCCTCGTTACCGGTCACACTCACCGTTGGAAATTTCTCAGAAAAACTGCTACCTATTTATGTATAAGAACCATACTTCACATTATCAGTCGGTTTTCTCAGAGAAAAAGTTCAAACTTAAACTTTTGACGTATGAACAAGGATACAAACTGAAGACATTGCACCATGTCACCCAAGGTACCAGAACAAGGTCCCTGGTGAGACCTCATAGTCGAACTCAACCAATTGTAACCCCTTGCAGTCCAACGGGCAGTGGTAACTGCCATTAGGCAGACCAGATTGTGGTTTCGACCCGATACATCCGCCTTGCAACCGCAGACACCCCGGAAAGGCCTGCCTAGTCAAGGTCAGCAGACCTACTTCTATAACTATCTCTACATAGCTCTACATCGTGCAAGCAGTCTGGAAGCCATCTTCGCTGCTCTAGCCAACGCTTCTGGAGTTGAGAGCATCTCACTCACTTTCCACTCATTTTCCACTCAAGTTAACGCTTACCCAGTGCAAACTGTCTGGACGCAAACTCCGCTGCTCTAGCCAACGCTCCTGAAGTAGACAGCATCTCACTCACTTTCCACTATCCTACTCTAGTTATCGCTAAACTCTTATATCATCAAATAAGGGACTATCACATTATACGTGCAACTAATCTTCAGAAGGTTCTCCACAGGAGCACGAAGCGAAATCGGACAGGGCTCTGTTATGCAAAATGCGTAAAGTGCCCCATGCCCTGTTAGCAGAAACAAAGATAAAGTCAGGGTTCTCCCCAACATATCTAACACTAGACAAAAACCTATAAGTAGCACGATGTATGATGCAGTACAGTACGAAATAGTCGTTGCTAACCGTCGACAATATAACATCTGTCCAGTTTTATGTCTGTGCAATTTCTTCATTATTCGTTTTGGTCATTTAAGGAATCGACCGTTTAAAAAGGAAAACTCTCTTGATGCGTATCTGTTAATAGCACTTAAGACTATTTGCCGGGAATGATACTTCTTTGCCTTCCGCTCATCTTGATGTTGCCATCGCTATTAGTGGTGTTTTGATAAGGCCTCACAATTGGTATGAGCTAAAGAAGGCGGAGAAAGGAATTTTCGACTTGTTGCCTTATGAATTCCTACCTACACACACACACACTCACGGCAATACAACTACGAAAGATCTTGATGTAAAAAACTGATGATGCAGTAATTTAGGCAAATACCATTTTATCTTTTGACGAGCTTCTGTGCAGCCATGTCTTTGGCCACAAGTTAATGTCAAATGTTGCTGCGTAAGCATTGGCCCGAAAATTGATTAAGTTTTCACTCTAAAGGAGGCAGCAAAAAACCTTGTGACACACACCCACACACGTACAAGATAAGAAAAGGCCTCAGGTGTTGGAAGCATTTTCACTTTGTATGCGGAAACAGAATTTAGTATTTCAAACAGTAATAACTACAAAAGTTATTCGACAGAATTTCTTGTTGAATGTCATCATGTTGTGTGTAAGGTCACACTGAAGTAAATATTGTCGTCATCGCAATCATCATCGGCATCATCGTCGGAAGCAGTTGGCCAGTTTACACTTGTCCGTCCGTCCTGTCGTGACAATCTTTAGTTATGTATAGATGAAGTCAACACTGTCCTTGGTAATGAACTGCTAAAGTTAGCAGGACGACTGTGGAAAACCAATAAACATTTTGTATAAATAAACCTTTTTTCCAATACATTGAACTTGCGCAACCCCATGAATGAGAGCAAACTTACACACACACACACACCCACACATACCCTGAAACGCACGATGAAAACATCTGGAGGACAGTGGCGATCTGAAGGAGACTTCAGACCAACTGGCTACACTTAATAAAGCCACTAAAACAAATAAAATGAGAAGGCAATTTATTGCAGACTTCTTTCTCGCTACAAGTGTGTGTATGTCCGTCTGTGTGTGTGTGTGTGCAAATGTACATATGAGTATTTGCAGTTAAAGGAGTGTCCGAGTGTGTGTGTGTGTGCTTACAACAGCAATAAAAGTATGAGTGTATGCTATCGAATGTGGTCACACAGAAACATCCTTCCAAACCACCCACAATTACCAGTTGTGATGATCAATATCTTGACTGGGAGTTAGAAAATATAAAGTTTTTCAAACCTTAAATTGCATCCAATCATTCGGATTTGGTTTGTCAAGATTAAACTTGAGTATTTTACTAGCTGCTAAGCGTGCACAGCAAAAGACAGCTAAGTCCAGGGGGAGGAAAGTTCGATTGCTGTTTCATATGAAGGTGTCCAAAGTGTGTTCTTTGTGTT
Source organism: Muscina levida (assembly GCA_964034835.1). Lineage (NCBI taxonomy): Eukaryota > Metazoa > Arthropoda > Insecta > Diptera > Muscidae > Muscina > Muscina levida. Next base: position 6,649,860 of record OZ035883.1, read on the forward strand.
TTGTTTTTACTGTCACTTATTTGTTGGGTTTTTAGGGTATTATAGTTAGCAGCTTTAAGGAAATGATCAAATGCTTAAACTAGCAAAAGTGGTAAAATTTGGAATATTGAAATATGGGTTTATATGTGAGACTGATAACCAGCGCCTGTTTCTTTTAGGCTAAACTATTCTATTATTCTAACTTAAAAAGTTTCCCCAAATAAGAGAAGATAAGTACATAGAAACTACACCCCATGAATGAGGTATAGGTAGTATATCGCGTTTTGTGACTTAACACGCTTTCTATTTTTAGACGTTATATGAACTTTCACTTGCAGTTCTCAGAATTGAGTCCCTAATCACGAGCTGAAAAATGTTTTACTGTGACATAGATGACTGCGACAGGAATCGAACACTGGTCTCAAGGGTGAGAGTCGGTTCATTGAATAGATATAAACATTTTTTAATATTTGTATTAGTTTAAGCTTTAAAATGTAATAAGAAAATTCCAATGGTTGGGAAAGTTTTAATGGGAGTTTCCTTAATTTACCATTAAAAACCTTCATTATTATTAACAACTAGTGGGCACGGCAATGTTTCGCTATTGCATAATTTAATAAAAATAAACATATTTCACGGAATTGCCTCACAGTTATAAGAGATGCCATATTACAATTTTAAATATATGAGAACTCTTCCTAAGCTCGATAACAATATGTTGAGTTTGTTTACTTTCCTCATGGAACATCCACTTACTTACCGAAATTAAAAGATATGCCTGCAAACATCTGTTTTTTTCCGCATACTATCTGTATACAAATATTACCTTATACAGTCCTAAAAATCAGTTTTTTACACCACCGAATAAAAATACAATGTTCGCCTTTATATGCATAACTGAAGTGCCGAACACTATCTGTGTATGGAATTTAAAAATTAAAAAAATATAAAAAAAATTAAAAGTTATCCCCTCTGCTCACTATTCGAAAAAAATGTTCGCTTTCATATGAATAGTTGTAGTATCGGTTTATCAAATTGTATTTCTTTTGCCACATAAAACCCGCCCACTGATAAGAAAAAACATTTCGTCTATACTTGTATATCTGTTGTAACCTGTATTATCTGTATATGAAATTTAATCGCGGTAACCCACAAACTATTTCGTAACACCCCCATCTGAAAGTTAAATTTTCTTCGACATATCTCTGGGGATAAAAAACATTTTCGCCACCTCCATTCTGAATAATGAACTTGTAGTGACGAGTAATTAGTGTATAACCGTACCAAATTGTAGCAATTTAGGCCTTGACCACACTCACTGATCCAAAGCATATAATTGTTGTACCTTACTTACTTACCTAATTGTCCTTTACACCCCATGAATGAGGTATGTGCACAGCTAAAGGCACCTACTAGTTTATTGACGAATACGAAGGTCAATGTTTAAGAAGCTTTTACTAGGCATGCCGATTAACTCGACACTTATACTGCGAAGTTACTGCCGACAACATCGAGGTTGGCCGCTAAAGAAAAAAATATTTTTGTTTTTTTTTTTAGATTACTGAACCCAGGAGTTGAACCTGTGATTTCCCGCATGTTAGTTCTAAGTTGCCACGGACGGTTACCAATTGTTGTACCTACTAATATCTAAATAGCAATTTTACCTCTCTAAGACTAAAATACTGTTTTGCCACGCCCATCCGCCAACTAATTAAAAATAAAATTTCCTTCTGAAAATTTTAACCAATCCTGTCGAGTTGCATCTGTGTACCAAATTGTATCTCTCTATGGCTAAAATACAGTTTTGCCATGAAATTAAAATTTCGTCTGCATATTCATAATTGTGTTACAAAGCACTAGCAGTATACCACATTTAATATCTCTGGGACTTATTTACAGTTTGTCCATGCCCCCTCCGCTCACTGATTGAAAATAAAAATTACGTCTGCAAAGTTGAACCTAAAGTACTATCTGTATACCAAATTTTGTGTCTCTAGCTCTAAAAATATTTTTGCCACGCCCACTCTGCCTATTTAATTCAAAATTTTAAAAATGTGTACTCTATTATATTTTCCTTAAAGATTATTAAAGAGCGAAGTTTTAAATTTTTAGAGCGTTCTATAGGAATTTTACATATATTAAAAAAGTGGGCGTGGCTAAATACAGTGTGGCCTTGCCCCTCCGTCCACTGATTGAAAATAAAACTTACGTCTGCAAATTTAAACCTAAAGTGTCGAGTACTATCTGTATACAAAATTTTGTGTCTCTAACTCTAAAAACAGTTTTGCCACGCCCACTCTGCCCATTTAATCCAAACTATAAAAAAATATGTAACCTATTATATTTTCCATATAGATCATTAAAGAGCGAAATCTGTAAAGAAATTAAATATTTATAGCTTTCTATAAGAATTTTACATATATTAAAAAAGTGGGCGTGGCGAAATACAGTGTGGCCATGCCCCTTCGTTGACTGAATGAAAATAAAACTTACGTCTGCAAATTTGGACCTAAAGTGCCGAGTACTATCTGTATAAAAAATTTTGTGTCTCTAGCTCTAAAAACAGTTTTGCCACGCCCAAACTGCCCATTTAACCCAAAATTTAAAAAATATGTAACCTATAATATTTGGTGCCATAACATAACTCCACACGGACATAATCCCCAACACGATTTTGGGGCTTATGTCCGTGCAACTTGCTAAGGGATTATGACCGACTTTGTTGTTGTATTTAGTATTTCAACATATGAAGAGAACAATTTGAAATATTGTTATTGTAACGAAGGACGAATGCGGTTGGGGACACGCCCACCTAATATTTTCCATATAGATCATTAAAGAGCGAAATCTGTAAAGAAATTAAATATTTAGAGCTTTCTTTAAGAATTTTACATATATTTAAAAGTGGGCGTGGCCAAATACAGTGTGATCATGCTCCTTCGCTGACTGAATGAAAATAAAAATTTCGTATGCAAATTTGAACCTAAAGTGCCGAGTACTATCTGTAAACCAAATTTTGTGTCTCTAGCTCTAAAAACAGTTTTGCCACGCCTACTACGACCATTTAATGAAAATTTTAAAACATAGGTATCTTATTATATTTTCCACATAGAACATTAAATATCGAAATCTGTAAAGAAATTAAATTTTAGATATATTAAAAAAGTAAATTTGAAAATCGGTCCAGCCGTTTTTGAGTTTTAGCGAGACTAACGCACAGCAATTACTTTATATATATAGATATTTTTTTGCAAATTTATTACAATATTCTATATGATAATCATTAAAATTCGTTAATAGAAATTTAAAAATTTTTAGAACATATCACTTCACTTTTAAAATCTTTAAGAAAACCCGCCCCTTCCTGCAACATTTGCCCGATAAATTTATTACTAGGGCGTTTTCTTGCAATTGGTCATGTTCTGTTTGTATTACAGCAGCGATAACAACAACAAACAGACAAAAACAACAACAATCATTACCTATTAAATATTCTCAACATTAAGTATTGTTTGTGTTCGTGTGTCGGTCGGCAGCGCGCATTAATTACATTGTTAAGGTGTTAACTTCTAGGTACGATTGCATTTGGGAGTATCGCCTGATGATGATAACACCAAGATTTATGTCTTGTTAACATGATCTAAAACAAATTTATGCACGACTACGATACCAGAATAAACAATATCACATAGATTAACTACATATGAGTCTAAACACATTCACAAGAACGTACACACACACCCATAACCATCGCACATATGTAAATGTGTTTTAGTAAATGTACAATATATATAAAATGTAATTGCACATGCCATCACACCATATAACTTCATACAACCGGATATATACAAGTTAACATTCATGTAAGTGTGAATGTAAACTGAATAATATATTGCATATTTCATGAATGGAGGTGAGATTTTTCTCATTTTTCCATTTAACAGCCAAAAAAGAACACACAACAAAATGGATGTACACTTCCATCACTTTCCTTAGGCACCCCTGCCATCAAGCTGCCGCGAGGAGATGAAGGTTTGTTTGGCTGCCCGAATTGTTTTAATTAAACCATTTTACATTCAGCCAGTCAAAGGTTAACGTCATTTGCTGTTGCCGTTGCTGGTGTCGGTGTGTTGTTGTTGCTGCTGGTACTGCACTAGCTGTGCAGCTTGTTGCTGTTGTTGTTTACGTGTCAATAAAAGTGAATGCATCGACATTGTCATTAACATAAAAATAAAGTGCATTGCACTTACACGCATATTAAAGCGAACAAAAGAACAAACACCAGAACAGAGAATTCCTCTATTGACATAAAAGCGTTAATACGCATATACCCGGATAGGGTGGCCATTGTGTGTGGCAATTTCAGTTTGAGAACGTACTATTGTATATTTGTTCACAAGGAGGCCGGATTCCAATGGATTATGATAGCCATTATTTAAGGTTAAAATCCATATAGAAAATTGATATATATTAACGTGTGTTATGTTTTGTTAATGTATGGTATGCAATGCATAGCAGTAAAAGCAATAAAGGCTTTTATTTAGAAGCTGCAGATATAATAGGCAAAGGCATTGCCTAGCATTAAACATAAATTAAAATATCAAATATAAAAATATAGTACCTACCTTGTGCAAATGTTATGAATATATTTGGGTCAGCATGGTCTGTAGTAGACTATGAAGTATGTCTGTAAAAGAAGAAAAAACATTTTTTTTTATACTAAATTAATATAGAATCTTAAAATTAAAACTTTTTCAAAAATATTCAAACTTAAAAAACAAATTTTAAATCTGAAAATAATTTCTAAGACATTAAAAGGGTCCAAGGTCCTTCAAATGCCAGTAAAGGTCACCTCGACATACAAATAACTAATAAGAAATTTTTTGTAAGACTTATACTATTATATATTTTACTTGTTACTTGCGCTGCAAATCTAAAATTATCAAATAACAGTAACTGAAGGGACCCATTTTCTTAAAATAACTTAATTCACTTTTTACACCATGAATGAGGTGTGGGATAACTTCTTGCGTTATTAGTTCTTTAAACAGGTAAATTTTTATATAGACGGGTGTCAGATTTTGCAATGTTGGCAGACCTGTTAATGTACCAGCAATGCACTGACATGGGCAGTGTTGCCAATATAGTTATTTCTCTGCAAATGGTGTATTTGGTAGATGTATAACACTTCGCACATCTGCAAATTAAAAGTGTTTGCAATTATCTTACAGTAATTTTGTATTCAAACGATTGTCGAATGCCTGGCAACATTGTTATGGAAATGCTTTTTCTGACAACTTTGCCAAACAGAAATTATAAGTACACACGGTAGATCTGGTATCCGTCTGTGCCTAGCTTGAGGTTAATTTGACGTCCGCCTTCAGCATAGCGCACTTAGGGAAATATATATGTATGTCCTCGAACCCATATGAGGGCAACCGTCGAATTTCTCTCTTTCTAATTTAGAGACGATTGGCATTCTCGAACATTTCTCAAAGTGGTATACACGTTCTCCAGGGATCTGATAGTAGCCGCTTTACTATCACTAAGAATAAAAATATTGAAATTTTCCGATACCCAGCTATTTTTGAAGTATATATCGAACTAAAAAAATCCCCAAAGGATCATCGAATCATTTTTTATGGATACTCCAATATTTTCTTCCCAACACGATTTTTTGACAATTTTTACGGATTCCATAGTTCATAAACCGTTCGGAATTGTTTCTTTTTGTCTTCGGCAATGTTGTAGATCTAAACCAGAGCAAAAAAGCCTCAAATAGACCGACCCAAAAAAATTGCATCCAGCGCATGAAAATTGCGAAAATTTCCCATTAGGCTATTTTTTCATGATGTTTTCACTAAATATCAAACCATTGGCAGAAAAGGTATCACTGCCAATGGTTTGATATTTGGTGTGGATTACTTTAACCCTTATCCTGTATTAATGGGTCAAAATTGCCCAAACCGTTTTTGAGTTCTTATAACTTTGGACGTTCAGAAAACTGATTCGTGAAATTTTCTGACAATTATTTTTTTGGCCTAAATTTGTTCTAAAAAGTTAAATTAAGTTAAATACTTCTTTTGGATGTGCTCTACGAACAAAGTTACGGATACTGCATTTATGGGTCAATATTGCCCAATACAAATATCAACGATTTTTTTAACTATGTTTTACTTTTATAGCGATTTAGGCATATCTTAGTCAAAAATATTAGCTGTGAATTTCTTCAACAGTTATTATATCAGTTCAGTTTGTAAGAAAACTGGATTCTGGTAGACGAAATTTCATCAAAAGCATATTTGGGCGTTCTTCTCTTAGCTCGTATGTATTTCGATCTCGTGGTGTGGCTAGTAAGATTGTGAGATGATAAGAAGGGCATGCCAGTATCGAAGGCAACGATTTCAGAATGTACTCCGTGTTCTCCTTTCGATAAAAAGTCAGACAGAAATTTAGACAAGCGCGAGATAAACTAGCTCTTATAAGTGACTTTTGGTATCGCTGGGAAGGAAATTTTAGAATAATGTGTTATTCCTAGCGAAAGTACGACCGTGGGTGAACAATTAGTTACATACAGTGAACGTAACTCTTTCATGAAATATATACGCAAATATGGGATAAGAATCCGGGCTCTATGTGACGTTCAGATAAATTATACATGGTTGTTGCAAGCAAACACATACACATAAAGCTGTAAACTGAAAGCCGCAACAAGTTACTTGCATTGTTTTAGATTAATTTAAAGCTTTGAAATGTCGAAAAGTTATATGCAATAATTTGTTTACATCCTAAGGATTTCGAAATTAACTACTCAAACGAAACCTCACTATGGTTCTCCAGTCTGAAAAAATAAAACGTTCCTTCTGCTAATAAAATTGGACATGAAAAATATAACAGAAAACTTTTCTCAATTCTTCTCGATAAAGAAAATAAGACAATCATTTTCGCATTTGTTCTCGTACACAAGCAAAATAGGTTTGATATTTTAGTAAGCACGTTATATCATACTAACGACATGACACGAAGTCAGGAATTGAGGAATTAAATCCTGCAGCAACAAGTGAACTGCAAAAGACAAACCTTACAAGCGACCGTTGCTATGTATACCCCAAATGTTCAAATAGTACAAAATACTCAGAAAATGTTCCAATTGTGCAAAGTTTGTGTGCAAAAATCATTGTAATAGCATAATTTCTTTTAAAAACGGTCGAACTATTTCTAAAGATTTAAATATTCAAGTAAATATGTATTGGGCAAAATTGACCCATAAATACAGTATACGGAATTTTTTTTAAGTACAGGTTAAGGGTTAAGATCAGTATATGTATTCAGGGTTCTCCACAATAACCAGCTGTCCCCACAAATTTGAACAAATTTTTGGGTCAAAGAGGGCTGCCTTATGTCGCCACTGCTCTTTCTAATTGTTCTTCATGACGTGCTAAATTCAACTCTAGCCGAAAAAAGACGCTTGTCATGAGACATTTCTAGTCTAGAACGTGTGACTTATAGGCCAAATAGGATCATTTCAGCCAAAAATCACAATCTTTAGGCCTGCATATTAACACCAATAAAAGGAAATTCATCTCCACCAGCGATTCCGATATGTCTCGCTATCTAAAAGTTCACGGTGAACCAATTAAGCGCTTTACCCACTTCTACTATCTGTGCTGTGTAAACAGCCCTGAAGTGGGCGATCACACTCTATGTCACTCCCCGCATTAAGAAAGGAAGGTTAGTTAGCATTCGCCATGCTGAATAAAATCTGGTCCTCAAATGAAATTTCCCGCAACACCAAGCTGCATATTTTTAATTCGAACTTAAAACCATTCTGCTCTGCGTATGTTAGTCGTGGGAGCTCACAGCATTTGGTGAACCAACTATATATCTAACCAGGAACTACTACACTCGACAAATGAAATGAATGAAACCCCTTTGGACGATAAAACAGCGCCGCTTCAGATAGTTGAGACATACGCTACACAAAGACGACCAATAAATCTGCCGCTGGGTACTGTGGTGCTAAAAATTTTCGATTATTTGAGCTACAAAGTATGTTAAAACTTGTATTTATTATACCCTCACCCTACAGGTAGAAGGGTATATAACATTTGATACGACCCAAAAATGTAACACATAGAACGAGTCACTTAAGACCCTAAGTTTCTTTGAAGAAAATTCGATTCATAACCTTTTGTCGTTAGAGACATGTCCGTCTGTCTGTCCGTCTGCCTGTCCGGCTGGTACGCACGATAACTTTCGAAAGACGCAACTAAATGTTTTGAAATTTTGCATAAGTTAATATATTTCCAAAACTACTTACGGTATTGCAAATGGGCTACATGGCCCGCCCCTTCTGGTACCTCCCATACAAATACATCATTCCGGCCACTTAAGAAATCGATAATATACAGTACGAGCTCGATTTTCGCAACCGATAGCAGACCAAGCCGGTTGCAGTTACCGAGATAGTTGCGCTTACCGAACCTCTATTGATAATTGTTATTTTACTTTGTGCAAAATGCCCCACGTCACTAAAAAAAACTGTACTATAACAGTCCTCACACTCACATTGAACAGTGGCGTAACATAGCATGCAAATAAAAAAAACATATAATTTCTGCGAATACATTAAAAAGTTGCGCTCATCGAGACTGCTTTTTTAAACATGTTGCACTTATCAAGACTCATTTGTAAAAAAAAGCGGTTGCCCAAATCGGGGTGTTGCAATAATCGGTAGTTGCGAAATTCGAGCTCGTACTGTAATATCAATACATCTAACGGGCTCGTACCCAAATTCTGTTGTTAGTACAGCTATAACTGGACAAAGTTTTGGAAATTTTGGAAGTTTAGCCACGCCTCTTCTGGTACCTCCCATAAAAATGTACCTTTCCGCCCACTATAGAGATGGAGTAATAATATTAATAAATCCAAAGTGACCGTATCCAAATTCTTTATTTAGTTAAGCTATAACAGGTTAAAGTTTTGGAGAACAAAATCTGGATGTCTAGCCGCGCCCCTTCTGGTACTGAGGTGTATTACTGAGGGTGAGGGTATATGCAAGTCGGGTTTCCCGACTGAAACTTTCTTACTGGTTTTTTTTCCATATCTGTTTAATTCTGTTTTTAAAGGCCTTTTTAATACAAGGAAAAAATATTTTTAAATTTTAGGGGTAGAAACAACTTTGAATGAGGCCATTGTCACAAAATGATGTCGTACGTCAGCGACATCTATAGGACAAATTTAGTACTCGGAAAGATTGTTACGATTGAGCCGCAAACAAAAGAGCAGCGATAAAAAATGATTTTTGGTGTTTTTCGGGTTTGGTGGTGTTTTTTTGGTGTTTTTTTTTTCAAGTTGGCTCAAAGTTGTCTTTAATATTTTACCTCGACTTTGAAAATTTATTTTTGTGACCTTTAAATTCACTTTTTCTATATGTTTGCCTGGTAGTCCAAGTATCACAAGATGTTTGAATAGTACTCCCTTTAATGCTTAAATTGAGATCCTGTATGACGAATTTAACCGCCACCCTAATACATACATTTGCACTTCGGCATCTGTGTACAACATATGTTTATATGATGCACATTACATGTACATTTACCAGTGCAAATGAATCCAATGTCTTGCGAGAAAATCCTTTAATAAAGTGTCCGTTATTAAATGAACGTCGACGGGATACAGCTATGCTATTTACACTGCAGTTTAATAGTTTTGGTTAACGACTCATTTAAGCGCCGAACTAATAGTGTTTTATATATAAAAAAAAATTTAAATGGAAGAATGTCTTGATTTCAGGTCGTAAAAGCGCGCACAAACAAATTTCTAACGAATAGTGTATGCAGAACAAATGGGGCCAATACAGGGATTATATATAATTTAATAGGGCGATAATATAATTGAAGGTAAGCAACATTTGTAAAATTTTAATATTTCCACATTTTATTTAAAATTATAACTGCATCATACTTTTAAAAGTTAAGCACAAAAAAATTAAAAGAAATTTTACTTTAAAAATAAACCAGTACAATATTTTTCAGCTTATTGATTTGAAAAGTTCTGCATCATTCGTTTCGTCAAGTTTTCGGCTCTTTTGTTGGACATAACTCGAAAAAATTTAAAAAAATAAAGAATAACAATTATTTTAGTCTGTTCATATAACGTTTACCTACATAAGCAACAGTTTCACTTTTCCATTCATCAAATGATTTTGAACTTTGTTTATTTTGTAGCAGTTACAATAAAACTGTTATACGCCACCATATAGAAATTCCCCTATACAATACTTACTAACTTCAAATCGATATTAATTATTATGGCATGTAACTTGACAAAACGAATGATGCAGAACCATTACTTTTTGGGGCTACTTTCACGTGCAGTCTTCAGAATTGAGTCCCAAAATCATGTGTTGTACTGTGTAATGTTAACAAATTGTTCACTTATATCATATTTTTCATTTTTGAACATATCTTCCGGTACGTTGTTCTGAAGATCTTTCGCCATTCATAACATGATATCATAGCTGACTCATTGAATATTCATATAAAAACTTTAAAACCAGTATTTTCCTTAATTTCTCTCAATGACGAAGAAGGCGACCCTAATGACCCATATAAATTTAAAAGACCCTCTTGTAACCCATTAAGCTGCATATCGAACATGTCATAAAATAATGTTTGCTGCACTCCCAGGGAAAATAAATAATTATACAAATTTTGCTATTTGTTAATAGTTATGTTCGCCCTACATACTCTATAATTTAAGTAGAATTTTCTATTAAGTTATAGCCCTTCATTGATACGAGTAACTTTCCACTGACCCTCTATGTTATCTAATGAAAACGATATTAAGCGAACTGAAGTGATTCAAACCTTAAACACCTAACAAAAACCAAAAACCAATTACAAATTTCATATTGCATTGCGTATAAATTATACATCTGTTTTTGCGACAACCATAACACTTAAATGTTATGCGGACAAATGGTAAATTCGCTGTTAACAATGAGTGTGGAAAAACCTTTTAAAGTCCCCTCTTTAAGAGCTTTGCAATCACATAACAAATTATAAACCCCAATCATGTTTTAAATGCAGCGCCACCGTGGTAGACTTGCATTTTGTTTTGACGATTTTTGTCCGTCAGTGTAGTTCCAATGCAAATATATTTTATGACCATATATAAATGATGCACTTCTTGCTGCTACAACACATTCCATCATACATACGTGTGTCTGTGTGTACGAGTATATTTGTATGACGAAATATGAAATTGGATTTTACCAAAAATTAAACATTTTCATATACAATGACAAAGGAGGGATCGGTGGTGATGGCGACGGCGGGCAGCGAGCGGAGATGGACAGTCGCCATATGAAACAGTTCGTTTAAAAACAACAGCAACGCCGGACTGACTGCAAACAGTTTTTCGGTGGAAAAAAGCAATTATCATAAATATACAACACGCACAAGGAAACTGCATCACGGGTGATGCTAGAGTCCATGTGTTATGTGTGGTGATTGTTGGATAAAGTTATCAACTTATCAAATGCAATTCGTAATATTTTATGATTGCTATGGACACACACACACACATTCTCACACTATGATATACTTATGGTTTAAGTGTGTGGTATTTTCCTCACAGCAAGAGATGGATGCAAGAGTTACTGTTACTATTCTTGTTTGGCGTTGGTAAAATGGCAACTGCTGTGAAGTTTACACGCACAAATTTGCCGAAAGGACTAATTAGCGCATTAATTGGGGATTCGTTTATTTATGAAATTCAACTCTTTTGCATATGCATTTTTTTGAGTTGGAGGTTTCTGCTGGGTGTTTGTATGGTTTATCTGCAATATGATTAAAGTATTGAATGGTAAGTCGCTGCTGTTACTTTGAAAGTGATAAAGTAAGGCAGTAAATTTTAACATACACCGTACAGCATTTTTCAGCTCATTGATTTGGGACTCAATTCTGAGAACTGCACATGAAGAACAAGTTCTGCATCCTTCGTTTTGCCAAGTTACTTGCCATAATAATTTAATATCGATTTGAATTTAGTAAGTATCGAATAGGGGAATTTGTCACGTTTTAGGCTCTTTTGTTGAACATAACTCGAGAACCACTAGTTCGATTTATCTGAAACAAATTTTAAAAAAATTAAGAATTACAATTCTTTTAATCTGTTCATATTAAGTTTTCCTACAAAAGCAACAATTGCACTTTTCCATTTATCAAATGATTTTTAACTGGGTTTATTCTATAGCAGTTTTCATAAATCTTTTGTACTCTGTGCCGTATGATTTACGTGGAATATTACTTGTGATAATCATACGCCGCCATATAACAATATAACAAAAGAGCCTCAAACGTAACAAATTCCCCTACACGATACTTTCTAACTTCAAATATATATTAAATTATTATGGCATGTAACTTGACAAAACGAATGATGCAGAACTTCTTCTTTTTGTGGCTACTTTCACGTGCAGTTCTCAGAATTGAGTCCCAAAATCATGTGTTGTACTGTGATATAAATGGACGCAACTGCCAGGAAAGTAACACCTAGAATTCCAGACCACTTAGACTATATGTGATTAAGCTACAAATGTCTCCAGTGTCTTATAATTATGTAGAAGTAAGTTAAAATGCATAGTAATTTACTATTCAATGTCAATGTTTCTAGTATTTGTTTTGATATATCAATGACTAAGGTTGGCTCTACTTTTCACCACTTTCCCTTGGCAGCCTGTGTAAGATGCACTCTATATATTATAATATTACCATGTCTTTATTCTAGATGATAACACAAGTTTCAATTCCCCACTCCTCCGTGCCACTTTCGCTACCAGTCACTGTCGCCTCACCTACAGCAACCAGCCTATGCTAATCATAACATATAATAACTTTATGCGATTTACAACCGCTGATCGCGTTGCGTCGCGTCGCCTCTCTCAATATAGGTCACAAGACAACAGCAGTTATCTACCCTTGATATCAATCAATAAATATGCTGCAACTTTTTTTTCTCTATTAAAGTTCGTTTCAACTTTTTGCCCACTTTGGTTTTGCAAAATTATATTCATTGTCTTTTGATCTTTTCTATGGCACTTTAGGGTATTGATAAAATGGAACTAAAGTTTGCCATTCAAGAATTTAACTGCCCCATTAGTACGAAAGAGAAGTAAAAATTGAAAGTTTTGATTTACAATATGGGAAAGTTTTTCCCTGTTTCTCTTACTCCTCCTCGAATTTCTCAAATTTTACCATCATCTTTATCCCTTGTTCTGTTTTTGCATTTTGATTTTTTTTTCTCTGTAGTTTGGTTTGGTTGGTTCATTTGCTCGTTGGCTGAGTGAAAAGAAAATAAAAAGTTTTACAATTGTATTTTCATGTCATTTATCAATGACTACTTGGACTTTTATGTATGTCTCGTCTAAAGCTAAAGTTATTCTTTATGCTTTCGTTTTTTTTTTGTTGCATAACGAATTGATATAAATTGATAACGATTTGTTCTTTTTCTCTCTATTTCGCCTGCTAATGCTATGTAAATATTAAAGAACAGTAGAATTGTGAATTGTGTCCTTTGATTTCATGCTTGTCGGGATGTTAATATCTGTTTCTATTCTATTAATAATTTAATGGTATATTTTCGAATTTAATCAAAGAGAGTATAATGTGACACAGGTTGTCAACTGTTTTTGTAGATAATCTGACAGGTTGAGGAGAAAAGATTATGTTTTTACACTCAGCCACGTGGAATTGATGCTAAGGTTGTCATAGTTTAGATGTATGAATAAGCAAAGGCAGATTTGTGTAATAGATTCGAGGACGTATGATGAAGAGTTGTAATTGAATTTGTAAAGTTGTTGGACGGTTAGCTATTGTGATGGAATTAATCATTTGTAGAGAGTTTAAAAATAACTTACTGCAGCAATTAGACTATTCGAAATATTAAATGGTAGACCGTACTAAAATATTTGTCTTGATTTACTTCAGAAGCGGATATAACAATTTACAAAACGACGACTTTATTTGAAAGATAGCACAGTACAACACATGACTTTAGGACTCAATTCTGAGAACTTCACGTGAAAACTTAATTTCCCTTTGCACCCCATGAATGAGGTATGGGATAGCTTCTTGCGTTGTTGTGAATTAACACGCTTTTTAATTTTAGATTCACAACTAACGGCACCTACTTGTTTATTGACGAGTGCGAACGTCACTGTTTGAGAAACTCTTACTAGACACGCCGATTGACTCGACACTTAATACTGCGAAGTTGCTGTCAACAACATTCGAGGGGAGCCGACAATGAAAGACAACATTTTTTGAGATGACTGGAGCCAGGTTTCATCCTGCGATCTCCCGCATGGTAGTCGCGTGTTCTAACCACTATGCCACGGCCGGTCCAACTTCACGTGAAAGTAGTCCCAAAAAGAAGAAGTTCTGCATCATTCGTTTTGTCAAGTTACGTGCCAGTATAATTTAATATCGATTTGAAGTTAGTAAGTATCGTATAGGGGAATTTGTCACGTTTTAGGTTCTTTTGTTTGACATAACTCGTGAACCACTAGTCCGATTTAGCTGAAACAAACCGATTTAGTTGAAAGAAATCTACAAGGTAGACATAATCGTCTACCACTTCTGACGAGTAGACTCATGCCAGCAGCATGTGACTTTTGTTAAATATGGTAACATTCTAGTTTACTCCAGCCTTCCGCATGAACATCTCCATTACGATGTTTAAGATATCGCAAAACAAACTATCGCCTTGTCTAAAGCCTCGCATGGCAGACAATTGGATTCACCAGGTCTAAAGCCACACTGATAGGGTCCAATCTGGTGCTTTGGCTTTGGCATTAGTTTTCACATAACACACTAGACAAGACCTTGTATACGATGGATAAAAGGCTGATCCCGCGATAGTTGGTACACACACTTGGATCACCTTTCCTAAGCACAGGACAAAGGACACTCAGTTTCCAATCATCGGGCATGCATTCCTTGAGCCAAATCGTGTTGATGAGCTCATGCATGCTTATTGCCAGCTCATAGCCGCCGGCCTTAAAAAACTCTGCCGGCAACCCATGTGCTCACGCAGCTTTTTCATATGTGTGGTGGGAAGTCTACTCCATCGTCGATGAACGCGTTAGTTATGCTGCCTTCGGGAACGAGTAGAGACCGAAAGCGTTTTCTCAATATTTGCAGCACACTCTTAGTATCCATGACCAGATTTCCGTCTCTGTCTGCACAGGTGGGGATCCCTGTTCGAAAACCTTTTGGTAGAACTTTCGGGCTTCACCTTTATCCCCGTAGTTTTCGATATTCTGGCTCTCTCTTTTTTTCCACAGACGCTTTTTCTCCCTCCTTTTCTCTTTATAACGCTCCGTCACCGCACGCGTCGCCATTGGCTGCAGTTTTGCCTTGTATGCAACATACATTTTCAGAGACATTTCGCGACATTTATCATCGTACCAGAGCTTGTCTGAGTGTGGTTTTTAATAACCCAGTACGTTCGTTGCGGCGGACATCCGCCAGTTGGATAGAGGCACCATCTCTATATAGAGTTCGGACATTCCAGGTGCATATACTTAAATCATGGTCCTTATAATGTTTGCGGGGGTCGTCAAAATTTGTTTTTCTTGTTTTTCCTTGTATTTGTGCTTTGTTTAAAAAGAGTGGCTTATTAGGCCACCGCGCCCGATCCTAGTTTCTTGGGGCTGCCAAAGCCACTAAGAGAGCTTCTGAGTTGAGCTTCAGTAGCTTCTGTTACCTACTTCCTAAGACGCATCGGTAGCATGCCGTTTAAGTTACTTAACATTGCGCTATCTCACATTTGATACCACTGAAGAACGGATGTCTCGGACGTTGTGAGCTGCTTGGGAACCTTCAAAGAGATTATTCTGGTTATTTCCAAATGAATAATAATCAGAAAGACTCAAATTAGAAAATATATATATTTAATATAATTTTTTTTCTACAAAAATCTTTCCAATATTTATAGGAAGTTAAGTGAACAATTATCTCGTTCCCTTTAGTTTGTAACCTTCTAAACCCACCTATTTGCATCTACATATTTTAAAAATAAATATTTGTATAACAAATAAATATTTCCTACATCCTCTACCAAAAACCATATTTTGTTAGGAATATTTCATTACGTTTTAATATTTAGCATGTAATGGATATTTCCAACGAAAACATGACATGGATATTGCTATTCAACACACCAACACTAACCTAAATGTATACTATACAAATACACTTGTAAATGTGTTTGTTTAATCACATCCGGATGGTAATACCCGGAAATGCAACATAATCAATGGCCGGAATACAAGAGAGGGATACATTTGTGTAGTTTTGTATCCTTAAGGAATTAATTTAATGAAAAATCTGTCATAGTGGCGAATATGTTTTGATTTAATTTCATTTCATTTCGTTTTATAACATTTTGAGCTCGTTTTGCTCATTCGTTCCTTTGTCATTTGTTATACACAAATGTGATATTCATATAATATGTTTTTTTTTTGGCTGTGTGTGTATGTGGGTGGAAATATGTCATCATATTATCCTTGTAAAATAAGGGATTTCATATAAATTTATATTATTCTATTTCACACACACACATTCACACAGAAACATCTCATTGCAGCTCTTGATGTGTTCCACTCTGTTGAAGTTTATATTTCTTATGTCCTACGGGCAAGCGAAATCATCATATTTTTATCCCTCATCCTTATGACGAGAGCACTACTATGCTCACTGAGTCCTCCTTGTGCGGCAACAGTTAAAATTTAAACTCAACACCAACACCAGCACCAGCACTCTACTCCTCCTTAACTGATTTTAAGCGAAGGTTTGTGCGCGCCTCTCTAGCTGCCATCGCAGAGCTCTGTGGCATGGACTAAAATGAATGGATATCTTTTCCCAGGCCTCGAGCAATATCCTCTTATGATGTGCAACATTTTGTACAATATTTCCTCTTGCTCCTGTTTTGCGAGTATAACAAATGAAAAGCTGTCAAAAGCAGGCGCTGCTGCTTAAATTTTTCAAAAGATCTCATAGAAAACTGACGTCAAAGCTCTTTGCGCGTTTCGTTGCAAAGCGCATATTGGGAAAGTCGCCGTTAAGCAATTGTCACAATGGCCGAAGACATTGATAGGGAAATTTTCGCAAAGATTCGATTGGTATTGGAGGATAAGAATTGAAAAGAACTGGTAAGAAATGAAATAGAAAAAAAACACGATTTGACAGATTATTAGCAGAGCAATCTGACCACTAGATTCTAATCAACTGACAAATTTGCCATATGAGGATATGCACTGAAAAAAAAACTGTTGATTATATAATAATATAATCACATATGCAAGACATTCAGAGCTTAAGCCATGTTGGGTAAAAAAACTACTTGTTTCCTTACCCATAGCTCTGGAAGATTACATTCCCTAGAGAGAGTTAAAAAAAGTCGTTTGGATTTCTGGCTTAACGGGTATGGACGGCGCAGAATTATAGTGTTTGGAAAGAGCACAAACCTCATGAGAGTCTTAAGCCCCCATTATATTCCCAAAAAAAACTCTCTGGTGCGGTTTAAATGCCAATGACGTCATCGGCTCATTCACTTTCAATACGAAACCGGTGTCAACATTAATGATTCGCGATTAATATACCCTCACCTTACGGGTAGCAGGGTATATATCAGTTGATACAACGCAAATGTGTAAAACATTAAAGGAGTCACTTTAGACTCTAGGTTTGTTTGAACCAAGTTTAAGTCGTTTGATCCAGGTTCGTCTGTCGGTACGCACGATAACTTTCGAAAGTCATAACCAATTGTTTTGAAACTTTGCATGGGTTTCAATTTTCCTAAAACTACATTTGAGATTGCATATGGGTTACAAGGCCACGCCCCTTCTGGTATCTTCCATACAAATGTACCATTCCACCCACTTTAGAAATCGATTAATAAAATCCTTTTTAGGCGCTTAACGACATCCGTTCAGTGGAAGCAGATGTGAGAAGGCGCAATGTTGAGTAACCTAATCGGCATACTACCACTGGCTTTGGCAACCCCAAGAAACTAGAATCGAGCGCGGTGGCCTATTAAGTCACTTTCCTTAAACAAAACAATTATTATTAAAATACGAAGAAAAGAATAAACAAGAACTTCAACAAATGTTGACGACCCCTGCAAACGAAATAAGGACCATGATTTAAGGATATGCACCTGGAATGTCCGAACTCTTTACAGAGATGGTGCCTCTATAGAACTGGCGGATGTCCTCGACAAATACAAGGCTGACATCTCCGCCATACAGGAAATGAGATGGTCGGGACAGGGATGCACACGACAAAAGAACTGTGACATCTTTTACAGCTGCCATGCAGAAAGACACGAATTTGGATGTAGTTTCATAGTCGGCAAGAGACTTCGACACTTGGTCTCGCGGTTTAACTTTGTAAGTGACCAATTCGCATCCAGGCAAAATATCTTTACATTACGCTGATTTGTGTACACGCACCGACGGAAGACAAAGACGATGACATTAAAGATGCATGATATGAGCGGCTGGACGAGATATATGAACGCTGCCCTCCACATGACAATAAATTTGTTTTGGGAGATTTTAATGCTAAAATAGGAAGGGAAGATGCTCTCGGCTCAGCAGTCAGAAAATTCAGTCTTCCAAACAACACCTCCGATAACGGATTCAGACTGGTTAGTTTCGCGTCGGCAAGAAACATGGCCGTGAGTGGAACCAGAATCCCGCATAAAGATTTCCACAAGGCAAGCTGGATATCTCCCGATCAAAATACATGTAATCAGATTGATCACGTGGTAATTGATGGAAGGCATGTATCAAGCATTGGGACCGTCCGTGGCATAGTGGTTAGAACACGCGACTACCATGCGGGAGATCGCAGGTTTAAACCTGGCTCCAGCCATCCTAAAAAAAAAATTGTTCTTTCATTGTCGGCTCCCCTCGAATGTTGTCGACAGCAACTTTGGAATATAAGAGTCGAGATAATCGGCATGTCTAGTAAAAGCTTCTCAAACAGTGACGTTCGCATTCGTCGATAAACAAGTAGGTGCCGTTAGTTGTGAATCTAAAAATAGAAAGCGTGTTAATTTACAACAACGCGAGAAGCTTTCCCATACCTCATTTATGGGGTGAAAAGGGAAATTAAGTAACTTAGTATGCCTCAAGCGTTAAGGACGTGCGTGTGATGCGCGGTGTAAATATTGACTCGGATCACCACTTTGTTGTAGCCAAGGAACGCTCTCGATTAAGTAGTGCTAAAAAACAGTCGTAATTAAACGCAAAGGAAGCTGGACATCACATAGTTGCATACGACCGAGATAGCCAATGCCTACTCCATCCAACTATCTCAATTACTCCAAACAAATCCTCCTAGTTCTAATGTTCCCGACACACAGTTGCAGCATATTGTGCAATTCTATGAGCACTGCCGCAACGACCGTACTGGGTTATGAAAAACCGCACAAGGCCTGGGACGATGATGAATGACGCGAAATGTCTGCGGAAATGGATGTTGCATACGAGGCAAAACTGCAGTCAACGGCGACGAGTGCGGTGATGGAGCGTTATAATGATAAAAGGAGGGAGATGAAACGCCTGTGCAGGCGGAAAAAGTGTTTTTGGAAGAAAAGAGAGAACCAGGATATCGAAAACTACAGGGAAAAAGGTGAGGACCGAAAGTTCTACCAAAAGGTGAAAAGTAAAGGTTTTGGAACAGGGATCCCCACCTGTAAGGACAGAGACGGAAATCTGATCACGGACTGTGCTGCAAACATGGAGGGAACACTTTTGGTCTCTACTCGTTCCCGAAGGCAGCATAAGTGACGAAATCAAACCAATCTTCTACGATGGAGTAGACTGTCCACCACCGAGTCAAACCTATGTCAGCACGGCAATTGTACTGGAGCCGATGGACTGCCGGCAGAGCTTTTTAAACCCGGCGGCGATGAGCTGGTAACATGCATGCACTAGCTCATAAACAGGATTTGGCTCAGGGAGTGCATGCCCGATTATTGGAATCTGAGTGTCCTATGTCTCGTGCTTAAGAAAGGCGATCCTAGTGTGTGTACCAGCTATCGCGGGATTAGCCTATTACCCATTCGCATACAATGTCCTGTGTAGTGTGTTATGTGAAAGACTAAAGCTCATTCTGGCGAACCTGATTGGACTTTATTAGTGTGGCTTTAGATCGGGTAAATCCATGACCGACCATATATTCACACTACGACAAATCCTAAAGAAGACCCAAGAAATGCAGATCGACACCTACCATCTGTTCATCGACTACAAAGCTGCATTCGACTTTCCGATACGACAGAAATTGTTGGATGCTATGGCTAAGTTTGGTACCTCCGCGAAGCTAATACGACTTTGCGGAATGAGTAAAAATTGGTAAAAAAAAAACTGTCAGAGCCATTTTCTACCAAGCGAGGTTGTCTGTCCTGCGATCTCTTTAACATCGTAATGAAGATGATCATGCGAAAGGCTGCAGTAAACAGGAATGGTACCATCTTCAACAAAAGTCACATGTTGCTCGCATATGCCGACGATATAGATATCATTGGCCGTAGATTGCGGGATGTTACTGCGGCCTTTTCTTTCACTGAAAAGCAGTCAGCGGTAGTGGGTCTGGTAATAAATGAGGGCAAAACCAAGTTAATAGTTTCAACAAACAAAGAGTCCACTCGTTTGGGACGTTGCGTGAACGTTGACAGCTATAACTTTGAAGTGGTATATGATTTTGTCTACTTTGGCCCCGCCATAAGCAAAAGTAATAATGCCAGCCTGGAAATCATAAGACGAGTATTGATCGCTAACCGCTGCTACTATGCGCTAAGGAAGCGATTTAATGACAAAACGCTCTCACGAAGAACAAAGATCCAACTCCACCAGACTCTGATCCTACCTGTCTTGCTCTACGGCGCAGAATTCTGGGTAATGACACAAGCGGGTCAATCTATTCTGGGAATCTTCGAGAGAAAAATACTCCGCAAAATATTTGGACCCATCATCGTTAACGTACTCGCCGTCGCATAAATCATGAGCTGTACAATGAGCGCGTTTAAATAGACCGAATGCGCTTGCTTGGACACGTTGTACGAATGGACGAAAATGCTTCGGCTCGAAAATCTTCGGTAACAAACTCAAAGGGTGGCAAAGGAGGGTGCGACCAAAACTCCTATGGATGAACCAGGTGAAAGAGCTGTTAACTAAGCTTGGTGTGACGAACTATCTTCTGAGCCCAAAAGACCGAAGCTCTTGAAATACTTTTCTACGTGCGGCTACTGATAGATAAATTTCTATTGTTGTTGCCAATATAGAAGAAGAAGAAGAGATTAGCTGTTGCACTGTGTATTTGATAAAACAACGCATTTTCTGCTCTTATACTCTATGTGAGCAAACTTCGACTTAAATCACAAATCCAAATGTCAAACTACAACTATTTTATTATGCCTAAGTAAGCGAATGTGTTGCCATCATCCCTCCTCTAGATTATAGTAAAGATATCACACATATTAAGTACTCAAAATTTCAAGTACCCGTTAAACAAATTTAATTACTATCTAAGCAGATACTTAAAAATTCTGGCAAGATTACTTAACCGGGGTTAAAGCATGTGCTACTACTCTATTCGTGCAAAATTGGCAACAATTTACCCCCATTGGCTCACATAATTAGGCGCAAATTATGATGATTTCATAAATCATAATCAGCTAATGAAGTATGGGTTTTACGAGCATCGTTGCCATTAAAACCACATGCACTGTGCTAGTAACGAGCGCGAGCCAAAAGGATAACTAACACCGCGAAGCGACAAGTGTCCTTGTGAAAGTTATGGATATGAAAACGTTTAGTCGCATAATAAAACTATGAATATTAAGAAGTTAAGATGCCTTTTATGTAGTCGTTACACTGGATTTCCTGAACAAATTCTGCTTACACATGGCCAAATTCCACCGTTAAAAGTTTAGTTCTTAGTCATGGCTCACATTGGAATTATGGTGTAAGTAACAGATATAGGTTGCAGCAACGCTTATGGCAGTGGCTGTAGCAGTGGCAATGGCAGTCGCTGTCAAGTGATACTGTTACGAATTCAAGTGTCAGTATGAGAGTAGCAAAAAATAGCTGTTATTGTTGTTGGTGTTAATCGGTAATTTAATCAATCAGCAGCCTCAATTGGAGATGGCTTTAATTGAAATTGATTTGCACAATTAACGAGGCAACACATACACACACACACACACTCATCGAGAACGTAAACATTGAGTAAATGTTTTTCTAAGTGCACATATACGAATATAGATAGAGTTTATATTGCCATAGTAGCCAGCTATAGAAGAATGGGTTTTTGACTTTGACACACAATCTGTGCATTATTGCTAATTGATGATTGACTGTATTATAATATCTATATATAGTTAGCCAATGGTATATTATTGCCAAATAGCAATTGCCTTTGGCCATAATGTATTATTCTTCTGTTTTTTTTTTGTGTGCCCTAAATATACAACATTTGTTACAGACACAACTAGTATAGGGTTTAGTCTGGCAACAGGCAATGATTGCAGCATCAAATATGTATTTATATTTCACATATTGATGTGATCCATGCCGGATTTATTTCACTTGGCCATTTGGCTTGGCTTTTTATTACAATGCAATAATGTTATTATGACCATCAATAGAAGCGTCATCGATCTCACACACAGTTTGTTTGTGTGTGTGTTTGTCATGGTGCTTGCTATGGTTCTCATGCCCAAAGGGATGCAGCTTCTTCCATAAATATTATATATGTGTATACTACTTATATGACCTGTCTGGCTGGTTGCCGACTCAGCACAGTTCTACCATCAAGGATATCGTTTGTCATAAAGTATGGAATACTGTGGTATGGTATGTCGCCCCTGTGGTTTGAGACAAATCACCATCATTTATTGAGTTATACAGCAATCAGTGGTAAAATGATTAGAAAACAATCCGTAATAAAGTTGTAATGTATGACCAACAATAAAGGTGGTCAATCAGGGAGTTAATAGGTGTCACGTGTGGAAAATGCTTCTGACGCATTACAACAGTTGAGAAATTGGCACAGAACATTATTTACACTGTGTTAGTCGAAGAAGAGTCAAGACCGAACTCAACGATTTTACTCTAATTCGAACACGAGGAATCGAACTGCATCATTAGTTTTTTGAGTTACAATGACGGTTTCACACAAATTTGTTTATTGTTTTCACTAATGCAGTTGATTTTCTTTGTTAATTTTCGACTTTGCCTCAGTTTTAACGACCACTAACTTGTATTCGGTTCGTTGTACCGATAAACTTTTTTCACGAAAGTTGTTCCAAACGTTTTGGGCTTCACATGAACGAAACTGCATACTCACTTTTTTATCAGCAGGTTCCGTATGCTTTTAAAGGACTTTTAATTTTTAAGAGGATATTCAATTTATTTCTGTATTCTCATAATAGTAAAATGGTGATAGGAATAAAAGAAGACAGTTTTAGCATTTTATATATATTTTTAAATTTACAAATAACAAATAACAAATTTACTTTAAAATTTATATCTTGGAATATTTGCAATAAAAATATTTGGAAGAAACATAAAAATAGTTGCAAAAATATGTAAAATGTAAAATATGTGCATATTTCTACATATAGTAAAATTTCATTTTATTAGTTTAGTGTTAAAAAATATTATTTTGATAATTGTTTAACACTTAACTAATTAAGATGAAATTATAAATTTTTTTTATGTTTTGAAGCATGTTATAGCCTCCAAACTACATTTTATCCACAATTTCTTATTGCAAATTTTTCAGATATTCAAGGATAAAAATTCTAAAGGACACATTTTGCAAATGTTTCTGCTGAAAGTCAAAATAAAATAAAATAATAAATTACTGAGATTGTATTCTTTTAATTAATATCCATATCGCCATTGTAAAACTAAGAGAAATGCATAATAAATCAAAAAACAAAAAAAAAAAACGCTGTCAGTGTAACTCAAAAAACAAGTTATGCATGTTGATTCCTCGTACCCGAATTAGGGTGAAACCGTCATCTCCGGCCTTGTCCAGAATGTTTAAAGCGCACTAATATAATACTTATACATTTTCATTTAATAGCTCATGAATGAGATATAGAAGAGCTTTTCACATTTGAGTGATTTACACGCTTCTATTTTAAGACACCCACAAACGGGACCTACATTTTTACGATGAATCCGAACGTCAGCCGTTTCGGAAACAATGCTTGGACTCGACTACTGCGAAGCTACTGTCGACAACATTGATGGGGACGGCGATAAATTAAATACAGTTGACTGAGACAGGAATCAAACTCTAATATTCCGAAGGATAATTGGGTTTTCTAACCATCATTCAACGGTCGACTTCAATTACATGGTATTTTTCTTCTTCTTATTTGGCAGTAACAACATAATCATCGATCGGTTGCTGAACGGAGAGAGAGAGCTCGAGCATTTTCATACATTCTTACAATGTGTTCAAGTTAGCCAGCGCCTAAATAATCGTTTATGGATCCAAATATTTCGCAAAGTATTTGGCTCTGGTAGACTCTCTGTTTAGATTTAACTGCTTGTGTCATTATCCTGGATTCTGAGCTGTAGAGCAAGACACATAGGATCATTGTCTGGTATAGATGAATCTTTATTCGTCGCGGAGAGGGCTTGATATTACATCGCTTGCTTAGCGCATAGTAGCAGCGAATAATACTCAACCTATAATTTCCAAGCTGACGCTATTATTTTTGCTTGCGGAGAAGCCAAGTTAGACAAAATCATCTACCACTCTGAAAATATAGTTGTCAAGGTTCAAGCAGCGTCCCAAACGTGAAAAATCTCCGTTCGTTGAAACAAATAACTTAGTTTTGACCTCAGTTATCTTCAGACCCACTTCTGTCGCCTGCTTCTCAATGCTCAAAAAGGCCGCAGTAACATTCCGCAGTCCACGGCCAATGATATCTAAATCATTGGCATACGCGAGCAGCATGTGACTTATATTAAAGATGGTACCAGTCGGGTTTACTACGGCCTTCCGCATGATCATCTCCATTATGACGTTAAAGAGATCGCATGGCAGACTGTGGCTCTGTCAGATTTTAGCCTATTTGTACTGAAGACTTAGACTTAGTCATCCAGTGTCATCCCGCTTAGTTGAATCAGTTTCTCTTGGATACCAAACTCAGCTGAATCATATAAGAATTACTGCCGGATCGGACTATCAAATGCAGCTTTGTAATCGATGAACAGGTGGTAGGTGTCAATCTGCATTTCTTAGGTCCCTCCAGTATTTGTCGTAGTGTGAATATGTGGTCGGTCGTGGATTAGCCGCCGGCCTTAAAAAACTCTGCCGGCAGATCATGTGCTACGCATCTATATTGTTTTTAAGACGAGCTGATCTCGTTTGTATTCGGTGAAGGACAATCTATTCCGTCGTCGTTGGTTGGTGTGATTTCGTCACTTAAGCTAGCTTAGAGAACCAGCTTAGTACGAAAGTGTTTCCTCCTTATTTGCGGCACACTCTGCGTGTCAGTGACCAGATTTCCATCTCTGTCCTAACAGGTGTGGATCTCTGTGCCAAAACCTTTGTATTTACTATTTGATAGAACTTTGGGGCTTCACCTCTTTTTTTGAATTTTCGATATCTTGGCTCTCTCTTTTTTCCATAGAAGCTGTTCCGCCTGAAAAAGTGTTTCATCTCCCTTCTCTTCCCAGCACCCATTATTTTGGCTGCAGTTTTGTCTTGTATGCAGCATTAATTTCCTCTTACAATACGCCACATTTATCATCCAGGTTTTTTATATCCCAGTACAGTCGTTGCGGCAGTGGTTTTAGAAGTGGATATTTGCTATATCGATGTTATGCAGCTTTGTGATGTATAGATTCCTTTGCGTTTGGTTACTAAAGTGTTAGCGCTACGTAATTGCGTGCGTTCCTAGACTGCAAATAGGTGGATCCGAGTCAATATTTGCACCGCGCATCACACGCACGTCCCTAAAGCCCGATACATGCCCTCCTTAGATTACCACGTGATCAATCTGATTTCTTGTCTTTTGATCAGGGGATATCTAGGTTGCCTTATGGATTTCTTAATGCGGGAGTTTGGTTGTCTTTACTACCATGTTTCTTGGCGATGCAAAGCTATCTAGTCTGAGCACTTTATAGGAGGTGTTGTTGTGTAGACTGAATTATTCGACTGCTGAATGTTCTTGGTTCATATTTTAGCATTAAAATCTACTAGAACACTTCTAATGTCATGGGCAGGGCAGCGGTCATATATCTCCTCCAGGCGCCACAGAATGCAGCTTTAATATCCTCATCTTTGTCTTCCGTAGGAGTAATGTACAAATATTTCGCCTTGATGCGGAAAGTGGCTATTTGGTTACTTTAAGGGTCAAACCGCGACACCAGATGGAACTCTCTTGTTGACTATGAAACCACATGCAAATTCGTGCCTTTCCGCATGTCAGCTGTAAAAGATGTCACAGTTCTGTTCCGTTAAAAGCATTTCCTGTATGGCTGTGACGTCAGCCTCGTATTTGGCAAGGACAACCACCAAATGGATAGAGGCAACATCTCCGTAGAGTGTTCGGACATTCCAGTTGTATATCCGTAAATCATGATCCATATAACGTGTGGATGTGGCGACTTTTCTTTTCTTCGCGTTTCCATAATACCTTTTTTTTAAGGAGAGTGGCTTATAAGCTACCGCGCTCTATCCTAGTATCTTGGGGCTGGTAAAGCCATTGCGAGAGTCCTTATGCTAAGCTTCGATAACTCCTGTTACATACTCCCTAAGACACATCGGTAGCTGTATGCCAATTATGCAGCTCAATATTGCGCCTTCTCGTTGAATATTTGTTTAGTG
Source organism: Muscina levida (assembly GCA_964034835.1). Lineage (NCBI taxonomy): Eukaryota > Metazoa > Arthropoda > Insecta > Diptera > Muscidae > Muscina > Muscina levida. The sequence continues at coordinate 6,676,775 of OZ035883.1, forward strand.
ACATGTCCGTGGGAACACGTGATCTATCGGATATTGTAAGCTGCTTGGAGACCTCCAAAGAAAGATTCTGGTAATATATTATCGTTATATTCTTAGAATTTTTCACTTCTTGAAGAAAGACTCTTTTAAATTAATTTTCAGTAGCTATAAAAACGAGATTATTACTTTGGTGGAAATATTTCTAAATACATCTTCTGTGAGGTAGAATTTTTTATTTTATGTCAATTGTGTAAAAATATTTGTTCTTCCCAGTCATTATGACTGACTGAAGCAATTAACGAATCATGAGAGTCCGGCTTGACGAAACCTCATAATACACTTCAAATAACTCCTTAGTATTAACTAAGATTTATCAATTACATGGCATTATATGATTAAGTAAATTGTTATTATGCTCAAAGGTATCTATTTGGTCACTATAACCCAAATTACCTATTGCGTCAAACGAGGTCACACTTTATTTTCAGCTATGTAAATGTTTGTTGGAATGTTTCAGACCCCTCCCCCTAGCGCACAAATCACTTTCTAATGTGTCGCAATCACTCATGCCGCACATGCCACAGTCATTTATTGTCTCATATCCATATCTATGTATAATACCAATGATTATTGTATTTGGGGTAATGTTTAGCCAACCATTGAATTGTGTTATTGGCTTATCAGCAATTCTACTGGCGCTAATGGCGGCATGTCACCATTGATTAACAACCGCAATTGTACAAACATATTTGGGCCTAATGTCAATTACATGTACATAGGTACATAATACGAAAATTTCAATTGTAATCGCATTAAAATGGACCAACTATTTGCAAAACAAATTATCAATTTACAGCAGCAGCAACAACTGATTGTTGAGGTTTTTAACTCGTCGTCGTCGTTGTGTATTTGCTTAGCATTTGCAGCAACAGCATAAACAAATAAAGTTGTGCGGCAGCGGCGACGACGGCGACGACGGCGACAACGACAACAGGTTGCACTGCTAACTGTGCAGTTGGACATGTTTTTGTTGTAGATTTGTTTTGTTGTTTGTTTTCAACTCGAATTTAATGAAAATATACAAAAAAAATCAACAAATACTCAGCTATCAGTGAAAACTTCTCTGTTACTCTATCCAAAATTGCATTTTAAACAAAAAAAATAGAGGGGAATAGAGGAGGCAAATCATGGTAAACAATTGAGTTTTTCCCCTCCAGCCGAAATGTATACAGAGTGTTCAAGTGATGATACATTTGTTAGAGGAGGGACCCGGTTGAAGAGGTACTTCCTGTGTTTTTTTTTCTCTCCTTTTTTTGGGTTGAAGAGCCGTATAAAAAAGGTGCCTTTGTGTGTGAAACTGCTTTCTGACAACACTTGAGGTTATTGCAACTGACGTCTGTGGCATTTGGCACTGAGCCAACATTTTAGTTTAGTTACCACTTCAGACAAAGTTTATAAATTTTAATCTAAGCGAGAGTCTATAAGTGGTGAAGAGCAGAAAAACCATACGTACATATGTATGTACATGTGTACTCACATCTGGCGGTGGGCTTTTACACACAGATACACACTCACACACACACATACATCATAATATTAATAGTGAAAAGAAGTGACATGTTTGCACAACTAACATACGGGGTTGAGAGGGGAAAGTGCGAGTGAGCTATGATGCATCAGCTTTAAAAGTCAAAATGTGTAATTTGAAGGGTAAGAGACCCGGTAGTGGTAACGGCGGCAGTAGCGGCGGCGACGGCGGTTACTCAAATGTGTAGTAATATGTAGAGCCAGCAATGATATGTGAGCTTTTTAAAGTAAGTAAATGCAACATTTGGCTTAATATATTGGTTATATTTTTTAGGGTTTTTAAAATAAAATTGTTTTAATGTGGGGTAGTAGAGTTTATTAAGGAAAAATTACTGTTACTAACTTATATATACATCTTGTCAACATATTCCATTGCATTAATTACTGAATGTGGAAATAAAAATGTTGTGTGCAAACATTTTGTTAGTTATGATATGATTGCGCGAAATGTTAAGGCATATGCAAAAGAGCATTTGTGTTATATTTGACAACAAACCATAACGTTATGATAAATGGTTTTATTTTAAAATCTTTTTAAGTTTATATGTTTTTTTTTTTTAAAAAGTTCACAAAGGATTATACAAATTGGACATAACAACTTTTTCCATAATGGTAGGGAAATAAGGGACTATTTTAAAGATATTATAAAGGCCTGTATAAGTTGTGCCTGACATTAAATCTACTGATAATATTTCCAAATAATAAATACAGAAGTTTTTAAAAGATAAATCGGTGTTTTATCATAAATATATTTATCAATTGCTAGAGCTAAATATAATAACGCTAAATACAATATTCCAACACACTGAAGTTCCAACGACTCCTTACGTGTCATTTCAACCTTATTTTGAGAAAAGTCTGTAAATCACCTTAAAATAAGTCTTTTGAACAATAAAAAGTTTTACAAAAAAAAAACACTCAGCTAAGAAACCAAATCCTTTGCCGACGGACTACCCGCAGGTCTCTGCAAGACTGGCTGCGTTTTACGCACAGTTTGGCTAAACGAGTGTCTTCTCGGTAATGGCAATGTAAGTGACTTATATCACGTGTTCGGATTCGTCTATGAAATACTAGCTTTCCCGGCTCGCGTTGCTCCTCCGCTTCTTACAATAAATCATCTTGCGATACAAAAGTAATACAGTTAAAATGCAAACATTATAAATTTATTATTATTTAGCTTTGGTTGTCTAGTCAGGATGGTGGTTCAACTTACGCCATTTCTATCTGTTGTTTATACCATAAATAAGCAAATATTAAAAAACCTATTCTTTCCGCCAAATTACTTCGAAAGTGTAACATACACCCATACATAGATAATTGAAAAAAATTAGTTCTGGACGAAAATTGTCTTCCTACATTTCCTTCGTACTACACAACTATTCTATAAAATAAGCATTCACCCAGTTACCAGTTTTCCCTTCTTATCGGCCTTTTTACCCCTCATCTACGTCACGGAAGGAACTTACATGCAAAATTTCAACGCTCTTTCAACACGTTAACCGTTTGGGATGAGTGATAAGATAGAAATTGTGAAAATTGTATTATAAATCGGCTCATTAATATAGGGGTGTGGCACCTCCCATTTTCCAGCAAGACGTAATCCTCCTTGTACCAAAAAAAAGTGTAGCAAATCTCATCTTCATATATTTAATGGCTCGTGAGGTATGACCGATAGCAATCTCGGTTTGTATGGGCGATGGCACACCCTATGAATAATTATGTTTCCCTGTAGCCTATGTAGAAGCCCTACATACAATACCTCACAGTGAAAATTTCATTGCAATCGGTTCATATATTTGGCCGATACAACGATTGTTTCAAAAGGGGCGTGGCACCTCCCATTTCCCAGCGAGACGTTATCCTTCTTATACCAGCAATATATGTGGCAAAATAAATCTTTGTACCTTTAATGGGTCGTAAGATATGACCGATTAAAATTTCGGTTAATGCGGGGATGCCACGCCCCTTTGTCTAGTTATTTTTTTCATAAAGCCTACTATGGGCAGTGCCCACTGTAAAAATTCCACTGCAGTCGTTGCATTTCTTTGGCCGATATAATGATTTTTTTAAAAAAGCCTACGTCATGCGCCTACGTCATTAAAGGAACCTATATTCCAAATTTCAAGGTTCTAGCTTTAGCCGTTTTGGCTCAGTCACCCAAACTTTATATATATATATAGATAGGTCGCGTTGTGTGACTCTAGAAATAACTCTATCCTATACTTCAAAATAACTCTATCCCATACATCATTCAAGCGGTATAAAGGGAAATTGACTTTTTTTTTTAAATAATATCCATGAAAAACCGATTGCCACATATCACCGTTTTGGCAGCTCTAAAGCTGACTTCAACATCTTGAGTCGATGATATTACTTGTACCGATATTTATATATTACGCATATATTACTGATACCTTGTTTACTGATTCGCCATTGCAGAATGACGCTGACCCAAACGATGTCTTCAGCTTGGATTGACAGGTATCTTACGGAGCCATTTTATACCAGACGAGGCGTAAGACAAGGCATCAGCCTATCATGCGATCTCTTTAACATGATATAATGAGGCAAATTGTTGAACACGCGCCTGACCCGTTATCTAATAGAAGTCTTACTCTACTTTCATACGCTGATAATATAGAAATGGTTGGTAGAAAACTGCAGGATATGGCTACAACCTTCTCAGGTATTCAAAAGCTATCACCCAAAGTGAGTTTCAAGGTGAGCGAGAGCAATATACTGTTATTGTTTGTATTGCTCAGCTCCATCTTCAATAAAATAAACATTTTAAGCCTTGGCATTGGGATAAGAATGCTACTTGCTAATATATACTATAACGAATTATTCAAAACGATTGAATGACAAAGCCCTATCTTGGCAAACAAAATTCTTAATATTTTTAAATTTGTTTCAACTAAATCGGACTAGTGGTTCTCGAGTTATGTCTAACAAAAGAGCCTAAAACAGGACAAATTCCCCTATACGATACTTACTAACTTCAAATATATATTAAACTAGTGGACCCGGCAATGCTTCGCTATTGCATAATTGACTAATATTACAAAATTAACTTAATATAATGCACGTATATCAATTCAAATTGGCTCACAATTATAAAAGCTGTGCATATGCCAATTTAAAACATACTTTGGCAACGTTTCCTTAACTCGATAATAATATGGTATGGTTCAATCAATAACGTTTTATTGTGTCTCTAGGATAAAAGTATTAAAATTGTCTTATGCAATATTGTAATTGTAGTGCCGAATACTATCTGTGTACCAAATTTTATTTTTCTACGGCTAAGATCCGATTTAAGCATGCCCCCTCCGCCCACTGATTAAATTTTTGTAATAGTTGCGCATAGTTTTGATTATTTATTGTGTTGCATCTCTCGAGGACTAAAATACAAATAAAATTTCCTCCGCAAATTTGTAATTGTAATGCCAAGTACTATGTGTGTATCAAATGTTATCTTTTTAAGGTTAAATACAGTCTTGCCACGCCCTCCACCCACTGATTAAAAATAAAAACTTGGCTACGGTAAATCTGCCCATTGATCGAAAATTAAAATTTTGTTTGCATGTATGTATTGTATTGTATGTATGTATCATATTGCATATATCATAAAGTTTTGCCATAACCAATATGCCTATAGGGTCCAAAACTAAAATTTCGCCTGCATATTCATATTTGTGTTGTCGAGTACTATCTGGGTATCAAATTTTATCTCTCTAGCTCTAAAAGAGCTTTGTCACGCCCACTGCGCCCATTGGGTCAAAAATTAAAATTTCGTCTGCATATTCATATTTATGTTGTCGAGTACTATCTGGGTATGAAATTTTATCTCTCCAGCCCTAAAAAAAATTTTGCCACGCCCACTCCGCCAATTAGGTCAAAAATAAAATTTCGTCTGCATATTCATATTCGTGTTGTCGAGTACTATCTGTGTATCAAATTTTATCTCCCTAGCTCGATAAAAAGTTTTGCCACGGCCACTCCGCCCATTGGGTCAAAAATTAAAATTTCGTCTGCATATTCATATTCGTGTTGTAGAGTACTGCCTGTGTATCAAATTTTATCTCCCTAGCTCGAAAAATAGTTTTGCCACGCCTCTCCGCCCATTGGGTCAAAAATTAAAATTTCGTCAGCATATTCATATTCGTATTGTCGAGTACTATCTGGGTATCAAATATTATATCTCTAGCTCTAAAAAATGTTTTACCACGCCCACTCCGCCCATTGGGTCCAAAATTTAAATTTCGTCAGCATATTCATATTCGTGTTGTCGAGTACTATCTGGGTATTAAATTTTATCTCTCTAGCTCTAAAAAAAGTTTTGCCACGCCCACTCCGCCCATAGGGTAAAAAATTACAAAATATGTAGCCTATAGTAATTTCCATGTGGTACACCAACTGTCTTCCAAATTTCATTGAAATCGGTTCAGCCGTTTAGGCGTGATTGAGCAACAAACATACAAACAAACAAACAAACAAACAAACAGACAGACATTCACATTTATAATATTAATAGGATAGGATTATTATTGCATTTAACTTGACATATCGAATAATGCAGAACTTCTTCTTTTTGGGCTACTTTCAAGTGCAGTTCTCAAAATTTCGTTTGGAAAAGAAACTTTCGCGTACATGTGAATTGCCGATAATTTCTGTTTGAAAAAATTATTATTGCCAGCCACGCGAGCCTATAAGGTAGCTATCATTAAACTCAAACCACTACCAAAACCACCGCTATACCGTTATTGTACTAACAACTTAAAACAATTTCCAAAACCAGATTTATTTTATTTGCTGCTTGATGTTAATTGACAGCTTCTGACAATATTATGAGTTTCAAAAAGTGTTCACATTTTCAGACGAATTATCTGCAAGCTCAAATCTAATTTTGCTCATAAAATACAACTATTTACTATAGACAGGACCACAGGACTAACTAATGGCTCTGCGCAACTATTTGCCTAGCCAAATTGTTGTTTGCGTTGGTGTTGTTCATTGTTTGTTGATGTGTGTGTCATAAACGATCCCCTTATAACTCTATTGACTCGTCGTTGTCCAAGTTGGGTCGTCCTATTTGCAGAGCTCATAAAGATTCTTCGTTTTATCTTCAAGTGTCACTCATTGTTCAACTAATACAATTTAGTTGTAAGCACGTCTTTGGTGTTTAAAGTTTTGCCATCATTTCTTGTGTCGTTGTTGTTATTGTTATTGTTGGCTAGTGTTGGAAACTTAAAAAGAGTTCTTGTCTCTATCGCCCGCCCGCCCGATGCTGCCTTTGCTTGTTGGCAACAATGACAACAATATAATTTGTCATTTACAGTAACAAAACTGTCATTTCGAATTACACAATTACGACTCTAATGAGACTTTGTACTTTCGAATCTGATGTTGTCGGTGGTGGTGCTGGTGTTTATTTGGATAATAGCCTGAAAGGGGGAGCAGAGAGTGCAGCTCTTGAGGATTTTCGGTTACCACCATCACTATTGCTACAACTAGTAGTGCCACTCCTTAACTATTCCACAAAAACTTGCTTGTCATTCCTGGAGTGAGCGTGTACAGCAGCACAAGTTTGCCGAAAAATAATTTGTTTATTGTTTTGAAAGATCATTTTAAGTGCAATTAAGCACAATTAAAAGCACAAACTCCTGACAACGCATTTTAACATTAAGCGATTGCGAGGGTTTTGCATTAAGTACCAGCCTCATTGCCACCCCCTGCACCCTCACAATTCTGCCATTCAAAATATTTGAAAAGAAAAATTTGATATTTGATATTTGAAATCCTTTGCAAGACATAATCATCGCACTTCTTTTATATCCTGGTGCCATCACATCTGCCATTGTTACACACGGCCATAATATACAGTGACAACAATAACGCTGTCTTTTTTTGTGATGGCCAAGAGAGGTTTGGCGGACGGAGTCTGACTTAAATTTATACATTTTTGTGAAAGGCAACTTTTTCCATTTGAGCCCATAGATACTGCCCCCACTACTCCAAAAACGCCCATCTAATGGTTTTCACATCATCACACTCCCCCCCCCCCCCCACAGGAGAGGGTGACTTGCTGCCCTTACACTGGTACCAGTCACTTTTGCCACAGCCGACAATGGTGCTTGATGGCAATGGTGGTTACGACGACAAGGTGGTCACGAGGGTGTGGTTGGCGCTTGGAGGTGGGATGGGGCCCATCAAACTATTGCAGTTTTTACTTATTGTTCAGTTAAAATAATGTTGTGAATTGTGTTATATGAGTTTCCCGCAAGGAACTTATGAAAAAGAAGCGACCGTTAGATAAAAAGAGCAGCAAATACAACAAAAGGGTTTTTGGCATTGGGCCAAATAACTTTTGCTGCCTACACAACTACGACTGAGTCCGTAGTAGTAGAGTATTTGGAGTGCAGCTGTTGGGGTACGGAGTATAAACGCCAGCGACGACAACTATGATCATGTACATATTCAATTAGCAAATGTTATGCATGCACAGCATTGTTGAGGTGTTCACTATTCTATGGACTGCACTACACCATTTCCAGAGGTTAGAAGAATAGACGGGAATTAGAATTATTGAAGTCGGTGGAGTAAATATATAATTTGGTTTAAAATATATTTATAGCTTCAGCCTACGGGTAGGAGGATATATATCATTTGATATGACCTAAAAGTGCAACACATAGAAGGAATCACTTTAGGCCGTAGGTTTCTTTGGACCAAATTCGATTCGAAACTTTTTAAGTCGTTTGATTCATGTCCGTCTGTTAGTCCGGCTGATACGCATTATAACTTTCAAAAGACGTAACCAATTGTTTTGAAACTTTGCAAAACTCCTTACGGGATTGCATATGGGCTACATGGTCACTTCCCCTTTCTGGTACCTCGCATACAAATGTACCATTCCGCGCTCTTTAGAAATCGAGAAATAGTATCAATACAACCAACGCGATCGTGACCAAATTCCGTGCTTAGTGAAGCTATAATAGCATATAGCTTTGGAGTAAAAACTAACCACGCCCTTTTTGTTACCTCCCATACAAATGTTCCGACCACTTTAGAGTAATAACATCAATACAACCATAACATCAATACAACAGCATAAAGTTTTACAGCTGTTACAGTTGCTGTTGTTTACGTTCACGCAGCATTCATCACGAGTATGTTCTGCGTTCGTTAAAACTAAAAACTCAGTATTGCTTTCGCTTAGCGTTAGACCATCTTTGGATGAATCCTTCAAAATACCTAAGTTATATCTCACAGTTTTCGACCAACGATTTCTATCATATTTCTTCCTATAGTTACTCTCATGGATATGGTGTATTGAGTACCACATGTACATACATTTAACTCGTGTGGTATATGATTTCAAATAAGCTTAAATACATTAACCACCCATGGCGTAAGATGGGGCGCCCCCCCATCCCACAACTGCCACTGTGAGAAATGCAACTAAATGTTTGTACAACGATGGTACGTACTTTTAGCACTGGCAACGTGTAAATCTATGTTCATATTATACATGTGAATAACGTTGTCGAGTTTTCATGGCATTTAGCCAAATTTTAATTTAAATCTTGGACAAAAAGGTAACTCGAAACATTAGACCACATTAAATTACAATGAAAACTTTGGAACAAAATGGGATTTCCTTACGAGCATTCTGGTGATAATTTATATTATTGCTTGTCACAGACAAACTGACATTTATGGTTGAGAACCGCACCGACACACGTACTCTAAGCGTGTTAACAATTATTACATATTAATTAGCCGTGAACAATTCTAAGCAAAGTAGACAAAGAATGCCTACGATTTGGCGGTTTTTGTGGTAGCCACATTAGGTCTTTATAGACAAATGATAATTTGTGTATTGAAGGGAAGGCAGTTGAATTGCCAACGACTTTGAGCTTTTGCCCTGCCAATATTTCGACCGCATTTAGCCATTACAATCATTACAATAACCGAGTTTGGCTTAGCCTCTAACTTAATTGTATTTTACGCCTTCATAATTTGATTTTAATCAACTGGGAGGAATTCTCTGTGGTTTATGGAGCATTTGTACATATATACACACACCCACATGAGAGTATTTGCTAATTTTAATGTACATACAACACAATTTTGCTGTAGTTATGGGAGTAAGCATGGAGCGAGTTGCAAGTTGTTATAAAATTAACAGGAGTATTGGACATATGGTACAAAAGAAATATCACTACCAAAAAAATGAATGTTATCACTTGCGGTAGGGCGGTAGGGCACTAAAGAAATCTAGAATAGTTTCCAAGATAACGAAAAGTTGCAGCATCTTCTACTACTTCATTGTTTATCAAAACACTTGACTTAATTTGCGTTACCTAGATCATCTTTAGATTGATCTTCAGCCCCTCCTTCGCTGATATGTCAGTAAGCTGTGAGAGAAGGTACATGCCATCTGCATACTCAAGATCCTCATCGTATTTCCCTTTAGGAGCTCTGAGGATATATTGTCGCAGCCGGGACTTTTGTTGAGCAGTTTTATGCAGGACATTCCTAAAAGAGCAATGCCGAAAATTGTGGACTCGAGAATTTTTCAGAGTAATGTATTGCGCAGAGTTCAAGCAGTTCGTTGTTGGACGCGATAAGAATGCCGGATTTGTCTTAAATTAGCTTACAGAGTGCTGCTACTAAAATGTACAAAACCGAAACCGGGTTGTCCCACCGAAACCGTATACCGGTTTTACCAAAAATGCCATTGTCGATGTCGGTTAACCGGTTTCTAAAAGAGTGAATAAAATCACTATTTTTATAGGGTTTCCCAGGATAGTTCTGGAAAAATCGGCATATAGAAGGTTGTTATGCTTATACGATAATCTTTGAGCAAATCTCAAAGGCTGTTTTCATTTAAATTACCTTAAGCCATACGAAAATTTGTTTAGAAATACTGTCATTTGACTGTTTTCTCTCATCTAGAAATGGATGGAAAGCCGTCGGTATTCAAGTGAAGAATCTGAATTGCAGTTATCTTCTAATTTGTGATCTCCATACAATCTTAAAATAGGTTGTATGCATTCTTTGAGCGCTTGGAGGATATATATGACCGCTGCCCTGCACATTGTAAATTGTTCTGGGAGATTTTAATGCTGAAATAGGAAGGTAAGATGATCTGGTTCAGCAGTCTAAAAATAATCGTAACCAAACGCAAAGGACATCACAAGGCTGCATAATACCGAGATAGCCACTCCAACCAACTCTTCCAATTACTACGAAACAACCGCCTTAATTCTGATTTCCCCGACACCCGCACTGGGTTAAAAAAAAGCACGCTCATACAAGCCTTGGTACGATGATGAATGTCGCGAAATGTCTGAAGAAAAGGATGCTGCTTACATGGCAAAACTGCAGCCAATGGTAACGCGTGCATTGAGGCAGCGTTATACTGAGTAGATGAGGGAGATAACACGCCTCTTCAGGCGGAAAAAGCGTCTATAGAAGAAAAGAGAGAGCCAGGATATCGAAAATTACGTGGATAGATGTGAGGCCCGAAAGTTCTACCAAAAGGTAAAATGCTAAGGTTTTGTACCAGGGATCCCCACCTGTTAGGACGGAGGCGGAAATCTGGTTGCTGATATTCAGTGTACTGCAAATATAGTTGGAACACTTTCGATCCCTGGTCGTTTCCGGAAGCAGACGTAGACGATGAGCTGCATACACCAGCTCAAAAATACCATTTGGCTCAAGGAATGCATGTCCGATGATTGGAATCTGAGTGTTCTATGTCATGTGCTTAAGAATGGCGATTCAAGTGTGTGTATCAATTATCGCAGGATCAGCCTTTTACATATCGCATACAAGGTCCCGTCTAGTGTTTTATGTGAAAGACTGACTCGACCCTATCAGTGTGGCCTTAGACCTGGTAAATCCACGACCGACCTGCTGTTCACACTACGACAAATCCTGGAGAAAACCCAAGAAATGCACCTACCTTCTGTTTATCGACTACAAAACTGCATTCGACAGTCCAATAACACAGAAATTATAAGATGCTATGGCTGAGTTTGGTATGCCCCCGAAGCTGATAAGACTTGGCAGAATGACACTGATAGACACGAAGTCTTCAGTGAAAATAGGCGAAAATCTGGTAGAACCATTTTCTACTAAGCGAGGCTTTAAACAAGATGATAGTCTATCTTTAACATAGTAATGGAAAAAATCATGCGGAAGTCTGCAGTGAACAGGACTGGTACAATTTTTAACAAAAGTCACATGTTGCTATGCCGCTGATATAAATATCACTGGCCGAGCATTGCGGTATGTTACTACGGCCATTTCGAGGATTGAGAAGCGTAGGGCAGAAGTGGGTCTGGTAATAAATGAGAACAAAACCAAGTTATTTGTTTTAACGAACAAAGAGTCTACTTGTTTGGGACGCTGCGATTCAATGACAAAGCTCTCTTTAGACGAACAAAGATCTAAATCTACCAGACACCGATCCTACCTGATCCAGTGCATAATCCTTGGTAATGACACAAGCGGAACAATCTATTCTGGTAGTTTTTGTAAAAAAAATACTTCGCAAAATATTTGGATTCATCATCGTTAACTGCAAGTACAGTCGTCAAATGAACCATGGTTGTGTATATTGACGTTCAGATATACCGTGTGCGTCTGGTTGAACATTTTGTACGAAAGGATGAAAAAAACTGACGGGCCCCATTAAATAACACCCCAAATTCAAAATGAACGCAGACCCCTTTTTTTTAATTTTTTTTTTTGATGGAGGAAAATATTTATTTCCGTTTTTAATTTTTATGTGTTAAAAAAAAATATATGTAAGTGTTATTATTAATATAAAAAAATATGTAAAATAAAAATTTTGTTAATTTGCAATAGGTTACATTATTGTAAAGCTTTCAAATTTAACATTGCTGGTAACAAAGCCCTGCTACAATATATGAGAACATTTCTAGTGCAGCTTTCAAAGAATACCATTAGCTTTAATTGCTACCATAACTTCGCTCTGGATCCGTATGTGGAGCGTTTTATGATGCATAGAATATTACTGATGGATAGTGACAGAAATCATTAAAAATTAATTAAAATCCTTAACGTTTAATTTAAATTTTTAAAAAAGATTTTTAATATAATGTATTTTTTGCAAAATTTGGGACCTAATTACGTTTTACTATGGGTTTTTGTATTCGAATGATATTCCACCTCAGGATATTACTCCCTAAACTGCAAATGAAGCATCGCCTCAAAAAATTAAGAAGAACCCTAAAAAACATGAAGTTATCCCCCAAAAAAGTTGGGGGCCAATTTTCATTGGGGCGTAAGTCTATAATGAAAACACGCCCCTATCGTAAGTGAATATGGACCACAATATTTAACCACATTGCTGGCTTATAAGTACATAAAGGTACGAAAACCCGGTTTTTACCCATAACTCAACATTTTGGGGGTGGTGGAGAAATTTAAAAAGCAGATTATTGTCGTATTCATCAGCGCCTACTAGATAAATATCATCACGTCCCAAGTATAAATACTTCACTTTATTTTGTCGCACTGTATTATTGGCCTCGCGAGCCTATGGGCTGCCAGACACTGCTTCAAACCGACTAGCTCAGTAGCAGCATCATACGTTTCATCATTTGCTATATTTTTCGTTGATCATATAGTTTTGTGTTTACGATTAATGTAAACATTTCAATATTTCGATGTGACGATGAGATTTTCAATCGGCTTACATCGAAATCTCTTTTGTGCAATGTATTCTCGTTTTATAGCGGCGATGCCGATGTGATCTATTTGGTTTTTTGTGGTGTTTTCCAGAGACACCCATATTATGTTTTGCATTCGTTAATGTGACAACAATGTACTTCTTATGTCGACGTTATTTTCTAGGAACATATTCACAAAAATTTCCCTATTTTCAGTATTTCTGCCCAATCCGTGCAACCCATTATACTTTACAGGACGATGTTGTTTGAGCGCAAAATCAAAGATACTTTTCAAGGACTTTCAAAGACGAAGGACATTTTTAAAATTTTAATATCTCTGGCCCACAAGGACAATATATTTTTGAACCTCATTCCTAAAGAGGTGGATCATCTTAATAAGATGTTACGTTCAAAAGTTACTCCAACATGAACTAAGTTATCTATATATATAAAATGGAATGTGTGTTTGTTTGTACCTTATAGGAGACCAAAACCTCTGGACCGATCTTCCTGAAATTTTCACGGCATTTAACTGGGACTCTGGCATGATTTATAGGGTACTTTTTTTCGACCAAGACCACCTTTACGCCCATTTTTTTTAAAATAATATGCAATAGCGAAGCATTGCCGGGCCCACTAGTCTTTTTACAAAAATACTGCAGATTACCAATTTTAGACAGCTATAAAACATGAACAATGAGGAGTTTCGACGTATAACAAACGGCATTGTATCGGCAGCAACGAGGAGGATATATATGTGTATTAAATTTAAACGAAATCGGGTCGAATTTCCAAAAGTATGTTTTTGGAGTAGATTTATATAGAACAAGCGACCATCATGTGGGTGACCTGGGTTCGAGTCGTGTCGTAGCCCCCAATATTTGGCTATAGCAACTTTAGTCAAATTCATAGTAGTCAAGTCAATCGGCAATCGGCATGTCTAGCAAAAGATTCTTGCACGTCTTGTTTGAGTGATTGTTGTTTCGTTCTTATTCACTCAAATGCTTTCCCATATCTTATTCATCTGGTGCAACGAGAAATTATGATCAAAGTTTATTAAACTAAGCTTACCAAACTAACATAAATGGCTTTCTTTTTAATTATATACTTTTTCCGTTATTATCAGTTAACATTTAGCAAAAAATACTTAAAAAATTAAGTGTTTGTCACATTGGCAGCAACTTAAAACTATATATCACAAACGCATAACAACATGTCTTAAGAACATAGTATCTTTAAGCTATAACTACATGTATTTACAGAATGAAATGTATCCTTAACAATTCAATTTAAATATTTTCTATAATGTTGCTCGGTTTATGTAACAATGCAATCCACCTACCTCTCACCCAAAACCTCCAGTTGATGGTCTTTCGGAAAAATTCCTTCTTTGAGTGCAACAATCTCTGGGGCATTGTGGGGTGCACGCAGGCAGGCAGGCACATCAAGTGCACTGATGGAATAGATTACTGCTAATAAGATAAAAGACAAAGGACTTGAGAACATCTGGTTCCAAATTGATGAGAATACTTACGACTATGTTTATTTCTCTATTCTTATACCCGATGGCTGAACGCCGCCCCCATGTTGTGCCTGCTGCCTGTTTGCCTGCTGCATTCCAGTACAAGCATACAAGCAATATAGTCGTTGTTAGACCAGATTAGACTAAGTACAAGAAGAATGCTTTCATTTCCTTCGTATGATGGGTGAGGGGCGGAGCAAGAAGGGGGCGTAATACAAACGTTTTGTTATGTCATGTGGATTAATACGAAACATTGCAATAGTAAAGCGTTTATCATTATTCATGCAAAAATTGTGTAGAGTAAAATTAAATCATAACACAGCAGACACCATCGCATAGTTGCAAGGCAAGTCTTTAGTTGGGATACAAGGAAGTGATGGGGATGAGCTAAAGTTTTATACAGCTACACAAATTTAAATGGAAATTAAGCGTACATGAATGTGGGCTAATGAAATGAAGTAAAACCAAAGAATGTGCTTGAAAGGAAAGTGACGTTGTAACAACTTCTTTAATGAGTATCTCCCACTACTGTAAGTGGGGGCAAAAGATGGAAATTTAATATTTTTTATGTCAAATTAAAACGTAGACTCATAGATTTCATTTTTTATACAGTAACCGTGAAAAAATTATATTTAGAGAAATTCTTAGTTGCATTTTGGATGCTGACCAAATCATTATGGTTAAAGCTACAAAAAAGAACAACCATTAAATAAAGTTACTAACGCAGAACAGGCTGCGTTAATATGTTTTAATTAAGATTTTTAAATTTAACAGGCTCAGCTGTATTTGTGACCATTTCAAAAGTATTTAATCGATCCTTGGCTTTCAGCTGACAATATGCCTTTTCTCTCCCTCTATCTTTATTCCTCTTCGAAAGTCACCTAGGCCTAGGCCTTGTCGTGCATCTGTTGTAATCCTTTGAAATTGTTGCCATTGCTTTTGCTTGTCGTATCACAGCACAGCACTTTGTGGTATACGTATGAAGGCCAAGGATGCACATGTGTGCGTTAGTTTAAAAAAAAAAACCTGTTCAATACAAATTGCAACAGTTTTCCAAATTTAAAAGTTCCCCCGAAATACATATATTTGTTGCAGTTGTTGGTGTTCGCGCGACTCGAGTGCATTAAGAAGCACTCGAGCTATACACAAACAGCAGCAACAACAACAAAAGTGCCTACAAATGCGAGAGTGTTTTGGCAATTTGCCAAAGTTTTAAAAGCGTTCGCTGCTGTGGGGGAAGAAACGTAACAAATAGGAAAGAAAAGAAAAGCACGGCGAGGAGCAAGCAAAAAAAGAAAAAACCCAAGAACCTTATCTCGCTTAATGCCTCCAACAAGTTCTTTTGTACATAAACATAGCCTCTGTACATATGTATCCTTGTATGCATTTGTATTTGCTATTGATGTTGTTGTTGTATTTGTTATCTGTATCTACTAATAATAGAAGTTGAAATGTTGTTGCCTTGTGTTCAATTTTTTGTTGTTCGCGCTCTTGTTAATATTTTCTTTAATTTTTTTTTTGTTGTTGCCAATTTTTTTTCTAGCTGCATTTACTTGGCATTGCGTGCCAGTTGCAGCAGTTTTTCGGAGGGGTGGTGGTGCGGCAGCTCTTTACATTACCATTCATTGTCACTTGCATAATTTTACTGTGTAAATCAACGCACATTTCAGTGCGGCGCTCACAAGAAGCGTGGAGGAGCTTTTGCTTGCTTTAAGGAAACACGTCAACAAATAAATTGCCAAGAACTAAACAAACAAATGGCAAAATGGCTCGAACAACACAAAGAGATCCCCTGAACGAGCGTACGAAAGTAAAATATGCATAATAATGTTGCAACTAGTAGTGGAGGAGAAACAAGTAGAAAACGGCTGAGGCCGAGGACGCGGCAACGTAGTAAAGCAGCAACAACAAGAACAGAAGTAAAAAATGCATGTCAAATGCAAACCACCAAAGTGCCACTTTATTTTGCAATCGCTTAAAATTATGCTCGTGCAACATTTCGCTTCGAATTTCTTTAGCTGGCTTGGCAAGGCAGTTTCAAGGTTTGTCCCTTTTTGCTGGAAGCTAAAAAAAAAGACACGGGCCAGTGGCGGTTTATGCTGGGCCTTTGGATGGGAAGCACTTTTAGAGGACATTATGGACAGTTTAACCCTTTTTTAAAAAAAATATGTCTCAGCGAGCCAATATGAGATGTTGGAAAAATATAGGTGAGCTTATTAAAAGTGATTCATTTATAAGGTTTTTTTTTTAATATTAAATAAATCACTAAAAATATATCTAAATGTCGAAATTTTTGTTATGGCCTTAAAGAACAATCTCTGACATTTATTTCTTAACAAAAATTTTATTCAAATTGTTTTTTTTTGGCTTCCAAGCCTTGAGCCGTACCTAAACTATCGCAGAAGGCTTTTGACTTCACATAATCAAAAAAAAAAAAAAAACAGAAAAAATGAGAATCAAGACAATCTAGGCGGGGAAACGAAATTGGGTACTCACCAAAATGATTCCTCAACTAAGCCATTAATTGCTCATAACAAATGTTGCCGACATCAAGGAATTTAATTTCAGTCAACAACAAGTGCGTTATAATGGATTAGTAGCGCTCGCCATTGACGCCATGTTAAGTAAGGCTTCGGTTATGACAAATACGGATAGCTCATCAGTTCAAGAACTGGAGGTGAACTTTGGCACCACAGATAGGCAAATTTCTAAACGTTATTTGCAAAAATGGTATTGGCAGCTAGATTATACACATCATACATAGCACAAAGTGCTTGAAAAACATTTCCCAAATACACGTGAATATTTGGTGGTGGTGTCAGTTTTTTCATGAATTGTCGAGCAATATGGACTAAAAATTGACCAAAATCAAGAGTGATTTATAAATAAAAGTCTTATGAATAAAAGATCTCTAAATTACCTCTAAATGTTAGTTTGTCACCCTAACAAGCTAGAACGATTGTGATGAAATTTTTTTCGTACATTAAAAGTGAGATGGTGAATATCAGTGTTAGGCACTACATAGCCTCGCGAGGCCGGCAATAATCGTTTTTTTTTCACCCATACACGATCGGCAATTCACACATACACGAAAGTATTGTTTGATTCAAAACAAGCATTCTCTGCTGCAGTGTTATGAAAGCCACACTACACATGCTGGATTGGTATTTAACACAAAGCAAGTATGTAAGTTTAAGTCTGATAAACCGGCTTATATATACTGTAACGTGACGCCAGTCGTCCGTACATATATTTACCTACATAACTCTTTCTCTTAACTTCGGTCTGTTGAATCGGACTTTGGTCTGTTAAATCGGACTTCGGTCTATTGAATCGGACTTCAATCTGTTGAATCGGACTTCGGTCTGTTGTATCGGATTTCGGTCTGTTGAATCGGACTTCGGTCTGTTGAATCCAACCCCGGTTGGCTGTACCGACTCGTCGGTTGCACAGATTTCGGTCTGGTACACGAAGATACTCTTCGTTCCTACGGCATTGTATTAGAAATAAGCACCGTAGCATTTTGATACTAACACTACGTCGGGTACGATTATTAGTTCGGTCGCGAATTCGGAATCGATATAACTACGATTTGCAAAAGTCGATCTACTAAGGAACACGACTCATCAACACGATCCATAATTGCGGATACCAAACTGATTTACGACCAAAGCCGAATCATCGAAGAACACGAATCATCAACACGATCCTGAGTTGCGGATATTAAATTGATTTACGACGGAAGCCGAATCATCGAAGAACACGAATCATCAACACGATCCTGAGTTGTGAATATATGTAAAACTGATATGAACCTGATATGAATTGTTGCTATTAACCCGAACCACCGACGAACCTGAGTCATCAATCATTACTTGCTGATATTAACCTGAAACCCCGACAAAACCCGAGTCATCAATCATCACTTGCTGATATTACCCTGAAACCCCAACGAAACCCGAGACATCAATTATCACTTCCTGATATTAACCTGAAACCCCGACAAAACCCGAATCATCAGTACACTGCTAAGTTACTGGTACGGGCCTAATTCATCGAAAGTACCTGAATTACCACATTCCTGAATACCGAAACAATCCTGACCTATCTGGCCTCTACAGTTTTGGGAGTATAGTATAAAGTTCTCGATCACCTCAAATAGATCGTTCCATAAAATTCTCGATTATCTTAAATCGAACCAAGTCCCGAAACCTGTCATCGTCGTCAGAGGCCACATCAATATTCGTCAAGCGTATACTAAAAGTTATCGATCATCTAAAATCGACATGGGTACAAATTACCGGACAATACAACCACGCTATCACTGAATCCGAATCTGAATTGTTTTCGGATCTAAATACTTTATCCAGTAGATTATAAGTTTGAATTACACCATCAATAAATAATATTGTTATTTTTCCCTAGTCATGGAAAATCTACTGAGTTCTTATTTCGTAAGGTTTTGTGGGTCCTTATGGCGACGCTGGCGATGACTGGACTTACCTCAGCCGAAGTAAAAACATAAAGTTTGCAAGTATAAAGATGTTAAGTAGTTATTTCCTTAAAATTATGTGTACCGTAAAGGGAAAATCGTGTTAACAGAAGGCTAAGACAGCTCTGTCTGCAGGCAATGCCACGTCGTCTGTTTTTTTATTTTGGATGCGCTTAATATTATTTTTATTGATTATGACGAAATTATACATGGGGTACATGGCCGCGCCCCTTTCTGGTACATCACATACCTCCATACTCCCATATTCAATACGCGATCGTGTCAAAATTTTGTACTTAGTAAAGCTATATAATGATAAAGTTTGGAAAAAATTGGTAGTCTAGCCACGCCCCCTCTGCTACCTCCCATACAAATGTAAGAATTCCATACATTTAGAAAGCGAGTAATAATATCAATACACATGCCCAAATTCTGTGTGTTTGTGAAGCTATATCAGGATAATGTTTTGGAGAATAAATTGGTAGTCTAGTCATGCCCCTTCTGGTACCTCCCATACAAACGTATCAAATAAAATCGTGCCTAAATTCTATATTTAGTAAAGCTTCATCAGGATAAAGTTTTGGAGAGAAAAACTGGGAGTCTAGTCACGCCCCTTCTGGTACCTCCCATACAAATGTACCACTCCGTCCACTTGAGAAACCGAGCAATAATGTCAATATACTAGAAAATTTCATGTTTTACTGAGGGTGAGGATATATGTAGGTTGGTTTTCCCGACTGAAACAATTCATTTGTACGCGAAGCTGTGTTTTATTCAAAGCGGTCAGTCGATGGTCAGTTTCCGCTTAAGTGGAAGCAACATCATCGAAGCTATTGACTATGTTTTTGCATGAGTTTCTCCCTAAGTTCGCATTTGCTCGATCTTGAGCCACTTAAAAAAAAACTTAATTTCCCTTTACACCCCATGAATGAGGTATAGGATAGCTTCTCGCGTTGTTGTGAATTAACACGCTTTCTATTTCTAGATTCACAACTAACGGCACCTACTTGTTTATTCTTTTTTAAGATGACTGGAGCCAGGAGTTGAACCTGTGATCTCCCGCACGGTAGTCGCGTGTTCGAACCACTATGCCACGAGTGGTCCCCGATCTTGAGCCACTCTTCAGCTAATATGTGGCTCTGAGTTCAAAACGCAGAACAACGGGAGGCAAGTTGCCTAAGGATTATTTTTGAATTTTTATTTTGTTACGTCTATAGATATAACTGTACTTCTTAGTAGCGTGTAACCGGTTTCACTTTGAAAATAAAATTACTAAAAATTTGTTGATAGTTTTTATCATTTGAAAACTTCTAATTCGAAAACTTTCTCGATAACGTTTTAATTTTCATATGTCTCCCAGCCTACGTTCAAGATGTTTTTGAATCTAATAAGTCCTCAGATTATAACATGTTATTCAATATCTCATAGCAACGCCTTTACCAAAGGCCCTTCTTTCTATATCCATATCATATCAACCCCCCAGTCCTGCCCTAGCCGCAACTACAACACACAAAAAAGTTAACGCAACAGCGACAAAACACTTAATTTAAACTTAAGAAATTCGAACATTTTTATTTCAATAAAAGCAAATGCAACATTTTGCCTCAGCAGAGAGAAGAATATATGACAGTTGTTAAAGTGCAAATATGACGGCAAATGCAAACTGAAATGAGCAGCGCGAGAAAAGAGCAGAGCACGTAGTCCGCACGTATACTGTTCGAATCCTTGAAGGCCACTGCAGTTTCCTTGCAGAAATTCACCTGAAACTTAAATGGTATACAGGTTTCAAATAATTCATTCAGTCATTCATTCATTCATTCTTTTAGTTGTTCTTTCGTTGCAAGTTTTGTGCTTCTTAATAGCTTTTTCATTTCGTTTAACAGGTCCTTTTGGTGTGAGCCTGTGTGTGTGTTCGTGTATTTGTATGCTATTAAGACAGAGGTTATGAGTAGGTATTGTTGAGTGTGTTGCTCGCAAACACACACACACCCACGCACAAACACTTGTGCATATGGACGTAAGTAATAAATTATCACATTTAGACAAGTTTTGCAATTTAATAGTCTGGCATAGCGTTTATAAATGTGTTGGAGTGGCAAGATAAGTAGCAAAGCAAGCAAACCATAACCTTACTCCCACACAAACACACACATCCCCATCCCATACACATCTCATAGTTTCAAAACCACCTCACTATGCCATTTTATACCTGCCAAAATGCAGTAGCAACAGCAGCCGACAAAGGACCCTTCCGAAGCATCATTTTTCATGATGGTGTAGAGTGAAGGAGCGTAAAAGTATATGTGTATTGTATGTGGGTAGGAGTGTGTTCGTGTTTGTGTAACAGTTTGTGTTTGCGTTTCGGTGTCATCCACCAGGTCAGAGAAAGAAGTTCACCCAACTCTTTGGTAGCAATACGAAAACTTTATGCTTTACGAGCATAGAATGATATAATTACTTAAATGTACACATTTGCAAAGGAATTTCGAGAAATAAAGTTACTCCTTTTACGAAATGTTATGTATAGATATGTAACACAAATGTAAAATTTTTTTGCCCTAACTATTTAGTTGTATTATACCAATGCAAACACAATCGCACATACACACACACACACTTAGACATTTCGATTAGATTTGCATAATGATAAACTAAGTACAGTTTTATGCTGCATAGAATAATAACATAATCTAAAATAATACTCAAATATCCATGGGCAAAGATTAGGAAATGTAAATGTCACCAAAAAGTTATTGAGGTCAGTCGGACAAGAGAAAATCTAAAACTTTTAACATTGTTTAGTTGAGGCATTTTATTTGTGTATGTATTTATTAGGATAAGCAGTCTTTACATTATATGAAGTTGGGATTTTAATATATTCGGCAAATTGTTTGTTTTATATTTAAGACTAGAGTAGAGGCAGTAAATACTTTAATATCTATTAGTTCTTAGTTAACATAATAAAAATGATTTATGGTTTTCAGTAGTATATTCTTAATTAAGTTCACAGAACTGCTTCAGTTGCTTCTCAGGTAGCTGTAGTTCTGTGAAATATATATTACACAGTACAACATTTTTCAGCTCATTGATTTGGGACTCAATTCTGAGAACTGCACGTAAAAGTAGCCTCAAAAAGAAGAAGTTCTGCATCATTCGTTTTGTCAAGTTACATGCCATAATAATTTAATATCGATTTGAGGTAAGTATGTATCGTATAGGGGAATTTGTCATGTTTTAGGCCTAGGTAGATAAAATATTTTGTAGTTCAAAAATAAAGCGGCTAAAGGTCACACAGCAAAGGGTTGATGCTTTGTTCTTCGTAACCAATAAATCTAAGTTGTCCTCGTTTCTCGGCAATTTTTCTAATCACTTTGTAATGTATGATAAGACTGCAGTAACATCTTGCATTAGAGTTCATAAATCGTTTATCATCATTTTACAGTTTTAGTTTACAACAACGGTCCCGAGTTTGAATGTGGATTTTTGGTCGCACGGTTCAACACTAATAGACACCATAAGAGTCAAATCAAAGTTTTTCCACATAAGACTTATATGTGCCCATGATTCGACAGAACAGAAAAGCGATGAGGACGAAGGCGAGTTCTACGGGAGCCTTGAAAATGTACTTGAACGTAGCTAAATCCATGACATCAAAATTGTACTAGGCGATTTTAATGCTAAAATAGGCAGGGAAACCGCATTTGAGCCTACCATCGGAAAATTCAGTCTGCACACCGAAACGTCGAACAATGGCATCAGACTGATTGATTTCTCTGCGGCAAGAAATATGGTAGTTAGCAGCACTAGATTTGACCATAAAAATATTCATAAGGCAACATGGTTATCTCCAGATCAATCGACGAGGAATCAGATAGATCACGAGGTTGTCGATGGAAGGAACGTATCGAGATTTCTGGACATACGAGTGATCAGGGGTGAGAACATTGACTCCGATCACTACCTTACCGCAGTTAAGGTAAGCACAAGGCTAAGCATAGCAAAAAACGTACGTTACTAGGCACAACGATAGCTAGACATCGGTAAACTGCAGACCACAGAGATAGCGGACGCCTACTCCAACCACCTAACTAAACTGCTGCGGAATGCTCCAACCCCGGATAATATAACCTCGCAGTGGCAATATAAAGCCGACTCCATAGAATGTGCTGCGAGAAGCGTACTTGTGTACTCAAAGCCGTCTCAAGATGATGAATGAATGTCGCAATGCCACGAGAGAGACGGATGAACGTCTAAAGCCAATTGTAGCTTAAGACCTGGTAAATCTACGACTGATCATATATTCCTTGATAAAACTAATGAAAATCAGATCGACACCTACCACCTCTTTGTCGATTACAAAGCTGCCTTCGACTCCCCGATAAGGAATAGGCTATATGAGACCATGCCTGAGTTTGGTATTCCTGCAAAACCAATTCGACTTTGCAGATGTACCTTGGAAAACACCAAATCCTCGGTTAGGATTGGTAAGGATCACTTTGAACCTTTCAACACGCTTGTCCTGTACATTATTTAATATAGTTATGGAAAAGGTGATGAGGAAGGCTTGTGTAAACATGTCTGAAACCATATTCTACAAGACCGATATGCCACTAGCCTATGCCGATGATATAGACATTATTGGCCGAAATCTGTGGCATTTTACTGTATTTTTCTCATCACTGGAAAAGGAGTCAGCAAAAATGGGTTTAGCGGTCAACGAGGACAAAACAAAAATAACGATTTCGACGAACAGAGTCCTCTCATTGAGGACGAACGGTGAACGTTGAAAATTATTGTTTTGAGGCAATAGATAAATTTACCTACCTCGGATCTTCCGTAGGACTTCAGCAGCACTTTAGTAACACCACCTTATCTCGGAATACTCAGAAACAGCTATACCAGGTGCTAATTTTACCCGTTCTTTTGTGTGGTGCCGAATCGTGGGTGCTTTCGACAACGGCATTCAAAACCTGGGAGTATTCGAGAGAAAAGTACACCGAAAAATATATGGGCCTATCTGTGTCGACTGCGAGTTTAGCCATCGGATGAACCATAAGCTGTATGAGCTTTAGCATAACATCGATGTTGCTAAAAGAGTCAGAATCCAACGACAACGATGGCTAGGACATGTTGTCAAGATGGTTTTTAATGCTCCAGCGAGAAAGGTGTTTGAAGGCGAACCTGTAGGACGGGACAGAGTAGGGAGACACCAACTCCGTTGGAAGGACCTAGTGGTAGGCGACGTGCCATCATCTTGTGGGACTAACAGGAACACGCACGCAGAAGAATACTTTAATACTTTAGGCCTCTAATTTATGAACAACGTTCGTAAGTTGTAATGGTCGACTTAAGTAAGTAATATATCCATGAAAAAAAAATAAAGTTGAATTATATGAAATCTTAAAAAAACTTGTCATTATTATTAAACCAGAAATCTATATTATTCAAACGAAGTGCGTATGATTAATATAAAATCCACATAACATTAATATTACTCATATGTTGTACATACAAACACATGTATGTAGCCAGTGCAATATGCAAACTCGCTACATATGTACAATACAGTACTTCGATCACGGTGGTTATTCAATATAATCAGCAATGACCCGTTTTCAACTTATCACAGATGAGACAGCCTACATATGGCTAGAAACTTGGAGTTATGTGTAAAATTTTATACAAAAAAAGGCGATAAATTAGTTCAACTTTATTTCTGACATGGATATATTAACATAAATTATTTATTTAAGCCTTAGCTACAATTCAGTTGAAGAATGAAATGAGAAATCATCAATGGTTCTTGAGTTATAGCTTAACAACTAAACGAAAACTTCAATATAAGCAAAAATATAAAAGGTCATAAAAAAACGTTGTCCTGAGAACGAAAAAACCCTTTGGGGGTTTTGCTATACTGACCTAGTAAAGGGTTTTTGGCTGAAGTGCAAAATAAGGAGCGGGAGCCCGATTAAAAAAAAATATGCCATTGTCTTCGTCTTGTTCCCCAAACATCGGAATGGTAGGTCAAAGTTGGCGCTCAGGCCCATGGGGCCCGGGGGTCAAAAAAGGGGTTCTATGATGACCCCCCCCAGGTGCGGGTACTCAAATGAAAGATATTTTCGAAACGATTTCCTACGGGTCTCCTGCACCGAGTTAGAGCCATTTGAATTTCCGGGATATACCAAAAAAAAAAATTTTTTAAAAAAAATTTTTGCCTGCCTATCAACTGAACCAACCATATCCATTTCCACTCTAATTTACAAAAAAAAAAAAATATTTTTCCCGGAATATACCAAAAAGAAAAATATTTTTTTAAAAAATCGCGCTACTGAAACCGCCTGAACCGTTACAACTCTAATTTAAAATACGTATAATATTTTAAAGGGATATATCAATAAAATATATATATAATTACAATACATAGCTTTTTTTAAATATTTTTCAAATTTTTCTTCATTTTTTCCACTTTTATCCTTTTTTTAATCAATTTTATTCTTTCAAATATTTCTCTTTAGACTTTTTCTTGAATTTTTTTTTTAAATATTTCATCAAATTTTCCTTTAAAAACCTTAAAAAATTAAAAAAAAATTTAAAATTATCACACATTTTTGATGACATTTCATTTTTCTATGGAATTTTTTCAATTCATTTCCTTAAATTATTCTAATTTTCCATAATTTTTCCCCATTTTTTTAAATTTTTAACGGGGTTTTTTCAGAAAAAATTATCATTTTTAAAAAATCGAGCGGTTTTTCGGTTTTCTATTGTTTTTAGAATTTTTCAATTTATTTCCTTAAATTTTTCTAAATTTTTCCATGATTTTTTCACAATTTTAAAATTTTTGTTTTTGGTATATCCCGGAAATTTAAATGGATCTAACTCGGTCCAGGAGACCCGTAGGAACTTAAATAACATCGTTGGATTTGTCTCGAAAATATCTTTCATTTGAGTACCCACACATGGGGGATGTAGTGGTAGCGCCGTCATGTTGATAGTAAACGTTGTCCAGATCAATACCATCCAACACCGACCATAAAAAATCATTAATCATCTCGCTATAGCGCCATTTCATTCACTGTAACTGTTGATCCAACCTCATTTTCAAAAAAGTAAGGTCCAATGCTGCCGGACTATAAACCGCACCAAACAGTCACACGTTGAGGATAGAGAGGCTTCTCAGCAATAACTCTTGGGTATTCCGTGCCCCAGATGCGACAATTTTGCTTGTTGACGTATCCACCGAGGAGGAAATGTTGATGATTTTCGATGGAATTCCGGATCATTTTCATGTATTTCAAGGACCCAATCAGCAAAGACACGACATTGTTGATGATTGGACGGCTTGAGTTCTTGTGTTAACTGAACTTTATAAGCCTCAAGACCCAAGTCTTTATGTAAAATACGGTGTAATGACGTTTGTGGAATGCCCAATTCCAAAGAACGACGAGGAATGGACAAATCTGGGTTTTCTTAAACACTTTGGGCTGCAGCAGCAATATTCTCAGTTGTTCTTGAGCGACGTGCACGGGTTTTATTCTTCACATCACTAACTTGTCCCAACAGCTCGAATTTTTATACCAATTTCTGTATTGCGGTCCGACAAGGTTGTTCACGACTAAAAAATGGTTTAGTTTTGATAACTGAGACTGCAAGATTTTCAAAATTTTTGTAGTGAATTTTAATAATTTCAATGCGTTGTTGAAGCGTGTAGCGTTCCATTTTTAGTAATGGCGTAGTTTCTACTTGTCAAATGTCAAAGAATAAAAGCTTTAAAGATTACAGCTACCGAAATAGCGGGCCATGCACAATACCACCTCTAATTGAAAAACCCTGACTTGAAATTTCTCACCCTCCCAGACAATGACCCCAAAAATGTTCCACAGTCATACATTTATGGTGTATACAGCCACTGTATCAAGTTTGGGTGTAAGCCCTAGTTGGAACCCTAAAACCTGTTAAAATGTTAGCATATGTCACTTTAATTGGTGATAAAAATGATTCCAAATATTTGCATAGGGTTTTAGAGAAATATAAACAAGAGTCTTAAATGTTTCCAATTTATGAAATTATGACATTTTACAACACTATTTTAAAACTACTTCCAGTTTCATCATATGATTTCACACATTCACAACGTTGACAATTTCTAACAATATTGATCACCTCTTTTACAAATTCCTCACAACTCAAAGCTTCCCATTTCTTTTGCCAGACAGCATTTGCTGGTCCCCACAGTCCTTCGGTTACATCAAATGAGCAATGACACCAATATGTTTCTTGTGATTTCTGCAACTGCATGACTTTGTTACGACTCCATTGCATTCCAAAGAAATGCCTTTGTACACATATTAACATCCATATATCTTTGAGTGTGCAGTCAATGTGTGTGTGTGTTGCTTGCACACTACTATTGTTGGTGGTACCAACTTTATACTACTACACGACAAATACGAATACGAATACCTAATGTCTCCATTCATCTTGGCCAAGTCATAGGGATGAGAGAGAGATAGAGTCTGTATCTATCTCGTATTACCATAGTATTACAAACAAACGCTTAAGTGAAATGTTGCTCCTCCAAAGATAACATATTTTGTATATTGTTTTCATTCGCATCAGGATAAAACGAGTATTATATTGTTGTTGGTGGTGGTGTTGGTGGCGGTGGATAAGAAACTCCTGGCTATGTTGCCGTTTGTTGCGAATACACATGGCGAACAAAGAGACAATTCGCTGTAACAAATTTATGCAGAAAAAAAATTCTTTGCAAGCAAAGGAAATTCAACTAAATTTACAACATGATTGTAAATTGACATTTTTATTTGTTTTACATGACTTTTGGAAAACAAAGAAATGCTTATTGTAGTGGTACATGCATACTAATACATTGGCAACCTTTTGGCAGCTGAGCAAAATATTACCATCGATTCGGAGAATATGAGACTAAAATGTATGTCGTCGGCTAAGAGCTACCTTAAAAGAACGCACGTCGCCCAAAGACAAAAGTCAAACAAAATAATTTTTGGATAAATCTTGATGTGGTTCATCTTTTTCAGAAGTTGACAAAACGTCTGCAAAATTAAAAGAGAAGTAAAATTTTGAATTTCCAACACAAAAATTTATTATTTTTTAATGGCTTTTGGATTGAAACCAGTTCATTGGTCCATTATTGTAAACAAATCATTTAACTATCAACATATATTTCAGTACATGTCCAATATTAGAACTTCTTCTGATATCAGTATTGACTAGGTTTTCTGCATACTCAGGCATAAAATTTGTCACTTTTTACCAATTCGGGGTAAACAAAATCTACACTGGTTATATTATTTTAAACATGTGTGGTAGAAATACTTGTATTGAAACAAGTATGTAAACATTCTTATATATGTTCGCAATACCTATGAGTTGGTACATTTTGCTTACAATTTACATTTTTTAAACGAATTGGAAACGAAAAAAAAAACGATTCATAGCAAAGGAATGCAAAGCCAGCAATTATTTGTTAAGGTCTTTGCAAAAAGGCCTCAAGACATATTCTTATTATTAGGCTAACTATTTTATTGTAAGATTTACACATATTTCTGACTTAGAATTTGTCGAGTGTCAATTTATTTACGAGATGGATCGAAAGAAGATGTAATGAACCAGAACATATTTCATATAGTTAACTACAAATACGAGAGTTGTGAGTGAAAATTTGTTAATATTTTAACAAAAGGTAGAAAGGCACTCTTGATAAGGAGGAAAGTTATGAAGATAAGGATTATATTTGATATCTTTTCAACTATTAAAATTTATACAAAAAAAAGCATCATCAGAAATTCTGAAACAAGTTTCCATTAGATATTTGTCCTAAATATTACACTGACAAAGAAATCTGCAACACGCTTCAACATAACCTCAGTACTTTCACAACGCTTTTGAACTATCAGCAAATTTGACCAATTCCCGAGAAAACGAAATCGTGTAATTCCCTAAGTATGACAATAATCCGATAAAGGTGCCCATTGTCGATGACCCAAATTCGCCAGTAATTAAAACTTAATTACATGACCCTTCGTGATTGCGATTAAAGAGAAATTATATTCGTGATGCTGTAAGCACTTATTCGTTTGAAATTTAAGTTCAACTAAACAAAAGCACAAAATAAATTACGAAGAAAAAAACACAACACAATATGTATTTGATGTAATTTCATACACGTCTAATTACACAGGACATTTCGTACAAGTGGGTCAGTCAGTGTCTGTGAAACAGGGCGGGGGTAACAGTTAGCATATGTACTACTTTACTACCTTATACACACACACGCATACACATATTGAACATATGTGTGTAAATGTAAATGTCTTTGCTGTAAAGCATCATCCTTCATTCCTGCATCAGATGTAATCGTCGTTGTATGTGTTTGTGATATTGAAAAGTGATTTATCTTTTTTTCTTTTTAAATGACAAAGTACCTCTTCATTTATTACAGAAAGGATATGTTTAAATAGAAAATAATGTGTGACTGGCTGATGCACACACATACACATACATACACATACTTACTTAAGTGGACAAACATACTCCCCAGAAGACAAACACACACACACACATACTGACATGCACACATATGTTACTAAGTATACATGAATATGGATGTGCCACAGTGAACCACTGAAGATGATTTATGAAACAAGGCAACATGTTACGCAAAAAAGGATAATACATCATTTGGAATAGAAAATGTTGCAAGCATAGTAGTCTGACCATTACATTCTATTGCGAAACACACAAATACACATACGATCATGTAATTGTCGTTGTTTGAGTAAAATGGGATAGAATATTTAGTGGAAATGAAAATGGGCATTATGTCGCCTCCACTAGCGTGTATTATAATATTAAAGTGTTTAATAATCCGATTGACATTTTTAGGTAGTTAGCTGAAGGAGCCAAGTAGTAAAGTGGTTAAAAAGTATTGTAGTACAGTAGTAAAGCAGTAAAGTAGTAAGGTAGTAAAGTAGTCAAGTAGTAAAGTAGTAAAGTAGTAAAGTAGTAAAGTAGTAAAGTAGTAAAGTAGTAAAGTAGTAAAGTAGTAAAGTAGTAAAGTAGTAAAGTAGTAAAGTAGTAAAGTAGTAAAGTAGTAAAGAAGTAAAGTAGTAAAGTAGTAAAGTAGTAAAGTAGTAAAGTAGTAAAGTAGTAAAGTAGTAAAGTAGTAAAGTAGTAAAGTAGTAAAGTAGTAAAGTAGTAAAGTAGTAAAGTAGTAAAGTAGTAAAGTAGTAAATTAGTAAAGTAGTAAAGTAGTAAAGTAGTAAAGTAGTAAAGTAGTAAAGTAGTAAAGTAGTAAAGTAGTAAAGTAGTAAAGTAGTAAAGTAGTAAAGTAGTAAAGTAGTAAAGTAGTAAAGTAGTAAAGTAGT
Source organism: Muscina levida (assembly GCA_964034835.1). NCBI lineage: Eukaryota > Metazoa > Arthropoda > Insecta > Diptera > Muscidae > Muscina > Muscina levida. Next base: position 6,707,468 of record OZ035883.1, read on the forward strand.
AAAGTAGTAAAGTAGTAAAGTAGTAAAGTAGTAAAGTAGTAAAGTAGTAAAGTAGTAAAGTAGTAAAGTAGTAAAGTAGTAAAGTAGTAAAGTAGTAAAAAAGTGGGTATGTTTCAATTGACACCCTATTCCATAAGTTGTACCAATCCTGTGTCTGTCCTACAATACCTGTTTCCTGACCACTCCTTAAACACTTTTTCTGTGTCTGTTCTATAGGATCTGTCTATAGGACCCATTTTAAAGTACATGAGGAACCTAATAGACTTTCCGAACAGATTTTGCCCTAGATCATTTGCAAATTAGAGTCTTAGTGTAAGTTATTGGATGACGCTCGACCGAAAAAACCCCATATAGTTGGCTGTCACGAGAATTTTGCGGCTGTAGCGGACAGTATGGCTAAAGATCACAATCAATATATTTGACGCCATGCGTAGCTTCTTGGCCTTACTTATGAAACAACTTGCCAATTATACCCAAGGATATGTGATTAAAGGCTTGCCAGATCCAACACGTTTCTCTTCTTCCTCATCATTACGGCTTCTACAAAAATCGTTGTAGGATAGTTTCAACCTCTTAGCATATTTAGCAACTGGCTAGTGACTGGTTATTACTGCTATGATGTTCCTCAGGTGGACACTGGACAGGTACAGCATCAATAGTGTTAATTGTATATCCATTGTTTCGTCGCCATGCAATTGGATTCTCTCACCCATCTCTCCTTAGAAAATGAGGTTCAGTTTCCCTGAAATTAGCTGTTTCCCTCATGTGAGGGGCTGCCCTTGCCAATGTAACGGATCTTTGGTTCCCATATATGTCCCCAAGTCCTGAAACCCATGTAAGGGTAACCGTCAAATGTCTCGCTATCTCCTCAAAAGACGGCCGGAATTGTCGAACATTTCTCGAAGGAATCTGCTAGCCGCTTTACTATCAGTAAGAATATAAATATTGCCACGGGTCTAACCTTGCATCACCAAAAAAAAAAAATTAATTTCCCTTTACACCCCATGAATGAGGTATGGGAAAGCTTCTCGCGTTGTTGTGAATTAACACGCATTCTATTTTTAGATTCACAACTAACGGCACCTACTTGTTTATCGACGAATGCGAACGTCATTGTTTGAGAAGCTCTTATTAGACATTCCGATTGACTCGACAATAATACTGCGAAGTTGCTGTCGACAACATTCGAGGGGAGCCGACAATGAAAGAATTTTTTTTTCTTTTTTTTCAAGTTGACTGGAGCCAGGAGTTGAACCTGTGATCTTCCGCATGATAGTCGAGTGTTCTAACCACTATGCCACGGCCAGTCCCATCCACAAAACTGTCAAATTTAAAGGCAAAAAAGTGGAAGACTGAAAAAAATGATCGAATGTTCGAACTTCCGTATAGACCACATAAAGCGTAGTCGAGACCTGCATATGAATAAAGTATCTTAAAAAAGTAAATGCCATGGATTACTATTTCGGATTGTAATACAGATGGATAACCTTAATTTCTACAAATTTGTAATATATTGATGAGTGAATACGATAATTAAAGCCGATTGAAAGTTTGGTAACCGTTTCACCTTAAATGGAAAATTGGCTCACTGCACGGAAAATTAAGTTTTGGATCAGTTTTTGAAAACGTTTTAACAGACCCATGCCCACATGTTCTACACACACACGTGACCGCCGACCAAATGAGGGTATATGTCAGCTTCTGGTCATGGGGTGACCTGAGTTCGAGCCCTGTAATAGTCATGGCTGTAACCTAGATATCGGAGACAGCAACTTATGAGTACCAAACCAATCGGATTTGTCTGGCAAAAGTTTCTAAAAAACGGTGACGTTCGAATTCCCCATTAAACTGTTGGTGCCGTTATGTGAATATAAATACAGAAGGTTGTTAGCTCACCCAACTGCGTGAATCCCCTCCAATTCACATTAGTGGGGTGCGTAGGAAAAATAAGTTATTTTTAGTGCATTAGAAGGCTGCAGTAACTTTTCTCTAATAGCGACCAATATTTTATTAGCGTAAGCATAGTGGTTAGAACACGCGACTACCATGCGGGAGATCGCAGGTTCAAAACTGGCTCCAGTCATCTTAAAAAAAAAAAATTGTTCGTTCATTGTTGGCTCTCCTCGAATGTTGTTGACATCAACTTCGCAGTATAAGTGTCGAGTCAATCGGCGTGTCTAGTAAGAGCTTCTCAAACGGTGACGTTCACATTCGTCGATAAACAAGTAGGTGCCGTTAGTTGTGAATCTAGAAAATAGAAAGCGTGTTAATTCACAACTACACGAGAAGCTATCCCATACCTCATTCATGGGGTGCAAAGGGAAATTAAGTAAGTAAGTATGTAACAATTGACTTTTGTCGCAAATCATGCCGGTGGTATTGGCTGCGGCTTTCCTCATTATAAGTGCAGCGAAAAAAATGAGTGATAAGACTATTGCCCTGTGTAAAGCCTAGTGCTACATAATACCTCCAAAGGAATCTTACTTCTCTTAAAACTTGTATGTTTTGAATGTGCATAGATTTCAGATACAGGCATTAAGTAGTACAACCTAGGGGACTTACACATATTTATTTGGATTTCAATTAGCTCTATTAAGAATATAGTTTTCGCTATCACTGAATAGTGAACAAAAATAATAATTGAAATTAAATTAGATAGTAATTTGTTTGACAAAATTCTACCTTGAGTGAGTGAAATGTGTGTACCGAGTATTCAAGGCAACATATTTACTTTTGCAAACGATTTATCTGTGTAGTTATTCTTACGTTTTCGTTAGTAATCGCATTGCAAGTATCTGTCCAAGTCTTGATTCAAGTTAAATTTTGTATACAGCACTTTTTATTCTTAAAATTAACCACCACAATATTCGGTTTTTAATAACTAATTGGTCTTCTTTTGTATAAAAATAAATTTTTAGCCCCATTGTTTTAATCGACAACCATTAGTATGTTTTACTTCTACTCAAGCTAATATAAAAACAATATGCAACCCTAAATGTTAGTGGTACATGTCCATTACAATATGCAACAAGGACCACTCATAGATGCACCATTTTTCTCCCTGACATTTTATACAAAACACACAACATGCACAACGCCACTTACCAACTTCACCTCTTAGAAGATTAAGAACCATTAGTGTTAGGCTTCCGTGCAGACTAGGTACCAGCTCACATGTAATATGCGTATAGCGTAGTATGACATTCATAATGGAATCTAAGTGGGATTATTGTGACTGCCTCAACTCCCCCGCCCCACGTATTCTCTTGATCCAGCTTTGTTTATGTCTTACACAATAATAACAAAAACAACAACAATAACAGCTATAACGACAATGGCATTACAAGCATAATTGTTTTATTTAAAAATAGCTTTAAGCATAATTGTACTTTATGTTGAAACTGCTCTTTTTGTTGTTGTTTGTCAGAGTAAACATCATCTTACCATAGAGAATAACAGTTAAAAGAGGAAAAGGCGACAAGCGGCAGGGCTGAAAAAAAGGCTCGCTTGTTGCTGTACCTTTTCATTTTATAGCCAACAATATGGTCCTCATCTTGCTGCCGCTTTTGCTGCTACGGCTGCTGCTACACTATTGATCGTTTGTGTTGGTGGTGTCGCCTTCAATGACGCCTTCTGACTGCATGCGATGCGGGCAAATGTGAACGGATGTATGCCACGCGTGGGCCAGGGGGCTGAGGGCTGGTTGTGGCTTTGAATGTGGCTGTAAACAAGTTCTCGTAAATACGTGTTAGTTACTATTTAGAATTTGCCGTCGGCTCCCCATGGCCCGTGCTTTATGTTCGCTCATTTCAACAGTAGTTTCCCATTGTGGCAAAACCCCTTTTTGCCCCAGCATTGTTTGTTAATAAATAACAAATTCTAAAAGTTGTACTCTTTCCAGATGTACGACCCAGAGTAGTTTACATGCTGGAGAGTTGCTTAAACAATGCAGGTAATGTTGAGGCTTTAAAATAAATCGTCGTCTGGCGCAGTGTTTTTTTCCTTCTAGTTTGGTGCTTTAAGGCTACCATCACCATCATCATCATCGCATCGTAATGCTCTCTACTCTACGATTGTAATTGTAACATCAGCAGAGTGCAAAGTTTTTTCCTTTTGGTTTTTGCCATTTTTATTTTTATTATTATTTTTTGCTTGTTTGTGTTTTGTTTTAAGGACATTTTTCCGCCACACCTGTGTTTAGCAAAAACAAAACGAGCACGGAAAAAAAAACAAAAAAGACAACAACTCTAAAATGACAAAAATGTCATGAAAAGTTTTTCGAGTGTTGTTATAAAATGTCATTAAAGCGTGTGTGTGTGAATTCATATTCCCACTAGAGGTGTTTTTGTATGGCGAGCTTAAGTTTTCCCAGGTGCGTCAGCAGAGCGTAGTAGGGAAGGCCTGGAGAAACCAGAAGAATGTTTAATATTTTTAATATTTTTAATATTGTTAATATTTTTAAAATTTTTAGTATTTTTAATATTTTTAACATTTTTAATATTTAATATTATTCTGATATTTTTAATATTTCTAACATCTTTGATATTTTTAATATATTTTTTTTATTTTTTTTTTTTAATATTTTTAATTTTCGTGTGACCTGGATTCTAAACCTGTCATAGCAATCTATATTTCTCTGACTGGCGGCTCTCACGATATTGTCAACAGCAACTCCTGATAAGTTGAGTCAATAGTCATGTCTACTAAAAACTTATTAAAAAGCGGATATTCGCAGTCGTCGTTAAATGGTAGGTCCCGTTGTGTTAATTTAAAAGTGTTACCTCACTCAAATGCGAGATGCTGTCGTATACCTAATTCATGGTATGCTAAAGGAAAATCTGTTTTGTTTAATATGCCATGCGAAGAAAGTTCTCCCAGTTTATGTCTATCGTATTAGACGATGGCGTTTGTTGCCACGTCCACTTATCGAACGGTACATCACAAAGTCTAAGGTACTGTTAATTTAAATCCATGCTATTTTCAATATATAAGTTATTAGTGCTGTTAGGGAACGACACAATGAGAAAGCAAAACAGGCGCGACAGCTATTTAGGCGACAAAAACGTCAGATGAAGGAACGGAAGAACGAAGATCTAGAGCGATACAGGGATAGAGGTGACACCCTAAAATTTTACCAGAAAGTAAGAGCAAATGGATACGGTAATGGCCTCCCCACCTATAAGGACAAGGATGGAAATCCGAAACACAACAAAGCGGCCGGTGCCGACGAATTTCCGGCAGAGATCTTCAAGTCCGGTGGCGAGGAGCTGATAACGAGCATGCACCAGCTCCTGCGTACGGTTTGGCTTAAAGAGTGCATGCCCGACGATTGGAATATAAGCGTATTATGTCCTGTGATGAAAAAAGGTGATCCATGTGTGTGCTGCAACCACCGCGTGATCAGCCTTCTACCCATCGCATACAAGGTCCTGTCGAGTGTGCTATGTGAAAGACTAATGCCAGTGTTATCCAACCTGACCGGGCCTTATCAGTGTGGCTTTGACCTGGAAAATCAACAACTAACCAGATTTTCACACTTCGGCAAATCCTGGATAAGACCCAAGAGAAACAGATCGATACGAACCATCTTTTCGTCGACTATAAAGCTGCCTTCGATAGCCCGATCAGTGAAGATTGGCAAGGACCTTACGGAGCCATTCTGTACCAGACGAGGCATAAAACAAGGCGACGGCCTATCGTGTGATCTCTTCAACATAGTGATGGAGATGATAATGAGAAAAGCTGCAGTAAACACGAGTGGCACTATATTCAACAAAAGCCACATGCTACTCACGTACGCTGATGACGTCGACATCATCGTCGAAATCTGAGGGATTTGACTGCAGCCTTCTCAGGTATACAGAAAGAATCAGCGAAAATGGGCCTAACGGTGAACGAGGACAAAACGAAGCTATTAGTTTCAACGAACAAAGAATCTACTCGTTTGGGAAACTGCGTGAACGTTGACAACTATAATTTCGAGGTGATAGATTATTTTGTCTACCTAGGCTCCGCCATCAACAAAGCAAATAATTTCAGCCTAGATTTTCGAAGAAGAATCCTGCTTGCAAATAAAAGCTACTACGGACTAAGCAAGCGATTCAATTCTCTCAACGAACACAACTCCAGCTATACCAGATACTGGTTCTACCTGTCTTAATGTATGGCTCAGGATCCTGGGTTATGACACAAGCGGATGAATCGGTTCTGGCGGTATTCGTGAGAAAAATACCCCGTAATATATATGGATCATGAGCTGTACGAGCTGTACACTGACATTGACGTGGTCAGACGCATTAAGGTGCAACGGTTGCGTTGGCTACGTCATGTTGTACGCATGGACGAAAACGCTCCAGCTCGAAAAGTCTTCGACAATGAACTTGATGGACGGCGCAGAACTTTACAGAACTCGGTGTGACTAATTGGAGAAGAAGCGCAGAAGATCGAGGCGCTTATAATATTTTTCTACGTGCGGTATATAATCCACTGGGATTGCAAAGAAGTACCAGCTAAGTAAGAAAGTAAGTTATTAGTGCCAAGCTTAAGTCGACTGTTTCGCTTTGCGCCATTCCACGTATTTGAAGTTACGTATCAAGAACACTCCTATTGGCCCCGTGAGCGGTGTAACACTTCCGGCCCTGCCTTTCCTACTGTTTACAAGTGTGTGTGTGTGTGTGCGTCTATGCCGGTGCCAAAAAGTAAATTTAATGGTGTTGTGACAGCGCACACGACCACGTTAGCTAGAATTTAAAGTAAAATCCAACTCCAGCGAAATGTTTGTCTGTGAGAGTTTGCAAAATAAAAATTAAATCACAATTTTCATTAAAAAGTCATTAGAATTTCTCTAACAATGCGACTCGCTAACATAACATTACAAATACAAATGTATATGTATTTCTAGGCAAGTTGGAGTGGTGTTCAAAGGTTACACTCTCTCATGAATAGATTTGACTGGTAACCGAATGTTCCCTACACACACTCACACACACACATACAGATGCTGAAAAAACAAATGACTAGAAGAGCACAGAGCAAAGTCACTCATACAGACCATAATTTGTGTGTGCTCTATTGAATAGCAATTTCGGAAAAGTTAATAAACTAAATTATGACATTTTGTAGCAGCTTCAGCTGCCGCCTTCTCTATGCTAGGCATGGAGGGAGCATGGGTAGGGTTGGGGCATAGCCCAAGTTCATCAACATATGTACACATGGACTACGTGACAAAGTGTTCATCTAAAATACAACAGGACCTGATTGTGTTCGATTCCTAGCTGTTTCCGTAATTTCGTTCGATACGAGTTAAAAGTGTAATTGTACATATGGCTGTGAGTGTCCGTGTCCGTGTCCCGTAGATTTGCTACATGTTAGTTGTGTAGCACACCTCTCTATCTATCATTCTCTCTGTCTCTCCATCTCTTTTTATCTTTTGCACACGCACACGCTTATAGTTGTAACAGTTTTGCTGCTCAATTGGTCTTGATTTAACATTATTAAAGCATTTTGGGTTTTTCGAGTGTCGTCCATGTGAACGAACGTCCATGGATGAGACTTGTCTACTTGTTGTTCATTCCCTGAAGCATTGACGAGGACGAAGAGTGTGTGCGTGTGTGTGTGTGTTGTTATAAGTGTAAGAGTAGAAAGCAACACCATTCATCGGTGCTGGATCTGGCTGGGTGTGTGTGTACGTATGTGTGTTTGTGCAGGACAGGCATCATACCTTTCCTGGCCTTTGGCTATTTGAGGCATGTGACAATTGAATTAGTTTAACACAGATTGAACACAATTACATACAATCTTTCGATTATTAACATTAATGTTATTAAATCTATTGGTCTTCTGTTGCTTAAAGATTGTTGAGAGATTGCAAAAGTTTTCCAATCTCCGCACATGATTATGATATAGCACTGGTATGTGTCATGAACTTTAGCTAATATTGAATGAAGGAGAGTTGTTAATAACTTGGGCGGCAACAACACTATACATATATGGGAGCATTAGTTTGGGCAGGTGAAAACAATGGACATGTCAAAAGGCACCATCTATAAACATATGAGGATTACGAAGTTTTTTTGGGTGCGGTGGTAAGTCAATAATTGGTGATGGCATATGGTGTCCAGTCGAAACGTGTGCGCTAGAACAAAACTACAAACTAAGAACAGTCAGGTTAAGGATGCTTACTATGATAATAAGGTTTTATAACTTACATAAGATAGTCGCAGTGTGCCGAATGTGTCAGTGATAAATAAACATATGTCCTATCTGACATGACTAGATCACAATACAAACAACTAACATTCTCAGAGCAGTATTGCAGTATACACTTGATCCTTTTTGTACGCGGTTTATTTGTACGCGGATTTTTTGTACGCGGTTTTTTAAATCATCTCCCAATTACTTTTTTTACGCGGTTTTATTTTTTGTGCTCGGTTTTTTCTTTCTCGTTTTTTAATTTTTCTCCTTCAATTATGCTCCTTTTTGAACACACTTCTAAAAACAACCCTTTACTCAATATGCAATAAAATGCAACTCTGTAGCGATTGAATGCGAATAAGAGAAATGTCAAAAACATTGTGTGAAAACAAAAATTGATATCGAAATGGCGCCGACACGTAAAAATTTTAATTTGCGTGAAAAAATTCAAATTTTGGATAAAATAAAGAGCGGAGAAAAGATTGTGGGTATTGCTAAATACTATAAAGTTAACGAGTCTTCAATACGAACAATTAAAAAGAATGAAAAGGTCATTCGTAGTGCAGTCGTAGTTTGTGGAACAGATTCCTCGAATTCATTTTATGCAAGAAACTTGGCGCTGATCAAAATGGAACGCGCATTATCTTTTTGGGTGGAAGATCACATCCAAAAAAGAATTCCCGTCGACACTAGATGTATTCAGCAAAAAGCAAAACAATTTTACCAACGTTTAAAAGATGAAGAGCCGTCCACTTCGGAGGCAACAAAGCAGCCGGTGTTTTCTGCCAGCAATGGTTGGATCAAAGGGTTCTTGCAACGACATTCACTGCATAACGTAAAAATACGTGGTGAAAGTGCATCAGCAGATGAGAAAGCAGCACAAGAATTCCCGAAAACATTGAGTGAAGTCATTTCTGTAGGAGGATACGTCCCAGACCAAGTTTTTAACGCCGACGAGACAGGACTCTTTTGGAAAAAAATGCCTAGTCGCACTTATATCGCTAAGCATGAAAAAATGGCTAAAGGCTTTAAGGCAGCAAAGGAACGTGTAACATTCTTGCTATGCAGTAATGCATCTGGGGACAAACTATTGAAGCCGCTGCTTGTAAACAAATACCTCAAGCCAAGAGCTTTAAAAGGTAGTTTTTTTATTAGATGAATTCTACCACTATGGACTACATTAACATTTTTTTTTTGGTTTTACAGGTGCTGACCTAAATAATTTAACTGTTCATTGGATGGCTAACAAAAAAGCCTGGGACTACATTAACATTTTTTTGGTTTTACAGGTGCTGACCTAAATAATTTACCTGTTCATTGGATGGCTAACAAAAAAGCCTGGGTAACTGCCTCTCTTTTTAAGACATGGTTTACAGAATGCTTTGTTCCTGAAGTTCGAGAATACCTTTACTATAAGAAACTTGACTTTAAAGTGCTGCTGCTTATTGATAATGCTCCTGGGCACCCGCTTATTGAACATCCGAACATAAGAGTAATGTTCCTACCACCAAATACAACATCACTTATTCAGCCACTTGACCAGGGCATTATTGCCACATTTAAATCCTACTACATAAAGCATTCTTTTCAGTATGTTCTAGGCCAAATAGAAAATGACCCGGAGTTGGATGTAGTTTCAGCATGGAAAGCATTTACTATAAAACATTGTATAGATTGCGCTAAGCGTGCTGCGGCGGAGATTAAGAAAAGTACTCTCAATAAATGCTGGAAAAATATTTGGAGCAATGTTATTTTGCACGATGAATGTGAAAGCGAGAGCCTAAATGCATATGCCGACATTTTTGAGGTGGCGAGAAATATTGGTGGCGAAGGATTTGAGGATCTGGCCGTTGAAGATATCAACGAGCTCTTTGAAAACTGCGTGGCAGAAGATGATGAAATCATTGAAGCGCTTCGTGACGACAATAATAATGATGATGTTGCAAGCGAAGATAGCACTTGCTGTGACTCTGCACCACTTACATCCAGTTTAATTAAGCAAGGCTTAAAAAAAGCAAAGGATCTGGAAGATTTCTTTATAAATCATGATCCAGTTGATGAGCGGTTGACTCTATTTCGTCGTGAATTAAAACAAGCAATGAGCCGCTATCACGACTTGTATGAGGAGGCCAAAAATAAAATGCCTCAGGGTCTGATGACTGACTTTTTCAAGCGTAATCAGTAATGAACATTAGTAGCTTATTAATGGTGAGCTTCATTTACGATCTCTTTAATTTATTTACATGCATACATATGTGTAATATGAAAAGTACCTTTACTGTAAGACAGTATGAAATATTGTTAATTTTTACCTATACTTAATTTTTATTTTTGTTCCTGTTTCTTATTAAATATGTATTAATTTAATTTAAATAAATAACTAAAATCGAAAAAAAAATGTTTTTATATTGAGTTGGTACGAGTTACACATTTTCTATAGAAATCCAATTATTTCTACGCGGTTTTTTTTTCTACGCGGTATTTTTCAGAAAATAGACCGCATAAGCAGTTTTGTACGAAAAATGTGTTTTTTGTACGCGAATTTTTCTACGCGGTAATTTTTTGGTCCCAGTATACCGCGTACAAAAAGGATCAAGTGTATTGTGTCCTGTAAGCACTTTAATATGTCGAAGTTTTTCAAAAGTTGACAGTTGGAAACATCATTGATCAGGTTCTGTTTATCATAATATAGAAAACGAGAAGCTCTTTCATTTTGGATGCAAATGGAATTTGGTTTGTTATACTATTGAAAGTTATCAAAGTGTTTTTTAAATTTAAAAAATTTACAACTGCAGCACTATATATCTTGGACTAATGCATAAAATCGGTAAACCTTATATTTTTATAAAGATGACAACGTTCGTCCAAACCCCCAATAATTGTTTATTCATGTTAGTAAAAATACAATAATTGACTGAATCCGGTTGGGGAGATGGATCCAAACGGTCCAGCTTGAGGTGTCTTTCAAGGTGAGCACAACGGAAGTCGCAGAAGTTTCCCTCTCATGTAGAGGCACACACAAATTTTGGTTAATTTTATAAAAGGAAATTGAAAATCACCAAAATTGTATCTTAACAACGTTCAAAGCGCACAACAATATGCACAGAATGGCATATTGTGAGAGAAGTGTGGCGATCCATTTACAACTTTGATTTTCAATAGTAAATAATGCAATTGAAATAGAATTTAATCTCGGAATCTTTACTGTTTCACAAATAAACATTCTCTGGCATTTAATTTTTATGGATAACTGCACATAAAGGTTAGCTGTCACTATGAAGTAGGTGGTCTATACGGAAGGACAAACTATAGGTATTTTGAGAATTATGTTAGTAATATTTTCATGAAATTGTCTTGTTGACAAAAACCCGAATGCCGCCGAAAGAGAGCGGAGAGGTATAATATCTCATGATCTGGGCGGTCAGTCCACAGGTCTGAAACCAAAAATGAGGAGCACACCAAAATTATTTATCAGTAAATCCTACGTATCGCGCGCTTTGTGAGACGTAGCACCGTCTTTTTGTAGAAAATTAATAATAAAACGATAATTTTTTTGAAAATAACTTAGTTTAAGAAATCAGCCATTGGGTCTAGGTGATTGGTACCTTTTTTGTTCTCTGTTTTTCGCTTTTGCAGAAACCTACGCACCTACATCACAGAAGGAGCCTACATGCCAAATTTAAGGGCTCTAGCTATATCCGTTTGGACTAGGGGTGATCAGTCCCTCATATGGTAGCATAAATAAGTGCGATTTAACGATTTTTTCAATAGGGTGCATGGCAACGCCCATTTATCATCGAAATGTAATCCTTCTTGACTTATGTAGCAAATCTCATCTTCATACCTCTGATGGCTCGTAAGCTATGACCTCATTGATATTTTAGTTTGTGTGGGTAGTGCCACGCCTATTTTTATACCCCCACCCCCTACGGGTAGGAGAGTATATATCATTTGAAAGGACCCAAAAGTGTAACACATATAAGAAGTCACTTTTGACGCCAGTTTTATTTCAACCAAATTCAATACATATCTGTCCGGCTGGTACGCACGATAACTTTCGAAATACGAAACCAATTGCTTTGAAACGTTGCATCGGTCAATATATATCCCAAAAACTACTTACGGGTATTGCAAGTGGGCTACATGGCCCCATCCCTTATGGTACCTCCCATACAAATGTACCATTCCTCCCACTATAGAAATCGGGTAATAATATCAATACACCAACGCCATCTTGTTCAAATTCTGTATTTCGTTAAGTTATAACACGATATAATTTTTGAAGGAAAAAGTGGAGGTCTAGCCTCGACCCTTCAGGTACCTCCCATACATATGTACCCCACCGCCCACTTTAGAAATCGAGTAGTAATATTCAATATACAAAACGCGATCGTGGAAAAATTTTGCATTTATCAAAGGATTAAGTTTTGGATTAAATATTGGAAGTCTAGCCACACCCCTTCTAGTACCTCCCATATCCATCTGATACAGACTACTTTAGAAATCAATTAATATTATTAATACACCCAACGCGAACGTGCCCATATTCTGCACTTAGTAAAGCTAAAACAGGATAAAGTTTTAGAGAAAAATCTGGAAGCCTAACCTCGCCCCTTCTGGTACCTCCCATACAAATCTACCACTCGGGCCACTTTAGCAATCGATTAATACACCCAACGCGATCGGGCCCAAATTCTGTACTTAGTAAAGCTAAAGTAGGATAAGGTTTCAGGGAAAAAATCTGGAAGTCTAGCCATGCTCCTTCTGGTACCTCCCGTTTAAATGTGCCACTCGGCCCACTTAAGCAATCGAGTAATAATATCAATACACCCAACGCGATCGTGCCCAAATTCTGTACTTAGTAAAGCTAAAGTAAGATAAGGTTTCAGGGAAAAAATCTGGAAGTCTAGCCACTTCCCTTCTGATACCTCCCATACAAATGTACTGTTCCTCCCACATTAGAGATGGAGTAATAATATCAATACACCCAACGTGATCACACCTAAACTTTGTATTTAGTAAAGCTATCTCATGATAAAGTCTTTGAGAAAAAACTGGTATTCTCTCCACGCCCCTTCTGGTAACTCCCATACAAATGTACCACTCCGCCCACTTTATATAATATCAATATACTAGCAATTTTTATATTTTACTGAGGGTGGAGGTATATGTAAGTCGTTTTTCCCGACTTAAACTTTCTTACTGGTTCTAAATATGTTTTCATGTAGCCTACGATTGAGGCCCTACGGACAGTAACATATAGTGACAATTTCATTGCAATGGGCCCATTTATTTTGCTGATGTAATTATTTTTTTAAAATAGAGATACAGCCGGTCCAAATTTTTAGCTTTGGGGGCGAAGACACTCCCATTTTAACCCCTCGCATATTCCACGAGAGTTTTATAAGGGCATGGACAATGCGATTGCCAACGCCACCATTTACGAATAGAATTCCACAGTTTTGGGAGCAATTTACCGCAATTGTCGGCTATTTCTTCCAGCCAGGAGGTACCAAATTTTATGTGACAGTATGGGACATACGCTTTTTCACCAAGGTGAGGCCAATCTTACCACCTCTGCTACTTTATGGGTTAACCAACAGCCCGACGGGGCTTCTGACCCCCTTGCTGTCCGAATTCCCTAACAAGGGTTGTAAGTGCGTGCTTACGTCATAAAAGGAACCTACATGAGAAATTTCTAGGTTCTAGCTTCAACCTTTAGGGGGGTGATAAGTCAGTCGCGCAAGACATTTATATATATTTATATTGTCATATTTACCACACATCCATATGTGCGTAAAAAATGGACGTAAAAACTTAATTTACCCTTCGCTACGTGCGTGCACTACGTAAAGGTATTAAAGTTGGCAAACATTGAATACTTAATATTATATCACATACTGTCACAATGGGTCCATAGGGACCTAAGTGATCTCCTCTACAATGGAGATGCTTGCATTACATAGGTCACTTAATATCTAAATCACTGTCAGTCGCTCCATTAATAATATGGTATGTATTTGCCAGGCTAGTATTTTGAACCTAATATTTGTAATGTTAAAACCGTACTAGCGAAAACGCTTTTTAACTCAAAATCAATGTACCAACCAACTTTTATTCCCTTACCTACATAGCCTTACAACATCATTTACCAAAACTGCCGCACATCCTGCCGAATGCTCGTTGAAAAAAAAAGATAACGCACATTATTCAAATTTGTATCCATAGCAGCAATTATTTTGGAAATCTGTTGTCTTGCACTCATTCAATACATAGTACATTTTGACGAGGCCAACTTGAGCGTCGAGTGAATCAAATCATTTCAGTCTCTCGCTGTGTCTCTTTGCGTATGTTTGTCCAAACTGCCACGTCCCTCGTTCTTAGCCAGAGACTACAAGCCAATGTGGACTACACATCAACCATTGCTATTTAAATAAACATAATTGCACTTAAAATGGTAATAAATGCTTTAGCAATCTACACAGGAAGTTGTTAAAACACTCCCTAAAGGTCAAATTCAAATGATTCTACTGCAAATAACATCAACTCTCTAGAGTAAGTTTTCAAATGGTTTTTGTTTCCTCCATACGATATGATGGCAATGAAGATGGTGGCGGTACTAGCAGGGGCAATGGCAATAGCATCAGCAGTCGAAGCAGCAGTAACGGTTATGTGGAGTACTCTGCACTCTGTACTCGTATTTGTGTTTGTTTGTTATGGCCCCGGCGAAAAACGCACTTGTAAAAGCCAAAAGTTTAAACTTAAGGGGCGGCGACGGCATTGACGGCCACTCACTGGCTTAGGAAGTTACATTGGGGTCTGCTGGTCTGTTCTTTGCCGGCCACCGACTGGATATGTATATTTGTCTGGTTTATGGCTTGTTCCAAAAATTTTACATACGCCTTACAACAGGCAGACGCCAGCCGAACGGACGGACAAATAGCCAGTCAGTCTTACACAAAAACTCTGTGGGCATGGACTTGTTTTAGCAACTTGTTATTTTTTATAAACATACAATAATAAAAAGTATTAGTGCGAGGAGTTTGCTGTTGCTGATGCTGTACGCTGCTGATATTTGTATAGTCCTTTATGGAATGTGCCCCAGCACGCCGCTGTTAAAAAACACTTAAATTTACATAATTTGCCAACTTTGGTGTCTCTTTGCCGCTCGTCTCGAAGTTTGCCGGAAAAAGTTGGTCGCAGCCGCACAGCAGCCTCTGAGCCTTGACAAACATGGAACATGGATCGGAGTTTATTTTTATGGGAATGCACGTTTAAAACACTGTCAACAGTTTTTTGGTGTGTTATCAACAAAATGTTGTTGCCAGCTCTCTTTTTATGCGATTATTCAGTTTTTTTCGTTTCGTTTTTTTTTCAGCCTCATCATACTTTTAACGTTTGCACAAAATTTCTCTATTAAAAGCAAACCGCTATTATGCAAAAAACGAAACGTAACACAAAATATTACAGCCGGGGCCAAACTTCTTCATAACTTTGGAGACATGAGACACATTTCTGAATGCCATGAAATATGTGCGGCAGTCGCATGTGAGTTCATTACTTTGTCAGCTATCCGCATCAGTTCAGCTTGTGCTCGTTGACTTTAAGGAACAGCTTTATAACATTTTAATTCAATGTAAAATTTAAGGTATAACAACATGACGATGTGGCGAAGAGATTGCATACAAATGTAAAGGATTTGCTATGATGATGTACAATAGGAGGGAACAGTGGGTGAAAAGCACACATTTATATAAAAAAGGGTGAAACTTGATAGAAGACAGAAAACGTCAAGCGATTGCACCACAGATATGCCAGTATATCGAAAGGTTACGAAAGTTTAAACATTACGAAACAGTTTCGAAAGTATCAAATGCCACCAAATCTTAAGTTTAGGTTTTCTTTTACGCATTGATTGTGTGTTGTATAGCTTAGCATGAAAAAAAATCGACAACAGCGCCACCTATCGGATCTAAAGTATCCTATTTTTTTGAACTGGAAACAATCACAAGCGGCATCTATCGGATCTAAAGTATTAAATATTTCAAACTGAAACCAATCACATAAATCCTCAAAGTTTCATTGAAATCGGTAATACGTGATGTTTATTTATATTGCGATTATTTAGAAAGTAATTTAAGAAGCGATTTGTTATTTTTCATTTGAGTTATGACAATGACACGTACTTTCATAGTGAAAGGAAAGTGGGAGATTTTATTTGTCATAAGAGAAATATAACTGTGATTCATTTAGAGTAAGCATTTCCATTAGCATTTCTTTATAGATCGTTCCATTATCATCCACATGCTCACCGTTGTCTTGAAGAGTCAAAAGGTGTCATGAAAATGTAGCTAAAATCGGAAATGTTAGGAAGGAAAAATTATTGAGATTCGGTCATATATTTTATCACTCTAGGGGCGAATCTGTGCCAGTTGCGGGGTTTGTTGTAGATTTCCCCTTTCCCCACCACTTTTAAACACGATGCGCAGCCCTTTGTCCTTGCCCCATCTATCCCATTTTTTGGTTCATGATTTTTCTTTCTCAAACTCACAAAATTAGGGGGTAAGCCGTATCGAAATCGAAAACTCTTGCACTATACTAAACCCAGTACGCACACACAAATGTAAAAAAACACCTTAATGCGATTTCGGGGATTGCATTTTGTTGACCACAAAACAGATACTAATGAAACCCCATCAGCCGATTTTAAATACATTTTCATAACAACTATTTACTTTTCAAGACAACTGTGTCTGAATCTCAATATACGTAATTGAATGACACACAATTAAAACATCACATCCAGCTCAAATTGAGAAGGATATTGAGGATGTACCGGAAACTTTGGCCTCCTGTGGCCTTGATGTAAAGACTTACAAGATCTAACTTGTTCAAAAATTGGTCAAACGGCCTTATCCCATATTAAAGACTATAAAGTCGAGATTAGTGTACATATGTAGAGCTCTCAATACTGCGGAGCTCTCAAAACTGCCCGAGAATAATGTTCGACTCGGTTGGGTCCCCGTACTCAGTGACATTTCAGGAAACAAAATAGCGGATGAACTGGGGCGAAAAGGCTTAGCAATGGATCCCGGCCAATCGGATGGATCAGTGCGACTACCAATGTGTCATATATACGAAATTGTAACCCGTCATATCGAACGGCTGGCAAATGCACATTGCACCGACTGTATGGTATCACGAGATATTTGGCTAGGACTGGATGAAAGACGAACCAGATCACTATTACAACTAGATAGGAGTTCCGTTAGGCGACTAATTGGAGTAATCACGGGATTCTCTGATCCATCATTTACATCCAACTGAAGGATTACTGTAGGCTTTGCGACGATGAGAAGGAAATTGAGACCATTGAGCATTTATTATACCATTGACTTCATAGAAGAAGAAGGCTATTTCTCGGGAATCGGTTCTTTGATAGATTTATATAACTGTCGTCATGCAACATGGAGAATCTGGTGAAGTACATAGATGGTTTGAGCTGGCTTAAGGGCAGAGGACCATAGTGTCCCCACGTAATCTCACTACTTGTATATAAGAAGTTAAAAGAGAAAGCACAACGGAATTATTTTTTAGCACATCTATCTCTTTAATCCTGTACTATTCTTCGGCACTCTTTATAATATTGTAAAATGTTCTTCCCTTTATATTTCTTCTTTCATAAATCAGGACAATCACAATGGACTATAATGGTCTCCTAGTGTTGTAATAGCATGGGTTTGTGCTGTGTCATTACAAGTCCTCAACTCTAACCTAGTCAATGGAATCTGCAATAGTTAAATAAAGATTCGTTACTATAGCGCCGAATTTCAATTCAATATGTCAATGAACAAAATTTTCTCATTATCAACCCTACGAAATTTACCGTGATGTTGGCGACTTTAAGTTTCAGCAACACGGTGCTACGGCATACTCAATTCGGAATCCTGGAAAGAATGTTTAATTATAGATGACATTAACCCTGATGGCTCTTGGTTTTCAAGTATAGTATTCTTAATTGTGGATGACCTTAAACCTACTTGGGCTTGATTTTGAAGTGTAGAGTTCTTAACTTTAGATGTCATTAGACCTGGTGGCGCTTGATATTTAAGCGTATAATTCTTAACTATAAATGCCATTCTGCCTAGTGGGGCATGATTTTTACTAAATAATATGCAGATAGCAAATTAGATAGTTTCCAAACTATCTAATCAGTATCTTTTTGATTTGCTTATTTACTATCATTACAAACCTTAAGTATTATAATCTCCACCAAATTATCGAGAAGTCAAAACACACTGGTGCGAAAATAGTATCAACGAAGATCACACGTCACTTGATTCGCACAAACTCTTTAGATTTTCATACTTAATTGGAGGATTTTATACGTTTAAATTCAAATACAATTTTTGCAATAAATAAGTATTTTAAACTTAAATTTATAATGCGAATTAATGTTATTTCTCTTCCAAACATTTTTTCTCAGAGATTTATGTAAGATTTTTTATTCTTACTTTGAGTCAGATATTACTTGATATTAATTCTAAGAATTTTTTACTTCATAGTTGACTAGTTTGTTGTTAATATTCTCCAGGTAAGTTCGTACATACTTAATTGGAGAATTTCTTTCTTATTTTAATAATTTCTACAGAGATTAATGTAAGATTTTTATTCTTACTTTGTCAGAAAAAACTTGATATTAATTCTAAGAATTTTTTTCTTTAAAGTTGAGAAGTTCGTACTTAAAATTCTGTAATTAAGTTTGTACAAACTTAATTGGAGAATTTCATTCTTATTTTAATAATTTCTACGCCAACATTTTTGAACATATCCCCCAGCTACCACCAGCTGTTACAACAACAACAACAACAACAACATATCCCGTTTTTTACTTGATTTAAGAATAATAAGTACTATTCGTAGTTAAATCTTTAAGAACTCTTTCTGCAAAAAAATTTAATAATAATCTGTGTATTTTGTCTCATAACTTACGAAGGTAAAACTTCAGGTGTTTGCATTTGTTTAATTAATTTATCTTGAAATAGTAGAAAAATCCTTAGAAACCCGCACCCTTTTTTATGTGAACTAATAAGAGCCTGTACCTTAATACAAAATTACCATGCCCAGATAAAAAGTTGGCGAATTAGTTAACACTTTGTACACTATAAACTTTTCTACTGCTGTAAAATAAGTATGTTAACGTCTGGCCCTACGACAGAAAGACATATATATATATCATTTATATGGTAACGGTAATTATCAGTGAGTTAACATAACTGAAATTGCAGAACTCGTTTAATAAATAAATATGAAACTGCAATTTATTTAGCAGTTTAAAAAAATCGTATTGTGCAATAATCGCCCGTATTTTAAGGGTGTAGATGCGCGACTATCTTGTGGATGACCTTTGACATATTACAACCATCTCAATTCGTTGATCTTCTGTCTTCCTTAAGCTGCAGACAGCAATATCGGAAATATGAGTTAATCACCACGCCTAGTAAAAGCTTCTCACAAAAGCTGACGTCCATAGTTTCCTTTAAACATACAAAATGTCTCTCTCTTTACAAAAGCCACAATTCTTTCTCTTCTCGCAATATCATTTTACACCCACTGTACCCTCACCACTGGTTAGCTAACAATGTAGGCGAGGGACTTTGTGCGTTTGTCTGATTGTCTGTATCAGATGAAGATATCACGTGCAACATGATTATTTCATGTGAACAGCTCCAAATAATCCACAATTGTAGTATGTAAGCTGCTTGCTTGCTTTCTTGTTGCCCCGTCAGACGGAGCAGAAGACGACGTAAGATGCGCGCGTTAAATAACAAACTACTCCGATACGTGACTGTGCCGTGGACGATTAAGATGAAAATGCTGCGAGTGTTTTTCAAATGATATAAAGATATGTGCCACAAATACTCGTGCATAACTCCAGCCACTCGTTCACTTAGAGACACACGTTGCTGGTACACATGAAGGTAACACCAACACCATCCACGGAATATGATGATGCCTTTACCCCCTTTCATTGTGCGCTAATAAGATGATGACATGATCCGCTTAAACAGAAATTCCCTGTGCTGAGATGTACAAAGATTTCCTTAACCTTGGAAAATGTTATAAAGCGATTGGCCTGCGTAGCTTCTTATAGAAATGCTTAATATTCGTGTATTTAAACCGTTTAAATTTTAAGAAGAATATGTTATTGAACTTGATGTTGAATATGCGAATGGGAAAGTACCAAACCCAAGTCACGTATAAACTCATTAACTGACAGTGGCAGTCAACTAACTCTATAACAACTAGAAAGTTACATAGTGTCCTGCTGTCCTGCTACGAGGCCAACAAGAAAGAGTACGAGGACACGGACACGGACGCAGATACGGACATGGACATGAACATAGATGAGAACGTGGATTCCCAAATAACCTCATAAATCAGTTTCTTTGTAAATTGAACACTCCTTAAGACAAATTGCCAGCAATAACTGACTCCGGCAACAGCTTTTGCCGGCCATTACAGTGACGCTTGGGTTAATCTGTTAGGTGAAGGGGGGTAGGGGGGTGAGCGTGGGGGCCAGCACTAAATTAATGTTTTCTGATACAAGGACATATGTTACGAAAGGATGACATTCGATGTCAAATGGCACTGTAAGCAATTTGTGTTGTTATTCTTTTGTTGTCTCCTCTCTGGCGTTTGATTATCTGGGAGTGAAATCAATAAAACTGTAGCAACGTCCACTCTTTGGGATGGACGGACGTCGGTCACATTAGTCAGCCATTGTTAGCCAAATTAATTGCGTAGGTACTTTAAATTGAATGAAATGAATGGAGATGCATTCTGTCTTGGCAAATCAATAAACTTAATGTTATCATTAAATCGAGTACTTAAGCAAACAACTAAAACTATTGCATGGATGATGCGTGTAAAGTAGTGTCTGCCTGGGGAGAAATGTTTGAAGGGTTGTGCACTATCAGCATTTTGTGGTAATCAGACAGTGTGAATCAGACAGCCAGATAAATTTGCTGTGGCAGAGCAAAACAGGGGGGTAGAAGTTATGTTTGCTTTTCTAATGTTTTTAGTTAAAAAGGGAATTTAAATTAATTTGAAAGGGACCCACACAGATAGAAATAAATAACTTTTCCTCCTTGCTATTAAACAATAAATGTTTCTGAGTTGTAGGAAAAATGGATGAAATCCTTGACATCAGGTTATAACTACAACTGTGTAACAGCTTAATATAATGGTAATGGTATGGTATGTAACGGCTAAACTCAAAGTGTACTTAATAGATTTTAATTTGTATCTGGAAGAGAATAGGGTACTTTATTATGCTTCTAATTTTTGAAATCGGAAGCATTTAAAGTCTGATTATGGTATGTAACGGGTAAACTCAGAATGTACTTAATAGATTGTAGTAAACCTTTTCCACAACATCTGAATTTGTATCTAGAAGAGAATGGGGTACTTTATTTTGTTTCTTATTTCCGAATTCGAAAGCCTATAAAGCATTAATCGACGCCCTTTGCTGCCCAAATCTCTTACTATTCTAGAAAAAGACATAAGTATATTATGCGGTTGGGACCGGCCGTGGCGTAGTGGTTAGAACACGCGACTCCCATGCGGGAGATCACAGGTTCAACTCCTGGCTCCAGTCATCTTAAAAAAAATAGTAAGGCGGTTATCTTCGGCTATGCCGAAGCTCAGATACCCTTCACCATTTGTTAAAATGATGATAGAACTTAACCTTTGCACTACAACTTTATTTTATTAAACTTTGTACCACAAAACAGGGGAGTTAGTGAGAAGTGGACGTTACTTTTAGCTTCACACATCCATTTTTTGTCAATAATTTTTTATCGATTTTATTCGATTTACCGATAAGTTTATGAGTTGGTGAGTTGTAGCAAATTTTAATTTTTATTTCCCAAAAATGGGAATTTGTGTGGGATGTGGGAGTAGTCAAATCCGATCTAGCTTATCTTAGAACTTAACCTCTGCTTCTGGAAAGAAGCTTACTTGCCAAATTTCAGCCCGCAAGCTCATAAACTACAGGAACATACAGACGGGCACCCCCAAAAAGGGGGAGTTTGTATAGAATGTGGGAGAAGTATACGTCCGATATTGCTCATCTTACAACGAAAGCTCCTATTATAGGATACAAACTTGCATATCAAATTTCAGCTCGATATTTCCTAACCTACGGCTGTAATCGCGGGGGCAGTTAGGCGGACACCCCAAAAAAAAGTGGTTTGAATGGGAGGTGGGAGTAGTTTTTGACCGACATTGCTTATCTTATAAAGTAGCCTCCGCTTAGAGATTGAATCTTTCGTACAAAATGTCAGCTATATACCTCTTAAAATAAGGTTGCAATCGCAGAACAGACCCCAAAAAGGTAGAGTTTATATGGGAGGTGAGAGTTGTTTTTGACCATCGGTTTCATCTTAATACTCAACCTCCGCTTAGAGTATGTAAGCTTGTATGCAATATTTCAGCTTGATTGCTCTTAAATTACTAACGTAATCGCGGGGACAGACATACGGACACCCCCAAAAAGAGGGATTTTGTATGGGAGGTGGGAGTAGTTTTGACCGATCGGTCTCATCTAACTACTCAACCTCCGCTTAGTGTAGGGAAGCTTGCACAAAATTTCAGCTGGACTGCCTTTAAACTACAGCTGTAATCGTAGGAATAGACCCCAAAAAAAGGGAGGTTGTATGGGAGGTGGGAGAAGTTTTTGACCGATCGGGCTCATCTTAAAACTCAGCCTCCATTTAGGGCAAAAAAGCTTGCATACAATATTAAAGATTGATTGCTCGTAAATTACTGCTATAATCGCGGGGACTGACATACGGACACCCCCAAAAAGAGTGATTTTGTATGGGAGGTGGGAGTAGTTGTTTACTGATCGGTCTTATCTTACTACTCAACCTCCGCTTAGTGTAGTTAAGCTAACATACAAAATTTCAACTACCGATCAGGCTAATCTTAGATCGCTTTGAGAATAGAAGCTTGCATTCTAAATTTCAAATCGATATCTCTTAAACTGCGGCTGTAGTCGCGTGGACAGACGGACGGACAGACGGTCACCTTTAAATCGACTCAAATTTTGATGCAGATCATTTATATATATATATATTGTCATACCTACCATGCCTCCTTATGGGCGTTACAAATGGAAGAACAAAATTAATATACCCTTCACTCTGTTCATGCGCGTGGTGAAGGGTATAAAAAGAGAAAACAAATTTTTTCTTTCACTGTCGGCTCCCCTCGTATGTTGTCGACAGCAACTTCGCAGTATTAGTGTCGAGTCAATCGGCATGTCTAGTAAGAGCTTCTCAATCAGTGACGTTCGCATTCGTCGAAAAACAAGTAGGTGCCGTTAGTTGTGAATCTTAAAATAGAAACCGTGTTAATTCACAACAACGCGAGAAGCTATCCCATACCTCATGCATGGGGTGTAAAGGAAAATTAAGTTAAGTTATACTATGCGGTTATAGCAGTGCACAACCTTTTTATCTCAAAAATTTTCTACCCATTTTGGTGTTTCTGCATTTATATATTTTGAAAAGTTTACGTCACAAATAGTTGACTTACAAAGCGGATAAAAATGATTTACAATGCAATTTATATTTATAAAGCTATACGAAAATATTTATCCCTAGCAAAACCACGACATTTGATCAAAATCCGAAATTAGAATCCTATTAACATTATACCCCATAGCCAAGGCCTTATACTAATCGTAGCCTTCAATCGCCCTTACACCGCCTACACAATTTTCCAATCACATTTTGCTTACACAACGCCTTATGGCATCACGAGTCAATGACATAGCCATTAAACTAGTGTCGTGTTAAGGCTATGGAAGGAAAACGACACCTGCACATTTCCTTATTGATTATGCAAATTGATAAAGTTGTCATAAGTGCGATTGTTTTTACACTCCTATTCGCTCGCAAATTTTTATGTGTCAGAAAATCTATTAAAGTGTCGACGTGTCTCTGAGTTCTTTTGTCTGCCATTATGTGTCTATTATACATGTATGTGTGTATTGTCTTACAAATCTATATCTTCGCTTATAACAATACACAGCCGATGATATTGCAACAATAGTAAGTACAATGCCATCGTCGTACAACACCTTGCAATGCAACAAGCTCACTCACTCACTCACTCGCTCGTTCGTTCGTTCGCTCATACAGGTGCGAAATGATAATAATACAATAGAATATTGATGCTGTTGTTACTGCCAATGTTGCTATTGCTGTTGCTGCTGCTTTGGCACTTCTGGCTCGAGCAGTGAAATGCATTGTTAATAGTGTCAATGGGAAAGAATCATGCAATACGCCGGCAGTCATGTTCATATGGATTCGTATTCTTTATCAACTTGATGGTCATTTACAGAAATACGTTTATTGCTTATCGCATTAAATACTGGTGCACACTTTCTTTAGCTTTAGGTGCAAAACAGAGAGGCGGAGGAGGCCACCGACAGGAGAGAGTTGTTACTACAAACAACACACACACATATACAGAAACAGACACTTTGGATTATTTGGGTGACCAACATGTTGTTGTAGTTGTTGTTGGTTTAGACCACACTGAGTAACCGAACACACTAAACTAGGAATTAAGATTGTCTTTTTCTCGGAGTTTTACACCTGAAATCCTCATATAATCCGCAGTAAACACACATATGTGAGAGGAGACAGTATTCCATCATGCCTTGAGGTAAACTAAGTGTGTAAAACAACTTGATCACATACCGGCTGTACATATGCAGGTCCTGCCTGGGTGGCTATGAATGTGGCTACACTAACGATACGATGGCACATGCATATGCTACCAACACACAAGGTGAGACTTTAAAACATTTTGTACAGTTCTGTGTGAATGGTATAAAATGAAGTGGTTTGAATGCAATACGAAGGACTGTGGTGAGTAACGGGACCAAAAGTGTGTTAAATTTTTGACGTATAACTAATGTTTACTTAATTTTTTTTCTAAAGGTGATGGTAATTTTTTTTAAAATTACGACAAATAAAAAAAAATATTGGCAATGTTAAATGGCAAAGTATGAAGGTTGGAACACGCCACTATCATGGGACGGCCAGAGTTCATTCCCTGTTATCATCATTAATTGGTCGGCGGACCCCTCGAAGTTGTAGACAGCAACTTCAAAGAGGTCGAGGCAATCGGCAGTCTAGTAAAAGCTTCTCAAACAACTTTAAGTTTGAGTCAAGTACCATATCTCATTCATTGAATGTAAAAGCAAAATAAGTTTTGAATAATGGGTACAATTACTAACATACGGGAACTTATTTTAATATATCGCGACCTAAAGTCGTAAAGATTGTAAGGCCACTTTTTGCCTAAATGTATTTTTTGATGTAGAAAACAAGATAAATTTAAAACGCATCTGGGTTGAAAAAAAACCACCAAAAATATATGCGTTGTCACCTTTCATAACTAAATAGAAAATTTTCTAAGTTTATACAACATATACAAACAAAGCGAAAATGTCATAGCATTTCAATGCAAATGCATGAGGGCGGATTCTCGCGGAGGAATTTGCAAGCATTTGAGCATATTTTATTGAAAAACTTATTCCACCCAGAGAAGATGATTACACTATGTGACAGTCATTTGGAACGTGGGGAGTGACCTAGTGCATGTTGTAGATCTGGTCGAGTACAACATGACGCTGTATACCAAAGTTTTCTTACTCTCTCAAAATCTTAACGCACGGTTCAAAAACCGGTTTTTCGGATCTTTTCGCACAGTGCATGTTTTCGAAAGCCGACTTATATACTTTGTTAATGGCACCAAGATCTTTCTAATCGGTTGAGTCATTCCATAGCTTAAAAGTACCTATTACCGAAATTGTTCAAATATTTCGAAGCCTTGCCACGCCCACATATTTTAAAAAAGGCAAGTTCTAAAAATGAGGTTGTATTTCTATATGTAAAATCTAGCTGTATGCAACATTTCATTAAAATATGAGAGGGTCGGATTCAATGAATTATTGTTTTTGATATGAAATTCATCATATGTAAAAAAACACGCATATGTATATGAAAGACTACACTAGCGACTTTGTACGATAGACTTTATTTCTAATATCTGGTCCAAAATGCGTCGGAATCTAAAGGTGAATGTGGCACCTTTTATGAGATAGTGAAAGCATATTATCGCATATCTAAAACATCAATGTTAGGAGAGCCTTTCAAATTCGTATGAGCATAATTAAGAGCAATATAACAGTGATAGTCTTGACAAGTCATACGAGTTCCTTTCTCAATTATGAATGTATTAAGTCTAAATATTGTGTGCCGAATAGGACACATAATAGTCTTCAATGAATTTGTAAAAGGTAAAATAATGTCTAGAAACTTTGAATGAAGATCTCTGTAATGAACAGGGTCAACACAAAAATGCACGAAAATCGCAAAATATTCGCTTTAGATAAGTACGAAAAACTTTATAAAAATACCTTGTAAATTTATAAAAAATGCACAATAAATTGTTATTCTTAGTTAATTTTATCTACTGAATACATTTAATTTGTAATAAAAATTCATCACAAATTTTTTTACATTAAATGAAGTTATTTTTTACATAACATTTATAAGATTTAGACTATTGATTAAGTTATCTCCTGTAAAAAATTACATAAAGTTTTTTGACCAACAGTTCTGTATACATATTTCGATCGTGCTGAATTCGATGGCGTACCTAATATTTTAATGTATGATTAATATTAAGTATACGTCTTCGTTGTAATTTTTCTCACATATTCATAATTTCCGCGATTGAAATATTCTGTTTATGAATATAGCTGTTTTGTGAAAGAAATCGCAAAACTTGCTTAGTGTTTAATATGTGAAAAACGGGAATTTTCTTCAAATATGTATGGAAACTAAGATTTCTAAGGAAGTTGGAAAGTTCAATTTTTTTTATAACGTGTGTTGACTCTAAAAGTCATTAATATTAATTCTTTAACAAAATACAGGCGCCACCAGTTGCAAAATTATAGAGAAGATCTTTTTATCTTAAAGAAACGAACAGGTGCTGCTAATACTGCAAAAAATATATATGAAAAGAAATATGCTTTTATATGCATAAACCCCAAAAACATGCCAGTTAGACTGTAATATGCATTTGCATATGCAAGTACTGGTAATGAGTAAGCAAAGTTGGAACAAAATTAGGAGTGGTTGAAGTGATGGGAGTGGAATCTTAAATGAAGTGGGAACCTTTACAATGTGCAGAAATATAGGTGTTTCGCTGGGTCACGTCTAGGAATCGAGATATATCGATTTGAAGTTAGTAACTGTCATATAGGGGAAATTGTCACCTTTGGTGGTCTTTTTTTTGACATAACTCGAGAACCACTAGTCCGATTTTGCTCAAACAAATTTAAAAAAATTAAAAATTACAATTCCTTTAATCTGTTCATATAACGTTTCCCTACATTAGCAACAGTTTCACTTTTCCATTCATCAAATGATTTTGAACTGTGTTTACTTTATAGCAGTTACTGTTGTACTCCGTGGCGTATGATTTACGTATAATATTACTTACACAGTACAACACATGATTTGCCAACTCAATTCTGTGAACTGTATGTGAAATTAGACCCAAAAAGAAGAATTTCTGCATCATTCGTTTTGTCTTCTTACCTGCGATTTGAAGTTAGTATCGATTTGAAGTTAGTACTATCGTATAGGGGAATTTATCACGTTTTAGGCCCTGTTGTTTGACATAGCTCGACAACCACTAGCCCAATTTAGTTGAAATAAATTTTAAAAAATTAAGAATTACAATTCCCTTAATCTGTTCATATATTGTTTTCCTATACAAGTAACACTTTCGAAGTTAAAAATTAATGTATGAAGGGAAAAAATTATTTTTTGCCTAAAAATTTAAATTTTTTTTTTTTTGAAATACATAAAAAATCCAAAATGGGAAAAAGTTTCAAGTCTTGTTTATTTATCGCAAAGTCACATAACCTATGAGCAAAATGAGACAAAGATCATAAAAATCGATGCACGCGTTTTGCTTTTATTCGCAATTGAGTAAATGTATGAATTTCATTTGCTCGAGATATGCACAACATTATTTGGAGAAAACATTGACACCTTTTTCATGATTCTGAGAATTAAAAAAAAAAGGAATAAACAAAAGGTTATTTGATTTTTATGATTGCGGTAATAAATGTACGTGGACAATTAAACGAAAAGTGGACCTTTTTATTATTTGGGTTTTTCCGGTGGCTACCTATATGATTTTTTTTACAGAAATTGCACCCACATTTAAGGGTGGTCATTATTTGGAAAGTTTTGCACAGTTTGAAACGTACAAGTGCTGAATCAGGTATATAGCCAGCCGCCCTTAAAATATGCGCCCATTTATAAGTACCTGGCAGTAACATATTCAAAAATACGTAGTATTTATAGGTGTGCATTGATCGATTTTTGGCATCTAGCCAGTGCCGACGAACGCGAACAGTAAAAGTGATTTTTCTCCAGTTTTTTAAAAGTGAATAACAACAAAACATAAAATATATCAATATGGAAAACTACAAGTGCCCATATTTGGATGAATATTGTTACGTTTGTGGTCATATCGTCCGAAAAATACAGAAAAAAGATCGAAAAAATTTGTTTACTGAGCAATTCAAAACCGCGTATTGTAATTATTTCGATGAAGCAGATTTAAGTGGTGCAAATTTTACGCCGAACACAGTGTGCAAGAGTTGTTATACTACCCTTCTAAAATGGATTCACGGAAAAAGTAGAAAGTTATCTTTTATGAAGCCAGTAATTTGGGTGGAAGACACAACTGGACATGATGAATCCAGGTGCTATGCATGCATAAATTTTCGTCCTGGATTAAACAGACAACAGTTGAAAACAAAACTATACACTGCTGCATTTACTGCCACACTTCCAGTGCAACGCCCTGCTGATACCGATGCACCTAAACCTCCGAGTGCGGATACTGTGTCCCTGCTAGCCGAAACCGTTTTCACCAATCCGACCGATTTGGATGATGCTGATTGGATACGATATTGAAAATAGTGCACCACAACCGCTACCACAAATCGAAATGGATTACATTGTGGCCAAGCTGGGACTATCACAACACGACTCCGAATGGCTGACATCATTTTTGAAGAGAAGAAAACTCACACAGCAAAATGTCAGCGCAACATCATACCGACAACGCCAAGCTGATTTTCAGAAATTTTATTCCGTTGACGAAGCAAATACGTTCACGTACTGCCATAATATCCCAGGTTTAGTGAAAAAATTGGGAATGGATTATATCGCTGGCGACTGGCGTTTATTCATCGATGGTTCAGTTACTAGTTTAAAGGCTGTGCTGCTGCACAAAAAAAATAAAAAACCATGCATTCCATTGGGATTCAGCACAACTATGAAGGAAACGTATGAAGCATTGGGCGAAATTTTGAAGAAAATCAAATACGATGAACACAAATGGAACATTTGTTGCGATCTGAAGGTGGTCAACATACTACAAGGGATTATAGAAAAGGGCGGATATCCAAAATACTTCTGCTTCCTTTGTAATTGGGATTCACGATACAAAGGAAATCAATATCAATGTAAAGATTGGAAAGGAAGAACTCCCGAGCTCAACAAACAATTAAAATTACGCAATGAACCTATGATAAAGGACTTGGATGATATTTTGTTGCCACCGCTTCACATGAAACTGGGAATAGCTGGGAAATTCGTTGAAGTGGTGGTCAAAAAAGTTAACGGCGCCTTTGACTGTTTGAAATCCATCTTTCCGAAACTCAGTGATGAGAAAATTAAAAACGGTACGTATCGTACTCTGTATTTCAATATTGTCATATCTAAATTTGTTAATTTCTATACATTCGCATTACCAATAATTTTTTCGTTTTTCTTATATATTTAAAACAGGTATTCTCAATGGACCTGATATTCGGAAATTGATCAAAAGTGATTCTTTCACACATTTGCTTTCAGAGCATCACGACCACCAACATGCATGGAACGCATTGAAAGAAGTAATAGAAGGCGTTCTAGGAAAGAACCGTGTCCAGCGAGAAGAAATACAGCAACGAGTGGACAGGTTGCTGTTTTATTTCGAAAAAATAAAATTTTTTTTTGCATGATAATTTTTTAATTTATATTTTTATTTTTATTTTAAGGGTGGTGGCTATAACTGATTTTTGAAATTCATACCTTTACTCAATTGCGAATAAAAGCGAAACGCGTGCATCGATTTTTATGATCTTTGTCTCATTTTGCTCATAGGTTATGTGACTTTGCGAAAAAATAACTAGACTTGAAACTTTTTTCCATTTTGGATTTTTTATGTATTTTTAAAAAAAAAATTTAAATTTTTAGGCAAAAAATAATTTTTTCCCTTCATACATTCATTTTTAACTTCGAAAGTGTTACTTGTATAGGAAAACAATATATGAACAGATTAAGGGAATTGTAATTCTTAATTTTTTAAAATTTATTTCAACTAAATTGGGCTAGTGGTTGTCGAGCTATGTCAAACAACAGGGCCTAAAACGTGATAAATTCCCCTATACGATAGTACTAACTTCAAATCGATACTAACTTCAAATCGCAGGTAAGAAGACAAAACGAATGATGCAGAAATTCTTCTTTTTGGGTCTAATTTCACATACAGTTCACAGAATTGAGTTGGCAATCAATTAACTGAAAAATGTTGTACTGTGTTATGATAATTTTACGCCACCATATAGTATTTATGTTATGTCAAACAAAATAGCCTAAAACGTGATAAATTTCCCTATACAATACTTACTAACTTCAAATCGATATATCTCGATTCCTAAATGGGACCCAGCGAAACGCCGGGCCACGTATAACTTGTTTTTGACCGATATAACATTTCCCGTTGGTTTCATCCAATCCCGATTTTGACTGTCGCATAGTGTTATTTATAAAAAGGATAAAATACTTATGAAAATTTGGAAGATGGAATTGGGTCTGAGCCAAATCTAAGTAAAGTCCGGCATTTCTTTCACATTTCCGCATTTCATTTAATTTCATTTACTAAAAACAACGGAAATGTAAAATGACGTCATTATACGGAATCCTTAAAAGTTTTTTTTTCAAATTAAGTCCTTATAAGCTTTGGTGCATTTTAAAAATAAACTTTTGGTAACATCCATATTTATGTCGTTCATGAAATGTGTAGTAATAACATTTTAGTTGTTAATTTAAAGTGATGCTCTTGTACTTTCTTCTTCTTATATGGCAGCAACAAACGAATTTTATACATCAGTAGCCGCACGAAGAAAATAATTCTAAGCGTTTCGGTCTTTTGCGCTTCGGTCTTTTGTGCTCCGTATATAGTTCGTCACTTCAAGTTTAGATAATAAGAAGTTTACCTGGTCCATCCACCGAAGTTTTGGTCGGACCCTCCTGCGCAGCCCATCATGGTAATTGCCGAAGACTTTTCGAGCTGGAGCATTTTCATCCATTTGGACAATGTGTCCAAGCCAGCGCATTCAGTCTATTTTAACGCGCTTGACTCTATGTTAATATTTAACGTTTTAATGCCCCCACACCACTGTGCGCACTTAAAGTTTATAACTATTTTAGGGATTTACCTTCCCAAACACGTAACCCTGGTGTGAAAAAGTTCGTGTGTGTGTTTATTTCAGAGTGTTATTTAGTTTAAGGTGCTGTAAAAAGTTGTAGCGAATTCAATGAATAGCTTCAAATGAAACTGGATTACATAGTTTTTACCCTTAGAGACGCCTTTTTGCCAAAGGTTTTGCTACCTTGAAAACCTTTTGCCATGAAGAGTGAAATGATGCCTTTGGAGATGGCTGGCAAGTGATTGCGTTTTATTGTGATTTTTAGAGAAAACAAACAGGAATCTAAACAACCAAGCCACCACCACCAACGCCCTTACTGCCACTACTCCCGACTTGGCCTTTTTTTCTAATGTGAATGAAATGGAACAATCGTTTAATTAAATTTGCATAAATCTCACAGGCCCACCCCCTGTATGGAAAGTGGCGTGGTAGCAATGACGAATACGGCTGCTTGCTAGCTTGTCTTGTGTTCCAGCAGCTGTCATTGGGGCTTAGGGTCCCTTTTCAAATGCGATGTATAGTAGTCGTTGTTGCATAAGCTTAAGCATATACGTAAAGTAATCCCTCTGGAAATGTCATAATTTTGATAAATCCTAAAAATGTTAACATTTCTCGGTTCTTGTTGGCACCCACCCACACACATTCGCATATATATACGCATTTACGTAACACCGTATAACATATACTTGTGTCATTAGGATGTGTGTGTAACGTTACAAGGGTTCACTTAAACAATTTACCAAACATTTATATTAATAATAATTTATGTAAATTTAATAGTTGTTCTTTTGTTTTATATTACGAAGCCGGAAAACACAACATCTACTCCTTCTTCTCCAACCATATTAAATACAACTCATTTCCCAGTATCCGGTTACTGTGATCAAGGGTCTTTCTCTCTCTCAAGTCACAATAGCATTAATCTTCCAAGCCATCAGCTTGGCCCTTTCAATCGCACAAATGACCACATCGCTCAGCTGCAAGCTGGTTGCTGGCTGTACTTCATCATTATACTGGGAATACTACTCGCACTAGTAGTTGTTGGTACCTATGCTGCCTCCCCGGCCATTCAGTCGAGCCTATGCAAATTGCCAAAAGTTTCAGAAAATCACGGAATTTCATCAATTGTGCCACCAGGGCGTTGTTCGTCCCATGTTTTTCTTTGACTGGCATCGACGATATTTTCGTTTTCTCATTTATTCCTTTTTGCATCTTGTGACGTCCGACGGAGCAATAGAGGACTCGGTGGAAGGAAAACTTGTTCCTTTGCTGGATTCTTTTTTAATCTTCAAATCAATTCGAAACAGTTTTGATAATGTTTTAAACTACATCCATCTATACATTTATCCTTATGTGTGCATGAATTTGCATCAGTAGAGTTGAAAGTTTGTGCAGCTCTCCATTTTTTGTGTTGCCTTGTGTGTGTGTGTGTGCTATGCAACATGCATTCATTGTTGAAAGTTGCATGATTACTTTTGCCTGACGGCATATGAAAAAGTTTGAATCAATTTTTCTCTACATGTGAAAAAGTCAGTGAGTTGTGCACAATTTAACAATACACAAAGTCTTAACAATTTAAAGTAGACGTGTACAATATTTAAGAAGACGACGAAAAAGAAGAAGAAGAAACAGAGGCGGGAGAGGAAAAATCAATATGGCGATGTTCAATCAAAGCGACAATTTAATTTAAATTTGATAGACGGGAATGGGAGTTGGTTAATGGGTAGGAAACATGGGTGATAAGCGTTAAATTATTATTTAAATAATTTATGTCGTGATAATTCTCATCGAAGTTGCTAATGTGAGCGAAAAGCTTAAACCTCCTTTAGCTGAGATTTGCTGCTACATCACTTGAATTGGTGATTTTATCTTGCGGACATTTGAATCCGAATCATGGCAAAATATTCAAAATAAACGTAAATTGACTCAAAGGTGTTCAAAATAATTAGCACTTTCTGTTACTTTAGTTTAGATAAGTATTTATTGTTTTTTATACTATTTTTGGCAAACGTCGGATCGAGCGTGACAAGCAGTTATAATATGGTGGACCAGTTTTGATTCATTTCTCAGTCATCTACAATTCTTTAACCGACAATGTTGTCAGCAACAACATCGCAAGTGTCGAGTCAGGCGTCATGTCTAGGAAAGGCTTTTGACCAACTGACTTTTGGAGTCGCCTTTAAACTACAGATCTTGTTGTGTGAGTCTTAAAATAAAATTAAAGAAATGTTAAGGAAAAAATAAATGCGCAAGTTTGTAACGGGTAAACTTAGAAACAACCAAACATATAAGTTCATATTTTTCTAAAAACATTACAATTTTGGTGGTAAGTAAAGTAGGGTACTGTATTTTTTAAATTTTAAACATACAATAATTTTATTTAGGGCTGATTATTACGTGTACACTCAGACAGTCACACCAGCGTGTTCGAGCGAAATTAAGTAAAGGTGCATTCTAAATTTTAATCTGAAGTAATTATAATCGATTCAAACATATAGGGCTTTTTAAGACGTATAGAACTTTCGAAGGAGATAACTGTAAAACTACTTGCCAAACTAATAAAATGTGTTTGACTTTTTTATCAGTACACTTTGTCAAAGATTTACAGCGGGACAACGTTACAAATTGTGGCAATGCAATATCAACATTTCTTGATTCAAGGTCACTTTTAAACTTTTGGAGAATATTCATCCAAATCAAGTCCGTACCCGCTGTAGACGTGAGTGTGACATAGGGCTCGAATTTATCGACTCGATGCCGATCTTTGCATAACCCAGCGATGGAATTTAAGAGGCCTTCCTCATATAACGCATGCAGAAGTCCTTATTTGAAAATGCCCACGGTGAATGCCGTTTCAGGCTCTCTTTCCTTTTCCAGGCTTGCAGAAGGTATGTTTGCGTGTGTATTCATTGATCTGAACACAATGAATATCATTCATGCTTCTCCCTTTTTATCATGCCTATGAGAAGGCTTGAAGAAAGAGGGCAACGATGATGTTTGTATGTTTTTCTTAAAATAATTTATAATCTTCATATGCTAGATAGAATCATGACTGACTAAGAATCGAAAAGTAGTGGGTTCAATCTTACATATACCCGACTTACATATACCCTCACCCTCAGAAAAACATAAAATTTTGAAGTATATTGAAATTATTATTCGATTTCTGAAGTGGGCGGAGTGGTACCTTTGTATGGTAGGGGCGTGGCTTGACTTTCTGTTTGTCTCTCAAAAACGTTATCATGCTTTAGCTTGATAAAATACATAATTTCGGAATATACATAATGGTCGGAAATATTAACTAGTGCAAAGGTTCATAATAGTTGGTTGTGTCTTCCGAAAGTGATCGTACGTACCAACCGGACAGACATAGATGGCTCAAACGACTGAAAAAGTCATTATTCGAATTGGATTTAAAGAAAATATATAAGTGTAAGTATAGAGTAAGCAAGTCCGTTTTTTATGTTGTATGCATACACATAAAGTCCTTCTTATACAAAGCGGCGGTGGGACCATGCCTTCTAGAGACATGCAATATAAAAGGAAAGGGGGAATGTATTTCTAGGAAGGCATACAGTGTTCAAAAGAAGCTCTTCGGAGTAATGAAAGAAGTTCTTCCTACGCAACATTTCCGAATCTGGGAACGGACACACGCACACAACAATATGGTTTGCCGTCGCACAAGACTCGTCAGAACTGCCGAATTGTTCACGGTGAAAATGTTGTACTCTCCTAAAAATCGTTGAACATTCCCAGCGGTGAAATTTCGTTGCTTTTCTCATAGAAAGCATGGAGAAGGCATGAGAACAAAAGGTAACGAGGGAGGTGTTCATGTGCTTTTCTTTAATCAGTTTATGTTTAGTTTCAGTCACACAATGTGAATACATCTTCATACGATAGGTGGTAGCATGGCTGACTAACAATCGCGAGGTAGTGAGTTCAAACTCCAGAAAGTTTTACTGCAGTTGAAAAAAAGTGTAAGTATAGAATGAAATATATAGAAGTGAGACCTATAAAAATATAAACAAATAAATTAACTAAACGATTTGAAAGTGACCGACTGCATAGGCCTTCTTTAAGAAATCGACGGTGAAAGGCCTTGCCTCCCAACGACACCCTATGTTATCTGGAAATAAAGAGGGAATGCAGAGCGCAGGCCTACTGATTGATTTTGAAGGCGTTCTATAAGGCCTTCTAGTTCCTTCCTTTCGCCACTGGGTTGTCTCTCTGTCTGCAAAGCTTGCGTGGTGTTGCTTTCATAACACTCAAGTAGAGACTGTCTGTTTTGAATCAAACAATCAAAATATTCGAGTTCGTGTGAATTTCCGATCGTGTCTGTGTGAAAAAAAACGATTACTGCCGGGCTCGCGAGGCTATAGGATGCCTATCACTGCTCTACGTACATGTCACATCCAACCAGTGCAAGAACTGAAGCCACCAAATCAATTGCATCGTGCGTTCGGTGAATGGGTTGAGAATCAACTGGAAGTTGAACCAGATTGTTATCGTCAAATCTTTAGAGATGACACTTAACGGGTATTTGTCCTCATGACGATCTTGAGATACAATTCGGTTGATTTGTCTTGAAATCCAAAACTAACATAACTGTCAATAACGAACGCTATTGGCAAGCGATTCGTGATTTTTGTATTCCTTATGTCATTGCATTAGGATGAGGAAGGGCTCCAACATCCCATGTTACAGAGCGTGAAACCATTACTATGGCGTGTTAGAAAAATTGTATTCATTTATTTTATTTTTGAAACATTTAAGTAAAGTCTCTTTAGATTTTCAATGGAAGCAAAGTAATGTAGCTCCACTATCCTCTTAAGTGTGCGAAGTGGTACATTTGTATGGTATATCCCATAAGGAGCTTGACTAGACTTCCAGTTTTTTCTCCAAAACTTTATCCTGATTTAGCTGTACTAAATACATAATATGGACAAGACCGCTTTGGGTGTATTAATAAAATTAATCGGTTTCAAAAGTGGGAGGTACTACGAGGGGCATGACAAGACTTTCAGTTTTATCTCCAAAACTTTATCCCGATTTGGCTGTACTAAATATCTCTTAGGTGGGCGAAATGGTATATTTTGATGGGAGGTCCCAAAAGGGGCGTGACTAGACTTCCAATTTTTTCTCTAAAAACTTATCTTTTCATAGCTTAACAAAATACATAATTTGGTCAGATCGAGTCGAATGTATTAATATTATTATTCGCTTTCCAAAGTGGGCAGAATGGTACATTTGCATAGGAGGTACCAGAAGGGATTTGGCTAGACTTCTAATTTGTTCTCAAAAATTTCATCCTGATAGCTTATCAAAATACAGATTTTGGGCACGATTGCGTTGGGTGTATTGAGAATATTACTCCATTTCTAATGTGGTGGAGTGGTACATTTGAATGGGAGGTACCAGAAGGGGCGTGGCTAGTCTAATAGGTTTTTCTCCAAAACTTATCTTGATATAGCTTTACAGAATTTGGCTACGATCGCTTTGGATGTTTTGATATTATTACTCGCTTTTTAAAGTGGGCGGCATGGTATATTTGTGTGGGAGGTATCAGAAGTGTCGTGGCCATGAAGACCATTTGCAATACCGTAAGTAGTTTTGGAGAAACATTAATTCGTGCAAAGTTTCAAAACATTTAGTTACGTCTTTGGGTCATATCAGAAGACATATATCCTACTACCCATAGGGTGAGGGTATAAAAACATAATTCTCATAAATTTTCGGAACAGAAAAAATTTAAGCGCTGTATGGGTGGTATTCAGTGGGTCTGTCCGATTTTGATGAAACTTGACATGCATTTGTTTTTTGTTCTAGAAAGTGCATATACCAAAATTGAAGACTTTTGCTTGGCTAGAAAAAATTGTATGCGAATTAAATCGATTTTATACAAAAAAAACTTCTTGGGTTGTATGGGCGGCTGGATGTGGGCGTAGCCGATTTTGATGAAAATTGGCACACATCCGCCGTTCATTCTAAAAAGTATATGCACCAAAATTAAAGACGTTCGGATAGGAAATATATTACGATCGGTGCCAACATTCAGTGATCTCGGACTACTCCATATAGTTTTTGCACAAAAATGTATAAAGTGATCCCACTGTTCGCCTGGAAGGCGCTCATTTAGCGTAGTCGCGGAGGCAATATGCCAGAAATTATTTTTAAACATTAAATGCCATGAAATTTGTTAGACAATGTATACAACATTTGGATCATTACATAGAATTGTTTGTGTTTTATTGGAAAAGAATTTCTATGCCTTTCAAAAAAATCACCCAATATGAGTACTAACTGATTTGGCGGTGTTCAAGCCTGCCTTTAGCAGAATATTCTCAAGTTCTAAGTGACAAATTAATCTATGTCTAACTTAAGAGGACTGACAAGATAAGATATATGTACCCAGATTCTTCATTCATAACCTTGTACTTCTTTCATCACTGTTTCGAATTTTTATCGCAAAGTTGCGTTTACACGTTTGTGAAAGCAAAATAAATTGTATAAAATTTAAAAAGAAAATCACAAGAAATTTATTATGTTGTTTTGTGTTTTTTTTCGCAGTCAACAGCAATAACACCAAACTGTGTTAAATACATTTTCAGTTTCTCCCTTAGTAGAATAAAATTCATAACTGCTCACTTTATATGTTTCTTTCACACTTTCGCAAGAATAATAAAATAGGAAATGCACATTTAATTACCGTTTCTTGGCTGAAATTCTCTTGCTTTTTTTCTTGGCTTTACTTTTAACACTGAAAATTTGTTGTATTCATTAAAGTGATGTGAATCAGAGTTCTTTGAATTAAAACGATTAAGTTTTATTCTTGGAATACACAGTTTTCTTATTTTTCATGACAATGGAGTATGTAGTGGTGTTTGTTTTGTACATGAAATGTTCTCCTACTCATCTACATATATGATTTTGAAAAAAAATATGTAAAATTAATATAATTTACGTCCTTTTTTTGTTTAAAAAATTACTAATAAAATCGCTTTAGTAGTTTATGAGTGTATGCGCTACATACTGTTCTCACATAACTAAACTGAACTTAACATCGCATGAGAGATATGTTGTTAACATAACAGAGGAATTAAAATTAATTTCATATTTCGAGTTAGAGACCATATAATGGATAGGTATACGTGTGTTCTATTAACGTAAGTTATTGGAAACTATAAGCCTCCACATTGCCGTCTATATAATAGTTTTAATACTGACAGAGTTTGTAAACTAGAAACCAAAGAAACTCCGATTTTTATAGTTCCGAAAGCAAGTCGATGTGATATATATTCCTACTATTAAAATAATGTTACACCTGCCACATTCTAATGCATTTACCTCGAAATTTCAAATCGCACCACCCTAGACTACATTAAAAGCACAAATATCAAATGAATACTCATTATTATCACAATAATGGGAAAATCTGAGAAATATCGATAGTGTGTTTGTGTGTTTGGTTGGTTGTGTGCATTCATATTTGTGAAATTTAAATTAAATACAACAATTGTGTTGACAGTATCTTCCATTTCACTACAAGTTGATACGGTGACTACACATAATTGCATGCGTGTTTGGTTGGGTGTGTGTTTGTGTGAGTATTTGTGTGTGGAGTAAATCAGCGGTTAGACGGCATATACGTTCACACGTTAATATCATTGTATAAAAGTGTGCGCGTGTGTGGTAAATCTTTATACAAATAAAACTACATCTACAAATGGACTACTAGCATCAGTGTGGGAGGGCATAGCGCTAAATGCTGTTATTTTGTAGGACATGAAAATGGTGTGCTGGTTATGAAATTGAGACAATCATTTAATAACGGAATTTGTTACGTTTTAGGCTCTTTTGCTATATTGTTATATGGTGACGTATGATTATCATAAGCAATATTCCACGTAAATCATACGCCACGGAGTACAACAGTTTTATTGTAACTGCTACAAAATAAACCTAGTTCCAAATCATTTGATGAATGGAAAAGTGAATCTGTTATATAAACAGATTAAAGGAATTGTAATTCTTAATTTTTTCAAATTTGTTTAAGCTAAATCGGGGGTTATGTCAAACAAAAGAGCCTAAAACGGGACAAATTCCCCTATACGTTACTTACTAACTTCAAATCGATATTAAGTTATTATGGCATGTAACTTGACAAAACGATTAATGCAGAACCTCTTCGTTTTGGGGCTACTTTCAAGTGCAGTTCTCAGAATTGAGCCCCAAATTAATGAGCTGAAAAATGTTGTACTGTGAAATTGTCAAACAGAACTCATTCTGAGTCTCGCCGTGAAGGTCTTACCCATGGAGTACTAAACACATTAGGCGTTGTTGTAACAGCTGGTGGTAGCTGGGTGGATAATTCTTTATACCGTTTTTCAATTTATCGGAACTCGATCGGTCATATAATCCGATTATCATACGATCATTGTTGGATACTCTGTTTTGTTCCTTTATAGATAACAAGGTTTGTGCCAAGGATTGTTAGGTGGTGTTGTTGTAAGTTTTAACCGCCAAATTCCATCAAAGATGGCGCCAGCTGGCTTGTTAATTTATATGCGATAATGATAAATCATTTCCCTTTTTCCTTGAGCCTTACGCAATCTGGTTTGCGATTGCCAGCGCACCCCTGGGATATATAAATGTGAGCATTCAAGGAATACGAGTCGATAATTGTAGGGCCAGCTAACGTAGCTGTCGGCTCTCTCTTCCATCCAGAAGATATCAAATTGAGTGTAACAGTATGGGGCACACCCCCTTTCCCCCCATTTGACTAAGGTGAGGCCTAACTTACCACCTGTGCGACTCTATGGGTAATCAACCACAGCCTGCGTGATGTTCCCAAAAGAAGTCATAAAACCACCAATCAGACGGGAATAAGTACCGGGTCTCCTGATCCAGGATCGATTAAGAGCTCAGATTATTTAAATGGAGTGATAAAATAAATCTGTGGACATTTGACAAACAACAATTGTATAGGATAACAAAAAAACGATGCCCCAGATTTTGACCGCGATTTTTTCGGACATAAACCCCAAGTCGATTTTGGCAATTATGTCCGTGAAGGTTGTGTTCCGGCACCCTTTTTTCGCTCTCCTAT
Source organism: Muscina levida (assembly GCA_964034835.1). NCBI lineage: Eukaryota > Metazoa > Arthropoda > Insecta > Diptera > Muscidae > Muscina > Muscina levida. The sequence continues at coordinate 6,748,417 of OZ035883.1, forward strand.
AAAATTTGTATTTTGGAAATAAGTTGGAATAAGTTGTCAAATGTCCACAGATATGTAAATCAATACATAATATATCTAGTGTCATGATATACCAGCAGCATTCCGGTAAAAGAATTTTAATATTTGTATCATTTCTTCAAATAATTGTCCCCGCCTTCACGTTACAGTTCATAAAATCACCACCACATATAGCTCACACACACACATCTACATATTGACATTCCTATGATGGAACGCACGTACATCAATAAATGATAAATTAAACATATTCGCATCGCATCCAACATTTGCGTTTGTTAAATATTTACTTAAGTAAATTGAATTTTCATAGAGTTGAAATCAGAATCCAGTATCAGAATTCTTTTGCTCATCAATCTGTTTATTATGGCCGGATGCCAATGATGATGTTGTGTTGGTGTATTGAACTTTATTGAAAGAATTGCAACGCGTTTTATTACCACCAACCAAAAACACTTTGTCATTCGTATCTCGACACCGACACATTCAGAAATATTTTAATGACCGACCAAGCTAATGTTGTACAGAGTCAAAGGACAACAATAGTAGGAAATGGGCTAAATAAAAATTAGGGGAATGCAATATGTAGAAAGTGTATTTACGTTGAAATGACTATAAATATTTTTAAGGATGTTGATGACTATATTCTAAACTCTTCTGTGCAATTAACTAGCAGAATATACAGAAAGTGGAAGTAGCCACAGAAAGCCTGGTAAAGTGGCTGAGATGGGTTATATCATTGGGAGTAATAGGTTATTTCATATATCTACTAATTAGTACATTCCTATAAGTTTAACTATGTATGTTCAACTATGTAAAGCTTAAAATATATTATTTCGTTGTTTAAGTTATTATTGTTAAAGTTATTATAAATATCTATTGAAAGTATGAAAGAATATTGAGTTTTAAGCTGTGGTTTTAATTTCTTTTAAAATCAGTCTAATTGTGAAATACTGTGAACTTAATTGTGCAGACAAGTGTCGATTTTTATTCAAGCAGACATATTACTATACATAATAACATATTAATATTTTATTTTTAGACATTATTTTCAGTACACACGTAAAAAACATTTGGAGGGAGAGAAATAATTTTTTTGGAAATTATCTGTAAGGACTTCTTTAAAGAAAAATTATGCGATAACAGTTTCAATCAGCAATATAGGGGATTTTCTAATTGGAGTCTTCCATAAATGTAAGTTAAAAAATACGTTAAAGGTCAACACACCTTTTATTCAGTAATGTTGGCAGCCCTAAGAAACCAGGATCGGGAGCATTGGTCTAATGAGCAACTTTCCTTAAATAAACAAATTATTATGAACACGCAAAGGAAATAAGGAAGCACTCAAATGTGTACGACTACCGCAAACGTCATAAGGACCATGATTTAAGGATATGCACATGGAATGCCCGAACTCTATACAGAGATGGTACATCTACATAATTATCTGATGACATCGACAAATATAAGGCTGACATTACCTCCATACAGGAAATGCGATTGACGGAACAATAGCCGCTATCTGTATCAATGCGCCTGAAGAAAAAACATTATTGCTGCACTGGCCATGGCATTTAATGGGAGGGTTTATTGCTAAGATAGGAAGGATCGAAAATGAAAACTTTCCATCAATTGCTCTGGACAGGAAAATGACATGGTAGTGAGTGGAACCAAATTTACGCACATAGATATTAACAAAGCAACCTCCGGGTTCAAAATGAAGAAACCGAACTGATCACATGGTAAATGGGCGTGTGTGTGATGCGCGGTGCTAATATAGACTCGGATCATCACCTAGTTGCAGCCAAGGTATGCACACGATTAAGTAGTACTAAAATAGCTTGTAACCAAAAGTAAGTAAAGCTGAACATCACAAAGCTGCATACCACCAAAATAGCCAATGCCTACTCCAACTCTCTCAATTAGTGCAACCAAACGTTCGATGTTACTTAGGCACATTGGCTGCATACTGCGCATTATATGACCATTCCCGCAACTAATGCACTTGTGTATGAAAAACAAGTGAGAAAGTTTTACTCGCTAAAAATTGCTTAAAAAAACACAGAATTTCGGCACTATCGCGTTGGGTGTATTGATATTTTTACTTGATTTCTAAAGTGGGCGGAATGGTACAATTGTACGGGATGTACCAGATGGGTCGTAGCTGGACTTCCAATTGTTTTCTCCACAACTTTATCATGTTATAGTTTGACAAAATACTGAATTTTGGCAAGATCACTCGATTTCAAAAGTGGGCGGAATGGTACATTTGTATGGGAGGTATCAGAAGAGGTGTGGCTGGACTTCCAATTTTTCCTCCGAAAGCTTATAGTGTTATAGTTTAACAAATAACACAATTCGGGCAAGACCGATTCGAGTGTATTTATATTACTTCTCGCTTTCTAAATTGGGCGGAATGGTACATTTGTATGGGAGGTACCAGAAGGGGAGTGGCTAGACTTCACATTTTTTCACCAAAACTTAAGCCTGCTGTAACTTTGGTAAATACTAAATTTGGGCACGATCGCGTTGTATTAATATTATTACTCAATAACAAATGTGGGAGTAGTGGTACATTTGTATGGGAGGTAACAGAAGGAGCGTGGCTAGACTTCTAACTTTGTCTCAAAAACTTTATCCTGTTAAAGCTTAACATAATACAGAATTTGGCAGGATCGCGTTGGTTGTATTGATATTATTACTCAATTTCTAAAGTGGGCGGAGTTGTACGTTTGTATGGGAAATACCAGAAGGGGCCATACGATAAGTAGTTTTGGGAAAATATTAACTCGTGCAAAGTAACAAATCATTTGGTTGCTTCTTTCGATAGCTATTGTGCATATCAGCCGGACAGCCAGGCGGACATGGCTCAAACAACTTAATAAGTGATGAATCGAATTTGGTTTGAAGAAATCTACAGTGTAAAGTGACTCCTTCTATGTGTTACACTTTTGGGTAGTATGAAATCATATATACCCTCCTACCCGTAGTGTGAGGGTATAAAAAACCACCAGACAATTTTTTTACGATGATGAATACCGCGTATTGTCTGAGGTAAGAGATGCTGCTTACAAGGCAGCGGAGCAGCAAATGATAACGCGTACTGTGAGGCAACGATATAAGTAGAAGAGGATAGAGACGAAATGCCTCTTCATGTGGAAAGAGCGTCTATGAAAAAAAAACAGAAAAAGAGAGAGCAAAGATATTGAAAAGTACAGGGAAAGACTAAAAGGCACAATGTAAAGGTTTGGCCTTCTGGAAAGACATATCGCTCATTTGGTGCTCAAAAAAAATCGAATCCAAAATAAACGCGTTTAAAGTTTTTAATTTACTCCGATTGAAATTACACCAACCGACATCGTCACTTACTTCTCATCGGAGTAACTACACCGCAGTTAAACACCCAAAGAACTTTAAAAATAAGATAAAGTCGAGCTTGTTAATGGTGTGCTAATCAATGTAACACTAAATTTGTACTTCATTTAGTTTCTTATGCTAAGTAAGATTAGCATTAAGAATGCAATGTTTTTCAGTTGTGCTTCGTAGGTTAAACAATGTCATTGGAAATATATAAAAAAAAACAATGACAATGCTTCAATGTAAAATCAACAAAACCAGTTTTCGCTAAGCACTGAGTGATTTTGTCATTTCTTTTAACTGGTTGATTATGCTTCAATGATCATTAACAGTGTGAATAATACATATATTTTACTATCTATAATTGAATACAAAATAAGTAACTCTATCTAAATGATTACTTGTTTGTTTTTAATGATGTTTTTAATTCAATTAATCTATATATATAAAAGTGAACATTTGTTTCTACGTATGTCCACTATAGACTTCAAAACTACCCAACAGATGTGCAACAAACCGGCATCAATAGAAAGACAATCTTTCGAGGATCGTTATAAGTTATTTAAACATTGCATTTGAATCATGTGGTCCATTTATTGAGTCGATTTTCGATTTTCCCATACAAAAAAAGTTCAAAAGTTTTAAATTGTGAAAATTTAAATAGTATGTCAATGATAAATTTGTCAATATTTGAATTTTCAAATGATACAAACAAATGGTATATTTATGTATATAAGATTTAAATTGAGTTTGTTTGAAACTCAGTGGATGCTACAGCATTTAACTGATGTCTCTGAGGTGAGGCCAATCCTTTCCACCCCATTAACAAAAATGCAATATCTGGCGTACTACTAAAATAAGTGGCTTTAAATCAGGTGTGGATGCAATATTATCAGGTCAAAAACTGGCACGATTAGATTATAAGGCGTGATCCCGCCACCAGGAGCTAATTTGTTAAAGTGCGGTATCTGAAGTACTAGATTATTAGGAATAGCCCTACACGTAGGACCTAATTTGTAAAAGTGCAATATCTGATGGCCTATATCGTTAGGCGTGGCTCCGTCCGTAGGACGTATTCTAAAGAAAAGGGGCGATTTGAAATAGGATGTGGAATAAACACCAATATACGTGATCAAGCATAAGGGGTAAACCTGCCAAATTCTGTTTCCCAAAAGCAATAGCTGAAGGACTGCAGCACTATTCGTCTTGATATTTGGTATGCAATTTTTTGATACCAGTGGTGTATGTAACTGAGATCTGCGTCAGAAAAAATCGAATAATCACGAATTTAAACATTTCTCAAATCTGCCTTCTATAACATTTAGATCGACGAACGTCATACAACAGTGTAATATTAGCAGTTACGAATGAGTGTGGAGGATTTTATTTCCTTATTGCACCAATGGGTTTTGATATTGTTGATTTTGCAAAATGTTTGATCGCGTTGGCTATTGCATCCTCCTGTATTGCGCAGCTGTTTTGGATGTTGCAGAATAGAGCAAAAAATTTAAATTTTCCGAGAACAGCACATGAGTTATCAAGTTAAAAGATGTTGCAAACGTGTCAAATCATGTGGGATGAGTGTACTGTAACACACAAAAAATCGTTGAAACCGCTTGATCGCGTATTATAGGATTTTAGAAGCAATACATGATTGAGCTATCCTTCTTAAATTAACTTACCCAGAAAATATTAGGGAACCGAAGTGTTGCTACTATGTATAACAATGATACCCACGGATTTGCCGTTAGATTTAAATGACTACAGTTTCCAGTTCGGTTAAAATTTGCAATGACATTCAATAAATCTAAGGGACATTCTATTTAAATTTGAAAAATCCAAATTTTTCGCATGAACACCTTTATGTTGCATGTTCACGTGTAGAATGACCCACTGATTAAAGTACACTTCTTTTGTTTTTCCATACATAATCTATTATCAAAAGCATTACAATAAATTTCTGTCATTAAAACTATATTATGTTTTAATATACCTAAAAATTGTTGTTAAATTTCGATGCAAATATCAAAAGAAACTAACACAAACCGAAGACTTATTCCAATCAAAAAAAATTAAATTTCAGTCAATACTTCTTTAGGCAGGGCGAAGTCTGCCCGGTCAGCTAGTATTTGAATAATTTTAAATATTTTCTTTTTTTTATTTATTTATTTCCTTTGAATGTGAAGGTGGCACCGATGTCATGGATTACAAAATAGATACTTCGTTTTATTAACTATTGCAAAACTGACAAATTGGGTATTCCAGTTTAGGAAATATACTCCATTGGCTAAGGTGAGGTCATTCTTACCACATCCGCTACTCTATGAGTCTTTAGCACCGGTTGCAATGCAACTCTATGTTCTAGCCAGAAGAGTTTATATATATTTCCTGAGCATAAGAGTCTGTCCAAATACAGCTGAATCAACCTTCGCATACAACTTAATGAACCTGTATTAGTGTGGCTTTAGATCCGATAAATCCTCGTTCACACTATGACCAATCCTGGAGAAATTCCAAGTTAGACAGATCGGCACTAAGCATTGACTATAAAGCTGTATTTGAGTTTGGTATCACTGCGAAGCTGATACGATTTTGTGAGATAACACTGACCGAAACGAAGTCATCGGTAAAAATAGGCAAAATCGAACATAGCCATTTTATACCATGCGAGGCTTGGATAAGATTATAGTCTTTGATGCGATCTTTTTAGATTCGTAATGAAGCTGACCTTGCAGAAGGCTGTAGTATATCCGACTGGTGCCATTTTTAATAAAAGTTAAATGCTGCTCGCGTATGCCGATGATATAGATATAATTAGCCGTGGACTACGGGATGTTGCTGCGGCCTATTTATGCATTGAGAAGCAGTCGGCGTTAGTAGGTCTGTTGATAAACGGTGACAAATTCAATTATTCTGTAAATGTGTAACGGAAGGAAGAAGGAAGAAGGAGAACATTATTAAATAATTATTATTGAATTATATGTCATCAACGATATTTGATTCTGAAAATCCGATTACTGCGATACTCTAATCTGTATTCACAGTATCAGTTTCAACTTCCAACTACTATTGCATTTTCTCAAAACCAAAGCTCTTCACACGGACTTTCGTTTATTTAAAATGTAAATTATGCAAAACAATACAAATCATATTGCTGACTTCGTTCGTTCGTTCGTATCGACTGATCAAATATGCAGTTACTTTGTGAGACATTCAATATGACTTTTGATTAGCCTGCAGGACATATTTGACATTTTACATTTCGGGCATAACTTGTGTCATATCAAACACCAATACCAGCACCACTAACAACAGCAACAACAACATTACGAACGCCATTTATTCGCACACATTCGCAGACGTGTCAAGCATTTTTATGAAGCAAATTCAGTGGAGAATAAAATTGGACACAAATGTTGTGACATTTTTGGACGCGCAACGATGGTTTGCTGCTCGGTTTGTTGTTTGGTGGCACATTAAACACATATTTTTGTAAAAAATCTGTTTGTTAAATCGCAACAAACCATAAAATTGTGCTACAAAAAAAGAATCAATTTGTACCCCTCCCTAAACATACGAATGCACACAGACATAGAACATTTTAGGGCTTTAACGTATTACATTACATGGGAAATTTTGCGGAATTTGTTTGTCGTATATCCCTGCGGAAAATTTATGAGGTCGCGATAAAGTGTCACGAAATATGAAAAAGAATCCTCTAAATAACGTTATTTATAATTTCATATGAAAATCGCATTAAAATTTAAATGCAAATTTATAACCCAACAAATGTTTGTTGGCAATAAAATACTAAATATTTTGCACAATCGTAATGTACAAAACGACCAGAGAGTGAATGAATGAAGAATGAGTGAACGAAGTAGCAAATGTTCGTTCATTCGGTTGTTGCTCCTCCAACTGGCGCGGGTGCTATGACCCTGAAATGGCTAAAAATCATGAGAATGCACAATTCAAATCGACCGAAGTGCCTCCACCCGCCAGCTACCGCAGTCATTGCCTTCTTTGCCCATGTTGGCCAACACACAATGTGAGCTGCCAACTGGCGTTCCTTCCGTGTACATTTAAATCATAAATGGGCCGGGACATAACATATGCCTGTGCCTCCGTTGTAGCGTGGCAGATGGAAGCGTGTAATGTTTCAAAAATAAATCAAAAATTATGTAAATATTCTTGTAAACACTGCCACTTACCAATGCTCACACGCACATTTTATGCCACGTAAGAGCGTGAGTAGGGGGGTGGGACATGTGAAGTGGTGTTGTGGAACGCACAAGGGAGTGAAATAACAAAACATTTACCTGCAGAAAAAAAAGAAAGAATCGATTAGAAGGCCATCAATATGATACGATAGGGTTGTCAATATGGTATTGATATATTATTACGTTTGTTTTATCTGCTAGTTTTTGCATGATATATAGTCTAGGAAAACAGTAATTAAAAAACTACTCTAAAAATAAATTGTTCATGTAAACAGCCACTACGAAAACTATAAGCCCAAAGTCATTACAACATCCCAAACGATCAGACTTTGTTCGTCGTAATAAATAACTTGAATTTATCCCAAATTTTCACCAGACCTACTTCAGGTGACTGCTTATCAAAGTTTAAAAAGACCGCAGTCACATGCTTTAGTCCGCAGCCAGTGATATCTATATCATCGGTGGCGCTAGAATCATGTGATTTTTATTAAAGATAGCACCAGTCGTGTTTACTACAGCCATCCGCGTGATCATCTCCATTAAGATGTTAAAGATACCAGTCTAAAGCAGTCAACGGCTTAAGGTAACCCATGGGCGACATGATCGAGAGAGCAACACATGCATTCTCACACACATTGTATGAAAATGAACAAATGCATTTGTTTCGCTTGAGCATTCGTCTGACGCGGTTTTGTCGTCGCTTGTAGTTAGCTCGGCAATAAAAGAAATGTATTTATTCGGTAATAATAAATTTTAATATGTTAATGTACGTTGCCACGCGCACGGCGGTAATATTTATCAATTATTTCCTGGATTTTCATATTAGAACTTTGTTCATATTTATGAAAACACTATATACAAATTTCCTTTACTACAGTGAGAGAGGGATGAGAGAAACTCACCCACACAAACACATATTGTGGTTGTATTGGGCTGCCGTTCGCTAATCTAAAGCCTGCATACCTCCGTCGGATTTTTTCTTCTCTTCACTGAAGACTTCGTATCGGTTAGTGTCACTCTGCAAAGTCGTATCAGCTTCGCAGAGAAATCATACTAAGTCATCTTATCGAACTGACTATTGCTGTTATATAGCTGATAAAAAGTGGTAAGGGTTGATCGGCATTGCTTAGGTCTTCTCCAGACCTTTCATAGTCGTAGTATAAAAATTTGATCTATTGAGATATTAACAGGTGTAACATAAAACTGATTTTAGGTTCGTTAACATGGCCTGTAAGGTTTCACTCGAAGGACCTTGCATATGAATGTTAAATGCTTATCTCACGATAGCTGTGCACACACTTGGATCATCTTTCTTTTAGACTAGTAAACGGTAGCCCAATTTAACCACAATATGAGTTTGTGTTGGTGAACGGCTCTAATTTCCACTCTCACTGTAGTGAAGGAAATTGTTAAATAGCGTTTTCATAATTATGAACGAAATTATAATATAAAAATGCAGGAAATAATTGATCAACATTATTGCCGTGCGCGTAGCAACTTCTGCTAACAACAAGCGTCGACACAACCGCGTCGGACGAATGCTCCAACGAGAGAGATTGCATTTGTTTGTTTTTGTTTAATGTGTGAGCGAATACGTGTGTGTCTCCTGCACTCATGGGCAACCTAACGTCGTTGACTGTTTAAGACATAGAACACTCAATTCCCAAAACGATAATATGAGATGGTGGCTGTATTGTACCAACTCATCGTCGCCGGCCATCAACAGCTCTGCTGGCAATCCATAGACACCTACGGCTTTGTTATTTTAAAGCCATGCAATTGCAGTTCTGACCTAGAGTTGGCTCAGTGGTGGACTGTCCATTCTGTCATTGATGTGTCCGTGACCAGATTTCCAACTCTGTATTTAGCAGTGCGGACCGCTGTTCTATATTCTTCACATTCCACCTGTCGGTAGAATCTGCAGGTTTCTGCTTTATACCTGTATCTTTCGATACCCACTCTTTCTCTCACACACTCTATTCTCCTCCATATACTTGTTTTCTATCTCTTATCACTTCTTCTTATATCATTACTTCACAGCACTCGCTTACATTGGTTGTATGCAGCATTCTCTTCCTTAGACAATGCGCGAAATTTTACATAGTAACAGGACTCGTCTAAGTGTAGTTTTTCATAGGCAAGAATTGCCGTTGCGGTAGTGATTATAGAACATTTGTTCTATATCCTTATAACGACAATAGAACTTTTGCGGAGGCCATCCACTTAACTTAACTTTTCTATGTGTTCTCATAACAATTTGTTTATTTAAGGGGTGTGATAAGCTTCAATAATTTCTGTTACCTACTCCCTAAAATGCATTGGCGACAGCATGCCATTTAGTCTACCTTACTCTTTATACATTTGCTGACACTGAATAGATGTCCTTTGGTTGCTTGCTTGGGAAATATATAATCTATCGGACTTTGTGAGCTACTCGGTAACATTCGCAGAGAGTTTCTGTTTTTTCCCCAAAGCAATAATGGTCAGAAATCTTAAATCTCCCATCCCCATCTTAATATCAAGTCATGCATAAAAAAACAACTGCAATTCCTAACTGATCCTCCATCTTGAACCTCTGTCTAGGTAGTGTAAATACTTAGACTAGTTTGAATAATTTTTTCATCAGACTAAGGAACATTTTTCCAATAGGATCGGAAGATCCGCTTTTGCTGACTGTGATAATTAGAGTACCACGCGGGATATCCTTGGTTAAATTCCTGTCTTAGTCATTTTATTTTCTATCATCGCCGGCCCCCTCGATGTTGTCGACAGCAACTTCGTAGTATAGTGTCAAGTCAGTTGGCATGTCTAGTAAAAGCTTTTCAAACAGCTGACGTTTGCATTTGTCTAGTAACAAGTAGGTGCCGTTTGTGGTGATTGCGTGTTAATTCACGATAACACTATCTAACTATCCCATACCTCATTCGTGGCGTGTAAAGGGAAATTAAGTATTTTTAAGACATAAAAATTAGTTTCCTAATTTTTTTCACATATCATTATCAATTTACACTTTTCACTATTGGTCGCCCATTGTGTTGAAATGCACAAATGACTGTTTAGTATGTTCATGCCTGTCAATTTTTATTACATTTTTCTTTAAAGATTTGTTAAGTCGATGCGTTCTCATTGTGGATGGAGCAAGAGGTTAGCAAGTTCCGTTTTACAGACTTTGACTCATATTTTCCTTTTCAACTTTCTATTTTATTTTCAAAGTCATAAATTTTCTTTTAATGCATACGTGAAACGTCTCAGCGAAATAATAAAGAAAAACTTGAGCAACGGAAAAACAACTCAAAGAAAACACAACCAGAGGAAACGGGGAAAGTACCTTGTCTCCAACAAGGAAACCAAAATGAGTCAAACAATAGGAAACATCCATCCTACCAACCTCCAACCTCCGCTATATGTTGGCAGCCCAGAAGGTACTGCTATCATCATTTCATCGGCCCTTACTAGGGTGGGGCGGGAGGTGAGTCTTTATTTTGCTGAATAGCCTCAGCTGGATGGAAACTGAAACTTTTTTTTGCTCAACATTTATTTGTACACTTTATGGCATTTTTGGTTTGTGTGTGTGTGTCTTTTATTCTGTCTATCCAACATCGTCGTAAGATGTTTAATTCTTTTCTTCGTTGCCTTTGTACCACTGAATTTGTTGTCGTCATTGTTTTCCCTTCATAGGTTTGACATTTTTTGGAAGCTGTTATTCTAGACGGGGTACTTTACTGTTTATGCCCATTAAGGGTCCTAGAACGAGTTACAGTTACACTTGTGTGCTATGCGGTATCTAGTTTTGTCTTTGGTGTCTGGTCCCAGCCACAGCACAGATGATTTATCATTGTTAGTAGAATTCATGCCACGCAAAAGTTTTTGGATTGTTTCATAGCTAAAATACCTTCTTATCCCTCAGCCGTGTGAGTAGGGAAAAAGTTGCCATTAAATGTATTGCGATGGTCTGAGTGCTTCAAAAAACAATTAACAAGATATTCAACATCTTGGAGTAACATCATCTCTGGTTGGTTGCAACCATTGTAGCAATTTAACATTTTCCCTTAAAGTCAAAGGTTGGCAGGGATGTGCGCAGGCAGTTTTAGTCAAGGATTAAATATGAAAACCAAAAAAAGGAAATAAATCTAAGGATTGATTCAAAGCTGTTGGTGTATTAATTTGACCCAATGATTTGTGGCCGCAACTATCACTAGCGAATATGTTGCCACTGTTACAACATTAGAATGTACTTAAATTAATATACAAGGGATCGCATGACATTAATCTGAAAAATAAAAACATTTTCGTTTCAAATGTCAACACTAAGTCCCTTGTTGTGTCAATTACTATATTCTGTAAATTTATATTATGGTTCACTATTCGCCATAATCCAGATGGTTTGCAATAATACAATGAAAAAGTTGAGTTTTTTTAGAAACATCTCTTCGGAAAAAAAGTATGGGTTCGCTTGCGTGGAAATGGAAAAAAATAGTTCATACGAATTCACTTGTCCGACGATTTCAATGACACAAATCCGTATAAGTAGAAGTGGTTTTGAAAAAATGAACTACGTGTGAATAAAATAAATGACACACAATATCATTAAAAAAAATTAAAATCATTTTCAGTGGAACTTTAAAGTATCGACTGAAGCTCAACACAACCGCTCATTAAGTAGTGTGTGCAATTCCAATATACTTGGGATGGCCGAAGTGGCCTAAAAAGCCATTCTCCTAAACTCTGCACATTATAAGGAAATCATATATAAAAGAAAAGACTAGAACACACTGAAATGTTGTTAAGCTATGATGTAAGGACATACCCCTGAAATTTCCAAACTCTCATAAATATTATATTTCTGCCATTCAGATAATGCGATAGACGGGACAGGAAGGAACACGACGAAAAACATACATATGTGACATGTGTTACAGCTGTCAGGTAGAAAGTCACGAATTTGGATGTGGATTCATAGTTGGCAAGAGACTTTGACATCTAGTTTTACGATTTAATACTGTAAGTGATCGTATAGCCAAGTAAAAATGAATGAACATCTCTCTTATATGTGCACATTCTTCAATGGATGACAAAGACGAGAATACTAAAGATGCATTCTGGCCATGACATTAAAAAAGTTCTGGGATCGTAATCAATTGAGAAGAAAGCTAAACGTCACAATACTATGTACTCCTGAAATAGCCAATGCCTCTTCCAACCAACTCTCACTCAGTTACTGCAAATATTCGCAGCAAATTATGCATTGTATGACCACTGCGGCAACGGTTGCATATGCGTATAAAAAGTCACTATCTGACAAGTGTATGGTGGTAATATTAGACATATATTTGTCGAGGACATCCGCCAATTGGATGAAGGCCTCACCATTAGAGAGTATGGGCATTCTTGGTGCATATCCTTAAATCATCATTCCAGTAATATTTGGGGGATCAGTAACATTTGCAATAACCATATAGTGTCTGGTTACTGCCAAGAGAATAACGATCTGATAGCCCCTATCGCCATTTCAATATAAAGCCCTGCATCAAAAAACAACAACAAAAAACAATGTAATTCTAAATTTATCTTCCACCATGAACTTCTGTCTAGATGGTGTTACAGTAAGGCAAATTTTAATATTTTTTTTCTAAGGACTCAGGAAAATTTTTTAAGATGATGAAGCAGAGCCAAAAGCTTCTGTAATCAAACACAAAGGAATCTAAGCGTCACAAGACTGTATATCCCCGAAATAGCCAATGCCTATTCCAAACAATTGCCTCTCCCTGCAGCAACGATCGTACATGTGTATGAGAAGTGAAGATCTGACAAGTGCTGCTAAAGAATGATGCTTATTGTCTGAGGAATTGGAATGCTGCATACAAGACAACACTACATACGATAACTCTATAGATAATGGAACGATATAATGAGAATAGTTGTTAGACTAAACACCAATTCAAATGAAAATGATTCTATATAGGAATAAAGAGAGCAAGGATATAGAAATGTACAGGGCTACAAGTGAAGCCTGGAAATTATATCAAAAAGTTACAATTAAAGATTATGGAATAGGATCTCCACCTATAAGGACAGAAAAGCAAATATAGTCACGGACAAGCAGCCGAACCAAAACGAGGTCTCAACGGCAATAACACGAAACAATAGAGATGACCGGATGATATTAGCTGGTAACAACCATACTTCATCTGACTAACACGATTTTCTAATGCAGTGCAAGGCATCCCATAGGCTCGCGAGGCTGGCAGTAATCGTTTTTTTTTCACTCATTCTCACGTACACGAAAATTGTTTAGATGCAAAGCAGTCAGTCTCTACTTGAGTGTAATGAAAGCAAATGAATAATAGTTGAGAGACCACAAAATTGTCACCGTGTACATTTTGATAGCGCGTACTTTGCTTGTGCGACGGCACACCAAATTGTTGTGTGCGGCCATTCTATTTTGCCTGACACTGGTCTAAAGGAATGCATGTTATATTTAGTGTGCTTAAAAAAGGCGTTTCAACCGTGTGCCCTAACTATCGCAGGATCAGCCATTTACCCATCGCATGCAAAGTCTTGTAGAGTGTGTGAAAAGTTGGAACTTATCAGTGGGGCTTTAGACTTGGTAAATGCTCGATCAACTAGATATCCAGACTGCGACTAGTCATGAGGAAGATCCATGAAATGCGGATCGACTCTTCTCATACTGTTGCTTGGGTATGCCCCTGATGTTAATGTCATTGACCAAGGACTGCGGCCAATGAGAAGTAATTGTCTGGTTATAAACGAGGACAAAACCAAGTTTTTGTTTCAATGAGCAAAGCGTCTTCTCGTTTGAAACGGTGCGTGAACATTGACAACTTCAACCATGAGGTGATAGAAGATTCTGTCTACCTAGGCTCCGACGAAAACAAAAATAGTAATGTCAGCCTGGAAATCAAAAGACGAGTATTGATCGCAAACCGCTGCTACAATGCGCTAAGCAAGCGTTTTAATGACAAAGTGCTCTCTCTAAAGCATAGATCTAACTCTACCGAACGCAGATAGAAGCGCTTAGAATTCTTCTCTACACTGACGCCAAAAACGTAATAAAGTAAACCAAAAGAGTGTAAAAATAAGCCCATCTGGGGTTGCAAGTGGATCAATAACGTTTGTGCACAAATTAACAACATCCGGGGATAATTTGATAACGTATAAGTTTTGTTTTAATAACATTTGTGGTAGATTTAAGAACCCATTGGTGTCATCTTGGCAACATTCGTTGTTCAGTTGAGAACGCATTGGGGTCATTGTGACTGCATTTGTTGTCAATACCTTGGTATCACCTCATCCCAAATAAGCAACAAATTTAAGTATACGTACAACAATTGTTTGATGAATATCTGTTGTTCCCGCCAAATAAAAAGAATAAATGAAAAGCTATGCTATGGACAGGACAATCTTATATAATATGAACCCTCAATGTTTATAATGCTCTACGTCACAAAGAACAAACCGTGAGGGCGTTTATAATTCAGTTTAACTGATCAGTGTTTACAGCCAGTAAGAATATTTTAATTTTTGAGTATTATTTGACAGTCCTGCTATAGCAACTAAGTGTCATACCACTTCTTAGCTATACCCCATTTTATTGATATCTACACATATCACAAGCTTTCATCCTTTAAAACGAAATCTCGTTCAATTGCAAATGGTATAAACAAATTGTTTGTAAAATTGCTTCTACAGTTGCTGGCCATTTCATTGTATGGAAGACTAATACTAATCACTTTTTGTTTCGACATTTCCTACTATCTTCATCAACGTGTTTTTCTATTTCCAGGTTAATCGCTGTCGATTTGATCGGTAAGGCAGTCATGACACACTACTCCAGTCCATCCACTCGCACTCAACCCAGCCCAGAATGATTAAGCGATAGTTATGTGAATTTATAGTGCGTGATTTGCTCATTAGATTGATTTATCGCAACAATTTAATGCTACATGAACTAACTGCTCGTGCTCGTACATTTTGTTTCGTATTGTTTCTGCGGTATCTTCTTTGGCCACTCGTTACAACCAGAGTCCATTGCCATTGGCCAGCAGACGTCTGTACATGCGAGGGACGAAGGGACGTGGTGCGGCGGGGCACAACATGATGACGATGTAATACTCACAGTGTGGTATATGATTATGTTTTCCATGTTATTTTTTAACAACTATGGTTTGGCACGCTTCATGAATTTTTGGTTTACCAAATCCTTTTTGAAGCCATTGATGCTTTTAGTGACCATTGCGGTCACGGGGAGCCAACATGCGAGGGAATGGCGGCGAGATGGATGGAGTGAGTGGGTTTTGAACTGGAAAAGATATAAAAAAATATAAAAAGGATTCCCAACGATTAATAGCACATATCATGAGCAACAACATGTGTGGGAGGGGACAAAGGATGTGATGGCCGACTGAGCTGAGCTGAGCTCGAGCAACAACATGTTTCAGCAGCAGTTTCAGCTGGAACGTGCTCCAGCCCTCATTGCCATCCCACACTGCCGTACTCATACTCATGAATGTATGCAATAAATTTCGCAGGGAATACGTCAGAGCGTAGAGACCTATAAAAAACGATGAAGAAGAAATAGTTGAACATAAAAATGAAAGTCATTTGTGTAAAATTGATTGCAATTTCAGAAAGCATTTCTGGCGCTAGAGCATGTGAATGCTACCGCGTACCCTTCAGTGTGTATTTTGTAAACCCCGCAGCAGCCACCACCATCTCCGGCTGGCCCTAGCGCTTGTAAGTAATTAATGTTAAATTGATTGTTTGCCGCATTTCAAGTTCAATCCATCTATCACCATGATCATCGTACCGTGGCGCGTAAAATTCCTCTCCGACTCGCTTTCACTAGATGCGGATTCTCGCTACACTTTTAATTGGTTTTAATTCAATTTTTTACATCACTTCATTCACTCTGAATGCTGGATGGCTGGCTGACTGCATGGCTAGCTGGTTGACTGGCATCGCCAAGATAGATGACAAAACAATTCAATTGCCCTCAGCTCAGCTGATAGGCCGCTGGGTTGCAACGTTGGCTTGCAAGCTGCAACAAACAATGCAACAAAATTTTTATGGCCATTTGTAATTGCATGCCAAATAAATTATGCGTTTCTTCGTCATTGTAATCGGTGATACAAGGGCGGATGTTGCAATGTCTCATATCTTTTTTCTCCCGTCCAGTGTTACTACAATGATGTTTTTGTTAAAATGATATTACTTCATTTAAAAAGGTTGATTGTTTTTACTTTGTTGGGGAATGGATTTTACATGAATGACTCTAATGAAGACTGTAACTGAATGTAGAAAGGAGACATACAGGGCTTCAGAGAAGGGGCCCTTTCAATGCCCTTAGAACTGTTTCACTAGAAATCTATACTGTAGTTAAAAGTAATATATTTTGTATACTGCTCTTGATTTTGGTTTTTAAACTGTATTAGAAGTAATAGAAATGATCGGTAACTGATCTATTAAAACAGATTACATAATTTATAGATCAGTGCCAGGCAGCCCATAGGCTCGCGAGCCAAGTGCTTTTGGTGTTCTTTGGTACCATTTTCGCAATGGTTTCTCAAT
This sequence comes from Muscina levida, assembly GCA_964034835.1. NCBI lineage: Eukaryota > Metazoa > Arthropoda > Insecta > Diptera > Muscidae > Muscina > Muscina levida. The sequence continues at coordinate 6,765,600 of OZ035883.1, forward strand.
ATTTCTCAATAGTTTTGCAGACTAAAGATTTGTGATAATGGTGGAGAGGTCATAGCAAAAAGTGCCTATGATGTTCTTTGTGCAAATAGCGAAATTGCCATCCACCAATTTACAACCCTTGTAAAATAAACTTTTTATGCAAAAATAGAATAAGTGCGCCATAAATAACTCTAATGAAGACTGTAACGAAATATAGAAAGAAGTTAAGCAGGGCCTTATAGAAGAGCCCTTTTTTGTGTCCACAGAACTGTTTAACTTTATATCTCTACTGTATCTTAATGTAATACATTTTTGTATATTGTTCTTAATTATTGATTTTGAACTGTTTTAAAAATGATCTTAAACTGAACTATGAAAAGTGATCATATTCTATATAGAATAGTGCCAGGCTGCCAATAGCCTCACAAGGGAACTGCTTGTGGTGTTCGCTGATATCATTTTCGCACAGGTGTCTTCATATGACTTAATTGTTTGTGATGATGGTGGAGAGGGCCGATAATGTGATTTATGCAAATATCGAAATTGGTATCC